>JAKSZU010000023.1:37783720-39061220 GCA_026018925.1 Tupaia tana | reverse complement strand
GTTTACAAACAACTTTCAAAATTTCAAAATACTGAATTTTAAAGATAATGTTCAAAATATGTCTTATAATTTTGTATAATTTTATAACTCTATAACAACAGAAGCAGTATGGTCTAAAAAATATATATATATATATATACTTTAGAGTGCAGACACTTGGTATATATTAAGTGGGGACATACAATGCCTCTCCTTCATAGCATGGCTTGCTTCACTCAGCAGTAAGTCTTCCATATTCATCCACTTCCTTTCAAAAGCCAGGGTTTTGTTGTTTTTTTTTTTTATGGATGAATAGTATTCCATTGAGTATATGTGCCACAGTTTTTCTAACCATTCATCAGTTCGTGAGCATTTAGGTTGTTTCCATGACTTAGCAATCGTGAAAAGTGCTGCAATAAACATCGATGTGCAAGCACTTTTTCGATTAAGTATTCTTCTGTCCTTTGGGTAGATACCAAGGAGTGGGATTGCTGCATCATATGGTAGTTCTATTTGTAGATTTTGGAGGAATCTCCAAATTGTTCTCCACAGTGGTTGGACCAATTTACAATCCCACCAGCAGTGTAAGAGAGTTCCCTTTTCACCAGACCCCCTCCAGCACTTACCATTTTTTGTTTTTTGAATCTTAGACATTCTGACTGGGGTTAGATGATATCTCATTGTTGTTTTGATCTGCATTTCTCTTACAATGAGGGATGTTGAGCATTTTTTCATATGCCTTTTAGCTATTCATATGTCATCTTTAGAGAGTGGTTTTTTCAACTCATTTTCCCATCTTTTAATAGGATTGATTGTCTTTTTCCGGAACAGCTGCTTGAGTTCCTTGTGAATTATGGTTATCAGTCCCTTGTCTGATGCATAGTTTACAAAAATATTTTCCCATTCTGAGGACTGTCTGTTCACACTAATCACTGTGTCTTTTGCCATGCAGAAACTTCTTAGTCTGATGTAATCCCACTTTTCTATTTTAGGGATTATAGACTGTGCATTGGGAGTCTTATTTAAGAAGTTTTTCCCTACCCCAATGTCTCCCAGATTTTCTCTGGTGTTTTCCAGGAGCAGTTTTATAGTTTGAGGTCTTAGATTTAGATCTTTGATCCACCTTGACTTTATTTTTGTCAGAGGTGAGAGGTAGGGGTTCAGATTCATCTTTCTGCAAGTGGAGATCCAGTTTTGCCAGCACCATTTGCTGAAGAGGTTTTCCTTTTCCCACTGGATTGACTGGTATCCCTTGTCAAAAATCAGTTGGCTGTATGTTTGAGCATTCATTTCTGGGGACTCTGTTCTGTTCCATTGGTCCACCTGTCTGTTCCTGTGCCAGTACCATGCTGTTTTGATTACCACAGCTTTGTAGTATATTTTTGGGTCAGGGAGTGAGATGTCACCCACTCCACTCTTCTTGTGCAGAACTGCTTTGGCAATACGGGGTCTTTTATGATTCCAACGTTACTGTATTCATGTATTACTTCCAGAAATTTTTTTATGGAAACCATTGGGTCTTCTATGTATACAATTATGTCATCTGCAAATAGAGAGAGTTTCACCTCTTCTTTTCCTATTTGAATGCCTTTTATTTCTTCCTCTTTTCTGATTGCAATGACCAAGACTTCTAGTACTATATTGAAGAGGAGTGGAGAAAGTGGACATCCTTGTCTTGTACCCGTTTTTAGTGGAAAAGCTTTCAGCTTTTCTCCATTGAGGATGATGTTCGCTATGGGTTTTTCATAGATAGCTTTTATTGTGTCGAGAAATAACCCTTCTATGCCAATTTTGCCGAGAGTCTTGATCATGAAGGGATGTTGTATCTTATCAAATGCTTTTTCTGCATCAATTGATATGACCATATGATTTTTATCTTTCTTCCAATTAATATGGTGTATTACATTTATGGTTTTGCGTATGTTGAACCAACCTTGCATTCCTAGGATAAAGCCTACCTGGTCATGATGTATAATCTTTTTTATAAGTTGTTGTATATGGTTTGCTAGTACCTTGTTGAGAATCTTCACATCTATATTCATCAGAGATATTGGTCTATAGTTTTCCTTCCTTGTCCTGTCCTTATCTGTTTTAAGGATTAGGGTGATAGAGGCTTCATACAATGAATTAGGGAGAGATTCACCCTTTTGGATATTTAGAAATAATTTGAGCAGAATGGGGGTTAACTCTTCTTTGAAAGTTTTGTAGAATTCAGAGGTGAATCCATCAGGGCCAGGGCTTTTCTTTGTTGGGAGGTTATTTATAACTGATTCAATCTCCTGGCTTGTTATGGACCTATTCAGACTTTCTATATCCTACTGGCTCAATCTAGGCAGATTATACATGTCCAGGAATTTGTCCATCTCATCCAAATTATCTTGTTTCTTGGCATACAGATGTTCATAGTAACCTCTAATAATGTTTTTTATTTCTACTATGTCTGTTGTTATTATGCCTGCTTCATTGCAGATCTGATTCACCTGGTTCTTTTCTCTCTTCTTCTTAATAAGTCTCGCTAGTGGTGTATCAATTTTCTTTTTCTTTTCAAAGAACCAGCTTTTACTTTCATTTATTTTCTGTATAGTTCATTTATTTTCTATTTCATTTATTTCTGCTCGTATCTTTATTATTTCCTTTCTCCTGGAGTTTTTTGGATCTTTTTGCTGTTGCTTTTCCAATTCTGTGAGGCATGATGTTAGGTGATCCATTTGCCTTCTTTCCATGCTCCTCTTATGTGCACTAATTGCTATGAACTTCCCTCTTATGACTGCTTTAGCAGTGTCCCAAAGATTATGGAAACTCGTGTCCTCATTGTCATTGGCTTCCATGAACCTTTTTATTTCAGTCTTTATTTCTTCAGTAGTTGTGGAATCATTCAGGAGTAGGTTATTAAGTTTCCATGTATTTGAGTATTTTTGAGGATTTCTCTTGAAATTAAACTGAAGTTTAATTCCATCATGGTCGGTGAAGATGCTGGGTATAGTTTCTATGCTTTTGAATCTGTAGAGGCTTGCTTTGTGCCCAATGATGTGGTCAATCTTTGAGAATTTTCCATGTGGTGGGAGAAAAAAGTGTATCTCGAGGTTTTGGGATGGAAAGTTCTATAGATGTCTGTTAAGTCCATTTGATTTATGATATCGTTTAAATCTTTTATCTCTTTACCTATTTTTTGTCTAGATGATCTGTCCAGGGGGGATAATGCAGTGTTGAGGTCTCCAACAATTAGTGTGTTGCAGTCTATCTCCTTTTTAAGATCTAGCAGTCTTTCCTTCACATATTTGGGTGCTCCTGTGTTAGGCGCATAGATATTAATAAGCGTTATATCTTCTTGATCGATTGATCCTTTTACTACAATATAGTGCCCTTCTTTGTC
Organism: Tupaia tana; assembly: GCA_026018925.1. Classification (NCBI taxonomy): domain Eukaryota; kingdom Metazoa; phylum Chordata; class Mammalia; order Scandentia; family Tupaiidae; genus Tupaia; species Tupaia tana. Next base: position 39,057,868 of record JAKSZU010000023.1, on the reverse strand, counting down.
TCTTCGAACAGTTTTTGTTTTAAAGCCTATTTTGTCAGAGATTAGCATTGCGACTCCAGCTCTATTTTAGTTCCCATTTGCATGGAAAATCTTTTTCCAACCCTTCACTTTCAGTCTATGTATATCTTTATCCATGAAGTGGGTTTCCTGTAGGCAACAGATAGAGGGTTTTTGTTTTTTAACCCATTCAGTCAGTCTGTGTCTCTTGATTGGAGAGTTTAATCCATTAACATTCAATGTTATTATCGATGTTAATGGATCTGTCCCGACGACGTTTAAGTTGGTCATTGTCTTAGTTGCCTTTTACTCTTTTGTTTCTGGCTGTTACTTCTTTAGTTTTCCTGGAACAGTACTTTCTTCAGGGTTTCATGGGGAGCTGGCCTGGTGCTGGCAAATTCTTTCAGGTTTTGTTTGTCTGAGAAGATTTTAATCTTTTTTTCCCATATGAAGGATAATCTTGCAGTATATAATAATCTTGGCTGAAATTGTTTCTCTCTTAACACTTTCAGTACATCTTCCCATTCTTTCCTTGCTTGCATTGTTTCCGTTGACAAGTCTGGTGTTAGCCTGATGGGGTGACCTTTGTAAGTCACTTGTCGTTTCTCTCTTGCCAGTTTTAGTATTTTATCTTTATCTGTGGTCTTAGCCAGTCTGGCTATGATATGCCTTGGGGAAGATCTTCTTGGGTTGATTCCATTTGGTGTCCTTTGTATTTCTTGGGTCTGGATGTTTGAGTGCCTCTCTATGCTTGGGAAATTTTCTTCCAAGATTTCATGGAATAGGTTTTCCATGCTCTTATTAGTTTCTTCACCTTCTGGGATACCAATTATTCGGATGTTAGGACGTCTAATGGAATCTAGTAATTCTCGTATGTTATCTTCATATTTTTTTGTATTTTCTCTATCTTTCTGGTGGTGTTCTCTAGGTCAGAAGTTTTATCTTCTACATCAGAGATTTGACCTTCAGCATGGTCTAATCGACTTTTAATACTTTCGAGAGAGTTTTTGATTTTCTGTATTTCAGACTTCACCTCTAATAGTTCTGTCTTATTCTTCCTCAGCATTTCTTCCTTCATATCGTTGAAGGACTTTCTCATCTCCTGTAGTTCATTGTCTCTTTTCTGTTCAAGCTCATAGTACTTGTTCAACATGAATGTTCTAAACTCTATCTCAGACATTTTGATAACGTCCTTTATTTTTTCAAGTAAAGGAAGGGAGTTACTGTGTTCCTTTGATGGAGACATATTTCATGCTTTATTCAGGCCTGAGGTTCTTCTACTTCTAACTATTGGGAGATGTGTTCCCTTTGAAAAACCTATTACGAGAACGTTTTGTCGAATAGGAGCAAGTGTGTTTCCTTTCTGATGTGGAATGGAGACATCCAAATGCTCTCTTCAATTGTGTTTAGTAATGTAATCCAAGAAAAAGTATTCTCTTCAGGTGTCCAAAGAAATGTATCTCCTTCTTCGCAGGTGGTTCAGTGAAATAGAGAATTCTAGAGAGTCTTAAAATGCTAGAATATTTCAGAATTGTAATTCTAGACCTATCTAGACAGCCAGGGATGGTGTAGATAAAGGAAGTGAGGATTGAATAAGTGGGAAGAAAATACTATGTAGAATAAAGAAAAAGTCGCGCAGCGCGCTAGCGCATCGCGCGATTTCGCCAGGGGTCGAAAGCTGGGCGTGTGGTGTGGTAGAACTGAGGGCGTTCCTATGTGTTAATCAGAAGAGAGAAATTTACAAATGAAAGACGTGGGTAAGGGGACAGAAAAAGAAAGAAAAAACAACCAAAAAAGTATACCTGGCTGAAAGAGGGGTGTCTGGCTTGGGGGGTCCCGGGGCTGAAGCTACTGGGGGCAGTCCTCCCTCGAAGATCCTGGCCCAGGGGTCGAAAGCTGGGAGTGTGGTGTGGTAGAACTGAGGGCGTTCCTGGCTGAAAGAGGGGTATCTGGCTTTGGGGGTCCCGGGGCTGAAGCTACTGGGGGCTGTCCTCCCTCGAAGATCCTGGCCCAGGGGTCGAAAGCTGGGAGTGTGGTGTCCCAATTTGCTGGCACTTATTGCATTATAAAATTGTACTGTGGAGAATATGTTAAAAAGACATAAAGCAACCTGAAAGCCACAGGAGCAGACCAAACATTTTGGCCATTTTAGTTCAATACAATTGCACCTAACCAGCAAAAGCAAGTGCTGGAATTCGAGCAATCCAGATAGGAGCACAGTGAGTGAACTCCTTTACCTTCAGAACCCATGCAGACAATTCCACTGAGTGGAGCCATTGAGCTCTTGATCTTGACTGTGAATGAACGTGCCCAAGATGAGTAAATCGGTCCTGCCTTGATCTGATTGGTCTGTCAATATAGTCTACATAATTTGATGAGCTGTATATATTAATGTTCACTTCATTAAAAAAATTCTCTTTACTACTGCAGAACCCATATATTGATTCTGGACAGACTATTAGAGGCCACTATAAAACTGGCCTGAAGAGAAGAAAATAGAGTTTAGCGAGGCTGGTGACAAACAGATAGGAGGTCTCAGAGAAGAAAAGAGAGAAGCAGAAGAAAGTGGATGAGGAATCTGGCTGCGTTGGACCCAGGGGAGTAAAACACAGTCAGTTCAAGTCCTGTGATCCAGTGAACCTAGGAGAACAGACTTCATTCAAATACTGAGACCACAGGGTAGTATGATATGGGAAACTGCAGGTGGGATGGGAGTGGAGGAAGAGAAGAGAAGCACATAGGAATAGAGCATGTCATGGTAGTATATTTTGAAATAAAGCCTCATACTGAGAACAACTGTATGACTGTATTAGTTATAATTCCTCTTTGAGATCACTTAGCCAGGCAGTTGGATTTGTTAGCTTATTAGCCTGGAACCCCAAACTAAGAGAAGGAATAAGGATCCTAACTGTAAAGGATCACACTACTTATAACGGTACAAATAGTGTTGCAACAAAATCTTGGGAGACAAAGAACGTTTTCAAGAAAGTAGTCCGGGCCCCTGAGCAAGACCGCGCGCATCAACGTGCTCAAGGTCACCAAGGCCGCCAGCACCAAGAAGCAGTTCCAGAAGTTCTGAGCCTGAACGCCTGCCTGCTCCCCAGGAAATAAAGTTATTTTCCCACCACCCCCCTCCCCCCAAAAAAAGAAAGTAGTCCGGGACCAGCAGATAATGTAATGGTTATGTCACTGGACTCCCACAAAGTCAACTGCAGTTCAAGTCCCAGATCCAGCAACTAAAAACTCACGTTGGGTGCATCCGTGTGCATGCCCAAGATCCCAAGAGGAGAATGGAAGAGAAGGGAGTGCGGTGGGGCCATCCTCCTAGACAGTGATTTCTTGCTTTCTGTCTTTCTGTCTCTCTGGTGAGAGCAAATGCACTATAACAAAAATCACTCTTTAAAAAAAAAAGAAAGCAGTCTACTTATTTTGCACAATGTTCAGTACATTATTCTAGTGCAGTTAGGAATTTTAATAGAGTTGGAATTTATTACAAAGAAGAGGTGACTTGTGACCAATAGTATTTAGTTGTTAGAGCAATTCCCCCCCCCCCCCCCCCCGGGAGTTTAGTGGTCTTTTACAGCTATTAACTTGTTGATGATTTTATTTATCCATCCATCCATCCATCCATCCATCCATCCATCCAAGAGCCTAAAGGTCTGGAGGCACATCTGCATTTAGCTCTGTGGAATAGGGGAGGTCATGATAGTAGTAAGAGTCCACTTTTACTGATGAGAGTAGAGGTACAAAGGAGTGACAAGTCCATGAGGTGATATCCTGCTGGATCTGGGACAACAGCTCAGTGCTCAGCTCATTAGAATCTGCTATTAATCCTTCTCTGGCCTGTTTCTTCCTAAGATTTCTCTTGACAGCCAGAAAGTACCAGCAGAACCTATCATGTTTATGGATAAGGAACAATGGAAAAGATCCCCTTTCCCTTCGGTGTATTCATGATTATGATAGTCTGGGTCTGAAAGGCATGGAAATGTAAGACTCACTGTTCACGAAGACGGCAAACCTAAGGAAGGACAGGTAGCGCTCCCCCTCAATAGGGTTCCAGCCAACATCAGGGTATCCTTTGGTGAGAAGCATGGGGCAGCTCTGTAGGCCACAGCCTGCCAAGTAGGTCACCACCTGCCAAGAACAGCACGAAAGTAAGTGTCCATATTCACACCAGTTAGAATAGCTACTATTAAAAACCAAATGAACTACTCTCCCCACCCCCAACAAAACAAACAAAATAACAACTGTTGGTGAGGATATGGAGAACTTGGAACTCTTCTGCATCGTTGGTGGGAATGTAAAATGATATAGCCACTGTGGAAAACAATATGGTAGTTACTCAAAAAATTAAAAATAGAATTATCATACGACCCAGCAATTCTGCCTCTGTATAAGTGTATACACACTCCAAATAATTAAAAGCAGGGTCTCAAAGAGGTATTAGTACGCCTATACTCACAGTGTTGTTCACAATCACTCAAACGTGGAAGTAACTTGCATATCCACCGATAGATGAATATAATCAAAATGTGGCATATATACAAAACACAATATTATTAAGCCCTAAAAGGAAGGAAATTCTGACCCATGCTACAACCTGGGTGAATGTTAAGGACATATGCTAAGTCAAACAAGTCAGTATGAATCCATTTAAATGAGGTTATCTGAAGTAATCAAAGCCATAAAGACAGAGAGCAGAATGATGGTCACTGTAGGCTAGGAGGAAGGAGCATGGGATGTTGTTAAATGGGTACAGAATTGCAGTTTCATCAGGTGAAAGGAGTTACAGAGACAGATGGAGGAGACAGTTGTACATTATGAAACTTTTTAATATCACTGAACTTATATTCAAGAATGGTTAATAGGGTAAATTTTACCACAGTAAAGATAATGGGAAAAAAAAGATAAGCCACACATATATAGTAAAGGCAAAAAAAAAAAAAAAAAAAAAAAAAAAAGAATAGTCCCTATGGTTTTTTATGAGACAGCTGTGAAGCCTGAATAATTCTGGGAGTTGAAAGGCTTTTATTTCCCTAGAAACTAGAGAGCCCAAGACTTTTCAAATCAATACTTCAATAGGTTTGTAACCAGAACCTCCAATCTCTTTTACTTAACAAGTAATCAATAAGACTGATTATCATTGTTATATAGGAACACACCCTGTACTGTCAGTTCCCAGGTTTTTCTGATTCTAGCAAGAGGGAACTGCCATTTAAAAATAAGGCTAACTGGGGCTGGCAGGTGGTATGGTGATTAGGGCTCTGGACTCCCACGTGGCTAACTGCAGTTCGAGTCCTGAACCTCGCAGCTTGCTTTTTTACCCACTTACCCCCCTGGTCAAATTAAAAATTAAATAAAATTAAATTCTTAAAAAAATAAGGCTAACTAGGTTGCATCTGGGGAGAGATAATAGTGGAGAGTAAAGAAACTCCATGAGACCTAGGCCAACCATGGCCACTCAATCATGTATAGCAAGACCTAAATATTTAGTCACTAGTTGATGCTGAGTGGACGTGTGAGTAGTAAGAGGTCCACACTCAAGGTCTGCATTAACAGCAGCTGTCCAAGGGTTGCCCAGAAAAGAGGTCAGAGCCTGATAGGCACTAAGACTTGTTGTGGTCATTTTGTTTCTAGGGGTTACTAGACTGCACCTGGAATCTTGTAGAAATTTTAGATTTTTGCCTACACCAGCAGGTGTCAGGCAAAACGTTCAGCAAATCGACTTGTTTAAAATCCAGTTGTTGGGACCAACAGTTAGCATAATGGCTATGTTGCTGAACTCCCATGTAGTCGACTGTGGTTTGAGTCCTGGATCCAGTGGCTTAAACTCACGCCAGGCACGAGTGCTTGTGTGCCCAAGATCCCAAGAGGAAGATGGAGGAGAAGGGATTGTGGCACGACCATCCCCCTGGGGGGTGATTTCTTGCTTTCTATCTCTGCCTCTCTCTGTCTTTCTGGCAAGTGCATGCGCCCTATAGCAAAAATCTCTAAAAAAAAAAAAATAAAATCCAGTTGTTATGCTAACTTCATCTTTGATATTTTATATATACAGGCAGAGGAGAATCCACTATGCTGTAAGATACTCAACATCAGGGTGGTATTGCTTTCATTTTTAATCCCTAGTTCCTAGCATATTAATAGGTGGTTAATAAATAAATCATGTATTTACTGATGTAAAATAATCTTAAGTTATTTTGCAAGAATAACAAACTGGAGGCAAAACTCAGTATGAATCTATTATCACATTTCTTTCTTCTTAAGCCACTAAGGATACTATTCTGCTTGGAGCTAAGATTTTTTTTTGACTTAAAAAATGTTAGGGAAATATCAATAGAAGCCAGAATTAGAGTTTTTAGCATTACAGGTGCAGAGCATTTTTACCCACCACTGAAATAAGTGTTGGGGGGTGCGAGTGTGGAGAGAGTGTGTGTGAGTGTGTGTGCGTGCGTGTGTATGTTTGTTGGGATGGGCTATTGTTCAATCCAAACAGACCTAATTTCTGTTGTGATCAATAGAAGGGAGGAACTGCCGCATTTCCTTGTCTCTCGCTGCTTTCTTCTAAGAGCTAAAGTTGAGTCATTTCCCAGAAGGGCCTGCATAGAGTCTGTGGCCTGTGCTGACCCAGCCAGCCCCTTAAAAAGAGGGCAACAAATCCCTCCCCTCTGCAGATTCCCTTAGTGCCCTCCTCTCCCCTCCCAACTTGCTAGCCTCCACTTGTCACACAGTCCCTCTTTCAAGGGAGGCTCAGTATTTTGGCCAAGTCACATCTGAGGCTGAGAACAGGGTACTGAGTTCAAACCTTGGGCACTGTCCTGTGGTAGCAGACCCATTCGCTGCTTTCCACACTGCATCAGTTGTCATCTGACCACATAAAGCACGGGGTTACTTATTGCCACTTAAATGTGGAAAGGATAAAATCTGAAGTCTGAGACTCTGTTTAGACATGGTATTTATGGCACAGCTATTATGCCAGGTACTGACGGGTAGACTAGTGTTTTTTATTTATTTTATTGTGTATGTGTTGAGGCAGGGGTGTCCTTTCAACATGGGCCTGTGGAGACCTAGAGGAGTGACTTCTAAAACTTCCCTCTGGTCATTTTCACTCGTTCCTCTGGCAGCTGCGAAGGCCCATTGAAGTGAACCCTAACTTATACAGGACTAGGCTTTCTCTCAACAGAATTTTATTGTAAGAAGCACGTACATGAAGCGGTATCAGGTTGCCTGAAAAATACCATATTGAACAAGCTCAGTAAATAGATTATTTCCCTGACTTATGCTTTTTAACTTAATCATTTATTACAGACTCAATGAAGTCCAAAGGCCTTGTTGATTGAATCTGACAAAATAAAAATGACTTTACTTAAATTTCTGTCCTCTTACCAAATAAAACTCTCTCTTTGATTTTGGGAGAAAAATAAAACCTCTAAACATCAAAATAAAATGACGATTCAAAGGCAAATTTATTTGTCATGGATAAACTGTGTCCTTTTCCTCTAATTTCACATGTGGAAGTCCTAACGCTGATACCTCAGAATGTGACTGGATTTGGAGACGAGGCCTTTAAAGAAGTGATGAAGCGAAAATGAGGCCAATAGGGCAGGATCCTAATTCAAAGAGGAAATTCAGGTACACAGACACAAGGAATGCATACACTCTGGAGAAAAGCCAGGTGGGGACACAATGAGAAGGTGGTCATTTGCAAGCCATTCCTCAGGAGAAATCAAATCTGCCAATACCTCGATCCCAAGCTTCTACCTCCGAAACTATGAGAATATAAATTCTGATGCCACCCAATCTGCGGTCCTTCACTAGGGCAGCTCCAGCAAACTAACACACCCTTCTACTGCAACATAAGTTCCTCCTCTTAGAAACAAGCTGCGTCAACACGGCACTTACTGGTTGAGTGCACTTGAGGAAGAAATTAGGAACTCTAAACCATCAATAGATTATGGTGGGTAATTATCTCATCTGAACAGACCAGAATCGGTTCTGCAGCTTGGATAGCAATTCCTTGCCCAGGCCTGAAGAAACAGAATCTTCAGGAGTAGTAACGTTATCTACCTTGTCTGTGTGGCCACCTCAGCTAGATGAAGGCCACCCACTGTGGTAATCATTAGATTAAGAGATACATGCCTTCCCCTCCCTTACCCTCAAACTGACTTCTCTGAGCTTCCCCACATTCACTATTCGAAAAGAAAAAAGTATATATACATACATACACATATATGTATATACATGTATTCACACACACACGCATGCACACACACACACTTAAAATATTTCTTCTGTTTTCCACCTCATTTTCTGGGATTTCCTCATCCCTATTTGGCTGCTCCTCCTCCTGTTATCTGCCAGTGCCTTTCCCCTGTGACCCTCTAAGTGCTAGTGGCCCTTGGGCTCTGGCCCAGCTGTACTACTACTCACTTGATACTGCCATTTGGTAGCTTCAGGTTACCTCAAACGCCACACGGCCAAAGGCAAACTCATCACCTGCTTTCTCAAATCTGTTTCCCCTATAACCCTTAGCAGAAAAAGTGAGCCTGACCCAGCATCTGAATAATGGCTGCTATTGGTCCTCTTACAGGTCCCTTGGATTCAGATACTTCTCCCATTCACTGTACCAACATTAATTGAAGCCAGCACGTTGATAACTGTAGGAGGACCTTAATTCTCCTTGCCTCGAGTCTTTCTGTTCCAGCCAGTTCTTGCTGAAGCCACATGTTCTCTAACATGTAAGTCCTGTCATGTCACTCGTCTGCTTCAAACCCTCCAGTGGTCTCTATCCTCTTGGCTCCACAGTGATGTCCAATAACATAACTGGGGGAAGTAAGACCTCTGAAGACAAACCTGATTCCGAGCTCTGCCACTCACTAACCCCATGACAAGGACATTACTGCTTTTCCTACGCCTCCATTTCCCTGCCCGTGACTGGCAAGCAATAATGAAAAGGCTCGTCCTGAGAGAGTCATGTGAGTTAACGGGAGGCAGTGTTCAGAGCAGGGCCTGGCTCACGGTGACACTGCATGGGTATGAAGTTTTCATTAAAAGTAGAGGTAACGTAACGTCTAGTGCCTTGCTGTTCCTGCCTCATTTTTCCCACTCTCCCAGATGCATTATGCTTCAGTCACCCTTGACTTTTGGATTCTCCAGCATGGGGAGCTCTCCTTGTGACTGCAAACACCCCGGGCACATGTCCCCAACAATGCAGCTGACCATCTACTCCTCCCTCAGGTCATCACTTTTTTTTTTTTTTTCCAGTGACCTTCTGTTCCCCTTGTCAAAGCCAGGTGCTTTTCTGCCCAGGATGGCCAAACCCACGAGACAGTGGATGACGTCTCACTTGCCCCACGCCCTCCCCCACCAGACTGTTTTCCACCGTGAATCTTGTCAAGGAAATAGTTCCAAGAAAAGGATGGGGAAAGGATGTAGCTGAACCAGCCGCCAACCATCACCAGTGCCAGGTGCTCAAACTACAATCCCAACATAGGGCATCCTGGTTTTGTCCCATTGTGCATGGAAAGGACATCGATGAGACGATTTCCTGTGAGGCCTCCTTCCTGCCTAGGAAAACTTATAAGTTAGATGACACAGAACGTTACTAGGGACCACAGGTCTCTGCGTGTTCCAGGGAGACCAAAGAGATTGGGCCTCCACGTGCAAAGAACTCACGCCCATGCAGCTGGCTGTCCCGCCTACAGGAGAGCCCCTGGGAATGCGTACTTGTGCTGCTGTCAGTTACTCACAGTCCACTACATTTTTGCTGTGAACCCACTCAAATGCAGATGCTCTGACAGAAACCCAAATTTTGGTCCACTTTGCCTTGTTGGGCTGTACTATAGGCAGAAGACAACCAAAATGTGGTTTCCTCTCCCCGAGGGCCAGTTACCTTCTCAAGATCTGGTTCTTCTAAGCTCAGTGCTAACTCGTTGTTGTCCATCACGGAGGAAGCTGCCACATCCAGTGGGGTGGATCCCCTCATGGACGGGGAGGCTGAGGAAGGAGGAGAGAAAGAGCAAGAAAGGGACAGAGGCCACCCAGTTCTGAGCTGTGGCTGCACTGCATGCAAGTGAACAGCAGAGGGCAGCAAACACACTGGAATCTGGTTCACATCGCCGTTCTACAATGGGGCAGCCTGTCCAATATATGAACCTCTCTCTTGGGCTACTTGGCAATGGTCCATTCCATCTGTGGAGCATATCTCTATCTCAGTAAACCTGTGTTTGGCTCAAAAAATGCAACCAACAAAAACCAAAAGCATAGCTCTGTCTGCTATCCTTCCTCCCCAGGGCTCATTACCTACTGTTAATACTGATGTATAGAAAAATCAGTTCACAGGATCAGCCGGGATCATGTATTTTCAAGTGCTTTTCTAACACAAAACTTTGCTGGGCTCTCACTATGTGATCACACACAAGACTCAGCTGTCACTTTACTAACTATACCCCAGGAACTTGGACATTTCTGGGGTTACCACACGAGTTTAAAAATAGCCCAAAACAGCAAAAGTTCATATAGCTACATTGGGTCCCCAATAGTGTCTTTGATTTTTTTTTGTTTGTTTGCCATGTAGGTTATAATTAAGAAAAAGTCCAGGTGACATTTTACAAAATGGCTGTGGCCTGAGGTTGCATGTGACAAATGAAAACAGCTGAGACTTCAGGTTTCCTGTGTATCTGTGTACTCCACAAGTTTACCTGGTTTACATCAGAATAGTGAGCGAGGCATATGCAGTGAGTTGCTGTTCTAGGGGTGCTGATGGGTTTACACTGTTTATCCACACTTGCTTTTGGCTGCTCTGCCTTACAGCTAAGGAGAGCACTTGCTGGTTGGCTGATGGGACAGGCATGGAGCCTGCAGCCAGCGTGCCAAGAAGGGATTGGATCTATGACCTTAGTCTCATTAGTACCACCACCCCCCCCACCACCCCCACCCCCGGTCAGCTGAGCAAGCCAGTAGGAGCTGTGTCTCCAGAACAGATCCACAATCCCTGGCAGTGTTTCATACACCATGGGCTTCTGGCCTCAGAAAGGATGGGGTAGGGCGGAATGAGTGTGCCAGCACAAATCTGGCCCCAGTGCTGGCTGGCAGCAACACGTCTACTTATGCTGCAGAGTGTAGACATGGTATCATTGTTGCATGAGCTTTAGATCAGGCAGGGTAGCTCTTTGTATTAAAGATAGTAGCCCGGGGCCAGCAGGTGGCCTGGTGGTTCAAGTGCTAGAGTCCTATTTAGCTGAGCCCTATTAGAGTCCTGGGCCCGGTGGCTTGAAAATTACATTGGGTGTGTGTCTGTGCATGGCCAAAATTCCTATGGGAGAATGAAGAAGGGATTGCAGTGTGGCCATGCCCCCTGGGGGTGATTTCTCACTTTCCTTCTTGCTGTCTTTCTCTGTCTCTCTCTCTGGTGACATGTACCCCATGGCCAAAACCAAAACAAAATCTAAAAAGGAAAAACAACAACAAAAAATGTAGCTTGATTGTGGCTCCTTTCTCTTGATCTCCTAAGTGGTCGGTAGGGGGAGTTACCCTCTGAGTCTAAATGTGGAAGTTACATCCTGACATACATACCTAGGCCAACACTGCTGTTCTCCAGCAGATAGCTCAGGTGCTCAAACATGGCCTTCTGATTTTGCCGGCTAATTCTACAGAAATAGCAAAGGAAGCGGCAGCAGCTAGCAACCATCTTTGGAAAAGCAATCTGTAGAAAGAAGTAGGCAGTATCAGAGAGAAGAATTATCATGAGGCCTTTCTCAAAAGTTTGACCTCAAAGAGTCTTGGGCTGGTGAACAGTCGGAAAATAAATATTTTCTTTCTCTCCAGTGTTTTCGAAGACTTATTTACAGGAGGGACAGAGAATGGAGGACACCTAAGATGAGGCTTCCCAAAGTACGGAAAGCTAATTATAGTTCTTAAAAATATCTTGCCTCCAAAGAAAAATAGATGTCAAACAAGAATCCCAAGCTATCTCCGGGTGTCACATGAAATTGCTCGACCTTATAATAGGCTACTGATGTCTCCAACTAGAAGGGGAGTGGACAGAACTCTGATGGGGATGATCAGAGAGGGAGAGAGGTGACTGGTGACACAGAGCCCACCAGTGTATCAACACTCGAATCCTCTAGGTTAAGGCTGGCCTCTACAGCTCTGGTATAGCCTGAAGAGCGTTGCTCCACCTCAGCGAACCCTGCCCCAATTACTTTGTCATTGGTAACTGCTCTCCGATGGGCTTCTGTGGCACTCATAATCTGATTCACGCAATTTAGCAGGGAGATGCCATCTTATATTACAGTGGATTGTGTTTGGTTTTTCTGCTAACAGAGTAATTAGCATCTCCAGTCTGGCCACATTATTTTTTATTCTGCAGTGCTCAATAAATGGTGTCAGCGCTAGCTTTACTCAGGAGCTTAGAAACACCTTGACTTTCCCACTTGGAATTTCAGAGGTTGCTCTAAGAAATAAGGTTCCGAAGCCTACTGTCTACCTGCTCGATGTGGCAACCAGACATCTGCTCAGGCGTGTTTGGAGAGGTTTTCCTTTACCAAGGGATGAGAAGCCGTGAAGAATGTGACTGTGGCTTCTGTGCTTCCGTAACACCCGCTCACAAATATTGCTGAAACCGCACCGGAGACCACTCATTCCCAGGACCCCGGCACTCGGGAATGCCCAATGTTCGAAGCCATTCCCTATTCACTGCTTCCAGAAGCTGTCTAACTCTAATGAGGGCCTCAGATGGGTTGGGATAAGTGCCTAGTTATGTCCTCCCCCCATTCCTTCCCCCTTGAAACAGGACTTCCCCCTGCTGCAGGCTCCTTATGGGGAACTGTCAAAGACATCTGGCTTAGACAAGAGACGGGCCAACAGAGGCGTCCTTCCAGAGGGAACACCACCAGGGTCACCACTGGGATTTCCTCCTTCAGAACATTTCTCTCCTGGCTCTGCACAGGCACACCAGGCCCCTGGGATATTCCATCTGGGAAGGAGCAGGGCTTCAGAATACAGGAAGGATGGGAAGGAGATCTTGCCACTGATGGGCCCGTGGGGTGAGAAAAGCCCTGAAGCCTGAAGGGCCGGAGCCCTTGCCCCGTGGGACTCCATCCAGCAGCACACACCCCATGTCCTGGCTCTTTCCTGGCACCGTGCATGTCCCCCTCTCCCTCTGGGAAGAATAACTGAGGCAATGGACACCAGCCAAGGAGCTCCAGACCAGTCACCTCCTGTGCCCTTGTGCCAAGAGGAAAGTTCTGGCTTAAAGCATTACCTGAGATTTCTCCGTGCCCAGCACGTTCACCATCACCTCCATCACTGTCTCATGCATGCCAAGGACTCTCATGAGGTTGGGATGCTGGTAAAACACCTTATTGTTCATTATGTCCCTAGGATAAAGGTCAGAGAGAGGCTTCAGCACTCGCTTATGTCCATGCTATGAAAATCAGGATGAGAACACATAAGCGCACTGGGGACAGTGACGTCAAAGTGACAGCTGAGAAGGTAATAGGAAGCACTAGGTCAGTTGGAATCTAGGCTGAGTGCCTTTTTTAACTGAGAGAAACATGTGTGCTCCCTTATTTCTAAGTACTTGCTTTCTCTCTTGGAAATGTTCTTTTCTAATGACAGATTAAAAAGCTGTCCTTTGATCTTTTCGCTTGTTCCAGTTTTTTGAGACAGTCCAAAATCACTAGTGATATCTCTTCGTCCGTGTACTCAGGGTTTCCCCATTTTTTTTTTCTTCATGTGTCCTAATAGCTATGTCTTTCTGGGCTCAGTTTTCCTCATTAGAGGCCTTTTACTGGGGCAACTTTATGTCAGATACCAATGACGTTTTTGGACACCAGCCTTTAAGAACAATGACATTAACATGTAAGCGCAATGATATCTTTAAGCATTCCACACAGATGAACATAATAAGGCAGCAGGAAAATCAGTGTAGAAGCAGTCTGTTCACTGGCATCCCGGCCCACTCTTTTCCCCTGAGGGTTGGAGGAATACCACCTGCAACGGCCAGTTTTTACTGCTGCGAGGTCTATGGAAAAGGCTGAGAGACAGACCAATTCTGTAGCCTTTTCTCCTCTCCCCACAAAAGCTTCCTTATTTCTCCTGCTAAGATTCCACTCTGGAAGTGAGTTTGAGGGATGCAGGCATTTCCCCTCCCAGGGCCCTCAGGGTCCCTGTCCTGGATCTTGCTGGTGCCTCTGGTTTGCTGGCTCGGGGTGGTGGGAGGAATGTGCAGGAGGAGGAAGTTTGCAGTCCCTGTTCTGGATTTTAGTCAAGTAAAACTGTAGGCTGTTCAGTGAACATTTTGGAGCGACCTCTGTTTTCTCATCTGTAAAATGGAAGTGTTACCCTACATAACTAAAGGAAATTCTTTGGACATCTAAAATGCTATGAATCCTTTTGACTCCCTGGTTTGTAAGGGAGTGTCATGTGCTACTGTTGTGGGTAAAGGTCTCTCATAGAGCTAACAAAGGTGATTCTATGGGTTAGTTCTGAGAGAAAGTAGGGACTGTAAGAGAGGGTGATCTTTTCTTTTTTTTTTTTTAAAAAAAGAGATTTTTGCTATAGGGCACGTGCACTTGACAGAGAGAAAGCAAGCAAGAAATCACACCTCGGGGGGATGGCCACACTGCAATCCCTTCTCCATTCTCTTGGGAGTTTGGGCACGCATGTATATGTTCCCAGCGTGACTTTTAAGTTGCTGGGTCTGGGCCTTGAACCACGTTCAACTATGTGGGAGTCCAGCAATGTAACCATTACACCATCTGCTGTCCCAAGGGTGGCAAGTTTTCAGAAGGGACACTTGTAAGATTTCTCAGATTTGATTTTCTAGAATTAAAAGCTTAAGTGTTCAAACTGCTTCCGTCTTGGACTGAGTGTCCTGTCCCTTCCTCCAATTTTTTTCATGGCCTCGTTGGGGCTATTTTCAGAAGATTCAAACTAAATCACCACTTTTCTCCAAGACTCCAAACTTATTTTGGCAATGTCCCTTCACCATGAGTTGCAGGTAGTCTGGCTCACGTTATAAGGTAATCCACTGGCAAGGACACCATCCCAGGGAAAGTGACATCAGGACCCGCCTGCCCACGCGAAGCTCTCTGGCGAGAACTGCATGTGACAGTGATGACCTACCCCAGCCCGTTGATCATGAGCAGCTCCTCTTCCTTGCCCATCCTGACGCTGAGGAGGGAGCGAATCTGGCCCAGGGCAGCCAGCAGGTTGATGGTATCACCCACGGAGGCCTGGCTGATGGTGTAGGTCTTCCGCAGAGCCTGCAGCAGCTCTCCGATGCTGTCGTACTGCCTCCGGAGGAGGTTGAACATCATCCGCACCAGCTCTGCGTCCTGGATCTGGTCTTCCTGGGCCCAGCGGATCATCGTCTGTGAGATGAGCTCCTTCAGTGTTGCTGGGAGGACAAAGGAGGAACCAGTACTGTGGCTGTCACGGCTCAGGGAGAGAGCTGGGTGTCTCAGCCACTGTCTTTAACCAAGAGACACATCGTTAATTGAAGTTAAAAAAATTATTTTAAGGGTGGTTGGTGTATGACATAGACAAAAGTAGAATATACCATGAAATGACAGATACGCCAGCTATGCTACAAGAAAGGAGTATCTCAGTTATCAATTGAGGTTGCTGAATATTCTACTTCGATTAAAAAAATGCTTGAATTGGGGACCAGCAGATAGCATAATGGTTATGTCACTGGATTCCCACACAGTCAACCGCAGTTCGAGTCCCAGACCCGGCAGCTTAAAACTCAGGCCATATGTGTGTGCATATGGGCCCAAAATCTCGAGAGGAGAATGAAGGAGAAGAGACTGCGGTGTGGCCATCCCTGCTGTGAGGGTGACTCCTCACTTTCTGTCTCTCTGTGAGCACATGCACACTAGAGCAAAAATCTCTCTCAAAAAAATGTTTGAATTGATACTGGAATCAAATAACAAATAGACATGGTATTTACCTTCAGTATGCAATAATAAATAAATGTACTTAGCATAAAATTATTTTTGCTATAGGGCATGTGTACTCGCCAGAGAGACAGAAAGCGAGAAATCACCCCCCGGGGGGATGGTCACGCCGCAGTCCCTTCTCCTCCATTCTCCTCTCGGGATCTTGGGCACGCACGCACATGCGCCCAGCATGAGTTTTAAGCCACCGGGTCCGGGACGCGAACCGCGGTCGACTACATGGGAGTCCAGCGACATAGCCATTATGCTAACTGCTGGTTCCCAGCATAAAATTTTTATCTTATAATAAATACATTCTATCTTTATTTTATAAGACAATAAATATCACCATGGGGTCACATGAAAATCCCATGAGTAAGAACAGAGTGATTAATTCTGCGTAGATGAAGGCATGGGGAGAAGACATTGGCTGATATCTTCTCAGGGTAAAGCAATACTAGGCACTGGGGTTTCTCTATCATATGTATTATCTTCAAGTATTAAAATTTTTTTTTTATTTATTTGCATTCATTCTCTGAACATCATTACAGCATACAAAATGAGATTTTCCATCCAAATTACACTATATATTGTCTCAATCAAGCACATCAACAAGCATGTTATTGTCAGCAAATGATCTTCCATTTCTTGTCTTCTGTATGTTTTGCTTTTTTCCCCCCATCCTAGATTCTCTATCTCTTACCCTCTGCCATCTCCCACTCTCCTCCCACAGTCTCTGGTATCTATGTTTGCTTTCTATACTGTTTTCTCCTCACATTTTATTGTAACGCCAAAGACCCTAATCAATCCAAATACCCTCATAGCAAACACAGGTGATACCCACATTTCCATGAACACAAGTCTTACTTTACGCATCCTATAAAGTAGCACCTAGCTGTGGCTACATATCCTACTGCAGTCATTGAATATATATATATTTTTTTTCTGAAACTTTTTTTTTGTAACTCAATTTACATTCCTTCCCTAAGCTTCATCACAGCATACAAAATGCAATCTCCCATCCAGTACACACTGCATAGTGATACAATCATGAACATTACAAAAAAAATTTCCATTACTAGTTCCTAGAATTACTTCCACCCCTCTTTCTGACCCTCTGTCCCTTCCCACCCTCCTCTCACACCACCTCCGGTGTCTACAATTGTCCTTCATTCCCTTCCCACCCACGTTGCATTGATCACACAATTTCCTACATAATCTAACTACTTTCAATGGTGAGTTCACTCATTACTACTAAGAAAACCAGTTATAACTTAACTCAAAGAAATGCCAAGGAACTTTGCTTAAAGCCAGGAAACAAGTTAGGATTCTGTTCAAATGGAAGGTGCATGAACCTATCAGTCTCATGTACTTTTATCTTCTGTTCTGGTTCAATTTTCCTGATTAAATTCTGGGATATAATATTCAAATTCAGACTTGTCCCTCTGATTAAGTTGGCCACTTTCATAGTTTTTGGACTCTTATTTCCGTGTGTCTGTGTTTAATTTTCTTGATACAGCACACCCTTGAGAACTTCTTGGAGATCTGGTCTGGTGCTGGTAAATTCTTTCAGGTTTTGTTTATCTGAGAATGTTCTTGTCTTTTCTTCCCACCTGAAAGATAATCTTGCCGGGTACAGTATTCTTGGCTGAAATTGCTTCTCTCGTAACACTTTGAATATATTTTCCCATTCTCTCCTCGCTCGCATTGTTTCCGATGAGAGATCTGCTGTTAGCCTGATGGGATGTCCTTTGTAGGTAACTTGATGTTTCTCTCTTGCCAATCTTAGTATCTTGTCTTTGTCTGCGGTTTTGGTCAACCTGGCTATAATGTGTCTTGGAGAAGATCTTCTTGGGTTGATTCTATTTGGGGTCCTTTGTATTTCCTGGGACTGGATCTTCGAATGCCTCTCTAGGTTTGGAAAGTTTTCTTGCAGGATTTCATGGAATAGATTATCAATGCCCTTATGGGTCTCTTCACCTTCTGGAATGCCAATTATCCGGATATTTGGACGTTTGATGGTATCCAGTACTTCTCGCATATCATTCTCAAATTTTTGAGCCATTTTCTCAGTCTTCGTGGTGGACTTTTCTATGCCAGCCATTTTCTCTTCTACATCTGAGATTCTATTTTCTGAATGATCTAGTCTGCTTTTAATACTTTCAAGGGAGATTTTGACTTCTTGTATTATAGACTTGATCTCTAGCAGTTCCGTTTGAGTCTTTTGTAAAGTGTGTAATTCCTCTTTTAGATCTTGCAAGAATTTCCTCATTTCCTGGAACTCGGCAACTTCTTTCTCCTTTCTCTTTAGCAGTTCATTATCTCTCTTTTCTTCCATCTCTGTTAGCTTCGACATTACGAATGCTCTAAATTCCTTATCAGACATTTCCATGACTTTCACCGAACTGCTTGTGGATGAAGGAGAGTTACTCTTTTCCATTGGAGGAGAGGTATTTTCTCGTTTTCCCATATTTCTCGTGATCCGACGGTGATTTCTTGTCATCTGATGAATGGCGTGTTTCTTTCAAATTCTTGAAGTTAAGCCTCAATGTTCAGGAGCAAGCAGACAGAGGTGTTCTAGAATCGGATTGCCGTTCTGTAGTGATAGCACACTAGCTTTGCTTGCTGGAGGCTGAATTATGAGTAGAAAATCTTCATTTCTCCTGTGCCTGAAATATCTAGTTCCCAGTCAAGTATTAAAAATTTTGAGGGGACCAGCAGGCGGTGTGGAAGTTAAGGCACTGAATCCACAGGGCCAATAGTATGGTTCAAATCCCAGACTCAGCGGCTTGCAACACACACCAGGAGCATGTGTGTGCATGCCCAAATACCCAAGAAAAAAATGGAAGAGAAGGGACTGCAGCTTGGCCACCCCTGGAAGGTGACTTCTCATCTTCCTTTTGTTTCTGTATGGTGAGTGCATGCACCCCACAGCAAAATGAAAAAAAAATAGAATTTATTCATTCATTTCTTCTATGAGTGAGAGTCTGAGAGAAAAGGAGATTAAGAGGAAGTCGGCATCCCTATAGAGTCTTGATGTCATGATCCACCCCAGCTTCAGCTGACCCCAGATCAGAGGCACACATGTGCCCAGCATACTGAAGGAGGTCTCTGGACATGAACCTGGAACCCTCCCAAGTGGGTCAGCCTTGCAGAGTGTCACATGGTACTATTGTAACCAGTGCCTGTCCCTCCTCTCCAAGGCTTCATTCATTTATTTTTAATTTTTTGAGAGAATGTTTTTGGTCTAGGGTACATGCATTTGCTAGAGAGACAGAAAGTGAGAAGTCACTCCCTAGGAGGAATGGCCATGCCACAAGTCCTTCCCCCCATTCTCCTCTTGGGATTTGGGACACGCATGCACACGTGCCTGTGATGAATTTCAGGCTGCCAGGTTTAGGACTTGAACCATGGTCAACCACGTGGGAGTCTAGCACCTTAACCACTATACCACCTGCTGGCCCTCCAAGTGTTTTAAGTACATCACACACTGTGATCTGACTAAGCCTAGCCACTTATTCAGGAATTGTGAAATATATTTTAGGTGACAGAGACATAAAAATGTGTTAGGAGATGGAGAGAAGTGGACTGAGAGGACGCGCAGCCAGGCTCCAGGCTTTGTGATCAGACATCCGGCCACCCTGGATGAACTGACTTCTGTGCTCTGGATCTCTGGCAGGCAGCAGCTGACATTTTGGCATGGGCTACTTTCATCAGCATTGAGGGAAAGAAATCACTATCACTGAATTCAGGGTTGATCAGTGCTCATCCTGGCTATACCAAACACCACCAGGAGCGGGACTCAGACTTGTAGACACTAGATGGCCCCTGAAAACTACTGGGGCTGGCAGGTGGCATGGTGGTTAAGGGCGCTGGACTCCCACATGGCCAACTGTGGTTTGGGTCCCAGACTTGGTGGCTTGCGTTCTCACTTTCCTTCTCTCTCTTTCTGTCTTTCTCTGATCAAACTGGAAAATAATAATAATATAGTTAAATAATTCTTAAAAACAAACAAACAAAAACTACTGATTTGTGCTGGTGTGGGGAGATGATGAGAAAGAGAGGCTGATCTGAGCATGACAGAGTGGAAGAGGATCCTGCGAGAAGAGCTGAGAAGGCTCTGTTTCTCTCTCCCCACACCACACACACTTCCACAAGATGCCACGACAGAGGGGGAAAATGCTGCTCTTAAGTCTTAATTGCATCCAAGTCTCGCGCTGCACATCACAGCACATTAAGATACGGATGGCATGAAGGTCCTTAATCCAGACCAGGTGAATAAAGCCAGGGTTAGGACATGACGAGGATCACTTGGTCAGTCAGTAAAGGACCTGAGAATAAACTTGGTTCAGTGCTTTCAGCGGCCTGTGCCATCTCTGTCTCTCATCTCGCAAGGGTCCCACTCTGTGTCACTATATATGGCAGATGTCTGCTCTACATACAGTCTTGGCTCATCACAAGAGCATTAAAAATAGAACTTGGATACAAAAGCTCTATAAGAGATCTAGATGTAAGGGATTAATTTAACTTACTGCTGTGTCTATCAACCCTGAGGGTGTTTTAGGTTCACACGGAAGACATAAGCTGAAAAACTTAAAAAAAGATATCTAAGGAGAAGCAGAGTTAAAAGATGTTCCTAAGAGCTGGCACTACGCGGGGATTGCTGACTAATATCTGTTAGGTTAGATAATAACTGTGCCCTGTGGGGAAAAGTTATTTATGGGCTAGGCCAGGCTCCTCTCAGAAAACTTGTTTCCTCAGTAGCCAAATATAAAAATTTCTGTTTTTCCTAGTTAATACTCACAGTAAGAATGAAAGCAAGACGAAAGAACAGAGACTCTTAGAGTCCACCTAAGTTTTTCAAGTCGTGTAAGTGTAATTCCCTCTTCTGCCTAGATTGTGGCTTAAAAGAATTACAGTTCTCACTAACAACCAAATTCTCTGCAGAGATAATACACATCATCAGACCAGACAGAATTGTTAATCAGCTCAAGGACCTTCCTTTTTTCATCAGGGAATTTTAAAGTTATAACAAAACTAAGTAAGTATTAGCCTTTCTTTAACCTGGCTTTCAGATTAACTCCAGATCTTGGTGAGTTTAGGCTCACATGGACTAAAAACCCAAGTCAACAATTTATGGGCTAAGAAATAAAATGTGGACAGCAAAACATCACTGTACAGAGCGAAGGGAAGGGAAATAGTCCTTTAGCCTGAAAGCATAAAATAGGAAACAGCTTTCTTGCACAATTTTTTGTTTAGGCTGGCTTTCAAGGTAAACATAAGAGAATGGGATGAATAAATATATGTGTGTGACCAAACCAAAGTATATGTGTGTGTATAGTGGCTCTCAGGTCAGAAAAGTGAAAAGGAGAAAATGAGACTTATCACTGCTGTGTTATTGACAGGCAGATGTAATTCAGAGTAAGGCATGACATTTAAGCCCATTTGTTTAGACTCGGTTTCAAATTGCGAGACCAAGGTCCAGAAAGTGACAGAAATAGTAACTATGAGAAGAAAAGCTGGCAGGGGGAAGAGGAGCCAATCTTGAGAGCCCTGAAACACACAGTGTATTTTGTGGTCTGACATATGGGGGAGACTCAGCAGCTACCAAGCAAGCCTGGGCAGAATCAGTGAATATCTGGAGGTCTAAACACTGGGGTTTGAGAAAATGGAGCTCTATACCCCTAGCAGCAATGCTGTTGAAAACTCCTCAGATTCTAATTAGCTCCCATGCACTAGCGCCACAACACCCAGGGTGGAGAGATTGAAAAGAATACATTCCTTAGAATGTGTCAGGCTCTCCATATATCTGGATAGCAGAGGATTAAAATAAGTAATCTGTGAAACCACATCTGGGACATACTACGGGTTTATTAAAGACTACCTAGCATTACTATTTATACCAGTCCTAAAAGGGTACTATGAAGACCCCTGGGGGCCCAGTACCCTCTAGGTAGCTTGCAAAACTAAATGTATCTTCATGATAATCCTAAAATGTTACTTGTCATTTTCATTGTGTTACTAGTTCACTGAAGGTGCAAAAGCGATGGTAGGGAAAACTGCTGTTGCCTAAGCATGAATCAAGTCAATGGCACCCACTGTATCCTTTACTGCAGCACCCCAGAAAATGCCCAGTTCCACATGCTTGTGTTTTCACCTTTTTAATATCCTGTGTAACAGAATGATCAGTATGCATAAACACTTCTGCTGTTTATCACGTATTTCTTGATGAAAAGCACTGTGTGACTGAATTGTGAGCCAAAGTAGCCACTGGCTTCACAGAATGCCATTCTCAATTAAAGAGAATGATGAACTATGGTTAACCGGACTTGGATAACAGACACTTTCTTCTCCCCCCACTCCCTGACACTTTCTCAAAAATGCAAGAAGCAAACTTTTCAATTCAAATGAAAGTTTTTTTTTTTTTTAAACCAATAATGAAATTTGAACTTTCAAATGAAAACTAGAATTTTGGAAAATGTTTCTCTCTCATTGAGAACTTGACAGTTTCCAATACTTAAAGTCTTCACTGATTAAACTGTTGATATTAACAAATGTGAATTTAAAAATATTTAGTTAACCACATGGTTAACTACAATTTTAGTCTCAGATCCAGTGGTTTGAAAATCACATGGGTGCATATGTGTGCATGCCCAAGATCCTAGGAGGAGGATGGAGGAGAAGGGATTATGGTATGGCCATTACCCCCTATGGGAGCAGCGGGGGGGGGGGGGGGTGATTTCTCACTTTCCCTCTCATTTTCTCTTCCAGGTGAGAGCACATACCCTAAGACAAAAACGGCTTTTGGAAAACATTTGGAAGCTCTGCATAATTCAGTTTACCAGTAATTCCCCTATGACCAATGCATGATGTTACACAAATATTCAAAGATGGAAGATTCATTCAATGTGTAAAATAGGCTGATGGATTTTTATGAAGTATAAAAATCTTTTTACTATGGCTTCAGGTTCTACATGCCAACTTTTGAGAAATGATTACTTGTTCTATTTTGATATAGTATCAAAGAAGAAAATCCATAATTATCTTTAAAAAAAGGCTGTGAAAATACTCCTCCCCTCAACTGTATGTCTGTTTAAGGCCAATTTTTCTTTAGTCAGATGGACGAATCCAACTGCTTTTTATTAAGTCAAATATTACAAAGATTTATGGAAATGCAAAACAATGTTACTCTTCTATTTTTTTAAATTTTGTTTTTCAACTTGTACATCCATATTTATTACAGCATTATCCATAATTGCTAGGACATGGAATCAACCCAAATGGTGAAGAACAGATGAACAGATTGAAAAAATGTGGCACATATACACTATGGAATACCACTCAGCCATAAAACATGAGACCTGATATTTGATACAAAGTGGATGAATATGGAAGCTTTACTGCTCAGTGAAGCAAGCCAGACTACAAAAGCCAGGCATCATATGTCCCTGCCAAATATATACCAAATATCTGCACTCCATAGCAGAAACTGAAAGATTAGAAGGTTCCATAGCCGTGAGGTCAATGGTAGATACTAGAGACAGCATAGGAGGGGGTGAGCAGGAAGGGATTAGGGAAAAAACAAACAAAACATTTAACAAATATGAAAAGTTATCTATTGATGCTAATGTATATGGTAATATCTCTGATTTGACTAATATATACTATACTCATGCTAGGAAAAAGTGATTAAATGTAACATATAAAAATGAAAAAAGTAACTTTTATAGCTAAGTAGCATCTGGGGAAAAATGTATTCTTAGCACTTTGGCATTGCATTGGGTCATTAGAAAAATAATGATGTATTTTTAGGGGACCAGCAGGTGGCGTGGTGGTTAAGGTGCTAGACAATCCCAACAAGGCTGACCAGAGTTCGAGTCCTGAATCTGGTGGCTTGCTTTCTCACTTCCTCTCTCTCTCACTCTCAACCTCTGTCTCTCTCTGGTCAAATTAAAAAATAAATGAATGAATAAATAAAATAAATAATTATTTTAAAAAAGAAAAATAATAATGTATTTTTCTTTTTTATAAGAAATGTTTGCTATAGAGTACGTACACTCACTAGAAAGAGAGAGACAGAAAGCAAGAAGTCATCCCCTGGGGAAATGGCCATACTGCAATCCACTCTCCTCCATTATCCTCTTGGGATCTTAGGCATGCATGCACACGCGCCAGTGTGTTTTAAGTCACTGTGTCTAGAACTCGAACTGAAGTAGACTATGTGAGAGTCTAGCAATATAACCATTATGCCATCTGCTGGTCCCACCATGTATTTTTCTATGTGTCTCTATGTAAAAATGCACTGTGACTTTTCCAACAACTCGGTATATAGTTTTATAACAATTAAAAATAAATCCAATGGAAAAAATTGAGTTTTTCATAAACGTATGTTATTTATGTAAAATGTTATTAAGTTTGTATTTTAAAAGTAATTATTTTTCCTCTCTCATTTATTTATTTTTTTGCTATAGGGCATGTGCACTTTCCAGAGACAGACAGAAATAGAGAAAGAAGTAATAAATCACCCCCAAGGGGGATGGATAGCCACGCCACAATCCCTTCTCCTCCATTCTCCTCTTGGGAGGATTTTGGGCACACATGCCACATGTGCCTAGCATGATTTTTTTTTTTTTTGGAGAGGTTTTTGCTATAGGGCACGTGCACTTGCCAGCCAGACAGAGAGAGACAGAGAGACAGAAAGCAAGAAATCACCCCCCAGAGGGGATGGCCATGCCGCAAACCCTTCTCCTCCATTCTCCTCTTGGGATCTTGGGCACGCACACACACGCGCCCGGCGTGAGTTTTAAGCCACTGGGTCCAGGATGCGAACCGCGGTCGACTACATGGGAGTCCAGCGACATAGCCATTACTCTAACTGCTGGTCCCCCTAGCATGATTTTGAAGCCACTGGGTCTGTGATTTGAACTGTGCAGTCAGCCATATAGAGGCCTTACCCTCTATGTCACCTGCCGGTCCCAATTACCTAAATATTAAAAAATTTCTTAGTTTTATTTCGAGTTCAGCAAACAATGAAAGATATGACCCACATAAACTAAAGCTTTTTGGGGTCTTCTGCAATTTTTAAGAGCGTAAGGAGAAACTAAGACCAAAAAAGTTTGAGAACTACTCATCTAAAAGAGCTTAGGTGGAATGAGGCTATAATTTGAAAGCAAAGCTTTCCTTCCAGCTAAGATAGTCCTGGAACGTTCTGTTAGGCCGTGTGATTCTAATGAAGTAGCCACTCTGAAAGCAGAAAGCTGCAGCTTAGGAAGCTTTCTGCTCATTTCTGCATGGGGGGGTTGATTCAATGTGAGTGTAAGAAGAGCAATTCACTTCACATTGAGAAATAAAGTGAGGATTAAAAAACTGTTATTTTGAAGATCAAATCCTGGCAGTCGAGGGCCCTAGCCATTATTCATTCACTGCCAAAGAGCTCCCTACAAGGCTGAGGGCTTCAAGCACTGTCCTCTTCCTGAATCTGGGCTTAAGATCAGTCATCTTCAGAGCAAGGAAGGAGCTGGGCATGTTTAGGCAGAGGTTACGTGGCCTTCTTTTGCCTGCTCTGAAGCCAGTGTACAGGCACAGGGGAGAAGGGCTGCAAGTTGCAAAGGCAGGCACTAAATTCTTCATCTCCAACATTGGCTGATCCTCAGCAATGACTTTGCTCTCATTAACACTGAAACCAGGGCTGTCAGCTACAGGAGGCTTTGCCCTGGAGTCCATGAGTATCTGGGACCTGGGACAAGGCTCCTTTGTAAATTCTAGCTTATTTCCATCTGCACAGCTGAATTGCCTCCAACTGTGTCACTTCTCAATGAACTTTGTAACTGGCCTGATTTGTTAAGTTCCCAAGGTTGAGCTAAGTACTCCATGTGAAACTATGTTCTTATTACTCACAGCAGCCTAGTTAAGGAAACTTGAAAGTGCCTGTGAAGCATTTTTTAAAAACAGTATAAGTATAAAGTATGGGTAAGACTGTTATCTAAGACATTTGAGAAATAAGACAATTCATAAGAAGGTAAAAACCATAGTAATACATACGTTCAAGAGAAATTTGACAAGACCTCCTTCATTACTTTTCTTCCACTGTCTCCTTTACCTAAAGTCCTCTTTTGGGTTGTCGGAAAAGTCATTACTTATCCTTCCGATGTTTTTCGCAAAAATGCATCATGACTTTTCTGATGATCCAGTATATTTCTAAAAGAGGTCACACTACATGAAAACTAAAGAAGCAGGGAAGGAAAAGCTCTGTCAGGAATTTAAGACGGGCCTTCCAAGTGGTATGTGAAATGACGTGATGGAGAAGACATTGTTCTATTTGGAATGCTATGTTCCTCCAAGAGATGATAGGCACATACATGACCCCTGTTGTGAATATTTTTATTTTTTTCTAGTATCAGTGGGGGAGTGCTGACAGGGGTGGGTTTGGTAGGGTTTTCAAACAGCAGAGGGATTTTATTCTCAAAATATGTTTGAACTGCTTTCAGAATCAAAGATAGATGCATTAAGAAGAGTTACAACTGGGCCAGCCCCATAGTGCAGCAGTTATATAGAGGAAGCCAGATTCAACATGGTTGACTGGAGTTTGAGTCCTGGCCCCAGCAGCTTGAAAAATATTGGGGCCATCAGGAAAGCCATGATGCTTTTTTTTGTTTGTTTGTTTTGAGAGGTTTTTGCTATAGGGTATGTGTGCTCACCAGAAAGACAGAGACAGAAAGTGAGAAATCACCCCCAGGGGGGATGGCCATGCCACAATCCCTTCTCCTCCATTATCCTCTCAGGATCTTGGGCACACATGCACACAGGCCTGGAGTGAGTTGAAGCCACTGGGTCCAGGACTCGAACCACGGTCGACTACATGGGAGTCCAGCAACATAGCCATTATGCCAACTGCTGGTCCCCATGATGCATTTTTGTATAGAAAAATATGTCATGACTTTCCCAATGACCTAATACACCAAATATGCATGTCCAGGAAGGGAGAATTGGAGGAAAAAGGACTGCAGTGTGATTGGCCTGAGTGGTGCTCTCTCTTTCTCCCTCTCTCTCTTGTGCTCACACATGTGCCCTCTAGTATTTAAAAAAATAGTTACAACTGAATACTGATTTTATTTCTGTTGCTTTTCCAAGTTTGTCTCTGAAAATGGTGCCCTTTAATGATTAAAAAAATGCTTTGGTATTCATAAGAAACAGGACTGTGAAGTGGAACAGCCATTAGAAGCAAGGTGAAGGGATGGCAGGGAGGTTAACTCTCCCATTTGTCATGCTGTATGGCGCCATCTCTCGTTCTCACATATTCACACACTATATGATCCAACTCAGAGACTCCATCACATGCAACGAAGGTGCCACAACAGATCTCGTCGTAACTCCAGGGTTTCCACCCACTGGGTTAACTGAGTTTCAGGAGGACCCTGCCAAGCACACTGGATGGTTCAGCACATGGGATTTTAAAAACCTATAGCTTTCTTTCAAAGAGGAAAAATAAGAAAGATTTGTAAGCAAGCATTTGTTTCCTGATGAGAAATAAAGCCAAATCCTCTTAAGCAGAATGTCTTAGAGAAGCTAGTCATGTCTGTGTGGCTTCCTTGATAATTATAAATGGCTTCATTTATGAGATTATCATGAACGTTCTAACGCACTCCACTTTTGTAATTAGTGTAATTAGGGGTAGTCACATTTAGGCAATTATATCAAATATATGATCTATAAGCTGCTTTTAAAATGATTATTCAAGCTAATTCAGGATGGAAATATTTCTAAAGCATTATATTTAGGGAGATTTGATGCTTGAGAGATCCTTTAAAAGAAAAACAGCTATTACACTACCTGATATTTGGACTAGGCAGACATTCCATGTAACAACAGAGAATGATAGTGTCTTTGATTAATCATTTTTTACGTTATTTTTTTTATGAGAAGAAGGGGAGAGAGAGAGAGAGAGAGGTATTAGGACAACCTAATATTTTTGATAAGGTCTATCATGCTGTGACCCTCTTGCCCATCCTCTCAGTTAATAAGCCCACAGACCTGCCATGCACCATCACTCCTAGCCTAAACAGGCTTGTCCAGGACCTGTGCCCAGGTCCCCCATGCAGCTCTGGCCTTTTGAAGCAGCACCTTATTGCCTGTGCCACCATGGCTGGGCAGGATTATAGGACCTTTAAGTTAGAGTAAGAGCCAGCTGGTAGCACAGTTGTTAAACATTGTGCATTGAGAGCAGGATTCCACATAGATGACCCAAGTTCTAATCCTGTCCCTGGTGGCTTGAAAAACATACCAGCACATGTGCCCGCCCAATATCCTGACAGGATGGAAAAAATTGAGGAAAGTGAATTGTGGCATGACTACACCTCCGTCGGCGTGCTTTCTGTCTCTCTGGCGAGAGTGCAGGCCCTTTGGTACTAAAAAACAAATATTTAGAGCTAGTCTTAGTACACTAGTTGAGAACTCAGGTATTACTTATTGTCAAATTGTTTACTTCCCTCCAGTTGTCATTTTGTAACTTGTATCTTCTGGTGAAGCCTGCCATATGTGATCCTCCCAAGAAAATTCTCTACCGTCACCTGCCATAGTTGGTGTACTTGTCTGTGCATGTGTGCGTGTGTGTATGCGTGTGCGCCATAGGGCGTGTTCACTTGCTGGAAAGAGACAGAGGGAGGGAAAGTAAGAAATCACCCCACCTCCCTGGGAGGGTAGCCACGCTATAATCCTCTCCATTGTCTTCCTTGGATATTTGGTGCATATGTGCCCGGCATAACTTTCAAACTACTAGGTCTGGGATTCAAACTGTAAGTCACGTGGGAGTCCAGTGCCTTAACCACCATGCCATTTATTGGCTCCACTCTAACTTTTTTTAAGTGGTCAAATTGCAGCTTTGCAATGCCAATTGCCGTAGGAGAAAGGTCATGTACTCTCACCTTGCAGGTTTGAATTGTTAGGCTGCAGGGGCTTTGGAAAGAATCTTTTCTTTTCTCCTCCAAATTGAGATCACAAAGCCAAGTGGTCATCATGCAATGAAGTAGATACTTAATATCAAAGGGCAGATGTTGGACGCTGCAAAGCAAATCCCCACAGCTTACAGAGTCCAAACCTATGCTGCTGCTATCTTTCTCTAAGTGCGTTTAAATCTGGGCCAGTTTGGAAGGAAATCTTCCAATTACACTGAGAAGAGGGACCAAACAAAATTACAGTGTACTTAGGTTAAACTTAGAAGGCAATTTATAATGCTCACGTTACAATGGGAAAAGAAAAATAATTACATGCCTCTAAATTATGTACACTTATTTTTAAATTCTAGGTGATTAAAAAGTCAGCTTGTGATTTGCTGTAAATGCTCTGGAGGCACTAACAGGTGACAGATCATTATCAAGCATAAAGAACAAGTATATTTCGACCTCTGCTTTCTTTCTCCCTTTCCTGGGCTGAATAATGTCCCCTTATAAGATGTCCATCCTGGGCCTGTTTTCATTCCCAGAGCCTATGACTACGATCTTACATGGCAAAAGGAACTTTGCAGATGTGATTAAGTTAAGGATCCTGAGATGGGAGGTTGTCCTGGAGCTCAATCTAATCACAAGAGTCCTTATATGAGGGAGGCACGAGGGTCAGAGAAGGACTTACAATGGCACAAGTGGAGGTCATAGAAGTGCGACATCATAGCAGAAGGCGGCCATTCACTAGCCTGAGAATGCAGGAGGTTTTTGGAAACTGAGAAAGGCTAAGAGTGGACTGTCCCCTGAAGGCTTTTAGACTCCTGACTTTCAGGATTACAAAATAACAGCTTAGTGATCTTAACAGAACCTGATTTTGTGGAGATTTCTGTCTCTCCACCTTACAGTCCCTATGTTCCCCAGGGCAAGATGACTCAACCCCACTTCAAAGGGGACTCTGTTGACTTCAGTCCACCAGCATATTCTATTTTCTAGGTCATGTTCATTGGTTCATGGTTGGCCTATGGCCACATTCTCCAATCAAAAGTGACCTCAGGATTCTTGCTGGAATACCAGAGCAGGAAAAACTTCCTTGCTTTTCTCTTGGATACTGTAGTGCATGGATAGAAGGCCCAGAGCTGTAGCCACTATCCAACAGCCAGACTGAGGGCAAAGCTGGACTGTGGAGCAAGATGGCGTCAGGGAGAATGAGCACAGCTTCTGAATTAGCTCAACCCAGTGGCTGCTCCACACTGCATGGGCTGTCAGTCAGGCAAGGTCCTAGGGGCTGCTCTACTCGACTGGGTTTTCTGTTGCTTGTTTGCTGAAAGCATCTACAATGGTAAACATGGAGGTAGGTCTTAGGACCTACACTTTGTATACTCACTCCAGAAACTGAGAGGTATGCACACTTCCAAGTACCAGAACATGAAACTGAGCACTATTTTATTGAATCCTTATATTCCCTACCCCAAACCCTCACAAGGCACAAACTATTATTATTTTACATACAAGGAAACTGAAATAGAAAGAGATGACTCCACAATGCTGGAGATAGGATCCAAACTTTTGCTGCTGAAATGTAAAGCCACCTTATAATTTCTCACTAATAGCTTCATAAAATTTAAAATAGTTATATTTATTAATGCTTTAAATACATATTGTACTGTCTAGATGATCTTTTAATAAACTATAAAGTAGAATCAGAAATAAAATCCTGGGGGCCAGCAGGTGGTTGAGGCACTGGACTCCCACATGGCTGGGTTTCAGACCTGGTGGCTTGAAACTCACACTGAGGCGTGGGTGCATGTATGCCCAAAATATGGAGAGGAGAATGGAGGAGAAAGAATTATGGCATGATCATCCCCCTTCCCCAGGGGATGATTTCTCACTTTCTGTCTCTAGGGTAAGCGCATGCACCCTAAAGCAAAATAAATAAAAATAAAATCCTGAAAACATAAAGCTTTAGTTCTTTTTCTGATAGTTGGGCAGGTTCCAGAACCTCAACTTTTACAACAAATAAAATGAACAATATGAAATTTATGTTGAAGAAAATGAAAATAAGTGTGGTAAAGTAATAAGAGTATTGGGCAGGGTACTGGAGTACTTTGTGGGCCAGCTGGTGGCATGGTGGGTAAGGCAGGTAAGGTCCCACATGACCAACCATGCACTTCAAGTACCAGCAGCTTGAAAAACATGCTGGGTGCATGTATGTGCATGCTCGAACTCCTGAAAAAAGGGAGAAATAGAGAGAAGGGAATGAGCATGACCATTCCACAAGGGGGAGTGTTCTCTCTCTCTCTGTCTCCTTTCGGTGAGTGCATATGCCTTCTGGTAAATTACTGAGTTGTCGGAAAAGTGATGACACATTTTTGTACAGAAAAACAGAAAAATACACCTGGCTCTTCTGAGAGCCTGAAAAAAAAAATAAAAAGAGTACTTTGTCCTAGTTCTTGCTCTGTGACTTTAGGCAAGTCACCTGACCTCTCTGTGCCTTGTCTACTTGTAAGACAAGTCACTTGTGGGTCAGTATTCTAAGATTCTGCATCTATCTTTCCCACTGAGCTCCTGAAGTGGTTGTACGAATTTATTAAATTGGCAAATGAAAGCCCATAGCTTCATTGGGTCAAATTGAGGGGCACTGGCAATTTTACCACATTTAAATGTCCTATTTTCACATTACCCGACTTGCTTTTCCTAATTGTAAAACTTGAGATGGAAGAAATAAAATATCAAAATGTCAGCCGTGACCGACTGTGCTGAGCAAATGGCCACTGTGGAAGCATCGCTGCACATCATCCATCACATATGTCGAAGAGGTAAGCTGTGGCAACTTGATGGTCTTTTCTATGACTTCCTGATTGCGGGCAGAGAAAGGAGCCTTCTGTGTCAGGGGGTCAGATGCCATAACAACACCCTCTCGAGTTAGGCGGAAAGATTTCCTGGGGAAGGCCCCCCGCCCTACCGCCTCTGTGCCCCAGAGCTTGAAGGCCAAAATTCTGTTCGGAATTTTGCAGAAAGCAGTTATGTATTTACTATGTACCAGCAGAGAAGGTCGGAGAGAAAGTTAAATCATTGACTGCAAAGAGCCTTTTGGAAAACCTATCACGCTAATTTCTTTGAGCCTTCCCAGTGCCCCTCTGGCCCCAGGCTATGCAGTAAGATACCACTTTTGCCTCATTTCACCAGAACAGGATGTTGTCAGGGTCACTGAGAATGAAGGTATGAGGTTCCCTGAAATGAAAGGAAACATCTGTAAAGACAATCTGGAGCACTGTTCTTGGGTGACAAGAGTGTGTCATCAGGACACAGTGAACAGGCACTGGCTGTCAGACTGTGAGGTATGTGATAGGGCAGGGCCAGTCCCAGACTCCATGGCCAGCAGCAGAACAAGTCCCTGTTCTGAACTGCTAGATATGTACATTTGTTTCCTTCTATATTGGTTTTCTTGGCTGAAGAATGATGGTAAAAGTTTAAAATACATACAAGAACATCCTTCTCATCGCAAGTGGTCAAGGTTTAGCATGCACTTTCTGTGTTGTTTGAGATTTGCTCGATTAAATTCTTTTTCTTTTCTTTTCTTTTTTTTTTTTTTTTTAGAGAGATTTTGCTAAAGGGAACATGTGTTTGCCAGAGAGACAGAGAGAAATCACCCCCTGGGGGTGTGTGTGGTCACATTGCAATCCCTTTTCCTCCGTTCTCCGTGGGCATGCATGCCCATGCACCTGATGTGAATTTCAAGCTACTGGGTCCAGGACTCAAACCATAGTCAGCCAAGTGGGAGTCCAGTGATGTAACCCCTATACCACCCGCTGGCCCTGAGACTTGTTTAAATTGTGTAACTGGGGACCAGCAGATGGAACAATGGCTACATTGCTGGATTCCCATGTAGTTGAACTGTGGTTTGAGTCCTGGACCCCACTGCTTGAAACTCATGCCAGGTGCATATGTGTGTGTGTCTAAAATCCCAAGAAGAGAACGGAGAAGAGATTGGGACATGGCCATCCCCATAGGGGGGTGATTTCCTACTTTGTGTCTGTCTCTCTGGCGAGCGCACGTACCCTATAGCAAAAACCTCTCTAAAAAACAAAATCTGTTAACTGAATTATTATGTAATTCTTACACCCATCATGCAAGAGCAGAAAAGCCCGCTGTGGCAGGACTGAGCAATGGTGGCCCTTATTTGCCAAATAAAGAATAAGGTGAAGATTAGGCTAAGAAACACTTCTATTTAATAAACAAAAGCAAGTTCCTGTAAATGCATGGCATGCCAAGGGAGCCACGGAGTGACAGCTGTGTAGGAGAAGGTGCACCAGAATACAGAGCTTCCTAACTCTGCCAGCTGTGATCCCACAAAATCATTCCAGTCACAATGCCTGGCAGTCTTTGAACTTGGCTCTCAGGGCTGCATACAGGCAGTCAAGTGGCAGCTGGACATTTCTGCTCAATTTGTTTCTAACTTTCCTTCCTTCAGTGATTTTTCTACCTCGCCAGAGCCTCTGCACCTGCAAGGGTGGAGACAAGTATCCAAGCAAAATAATTTACCCCAGGACTGTTTCCCTAGCTGCTGGACACCTCATAACTGTCAGGAGTCACTCTGTAAGCACCAGTGAAAATGCATCTCAGCATGTGCAGCCAGATCCCGCTAGTCCTCTGCAGCCCCATGGGGTCTCATCCATCATATGGAGATAATTAGCCTGTTGTTTCTGAAATCAGTCATCCAGCTTCATAATCACTTTCTCAAAACATCCAGGCAATTAAATGACCGATGATGATGATGGGAAAAGAGCACAGAGAGGAGAGAGGATGCCTGCTGATGTGTTAGAGAGGAAGTACCTGAAAAGATGGGGCAGAGATGGGACAGCAAAGGACCCAGGGAATTGAGGTCTCTGTCTTTACTGGGAAAGTAATAGAATTGCTGTTATTTTAGTTTCCATGTCTATTGAGAACAGAGAATAAGCTGATTATGATGCAAGCTTCTGGCCACATATACTAAGTATCTGTGCTTTTCTAACCCCGCACAGGGTCCTTCCTGGGCATTCCTGTGCAGTGCTCTGGAAGAGCATGGACCTGGATATGCAGCATGCTACAGATATTGGCTCTGTTCCTATTTGTTGCAAGACAAGCATCAAAGCAAAATAATTTATCCCAGGACTGTCTCCCTAGCTTCTGGACACTTCTTGTCATGTATAGCTCTGTAAGTGCCAGTGAAGACGCACCTCAGCACGCGCAGCCTTGTCCAAATGATTTTGCTCCCGTCAGGTTTAGTTGTCTACTGCGTAAAATCAGAGCTGGCTGGTTTCTTGTGAGTATAAAATCAAATGGGGTGATGTGTAGTGTCTAGCACGGCACCTGATAGGAAATTGGAGCTCAACAAATGTTAGGTTTTCTTCTCTCCTGAGAATCAGATTCTTCTGTCACTGAGCACATGCTACCAAAAGACAGGGCCCAGCAGCGATGATTAAACAGACTGCAGCGCACCTGTGCAGGTCAAGCATCCGCCGACGTGCATTTTCCTGGTGCTTACAGAACTACCTATGAGTTAGAACATGGAGCACCAGACTGGGTGCCAAATACAATGCATTCTGATCCCCGCTTTGTCATCCATGAGGCAGGCAAGTTGCTCAAAGCCTCGGATTCCCTATTTCCCCAACTCTCAGCAAGGACTAAGGAGGCCTGGTGGATCTGCCACGGGGGACTATCCACACGAATGAGACTCTGTGGGAAATCTTGTGATCTCTAGGAAGCAAACTAAAAGTAGGATTCTCTAAGACCTCCATTTGCCACTCCACAAGCCCCAGGTCTGTTAATGCAATGCTTTTCTCCCATGAATCCATAAAAGCTCTAATACCTTCTTCCTCCTCACACTTCTAGCTGCTTACCAAGATATACCAACCCTCCCATTTATAACACCCCTGACACCTAAAATTCACTTTAAAAAATATTTATTCATCTCTTTTATAAAAAGTATTATTTTAAATTTGCTATAGGACACATGTGCTTACCAGAGAGAGACAGAGAGACAGAGAGAAAGAGATAAAGAGAGAAAGCAAGCCACCAGGTCCAGACTCAAACCATAGTCAGCCATGTGGGAGTCCAGCACCTTAACCACCATACCACCTGCTGGCGCCTATTCATTGATTACTTCCATGAGTAAGAATGGCAGAGACAGAGGCAGCATGCTCAGTGGGATCTTGATGCTGTGAAGCACCCCCAGCCTTAGCCAGCCCTGGATCATGGGCAATGTGTGTGTGGTTACTCAGGGAGGTCTCTGCACAAACCAAGAACCCTTCCAGGCAGGCTTGCCTCGCAGAGCACTGCATTTTACTGCTGCACCAGTGTCTGGCCCCTGAAATTCACTTTTTGTTGTCACCACTTTTATTAGGTTTCTATTGCTGCTGTGACAAATTACCACAAACTTAGTGTTTTATTTTTATTTCTTTAAAGAATTATTTTATTTAACTTTCTTTCCTTCCTTTCTTCCTTCCTTTATTTTCATTTGACCAGAGAGGGACAAAGTGAGAGAGAAAGAGGCAAAATAAGAAAGCAAACCACCAGGTCCAGGACTTGAATCATGATTGGCCATGTAGGAGTCTAGTGCCTTTAACCACCATGGCACCTGCTAGCCCCAAACTTAGTGTTTTAAAATGACACAACTTTACAATTTTATAGTTCTGTAGATCAGAAGTCTGACCTAGATCTGGGGCAAAATCAAGCTGTGCCAGGATGCATTCCTTTCTCAAGGGTCTGAGAGAGGATCATTAAAAAAATTTTTTTAGATGTTTTTATTGCCATAGGGCACATGTGCTCAGGGGGTGGATAGGCGGGAAAGAAGAAGAAAAGGAGGGAGAGAACCCCATAATGGGGTGTGGTCACACTGCAATTCTTTTTCCTCATTTCTCTATCCCGCCTGGATTTACTGTACGCACACACACGCACAGTGTGTTTAAGTCAGTGGGACCAGAGTTCAAGCTGTGGGATCTGGCTCTCTTAAGACATATATTACAGGGCCAGCCTGAAACAGTATTTTTAATTAAAAATGTCTTTTTCAATTTATCTACCCATCTAAATTATTATTCTTTTTCTGAGAGAGAGATTTATTTTATTATTATTATTATTATTTTTTTTGTGATAGGGAGTGTGCAACTGCCAGAGAAACAGAGACAGAAAGTGAGAAATTACCCCCAAAAGGGAATGGCCAATCTGCAATTCCTTCTCCTCCATTCTCCTCTCAGGATTTTGGGCATGTACTTATACAGGACCAGTGTGTTTCAACCTTCTGGGTGTGAGACTTGAACCAGATAGACCATGTGGGGGTTCAAAACCTTAATCACTATGCCACCTGCTGCAACCCCTCCCCCATCTACATTCTTTATGACACTTTTCCAGTTCTCCTATGGCTACCTGCTGCATTTTTTGGTTTTTAATTTTGATGGTACATGGAAATTTATTAGGACTGAGTTCTATCAAAATTTATGATCTCAATCTACCTTTCTTGCTTTTGCATAGGGCCAAAAGGGAGACACTGGTTATTTTGACAACCTTAAAGTAGATCCTAGGAATTTTACCAACAGCATGACACCCATCACACCTACCTATTGTAGCTTGTCTTCTTTTTTAGCCTAGTACATCTGAGTTCATGATTATATTGAGTTATCCATTCATATTAATTTCCTCCATTGCCCATAAGGCCCCCATTGTCTTTATCCTTACGAGCCTCAAGTGACTAACATGCATTTG
This sequence comes from Tupaia tana, assembly GCA_026018925.1. Classification (NCBI taxonomy): domain Eukaryota; kingdom Metazoa; phylum Chordata; class Mammalia; order Scandentia; family Tupaiidae; genus Tupaia; species Tupaia tana. Next base: position 39,021,258 of record JAKSZU010000023.1, on the reverse strand, counting down.
GAGGTCAAAAAGATTTGTGACCCTGAGCTGAATGTGGAAACAAGTAAGATGTGTTCCCTGCATTATGACCTAGTGAGGAAAGCAAATAAGGACACAAATAACCTCTGTGAGGTGGAAAGTCATACAGAGCCTATTAGAAATTCCATCACGAGGCTGGGGCAGAGGAAAAAAGAATGACGTTAAAAGAAATACTTCATGGAGGTGACACCTGTGTGTGTGTGTGTGTGTGTGTGTGTGTGTGTGTGTTGGGAGAAGAGGCAGCTTGAAGAGAATTTAGAGAAGAGGCTTAAAAATACTACACGAGCTCTGCAAATATGCTGAGCACTAAGTTATCTTACTATGTGAGTGAATGTTCGTGTTGGGAGCCCAGGACTTATTTTGGTGGTGAGCAGTAGACATTGTCTCCTCCTCAGCACTAAATAAGATTTAACATTTAGTTGGGGAAGAATTTTTGTATAGGGTTCCTGGCCATTCAGTGACTGACTGGGCAGTAGCAGACACACGTAGCAGTTTGGGGACTTGATGGGTTTGAGGTCATCTCTAGGGTCACCTCTAGTTCTGGTCTTCATCAGATGAAGAGTGGCAGGGAAGAGCAGGTGCTGTATAAGGTCAAGAGTGCCAGCTGAGCTCTGAGAGGTGGTGTTCTACGGCACAGCACAGGACTGAAGACAGAAGAGTGATGTCTGCTATCTTCTGATAGAATCACCATGCTCACCTGCAACCCAGCTCTTAACCAATGACACTCAAAGCTGAATTGCAATGGGCCATCAAAAGGCCTCTAAACACAGATACCAGATGCCAACAGGGAGCTTCCTTTACCTCTCCTTGAGTTGTTTGAGAGCATAAAAAAACCACGGGATCTTTCTTCAAAGGAGATGAAGGAAAAAACCACACATGGGGAAAGCATTCAGTGAATGACAAGAGATCAGGAATATATAAAATTTTAATTTGTAAAATTTGACAAGGGACTTTCATTTTGTTAATTATAGAACTTGGCAGAAATAGCTAGTTGACCTCTTCTGGAGGAAAAACTCAGTGACTATACATTTTTATTTGAAGAAATTCTGCTTTAACGATAGTGTGCAAGAGCATTGGCCTAAAATTAACAGGCAAAAAATTTTCTAGGGAACTTGCTGGGTATGATAGTGGGCAAAAAACTGTGACAGTGTGGTGGGCTGCTACTATTACTTCTTCATTGTCATATAATCTTTGAGAATATTACAAGAGCTTTCAATGACAATATGACTTGGAGTTAATTTAGGAAAGTCCCTTGAATATGGAGTCAGCAAGCGCCAGCTGGTGGCATGGTGGTTAAGGCAGCTGGATCCTACATGGCTGACTATACAGTTTGCGTCCAGACTCAGCGGCTTCAAAAACACACTGGGAACATGTGCATGCATGCCCAAAATCCAGAGAGGAGAGCAGAGGAGAAACAATCGTGGTGTGGCCATGACCCCGAGGGTGCTTTCTTACTTCCCCCCCCTCTCTATCTCCGGTGAGCACATGTACCCTGCATCAAGTTTTAAAATAATCACTCTACCTACATAGATAGATATCTATAGCTAGATGTCTAGAAATATGTCTAAATAGATATCTCTATAGATAGGTAGATGAGAGAGAGTGCCAATTAGCAAAATTCTCATGAATTTCAGGATATTGATGTTTTCTCCTTCCTAGAACAGTTTAGGTTTTCCTGCAGGAAAACCCATAGGCCAACAAGCACCACTCACACAGGAGAAATTGCAAGGTGAGCTCACCATCACCTATCCTGAAAACTCTGAGTCCACATCATCAGCTTGGTTGACTTTTAAATGTTAAAATACTGAATTCTGTTGGGTTCAGATGGTCTATATATAACAAGTCATAATAGTGAGTTACCTTACAAATGTAGTAAACAAAATAAAAAGATAATTATCTTTAAAAGACCATACTATCTGTGAGTACTTGTGTTGGGGCTTGTGATATAAATGCCTGTAAATATTGGGTTGTCGGGAAAGTCATAATATGTTTTGCATCATGACTTTCCCAACAACCTAATAGTTTGGCAAGCTTTATGGTATAATAGAAGACAGAAAACCTTCACATTACAGGTTTACCCACTTTAGTTACCTTGGGCTTTATGACAGTCATCTAGAAGTTTTTCTAGAACTAGGTAAGGATGGACAGAATGAATGAATAAATAAGTATCCCTTAAGTCCCCTGAGTCTTATTTCCCTCAATTACACAGAGGAGGAGTGAAAAAAATCTAATAGCAGTGAACTACTATATATATATAAATATATTTGGTAAATTGTAATTTCACCACAGAATGTTATTATCGTTACCTATACATTCATTATTTTGTCAAATGCAAGGTAAAGAGAAATCAGAAATGACATGGGCAAAGTTTCCAATAATTTAAAGTACTATGACCTTTTATTGCAACTGACTATACATAAACATTTTATCAAAGCAAAAAATAATTTTGCAGGGGGCAGGGTGGTAGCTAAACTATTCCCAAGAAATTATCTTTTAAAAAAATATTTTTAAAAAATAATTATTTTTATTTAAATTTATTTATTTATTTATTTTAATTTGACCAGAGAGGGAAGGAGGGAGAGAAGGAGGGAGAAAAGGAAAGTGAGAAGCAAGCCGCCAGGTCTGGGACTTGAACCACACTCAGCCATGTGGGAGTCCAGCGTCCTTAACTACCATGTCATGTGCCAGACCCCCTTCCCTCAAGAAATTATCTTAAAATGTCAGCCCTAAGAGAAGGGATCTGGGTTTTAGCAATATTCTGCATGCAAACCATATGCTGACAACGAAACCAACGTTCTAGACCACCTTGACCTTTTACCCTATTTTGGGGATTTCAGCACAGGACAGTTATGATGCAAAGTGGAGTCTCTCAAAATTCTGTTTGTGAAAGGGAAGCAGTGGGGGGTAAAGACATGGCATCTCCTGTTGGCCTCTCAGGCTTGCACGGTCTACTGAAACAGATGGGGTATGGCCTGCCTGCCTGCCAGTCAAGGTAGCAGTCAGTGGTAAGACTGCAATCTTTGGTGCCTGAACACCATTCTCAGTCAGTGACGACAATAGAGGCAGACAATAAGTGATTCATCTGCTGACTCCATTTACCTAACATGAAATGGTCACCTTGTAGAACCCTCAGTCATGACACACTCTCTGTGAGAAAAGTCAGAAAGAAGCACCCACTTTCAAAATAGATTCTCAGCAGGTAAATAGGAGACATTTAGGTCACTCAGTCTATTTTCAGTCTGCTTTGCCAGTAACCACAAAGAAAGCCTGAACACAAATTTTTGTGGCTATAGAATCCTGCTGTCATGTCCTCACCAAATACCCACCCCTTTCATGGTGACTGATAGGACCAATCAAAGGTTACCAGTGCCACGTATCCCATACACTCTTCCAGAAGCTTCAGCACTCCTGCTGAAAAATGGTGAGGATTTGTTCCTTCAGAACTATTCTGACAAAGATGAAAGGTCAACATAAAGGGCAGTAAGATGTATGAACCCCAAACTAGTATTTCCAGACAAACTGATCATATCTTGACAGTCTGTTGCTCTAGTCTATCATTTGAAAGTGTGTTCCAAGATGAATAGAAACAGGGAACAAGATAAAAGGCATAAAACTATATTAAACCTGGGAAATTTCTTCTTTAGACAAATGATAAATTTACTGAATCTGTACTAAGGAACAGACTGATTATGTGTAATACTGAGACAATCTTCCTCTTGAATTGTTAATGGTTGAGAGACAGTCAAATGCCCTGTAGAACAAATTATGATCTTGTTTCAACAAGGGTCAAAATGGCAGGAGTTGGGCTGGCCCTGTAGCAGAGCAATTAACTGCTATACAGAAGGAATAAGATCCCACATGGCCAACTGTGGTTTGAATCCCAGCGCAGCAGCTTGAAAAACATGCTGTGCACACGTGGCCATGCCCAGGATCTTGGTGTATGAAGTAATGGAGGACAAGTAGACTATGGCATGACTGAGCCCCTTGGAGGTGCCTTCTCTCTCTCATGTGAACATGTACCACTTGGCCAAAAAAAAAAAAAAAAAAAAAAAAAAAAAAAAAAAAAAAAAGGCTAGAGTCGTCTATAGCATAGGATTAGAGGGATGAATTTGGACAAGGCTTGGTTGGTATGGTTGAACATCCTATTCCCTTTACAAACTGTCTTTTTCTATTATTATATTTTATTTCCTTACTGGGGAAATTTCCCATGCCCAAACCAAAAACAGAAATGACAAGTTAAAAGAAAAAGACTATGGAAACAACAGAAGAACTAGAATAGATGTCAAGCAATTCCTCTCTTAGGTTTCAGAAAAGTCTGGAGTAACTTCCTTAAATCAGAAAAAAAGACAGAGCCCCAAATACATAACAGTGACTACTGCAATTAGAACATAATGCCCAGATGATGCCCTTGAAGTTAAGTGGCCCCTACATGCCTTATAGTATTTGGCAGAAAGCCAGCTACCTTAGGTCTTAGGGGAGCACAGTGATTGAAAGGTACGGTCACTTACCAGGGCCTCTCTCTTCCTCCTCTGTCGGTTGCTCCTTCTCTGCCTTGGGTGGACCTTTGATTTTATACACCAGGGTGCGGAGCTTTCCTGTCCAGGAAGTGTCTTCCTCCTCCTCCTCCTCTTCCTCCAAGGGAACTCCTAGTAAACCACAGAACAGAGTGAGAACCCTCAATAATACGTGAAACATGCATATTAGAAAGAACCTAAAAAAACAACCTGCTTCCCATTCTTCTGGAACTTTCTAAAAGTACCACCAACAGTCTCCCATGAACATTTATCTATATTACGCCTTTGAGGATGTTTTCTAAAAAGATGATATCTTATAGACAAGAACATCAAGCAATTTTAAACTCAAGGCATTACTTTTTCTAACCTATATTCAAAAAGGGCTGTAGAGTCTCTTAGACTTTCTTCTTTCTTAGAAAAGAAGTGAGCTATTTCCAATGAGAAGCTCATAAATTACCCTCTGTTACTCAACCTGCCCATGTGTAACAGGCACAAATCTGAGAGCCCCTTAAAATGGGCAGTCGTGTATCAAAGAAGGAACTTACGTAGAATCCTTAGGGATAGGAGTTACTGCCCCACCCTGCCTCCCGAAACATGCACAGTAAGCACGCGCGCACACTGTGACAACAAAAAAGCAAAGGGGATCAGATTCTTAGCTCAACTGAGAACACAGAATCCCAACTATCAAACTTTAAGTAAATTGGGTGAGGTTCAGCTGACTATCAATTGCTTTCCTCTTTTTTCCCCAAGGCTCTGTTTCCTTTCTATATCTCAGCAAAATCTCTTCTGAGAAGATGGAATTTTAAGCATGTACTCGTCAGTGGTTTTTCCTATATGTTCTCATGTTCAAGTAGTTTGGATAAACTCATTTCTTAAACAATTAGGATTGGAACTTTAAATACAAAAGTAATGTAACAACCCCCCACTAGCTTTCTAATGAAGGAACCAGGAACCGACTCTTCTTAGATAAAGCCTTTTGCTCAGAAGCTCACCACAGTGAACAAGAAGGTCCTCATGGAAGTCATATAGTTCCTCTCGGATCTCCTCTGGGCAGGGGCAGTTCTCTCCCAGTTGAAAGTTAAGAAGCATGTTGATCTTTGAGGGCAGAAGAAGAATGGCCAGTGAGTTCTCAATGTCGGTCAAGGAAACTCAGATCCTGAGTTAGTTAGACAGACACATTCTTTGCAAATCTTATTTAGCTACAGTTATTATTTTTTTTTCATATAAAGTGGCTGATGTAAAAAAGTAGTTTTTACTTGGGCCAGCAGGTGGCATGAAAGTTAAGGTGCTGGATTACATATGGCCAACTCTGTAGTTCAAGTCCTGAACCCAGCAGCTTGAAAATCACACTGGACGGGTCCAGCAGGTGGTACAGTGGTTAAGGTGCTGGTTCCAACATGGCTGACCACTGTTTGAGTCCAGGATCTGGTGGTTTGAAAATCATACCAGGTACATGTGTGTGTGTACTCAAAATACCAGGAGGAGAATGAAAGGAGAAGGGACTGCCATGCCATGTGGGGTGATTTCTTCCTAGGGGGTGATTTCTCACTTTCCCTACCTGTCACTCTCTCTGGTGAGCGCATGTGCCCTATGACAAAAACTTAAAAAGAAAGAGAGAGAGAGAGAGAGAGAGAGAGAGAGAGAGAGAGAGAAATTCTCACTCTGTGCATGTGTGAACATGCCTAAAATCCTGAGAGAAAAATGAAGGAGAAGGTATTGCAGCATGGCCTCCCCCTTAGTGTGTGATTTCTCACTTTCTCTCTTTCTCTGGTGAGCAAACATGCCCTATAGCAAAAAAGAAACAGAAACAACTTTTATCTTTCTTCTGATCCTAAAGGTAACTTCTTGATGCATAAAGAAAAATCTACAGAAAAAAATTACTGTTGCCTCACCACCAAAAAATAAACACTGGGGACCAGCAGATGTCTGGTGTAAGAGTTATTATCACTGGACACTCACATAGTCAACTATGGTTGCAGTCCTGGACCCGGTGGCTTGAAACTCCCATTGGGAGCATGTGTGTGCATGCCCAAGATCCTGAGAGGAGGATGGAGAAAGGATTGCAGTGTGGTCATCCCCCTCAGGGTATGATTTCTTTCTTTCTGTCTGGCAAGTGCACATGCCCTATAGCAAAAATCTCTCTAAAAATTTTAAGAAAAAAACCCTGTTAATATTTCAGTTAATATCTTCCCTTCTCCTCCATTCCCCTCTTGGGATTTTGGGTGCATATGCACGCACACCTAGTGTGTTTCAAGCCCCCAGGTTCAGGACTCAAACTCTGGTCAGCCACGTGGGAGTCTAGCGTCTTAACAACTATGCCACCTGCTGGCCTCTCTAGATATATTTTTTTCAAACCAGATTTTTCCACTTAATTTATCTTGAATATTTTATACTCTTGACCTGATTTTTAATAGGTGCATTGTATCTAATTGTATGGATGGCTAATAATTTATATAAAATTAATTTTGTTGTAATATATTTGAGTTGTTCTATTTTTGTTCTTAGAAATAAAGTTGAACTTCCTTATACATAACTTTTGCTATTATCTCTGATCATTTTCTTAAGATAAACTTCTAGAAGCAAAATGATTGGAGTAACAGGTTTGCTGGCTTTTTGATGGCTTTTGATAAAAACTCCAAGACTGTCCTTCAGAAAGCTCCCAACAATTTGTGTTATCATCAAATTTGTATTGGTTTGCCACCTACATTATAGTAATGAAAGTTAACACATTTTCAAATATTTTCCAATTTAATGGGTGAAAATGTGATATTCCTATTGCTTTAATCAGTCAGGTTGGACTCTGTTTCCACACATAGAGACCAATTTTATTTCATATTTTATAAATTTCCTGTTTGTGTTCTTTCTGTAATTTTCTTTCTTTTCTCCTATTTTTTTTTTCTTTAAGAGAGAAGGATGGGACTGGAGAGACAGAGAAAGGTTTTCTTAAATGGAATTGACTAGAATTGAGGTCATAGGGTGGTGTCCCCTTGACCAAGTCCTGGAGTTTATAAGGAGAGGGAAGGAGACAGAGACTCATGGACAGCTGCTCTGCTCTTTGCCTTGTGATGTGATGTCTCAGACTCTTTATGGTCCCACCATATATGGCTCCCAGGCCTTGGACCTCCAAACTGTGAGCTAAATAAACTCCTATTTTTTTTTTTTTAATAAATTACCCAGTTTCAGGTACTTTCTGCTGTTAACAACAGAAGAGATAAGAACACCGTGCTTGGCTACTATGCCAACAATCACAATCTGATAGTTTTACCTTGTTTAGTGCTTAGTTATATATCAAAGTTTTGTTTTTTTCTTTCACTTTTCTGAATACTCTCTGAATGTAGGGATGAAAAAAATCTACAGTTTTTTCCTTCAAAGGTTGTGGAAGGATATTACCATTTTAAAAATCTAGTTATCGGGAACCAGCAGTTAGCGTAATGGCTATGTCGCTGGACTCCCACGTAGTAGACTGCGGTTCGCATCCCGGACCCGGTGGCTTAAAACTCATGCCGGGCACATGTGCGTGCGTGCCCAAGATCCCGAGAGGAGAATGGAGGAGAAGGGATTGCGGCGTGACCATCCCCCCTGGGGGGTGATTTCTCGCTTTCTGTCTCTATGTCTCTTTCTGTCTGTCTGGCGAGTGCACGTGCCCTATAGCAAAAACCTCTCCGAAAAAAAAAAAAAAAGCTGACTGTGTAGCTCATGTTTAAGCTAATATAAATATCTATGTTCTATTGAATAGGTTAGGAAAGTAATTGGATGAAGTTGTTGTGCCATTAATATAAAATGGTGGTAATTATACTGACAACAGTTTATGGATAGGCTGCTCATTAAATATATTTAAGATTCAAAGATCTGGTTTCAGAGACAGAAAACTGACATTCTGACTGGAAGATCTATCTTCTCTTATGAACAGCCCAGAAGCAGTGGCCTATCAACCTGCAGGGTAGAAGTGAGCTGCAGAGCAGGGGGGTAAACGAAACCCTTATTTATCAGATATCCCTCCCTCATTAAGTTTCAGAAGGGGGGAGATGGCAGAAGGTGAGAGACAGAGAATCAAGGATGGGGAAAAAGCAAAATCATACAGGACACAAGAAGTGGAAAATTATTTGTTGATGGTAACATGTACGTCGATGTGCTTGATTGAGCCAATATACAGTGTATTCTGAATGGAGAACCTCATTTTGCATGCTGTAATGATGTACAGTGAATGAATGTAAACAAATACATTTAAATTGAAAAAAAAAAGTAGTAGTTTCTCATCAGCACTGTGATGGTTCTCAAAGGAGCCTTCGCACCTAATTAAGGCTGACCACAAGGTGAGGTAATGTGATGAACAAATACACCACATCCCAGAAGATGACTTGCTCTCTGAGTCTTGGTCTCCGGGCTTCACAGGGTTAGGGAGGCTTTACAAGAGGGTCATAATTAGTGTGCATGGAGGTTTGAACACCTTAGGTGAGGGACACTGTGCACTGGCTCTCTTAGGTCAGAGCATATTACCTGTATTCTTTTGGTCTTTGATAGAGAGGTAGGGACTCCTGGAAGGGTTGGCAGGAATTTTCTGAGTGCTAGGTCCTTGCTGAAAACAGTGGCCTTGTCTTTGACTCAGTAACAGAGGTACAGGAAGGAGAGAGAGATGGAAGAGAGGAAGCCCTGTCCCCCGTGCAGTTTAGAAGAGGTTATTTCCCCACACAGCGTAATCGGCACATATTCCTCAGCTGTTACTAGCATAGGACTAGCCCGTCTCCTGGTGCCAAGGTGGGTCTTCTAGTTTTTCATAGCTCTTGAGTCTGTCCTACACACCACAAAAGTTTCACATGCCCTGTTCTATGGTTTCAGATGTCTTCCACAGGAATTGGATAGAGGCTCCGGAGGAACTCTCACCTGCTCCTGTGGGGGTGAGCGGAACTCCCTGGTCTTCCGGGCAGTCAGGGCTGCAGACATGTTCAAGGCCTGCATGAGTTCATTGTAGCGGAACTTCTGATTCGCCTGTAGCTTGGAGACATAGATGTCCCCAAATGCCACAATGGCCTCCACTCGGTGCTGCAGCTCACAGTCACAGAGATAGCTAAGGAGCTCACACATCTGCAACAACAAATAGGCAACACACACACACACACACACACAAGTATATATTTAACATGTTAGGTATTTTGGTGAAGTTACATCTCCATATTATAGATGATAACACTGGGAATTATACAATTAAAATAACTTGTCCAGTGTCATGCAGAGCTATTATTCAAATTCAAGTTGGCCTGAATTCAAAGACCAGCTCGTCAAGGCCAGGGAACAAGAGAAAAATGAGCTCACTCATGACTGAGTAAATCCACCTGTGAGAGAGAACAGAGCATTTCTAAGACAGCGTTTTCTCAAGAATTTCAGAACAAAAACTAGCACCAAATCATGCACGTGAGCACTGCCTCCTTTTCTGCCATCTTTTAGTCCCAGTTTGATCTGTACTATTTTTCTGCAATCAGGTCTTTTGGGTCATAATTATTAGTAATCTTACCACTATTATAACTTGTTCTGATAACAACAGCAATAACCATAACCATTAAGAACCCTTTGCCAGATACTATGCCAAGCACTTGCCGTACTGTTTATCTAATCCTCATGTGTTCCTGATATTTTTATTAAAGCAGAAGTTCTATTAACTTGCCTTCACTTAAGCACCTCGTGTGATTAACAGAGGCTCTCTGGGCTGTCTGGCACAGGTGACAGGTGCTGCCAGCACATGGAGTGCTCCTGCCCGGCAGGACACTCTGGCAGCTGTGCACACCTCCACTCTCATCAGGGGAACCAGGACCCAGAGCTTATGCCCATCATACTTGTGACTATAATTACATCATTTCATTAAAAATCATTTAAGTTAATGAAATAGGAAGACTAGGTCCATCTGCCCTTCCTTCCTTCCTTCCTTCCTTCCTTCCTTCCTTCCTTCCTTCCTTCCTTCCTTCCTTCCTTCCTTCTTTCCTTCCTTCCCTTTCCACGATAGGAAGCCCATGTATGCGTGAGACAGAGAGTGAGAGAGAAAGGACCCTAGACAAAGTCTCACCACACTGTGATTCTTTTTCTCTAGGCCTCCAGCTCTCCAGCCCCTCAGAATCCTGGGCATCCGTGTGCATGCCGGATGTGTTTTTCAGGCCAATGTAGGATCTGAACTACAGTGGCTGCATGGGTTCCAGCACTGCAGGGTGCCAGTACTATCCCTGTGCCATAGCAGCTGGGCTGGGAAATGAAGTTGAATGACCAGGAAATGTGTAAAAGGCAAGTTATCTTATTTAAAAAAAAAAAAGAAAGAAAACTAAAATTGAGTGTGAGACAACTATAAAAAAATCGTAAAAATCATAAAACTCTAGTAGCATTCTGCACTCAGGTTGTTTTCTAATTACCTCTAAATCAAAGTCGACTTTAAAGACTCCCAAACTGGTGGGACCAGCAGGTGGAGTAATGGTTGTGTCATTGGACTCCCATATGGCTGACCGCACTTTGAGTCCCAGACCCAGTGGCTTGAAACACAAAGGGCACATGTGTGTGCATGCCCAAATCCTGAGAGGAGAATGAAGGAAAAGGGACCGTGGCATGGCCATCCCCTCTGGGGAGTGATTTCTTGCTTTCTGTCTCTCTGTCACACACACCCTATAGCAAATCTCTCTCTCTAAAACAAACAAACAAACAAACAAAAAACAAACAAACAAAAAAAAACAACAAAAAAACAACAACAAAAAAAAAACAAACAAAAACTCCCAAACTGGCAATCATAGGTGGTGTGTTTCACATGTCATCTATGCAAAGGAAAGAAATCTATGTGTCAGTGAGGGGACTCACATTAAAGAAAGTCTTGGCACTACACCAAACTAGCACATTTATATGTCTTAATAAAGTTTAAGCTATGTATGTAAAATTGGCTATGCTTCTCCTCTATGCGCACATTTTGATGAACTGACCACCCACCAAACCCACTGGATTAGAGATCCTCTACTGTAGATAGCCGTATTATAACACATTTTAGGATGAACACATTTGCTATTGCATTTTATAAAAGCATATTTTAATACTGGATTATCATCCACATGCTACAATAATAGAGCTCAGGCTCTGACTGGCTATGGACTTGGTAGGTTCATACAGAGAGCAAGAGGCTGAGAAGTAGAACTGAAAACCAGCGATGGCTGACCCAGACTTGCTCCACTCGGACAGACTGAATGTTTTAGTCTATTTCATTCTCTTTTCTCAGCGTGCAGAAGACAAAAGCTGTCATCCTCAGTTCATCACTGATGCTAGCTTACTTCTAGAAAACCTAAGTTTTAGGCAATGTTGAGGGTTCCTAGATTGGGGGAAGGCCGTGGCTTTGATAGCAGGACTGATTTCCTTTGCCTGATGGCAGTTCTCTGAACGCTAACGTAACAGGGCCATATTAGCTTGGTGGTCAGCGCCTGCCACCCAATGATAGCAGGTGATGGGTGTGATGACCCTATAAGCCAGTCCCTTTAGTTTAGTCCACAGCCAAGAGGCCTCCCCTTCTCCAGCTATCTATTTCCAAATAAGCACTTTGGTAACAAAGGGTGGAAGATCTGATCAGTGCAGACCCATCACTGGTGCCAGAACAGCAATCCGAAAGCATGTGTCTTACTGATGAGGGTTAGTTTCATTCCGTCATGGAGAGATTTAGGAAGTACGTTTCACATCAGATAGATGCATCCCCAATGAGTTCTCTGAGCAGCTCTGCTATACTCTTTCAGCAGCAGGCTGTGGCCAGTGTCTGCAGTCCCAGCCTCATAACCAGGCTGCACTCTTTCCCTCTAAGACTTTTCCCCAGGGCACCATCACTGCTGCCCAGAGTTACCTGCAGCTTGACGGATTCGGGTAATCGAGTCTGCAACAAGCCTTTGACCGGAGACTCCTTGCGGGCCGCCTTGCTGGCCTCTTCTCCAGCCTCCACTGCCTTCTCCTCCACCTGGGTCACTTCCTCCTTTTCTGCTCCCTCCTCTGTCTCCCCACCATGCTCTCCAAACACAGAGGGATCAATCAAGAGGAGGATCTGCCGAACATCATCATCATCAAACACTCCCATGACCAGTAAGGTTCCAATGAGTTTCAGCACAGGCACAAACTGGAACTCCACAGACCCCCCAACAGGGTCCCGGATGTGTGCTCCACTGCACTTCACTGCCTCTGTGAGCATGCTCAGTGCCTTTGTCTTGAGGCTATCCAAGGGGATCTCAGGGCTCTGCTTCTGGTGCTCCTCACTGGTCACAACAAAGCAAGGGGTGGAGAACCTAAAGCCTGGCTTGAGGCATGTTCTCAGGCCCACCCCAGGCAGCCCATGCCTCTTGGACTCATCTGGGTATAGGCGGATATTCCTGGTGCTGCTGGTAATGGGGATGATGTACTCATTCTTCATCATCAGCTTTCTCTCCTTTGCGTTGGCCAGGTGGATGCTGATGAGAAGATCATAGAAACCAGATCGAAGGAGGCCAGGGAGATACTTGTTGTCGATGGCGTGGAAGAGCTGGGAGAGGTCCACATGGCTGCACAGGGCATAGGCTACTCGGCTATTCCCCAGGGCACACACAGCACCGTAGAGTCTCAGTGTGTGGTAGTGGAACTGCATCAGGTCCTCCTGCTCACAGAGCTCCAGGATATCCACACACCTGGAAACAGGACAAGCAATCAACTGGACCATGAAGAATACACCAGAATTTGCTCAGGTTCACTCTATCAGCCCCTGGGAGTTTCACCTAGCCCCCAACAGGCAGAAGGGATAGAAGGATGGAGGAGATTCTATCACACTTCCATTCTCTAGGCTCTAGTCCGTATCCCAATTCCTGGCGATCCAACATATCTAACTATAAGGCTCTTAAAATCTACAGGACTAAAAAATGTTCTTTATTAGGGAAAAAACCCTAAACTACCAAATAGAAAATCATTCAGGTATATGACCTTGGTGACTTGGTCCTCTCATTTGCAAGTGGATCCTCCATTTCTTGATGTAAAAGCCCCTCAGAAGACATAGATGAAGCCCATTGTCAACCTACCATCATCCATGGGGTTTTGCCTCCCCTGAAAACAAACACCTGCACTCTTGTCTAGAGAGGGAACATTTTCAGATCTAGGATCAGCTGGCCTAATCCAATTCACTTTTTCCTTCCTATTTCCTTCCAGCTTCATTTGCCTGTGCATTGCTCCCTTATTTGTGTGGGACCAGGCTTGGGCTCAGGTCTCTGCTTAGTGTTTCTGTTTTGTCTTGATATTTATCATGGATCTGAGGATCCTTTAGAATTGGCTTTTTTGGCTGGATTTCTGGTATTTTCTACTCCTTTCCTGCACTAGCCTGTCCAGCTACTAATAATATCCAAATAGGATCTACAAGATAACTAAATGGGAGCTATGTAAGCATCAAATATCTCCACCCTGTCCCCCAGAACTCTGCCTTGCTTTTTTTTTTTTCTGTTCAAGAGACCAAGGGATAATAATAAGCATAAGCTGCAATAAATATTTAATTCTCATTATGTACAGAAACTGTACTAGTTGTTTATCTATAAAATCTCATTAGTTTTTCTCCCAGCAACTTTTTAGGCAGGCATTTCTCTTAATGTGTAGATGAAGAGACCAAAGCTCAGAGGACATGAGTAACTTACGCAAGGCCAGAAAACAAGGGTGCTGGGCAAGAGTACCTCTTAATAAGGGGCAACAGGAACCCTAGTTTTTCTGTCAAGCTCTGTATGCCCTGTTCTTTCCCTTCTTGTCATAAATAATGTATATTTCAGGGCCCCTTGGTTTTTAATTAAAGGCATGGAAATGTTCCCTGATCCCAGGCACTAGCAGCTGCAATGAAGGCCCTGTGGCAGGCAGATCACAGTGCATTTCCCACATGTATCTGAGGGAATAACGGAAGTGGGAATGGGAAAGAACAGAAACGGAGGCATCAGGGACATCAACAGCCATCTTTGGACTAAGCAAGATCCAATGTGGGTGCTCCTGGTTCTCTTCTGGGCTGTCTTGGCCCATCTTGCCCACCTCCCAGGCTTTCCCCTTCCTCTCTGGGCCCTGCCGCACCTGTTCTCCTCAGGGATGTGGAGCGCCATCATCTGCAGGGGCTCCAGGCACTGCACCACCCAGCCATGGCGCTCGCTCACCCGCTCTGTCTCCACTTTCAGGAAGCTGTTGGGCATGCGGCTCCAGAGCACAGGCTGGATGGTTTGGACGTCCAGCCGAGGTGGACACTGTGGGACTGGGTTCTTCTCTTCACTCTTAAATATGGCCGCGGATAGGGGCATTGCATTCTGGGGCAAGGTGGAAAGGCATTGGAGAAGAAAATACACACAATATGGAGATTCTCAGTTGCTGGATAAGGCATCTGGCTCATGGTAATCACTATGGTTGGTATCAGTTAAAGAGAGAGAAACCTATCTGGGAGACCTCTAAGGACTTTGCTAGCATTACTTAGGACTTTGAATAATACATTATATGAATATTAATTACCTGAACACCCGAAAGAGGGGAGAAAGTTGAAAATGAGAATATATATTTTGTTATCTGAATTTTACAAGCAAATATAGGGAGTCTAGGGAGACATACGAGAAGGAGGTGGGTTTCTCTTCCTCCACCTCCGAAGGCCTGAAACGTTCTCCCTAGTGGTCAATGTTAGCTTCTCTTGTCATGGTCATTAGATAAGAGGACAGATAAATACCTTCAGCTTCCCGAGTTCAAACTGAAACAAAGAAGTGCTTGTAGGCTGCAGGAAGACTGCTGGGAACACTTTGGTATTGGGCTCCACCTAGAAACCAAAATAAACGGAGAGGTTTGCTGAGAGCTATAAAATCACAGCTTGCTAAACCATTAGGTGTTCCAGTGTTGACTAATCTCATTCTGATCTCAGCTGAGAGAGGAAAGCGGCTGGTTGGTCATTCTCCATTGCTCAGAAATTCATAGAGACCTGGTATCAATTAGTGAGATCTTACTGTCCTCTGTCTTCAACATTCTGTGTCTGGCTGAATGATCTCAGATCCTTTCACATTTTCTCTCAGGTACCTGTGGCCAGCGACTTTCTCCACAGGTCAGGACAGTCAAGACGACAGTCGCTAACTCACCACCAATCGTAATCGGTGGCGCCTGCTGTTGGCCACTCAACATGCCTGACATGCCTGCTCTTCAGAAAGCATCAAGACATACAGCACTTGTGTGACATCATCATTTACCAGGCTTGCACACAGGTATAATGGCATCCGTCAGGCAAACCCGGGGAGATTGCTTGGCAGGGTTTCTCAGCCTTGGACCAACACACAACACACACGCAATATGGAGAGTCTCAGTTGCTAGAAAGAGAACACAGCCCCTGGTAACCAATATGGTTAGTATCAATTAGAGACAACTGCATCCAGGGGAACTTTAAGGGCCTTACTAGCAGGTCCCTGTGTTGTGGGAGCTGTCCCATACATCGTAGCATACTGAGTTGTATCCCTGCCCTCTCCCCACTACAGCTCAGTAGCACACTCTGCCCCACTATGTCATGACCTTCTATCTCCCCAGATCACTTAAGTTCTAGTGGGGGCAAAAGCACCCCCCTTCCCCTTACCGAGAACTACTGTTATTTTTTTATTTTATTTTATTTTTTTGGAGAGGTTTTTGCTATAGGGCTCATGCACTTGCCAGAAAGACAGAGAGAGACAGAGAGACAGAAAGTAAGAAATCACCCCCCAGGGAGGATGGCCACGCCGCAATCCCTTCTCCTCCAGTCTCCTCTTGGGATCTTGGGCACGCACATACATGTGCCCAGGGTGAGTTTAAGCCACCGGGTCTGAGACTCAAACCGCGGTCGACTACATGGGAGTCCAGTAACATAGCCTTTACGCTAACAGCTGGTCCCCTGCTCTTCAGGTAAAGATGGGAAGGTATTTCACTGGAATAACATCAAGAGGCTGTCTCCAGATCCTCAAAACCTCTCCTTCACCCTGGGTTCCTCTGGACTTTTCTCTATCCCCTTTGCACTCTACAACTTCAGTTCTTACACTATGGGTACAGGATTCACAGACTGTCTGCTAGCTGCTAGTCAGATATGGCATGAGGCTTTCTTTGCTTAGGATGTCAGAGGCTCAATTTATCACTTGCTCGTTTTGACAGAAGAGTAGACTTGGAGTTCCCCTAGGTCCCCAATACTGCAGTGTTTCCAAGGGAAAGTCACCATAGACTACGGAATAAGACATGATATCTACTCCCATACTGCAACGGTAGTTCCACCAGCTGAAGCTCTTTGCTTGCAGCAAGTGCAGACATTAGGAAATTCTTGCTGCTCTCCCACCTAGAAATTAAGGGGTGGTGAGTGTGTAGGACATACCCTATGGTGAACTCAGTGAGTCATCAGTCCTCTCTCAGAACCTGGATCTTGTTTCTAGCAAATAGAATATCACAAAGGAGAATGGACTGTCATTGCCTTGGTTAGGTTACATAGTTTGAGTCCATATCTCAGCAAATTGGAGATGTAAGTGGAAATTTTAAGAGGACCTATGAAAGGGCCATCTAACAGTGCATCTCTGGGAGTTTCAAGGGACTGAGAGCAACCCCTGCTGCAGCCAGCATGAAAACCAGAGCCCAGTTCTGCAAAGGCAAAACACTGAATTCTGTCACACCCATATGAGCTTGAGAGAAACCCTAGAATTCCAGTAAAGAGTGCAACCTGGCTTATATGTTGTCTGGAGCCTTGTGAGACCCTCAGCAGAGGATCCAATGGGACACTGAGGGACTGGGTTCATCTCTGTGCTCAGAATCAACCCACTGGGTCTATAGTAATATTTTTATGCAGTAATAGAGAATAAATACAGTGAGTTTTCTTTTTGTCAGAATATTTGCTGGCAGTTCCTTTTTTATTTTTAAAGAATTATCTTATTTAACTTTATTTATTTCAATTTCACCAGTGAAGGACAGAGAGAGAGAGAGAGAGAGAGAGAGAGAGAGAGAGAGGAGAGAGAGAGAAAGTGAGAAAGCAAGTCACCAAGTTCAGGACTTGAACCACGGTTGGCCATGTGGGAGTCCAGTGCCCTTAACCACCATGCCACCTGCCGGCCCCTGATTGGCAGTTCCCTCTAAATAATAAACTTCCTCAAAGCACTTGAACATACGATTTATGAAATCATGTATTTTTAATGGCTATAAGTGACCTAAAATATTGGAGGTCCAATACTATAATTTGTGCATGATTAAACAGGCCAGACTCATTAAACCCCAGACTTGTGTCCAGCATACAGTCATTCTAGTACACAGCAGCGGGATCATAGGTCAGGGACCAGCATTGGGCACATACTCAATGTTTCGGGTACCCATGGATAATACAAAGAAATAAATGTCTATAAAATCAAGAAGTAGGAATGGATTGCTAGGACATCTGTCAATACATGAAATAAAAGACGTCCAACAAGTGATTATTTAGTACCAATTATATATCTATTTTGTGCCTGACCCCGGGTTTTAGCAGTAAGAGACACAAACAGGAAATTCTGATCTGATGCTCTTCTGACTTAGGTCATCAGGCAGTAGTTGTTTCTGGGCTCATTTTCAGATTTCTTAAACATGAATACCGAATGTGTGAAACCTACAAAACTTGCCTCCTCAAGGGATTACGACCTTAAGCAAGAAGAGCTTTGATGATTGAGAAAAATCCATCTGACCAAGAAGAATCCCATTAGTTTGTGCTGAGGAGGAGATATAATGCAATCATTTGAAGGCTTCCTATGCTTAGTTCAATCACGCCAGGATGGAGACTGTCACCTGAAGAGGGTAGTACATTTCCAGATATTTCAGGACCAGTTCCTGTCAATTTCATAAACTGCCCAAACTCCAGGGCCTTCCTCAAACTCCCTGAAGAGAGTAGGTGCTTTGAAAGCATTAGGATGTCTTGGAAAACCTAAGTGTGGACTTGTGACAGTGTGTGAAGATTAAAATGACATGGGTGGTATAGTAAGCAGAATTCTAGAAAGCTCTTAGGACCCTGGTGCAACTCCTGTGGTATTACATGGCAACAGGCTCTCTGCACATTAAGCAAAGGCAATGAGCCAGGTGACCTTAAGGGGACCTTGTCATCTTTATCTACTTGTATGAGTCCTTGCAAAGTAGACATTTTCTTCTTCTGGGAGCAGAAAGAAAAGTCAGAAAGATATGAAGCACTCTCTGGGAGCAGAGAATGGCCCTGGCTGACAGGGACCTTGAACCTTCAGACACTGAAGGGGCTCAGAAATGATCCTTCCCAGAGTCTCCAGATAATATTCTGGCCTAGCCTGGCAAATACCTAGATCTTGGCCTTGTGAGAACGTGAGTCCCCAGTCAAGCCTACAGAAATGAGAAATAATAAATACATATGGTGGGACCACCGATGCCCAGTTATGTTGCTGGATTCCGAAGTGGCTGACCGCAGTTCGAGTCCCAGACCTGGTGACTTGAAACTCATGCTGGGTGCATGCATATGCGTGCCTAAGATCCTGGGAGGAGAATGGAGGAGAAGGTATTGTGGCATGGTTATCCCCCCGCCGGGGGGGGGGGGGGGGTGTGATTTCTCGTTTTCTGTTTCTCTCTGTTTCTCTGTCGAGCATACACACCCTAAGGCAAAAACCTCTTAAAAAATAAATGCATGTTATTATAAACTTCTAATTTTGTTCTAACTTATTAGGCAGTAATAAAAACAAATACGAGTGATTTTCCAGCCAAGGCAGTTAGTCTGAAACCATCTCAGTGAGCACTGCTCCGTGCCAGGTCCCGATCCCTGTCCAGGGGATGCAGCAGGGAACATGACAGCTAGCCTCTGCCCTCCAGTTACCTTCTGGATGAGGAGCTTACACTCTAATGGAACAAGCGGTGGGCCCAGATATAGAGTTACTGTGGCATGTCTTTGCCTTTCTCTTTTGTATTTAAGGTACCTCTGATCACTGGCTGATCCATTTTGTCCTTGTAATAATAGACGTTCTCTCTCTAATCATGTGTGAAGGTCAGGGTATCAGAACTGGCCTGAATTGAGAGCTAACCCCCTTATAACTGGCTCAGTCCTCCGAGCAGTGTGGCTGGAATTGTAATCACTAAGGAGTATCTCCTGAATGTACATTTTATTTCTCATTTCTCCACTGATTATATTAAGTGGGACAGAAAAAGGTTTTCAAATTGCATAGCGCTATTTAACGTGGAGGTCGGGAAACATTGTTTGAGAGACTCTTTCTCTTATTATTTTGGTTACTGGTCCTTTTTGAATAGAAAGCCAGTGTATAAATATTGCTGGCCTGTTCCTCTTGAGATAATTGAAAAATGAAAATGGCTACAGCTGCAGAATAACAATCATCCCACTGCTGGAGACCAGAGGCACGGCTGGACATGTTACTGTCTTGCCGGGATGAGAAGGGGGCTGGGTGTGTGCCTCCCTGGAGGGCCCAGCCAGAGCCCTGACACTCGCTCACACGGTGTTGCTCAGGCGAGAATCAGGACTGGGACCCTGAGCAGTGTAATCAAGATTCATGCACGGAGTAAAGGAAGGCGCCAACTCGCAGCTGACTAGCCCCCTGTCTCCTAGGAACCACTGTGAAAGATGAGATAAAACTGCTGCAGTGTCCTCCTCTTGGTTGTAACATTGCCTCAATATCATGGGCTGTCCTGAGGCAGGAGAGTCACTGCTATGTGAACGCCATGGTTTGTTTTGTTTTGTTTTTAATGAATTAATTATTATTTGGGCACTCCCAGGCCCAACTAGCCTTAAAAAGTTATTAGATGCTTTAGAGTTTTCTGCAGCTCAGGGAGGACCTTTTAGCTAAATTCATTTCCAAAGTTAATGGGAAAAAGTTAATGGATTCTGAAGGACAGCAGCGATGTATATACAACAATTTCTCAGGGGTCTTACAGGGTGGGGGAGGTGGAAAAGGATAACACTTTACTTTCTGCCTCAAATTCTGGCTTCTAATGCTTCCTTCTGGAAAGAGCTGGTTGGGCCCTGGCTGCTGGACCAAGCTTGCCAAGTGTGGGTAAGTCCATTCTTTCTTAGGAGGAGATGGAGATGCAGGAGGTGCTGGGGAGACCAGGTGGCTGTTCCAGGCCCACAGGCTGTCCAGGATGCCAGGAGGGGTCTGCTTTATCTGTTCTTTTTCTTTTTCTTTTTTATTTATTTTTTTAAGGTGGGGATCTCACTGTGTCACAATCCTCCCAATCCCAGCTTCCTCAGCTGGGACAAGAAGTGTACACCACCTCACCTGACTCTTTTTTCCTTTCCTTTCTTTTTAAAATTTTTTTATTTTCTCCATGAATGAGAGAGACTGAGTGACAGAATGAATATATCTGCAACAGGGTCTTGCCACAATTCACCTCCAGCCCATCCTGGGTCATGGGCATATACATGCCCCCACAAACTCAAGGAGGTCTCCAAGTATGAGCTCAGAACCCTTCCATGTGGATCAGCCTCATGGAGTGTCATTTTCATTGCTGTGTCGCTGGTCCCCCATCATCCCAGTTTTCTCTCTCTCTCTCTCTCTTTTTTTTTTTTTTTTTCTTTTTTGCTATAGGGCATGTGCATTCGTGAGCAAGCAAGAGAGCGAAATATCACATCTGGGGGGTGGTGGGGGGATGACCATGTCATAATACCTTCTCCTCCATTCTCCTCTCAGGATTTTGGGCATGCTTGCACACATGCTTGACATGTTCTTCAAGCTGCCAGGTCCTAGACTCAAACCACATGGTCAATCATGTGGGAACCAGTTGCCTTAACCATCATGCCACCTGACTGGCTCCTCCCTCGGTTCCTTTAAGACAAGGTCTTGCTATGTTGCCCAGGCCAGCCTGTCTCAGTTTGCCTTAGTCTCCCAGTAGCTGAGATTATAAGCCATTACACCTGGCTTTCAGGCCAGCAATCAAACCTGGACTTCCATGTGGACGCAGCCTATAGAGCAGCCGTGTCTTAGAGAGTACACATCACTGCAGCTGGGCCCGGTCCATCTATTTTTGGTCAATGAACAGTTCAGGTTTGGGATAGTGACTCTTTTATCTCCCCCAGAGCCCGTCTCTTCAACCACAGGCCAGACAACTAGCTGGCAAGAAGCTTTTCAGGCCTGTGGTTGTAACCTGGGACTAACAGAAGGATCCATTTACATAACAGCAGGATGTTTTTTATCTACTGTAGTTAGCTAACCTACTGACCCTGGAAGAATGTTGGCTTCCTTAGTCACTCTCCTGCTTAGGAACCTTCAATGGCTTCCCAAGTTCTATCTGTACCTCTTTACCTTTCCAAATGACTCTACTGCCATTAACCATAAAGACCCCTATTATCCTGTTCATTGATCCTTACACACACTTTATGCTTCCCTAAATCCATCATGCTCTGTGCCACTCATTCAATCTTGAAAACTCCTCTCTCTTCATTTGCAAGATTTATTTTTCTTTAAAATCAGTATTTTTATAAAACACTTCCTGACTTTTTTCAGTAGGGGAGGATGAACTTGTGAAACACTCTGTCTACCCATACATGTGATTCTCTATTCTACCTGTGTCAAGAATGTTTAATACAGTTGTTGAACTTCTTACGCTTAGCATTCTCTGTAGTATGCTCTGTGGATCTCTAGGTTCATAGAAATTTATCAATTGTTAAAGTTAAAAAATTTCTTCTCTTGACTAAGTATTTTGAGAAATGCTTGGTTAGATGCATTTCTTGCTGAAGTATTGCTCAAAGTTTCTAATGTGCTAACATTCATTGCAAAACTTCTAGAGGAAGATTTCATATGATATTTTTCCAAGATCATTTAGCCATCTAAGATAAAGAGATCAGGTTTTTATGGTTAATGACAGATAAATCTGCTTGTGTGTGACGGATGGTTTTCCTAAGCAGTTTTGCAGAAGTTCATAGTCCATGAAATAGGGAAACACATAACTTTTACAAACGTATTTTTAAAGGATACTGCAAGGTATCCACAGGGAATGTGAATAATAATTTTGCCAGGGGAATACTGCCTGGAAAATTAATCAGTTTTTATAGGTTTCTATTTTGAGCACAGAAATTTCTTAAAGTAAAACCCATTTGTAGTCACCTTACAAATCTCTGTATCTTACATAGTATAGGTAACCATAAGGCCTGACCAAGAAATACTTATGTAATAAAGGAATAACATTTTAGAGCCTTAATCACCAAGGAAAAGTCTCTTCATCCTCCAGGAAGTTGACCAAAATTTTTGATCAATTAGCAAGTATTCTCCTTATCTCCTCTCTTCCCTCTATAAAAATGAAGTCACTTTGTGGTTCATAGACCACATAGACTTATCACCTCAGCATGCTGTGGTGGAGATGCTGAATCTAAGAAAGAATGAAGAACAGAGTCATGAACACCAGGCCTGGGACACTACTGTTTCAGCCCTAGAAGCCACCCTACCTGGTAGCAGGTGCCAAGTTCTTTCCCATTGGCTGAGAAGGACAACATGCCCATTGCCAAGTCCAATAAACAGCCAATCTCCAGGTCCACGTTGCTTCGACTTGATCTTTGGGAACTGGCTACGATGTCCCCACCCCAGATCATGTAGCAGTTGCTACGTTTCACACTGGAAGCCAAAGAGAGAGGAAAAGACACACAATCTGAACTGAGGCAGTTTGTAATCAAAATTCAAGAGTAAAATACTTATGAGGCTGTCTGATCAGACCTCAATAATTTTTTTTTCTTAAATACATTCATTTAGCTTCAACTCACTCTATCCAGGCATGGACCACTCAGTTTAGGGATGTGGCAATCTATTAGGCTACCTATTCAAAGAGCACCAGGTTTAGATGCCTGTTTCTGGACTCTGTCAGCTCATCTTTGTGAAGAAGATAAACAGGATGGTAGTATTCCCACCTTAGGGATGGAATATTGAGGCAGTGAGAGGGTGACCACTTAGGCATACTTATATAAGGATTTGGTGTAAGAGGCAGGATAGGCCGAGCTGTTGTGATACAGTGGTAACACAAGAACCTGCCATGCTAGAGGTCACATGACTAACTGTGGGCTCAGATCCCCAGGGCAGTTTGAAAACATACTGGGTACATGTGGGCACCCAGGATCTTGAGGAGCTAGCAGGCTAGGGAAAGGGGATCGTAGCATGACAAGACCCTGTTGAGGGTGTGTCTTTCTTACATGTGCACATGCACTCTATTATAAAAAAAAAAAAGAGGTAGAATAAAATATCTGGATTCAGAGTCCCAATTTGATGACAAAGGCAAAGACTATAAAACACTTGAAAACTCATTCTAAGACTCCTTAGGATGGAGGCCTGGGCCAGAGGAGACTTGTGAAATAGGCAAACTACCTTCGATGCGCTCCCACCTTCCCGATCTCTAGAGTGCTGCCTCCTGCATCTCTGGCAAACCGACAGCTTGGTGCCTCTCTCAGCTGTCTACCAACCCAAGGATGGAGAACTCCATGATAAGCATTTACACTTAAAAGCAAATCATAAGAACCAGATGACTTTAAGGCTCCAAAACCAAATGTCTTAAATGCAGGGCTTCATACCCCGGTGAGTTGTGGAGACGGGCAGTGGCTGAGGTGATTCCTGAGCCCCTCACGGTGGGCTCTGACAAAAGGCCGCCAATTCTGTCTCCTTCTCAGCCTTTCCCGGTGTACATCATCCAAGTAACATGGTGCTCAGGTTAAATGAATGAACAACTCTATACCTGATGCCACAGTAGCTCCTTGAAAAGTCTGAAGATCGATCTGGTGTGACTCACTTGGTTTCCCATGTGGCCCTTGGAAACCAAGGCCCACCCCGGGGTCAAGGAGAATGCATTCAGCAAGCACTGTGTAGGGGGACAGATCAGAACAGACCCTGTGAACTATTAAAGTTGCTGTCTGTCTCTGGACTATGTCTTCATTTGGAAAGCCAAGAGTTTGACTAGGATTCTCTGAGGTTCCTTCACTTTCCCTGGGGGTGAAAAATCTCCCTTATAAGTGTTCATTCACATCCTCTCTTCTCAGACAGGGGCCAACATGAATAGCCTCTTTCAGAGTTATAGCCATTGTTATATCTCGATAGAAGTTAAACTGCAGCCATGTTATTGCTGGTTTTTAGTGACTGAAGTACTAAATGCATTAATAACTAATACAAAATCCAATTAATAATGCATTGAAGCTATTAGAACATGAAGCAGCAAACTTTGGGCATATTTTAAAGGGCCCCAATTCAAAATGATCTAAAACATCTGAAAATCGATTCTGTATTTACTGCCTATCAGGTGCAGCAAAGAACTAAGAATTATTGAGTGTCTACCATATACTGGTTCTTATCCTAGGCACTAACATGCCAGTTACTTTTCACAATAAATGTGGTCTCTGGGGCTCAAATAAACCAAGCAATCTGCCTAGTGTGGCAGAGCCAGCAAACTGGAGCAATAAACCCGAATGAGGCGGACATTTCTACCATATTTCTTCCCTCCTGTCTGAAGACCAAAGCCTGGATTGGTCAATTGCTTTCACACTTATTCTTTTCCAACTTAAACCAGATGCTGCTCACACCATCTACTCTGGCTCTGATACCATAATGGGCATTTAAGAATGGCAATGACAATGCTAAATATTTACTGGGTGTTTGAGTCAAGGTGCTATCTTAAGCATTTTCTCTGAATTAGCTCATTTAATCCACATGACATTCTATGTGATCAGAACTCTTATATTTATTCTATAGAGGGGGAGGTTGAGTGATGGTTCCCAGGTCACACTCCTAGCAGTACTGAAACTTAGCTAAAAACTGGGCAGTCTGTGCTCTTAACCACCTACATGCACTAGTGCCTCATGGCACAGTGAATGATTCATCTCTAGCCATTAGTCTTCTTTTCTTCTGGTTTTTTTTTTTTTTTTAATTATTTCCTCCATGAGTAAGAGAGACAGAAAGAGACAGCATCACTACCAGGGTCACAACATCACAATCCACCATTGTCTAGCCCCAGAACATAGGCACACATGCCAGCATGCTCAGGGAGGTCTCTGGATGAGAACTGGCAACATTCCCATGTGGGACTGCCTTCGTTCACCACTGTGCCACCATCCAGCCCTAGCCATTAGTCTTTGACAAGTGTGTATCATCTAAAGAGCACTGGATTGCCAAACGTTCCCAACTTTGTAGGGAGTAAAGGCCAAGCTTCAGAAACAACTTGCCATGTTCCCACACATAGCTGCAAAGGGGAAAAAAATGCCTTTTTTTTTTTTCCTGAAAAAGCAACAGGTGAGGAATGTACTAGAAATCATGGCCTTGGTCCTGAGTCACCTTGGGTGCACATCTGGCCACCAAGGATTCTTTCTTTGACAGTAGCATGACCAGACTGGTGGAAGGGTATAGGTGTGCCTCAAACAGGTTTTCCTAAAAATTCCCAATTCCTATTTAGTGGTATTATCCATGGATTTGCTATGTCTGTTTTCTATTCTTTCTCCTTTCGGCCATTACAGACTCCTGGGATGCAGAGCTCCAAGCTGCTGTGTGATATGGTACATCCTTTCATTTCTTCTGAACCAACTTTCAAGCAATAAAGGGTTTTCTCTGTCTGGTTCAATGTTGTAGAAATTGGGCCCTTAATTATCACTTTTTACTTGTCAGAGTGTATTCACTTGTTGGAGAGAGAGAACAAGCGAAAGAGAGGGAGCACCCCCCATGGGGTGTGGTCATGCTACAACTCCTTCTCCTCCATCTCTCCCTTCTTTTGGGATTTTGGGCACACACGCAAATAGACCTGGTGCATTTCTCAAGTCGCTAGATCTAAAACATGAACAGTGCCAGTTGGACATGTGGAATTTACCCACTTTAACCACCAGGCCATGGGCTGGTCTCATTTTCCTCCTTTTAAGAGAGGCTGAAATGTATGAGGTGGAAGGGAAAAAACTGTTAGGGAGTGGAAGAAAGGAGACCGTGGGCAACCCTGCCCCTCCAGAGCTCTTTTATTTACCTTTCGTGGACCCGGCCTCTTTCATCGCCCAGGGTGACAGTCACTGTACAGTTTCTATTCAGGTCAAACTTCTCACTGTACAAGTGATAGTCTGGGGTCACCCACCCGACCCAGACGCAGGAGGGGTCCTGCCCAGCAAAAATGCGGATGGCGTAGTAGCATTGCTGTGGAGAGACCAGAGAGGGAGTGAAAGCCCCACGCCTGGGTGAGGGACTGGCAAGGAAGAGAGCACAGTGGCCCACTTGGCCCTATTTTTGTGAAAAAGCAAACACCCATAGAGGTGGAAGAGAGGTCTTCAAAAAGTTCATAGAAAATTGTACTATGAAAAAATTATGCATGGATTTCAAAATATTTGCACCCAAATAAACTTCCATTTAAATTAAATTTCCACAATTTTTAAAAAATTTACTAGAAGGCATGTACACAGGCTGGAGAGAGAAAGAGAGAGAAAGAGAGATGGGGGGAAAGTGAGAAAGCACCCACCTAGGGGATGGCCATGCCTCAATCCCTTTTCCTCCATCTCTCGCTCCTTTGGGGACTTTAGGCATACATGCACGTATGCCTAGTGTGTATTTCAAGTTGCCAAGTCCAGGACTTGAACTGCTCAGCCAGCCATGTGGGATCCAGCCACCTTAACCACCATGCCACTGGCTGGCCCTCACAAAGTTTTTGAAATCCCCTCATACTATGCTCTAGACTTGGAAGGAGGGCTGAATTGAGACTCTGGCTTCCTAATTTACCCTCTTCTATTTTGCTTTAGTACCTAGAAAAGCAAGCACTTAATCTTCTGCACTTTACCCAGGGAATGCTGTTGATGGCATCAGTGGCAGCTGCTCAGAGGGTTGGCACGGAATCCTAACCTGCTCCTGGGCACCAGGCTGGCCTTGGGCTACAGAGGACAGCTGGGCACAGTCCTTACCCTCAGAGGGAGGCCGGTCAAGGGTCACAGCACCTAGCTACTTTATCTATTTCTATAGGGCCAACCAAGGTTTTGTCTTATTTTTAAAATCTTGAGAAAGAGGCTGTGAAAGAAAAAGTCTATGTCATGACTGAATGTGCTCTATGTGGCCATCACGTCCAACCTCAGGCAGTGTCGAGAAGCACTGCAGTTCTTGGGGTTGTCCTACAGCTGTGAGGTGCATCGCTTTGTTACAGTAACAGCTACAGTACTGAGGAAGGTGACTCTATCATTTTCTTGATGAAACTAAGCAGATTTATTCTTAATAAAGTGGCTCATATTCGCAGTCTGTCCAATTTTCTCAATTAGAAGGATAAAGGGTCAGCCAGACAGACTGGACTCGAATCTTGGCCCTGTCGGTTATTCACTGTGTGACCTTGGAAAAGCCACTTGTCTTTTCTGAGCATAATATGGTATGCAATATTTCCTGTCTCATGGGATTAATGATTAGATTAGTCTTAAATGCATGAAGATGAAATGGGGAGACACGATGTGCTGAGCACGGCAATCTACATGTACTGCGTGTGTTATCCGCTGCAGCAAGCACTTCATTCCTGGTGATGCGGCTAACCTGTGACGTCAGGATTACTGGGTAACTTTATAGAAGGAGTGACATGCATTTCTTTCTTAGACATGTTTTTTGTTTTTTTGTTTTTTTTGTTTTTTTTGTTTTTTTTTGGCCAGGAGCTAAAGGAGAATGAGAGAAAAAGAAATTAGGAAATGCTGCTTTCTGACTACTCTGAAGCTATGGAAAAAGAGACCAAAAGCAGCCTCCATCTTCTGGGCTGGCTTCCTGATCCTTCCACACACTCGCTTGCTTTCAACATTACTCTGCGCCTGCAGAGAGGCATGGGAAGCCGGTTCATGGAAGTTTACACATAAGAGCAAACAAAAGGATTTTAATTGAAACCCTCCAACGGAGTTTCAATCAGAAAAGGCAGTGTTGGGTCTCTTGTGGCAAATGGGTAACGAGTACACAACGCTGCCCAATTAGGAGCTCTAGGTAGAGCTTCTGTCTTGTACTGAATAACCATCTCTCTTTCCCTCATTTGAGAAATGCCACAGATGTGTTCTGGAAGAATCAAAATGGATATTAAAAGACAGAGTAATTGGCAATTAAAGAGGATCTCTAGATAGATCTTTGCTGTAAGGGGCATATTACCAGGCACAGCAAAGAATCAAATAATTAAAACCATAATTGGGTACATTTACTTACTGTTGTTGTATGCGAGAGAATTTCTTGCATCTGTTTCCTGGGGGGAAGATAATCCATGTTTTAGTTATTCAGTTATACAGAGAATCCCACAGTTCTGACAGGCAATTGATCTACCCTAAATGATCAAGGCGAGTTGAGGAAACTGGCTATTTACTATACCCGAGTGATCGCAACTAGTTTTGGAATTTGTTCACTTGGAAGCTGCCACCACGAGGCAGGGCTATGACTTCCAACTCATCCCTCCACCCAGAAGGCAAGTTAGAGCTGAGAGAGAGAGACGGGGGATTGCAATCAAACAAGCAGGGAAAACTCCAAATGGCTTATTCTGTTCTTTGAAGCAGTTGTGCTTGTTTAAAAGGTTAGTCGATAGAAATCCAGAGGAATCCTGGACAAGACAGCTCCAGACACAGACAGACATCAATGACTAAAAATAGACATCAAAGAAAGAAGGACAGCCAGGAATACATGCCCAGTCAGGAAGGGAGAAGGTGCATTACTCATGAGTCACACAGCCGCAGGGTTGGACAGTGCCCATAGTTATGCAGAGAAAACAGGATCTGTCTACCCCCCAGGAACATCTCATTGCACACAAAAGCAACAGTTGCACCCTCTCATGCACTCTCATCCATTTTACTCCAAAAACAGAAATTGTGGGCAGCAAGGGAGCTAGGGATTCCAAGAGTGCCATCACATGTGACTGTTTAGCTTGGTTAGTGCGCGTGCACACACACACACACACACACACACGTGCGCATATGAACACATGGGTGTGCACATACCGTCATTTCTCTACCTGAGACAACCCTACCCACAGAGTTCTGTTTGGAGCAGACACAATGAGCACAGAGAGCCGGGCCTCCCTTCTCACCTTTTCTGGAAAGCCTCACTGTCCAGACAGGGACTGTGGCTGAAGGACGAGTGGCACTCGACGGGCATGCTCAGACGGCAGTAGATCATGCTGGCATTGCTGTTCTGTGTGCCGAATGTCTTATGGGTCACCTTGAGGCATGGAGGGCTGTCCATGGTGCCATCAATTCTTATGACCTGGAGACAGCACAGTCCATATGCTCACATACTAGAGGGCCGGACCTTTGCCCTGTCCCTTTTCCTTCTTGATGTACTCAATGTAGCCATAACAAGGCATTCTGTGAACTATAGAAGTTGTTGACAGCGATAGGCAAACTATGATTTTTACCACTAGTTGGCCTCCGTCCTATAGAAAAAGCACAGATCTGCTTCTGGCTGGAGAAAGAAGAGATTTAAAAACCCACTGGGCCCCCTTTGAGGCCAACAGTGGAGCATGCGTGCCAGAGGGGGTTGTGATATATGGGTGACGCAGTGCGGTGTCCATAGAGGCTGACCTTTTAGGTCAGGGCAAAGTCGCTTAAGAAGAAAATCCTTCCAAAGATTTTGCTTGTCACCAAGCCTGAGAACATAAAAGGGAAAGATGCCAGAAAGCCCAAAACTCCAGAAAAGAAGCCCAGGCTCCCATAGAGAACACCCTCCGTGAACCAGCCAGGTCCCCATGTCTGCTACAATCACAGACTAATGACTGAGGCTCCTGGAGCCTCGTCTAAATGCTCGGGAAATTCGCAGCTCTAGAGCACAAGCACGGCAGGGTTCAGGGCTGGAGGAGGAAAGATCAAAACTAGACTTTGAAGTGTGTGTGTGCATGTGTTTGTGTGTGTGGGTGTGTGGGTGTGTGGGTGGGTGAGGACAGGGGAAGTAAATTGAGAATTTCAATAATAATTTTTCTCATTGGAGCCTCTCTCCTGCTTTCTAGAGAACGGTTCCTATTCTGTGGCCCATGAGCAAGCCAGAATATTTGTGTGTGGTTCATATATCTTTTAAGTGGAGGGCCTCTAGTTTGTCAAAGAGCTCATGTTTCCAAAATTCCAAGAGCCACCTTTCAAAAGTAATGGTGAGGGAGGAATCAAAGGAACAAAAGTCACTACTTAAGACTGGAGGAAAGTAGGGAGTGGAGAGTTGCTGCTTGCTGAATTCAGACAGGAGAGGACGTTAAGGGAACTAAGTCAAGTTGAAGCAAGCCACTGAGTCTGCCCCAGCTAATGCTGCTGTAATGTAGGGTGCAGTTGTTCAGTGTACTTTCAGCAGTCTCCTCCTTTCCCCCACCATGAAGAAGCCACCCTCGACATGGGTAAAATGGACGAGCAGATCCAGGACGAGAATCTGGATTAGGCTTCTTGCAATCTTTGGCTCCTTTCAGCTCCCCCTAGACAGTGGATGTATCAGAGTCAACTGCCATATCTCAGCTTAAACTCCTGGATACGTCACCATAAAAAAATCAAAAAGGGCCTAAAACATCAAGCTATTAACATAAGAACATAATGAGCTCAGAACATAGAATCTTGAGTATAGGCATTGAATTTTTAAAAGAAAACTAGGTTTGAGGCCTCTGGGTGCTGTATTACTATGGCAATACCAGTACTGAAATGTCTGGAGACAATCTGGTGACCCAAAGGCTCAGGGATCAATCTGCAAAGCTGTAGGCACGAGACTGTCTTCTCTTGTAAGATGCAACTGAGCTGCCCCAATTAAAGTGCCTGCAACAACTTCTCTGAGGGCCAGTAGGGAGGTGGCTGGTACGTAGCCAAGGCACAGGCTTAGGTAAGCAGCTGCCTGTTGACAGGAGCATTAGTGTGAGCTTAGTGCCTTGCCCACCTGCCCCACCAGGGCCACCCCCAATGTGTAACATTACCTCTATGTGTGGATGATCCTTTGGCACATTGACGAATGTCGGGAGGCGCTTGCTGAACCACATTGCAACATCTCGGTTCATGTTGACAGCAAAAGGCTCAAAGCCTTCTTGGAGGCCACACATGGTATAAAACTTGAAGGTACTGGCGTCTGTCCCGAGATTCATGCGGCCGATCTGAGACAGCCCCAGAGCGCAGATGGGCACAAAGCCTGCAGAATGAGGACAGCCCTGCTTCAGCTGGCAGGGAACATCCAGGAAGCTCTGAGACAGCCAAGCCTTTCCTGCCTTACAGAAGGCTCTGGGTCTCAGTGACAAGGATGGGACACAGCCCTCTGTCTTTCTCCCTGGCACATAAAATCAACAACAGGAGATGACATGGCCATTATCACTGCCCTTGGCAAAGAAAAGTGAACTTGGTTCAAAATGGGTTCGGGGACCAGCAGTTAGCGTAATGGCTATGTCGCTGGACTCCCACGTAGTCGACCACGGTTCGCGTCCTGGACCCGGCGGCTTAAACTCACGCCGGGCGTGTGTGTGCACGTGCCCAAGATCCCGAGAGGAGAATGGAGGAGAAGGGATTGTGGCATGGCCATCCCCCCTGGGGGGGTGATTTCTCACTTTCTGTCTCTCTGTCTCTCTCTGTCTGGCGAGCACATGTGCTCTACAGCGAAAAAACCTCTCCAAAAAAAAAAAAAATGGGTTGGGAAAAACAATGTCCATTTAAGATTATTATTATTTTTTTAAATTTTACTTTGAAATTCATTTATTTATTTCTTCTGGAAGAGGTGGGCACTCCTAAAAGGGTCCTCATGCGACAACTCGACCCTAGTCTCAGTCAGCCCAGATCAAGAGCACATGCATGGGTGTGAAGCCCCGGGAGGTGAATCTGGGAGCTTCCCGGGTGAGTTCAGTTGTGTGAACATACACTACAGTCTGGCCCAAATTCTTCTTCAAATGTAAATAAATATCAACTGAGAAGTAAAACCAATAAGAGAAAAAGTAAAATTCTTTATGCCTTAGTTAAAATGATCTTAGGACCTGGAAAAATTTAACTACTACCAAAAACATAGCAATCCAAGAAGCCTAAAGACTGAGGGCCAGCCAGTGGTGCAGTGGAAACACTGGGGCAACCACACTCTGTGATGTTCGATCCACATGGGCTGGTCCCACATTCATGTCCTGGGGCCTCCCTCCACAAGTACCTGTGATCCATGCTAGCTGAGGAGGGGCGTGGCCTGAGATGTGGAGGCTATGTTGGGGTGTCTCTCTCTCTTTCGCATGCAAAAGATAACTAAAATAATAAAAAATCGACTCGGTGTGCAGATTTTGCCACAAAAACAAAAAAAATGGGTGGCTGAGATGATGCGTTTGTTCATTTGCTTCATTATAGTAACCTTCTTACCATCTTTATGTAGCTTCTAATATGTGATATACCTTAAATATACAAAATATTTAGAAATTTTTTAGGAAAAAAAAGGCATAGTGCAAATGATCTAACTTTTCTGCACCTCATCGTCTTCACCTGTGAAAGAAGAGGTCCTTCACATTTGGAGGGTATGGTTCTAGGAAGTTTTAAATACTAGCACTGTGATTCTGCTCATTTATAATACACAGTTTACAAACTTTCATTTTCCTAGCCCATTGCCCTCCTTACCCAAGCGGGAGAACGAGAGTTTCATATAGGAGCCAGAGAAAGCCCTTCCCCACCTATGGCTTTTCGCTTTCCAAGCTTTCTTCTATACCATGATCATGTTAAAATATCACCATTCGGGCCTAGCCTCTGTGGTGTCAGTAGCACACGGAACTGCAGTGTTGGAAATGCCGTGGCTGACTGTGGGTCTGGACTCCTGGCCTGGCTGACCTGAAACACATGCGCATGTCCACAACCCTGACCAGTTGGAGGGCTGTTGAATGGGAATGTTGTTGTGACCAGAGCCTTTTGAGGGTGCGTCTCTCTCTCTCTCTCCCTCTCCCTCTTTTCTTCTCTCTCCCCACCCTATGTGTGTCCATGAGCTATCTTGAATAAAATAAAGTGAGCTTTTTAAAAAATTACCAGAATAGAGAGAAGTAGTTCAATTGTTTGGTGTTCTTGTCTGTGGGATATTTATAAATCATAGTTATGGGCCAACAAATCAGTAAGGCAGGGAAATCACTAATTATCTTGGGTTTCTGAGGCTGGGTAAGGCAGGTGGCTGAGGATAGCCAAGGCTGCAGAGAGCACTTGGTAGAGAAGAGATAGCTCTGAGGCCTCTGGCTAAAGCAGGGGTTGGAGCACCCCACAAAGAAAAGCTGGCATCAGTCCTAGGATAGGAGTGTTCAAAAGTATCAAAGGATAATTTGGGGAGCATTTGCTTTCAAGAGTAATAATTTTGCTTCATGGACACCAAGGTCAAAAGGCACTCTTCCTACTAGGCTATCCAAAAAGTCATGACGTATTTTTCTGGTTTTCTATGCAAAAATGCATCATGACTTTCCTGGTGACCCAATAGGACAAGTGCTTATATCATTTAAAACATGGACTTTCTATTTCAGTAATAAACCACATAAATAAAAAGGAAAGCACTTGCAAGCAAGTTGGTTAGTTTCAGGAACTGTGAGCTGATTTAGGACACAGATGTGTTTAGTACCATTTCTAAACACAACCAGTTTAATGCAACCCTATTAGAATGACAGTAACGTCTGTACAGAGGCAGACCCTCTCAGGGCCATCAGGACTCGGCCCAGTCGTCCTGCCCTGCAGGATAGTAGTCAGATCGGCCAGCTGGACAAGCAGCTGTTCAGGTAACAGCCTGAGCACCGCTATGCTTCTGGCATTTTTGGGCTATGGACTGTCATTGATGATGTTGTCTTTCTAGAGACAGAAATTACTACAAATAAGAAACCTTTGGAAACCTGACAATAATGTGGAAGGACTGCTCATAAGCAAAGTTCTTTAGGTCCCCATTGGGACAGAGGGCTTTGCTCTGGGCTATGACAAGATGTGAAGAAAGAAACTATCCTAATTTCAAGGAAATGAGAACAAAGAATGGAATAGTAAAAAGTGAATGTGTTTGCTATAAACCATCCCTATCCCTGAGAGTATATTGTAGTGATTTTGCTGAAGGTGGGAATCTCAACCCAGAAAACCACCACTATAGTACTTTTATCTTGAAGCCATGATCATGAAGTATCTCAACCTTGAAAAGAGCAGAGAAGAGGATGTCTCAAGAAAAACTCTTCTTTCTTCTCTGTGAATCTGAACAGTAGAGTAAGTGAGCAGTGGGTACAAAGCCCTGAGTAGGAAGCTGCAACAGTGAAGATTTAGCCTTGGGACATATGAATGACTCCTTAGTCACAGGCCCACTGACAAAGTAAGGGGAAACGTAATATTTGCTTGAAAAGAAGCCTCTGTCTCAGGAACTTTGGCTTCTTCTCTTTATTAAACATGAGCAGAAAGAACAGCACTTTATTGAGGATAGAAGTAAAGATTTGAGGATCTAACAAACTTGACCAAGGTCGTCAGAAGGACAAGTGACAAAATGGGATCCTACACCCTCTGAATCATAGGCCAGGTGCCAGTCAGTGTGCAAGAGAGGGAGTGTATATTATAGGGGATGGATGTCTCAGATTCAAACAGCATCTATGTCCCAGGGCAGGACTCATTGTAGCATGAAATGCTGCCTGAACCACGGGGCAGAAGCTCTCTCTGGGGGAGAGCACACCTCTACAGGAGAAAAGGAGCAGAACAATGGGAGGCAGAGAGTGTTGGGGACCCGGGGGCTAAGTGGGCACAGCTGGGACAGCTCTGCAAAGAGAAGAAAAGCTCAATCAAGGCTTGAATCAGAAAAGAGAAAACTCAGAAAGGATAGCGAAGAAAGGAATCCTCATACTGCACCAGCACTTTCTCTGGGCAGAGGGACTTAATAACTGGATATAACTGGATACATTTAATCAGCACCTTCCAACCAGCCAAGGGGCTCCAGCTAATGTGCTCTTCTTTTCTAAAACTTTTTTACTTGAGACATTAACACTTCATGTAACTTTATAACTCTGTATGACTGATAAATAAGGGAAATAATACTAATGGCATGATAAAGCACCACAGCTAGTATTTATCAAGCACTTTCTAAGTGCAAGGCTTAGTGTTCTATAGATTCATCTCATTATTATGTCCATTTTACAGATAACAAAACTGAGCTTAGAGACTTGAATAACTTGCTCGACATCTGCCACTGGGTACACTGCAGAGCCAGCATGTGAACAAAAGTGTCTAAACAGGAGACCCGTGCAAACAATGGAGACAGAGGCCAGGATTTCGAATTCTGTTTTCCAATTCTTACATAAACTAACTTGCTTTGTGACTAATCCTTCCCCCTTCAAATGATTTTCCCAAGAGTCATGTCATTGATCAGGATGCCTCCACATCAGCAGCTGAAGGTCTACGACCACGAAGTTTCCCAGGCTCCTTAGAGGAAAATGGCTACCCGTAACACAGTTGGCCGCATGACTCCTCAAGTTGATCTGGATAAAAGCACCCATGTGGCAAGGTTACATGCCATTACTATGAGCACTGACTATCATAAACAAGGATTTGCAGTTTGTATACAACTCAATCCAAAGTCTTACATGAGACTGGAAAAGGAAGAAGGAAGAAATATAAAGGAGAAAATACCATCTTCTCTCTACATGCATAACAGATAAAATTATGCTGACATCTCTGAAGTGGTTCAAAAAGAAAATTTGAAAATAGCCTTATGAGCTGTATTCTTTCCCTTTCAGGGAAGACTCTCTGCTCCAAACTTCTCCTTCCAGATCCAAAAACATAGACAGAATCTATCTACATTTGGGCTGTGTCCTGCCCCTTCCAGGGACTAGGGTAACTGAAGACCCTCTTCTCCAAACCTCTCTTACCAGACCCAAGAACATAGACAGATAGGGAAATCTGTGTTCTGTCTCTTTAAAAATATATTTTTAAATTTAAAAAAAAATGTAGGGACCAGCAGGTGGCATGGTGGTTAAGGAGCTGGACACTCCCACATTGCCGACCAGGGTTCAAGTCTTGAATCTGGTGGCTTGCTTTCTCACTTCCTCTCTCTCTCTCATTCTCACCCTCTGTCTCTCTCTGCTCAAACTAATAAATAAATAAATAAAATAAATAAATAAATAAATAATTAAAAAAAAAAAGTAAGTACTTTTTTTTTTTTGCCTCTGACCTCTCCTTTGTCTTACTAATTTCAGAATCCATCTACATTTGGGCTGTGCCTGCCCCTTTCTTGTGACATGGAAGTATGCTTTTAATTTTTAGCTATTTTTTTTTTTAAATCTTCCTTTTGAGTGTTTTTATCTTTTTTTTTCTTCCCCCCCCCCTTTGTTTTCTTTTCCTTTACCCTCTCACTTTGCTGCTCAGCCTTCACACATTGAGTGTCTAGACAGGCCTAGGTGCACAGTAGACAAACATCTGAATACTAGTAGGGTCAATGAAATCCTCAACCCCCACTGAACCTGCTGCACGAAGGAAGAAACTCTTCTTCATAAATCTGAACTCAAATCTCTTTCTGTGGATTCCACACTGCAAAACAGAGTAGAGAAGAGAAACTGACATAGAAGTACCTTACAGTAAAGGGAAGCACGTGAGCTTACAATTGCAGAAACCTTCTCCAAACAATTAGCCAAAAGTGAATACACAACCAATGACTAAAAATCAGATAAGAGAGACTGTAAAGTGAGGAGCTGGGAGGAATACAGAGCTGTAGAGAAAGCATGACTTATCTCCTCCCACACACTTCTGAACTTTCATTTAAAACCCCACAGTTCAGCTCAGGTGCTCCTTTTCTCTAGAAACTGAGAGGCCTTTGTAATATCCAGTTCCAATGACAAAAGTGCAGGTTGCTCGAGGAGTGTCAGGGAAACAAAACTGCAGAGAGACTGCTGGTCATCTCCTCCTGCACACCCCTGAATACTCGGAATTAACTCTAAGAAATTAGGAAGAAACATATGTAATCCATCAGATGACTAGAAATCACCACAGAGGCACAAGAAATATAAGAAACCAAGAAAATATCTCACCATCAATGGAAAAGAATAACTTATTATCCACAGACAGTATAATGTAACTTGTGGAAATGTCAGATAAAGAATTCAGAATGTTCATAGTGACAAAACTAATTGAGATGGAAAAAAAGAGAGACAAAGAACTCCAGAAGATACAAGAGAAAAGAGACAATGAGTCCCAGGAGATGCGGAAGTTCTTCCTCGATTTGGAAGAAGTACACACCATAAAAAAAAAAAATCAAATGGAGCTGTTAGAGATGAAAGCTGTAGTACAGGAAATCAAAACCTCCCTTAAAAGTATTAAAAGCAGATTAGAACATACACAAGATTGAATCTTGGATGTAGAAGACAAAACCTCTGACCTAAAAGAAAAACATCACCAAAAAGACTGAGAAAATAATCCCCCCAAAATGAGAATAATATATGAGAAAAACTAGATACTATTAAATGCTCAAACATCCAGATAATTGGTATCCCAGAAGGTGAAGAAACTAATAAGGGCATTGATAATCTATGCCATGAAATCTTAGAAGGAAACTTTCTAAACCTAGAGAGGCATTCAAATATCCAGACCCAAGAAATACAAAGGACCCAAATAGAATCAACCCCAAAAGATCTTCTCCAAGGTACATCATAGCCGGATTGGCCAAAACCACAAAGACAAGATACTAAAATTGGCAAGAGAAAGTATCAAGTTACTTACAATGGTTACCCCATCAGGCTAACACATTGGACCTTTCATCAGAAACAATGCAAGAAAGCAAAGAATGGAAAAATATATTCAAAGCGTTAAATGAAAAACAATTTCAACCAATATTACTATACTTGGCAAGATTATCCTTCATATGGGAAGAAAAGATAAAAACATTCTCAGATAAACAAAATCTGTAAAAATTTACTAACACCAGACCAGTTCTTTAAGAAGTTCTGAAGGAGTGCTATATTGAGAAAAACTAAAGACAGACAGAAATAAGAGAACAGAAAATGGCCAACATAATGGTAGGGACAAGTCCAGAAAAGTCAGTAATAACATTGAATGTTAACTTCCAGGATTTAAATGAAAAGATTGGACCACAGTAACACTGCAAATTCAACAGAAGAGAGATTAATTACATGAGATTGAGCTGGTGAAATAGAATTTTATGACTTTTGACTAAAACATTACTGATTTTCTTCTATGCTCTGTCTTCTAGATTTAAGGATTTTTGTTTTCTTTTTGAACTGTTGATAGGTTCAGCAATTTGTTAAATTTTTTTTAATTGAAACATAAACTTTTCTCCCTTCCTGAAAGAAAAAAATATATAATATATATTATTAATGATTAAAGAGTATATATTATATGCCATATTATTATTATAGAGTATATATGTTATATGTATTATACAATTATATAATACATAAAGTATATATTTTATATAATATATATTTTTCTTTCATTCTATATTTTATATATATATACAAAAATATATATTTCTATATTATATATACTATATATATACATATATATATATATGTGTATATATATATATATATATATATATATATATAATACACATAGTTTCTAATTCAGCAAGCAAAGTTCTGTAGCAGAAATATTCTTTCAGGAAGGATTTGCAGTTCTATGTTAAACAGCTTTCTCTAAGTTACTTATAGATAAGAGAACAATATCCTGATTTACTTTTGCTTTTGTGGGGAATTGTTACAGTAAGAAAACCATGGTTCTTTGTTACTTAGTGAGACAGATAAAGAATTTTTAAAATCACATCTGGAATGGGCTAAGGCAAAATATGTGATAAAACTTTGAATTCTAATTAAAGATATACATGGAAATGCAAAAAAGAGAAAGAGAGAGAGAGAGAGAGAGAGAGAGAGAGAGAGAGAGAGAGAGAAAAATAGCCTTATGATAAGACAAGATGCAGTTCTCCTCCAAGGAACAGAACAGCAAGAACACATGCATTTGAATTTCGTAGAAGACTCCAGGTTCTGATAAACTTGATACTACAAGGCCTCATGCTGGTTTTGTGATTAGGAAAGGAGGCTGGACACAGGGAGGTCGTGTTTTTATAACGCAGCAGCTTGGGAAGAAACTACTTTTCTAGAAAACTCAAATGATGTATCCATTTTTTAAAAACCCATTTTGAACTGAAGAAAGACATAAAAGAGACTATCAGGAAGAGAAAAACTAAGATCTTGGACAGAGGTGACTAAGTGGCTGCCCAGACCATGCACAGCATGTTTCTAAGGGTCTTTATCCAGCAGCATGTGTTTCATCTGCTCCTTTTTATTTCCTGCTAAGACTCGTGCAGATGGAGTTCAGGACCAGCACTGAGATGGTCACGAGTCTTGCAGAAAACACAGGAAAGGAGGCCATACTCTTCTGCCACAGCCACTTTCTGAAGCACAGCACCCATCTGTAGAGACAGAGATGGGGCCGGGGGAGTGAGGCTTATTTCCAGGGTTGGGAGTGGGGGTGGGGCTGGTGTGTGTGTGTGTGTGTGTGTGTGTGTGTACACGCATGCACACATGCACACAGCACTTCTGCAGATAAGTTCCATTTCTTCCCTATTGGAGAAGAAATTCCCTATTGCTGACAGAGTTGGAAGAATCCATTAAACCGGACAGACCAATGGGCAGAAACAGCCTGGGACGCTCCCCCTGCAGAAAGCAAAGCTGAGGCAGGAGGCAGGCTGCTCCTCAGCAGAGTGCCCAGCATAGGCAGCACAGGAGACCATGCCAAAGCCTCCTCCAGACATAAAGTACTGATTCAGCAGGAGGCTCAGTATTTCATCTTTCTTTGATTTAAATGAAGGGGGCAACCCCCCCCCAAAAAAAAAAAAAAAAAACCAAAAACCAAACCAAAACAAAAACAACTGACAGTAAAAGTTTCACCTTGGAGGCTTCAGAGTTTCTAGATAGCTTTAGGTGAAAACATTGAAAGCTGTGATGGTCCATGGCATGGACCAGGATAAGCAATGATGATTAGAAAAATTCTAATGATGCAGATAAAAGCGTATTATTTATAATGTAGAGGAAAATGGAGGTGACAACTTATAAATAACCCAGAGGGAGTAAAAAACCAGCCATGAGTTGTAATGTCTGCTCCTATTGCTTCTCTCAAAGGGCTTAAGACTTCCCATCACTCCCACTGGGGTGATGGCCTGAACCCAGGCTGCCATGCTGGTGACCAGAAGAACAAAAGCATATAAAGCATTTTTGCTTTGGGTGGGGTTGGTGGCGGGGAGGGGAGGTACAATGCATAAAAGGTTTTATGTTTATCAGATGCTTTTCTTAATAACTCATGGCAAGAACCGTTGCCTCTTTCCATGAGAGCAGACAAGCTATATGGTTAGTCCAGGTCCCTGGGCTATTGTTGTTAAAGAATGACATGATAACTTCCTTTCAACTGCCCCTCCACTCACTCTCGAGCCACCATGGAACTGAAAGAGCCTTCCAATGATCTTATCTCTGTGTTATTAAAGTGCGAGGCAGTACCATGGTATAATGTGCTAACATATTATGGTACATTTCTATTATAAAACAGCTTCCCAATAATAGACATTGTGACTCTGAAGGTCAAGCCATGCTCCTATACACAAAAAAAGCCTGTGAAGTATCTCCTTATAACACAGATGATCTTTCAAAATAGGGATATCCTAAAACATACCTCTCCTTTATACTAGTCTTCTGCTCAAACCCTGTAACAGCCCCCCACCTCACTTTCTAGAGGGTGAAGTCCAAGACTACTCAGTTCAAAGTAGACAAGTTTCTTGAATGCAAAGGCTGAGTCTTGGTATTTGAGGCTGTAATCTGCATCTTATCTTTCCAGCTTTATCATTTATAAATTTACATACAAATCTTCCATTCAACGGTTTCATCTCCTAAAGTTTTCTGATGTCACATCTTTTTTCTAGTTATATCAACTGATGAGAATATACTTCTCCTTAGATATTGAAGGACCAGAGTGACTCCATTTTTATGGGGCGACTCCATTTTGTTAAGCCCACCTTGCTGAGAATCGGTGCCATTTCAAGGAGGCGAGGGGATCACGTAGGAGAAGGTCATAAGACCATCACCCCACCGGGGCTGACCAATGAGAAAAACAAAGGAAGTACCAGAGACCTGAAGTAACTTTCTTGCCCAACTTAAATAGTCTGACAACCAATCAGTAAAAGACAACTATGCTTCTTGAAATCTACAGCCAATGTATAGCTGCCTGAGTGCATTCCTCAGCACCCCTCGACCTACTCCCTAACAGGTAAATAAAAACCTAGCCCAACTAACACCAGGGGCTCTCGACTCTGATCCGCAGTGTTGGTGACAATTGAGAGTCCTAGCTCCAGACTGAATTAAAACGACCCTTGTGTGCTTGCATTGGAATCAGCTCCTTGGTGGTCTTTTGGGAATTTTGTGACCGGGGCTAATATCTTACATTCTTATTTTTCTTTTTTGAGAGATTTTTGCTATAGGGTGTGTGTGCTTGCTAGAGAGACAGAAAGTAAGAAATCACCAGCCAGGGGGATAGACACACCACAATCCCTTCTCCTCCACTCTCTTCTCAGGATTTTGGGTACACGTGCACTGGTATGAGTTTCA
Source organism: Tupaia tana (assembly GCA_026018925.1). Classification (NCBI taxonomy): domain Eukaryota; kingdom Metazoa; phylum Chordata; class Mammalia; order Scandentia; family Tupaiidae; genus Tupaia; species Tupaia tana. The sequence goes on along the minus strand of JAKSZU010000023.1, from coordinate 38,979,301 downwards.
AGTCACCCGGTCCAGAGCACAAATCAGTCAGCCATGTGGGAGTCCAATATGCCTCAACCACTATACCACCTGCTGGCCACAATAGCTCACATTCTTTAACATTCAACTCAAGCCCTGTTCTTACATCATTTTAATTCCATATTAGTTACTTGCCATTTATAACTTACTGCTTTGCATTGTTAGTCACCTTTTCACATTTCATCTTATTTATCTTACAAGTAGAAAATGAGTTCCTTCATACTGCTTCTACATACTACAAACTGGTATGCTTTAGACCACTGCTTCTCATTCTTTAAGGTGTGTACACTGAGTATCTTGTTGAGGGCAGTTTCGGATTCTGGTCTGGCATGGAGTGTTTCTCACAAGTGGGCCACACTTTGAGTATTGACATTTGGATTTTACCCAGTTCTCAACACCCTGTACAACATACATGATTCTTTTCTCTTCCTAGAGTTGAGCCAAAAACAAATAGAGAAGTAACCTTCTCCAGTTACACAATACTAGAGTCACGTAAAGGTCTTCAATCTTCAGACCTTTTTCATCCCAGGGAGCTACTTACTTTCCTTGGGGATGAGCCCGAATCTTCTAGCTCTTTGATTTCCTCCTGGTCTCAAGAGACCACCGCATGCAGTATGTACTTGGGGAACATCTGATGACTCTGTTTTTTAACTCTAAGATCTGCCTATGCCTTCCCTCTCCTTGGCTTCTCAACCAGCACATGAGCCACTCCTGCTAGCAATGTCTTTTCCATTTGTCTCAAAAAATAAGATTCTTCCTTTAAAACTTTGATTTTAGGACCAGCCATATGGTGGTTAAGGTGGCTGAATCCTACATGACTGACTGCTCAGTACAAAGTCTCAGACCTGGTGACCTGAAAAACATGCTGGGTGTGTGTTTGTGTGTGCCCAAAATCCAGAAAGGAGAGAGAACATGGAGCAGAAGGGATTGCAGCATGACCATTACCCATGCTTTCACATCCACCCCCTTTCCCGTCTCTGGTGAGGCCATGTACTCTCTGACAAATTAAAAAAAAAAAAAAAAAAAAAAAAAAAAAATCTCTTCAGAAGGCATTAAAATATGACCCCACCTGGCTTTAGTCAGCCTATCTTTCCAGGAAAACATACTAAACCTGCAAGCTTTCTATTTCTTCAAATATTTGGCTCTTAGAAAAATCCTTAAAGCCCTGTAAAGGTGTAGTTGGATATGCAAGTTGCAGATAATAGGTGTCAGTAAAAAGCATGAAAGTCATTCATAAAGCTAAAAACACTCTAAATAAATAACATTTATATTAGATATACAGCTCCATGCATTTGTACTCTGTTGCCTATACAGTTATATCTTTGTAGCTTTCTAGCCAGAGACTGTTTCAGAAATGTAGACCCCCTAAGGAGCCCTAAATGAGGCCCAAAGAGGTTAAATAAAGTCAAACTAAGATGTCACAGGTGGGCGGAGGTAGGGAGAGGCAGCCTCCTCCTCACCTGTAATGACGAAGCCCAGCAGCAAGCATGGGATGTGCACACTGCACCGACTAAGTCATAGGCATAGAGTTTTATACCTAAAAAGGACACTGGAATTTATTTAATTTAGCCTCTTAATCTCTTATTATGTTAAAGAAATAAAGTCCAGAGCAGTCAGGTAGACTCCCTGGGAGCAGCATAGCTAGTTAGGAACAAGTCCGCTGACGTGCAGCCAGTGCCCTTTCCCCCACATGCCAACCATCCTGAGTACATAGCGCAGCTTTACAGAGGAAATAACAAGCTCCAGGTGCTTCTTTGTGTAGCTGGAAGCACTGCCCTGATTGCTGTCTATTCATGGCCATTAATAAGTGCAACTCTGCTTGGGTTTCACAGCGTGTTTGGATTTCAAAATATATTTCAATCAAAGGAACAGCTAAGTCTAACTTTCGTGTTTCAATGGTTCTCATCAAAGCATCAAGTTCAATTATAAAAACATGCATACTGACAATTCAAATTGGAATAAAAGGGTAATTCTTTAATTTACTGATTTTCTCTCCTGCTAAGGGCATTCATCCATATGCAATTAGCATTTCCTTTGTAATACTGGAGAACCTCAAAATGCCAAGGTGTAGGGCGGAGAATTAGAGGAAAGCTTCTTGGTCAAAGGATCTGTAAATGTATAACTTTTACTTATGTTGCACACACCAACTACCAATATTTGCCTTGATTCTCCAAAAGTGAAAGTATAAGAGATAGCCTTTATCATTGGGGTTTCAAATATGCAAAGGACAGTGTACCCTAAATAAGGAGGTAGAAGAGTTAGCTCATCCAGCCCTCCTGGATTTTCCCTAAACCTTACAGATTGGGTTGGGGGGAAGGGCAGTAGGTTTACCGTTCTCAATCTCGTAGTCAGCAAAAGCAAGTTCAGAGCCTTTGTTGGTGATCAGGAGCTCCCCATTCAGTGTGAAGATCATTGAAGCATCATCCAGGTTAATCATACATCCAACCACATCTCCTGGCTGCCAGGTACGCCCAAAATACCCACTCCCTTGATGCCAACGCTGGCCCTAGAAAACAAGACCCCGGGCTTTGAGAAATGGAGGTCTTGGAAGCCCTCCTCCCCCCCACCAAGCCAAAGAGATAACCACATCAGCAACATCATGACTACTGGGTTGTCGGAAAAGTCACGATGAATTTTTATGCAGAAAAACACAGAACAAATTCGTCATGACTTTGTAATAGTGGTATGATTTCTGCAGGGCACTTGCCTCTCTACCAAGGATAACTCATGGGGAAGGATGGTCTACCTTACAGATGAATGGAGCTGAAGCACACAAGGCCTATCAAAAAGTGGCTCAAGTGTCTTGAGTCCTAGTCAGCTATGGTAATTAATAGGATTCTCTTGGTAAGATTTCCTAATACACACTGACTGCGTATGTCCTGTGAGTTGCCTCTGGAGTGGAATGGAACGGACTCAGCTGTAAGAGTAAATATAGAGGTGTCTACAGAAAGGACTTGGGCATACAGTCTTCTCCTTCACTAGAACAAAAAAACCAATCACCACGAAATGTTCACTCAATGTCTAGGTTAGCCAGTGATGGGGGTCTTCTCATTTTGCAGCCCAGAGAACCAGACACTTAGTACTTCCAGCTTCTGAGGAGGTATTAGAGAAGGAGAACTTGGACTGAGGATGCGTGGACACTATACGGACTCACCCTGCTGCCTTCAAACACAAAGGCTTGGTCATCAGCCCCCAGCTCAATGTCAGGCCGACAGCCTGGCCTGGCCCAGCCGACCCGCATGTCTCCTCCGGTCACCACCTCAAACTCAAAGTACCACTTTCCAGTTCTCACTGCATAAGACCGCTCTACCCGAAAAAATCGGATCTTGTCTATGCTGACTTTCTCCACAGCTGGGTCAGCTATTGTGAGAAGGAAGGTGTGTAAAGGATGTGGGAGGGAAAGAAAGAACACAGACCTTTAATAATTAGGTAGCAAGTCTCAAAAAATCTCACAACCACCACCAAGTCTGGCCATCTCCCACTACCCATATGGCATTCTGTTTCTAATACAACAATCATCATTTTCATCATACAATAATAATACCATATACCTGGGACCAGCAGTTAGCGTAATGGCTATGTCGCTGGACTCCCATGTAGTTGACCGCGGTTCGAGTCCCGGACCCGGTGGCTTAAACTCACGCCGGGCGCGTGTGCGTGCATGCCCAAGATCCCGAGAGGAGAATGGAGGAGAACGGATTGCGGCGTGGCCATCCCCCCTGGGGGGTGATTTCTCGCTTTCTATCTCTCCGTCTCTTTCTGTCTGTCTGGCGAGCGCACGTGCCCTATAGCAAAAACCTCTCAAAAAAAAAATAATACCATATACCATTTAGTGAGTGACACATTGTCATAGTTCCTTTAGGGACTATATCTGCTTTTCCTCATAACAACCTTATAAGGTCAGCAATACTGTTTTTATTTACAGGCGAAAAAAAATTGAGGCTCAGAGAGGATAAATCACTTATTCAAGGTCATAGAGCCAATAAACCAGCAAGCAAAGATTTGAACCAGCTCTGACCCTAAAGCCGTTCCCTTAACCACTTGTAATACCGCCCTTGCAACCTATGATCCCAAGTGGGATATGGGACAATGACGACATGTTCATCTACTATCAGCGCATGATTTTAATCATTACTAAAATTTAACTGAAGATGTGATGACCTGATCTAAAAACAAGCTAACATTCATATGTTTGGAACATAAGAGAAAAGTGACTTGGTTTTGTGACCAGGTATCCCAAAAAGCTCAGCTACCTTGACGATAACATATGACATGTAGGATTGGGTCACAGAAATGGTTCAGTGTAGAAACATCTGTCAATGGGATGATGTTTAATATCAAACATTCTCCCTTTTTTAATATACAAATACGTCATTTAGTTAGACCTACTTAAAGTTAGCATTTCCCCAGAATATGACCTGTTTAACAAATTGAGGCCAAAATAAACAACCTCAACTCATTACCTAGTTCTTGGTCTGACGGCTCAATGTTATACCCATAACCAACAAATGTCCGAACAGCTTCACGCAGACTGTCCCTGTTTGACTTCTTGGTACGCTCGTCCAGTAATGCATATGGCACAAGACGGGGATTTCTTTTGTTCTTTAAGTCCTATGTAAAGTCAGAGAAAAAGAAAACACATTTCAACTTTACAAATAGCTTGTCCCGCTCACATACATATTCCAGCAACAGTCCTGGCTCATCGTAGCCTATTAGCTCTTCCCAGCATCTTTTTAGCAATGTACATATTTGCCACTTCTCTTATGGATTCAATGAGTATAAATAGGAAACTTGTACTAATACTCAAAGCTAGCATTAAAAAGTATATTTTAATAATGCCAACCTGCAAATAAAATGAAGTGTCAAGAAATTAGTTAGAAACCTCCACTCCCAAGGCAAGGGAGATGGGGATGTAACTATTCCCCTATGGAAGACCATCCATGATTTAACTGTGATAGACTGCTCGCAATAGCTTCTTAACAAGACTTCATAGATCAGAAAAGGTAGCGGAGCCACAGGGGCTTTGCACAAGGTCCACATTGTGACAGAGTCCTCCAGTCCTTCAGAGGGAAGCTAAGCTAATAAAGATGACTGCAGTGCTAAGTCATCCAAACTAAAATATATATCACACTGCTTTGAACCTCCTCATTCCCCCTCTCTGTATTGGTCTCCATGGCTGTATGCATCTTGGCTTCCAGATGTGTGGAGGTTTGGAAGCTCAAGTATGAGTTAACTAGTACACACAGTCACCTCTGGATTTTGTTGACAGTAACATACCACTAGTCATTACTAAAATGAGAGCAGCATTTTAAGGAAAGAGGTGTGCCAGATGGTTTGGAATGAACCCTTGCTCTAGATTCTGCTTAATTCTTTGCTGTGCCCTGGCTCTCAGATTGTCTCCTGCTCTAGACAAGAACTCTGCCCAGGAACCCGTGGCCCAATGGGTTGGAGTAAGGGGCACAGGCTTCTGAGCATACTGATCTGTCCCTCCGCTGGGCTAGTTTTCTCTCCTTTTCACTCTCTCTGGTACGTACTTAGGCCAATCTGAAATATTGCTGACGTGTAATGGTGATTTCTGTGGACCTTACTTGGCATGAAAGCTCAACTCACCATGGTGCAAATGGCAAGACAGGAATAAGATGCACCTAGTGGGTGTGTTTGCAGCACAATGTATATGAGTAAATCAGCCTAATAAAGGGAAAATAAGTCTATTTCTGCAAAATTAGAACTATGCCTGGAGTCAATGTCATTCTGACCATTACACATTTTGCCCTGTCCCATGACTTCATAAATATTGAACACACTACAGAATGAGGGATAGAATACAATGGCAGTCTCCATCTTCCAATCCAACATCCACCAAAGAAAAAACGGCATTGTGATGGATGATCACACCTCTTAACTTTTCCAGCATGCCTGACCCAGCATTTCTCACCTGTTGAATGCCATAGGTCCATCCTTGTTTTATTCTGTCTTTTGCCCACACATTGTGTGCATTTTCTGCAAGCTTATCCACTAAAATTTCTTGAGGAGGTAAGAGCTTCACATCAGACAAATCCAAAGGGGCTGGCTTATAGCCATTGGACATCATGTAGCTACAAGTGAATGAAAAAACGTATTTTGAACAGAGTTATTAGACTCCCTTATTCCAGACCTCGACCAAGAGCACATGTTAAGAATACTATGTAAATGAAGCTACCATCACAGGTTTACGCCTTGCCACTATAGGTGACAATTCAAAGGAGACTACTGGAGAAAGTAGTAATTAGCACAAATCCATCTTTTTCGCTAACAAAACTAGTGATACGCCCTATAAATGAAATTCAGCATGCCTCACATTTCCAGAAGCTCCTGTGTCCCACCTCAAAAACAAAAAGTTGTTAAAACCAGATTGACAAGGACAAGATCTTGATTCAATTTTTTTTTTCCTTTTAAACAGAGATTTTTGCTATAGGGCATGTGTGCTCATCAAATAGACAGAAAGTGAGAAATCACCCTTCAGAGGGGATGGCCACATCATAATTCCTTCTCCTTCATTTTCTTCTCAGGATGTTGGGCATGCACACACACCTACCTGGTGTGAATTTTAAGCTGCCAAGTCTGGGACTTGAACTGCAGCTGACTACATGGGAGTCCAGCAACGTAACCATTATGCCATTAGCTGGTCCCTCAAATGTTTTCTTATAAATTGGCATAGAATGATCACTCAGTCTTAGAAAACTAAACCTTTACTTGTGGAATTAAAAAAAAAAAAATCATGACATCAGAGAATTTGGAAGCTTGAAGTGACCTTAGCAGTTAGGTGTTCAGTCTAGAAGTCACAATCTCAAATGTTTGTGATTTGATAGATGATGTGAAGTGAAAACTGGAGTGAGTTTTAGGAGTAGTTAATCATAGCTACTGGGAAGATGAGTCCAGAAGTGTCCACGGTTCCAGGGCTACTACTGCCCAGAACAGGGCCAGAACTAAATAGGAAGACAACTCATAGCTAGGTCTCAGACTACCCATGAGCCTATAAGCAACATGAGATGCAGGTTCTATTATAGGTATAAGACAGTGTCCTGGGTCTCCCTTTCTCGGATACCTACTCTTGGGCTGAGCCAACATGCATTGACTATTGAGCACCAATCCTAACAGCCTTGGCCAGCTATCTGCCCCTCTAGCTGCTGCTTCTTAGACGTACTCTTCTTGACATAAGGAGCTGTCTGTGAGAGTGGAGCTTGCAGTTTGGAAGTTTAAGAGAAAAGAAGGGGAATACCATTTGATCAAAACTGGTGGTACCTTGGCTCTGAAGTAATGATAACACTGGTGTGTGAATGTGTGCACATCCAAGGCTGGTGTGCAGGAGAGTAAGCTAGTGAATAAGAGGGAAGCTGTGCAAGCAGCAAGTATCCGAATGTGTATGCACATGACTGTCTGAATGCAGGGGTGAGAGGAAGGGTAGAACATCTGCTGTTCTAGGAGGTTGAATGGAATCTTGGCAGATTTAATTTTAACAAAGGATTTCTAAGACTGGCCCAATGCCAGACAAGTTAATCTTTGCCATGACGGCCAGGCACCTTCAAGCTCCTGTGCCAACTGCTGTTCTCATGGACCGCAGACATTTTATTCATCAAACATCGTATTCATCTGAGGTCTCCACATTTCCTGGCTCAAAACTAACAGCAGTGGCATGAGGTCTGGGTAGAAGGAGCAAAAAGAGGGAAAATTCTGAAGTCCTTCTCATTTAGCAGGCTTCTGTCCGAGGGTTTCAATGCCGTTTATGTAACTGGGGGAGCCACCCTGAGCTGGTGTTAGCAAGTATCTAGGCCACTGTCTGCCTTTGGGCATGGGCCTTCCACCCTCCCAGTTCGAAACCTCAAACCGAGATCTTAAAATCTGAACCATTCAAAAGTCACATACTTTTTGGGCAGTTTAACTTTCTTGAGGTCCTCCTCAGCAGCTGGATTAACATGAGCAATGTGGCATCCGAGAGCCAGGAGGGTTCTGTGATGTAACAGAGGAAGAAGACGAGGTCAAATGCAAGAAAAAGGACAGCAAATACCCTACCCTGTGTCTGAACTAATAAAAATAGACACTAGCCATTCATTTAGACCAGAGGTTGGCAAACATTTTTGGTAAAGGGTCAAATAGTAAATGATTTAGGCTTTGTGGACCATACGTTTCTGTCATAACTGCTCAACTCTGCATTATGAAGCAAAAGCAGCCATAAACAATGTGCAAACCAATATGCGTGGCTCTGTTTTAATAAAAACTTGTTTATAAAAACAGGTAGCTGGTCTGATTGTAATTTGCCAACTCCTGATTTAGATGATAGCAAGCCAGAGAATACAAAGGAGAATTTTGTAAATTGCCCCTCTTGGAGACGTTTTCCAGCTTATAAATTATCATTAGATTTGTATCCTACTTCTAATTCCATGGAACAGGTAAGACTCTAATATCAAATTCACAGGTCAGCAAATATTTACTGCAGGACACCTGTAGAGTATCTTGAGCTGTGCTTGATACCATGAGGCACAAAGCTATATCCTTGAGAAGCAAAGTAATCAAAAATATCACATATGTAAGTCTTACAGAGCACTGCTAGAACAAAACCACATCTATGTTAACTGCTAGAGAACAGGGAAATACAAAAAAGAGTGAATACGTAATAAGCAAGAAAGAAATTGAAAATGTGAGATCCTAACTTGGGCTAGAAAAGTTAGGGTCTAAATTAGGCATCTGGATATGATCACTGAGAAACTAGAAGTTTTATCTTTTTTTTTTACTTTTTTGTAGAGGTTTTTGCTATAGGGCGCGTGTGCTCACCAGAAAGACAGAGACAGAGAGACAGAAAGCGAGAAATCACCCCCCAGGGGGGATGGCCACGCCGCAATCCCTTCTCCTTCGTTCTCCTCTTGGGATCTTGGGCACGCACACACACGCGCTCGGCGTGAGTTTAAGCCAGCGAGTCCGGAGCTCGAACTTCAGTCGACTACGTGGGAGTCCAGCGACATAGCCATTACGCTAACTGCTGGTCCCATCATTAATTTTTTTTTAAATTATTTATTTAATTTTTATTTATTCATTCATTTATTTTAATTTGACCAGAGAGAGACACAGAGAGAGTGAGAGAAAGTTAGAAAGCAAGCCACCAGGTCTGGGACTCAAACCACTGTTGGCCATGTGGGAGTGTCCAGCGCTTTAACCACCACGCCACCCGCTGGCCCCCCCATCATTGATTGTTTTAAAGAGGGATTTTTGCTATAGGGCATGTGTGCTCACCAGAGAGAGAAAGAAAGCAAGAAATCAGCTCCCAGAGGGGACAGCCATGCTGCAATGCCTTCTCTTCCATTATTCCCTTGGGATTTGGGGCATGCACACACACACACCTCGTGTGAGTTTTAAGCTGGTGGGTCTGGGACTTGAACTGCGGTTGACTATGTGGCAGTCCAGTGACATAACCACTATGTCATCTGCTGGTCCCTTATCATTGAATTTTAGTGAATTTAATGAATCAAATCATATTTCCCACTGGTTTTAGAAATGCCTTATCTTTTGTTCTTTTTTTAATTTATTTTTTATTTTTTCATTTCATTTTCTTCCGTACATTCAATCACATTATTATTTGTCTTACAAAATGGACATTTCAACAGGTGAACATTTCTCCCTAGTACTGTTGATAAAACTACGAAATATCTTCAACAGATAATACCACACCTCTTTGTGCCATTAATGCTTTTCTTCCCTGTCCTTACCCCAAATGTCCTTCCTCAGACCCTCTTCTTTCACACACACTATATCTGGTATTTACATCTATATACTGCATTTCTATATCCTTTAGACAATTAGTTTCAGTCATAGAGTGCAGACACTCGGTATATATTAAGTGGGGACATATAATGCCTCTCCTTCATAGCATGGCTTGCTTTACTCAGCAGTAAGTCTTCCACATTCATCCACTTCCTGTCAAAAGCCAGGGTTTTGTTGTTTTTTATGGATGAATAGTATTCCATTGAATATAAGATGGAACTATCTTTTGTTCTTGATTTAACAATGGCAAGAAGCATAGTCCTTCGCTTCCAAGTTTCCTTTCTTTTTTTTCTGCCTCCTATTCATAACAAATAGCAAATGGCCTCTGAAGAAAAATATTGGTGGGTTGGTTATTCACTATGCTAAATCTTCTCATGACATGAAAAATCACCACCCCCTCTAATTCATTAGAATATGTCAAGTTTTCAGGTAAGAGACAAAGCTTTGCAGTTTGTCTATAATGCATTATATCAACCATTCCCTCTTTAGTACAACTTCGACTCAATTAAATACGTACTTTAAGGTTTCAGTTGACATCTGCAGGTTATAATTCTTTTCAGTTTCGGGGAGTTTTGAAAACTCTACCAGGCAGGGGTGTTGTCTCTTATTGTCATCCCGTATCTAGGTGACAACATAAAAAAGAATATAATTTAAGTTTTCACAGCTGACACTGCTTCGGAAAACAAAAAAGCACACACTTTGAACCTGTATCAGGCGAGACAAAGACAACAATTTGCTGTTAGGCAGATAGATGATCTCTTCCCTAGTCAGTGAAACACAGTCCCTCAAGTTGCCAATGGATCCTACTCTGTGGGTTTATTTCTAAACAGATGTCTGCATTTAGATCGTATTTTCCCAGAAAAGCAATTTTACACTTGGTAGCCATGCTTCCTTTTGTCTAAAATTCATATAACTATAATGGAACCATGGGTAGCCTTCTTCGTTCATATAGGGCTACAGAATCTTCACCAGCATCATCCAGTAGAAATGTATAGTCAGCTACCAAGGTGACTACATTTGCAATTTCAAGTTTTCCAGCAGCCACATTAGATATGCAAAAATAAACAGGTAAAATTAATATTAAAGTATTTTATTTAACCCAATAAATGCAAAATATTATCATTTTAATAAGAAATTAATATAAATAATTGTTTATGAGCTACTCTACATTATTTTTTCAGTCTATGTCTTCAAAATCCAGTGTGTATTTTATACTTAAAGCACATTTTAGTCTAGACTAGTCACATCTCAAGCACTCAGTAGTCACATATGGCTCACTGCTGCTGTACTGGACAGTACAGATCCAGATCAGACAGTAACTCATTTGTTCATTCAACCAATGTTTGCTGAATGCCTACACGAAATGACAGGCTTAAATTAAGCTAGACCACAGGGGCTCAGTGATGAACCCAGAGAGTCACACTCTCATGAATGTACAGTGTAATGGGGTAGGGGACAATAATAAAACAATTAGGACTGAATGTAAAATTGCAATCTGGGTAAGTTCTCTAATGGAGAGGCTTGTGGTGTTATGAGAGCACAGAGCTGAGAGGCAGTCACAGGTAAGGAGGGCACTCTATGGTGGCTACACAAATGCATAATGTTAGGAGAAAATGCAAGGACCTTTGCAGGACTGAAGCTGGGGGGCGGGGTGTATCATGATGATGTCAGGGTCACAGGAAGCATGAGAACTCATCTATCCTTCTGCCTTCAGACATGACCTCACACAAATCCCAGAATACAGTCATTTTCTATCCTCTTTGAAAAATGCTTTATAGTGAAAGAGATTCCCTAACCTCCTCTGAGTGTCTATTAATCTTAGTGATATATCTGCAAACCATATTAAATAACTTCTGACTCAAAACAATGAATCAGCCTCTTTTCACCACTCATGCAGAGAGGGCAGTTTTTCTGAAGAGAAAGAGAGACATGAGTGTCCTGAAGGAGGTCAGGAGCCACTCCACAACAGTCCTCAAATCAAGGAAACCAGCATTTGGGAGTAAGAAGGGATTGGAGTTGTAGTTTATCTCTGAAGCGCTGGTCTCTGCAGGGCTCCTGGTGGTAGCCACTAAAACGACTGGGACTGCTGCTAAAAGGCAGCGAAGAGACAGCTGGCAGAAGGAAGCTAGCTCTGGCTCATGAGGGTCCATGTTCATCTGAGCCTCCGAACGTCTCAGATCAGAAGGCTATCCAACCCTCTTCCCCAGTCTGGCCACTGAAACACAGACCTTGCCATAAGTCCAGCCGAGTTCTATTTTATTCATTCCCCAAAGCTCATGGATGTTTTCAGCCAGTCTGTCTCGGATCTTCTCTAGGTGAAGTGGCAAAACCACCTGTAGGAAGAGGAACAGGCAAAAGGCCAGAAGTATAAAAGTCAACCATACTATAATTGATCATAAAGTCTACAGGGATCAAATGTCCCTGTTGAATTCACTGGCATGTCACCCAGGAGGTACTGTTTTGTGCCTACAGAGGCCACACACTGGGGAGTCCCCCTTTGTCCTAAATTTACCATCGTCACTATTATTATTGTCATTTATTTGTGGAAATGCTTAAGAAATGGGAATTTTTTTCTACAAAAACCCAGGTTTCTACTTCCTCTTGAGCACCTGGAAGATGACTAATGTTGAACTCACACTCTTACCTGGCAACTATTGGCTGGAACTGAGAACAGGTGATTACTTTAGGATGACCTGTGGGCTTGGCCCATTTCGCTTGTGGACCACCTTCCTGGCCCTGCCATCTCTGCTTTATTAGAATTATTTTAGATGTGTCCACTATTATAATTCCACTATCAAAAATAAAAATCCTGGTTCTTTTCAGGTGGGGGAGTGCTCAGAGAGAAAAATGTTCTTTTGTAGAAAGAGTGTGTTAATCTGATGAAGACCATAGATAAAAGTAGCAATAAAATATTTGAAATAATTGTTATAATCACTGTTTACTTTTCAATTAAAGATGTCTAAAAAGAGACTTAATCTAGTTACTGAAAAGTCAAACAAAAAGCATGATGTCTCCATAAAGAGCAAAATAGGTGAAATGATTAGCAAATGAGTTATACCTGTATTTGGATTTTTATTGGTTGACGAAAATAATCTGTTCAAACTAACTGCTCCTCAGCTGATCACAGCCTGAAACTGGATTTACAGGTCAGGGGAACCCAATGTTTCAGTGAAAGAGGACATTTTGGTTGCTATGGAAAAGAAGCTTCCACAAATAATCTCCATTACAATTTCAATGACCTCAATTGGTGACCACTTGGGACAGAGTAACACTGACTTAATATTGGGTTGTCAGAAAAGTCATGATACATTTTTGCATAGAAAAACATAGAAAAAAAACATGTCATGACTTTTCCAACAACCTGATTACCTCCTGTGGCTCTAATGTCCCTAGGGATAGCTGTTTCTTAGAGGTGGGCTCCTTTCTCTCAGTACTCAGCAAGGGGCTGAGTGGACCCTAGACAGGGCTCTAGTTAGGCCAGGCATTAAGTGCATAGTTAGCAAGACTTAAACTGCAAACTGGTGCACATGCCCAAGGGAGACTCTGTGTGAGTCTTATATTTAACTTCTCCTTTGGCAATTTCACAGAATGGTAAGTTCTAAAAAATTACAAGGTCTCATTCAAGATAATAAATTGCACCCTTCCAACAAGAACTTTCGTATTATTCAATTTCACCGTAATGTTTCAGAATCTGCACAAACACAGCTACTGGTCCAGACATCAAAGTTCTTCCAATTGACCGAATTATCACAGCTCTTAGATTTCTAAATATACAATTCTGTGTGTTTAGAGAATGCTTCTAGATCTCCTCTCCTCCCTCATCAAAAATTCCCCTTATTCTTTTAAAATTCTTTTTGAGGTCAGCTTTTTCTACACATTTCTGATTACTCAGTAAGGAGAGGCAGCAAGAGAGAAATCATATTCCTGCTCTCTTCCAGAGCAGACACTAACATCGCTGTGTCCAGGGAGAAGCAACGTTAGTCTTTGGTCCTCACGTTTCTTGTCTACAAAAAAGTCCAGAATATGTCACAAGGGCTTAAGAATTAAAAAAAAAAAAAAGTTTTAAATTAATGTATAGTAATTGTACATATTTGTGGGAATACAATGTGACTTTTTAGTATAAGAATATAATGTGTAATTATTAAATCACAATAATTAGTACACTCCTCTCAACCATTTTACATTACTTTGTGTTGAGAACATTCAAAATCCTCTTTTCTGGTTACTCTGAGATATATAGCAATTTGTTGTTAACTATATTCTCTCTACCATGCAGAAATTGCTCCTTTTATCTATCTGTAATTTTGTTCTTAAGTATTATTTTGAGCTGAAGACATCTGAGAAACAAGCGATATAGGAAGAGGTCTTTCTTGAATTCCCCTTATCTGCCTAAAACAGGCTTCCCAAAGAATTCAACTGTTCCTTCATAGTAAAGATTATCATATGTAGACAGACATTGTCACAAAACTGTCACATCTCCCACTATTCTAAGCACCTATTTATCTTCTCCAGAGTCATTTGCTTTCCCAGAAGTACCCATCTCCCCTTTTTTCCTTATTAAGATGGTATATAAACGCCAAATCCCAAACTCCTCCCCAAATCACATTTCTTTGTGAATGCACTGGGTCATTAAAATCTGCTTTTCTCTTGCTAATCTGTCAGTTTAAGTTTAATTAGCAATCCCCTCAATTACAGAGCCTAAAGTTTGAAGAAAAAAATTTTCCTTCTTGACACCTATAGAACTTGCAGGAAAGAGATTACCCGATTCTTAGGATAATGTCTAGCTCACAAACTCCTCCCAATTTCCTGCCAATGTTCTCAACTCCCTCCCCACTCAAGGTGCTGTTCTAGACTCAGTGAGCAGGAAGACAGCTGTTGTGGCTACTCTGTAGGATTCACCATCTTCAGTTACAAGAAAACTCAAGAACACATACAGCTAAAGGTAACAGGGTCATATAAATACTACTGGGAAAACATGCTAGACACATTCTACAGGCTGAGAGCTGTATTAGTAGTATAAACTATAAATACCAGGTGCCTTAGAGACAAGATCACTTTTCACATATTTTCTCTAATACCTAGAACAGTAATTCAAATAGTGCTATGGAACCATAGGAAATGCTGACAACTGTTGTGTGTCCCTTGTCATACCATGTGAATCTGCTGCTCTAAAATACACCACCAGGACGGAAAGAACATGGCTATTTATCAGAACTTCCCAAACTCTCCACACTGTTCCATTTCTCTTCTTTTCTAACTCTCCTACATGTTCTTCCTCTTCCAACAATCCTACCATGAGGGCATTCATTGCCACTTGTTCCTACTTCCTGTTTCCAGTTCTAGGCCCCTCCCCATTTCACCTTATTAAAGACTCTCAATGAATCTCACCCTCTCTATACAGACTTCTGGAAACATCTAGCCTGAAAGATATATCTAGCAATTACTAGTACATACTATTCCTTTGGCACATATTATAAACTCGGCCTTAAAAACAAAAACAAAACAAAACAAAACAAAACCAGTATGGTTGCTTTTTAAGTCTTCAACTTGGTTGGAAATTCCCAGTGAATACTGAAATATTTCTGCCTGTGCTTCACAGAGCATAGCACCTTGGTCGTGGCAGGCACTGAACATGTTGCTGACCAGAAACTCCTTGAAGGTCTACACACCTGGTAGCCAAATGAAAAATAATAGTTGCTTGCATTACACGTTTTTTTCTATATAATACATAGTAAGAGTAGCTCAAAGATAACAAAGAAGACTTAACTCTAGCACTTCATCTGTATGGGCTGCCTCTCATTGGTAATTTGGACCCACCTGACTGGTGTCTATGGGGCATGGAATGAAAGAGGCCTGGGAGAGGAACTGGGTGGTACCCAACAAATCTCTCACGCCTTCAGTATCACGTTTATATTCTTTGACAGGCTCCAATCTCATCTTCTCTTTTGGTAGTAAGGCTTCGTAGCAAGGTGCATAGCCAGAGGGAGGCAGGAACTTAAATTCTCCATGACGTCCACCCATCAAGAAACGTACTCTGTGTTACCAAAGAGAGCAGGAAGAGAGAGGTCAAAAAAAAAAAAAATCTCAGCTCAGATAAATAACAACTAAAGATCAATTTCCAAAATAGTGTTGTTAAAAGTATCTGAATTATATTTGGCACAGCAAACATCCTACAGTGTGCAATAAAGTATACTGCAGAGACGACCCATTCAGCTAAGTTCTCATTCATTTATATATAAGATCACAAGGTTATTGTTTTCTGCCAGGGAGAGGCAGAAAAAAGGAAGAAAACACCTCTTAGCAGGTGTGTGGTCATGATCAATCTCCAGTCTTCTAATTTTCCATCCTGTTGGAATTTTGGGGCATGCAAGCATATGCACCTGGTGTGTTTTTTCAAGCTGCCAGAGTTGAGACTCGAACCACTCTAGGCCATGTGGGAACTGGCTCCCTTAGCCATTGGTCTGTGGAACTGCCCCCCAAATTGCTACATGTTTAAGACCAACTTTATTTTTACTCTAGCAGGTAAATAATTGCTATAGATTTTACTGTAGTATTGTAGTCAATGATAATACAATTATCCTCAGTAAAGACCATATTGAAATTATGGTATGAGACCTTCAAGTGTTCTAACTTGGGGGAGATTATTAACACATCGGAGGGGGGGAACATGATGTGATGTTACTATGTAGTAAAAAAAAATTTAAAGTATTATCTTAATTTTACAGCAAAAACAACACCAGAGTATAAAATACAAATGGTATACATGGCTGGTGATATTATTTAATAGAAAAGAAACAGTACAGAGGCTGCAGTTTCCCAAACCAGCCATGTAAGGGCAACTCTGAGGAGGTAGCCACGGCTGCCTAGGAACAGATGGCATCGAGTGTTACTAGGATGCTAGTACCTTCTTCAGGGGCACAATCCCCTTGCTGGCATCCAGGCCTGGTATCCTGATCCACCCCAGCAATGTCTACTGGGACCTCCCAGGAAGAAGAAAGGGCATTAGGACATTTAGGGGCTCACCATAATGGAAGACAGACACTAATTACCAAAACGCAGACGTTTTCTGATAACAGTATTTTAATTCACCATTCTGACTGAGTGATAGATAGATCGATCGACTGATGGATCCCGAGTTCCCTTTCAAGGAGAAGAGTGTAAAAGTGGAACTATTACGAAATGATACTTCATATAATACGATCATAGGTTTGTAATAACAAATGTTGTTTCACAAATCAACTGCAATCACATTAAACTGATGAGAAAAATATGACCACAGTTTTAAGTAATTAAAATATGACAAGATATGTTGCCCTGGAGATTCAACAATAATTTCACATGGAAAAAAAAAATCTGTGTACAGTGTCTGCATACAACATTCATTCACTACCTCGCTCTCGTCATTTAACAGGTTATTTACTGAGCCCACATAACTTGCTCCAAGATTCAGCAATGATAAGGTAAACAGCATTGTTCCTGGTATTGCAGTCTAGGTATTCCAGTGAACAAACAGGCATAATTACTGATTGGGAAACATCTGATGCAGGAATAAAGAGGGAGGTGTGAAATGGGGTGACCCTTGGACATGAGGTCAAGAAAGGCTTCTCTGAGTAGAAGCCACAAGAGTTAACTCTGAGGGCTGCAGAAGAGCCCACAAGTTCAAGACCTGCAGGAAGAAATTTCAGGTAAAAAACATATGCCAAGGCTCTGAGGTGGGGAAGAGCTTGGGTGGGCATAAACGCCACCAGGGGCAGAAAATGAAGGGGGAAGGGTAGAGCTGTATCAGCAGGATCTGTCAGCCTGTCAAAGAGTTAGGATCTTATTCCACTAGGGAAGTTGCTGGTGGGTTTTTGGGAGAGGAAATACAAGGAGACTTAAAAAAAAATCCCGAGAAATATACTTAAAAGCACAAATTTATGTTGGTGCAAAAATTTTGAAATCTGTGCATAGTTTTTTTGTAATACACATTTCCATGAACTTTTTGAAGACCCTCTGCATTAGAAGAATTCTTCTAGCTGCCTTGTGTAGATAGTCTAGGGACCAGTTTGGAGGATTTAAAGTAGTCATGGGGGTTGGAGGGGTTGGGGGGTGGACCAAGATGGTCTAAACTACCAGATTCCAATTTTGTTTTAGAATTAAGTTTGCTAAGGAACTGCTGGTGGATTGGGGTGCACCTGTGGAGGGGGAAGAGTCTACAGAGGAAGGTTATAACATAACAGAGCTCTCATGGTAGGACTCTCCATGGAGCTTTAGTTCCTTTATCTAGAACATTCTGGCAAGACAGCCTGGCAAGAGAGAATCAGTGTTGGCTGCATAATTGCAATTGTGGAAATAGTCTCATTATGAAACTGGAAAATAAAAATCTCCCCTAGTGAGAAATGTTTCTTTTTTTCCTTTCCCAATAAGATACTTCATCCAAACAGCATTTTATAAAATATTGTTAGAAAATTAATTATAGAAATCATACAAAACCTCCTACTTTCCCAATGCAAAGTTCTAACAATGATGACATAGAATTAGAACCACAATGGTCCCATGAATGTTCCTGCATTAAGTGTTATGTAATAGGGCATAATCTATATGTATTAAGAATATGAACAATAACATCAAAGTGAAATTGAGTCATTATCCTGCAGTGTTACTAATTTAGTGAACCTTCAGGAAATAATGACTAAGCCTTGAAATTATTTGTTGAGAACTTCCCAATGCAATTGCAACATAACGTTGCGTTACTGACAGGTTAACAACACAGGATAAAATTGGATCTTTCTGAGCAAAGAACTGGTGTGGGAAGTTTTCTGCCTCTCTTCTCTCACTGAGCATCCTTTCTGTGAGAGGCTGCATGCCTGGGAATGTGTACAGCAAGGGTATTCTGTTACTCTCTAGGGTAGAGAGTCCGAGAACAAGTACATGGTTTCTTATGAGGAGTTTTATGTGGACTTAATTATGTATGAGCTATCTTGCCAATTCTGTTTAGCTTAAAAATTTCTTTTACATTTTAAAATCTTCTGAATAGATAATAAACCAAGAAAGGAGGAGTTTCATGCAGCATTTAAAGAGAGCAGTACTTTCTGTTTTTACATTTGGTTATTAAAAGGAGAGTGATCATTTGGTTGTAAATCTTAATTTTATCTCTTTTGATGGCCACAAAAATTGTTAAATGAAAAACGAACATAGGCAGAAATCTGTGTTTACTGTTTACTGAGGTTTTGGTCTTCATACATCGTTACATTGTGCTTTGCTGTGTGAAAAAATGGTCCTGGATTGCTTCCGAGGCTTAGACCTGTTTCCCCAGAAGGTGGGATTGAACAGGAACCAGTCCCAGGTACGTCCTCAGTCTGTGGTTTCTTCCCTCCTTGCCTACGAACAGCCTGCTCAGTCTGTGGGAAGGGGGTCCACAGACCCACCACCGATATTGGTGGTCCCTCCATACCTTGCCTAGGGAAATCGGGATTGATGAGGTCAAAGGAAATAACTAGAGACAAAGTTTGAAGGGATCTATCAACAGAAGGAAATAAAATGCCTGAAACTCACTTTAATTATTTAAGTATACGAGAGTGGGCTCCCTACTGTTTCAGACTTTTGACAGAAGTTCCAAAGGCAAGCCTGTGAATTCATAATTCCAAGGATGCTAATTATTTTCACATCATAAAGTGAGGTGCTAGGTCAGCTATTCAGGATCTACCAGAAAACTGAAACCAGTTCTGTCAGCCTCAGCCCACATCACATCCCCGAAGGATAAAGAAAGAATTAGTTTGGAGAGAACTGCCAGGGAAACAGGGAGGGACTTTCACCCTATCTGAAGTCAAAGAGTGAGGACTTCAAGGAACTACTTGGATGCTTGACCAATGTCCCCTGAAGTTTAGTGAGGGACACACTGGCCTGGTGCCAGGGCAGAAGGAGCAAGAAGGAGTTACCCTTTTGCTTGAGAGAATGCCAAAGGGCAAGATCCCTGCAAGGCCAGATGTAACTCCATAGATGAGCCTTTGTCAGTCATTTCAAAAGGGACTTTGCACAGAAAGGCAGATGTCTGAACAAAGGTCAGAACCCAGCAGCAGGGGAGGTGGAGGGGAGAGGCAGGAGGAGATACGGGGTCAGTCAGAGGGAGCTGTCAGTGGAGGTGATAAGGCTTATGTGAAAAGAACTGTGGCAGGTGGCGTCCTGCCTGAGGTTTGCTAAGAAAACCACGGAAAGAAGAAAGAGACAGCAGTTGTACAACTGCTGTACAAAGGCCTGCTGGCACATGACACCAGCACCAACTCCATAGGACGGGCCTCTCTCCCAGGCCTCTACCCCGGGGCTCAGCTCTAGCCGGATCTGAAACAAGCACAGAATAACCTGGGAGGCGGCACACTGATGGCGAGAAGAAGCCGACCTCATACCACTGGCCCGAAGGTGGTGGTGGGGGGGCTCACACCTGAAACTGGATTTGGTCTGCATACTATATTCAAATAGAAGAAACTTTCAAATCACTGACAAGGTTGTTTTGTTCCTGAAAGGATCAATCATAGCTATAGGACTTGCCTACAAACATGTTGAGGGCTTTTGGAAGTTCAGAATATGGATTTATAGAGGAAGAAGGAGAAATAATAAAATTAAACCTACCTAGTCTATTTCCCTAAGAAACAAGGGACTGGGCACTTTCTATCTTTTAAATCTTTTGTTTCCTTCTTAAATGAGAAATGTCCCCCTAGAATGTAAGTTTCTCTAGGTGTCTTCTTCCCTGCTCCTTGGATCTACTGAATCTCCAGGCATATCTAAATGTTAAATTTAAAGTAAATTTTTTCAAAAAGAATTGAGTTCATAAAATTAGTCCTTTATCCTCAGGTTTTTCTCTACATTAATATATTTGAAAAATAAATTTCATTAATCAATTTGAATTCTTCCACTAAAACATTTGTATCATCTTCTTGGGTTCTTCCTATAACTCAGACATCCTATCAGAGCTCAAAGATATTTTTTTTCCCCCTAAAGTGTTTACAGTAAGCAACTGTGTCCTTAGATTCCTTTATTTCAGACATGGGCAACAGATTCACTAATAGACATCTAGAAATGTTGACATTTTGGGAGGTGTAGAGGAAATTTTTGTTTGCCTGACAAATCTTGAAAATACAGGACAAATTTCAAGAAAAATCCCACTAGTGTTTTCATCTTTTTTTCCCTAGAGAGATTTTTGCTATAGGGCACGTGTACTCACCAGAGAGACAGAGACAAAAAGTGAGAAATCAATCCCCCTCCCCAGGGGGGATGACCACACTGCAATCTCTTCTCCTCCATTCTCCTCTCAGGATTTTAGGCATACCCACACACGTGCCCAGTGTGAGTTTTAAGCTGCCGGGTCGGGGACTCAAACTGCAGTTGACTACATGGGAGTCCAGCAATGTAACCATTATGCCATCTGCTGGCCCCTCAATTTCATCTTTTAATACTTGTGCAATTTTGCTTGCTAATTTGTAGAAGAGATGAGAATACTTACAGCAAATTCTCAGATTGGAAAGGCTGACCCATAAATTAAAATCCAGGAAAAATTAAAGCAAAGCTCTGTTATGCTCAAAAGAGGTGACTGATTTTCCTTTTACTGGGCTGTATTATTATTATTCATAGCTTCTAGTAAACATGTGAAGTCACTTTAGTGTTACTGGATGTCTCATTACTCTTATCTGTTACTGAATCCCTCCCAGAGAGCAGGGATAGTTTTCCAAAGAAGAAAAGGATACAAGATGTGGTTAAGAGGAGAAGGAATTAGCAAGCTTTTACTGACCTGAATTCAGTTTGTAAGTCATGATTCACAATCACATCTTTAGGTCCATATCGGTAAGACTGGAGAACAGTCTGAATTATGCACATTCCCACATTCATATTTCTTTCTGGCTAGAGCTTGATGAAAGCCCAGGGCAATCCAGCCGGCACTCATCATATTCTCCGCAGAAGTGTATTTATCTCAGCAATAATTTCCACAGCATTGACCACAGCAAGCTGGAAATAGCTAAGCTGTTGGTTACCTGAATTTTAGCCAAGTCTGGTGGATATCAACAGAAGACAAACAGCAACCGCAAATACCAACCACCTTTGGATAGTGTTGTTCTTATAAATTAGAAAGAATTGGTAAAAAGAGTTATGTAAGATGATATGACAGATCTAGGGGGACTTGAACTATAGTTATAAAATATATTCTACTAAAGTGATGAACTCATCAATTTTGCAAAACAAAAAGTGGCACCCACATTTCACTGTGTACTGTGGCTCTGTGTGACATTCGTTATGTGATTCATGCCATGGTGCCATTTTTGGAGGAGGGTAGAAATGAAACCATCTTTTCATAAGAGCTTCCTGGCTAAGTAATTCAGCCTCTTGGGTGGGCTCCAAGGAACACATACCTCAACCCAGATTCTGCCCTGTAATGAATAGGGTTGTTAACATTGAGGGTCTACCACACTATTGCACTAATAATACTCTCCATAAACAAACCACAGAGAACACAACTATGGAAGCACATTCATAACAGAAAAGAGAGTACACATTGATTTGTAGGTTTCATTGGTAATTATTCATGCTGCCTTTGATTTCACTGTGGGTAAATCTAATTGAAAAAGATTTTTGCTCTTCATGTGGCCTTGCTCTTCAATCACTGCTGGCAGGGACATTCTAATTAGGTATTATTAACAACATAGTTTTTAATTATAAAAAAAACTATAAGAAAATTCACGACTATGACCTTAGTCGAGACTATTAAATGGGAGAAAATGAATGAGAAATACAATTTGGAAACAACCCAGAAGTTAAAAAGGAATAGGACTGACAATTCTGAATGCTGCTATATTGAGGGAAGAAGAGTCTCTCTCCAGATGGGCATGACACCTTGCACCTCACAGAGAGATGTACAAAATCAGACAAGCACTCAATAGTAAGGGGTGAAATGATCATTTATTTTAGATTTTATTACTAAAACATTGTTTTCACTGAGATACTTTAATTAACTTGGAATGAATATCCTGATTTCCCTTTCTAGCTTTTAGTACAACTGAATTAAATAGTACAGAGAACTATTGTATTTGAACACCAAATCATATCTAGCCAGCTGATGTAAAAGTAAGTGTTGGTATATTGTTCTCAGCTCTGGCTTGGATATGATTTTCTCTCCAAAGGTTCATATGCTGAAAGCTTGGTCCTCAATGTAATGGTGTCAAGAGGTATTGGGACTTTCAGGGGGTTGGGTCTAGTGGGGAGGGAGGGTATTGCACTCACTAACAGATGGATAGTATTTCACAGAAAGGAGTGAGTTCTCCTTCTTGCAGGAAGAAACTAGTTTCTTTGAGAGTGAGGAGCTATAAAAGAAAGATTGCTGGCTGCAGGCCACACATGTTGCACACACCTGCTGATCATTCTGCTTCTGTCAGCCACGTAATGATGTGTGCTGGTCAGATTCCAGCCCTGTGCTCTTGGACTTTACACCCACCAGAATCATAAGCCAAATAAACCTCCTTTTTTCATAAATCATCCAGTCTCAGGCAATTCTATTTAGCAACACAGTAATGAACTAAGACAATCCCATTTGCTCCAAAGTGAAAATAAACCAGTTTGTTATTCTCCAACACACAACCAGCACTGGCCCTGACCAAAAACCTCATGTAACTGACTAGATGTATCTCAGTACAATATATTTCCAAACTAGGCAGATTCTGTTAATTTTACCCTCTCTTTGAATCATATCATGTTGGGAGACCCAAGGACAGGAATAGGTCAGAGCTGAGTTTCCTGAGAGACAAGAAGCTTGAGTGAAATCAAGTCCCACAACACTTCACTTTATCATGCACCTGTTCAGCTGCTGTAAGCAAAAAGCTCTCAGATCTAAGTTGTTGACTTTGTAAATCAACATATCTGGACAATTCAGCTTCTTAAATCCTCTTAACAGTTGTGCTTTATAATGGTCAGACTTCTAATTTTTCTTACCTTGCAACTTTGCTTCTCTTTACCTGTGCCCTCATCAGGCAGCATGATCTGCTGATCTAGACACAAGGTGCTAGAAATGTCTCTGTGTGTTTCCTTTTGCCAACTAGTTAGTTTTTATTGTTGTTGTCAAGAAAGGGTTTCAAAACATCCACTACCCCTCAGGGCCTCCCAAAAAATCACAGACATAAAAATCCTATCTCATTGCTCTGAGGGATACTGAATGAATGAGCTGATGATTAAGAATCATTATGCAACATGCGAGAACAGATGTACTGTTGTCTAAACACAAATTACTGGAAAAGTCCATTAGCTAGCAGACTAGAGGAGATCCCGTCTCCAAAGATCTGATCTACTACGAAGTTTTATTAGATAAGATACCTGGGAAATAAGTGCACTCTCTTTGAAAATAAAAACGAGTGAGTGGGATGTGATCCAAGCAAATAAAAATAGGAAGGTCACTAATGATGGTTGACCAAAGTCATCAGATACCCAGCAAATACAGTCCTGGGAACTAAGTACTCAGAATGACCTTATTTCTCCAGAGAAGACACTGAGTCAAGCAGTGGGTAACCAATGCTGTTCCATTTAGATTTCTATTCATTCTCTTCATTCTTAGGGGTGAAGAGGGGAAGATGGCCACTGAGACTTACATGGGGTTGCTCCTGACTGCCAGAGACCCTTTGCTCCAATTAAATTCTCTGTCCTCGCTGTCTCCCAGTAACACTCTGTGTTCTATATGCTCATATGGATGTCAGTGAGGATGTCAGTATGCTAAACCATATTTAAATAAAGGGATTAGGATGAAATACCCTCAGCACAGAAACACACAGGTAAAAACCTTTCAAGTCTTTAGAATATAGGGACTGGGGCTAATGAAATTTTCTCTGGCTTGGGAACCAGCAGTTAGCGTAATGGCTATGTCGCTGGACTCCCACGTAGTCGACCGTGGTTCGTGTCCCAGACCCGGTGGCTTAAAACTTACGCCGGGCGCGTGTGCATGCGTGCCCAATATCCCGAGAGGAGAATGGAGGAGAAGGGATTGCGGCGTGGCCATCCCCCCTGGGGGGGTGATTTCTCGCTTTCTGTCTCTATGTCTCTGTCTGTCTGGCGAGTGCACGTAACCTATAGCAAATACCTCTAAAAAAAAAAAAAAAAGAAATTTTCTCTGGCTTGAATCCATAATGATATTTGTACAGAGTTAGGAGAATGGTTCTCCTACTGTTATAAGAATGCCAAACAAGAAGGCCAGCAGGTAGTATAGTAACAGAGGCACTGGACTCCCATGTGGCCAACAGTAGTTCAAGTCCTGGGCCCAGCATCTTGAGACTCATGCAGGGCCTGCATGTGTATGTGTATGCGTGTGTGTGTGTGTGTGTGTGTGTCTCAAATCCTAGAGGAAAGTGGAGGGGAGGGGACTGCAATGTGGTCATTCCCTTGGGGGGATGATTTCTCACTTTCTCTTTCTCTGACAAGTGCATATGCCCTACAGCAAAAATCTCTTAAAAAAAGAATGCCAAACAATATTAATGTTTAATTTCAATATATTGCATCCATGTATTTGATTGTATTTGTGAATATGCACGTTTATATACATACACAATAGCCTGTCTCGAATTCCAAAGGTTTTTGTATCATTTTTCAAGGATAATTCTTTTTTTTAAGAATTATTTATTTAATTTTTTATTTGTTCATTCATTTATTTTAATTAGACCAGAGTGAGAGCCAGAGAGAGAGAGAGAGAGAAAGAAAATGAGAAAGCAAGCCGCCAGGTCTGAGACTCAGACCTTTGTCAGCCATGTGGGAGTGTCCAGCACCTTAACCACCATGCCACCTGCTGGTCCCCACAAAGGTAATTCTTTACTTCTACATAGTTTATTTAATTTAAAAAGAACCAAGTATTTTTCCCCTATGGAAAGTACATTAAGGTATCTTAGTTTATAATTCACACGAGGTGCTACTACAGTGGTTTCACTCTGGAAATCCCCTCACTTGGATGCTTGGAGCTCTGAAATGGTTTTACGGTGGTCCTGGCTCTAAGCCCCTGCTCTCCCCAACTCTCCTCCTTCCAGGTCATTTCCAGTGACTTCCTTGCACACTACCATGATCCTAACTATGCTTTCTCCAGTTTCCCACTCAATCAGTAGCTATCGCTTTACAATCCAGGGATATAAAATGGCTAGGAAACCTCAGCTGTGAAATACTGCTTTCAGGCACTAAAAATGAAGATTTTCTGCTGAGACTTCTCCTTCCACATTCATTTCTAGTGGGTAGTGCTACTTCTGTTTCCTTCTCTCCATCTCTCTCTGTCTCTCTGTGTCTCCCTGTGTCTTTTAATTTTTTGTAAGATGATGTATTCTCTGGGCTCTCAAGCCCCTTCTTTATTGTCCTAATTGATGCCTTTGCCCATCCATTTAGGAAAGGCACAAACCCAGGCCCATCCTCAGACAGATCCCGAACTTCAGCTGTGAAATACTGCTTTTATGTGGCACACTTGTGCCACATGGTTTTCATTTTTTGCTTTTTAAAATAAAAATATGAAGTTTTTTATTATCTTTTTTATTGTTTTTTTAAATTTTTCTTCTTCTTTCTTCTTCTCTAATTCTTTTCCTTTTTTCTTTATGATTTATCTTTTTTTGGAAAGGTTTTTCTATAGGGTACATGTGCTCACCAGAAGACAGAGAGACAGAAAGCAAGAAATCACCCCCCAGGGGGATGACCATGCCGCAATCTCTTCTCCTTCATTCTCCTCTTGGGATCTTGGGCACACATGCACATGCGGCCGGCATGAGTTTAAGCCACTGAGTCTGGGACTTGAACTGCAGTCGACTACATGGGAGTCCAGCAACATAGCTATTACACCAACTGCTGGTCCCTATTTATCCTTTTTTCTTTATTTCCTTTTTCTTTTATTCATTGGCTGCTCAGCCTCTATGCACTGAGTGTCTAGACGTGTCCAAGTGAACAGGATCCAAATATCTGAATATGATTAGGGTCAGAATATTCGTCTATTCCCACTGAATCTGGTGCACAAAGAGTGAAAACAGAACAGAAAGATTGCAAATCACCTCCTCCTGCATGCCTCTGAATGTCCAGATTTAACTTCAAGTATTAGGAAGAAACATACCACCAGATGACTAGAAATCACCGCAGGGTCACAAGAAATATGGGAAAGCAAGAAAATACCTCTCTTCCAAGAGAAAAGAATAACTCCTCTTCATCCTCAGATAGTATAAATAAAACTCATGAAAAAGTCAGATAAAGAATTTAGAATTTTCATAGTGACAAAGCTAACAGAGATCAAAGAAAAGAAGAGGCAAGAGAAAGGAGCTGATGAGTTCCAGAAGGTGAGGAAATTCTTGCAAGATCTAAAAAAGGAAATACATACTATAAAAAAGAATCAAATGGACCTGTTAGAGATGAAGGCTATAATACAGGAAGTCAAAACCTCCCTTGAAAGTATTAAAAGCAGACTAGATCATACAGAAAGTAGAATCTCAGATGTAGAAGACAGAATCGCTGGCCTAGAAAAATCCACCATCAAGACTGAGAAAATTGCCCAAAAAAATGAGAATAATATACCAGAAATACTAGATACCATCAAATGTCCAAACATCCAGATAATTGGTATCCCAGAAGGTGAACGGACTCATAAGGGCATTGATAATCTAGTCCATGAAATCCTGCAAGAAAACTTTCCAAACCTAGAGAGGCATTCAGAGATCTAGCCCCAAGAAATACAGAGGACCCCAAATAGAATCAACCCAAGAAGATCTTCTCCAAGACACATTATAGCCAGATTGACCAAAACCACAGACAAAGACAAGAAACTAAGACTGGCAAGAGAAAAATGGCAAGTTACCTATAAAGGATATCCCATCAGGCTGACAGCACACCTCTCATCAGAAACAATGCAAGTGTGGAAAGAATGGAAAAATATATTCAAAGTGTTAAGGGAAAAGCAATTTCAACCAAGAATTCTGTACCCAGCAAGATTATCCTTTATATGGGAAGAAAAGACAAGAACATTCTCAAATAAACAAAACTTGAAAGAATTTACCAACACCAGACCAGATCTCCAAGAAGTTCTCAAGGGAGTGCTATATCAGGAAAATTAAATACAGTCACACAGAAATAAGACTTAAAAAACTAAGAAAATGGCCAACTTAATCATAGGGACAAGTCTAGAGTTGAATATTATATCCCAGAATTTAATTGGGAAGATCAAACCACAACAGAAGATAGATTAAGTACATGAAACTGAACTGGTGAAATAGAATTTTATGACTTTTGACTAAAACATTGCTGATTTTCTTCTAGGCTTTGTTTTCTCATTTTAAGGATTTTTATCCTGTCTTGAGCTGCCAATAGATTCATGTACCTACTATTTGAACAGAATCCCAACCTATTCTGTGGCTTTAAGTTTCAAGCAAAGTTCCTTAACATTTCTTTGATTTATTAAAGCTAAAACTTCTTTTATTGAAATTAAAAATATGGTAAAAAATACCTATTTAATGACCATACTAAGCTATATAGCATCAGCTAGGTGCTACCTTATAGTATATTCATTCTATTCAGAGTTTCATGCCTAAAGTCAAACATGTATTCATAGATACGTATATACTAGCCGAACTTGCTATTGAAAGTAGTCAGATTATTTAGGAAATTTTGTGAATCAATAAAATGTGGGGGGAAAAATAAAAATGTTGATTTTTATTGTATTATTTATAACTATGTCATTAAAGCATTTTTTACAATGAGTAATGTGATACTTTCATAATTATGAAAACAAGTTTCTACACAGGGTTTTGAGTATGTAGTATAAGGGGGTTTCAGAAAGTTTATGGAAAATGTGTTTTACTTAAAAACAAACAAACTATAGGCCAGCCCTATGGTGCAGTCGTTAAGGGGACCAAATCGCACATGACTGAACATAGCCTGAGTCCTGGTCCCAGTGCTTTGAAAAAAATGCTTGGCACATGTGCACGCACACTCAAAATTCCAAAAGAATGGAGAAGGGACTAGATGTGACCGTGCCCTGTTGCGGGATGCTTTCTCTCTTTCCCTCTCTCTCTCTGGTGAGTGCACATGCTCTCTGGCAATAAAACATAAAAATAAAAGACAACACAAAACATCATGCAAGGGTTTCATTTTTTCACACTAAAATAAACCCATACTTCAATTCCATTTTTCTATAAAAATATTTAGAAGTGTCTCTCTTTGTTTCATGAGTAAGAGAGGGTGAGAGGGAGGGGGAAGGAACGAGAGACAGATAGACAGATACACGAAGACAAGCACTCTCAACAGGGTTTTCACACCATGGTTTACTCCCAGCCTCAGCCAGACCTAGATCATCAGCACACACAAACACACGTCTCATGTGTTTTGGAACATCTTGGACATGAACCTGGAACTGTCCCACATGGGTCTGCTTCTCAGAGCACTGTGTTGCCGCTGTGCCACTATTCCATCCCTTTCTCGCACTTTCTAAAGTACCCTCATATAACCCCTGGCAGAGGGTACGTGTCTAACAAGTATAGATAGACTAAATGACCCTGGTTCTCATGCTTTCACCATTACCTTTTTTTTTTAGTGGAGTTTGGCTCCTGGTGCTAAAGCCCTGAAGGAGAGTATCGCCTCCTCATCTCACAGGAGTGGAGAAGAGGTGGGGTAATAGCTACTGTCCATGACATCACAGACATCACTTACTTGACACCAGCTGAGAAGCTCATCACAGGGAAGAAGAGCCCATCGGTATTGAAGTTCTCAAACATCCCCTGCACAGGCTGCCCGTTGATGCGGAAAGAGATGCTGGGCACTCCCAGGTCGAGGCAGCAGCTTACCACATCGTCCGACCTCAAGAGGTGCTGGTTGATGGAGGCCACAGCTCTGGGTATCCGGCCTGCGAGGAATCAACAAGAAGGTGGCTGAGGGACCCTGAAGGCACTTCCAGGCTGGAGGAAATACTCAGAGGTCATGTAGGTCAGTAAGGGGAATTCTGAAGGTCATACAGAGGTCTTGATATGCTACGGCATTTGAAATGCTACTTTCCTTTCCCTGTGCAAGATGAGCAAGGAGAAATGATTTTCCTAAGTTGGCAACAAGATGAGTCTTAGGGAGACTCTCAAGCTGCAAAGAATGAGAACTAATATGAACTCAACCTGCTCAGACTCAGGCCTAGCACTGAAGTAATGAACAGGCTGCTTCTGCTGAGTATAGGTCCTCTGCCTAGGTTGTGTGTATGTGTGCATTTGCACATATGTGTGTCTCTGTCTCTCTCTTTCTCCAGTCATAGGTACCCAAAGATCTCACTTCCTTCTATTTCCTCGAAAAGATAAGGTCACTCCAGCATTGGCTACAGAAGCCAAAGTGAAGAAAGGCAAGGCCATTGAGCCATTAAACTGTGCAGCATAGTTTGCTTATTTGTTTTAAAGACCTTCATTATTTCAGATAAGTAGGGAAACACATTGTCACTTATATACTATGTATTGGTGAGTTTTTTTTTTTAAATACTTTTTTCATCTCTCTTTCATAAAATGACTGTTTCCTGATTTTAAAATAGTGAGAAAATTGCCTGTCTAATTTTCTATCTTATGTTATCCTATTCTGAAAATTCTGAATGTAAATTACCAGAAGCACACCGACCATGCCAATACTAGTTTACATTTCTATTGAGAAGAGCAAGAAGAGCAGAAATGAGCTATCTAGGGTTTTAGGCAAAAGATAAAAAGCAAAAAGATATCTCATTCCTTGATTACAGAATATTAAGAGAAGTAACATGATAAATGTTGATGATTTATATAGAAAAGTATAGAAAAAAGGGAAAGGAGTCCACAAAAACACTTCTAATACACACACACACACACACACACACTCCTAATTTTAATTTCACTGGGATATTGTCAGTTTTGTAGCTTGTTTTCTTCTACTGCTTATACTGCAAACACTTTCTTGTATAACAAGATATCCATTAGACTCTGAATATTAGACTTTATCATATACTATGAAAAGGTAATTTGAAAAAAAAATCTTCCCCTGATGGATATGGGAGTTATTTACAAATTTTGTACATATATTTTTGTTATATAATAGTCGTAATCTCTGTTTAGAGCTATTTAATGTTTTCCATGGTTGCTGCTATTCTAGCAATAGATTCTAAACTAAATGATGAATTTTAAAATTGCAAAACTAATATGTACCCCTTAATAAAGAAAATATTTGGTACATACTCTAATTATTTTGCGTGATTGAAGGCCACAGTGCATCCTCTCTACCATTCATGCATGATACAGAGGCTGGGGTGGGGACCAGAGGCAGAAGATCCCAATCCTGTCCTTAGGAAGTTCATCGGGGGTGGGAAATGGATATTCAAACAGGAAGCACAACACATGATAAATAATGGAATACAGACGTACATGCTCTACCTTTCAGAAATAGAGGAAGGTGCCAAGTCTACCAGGGAGCATAAGACAGATTGAGAAATAAAGAATGAAAAATGTACTAAAAAAGAGATGAGAGGGCAAAAGTAGCGCATGGCCTATTTACAGAGTGCCCAGAGTTGAAAGGCTGGAGTGTGGGGATCAGGGAGGCTGGATGACAGAGCACTGACAGGGCAGCAAAGCTGGACAGGAATGTACAACTTGGACCCCTGCTCAGTAAGAATGCCACACACAAGATCTACTACATGCATACTGGCACGTTTGTCTGGGGTGGCCTGAGGCTCTGTTTTTGACTTTAATGCCATCTTCACTACTGAAAATGAGCATTAGACTCCTCACTGTAGGGCCTATAGTCAAAAGTATTTAAAAACAACACAAACTTGAAGCATCTGTATGTTTGGCATCTTCTAAATTTCTCCATTTGAGGAGACAGACTATTCCTAGCTCATTATATAAAGTTTGAATATTCCAGATCCCAGAATCTTTTCTTCTTCTGTTCAAGTCTATTATAAAAGGAATGTATGATATTAAAAAAGGAATGTATGATATTAAAACTCAGCAAATCTTGCTATAATTGACTCACTTTTTAGGCTTCTTATTTTCCCATTAAAAACAATTTTTCCTGCGTCAAAATTTTTTTGAGAGAGAGATTTTTGATATAGGGCATGCGCGATTGCCAAAGAGACAGAAAGAGACTAAGAGACAGAAAGTATGAAATAACTTTTTGGGATGAGGGGAATGGCCACACAGTAATCCCTTCTCCTGGGATTTTGGGCACGCATGCCCCCAGAATGAGTTTTAAGCTGCCGGGTCTGCTTCCTCATTCAGCTATGTGGGAGTCCAGCTACATAATCATTATGCCATCTGCTGGCTCCTGCATCAAATTTTTAAAAAATAGTTTAACTGTCTCTCTCTCTCTGGGGAGCACATGTACCCTACAGCAAAACAAAGCAAAACAAAACAAAAACAAAACACTATTAAAAAACATTGTTTAACTTCTGGAAAATATCACTGTAGTCATTTGACAAATCCTATGAAAATGGAAACACTAGGAAGTCATTGAAATGCTCCACTGGACAAATGCCTTTCAAAGTGTCCAGGCTTTGCTGGAGGACAACACAAAGTATAAAGCTCTTTACCTCTCTGAGGATCGCATAAATGAGGATAAGGAGGCCAGTGCTGCAGCATTACTCTTCCCATTGTCTCAGAGTTCTCTGCCAGTTTCTAGCTGGCCTGCACCTCAGCCACAAAAGATGCAGAGGAACTTTCGGTGGTGCTCTTCATCTGCAGCAGTACTTTGATGCCCTCGCAGCCGAGTTCTGAGCTTTCTTTAGCCTTAAATATGCCCTAGCTGCCAAGTGTCTTTCTGAGGAATGGTAGCTGGGAGAATTTCTTTGGTCTGGCTTGCTCTTTCCATAGAAAACAATCACTGGGATGGACAGTTGTCCTCACTGGTGAATGACATTGCTATCTACCTCGTCTGTTCTAAGAGACTCCAAGTAGAAATTTCCTTGGCAACACTCACTAAGATCATTTAGAGGCAAACTAAAACTATAGGCTGAACCTATCTGAAACGCACACGTAGTAAAGAACAGAACGCTGGGGCTGTATTATCACTAAAGGGAAACTGTTAATAATCAGATAGGGTAAATCATATATGCAGTGAATGCTTAGAATAAAGGAAAGTCTGTTTGAGTAAGAGTCCATTTCATATTATACTCACATTGGAAAAAGCTCATCTGATAGAGTGTATCTCATTTTTAAAAATCGATTTCATTTTCTTTTATACATTCAATCACGTTATTTAGCTTATAAAGTGAAAATTCCAACATGTGACATTTCTCCCTAGTCCAGTAAAATTATCTTCAACAGATAATACCACATTTCTCTGTCTCATTTTAAAATATGAGTACTGTGGGGGTCGGCAGGTAGCATAGTGGTTAAGGTGCTGGACTCCCACATGGTTGACCGCCATTTGAGTTCTGGACCTGGTCTCTTGAAACTCAGACCAGGTATGTGTGTGTGTGCTCTCAAGGTTCTGAGAGGAGAATGGAGAAGGGACTGTGGCATGGCCATCCACCCCACTCCCCCCGAGGGGTAGTGGTTTCTCACTTTGTGTCTCTGGTGAGCACATTTACCTTTAAAAAAAGAAAAAAAAATGAGTAGAGTGAAGAGTTTAAAATTGGAAAAGAATGGAATTGGGAATTGCTTCTGGTCAGTTTTAGAAATCTGCTTTCCTCTAGAAAAAACAATTACCATCCCTGTGAGTGCTTTCAAGGCTTCAAATGATCAAGAAGGGATCCTGCAGATCCCTCTAATTGCTCTGTAATAAGGTGACATAGTGTGAGAGGGGGCTGGGAGTCACACAAGGCTGCGTTGAAATCCCAACTCTTTTTTTAAAAAAAGAATTATTTTATTTAACATTATTTTATTATTATTATTTTTCGATTTGATCATATAGAGAAAGAGAGAGTGAGAAAGCAAGCCACCAGGTCCAGGACTTGAACTGTGGTCGGCCATGTGGAAGTCTGACACCTTGAACCACTACACCACCTACCAGTCCCTAAATCCCAACTCTTTACCTGCAATGTGAACCTGGGTTTGTGATTTTCACTAGGTTGATTTTACTTGTGTAAAATGGGCATCATGAAGCCCACAGTGATACTGTAAAGAGAACTTTTCTTTTTTAAGAGAAATTTTTGTTATAGGGCACTTGTGCTCACAGGAGAGACAGAAAGGGACCCCCCCCAACACCCCCAGGCAGGGGTGGATAGGCATGCCACAATCCCTTTTCCTCCATTCTCCTCTTACGATTTTGGGCATGCACCACACATGCCTGCACGGGTTTTAAGTCACCGGATCTGGGACTTGAACCATGGTTGACATACAGAGCCCAGTGATGAAACCATTATGCTATCTGTTGGTCCCAAAGAGAACTATTTGTAAGGTAGCATCATTAGTCCTATGATTTTGATGAAACAAATGACTGATGTCCTATATGCCACTCAAGAGGAAGTTTAGTATTAGAGTATCATTATTATTCCTATGGTTTTGACGAAGCACATAACTGATAGCCTGTCTACCTCTTAAAAGTCAGAGTAGCGTAGCAGTTAAACAGAATTTCTAGAGCCAGACTGCCTGGGCTTGAGTCCTGTCTCTGTCACTTACTAAGTACACAACCTTGGGCAAGTGACTTATCTTTGCAGACTCAAGTTTCCTGATCTGTCAGCTGGGAATAATAATGTCTACCTAAGGGGGCTGCGGTAAGTTTTCAATGAATTATTCCATAGAGAGTGATCAGAAGAGTGACGGACACCCTGTAATTAACAGCGAATTCTATTACTATTGTTTCTTGTTTCTTTTTTCTTTTTAACGTCAGAAAACTTAAGTACTAGGCTAGTAGGAAAAAGCTTGCCAGAACACTGTAAGACTATCATACCTTTTTTAATAGTGGGGAAAAAAATATGGAAAATAGTAGCATTGAGTGCTGAGTCCAAAAGTGACTTAAAATCTGTTCCCCTTATTGAAAGGTAGTGTTCAAAAATACATATTTTCAAATATTTTAATGTATTTGGTCCTTTTAGAATAAGCTATGGAAATGTGATGCTTCAGAATGAGAAAAGCACACTTCTTTCAGGGAGTTTGTATGAGGAGCTTCGACTTTCAGCTTTCTAAGATATCGGGAACTCTGAGTAATTTTAGAGACCACATACTGAGAGAAGCCAAGGAGTCTCAATGCCTCTTTCAGACTGCAGAAGAAAAATGTCCCCCAATTTAGAGGCTCAACACCATCTGAGAGGTTCAGGAAGCTTGAAGAAGCCATTCTAAACCTGGCATTTTAAGATAAAGGAAAAGGCCACTTCATCAGATGCTGCACATCTGCAAATTAATCCAAGGATATATTACTGCAGGGTTTAGTCTTTGGATGAGTAATGCAGGCAACTAGAAACAGTGATGGTCAGCATTTCCATAGCCCCAGGCATTGCAGAGCTTGGGACTGCAATATAAACACAAGTATCTAGGCATTTGGAACAAAGGATCCAAAGACACAACAGTGTGGCTATTCTATAGCTACTCCTCAGATCTTCACCTACCGCTGGGGTTGGAAAGGCCTGAATCATGTGGGGCTCTGTTTTGCTAGATGAACCAGTACCCTGGGACACATCTTGGTAGGGACACAGGTGAAGTCCTCCCCTGCCAATTCGACTGAAGAGCAAAGTTTTCCTGATGAGTCATCAGCTTTAATAAATTAGGGAATGCAATTTTACTCCATTCATTCACTTCTGTATCACTCATCTCTTGGGAAGGTTAACTTCACTACTTATTTCAATTCTATAGGGGAAAAATGAGATTCAAAGGGAAGGAGAAGTATGATTTTCTCGAATAAAATTGCTTCCTAGCTAGTAGCTCGCTGCAGGCTGCTCTGAGCTGAATTCACTTCCAACCATGGTCCTCAAGACCACACAGAGGCCATATCAGAAGAGAGAAAGTGCTGCCACCACAAAGAGAGAGCATTCCTCCCAAAGGAAAACAAAACAAAACAGGTAGCATAGTGGTTAAGATGCCGGACTACCACGTAGTAGAAATGTGGTTCAAGTCCCAGGCCTGGTGGCTTAAAACTCATGCCAGGAGTGTGTGCATATGTGCCCAAAATCCTGAGAGGAGAATGGAGGAGAAGGGATTGCAGAGTGGCCGTCCTCCCTGGGGGTGTGATTTCTTGCTTTCTGTCTCTGTCTCTCCAGTGAGTGCACACATCTTATAGCAAAAATCTCTCTCTAAACAAACAAACAGAACAGTGCTCAGTTGGCCCAGGATTCCAGAGGTTTGATCATTATGACTACAGTGGACTTCACATATAATGGGGGAAGTAAAATCATACTTACTGTTTATCTAGTGTATGCCAGAGACTATATTTCTTATCTCATCAGGATTGCATAAGAACCTTATATTGGGTCATTGGAAAAATCATGATGCTTTTTTTTTTTTTTTTTTTTTTTTGGAGAGGTTTTTCGCTATAGGGCGCGTGCGCCCGCCGGACAGACAGAGAGAGACAGAGAGACAGAAAGCGAGAAATCACCACCCAGGGGGGATGGTCACGCCGCAATCCCTTCTCTTCCATTCTCCTCTCGGGATCTTGGGCACGCACGCACACGCGCCCGGCATGAGTTTAAGCCGCCGGGTCCGGGACTCGAACCGCGGTCGACTACGTGGGAGTCCAGCGACATAGCCATTACGCTAACTGCCGGTTCCCGAAAAATCATGATGCATTTTTGCATAGAAAAACATGTCATGACTTCCAACAACCTAATTTTTTAAAAAAGAATTTTTTTTTCCTTTTTTTGGAGAGGTTTTTGCTATAGGGCACGTGTGCTCACCAGACAGACAGAGAGAGACAGAGAGACAGAAAGCAAGAAATCACCCCCTAGGGGGGATAGCCACACCGCAATCCCTTCTCCTCCATTCTCCTCTCGGGATCTTGGGCACGCACGCACACGCGCCTGGCGTGAATTTAAGCCACCAGGTCCGGGACTTGAATTGTGGTGGACTACATGGGAGTCCAGTGCTGGTCCCCAAAAGAATTGTTTTATTAAGATTTATTTACTTTTTAAAAAAAATTTGACCAGAGAGAGACAGAGCAAGAGAGAGTGTGAACAAGCAAGTGCCAGAGAGTGTGGGAGAGGGAGGGAGGGAGAGTGAGAAAGCAAGCTGGTCTGGGTCTCAGACCACGGCCAGCTATGTGGGAATCCAGCGCCCTTAACCATCACGCTACCTGCCAGTCCCAGCAATGACCTAGTATTATCTTCATTTTATCTGAGGAAACTGAGTCTCTGAGAGATTGAGTGATTTGCCCAATGTCAAAAAACTAGTAAATGGAGGAGCTAGGATCCAAACTCAGGCATAACTCCAAAGCTACACTGCTTTTTCCTGACTCTTTCCACTGATAAAGTTTTAGGAGCACTTCTTTCTAATCCTGCAACACCCATTGCACTTTTTTTTTTTTTTTTTAAAGAACTTTAAAAATTTATTCTTATTTTTAAATTTTCTATAGGCCATGTGCACTCATCAGAGAGAGAGAAAGAGAGGGAGGGGGAGGGAAGGAGAGAAGGGGAGAGGGAGAGAGGGGGAGAGGGGGAGAGGGGGAGAGGGGGAGAGGGGGAGAGGGGGAGAGGGGGAGAGGGGGAGAGAGAGAGAGAGAGAGAGAGAGAGAGAGAGAAAGTGAAAAAGCAAGCTGCCAGGTCCAGACTTGAACTATGGTCAACCGTGTAGGAGTTCAGCGCCTTATCCACCACACCACCTGCGTCCTCCATCCACTGTACCTTAATATGTTAAAGACCAGTTCAAGGCAGTGGCTTAATCTATGCACACAGATATTTTAAAGTTAATAAATTTGAGCATTTAAGTCTGAAGGAAAGGAGAAAAATTGTCATGACTAGTTTCTAATATCTCTTCTTATCCACCCTGCATTCCCTCCTGTAGTCAGCTGAAATGCTGCTTCCATTTCATTTCTTCAGCAACAGTTGCCCTTTCATCACATAGTCTGAAATCCATGGCGATCCTGGAGGGAGTCATTAACAAAAACCTCAATTCTTCAGCTGGAGCACACACTGACGCATTTACCTGCAGTGCCTTTTGTCAGATATATGTTCTCTGTGTTCTGGTGGAGAAGTCAAAATGATGCTCCGACCCAAGAGAGC
Source organism: Tupaia tana (assembly GCA_026018925.1). Taxonomy (NCBI): domain Eukaryota; kingdom Metazoa; phylum Chordata; class Mammalia; order Scandentia; family Tupaiidae; genus Tupaia; species Tupaia tana. The sequence goes on along the minus strand of JAKSZU010000023.1, from coordinate 38,941,410 downwards.
ATTGGGTTTCATTGAAAATGAAAAGTGTAAATCTTGTGGACACTGGTTTCTCCTCATCTCATCAGACACTGGAGACAAGGCTGAAGTCCCTTGAATGTGCCTACACGACATTATATTACAAAGTGTGGGTAGCGTTCAGAGAGCCACAATTAGCCTTTTCAAGCTGAGTCACCAGCTCTTGCTCCCTTCTCTGATCACAAGAGCCACTGCTAGTGATGAATGATGTGGGCCTAGGGCACCCACCTTCCTTGCCCTTGGAGAAGATGGCACAGGAGGGATGAGAGTGAGGATAGGGTACTCCGGGAATGAACAATACACAGTGAGAAAGGATGTTCAAATCCTGAAACGCAGCCTTTTATGGATGCACCGTAAATCGATCCTTCGACTCCTGACTCACTGATGCATTAATTCCTCAAACGTCTTCCCAGGGGTACAGGGATAGGGTAAGTGCCTCATGCAGTGTGGTGAGGTCTAGAAAAGAATAGGTAACTTTTTTCCTTTGAGAATGATTCATTTCTTTTGGAAACAAGGGTCCAGTTGGCTACATCCAAGGGTCTAGATGTGTTTTGTATTCCTTAAACAGTCTTGACGCAGGATCTTCTTTAGGGGTAGTGTGGTTTCCAAAGAACACTCCTGGTTTACAGTGATGAGATACTGGGAGATGAGAAGCCATCAGCAGACAGTGTGCAAACGACTTTCACAAGTCAGTGCCATTCATTGCCTCACAGACTTATCCCCAACCAATCTTAGGAGCTGCAAACATGCATGAGCATAACGATTCTTTCTTCTAAAATCACTTTCCCAGACACAACTTTCCTAGAGCCTTATGGCATCTGATGATAATCGAAGCCGAAGGCTACTACTATATAGTCACAGACCCAGTGGCTTTATGATGAAACTATGAGAACCAACAAGGACAGATCCACTTTCCATGAAGAGTTAGGGAAGGTTAGGCTGGGAGGATGGCATTCACTCCCATCACCCTTCTCCCTCACTTACCCATCATCACGCCACCTTGCATCTGCTCTGGTCTGTACCACATTGCCCCCTGGGGCCCACAAAACACAGAAACTTTTTCATTCTTTCCCCAAATGATCCAAATAATCAATCAAATAAATGATTTACAGCATTTCTAAAAGTTTGTAAATGTTTTAACTGAACATAAAATGGTACAAAAAATAATAGCAATACCAAAAATCCATATTGACCACTTGAAAATAAAGTCCAGCTATAAGAAGCATGCCTTCAGGACTTGAGCTGACTTAATTGTTGACATCAGACAATTAGGTTTTAGCCTAAAAGCTAAGGGGGAAAGGAACATGTAATGGGTTATATGTTAGGTTGTCGGGAAAGTCATGACACATTTTCGCATAGAATAACATAAAAATACATCATGAGTTTCCTAACAAACAATTCCCAGTAACAAAAGAAAATGTATAAGTTCATCTGGTATAGATGAACTTTTCGATCCTACTAGATTTAAGGAGGAATGTGTGTCACATTCCTTTTGTAAGAGGCACGTAGCGCAATGCTAACCTAGGTATTTCTATGAGGAAAATTGTTTCCAAATGCAGTTTTGCAAAAGATACAGAAAAGATATGCTTTAGACAACAGACATGAGTGGGAGTGCTCTTGTTCTGACTGAAAGCCTGGGAGTCAGTCTTGAATTTTTCACCGAGGCAGAAGCCAACACAGTCTTCTACCTGAAAAGGTCATAGACGTGCTTGGGGAAGTAACAATATTTTATCTTAAAAAAAGGAAGCCTTGGGACCAGCAGGTGGTATAATGGTTATGTCTCTGGACTCCCTCATAGTTGACTGCAGTTCAAGTCCCAGATCTGGTGGCTTAAAACTCAGGCCAGGTGCATGTGTGCACATGCCCAAGATCCTGAGGGAAGAATGGAGGACAAGGGGACTACAGCGTGCCCATATCCCAGGAGAGGTGATTTTTCCTTGTCTTTGTTTCTCTCTCTCCAGTGAGTGCACACACCTATAGCAAAAATCTAAAAAATAAAAATAAAAAAAGGAAGCCTTGAATCCTAATAAGAGTTTAGCACCTATTTGTGGACTATGGATCTAGAATTTTGTAAGTTATGTCATGAAGCAGCGGGCTGTTTTGACAAGATTATAGACTTGTGATCAGATCTGGATCCTTCCCAGTGTGATTTAGAATAAACTACACTAGTATTTTTGTGCATCAGTTTCCACATCTGTAATGTAAGTTAATAATTTCTTCCTTAAGGAATCCTTGTGTGAAAGATGCCCAGTAAATGAATGCCGACTCTTCCTTCCCATCTGCTCATAGCAGCCCTGATACATTTACACAAGGATCACACATACACAGGTACTGACCGTGAGAAAAGCTAAGTGATCTGTATTAGGGCTGTAGCTAGGAAGTATCAGAGGCACGGGTTAAACGAGTCTCATTTACTTTTTTTTTTTTTTTTGAAGAGGTATTTGCTATAGGGAGCATGCGCTCGCCAGACAGAGAGAGACAGAGAGACAGAAAGCGAGAAATCACCCCCCGGGGGGATGGTCACGCCGCAATCCCTTCTCCTCCATTCTCCTCTTGGGATCTTGGGCACACACGCACACGCGCCCGGCGTGAGTTTTAAGCCACTGGGTCCGGGACGCGAACCGCGGTCGACTACATGGGAGTCCAGCGACATAGCCATTACGCTAACTGCTGGTCCCAAGTCTCATTTAACTCTAATGCTCTTCGCACCTAACCATCTAATTAGTGGAGACTCTTCTGTCCGTGCCATTTCAATTGAAAATGACAACTTCAGCTTGAATAGTTTGAGCATCAATCATTTCCAGGGAGAGATGATGGGCCAACATTTTGGCATGGTACTCACCCGACCAAAGGTGAAGTCCATCAAAGCCATAGGAGTACAGGTCATCGCCAACACCATTGCCTCCCCAGCCTTCTCCACCTCCTGGGTATGGGGCATAGCCTGAGGAAGAGGCCCAGCCCACCCGCAGATGTGTGGGCTCTGCTGTGAGGAAGGGGTCCACATGGTCGATAATCAGCTCAAAGTACCACTTCTTGTACTGGGCTGAGCCCTCAGCGACGCCCAGGAAGATGTTTGGCCGGATACTGAAATGAAACACGGAATAAGCAGTATCCACAGACTCTTAAGAATGGAGAAAGCAATGTTGAATGGTTTAATTCCATTAGTGGCACTGGCCCAATTAAACCTAGATCAAGAGCAATTACATGCTTTTTTGTATTGTGAAAAGTAGGAAAACCTTAGAGCTTTTAACACTTGATCAAGTTCTTAGTGGAAGGTGTCAGAACAACATTAATTCCACCATAAAACATAAAGGACATTTCTCTAAATATTCCATTCAAGGCAACCATGGGCAGTGATGCCGAAAATGATATACAGAATGATTACAAATTTTTGGATCTTTCTGCAAAGGAAAGGAATTACTTGCTCAAGTTCCATATTCTGGTAAATTGGTTTAAATACCCTCATTTTCATAATAGCAGCTTTGTTGACTAAGCATTATTAATAACCACGGCTTCTTAAAAGCATTACGAAGTCATTATTAGGCAACCTTGTTAAGGGAAAGTGGTTTTAATGTGTCCAGGAAAGTGGTTAAAAGCTTAGCACAAATCAGTTTTTAAATCTGGAATCATACTCTTAGAGATGCACTATTCCTGGGCTGAAACTAAAGTTTTGGGTGTGTGCTGGGACCATGCAGTTAACACAGGCTGAGTATGAAAGAACTGCCCCTCGTGCCTAGAGCAAGGACTCGGCTGAGGAGAACTGGTTGCAAGGTCAACAGTTTTACAGGTTCTGGATCTCACGTATTGTGTCACTGTACTGTTCTGCACTCAATTTCTCTGCCGTGGGCCTTATTGCCATACCCCGGTACCCCAGAAAGGCACCCCCAGCCTTACTATAACTTTTACAATAATCCTGAAAGAATGCGGATCCACTAAGGCGGCAGCTGCGTAGGGTGGCCGCTGCGAACAGGAGTTACTCCCATTAGACTCACCCCACCCTCCTAGAAAATGTCAATAGATAATGCTACATTCACTTCTCTTACTAGGGATTACATAGATAAGCATTAGAAAGGTCAAAGTAAAAGCTACTAATGGGCAAAACGACCTCAGTAGCCGGGAGGGACTCAGGGACTCATCCATGAGGTGTTGTTACCCCAAAGACCATAAGCCACCCTTACTCTCAGGACAAGGGAAGATTGACATTCCCCAAGCCACAGTCATTAGCAGCATGTAGAGGGTCCCAAGTACACAGCAACCTTCAGCTACTCACAAGACCACATTCCTTTCCTACGTAGACTCACCATCTTAGCTGGACTACCCCAGAGATAACATAAGTATTTCACTTTAGTATATACTAACCTTGTCTTTACTAAACCAGACAGGATTTATTTCTAGTAATTGCTACCACCCTAGCCTGAAGCTAAAGTTCTCAAAAAGCTGACCTGAGGACAACCTGGGACTAAAGTGATCAAACTGGTCTGACTAAAGTGGTCAAGATTCCTGGGAGCCCTCTCATCCAAAGACTCTCCCTGGTAATCAAGATCAAAGAAGAGAATACACCCGAAAAATGGACTTCCTCGTTCTAAAAATTATGACTGTTTATACCTAAACAAAACAGATGTCATGTTTTATGATTATTGTTCCTATACTTTGAATGCCTTACCTTTTAGAGCAAAATGTTTCACTTACTTCCCTTCACCCATCCCACTACTGTAAAAACTCCTTCTATAATAAATACACATGACTTCTGGCCATCAGGGCTGCAGTCCTGAGTTTACTCTGGCTGTAGTCGGCTGGGAACATGCTAAAGGGGCATTGAGGTCTCTTCACCTGCGTCGCCTTCCTGTGCACCCACCCCGGCTGGGGTACGGCTCCCAGCAGGTGTGCAAAGAAAAACCAGGTTAGCACCAAAAAGAAAGAAAGTCTGTGAATGGATGCTCTATACCTTAAAGAGGAGGTTCTTTCCTCACCATTGTAGACTAGGGTGTAGACTTAGGTATAAAGCGCCTAAAGGGATGGCTCCATAGCCTAGTGATTAAGGGAACCAGATTCCACATGGCTGACCAGGGTTTGAATCCTGGGCTTGGCAGCTTGGAAAACAAACAAACAAACAAACAAAAAAACCCAGAAAAACACTGGAGCATGTACATGCTCCAAATTCTAGAAGGATGGAGAAATGGAAGAGAAAAGACTGTGGCATGACCAAGCTCCACTGAGAGGTGCTTTCTCTTTCTCTCTATCTCTGGCAAGTATATGTGCCCTCTGGAAATTTAAAGGAAAATGAAAAAGCAGCAACTGAAGAAACGTAGACCTGTTCAGTCCATGTCCAGTGAGGTCAAATGACTTACTGCGGCCACATGGGAGGCTAGGGGTCTTGAATGAGCCTATGCTCTTCATCCTGGCCCCCACAGACAGCACAGGTAAACGACCATGTGTCAGAGGATATCAAAAACAACAACAAAAAAAAACACAGTATCAACTTGAAACACCCATTTTATTAAGACAGATATGAATACATTATAACCAAGTTATAGCCAGTGCTAATGTTTAAAATTAAAACATGGTAGACCTCTTAAATCCAAATTCTTCAGCTCTCAAGTAGTCCAGTACTCTATCCTCAGCCACTTTTAGGGACAGTTTGAGCCCCTCTGCTGAGGGGGGTGGATTACAAGGCCCCAGTTATCAAAAGTGCACATTTGCCTGTTCTTGTCTCCAGTGTATCACCATGGAAACTATGGGCATGCAACTTCGGAGTTCCTATCTTTTCTGTCTGGAGACAAGGTGGGCAGAATCATGCTTGACATATAGAATGATGATGGTGGCCTTACCTGGTCACATCGTTAATCAGTCGGGTCTGCAGGAGTAGGTTTCTCCGGGGCAGCAAATTGTCACAGATCAGATTTTGGTTGGCTCTCACTGCGACCCCATTACAGAGACAGAGGGAGCACAGAACATCCAGAACCTGCAGCAGGACATACCCACCAAACTTAGCACCACCAGGAGAACGTAGTGGACAGGACCAAACCCATGACATGTGATAGCAACAGGAGTAGTGAGGGGTGGGAGCTAGACTATGGTGGAGAGCCAGCTCAAAGCTAAGGAGCTTCCCTCACTTACTGGGTAGAAGAGGGTAATGCCCCAGAGGATAATGCTGTGTCTTTAGAAAATGAGGCTGGGTTTCCTCCTAACCCCTCATCTTAACCTTGTGCTCCTTTCTTCCAAACGCAGCATGCAACCTATGGCGGTTGCTGTCACCTGAGCAAGTCTGAGCTCTTAAGCCACACTGTCTAGGTTAACATCCTAGCCAGGGCCAGGACAGGGTGTGGTATGGCACCTAAGGCACAAAATCCAGCCCTACTCTCTCTCAGAGCAAATGCAGGAGACAGGGATAAACGGCCTTCTATTGGCCTCAAACAGAAGCTTCATGCTCCCACACAGCTCTGAAGATCCTCTGCACTAAGGATTATTAAGCACTAATATGGCTCTTTAATGAAGAGGCACTTAGAACCTATTTCGCTAAGGCCCTTGTGCACAGCAGGCTTAGGAACCTTTGTGTGGGTGGGTAGAAGTAATGGGAGGGCAGGTTCCTGATTATCTTGCTATAAAAACCATCAACATTCATTCATTAAGATACCCTTAATTCCTAGAAATATTCAAAATATCTCACTTATTCTTCTTCTAGAAAGAGAACAAGCCCACACGGGCCCAGGTGACCAATGAGTCTAACAGGCCAGTCACTAACCTGCTTCTGCACCCATTTGCAGCTGCCTGGGCAGTGGGATCAGTCCCTTCCCTCCTTTCACAAGTTAGCCTTTTGCCTGTGTACTGTTCCATTGCACTACATCTTCTTTCATTCAGATTTTGTGCCTCTGTTATGGCACAGAAGTGGTGCTGGGCCAGCGCTGCCCCAAACCCACTCTGTGCAGGGAGGAAAGTGCCAACAGCAGCCCATAAATAATAGTGGCAATGTGGCAGGCTGTACCAACAGGGAGGTGGGCAGCTGCATTTCAGTCTTTCAAAGTGGCCACAGAAGACTCCATGCTTAGCGGGGTTGGATGGCTGCAGGTTGTTGATGGCATCTATACCCATAATTCTCACAAACCAATTTTCTACCTGACTCCCTAAATGTCAATTTTTGTTCCAGATAAATACAAAGCATGTTTATGGGACAAGCAGAAAAGAATCCCAAAGGCAGTTTTATAAGGGACTCTTACCATTACCACTCTGTAAAAGATATCAACAGTGGAGACTTGAAATCTGGATGATAATTTCTCACTCTGAGAAAAGAGTCATAGACGGCTAGGAAATTAAGTACTTCTCATCTGCCTATCACATATTTGCATCATTTTTTGCCTTGGAGTGACGGCTGCAGGAGCCTTGCTGTCACAGCCAAAGGGAAAGCAGAGCTTAATCCACTCACAACAGGAATAGCAAAGAGAAAAAAAAAGGCTCTGTAAAAAGCACAGTCTCCTACAGCAGTGGCTCAGCTATAAATACATGATGCCATAAAGGATCACAGTTGACATGGCTCAGCCTTTCTTTTAGGAAGTGTTCCTTTGGATAAGACCAGGAAATGCAGTTTTAGGAAAGACAATTTCCTTTTCCTAAAAACGTTTAAGTCAGTTCTTTTAAACAAAGGGAGTGTAGACAGGCCCAATCCACCATGGGGACCACACAGGCACTCTGCCCAGAGGCCCTCTGCACTTTTAGACAGAGAAGAAGCATCTCAGCAAATTCTGGAATGCCTGGCAGTCCAGGCAGGTGCTGTTAGGTGTTCACCAGATTCCATCCCCCCCCCTCCCCCCGCCCCCAGTGCACCAAGAAGCTACATTTCCCAGCTTCCCTTGGGGTTGTAAAGGGTCATGTGACTGAGTTCTGGTAAGGGGAAAATGGGTAGACAATATATACTTTTAGGTCTGGACCCTAAAAACCTCCCATACAGTTCTGTGTGATACATTTTTGTTCCCTTTTACTTTCTGTCTTGCTCTAGAGTTGGATGTAGAGATTCCACAGCTCAAGGATCCCCTTACTCCAAGTGTGAGCCCTGAACCAGACTGTGCTGATCCACTGAGAATAGAGAGTTGTTTGTCATAGGAGTTAAGCTTCCCTACTCAATGGTCCATTTTGTACAGTTTATTTACTCCTGGTTGTAATTGTTTTCACTGGTGACACATCTCATTCGAGGGCCTCTCATTTTGCTTTTATTTCTAGCCATCTCTATCCCAGACACAAACTTAGGTGGGAATTATGCTTTAAAAATAAGAAATACATATATCTGTGGAAATATTTTTTGACTACTGCATTTTGCCACGAGCTTACCAAAAAAAAAAAAAAAAAAAAAAAAAAAAAAAAAATAGTGCTAGGGGGCCAGATGGTGGTGCGGCAGTAAAACGTGACATTCTGCAAGGCAAAGCCCTGTGGGAAGTTTCCAGGTTCGTGTTCAAAGAGCTCCCCGAGTATGCCAGGCATGCACGTGTCCATCATCCAGGCTGACTGATGGCTGGGGTGGGTAGTGGCATCTAGAGCCTGTTAGAGATGCTGTCTCTCTCACTCACAGAGGAAATAAACACACTTTAGAAATGTTAACTATAATTGTTCTCTGATTTTTAAATGAAGTCCTGTATTTGAAAAATGAGTGCTTTGCAATCTCAGAAGGAGAGATTTTGATCTCTCTGTGGATGAGGATGTAGTGGTTGAGAGTAAGGAAGGACTTAGCCTTCCTACCTGGACATGAAGAACTGATTTTACAGAGCTGTTATAACAACTGGGTACAAACTTTTTGCCTTCTTGTGCCCTATACACTCCATCCCCAACCCAGACTAAACTTTTGATTCTGATTTATACTTTCTGGAATCAGTGATACTATTTTATGATATATTTGTCTCACAAGTGGTTCCAAATTTTTGTGAAGCAAAGAAGATATTAAAAAAAATTATCTGTGACAACCTTGAGTAGATTTGAAGTAAGGTAGCTTGGGGAAGGCAAGTAGAAAGGACATATTTTGTTGTATTAATAGAGTTTTACTCCATGGAAAAGTTATGGGGTCATTGTTATAATCTTCAACAATGATTTTTAACAAACGATAAAAGCATGCTACTAACTGTGTAGTGATAAGGCATATGTGGGGTGAGATGGGCTGTACATACATGCAGGCTTCCATGAACTCAAGGTGTGACAGGAGTGGATTCTGAATCTACTCACTCACTCCTTTTACTCATTTATTAAACCACCTTTAAAAAAACATGCACTCGGGACCAGCAGTTAGCGTAATGGCTATGTCGCTGGACTCCCACGTAGTCGACCGCGGTTCGAGTCCCGGACCCGGCGGCTTAAACTCACGCCGGGCACATGTGCGTGCGTGCCCAGGATCCTGAGAGGAGAATGGAGGAGAAGGGATTGCGGTGTGGCCATCCCCCCTGGAGGGTGATTTCCTGCTTTCTATCTCTCTGTCTCTCTCTGTCTGTCTGGCGAGCGCACGCGCCCTATGGCAAAAACCTCTCCAAAAAACATGCACTGATATTTGCCATGTATAACACATGAATTTGGCATAATTAAAATGACAAACATGGTCTCCATGAAGGAACTTACGATCAGTTTGAAGGACAGATAAGAATTTATTTATCATTTACTTTAATTTAAAATTGTGTTACAGGGCATGCACATGTGCTAAAGAGAGTTAGGGAAAGTGAGAAAGTATCTCCCATGGGAAAGGCCACAGTGAACTCCCTTCTCCATTTTCCTTTCAGGATTTTGGGCTCACACACACATGCCTGGCATGTTTTTTAAGCAGCTGGGTCCAAGACTCGACTGCAGAGCCAGTCATGTGGAATATAGCTGTCTTAACCACTAGCTACATATTTTTGTATAGAAAAATACATCATGACTTTTCTGATGACCCAATAGTTTTTTGTTTTTTTTTTTTTTTTGACTAAATAAGAACTTTGAAGGATCCTGGAAAAGTTGGAAAGGAGGAGGTACTGAGAGCCACAACAATGAAGCGAGAGGTCAAAAGGCATCTGGGGAACAGTGATAGGGCCTGTGACACCCTACTGTCCTCATGCCTAAGACTGTGCTTTTTTCTCTATAACTTCTTAACCACAAAATTGGTTATGCTTTAATGAATGCCAATGCTTTCCATGGAAGTAACAGAGCTAATAATTAAAATATCATACAGAGGAAGTAGAGGTAGATAATTACTACCATTATATAGCCTCGATTCTAAGCACGGGATTAGAGGTGGCATGCCACAGAGAGGACTTCTCAAGCTCACAAATGGCACAAACCCCTTTTAAGAAAAAATGTCATGGCCCTAAAGACTACCTTCATGAACTCAAACTATAAAGTTCTAGTCCCAGAATCACTAATTTATCATTTGAAAATATCTTCTAATTGTGACTTTTCTACTGCCAAGAGTTGTGTATTCAGATAATTATAAAAATAAAACTCATGTGGGCCAGCTGGTGGCCTGTGGTTAAGGCAGCTGGGTTCTATATAGTTGAGTGCTTAAGAGATTATCCCACACTCCCCTGGGGTGCTTTATCATCCCCCGCCCCCCATCTCTCTCCTAGAAATGCATATACCACCTAGCAAAAAGAAAAATGAAAAAAAAAAAAAAAAAAAAAACAAACATGAAATTAAACATATCCTCCCAGAACATACGGACTCTGAAGAACATGTTCAGACTAGTCCTTTTCTGTCATTACTGAGCCATTTGGCTTCTGGAAAATTAACATCTCAAGGCCCATATCCTGGCCTTTTCTCTATCTATATCAAGTAGAAATAATAACTGTGCTACATCAGAGGGTTGTAACGACGCCTGCGAAAGGTGCATGTGAACATGGAGGGCGGTACCTGGTACATGTTAAGAGCAATATAAATGTTATGATCAGTATTAATTTCATTGTGTTGTTAGAAGACTCCTGTATCTTTTGAGTGACTTTAAAATTCTGTATCTTTTGAGTCACCATATTCATGGAACTCTAAGTGAAAGGGTCAGAGATTCTTGAAAACCTACCTAGGACTAGAGAAAATAGAGCAACCTGGACTGGAGAAACTTACCTTGGCAGTTGCCAAGCAAAGATAAAGTATCTCGTCACAAGCCTGTCCTACATTCGGCACGCTCTTTGGGAACTACCACAGACAGAGATTATTTGAGCCTGAATTTTCTTTGAAAATGAAAGCTAGCCAATCTCTAAGAGAGGATCTGAATTAATGGAAAACCAGCCTTCACCCAAAACCTATCAAAAAATAAAAAATAAAAAGGGACATCCTTGAGGAGATGTTTACATACCAAGATCACACTGTCTCAACTTTTACAATATGCCAGATTTTTCAGACTGTGCCTTGGCTCTAGAACTTTAAAGATGACTTTGCTTATATACTTGGGCAATTATCTCAGATTGGGTATTGATGTCTAGAAGTATTTCTGCTGACTAGGTCTCGGTTTTCTCAGCTGTGGAAAGGGCACAATAGTAATCAATTTGCCATCAAATGACAACCATTCGATGCGTTGTAGCTTCTGGCTCAATGTAGCCATAGCAAAGCTAGTTATTTACGTAGTGCATTATGTGGTACCATCAGAAAGAAGCCTCTGAGGCAATGAAACGAGAGCATTTTTTCTGGCAAAGAGCTTCTCTGACATGTGCATGAAGATCACGGTTCCCATTGTGGGTTACCTGGGTGCTTATCAATTATGCTTATTACACTCTGCAGGCAGGAAGAAACAGGTTGGGACACAGAGAAGCTTCATGGAAGCTGGAGCCTTATGACTGCTTTTGATTTACCTCATTAGTGAAAGCAATTCTAGACCTCGCATTAACTTTTTCTATTCTCTGCCTAAACACTCCACACAAACCAAGGACCATGACTTTTCCTCTTCCTAGGGAGAATGCACCACACATAGTCAATGTTGCAGAGGCTCATTCTCCTGGACTCACTGAGACATGTCTCATCTGCCAGTCTCCTTCCAAATGATGAACAGAGCGGACCAGTGACCAAGACAAGGTCTCTCCACTCTGAAAAGGCATAGCTGCTGTTCCGCATGCCCTTTCATGCCTTCTGCTCTTGAAGTACACCCCTTCAGCCTTCAAATAGCTTGTCTGTCCACTAATTAGTCAGTGTGGTAGCCCTACATGGGGTGCAGAGAGTGAAGGGACAGGATAAAATTCACCTTTTAATAGATTTCTCTCACAGATCATTTATAGAAATGGAGATGTTAGACCTAGAAGATATCTCCAAAAAAAAAAGAGAGATAGCATTCTACCTTGCTAAGTGAGGTGTCATTGTCTCCATTTTAGTTTTTACTTTTTTTTTTTTTTTTTGGAGAGGTTATTGCTAGAGGGCACGTGCACTCACCAGAAAGACAGAGACAGACAGAGACAGAAAGCAAGAAATTACCCCCCTGGGCGAATGGCCACTCCGCAATCCCTTCTCTTCCATTCTCCTCGGGATCTTGGGTGCATATGCACACGCACCCAGCATGAGTTTAAGCCACCGGGTCCAGGACTCAAACCGTGGTCAACTATATGGAAGTCCAGCAACATGGCCATTACGCCAACTGCTGGTCTAACTGTCTTGATTGTCTCCATTTTACTGACAAAATAACTGAGGCTGAAGACACATGGCTATTTTGTATCAAAGGGTGGGGCCAGAGCTTCAGTCCTCTTGCTTGCTCACGCAGAGGTTCATTTACTTTAATTGGTTTGACTCATAAATCTAATTTTGTTTGGGAACAATCCATGCTGCCAAGGCTTTCTATACTACTTTTAAGTTGATTTACACATATCTTCTCTGAACGGCTTGGTATTAGCTCTTTCATTACCGAGTTCCTAGATCCTAGGGTGGGAATCAGTCCTGGGCAACTGGCCTTGTACAGAGCCTAGCTAGGTGTCCTACTGTGAGCTATGTGTTGAAGGATAGTGATGACAAACAAGGCTTGGGAAGCTGGTGGAAACCCAGGGAAAACATCCAAGATGCAGTGTAGCTGTCTGGTTTGGAGTGTGCTTGTAGGCAAGAAGGTCTTGAGGTCTCCAGTTTCCTGAGGTTTTAAAAATGAAAGTCAAGGAGGAAACTGGTCAACACATTCTTGGCAACACAAAGTGGTTATAAAGTGCTGGAGAGGGAAAGAAAAGGTAGGCGAGGCAATTGCTGTTCGGCTCTACCCATACCCACCTTGTGATTCCGCCCATGTTTATCCAACAGGGAGATGATGGACTTGATGTGGCCTTCTGCTATGAGATTTAAGGCTTCTGGGCTTTCAATCAAGATACAGTGCAAAACTTCCAGGATACCTACATGGATGCCACAAAAATCATTTGGACATTAAATTGCTTGTAGAACGGACCATAATTTAGAACACTGGGAGTGAAAAGGCTGCCCTGAGAGAACAGAATATCATCAGTTCTTTGAATCTATTAAATATTTCCAGCAAGAAGTAAGATGCAGTCATTTCTAGGAGACCACAGGAGCCCCTGGAGGTCAACCAGTCTATAATTTAGAGGTGATATTAATTCAGCACTACTCCATTTCCCTCTTTCTAGATGAAAACGTGAGCTTTGGATGTCAAAATATACAGAAGAAGCTATAAAATATAATTCTTAAGCTGATCACAGCAAACAACACTTCATTTAAAAATAGATATAAAAGCACATGTCTAGTTTACTATAAATTCAAAAGGCTATTTGAGTAATTCAGAAAATATTGTGAGTGTCTCCCAATAGGAATTCATCTAGGAACCACTCCAGAAGTTATTTTAATTTCCAGAAGTTATTTTAATTTCAGATGCATTGGTGTACCAAACCATAACTCATTAAATCAAGACTCTTTGGCTCTGCTTCCTTTTCATAGCATACGGGCTGGTTTTCTGTATTAAGCAAAGGAAAGACATAAGAAAAGCTAACTGGTGCCCCTGAAGCCTAGCATCCGAGGGAAACACCATGATGAACACCTAAGGAAAGTAGCTGGCCAATATCTTCATGGTTTTATTAAGGAAATTCCTCTTGGGCCAGGTGGAGGTACAGTGGTAATACAACTCGGTCTGCAAATGAAAGGTCCTGGGTTCATGTCCTGAACCTCCCTGAGCACTGTGTGGGCATGCACCATGCACAGGTGTGCCTATGATCTGGCTAGCTGAGACTGGGGCTGGATTACGATGCAAAGACCCGTGTGTGTGTGTGTGTGTGTGTGTCTCAGAAGAAATAAATGAATCAACTCTGAGAAAGAAAAATCCTTTTGATGCTCTTTTTTCCTCAAGGTTTTCATGAATTTCTGTTGTGTAATCTAGACCATGAGAGGAAGCACTGAAGAAAAGGAAGGTTAGGAAGATGGCCCTTAGGGGGACCTTCTATTGGCTGATATATTCAAGCACTGACCGCTTCTAGAATGTGAGAAAAACATTAAAACCTTTTGGCTTCTCAGAGGATGGGCCAACATCTGTCGTGTTCATGGGCAGGGATGGCAGGAAGCTTTTCTGGAGAAGAAAATGGTGTCACCCATGATGACTGCACTTTTGGTTCAAAACCTCTGTGAGTCATCGAGAAGGGCTACAGATACACATGGGGATTCAAGGGAGTGACTGAAGAGTATCATTTCCTATTACTCCACAGTTATCCTTCAGTACTGTCTCTAACCAAAGCCGAACAGTATTGAGAGAGGGCTCGGAAACCCCAGAGGGCAGGAGTACCTGCTGCTGTTAGGAGACCAGGATCTCTGGGCTGGAGGTTGGGGAGGGGCAAGGTGAAGATGAAGGCACAAAGCAGAAAGTTAAACAAAAAAGAAGGCTTGTCAAAGTCTGATCCAAGTTGTTAAATGAAATTGTTTGAGTTCCAGGAAGCTTTAAGACTTTCTCTTAAAGTAATTGGTTGAGGATTTATTGTAATCCAGTACAAAAGAGTCAACTTTATTTTTTCAGACAGAAAATTTTTTTAAAAAAAGTTACCTTTTCCAGATATACATTCTTGTCAATTATTACCTGAGGAAGATTCTAGTCTGTCCAATTTACTGATTAGCCAATCAAGGTTATTGGAAAATTGAGCGCAGTTGTTTCTGTTTCCACGAATCAGAGCCGCTGGGAACAAGGAAACATCTGGTTATAGAGGTTAAAAGCATACTGATGAGCATAAGAACTCAGAAAGCTGTTGAATTCTTCATCTGCTTAGCAACCAATAGGGACTGAAAGACAACCTTACCCTTCCTGGCCCTTTGATACAATTCTGCTTTCTATATTTAGAAGAGTAAACAATCTAGCATTCACGCACTTCCTCAACAAATATTTCCAGAAGATCTGCTACTGAGCACCTATCCAGTGGCTGAGAACAGAGCAATGGGGTGGAAGGGGAAGATTCCTTGCCTTTTCATGTCGTGGATAGAGACAATAAATACATACATTAATAAAAATGACTTTACATGGTGATAAGCAAGAATTTAATATTTGCCTGGTTACTGACTTAAGAATTTAACTTCATGCACTGTTTCTTATATCTAGCTAGAGATGTGCTATTCATTGTTGAAGAAAAGTATCCCAATGAATACAGCCAGGAAGCCTGGCTAAATTAGTAGATAAACCATAACAATAAATAACTATAAAATGCGGCCAGCAGAAGGCGTGGTTGTTAGAGTGTTTGACTTCCCCATGGCTGACTGAGGTTCACGTCCTGGACCTGGCAGCTTAGTTTCTCACTTTCCCTCTCTCTGTTTCTGATACCTTATAGTAGATTAAAAAGTGATGATAATGATGAGTGAAATAATTCTGTTAAAAAGTCCCTATAAGATAACTAAAGCATGTCACTATATACAGCAGTGGCTCTCAGAGTGTGGTCCGTGGATCAGGACCTTCAGCATCCCCTGGGAATCCATTTTAATGCAAATTCTAGTCCTCATCCCAGATTAACAGATTTCAAATCTCTGGGGATGAGGTCCAGCATCGGAGTTTTAACCAGCCCCTCAGCTGGTTGTAAAGTCTGTTCACACTTGACAACTACTAGCAGGTAATATTGCAGAGCGGAGAGAATGTTGTATCGGTCATGCCAAGCAACTCCCCTCCACAGGGCTTGAACAGTAGATGCAAATCTGGAATCAGTCCATGTACACTGATTAGTCTCCATTAGCTTGTCCTTCGTGTGTTTGGTTTCCAGGCAATGGGACTTTAATGAAGCTGGTAAGTGACAAATTTAGGATAAGGAAAGGCCCTCCACTTTGTATCTCCTCAGTGGAGGACAGAATTCAGTCTGAGTGCCTAATCTGCTTTTCAGTTCAGCTGCAGAAAGGAGGTTGGTCAAGCTCTAGAGTCAAACTTCTGGGTCTCAAACCATAGCTCCATCACTCACTAAGTGTGTAAGATCAGACCCAAGCATCTCTGTGCAGTAGTTCCTCCTTCAGTACTAGGGATAACTACAGTAGCTACACCTCAAAGTGTTGCTCTGAGGATCAAAAAGAGATAGTCCACTGTTTGATACATAGAGCTCAATAAATGTTAGCTATTGCTGTTGCAGCAACACTGCCATGTTTGAGACAAATCATTACAAAATAGTACAGTTTGAAGAGACTTTACAAGGTCACGTAGTACAGGGGTGATCCAATCAGCCCGATTTTTAACATGGAGAACAGGTCTAGACTGATTTATCTGGGCTTCCCTCTAGTCGGCTGAACTTTCTATGTACTTCCTCTCAGTGGACAAACACCTAGACCACAGCCCTGAAGTGTAGGCAGCTATGGGTGGCCACTTTCTAGCACAGGTTGATACTCTCCTCCTGCACCTCCTGCCCAGGCTTACGGGATGGAAACTGTTCCAGCAGGCACTAGTACTGTGAGAAGAAAGGCGGGGTGTTGGAACATTTTATTGTAACTTCCTGTCTTTTCCTTTCCACCAAAATGAAATGAATGGCAGGCCAGTCTAGTAGGAATCATGACTGACTAATAAATGGATAGAGGAAAAGGCACAGAATTTAACAGGGTAACTATCCTCAAAGAGCAGGCGGTATCACTGCAGAAGTTTAAAACTGGAGCATGCCGTGAGTACAGCCTCGTCTTATTTCCTCATTTTAAAGATACAGAACTAAGGCGAGCGCGTGAGCGACTGTCAAGGGTTTCACAGGTAGTTTTGGCAACGCTGATCGCCATCTGCTTCCACTAGCTGGTGCCGCCTTGCTCTAAGTTTGGAAAGTACCATAAGCTAGTGGAGAAGAGAACACGCGGCTGGGTTAGAATCAAATGATTAACAAAAGGCTTCCAAGAAGCGAGGCCAGAGGATGATCCTGGGTTCTCGTGTGGAAATTCGGCATCTACCACCCTTGGAAATCATCCCAGGGAGACGGCGCTGCCTGTGTACTTACCCAGCAATTTGTACAGCAGGTTCAGAATTTCTTTCCAGGCCATACCACTCTCTTCTCTTGCGATCCCTGCAAAATGTGCTACACTGTTGTAGATATTTAACCGATCAATGCAATTTAACACAAGGGCCAACATTCCCTGAGAAAGAGAGTTGAGGAAAATGTAAGCATCCCTGATTAAGAAAGCAAGATCCCTTTTGCTCTCTCCCCTCCCGAATCACCTTTTAAAGCTGATAATGCTAATATGCAAATAGACCTCATGATACTTGGTTGGGTTGTTTTTTCCTCCTAAAAACAAAATATGCATTTTTATGCCTCAGAGACCTAAATAGCATCCGTTCTGGGAGTGAGTCAGCAGTGTCTTCTGACGGGTTTGCCCCACGTGTCTAACTCAATCCAAGGACATATTGAGGAAGAGGGAGCGTGAATGAGTCTCACAAAAGTCTGCTGTCTAGTGTGAAGTGATTCTGAGTCACCTAGAAACAGGTCTGGATATAGTACCTATTTTTCTCTTAAGTCTCAAATAAGTTCAAGAAATTTCATTCAGATACACAAAGCAACCATGCTTGCTTCTCCTCCACTTCTACCCAAAAAGGCAGGATTTAGAGACTGAAAGAGGATTTTCAACTACTTTCCCATCTCATTTACAACACTATGCTCCCTAATAAAAGCAGCTATTCCTAGCTGTTCTTTTTCTTTTTCTTTTGGAGAGGTTTGTGCTATAGGGCACGTGTGCTCGCTCCCCAGACAGACAGAGAGAGACAGAGAGATAGAAAATGAGAAATCATCCCCCAGGGGGGATGGCCACGCTGTGATCCCTTCTCCTCCATTCTCCTCTCGGGATCTTAGGCACACATGCACACACGCCCGGCATGAGTTTTAAGCCACCGGGTCCGGGACTCGAACCGCGGTCGACTACGTGGGAGTCCAGCGACATAGCCATTACGCTAACTGCTGGTCCCCCATAGCTGTTCTTAAAGAGTAGGAGGGAGATGATACATGTCGTTCAGTAGCCTGTGATGATGTAGGATGCCTCTGAGATAAAGTCAGGTGAGCCACAAGACTGAGCAGCAACCGTTCCACACTCCAAACCACTGACTGGAAACACCAAAGGGGCAAGTCCATCCCCAGACATGAAGGGCTGCAGAAGGACAGTCATGATCTGTCAGCACCAGGTCATCATGCCCCAGGCCTAAGAAGGCCTCTGAGTTCTCTAAGGTCACACACAGAAAGAGATGGAGCCAGAATGAGAGCCTGGGTCTCTTATGCCTCTAGTTTATGTTTCTGCCACATCCAGGCATCACCCTCAGTGACTCGGATGCTCAAATATTATCATAAGAACTAGCATCCTTGGGGCCAGCAGATGCTGTAGCAGTTGTGGTGCTGGATTCCCACATGGCTGACTGTGGTTCAAGTCCTAGATGCAGTGGCTTGAAGCTCATGCTGGGTGTGAGAGTGCTTAAAATTCCAAGAGGAGAATGGAGGAGAAGGGATTGCAACATAGGCCATCCCCCTTGGGGGGGGGGGTGATTGGGTGATTTCTCACTTTCTCTCTGTCTCTGGAGAGCACACACACCCTACAGCAAAAATCTCTGGAAAAAAAAAAAAGAAAGAAAAAAAAAGAACTAGAATTATCTGTATCTTTCAAATCAGATTCTCAGACATTCCTGATGTGGTAGAATCAAAGCACATGCATTTTTCAAATGGGCAATACTGACATGTCCCCAGATCTGGGAGTCATAGTCAATGCTATACTCTAACAGCTGACATGTACTGAAAATGGATTTTGGATAGATATGTGGCACTGAAACTTTAAAGCCTGTTTCAAACATGCTAACCATTGCTAATGTAACCAGGAAGGTCAGCTTCCGAGAGCCCAGTTTCTAGCCTCCCAGTCGCGTTCTTGTTTGCCAGCTCTGCCATAGCATGTGTGTGCAGAGAGACAAAGCCAAATCGCAGTTCCAGGGATACTTTAGCTCTGAACACAAAGAGAATCCCACTTACCTCCTCCTTGAAAAGGTTCTGTCTATTTTTGAGCGAGCGGAGCTTGTTCTGTTTGTCCTCATGCCTCATCTCCTCCTCTGGTGGTTGGAAGTAGGCGATCAGGTCCTGTAGGGTCTGCAGGACCTCTTCTATGGGCAGAGTGATGGGGGCAGCCGTGCGGTTATTCCCACTGGAAACCACGAGATTGACATGGCTCAGGCGCCAGCTTCCAGCAGGTCTTGACATGCATCTATGGGCTCCCATTGGCCCACCCTGGTCCCAGCAAACTGCTTCATGGAGTAGTCACTGTACTAACAGCTTCACAGTGAAGTTTGCCAACCACTAAAGGCACAGAGCAGCATATCTGCACTCAATTTTAAAGCTATTTCGCAAAGAGAGGGAACTTGCTTCGTTTGGCATATTTACTTTCATGCAATTTTACCCTGTTCGAATTGCTGGGATGGTGTCAGCAGGTGGTATGGTGGTTAAGATGCTGGGCTCCTACACGGAGTTTGAGTCTGAACCCAGTAGCTTGAAAATCCTGCTGGGCACATGTGCATGCACAAAATCCTGTGAGGAGACTAGAAGAAAAGGGATTGTGGTGTGACCATCCCTGCTGAGGGGGATTTCTCATTTTCCCTCTCATTGTGTGTGTGTGTGTGTGTGTGTGTGTATCTGTCTGTCTGTCTGTCTCTCTCTCTCTCCAGTAAGCCCATGTACCCTATGGCAAAAACAAAAAAAAAAAACTGCTATGATATTTCATCAAGTATCAAAGAGATCTTCACTCAATGTCTAATGATTTTATGTGATCTCAACAGGGATTTCCAACTGCAATAAAGACAGTCAATTTTCTATCTGCAGCAGGTGCTTCCCTTCCATTTACCCCGGTTGTCTGCCACACTTATTTTTCTTTAAATAAAAATACTTTTAAAAATAACAAATGTGTTAACCCTTCTTTTAAGCCTTCTTTTTGGGACAGGTTAAGCATAAGGCTGAAAGGTTTTCCACCATGGGTCTCTCCCCATCTGCATTTTTGTCTTCTTGCTGTCTCTCCTCAGTACCCTGGTGTGTATGTGTTTTGTGCTTACTAGCTACTCTGAGACTAGTTGAGAATAAATCTTTATGTGATAGGAAAAGATGAAAGTAAGAGGTTTACAGACACTTGTAGCTTGACAGGGGACTGGAAATCCCAGGTTTCAGTCTCGTCACTGACATTAGCCTTGTGATATGTGGACTGTCTCTGAATTTCCTGTGCTTCAATATTACACCCCTGTAAAGCAGGAATGGTACACTCTATGATTGCCAGGGTCCTTCTGGTCTGATATTCTGTTCTGTGGGTTTTCACTGTTGCATCATTTCATCTTGTCCCTTGAAGAGACATCAGTGCAACAGCCCTCTCCTGGGCTGAGGCAGGTCTGTTGTTCCTTCGGGGTGGCGGGGAGCTGATACCACATGCTTGGCACCGGGGGCAGTGGTGAAAATAGACATGACCTCCAAATGGCCTATGGTACTTCCTTCCCACTCTACAACTTCAGAGAGTAAAGCCAGATGGACAGGGTGGACAGGGATGAGATGACGCCTCAGTTCAAAGCTAGCTATAATTGGTGTCTATCCCATCCCAGCCTTCTTCAACTCCCTACAGCCACTGCCTCACTACATTCTTGGATCTTTGAAATGAATTATTTTGTTAAAGTCAAGTAATATCCCAGGTGATTCTGAATATTTACCATGCTAATACCATAACACAATTTATTCATATATTGTTTCCCCCAAGGTTAAACACAGAGGGCAGTGACAGTATCTTTGCTTCAGCAGAATCTCTGCGACTTCTTAATCTATCACATTGTTCATTTGCATGTGTCCTATTAGACACTTTCCAGCAATTGTAAAGAGGATGATGAGACAGCATAAATTTTTTTTTTTTGCCATAGTGTATGTACGAGAGAGAGAGAGAGAGAGAGAGAGAGAGAGAGAGAGAGAGAGAGACAGAAAGTGAAAAAAATCACAGCCAGGGGGGATGGCCATGCCACAATCCCTTCTCCTCCATTCTCCTCCTGGGATTTTGGGTACACACACTCATGCTCCCATCATGATTTTCAAGCCACCAGGTCCAGGATTTGAACCATGGTTAGCCATGTGAGAGTTCAGCTCCTTAACCACCATGCCAACTGCTGGACCCCAATTGAAGAAATTTTAATCTTTTCTTTTTTATTATCATTTTTTATTCCTTCTCTCTTCCTTTAACATAAATTTATTCTCTCAGAAGGCCACTTTTCCTTCTGGTTTCTACTTACACACAGCATGCACTGTTCAAAACAGATGAGTATCATTTAATTCCAAAACACATTTTCCTCCTTTACTTCCTAGCTTTTGAAAAATCCAAATTACTATGACTTTTGTAGCTCCCACCTCTGCTGTATTGATTTTTCACTAGTCCTTTCTTCTAAAACATCCTATGGTTAGAAGAACCAAGAATTTCCTCCACTGAGATCAAGACCTCCAGGATTGCTCAGTGAGGAGTTCAGTCAATCTCCTCTCACAAAAAGCCATGATAATATTGGAATAAACCATCTTTTTTTTTTTTTTTTCCGGAGAGGTTTTTGCTATAGGGCACATGTACTCGTCAGAAAGAGAGAGACAGAGAGACAGAAAGCAAGAAATCACCCCCCTTTCCCCAGGGGGGATGGCTACGCTGCAATCCCTTCTCCATTCTCCTCTCAGGATCATGGGCATGCATGCACATGTGCCCAGCATGACTTTAAGCCACTGGGTCTGGCACTTGAACTGTGTTCAACTACACGGGAATCCAGCGACATAGCCATTAATAAACCACCATTTTAAGAGTCTGGAAATTGTCTAAAGACATACAACAAATCATTTATTTATTTATTTTATTTTTAAATTAATGAACCTAGGTAAGAATTGTGGGAGTCTATGGCACTTAAGCCTGGGGATGTTTTCATCTCCTCCCTGAACTTTGGGGCAAAGAAATTCTAGCAGAGTGGGGTAGGCCATGTGCAAGGTCACCATGCATGCTCAGGAAGGACTGGAGAGGGGTCCTAGCTACCTATTGCTAGCCGAACACAGAGTTCTATGCAACTGGGGACGAAGTCTAGGACTATAGACTGCATAAACTTTGAATGTGTTATTCAGCCCATGTGCAGGTCTGTCAGCAAATAGTTACAGCTTGTCTTACAAAAACTACTACAGGAAGTTTGTATGTGTATGTGTATGTGTGTGTGTGTGTGTGTGTGTATGGAAAATAAATATTATGAAAAAAATAGTGCATGAATTTCAATTTTTCTTACACCAAAATAGACCAATTTAAGTCTTTTCCACAAGGTTTTGAAGTATGTGTGTGTGTTAATATATATATATAAATATATATGCACATATATATACATACACATATATTAGTGTATGTGTGTACATATATATTTCTTAATACTATATTAAATACTATTATATTAAATATATTTAATACTATATTATATATTTAATATAATTTAAATATATAATATTATATATATATATTTCTCTTTTGTTCTTGTAATCAATTATAAAGCAACTGCATAAAACAATAATTATAAAAATATATTGTAGGAGACTGGCAGGTGGCAATGATTAAGGTGCTGGACTCCCACAAGGCCAACTCTGGTTTAAGACTTGGACCCGGTGGCTTGAAAATCATATCAGGCACATGTACATGTGTGCCCAAAATCCCAGGAGGAGAATGAAGGAGAAGGGATTGCAGCATGGCCATCCCCTATGGAGGAGTGATCTCTCACTTTCTTTCCCTCTGTATCACTCTCTCTGACAAAAAAACAAAAACAAATCTGTATTGTGACTTATAAGATGTAAATATATAACAAGAGAACAGAGGGAGAGAACAGAGTAACATGACAGCCAAGTTGCTTTATTTTATCTGTTAATATTAATTTGAAGTATTTCTGGTTAAATACATTTTGAGTTTCCTAGAGCAGACACTAAGAAAATAACTCTCAGAAGTAAAAAAAAAAAAAAAAAAAAAAAAAACAGTAATAAAACTGGTACACGAGAAAATACATAGTTAATACAAAAGAAGACAGTAAAGGAGCAACAGAGAAAAAAGACATGAGCTACTAAGAAAACAGAAAAATGGCAAATATAAATCAAGCCATTTGAATTGCTTCATTAAATATAACATATTAAACATATCAATAAAAGGGAGAGATTATCAGACTAAATTTTTCAAAAATGATCCAACATATGCTATCTACAAGTGGATGTGTTTAAAAGTACAAGGATTGAAGAAGACATATGAAAGCTATTCAAAATGTTTATAGAAAACGTGTATTATGAAAAAGCTATGCATAAATTTCAAAAAGTTCTTGCACCAAAATAAACTTGCATTTTAATTCCATTATTCTACCAAATTTTTGACATAAAAAAAGAGAAAGACAGTTTTTAGTTACAAAAGAGTCAGTTTGGGGGACCAGCAGGTGGCGTGGTGGTTAAGGGTGCTGGAAGCCCACATGGCAAACCATGGTTCAAGTCCCAGACCTGGCAGCTTGCTTTCTTACTCCCTCCCTCCCTCCCTCTCTCTCTGTCCAAATTAAAATAAATACATAAAGTTAAACTTCAAAAAAAGTCAGTTTATGAGGAAAATATACCTATTAAAAACATATAAGCACCCAACAACAAAGACCAAACTATATAAATGAAAAATAAAGAATTGAGGAAGAGGATGACAATTCAACAATAATAGTAACATGAATACCGCATTCTCAGTTAATATAATATACCATATAAACAAAGAATAAAACCACATAGTCATCTCAATAGACTAGGAAACAGTATCTGTTAAAATCTAGCACTCATTTGGAACCAGCAGATGACGTATGTTTACATTGCTAGACTCCCACACAGTCAGCTACCATGGAGTCCCAGACCGGGTGCTTAAAACTCACACCTGAGCTTGTGCATGTATGCCAAACTCCCAATAGGAGAATGGAAGAGAAGGGACTGTGGCCAAGGGGAGGGGATGATTTCTTATTTTCTGTCTCTGTCTCTCCAGTGAGCACATGCACGCTTAAAGCAAAAAGTCTCTTAAAAAATCTAGCACTCATTCAAAATTAAACTCAACAAATTGTAACAGAAGGAAATTTCCTCAAACAGATAAAGAGCACTTACAAAAATCCTATAGGTAACATCATACTTAATGATAAAAAAACTGAATATTTTCCCCTAAAATTTGGAATAAGAGAAAGGTCTGTTCATATGACTTTTATTCCACATTGAAGTAGATATTCTAGCCAGCACAATCCTGCAAGGAAAAAGAAATAAAAGGCATCTCTATTGAAAAAGAAAAACCAAGAGTTTTTTTTGACTTACAGATAACATTATCTTGTAGTAGACTACTCTAAGGAATCCAGTCCCACCCCACAACAAATCCACTAGATCTGATAGACAGCTTCAATTAGGTCAAAGGAGACAAGGTTAATATTTAAAACACTTAATAGAATGCACATAAAAAAGTGAAATAGGTTACAGAATGATGTACAACAGCAGAGTAAAAAAAAAGTCCTTAACAATTCAATGTAAATTAAAAAGAAAAAAGCCAGAACTATCATGAAATGCACAGCATAATGTAACGCTCCATGTCAAATGCCAAATCTGATTAGTATGTCCATATGCTTGATTTAATTGTGCATTGCATGCATGCTTTGAAAGCCTCTACTGTGCCTCACAAAGATGTACAATTATATGTAAACCAGAAATAATGAAAAACTCTCTTTCTATATACCAGTATTCCTATATACCAGCAATGAACAATATGAAATAAGGTTAAGAAAGCAATTCATCGTGGCAGCACTGAAATGAATCAAACTTGACCCAGCAAATCTATTTCTAGACATTTGACCAAGAGAACTGAAAGCATGCATTGGGAAACTTTTACACTAACATCCATAGAAACATTCATAATACCCCAAAGTGGAAATAACCACCTGCTATTCAACTGATAAATATGATATGTGTACCTATATTTAGTATAAAAAGTACACACACGTGTGCTAATATTCTCCAGTAATAGAAAAGGGACAGAATAAGATGAATAAACTTCAAGAATATAATAAATGAATAGGCTACACTCAGAAGACAACATATTTTTTAACCTATCAGTTAAATGCATTGAAATAAAAGCAGGTAAATGGTTGTCTAGGACTGAGGGTGGCAACTAGAATAAACTGCAATAGGCCTGAGAGGTATTCTGGAGGTGATGAAAGTATCCCAAAACTGAACTGTGGTGATGGTTGTACAACTCTGTCAATGTATCGAAACTCATTGAATTGTACACTTAACAGGATGAGTTTTATGATATGTAAATTCTACCTCAATAAAGCTTGTTTGAAAATAAATTTCCCATTGTCAGGCATGTAACTCCCACTGACTTTTTAAATAATAGCTTCATTGAAATATAATTCACATATCATACAATCATCTACTTAAAAGGTACCATTTAATGATTTCATGGTTTTTAGTATATTTGCCAAGTTGTGCAACTGTCAACACAATCAGCTTAAGTTTTTCAGAAGCTCTCCAAGAAAATCCCACACACATCAGCAATCACTCTCCCTTCCCCTTGAGATAGTCCAACCCTAAGTAACATCCATCTACGCTCGCCTCTTTAGAAGTGTCTATTCTGGACATTTCATGTAAATGAAATCACATTCGTGCTTTTGTTTAGCATTACATTTTCAGGATTTACCCATGTTGTAGTAGGTAACATTACTTCATTGGGGGGGGCAGATAGTATTCCATTTTATGGATATAGCTCATTTTATTTATCCACTCATCAGCTGATGGACATCCAGGTGTTTCTTTTTGGATACTATGAATGATGCTGCTCTGAATATTTGTGTGAGCATATGTTTTTCTCCCCCTTGTACATCTACCTAGGACTGCAACTAATGGGTCATCTGGTAACTCTGTGTTTAACTTTTTTTTTTTTTTGGAGAGGTTTTCACTATAGGGCGCGTGCGCTTGCCAGACAGACAGAGAGAGAGAGAGACATAGAGACAGAAAGCGAGAAATCACCCCCCAGGGGGGATGGTCATGCCACAATCCCTTCTCCTCCATTCTCCTCTCGGGATCTTGGGCATGCACGCACACGCGCCCGGCGTGAGTTTTAAACCACCGGATCCAGGACACAAACTGTAGTCGACTACGTGGGAGTCCAGCAACATAGCCATTACGCTAACTGCTGGTTCCCTCTGTGTTTAACTTTTTGAGGAACTTCCAGACCATGCTCCCGTGTGGCTGCCACATTTTACATTCCCACCAGCAGTGCGGGAAGGCTTCCATTTCTCTACTCCTCTCCCAGACTGTTATGAACAATCTTCTTGATTACAGCCATCACACTGGTGTAATGTGATCTCATTGTGGTTTTGGGTGCTCATTTTCCTGGTAGCTAATGATGCTGAGCTTCTTTTACTGTGCTGTTTTGGCCATTTTTATATCTTCTTTGGAGAAATATCTGTTCAGATCCATTATATGGGTTGTCTTATTACTTACTTGATAGCACCCTTTGCAGTGAAAAAGAGCTTTTAATTTTGGTGTTGTCCAATTAACACTTTTCTTTTGTTGCTTTTACTTTTGGCATATTTAAGAAACTACTGCCCAATCCAAGTTATGAAAATGTACACCTTTGTTATCTTCTGTGTTTCATAGTTTTAGGTCTCACATTTAGGTCTTTAATCCATTGTGAATTAATTAATTAATTAAACATATGCAAGGTAGGGGCCACTGTCTTTTTTTTTTTTTTTTCTTTTTTGGAGAGGTTTTTGCTATAGGGCATGTGCGCTCGCCAGACAGGCAGAGAGAGACAGAGAGATAGAAAGCGAGAAATCACCCCCCAGGGGGGATGGCCACGCTGCAATCCCTTCTCCTCCATTCTCCTCTAGGGATCTTGGGCACGCACGCACACGCGCCTAGCGTGAGTTTAAGCCACCGGGTCCGGGACGCGAACTGCGGTCGACTACGTGGGAGTCCAGCGACATAGCCATTACGCTAACTGCTGGTCCCGGGGCCACTGTCTTTTATAAAGAATTTAAGGTCAAAGAGAATTGGAGGCCAGATAAATAAAGCACCCGCCTAGACGGTGAAGACTTTGGTGCTAGTCAAGACTACATGAAAAATTCACATGTGAATGCAGCTGTCTTTTTCTGCCTACACCAAACTATTCATTGTTATGACCTTTCTTTGAAGATGGAGAGTGAGTTATAGAAGTAATGAGACAGAAAGACACGAGAATATTTTACTCAGGGATCATGGGAAATGGCCAAAAGCTGACAAAGGCTCATTGACTTGCAGGTTTCAGTCCTATCATAGGGCAGTAATACCTCTATTACCCACTTGCCTTTTTCTAAATTTAGTAACAGAACCTCTTAGTTGTACTGGGTCACAGCTGACTAATTGAAGATATATTTCTCAACCTCCCCTCTTTCTTCCTCTCTTTTGCAGGACAGACCTCAGACATCATGCAAGTTTTGACTACGTAAATGAAGAAAGCATACCAGGACAGTGACTCGTAAACTGTGAGAGAATTTCAGAATCACCTATGGGGTTTTTTTTTGGAGAGGTTTTTTCGCTATAGGGCGCGTGCGCTCGCCAGACAGACAGAGAGAAACATAGAGACAGAAAGCAAGAAATCACCCCCCAGGGGGGATGGTCACGCCGCAGTCCCTTCTCCTCCATTCTCCTCTCGGGAGGGATCTTGGGCACGCACGCACACGCGCTCGGCGTGAGTTGTAAGCCACCGGGTCCGAGATGCGAACCGCGGTCGACTACGTGGGAGTTCAGCGACATAGCCATTACGCTAACTGCTGGTTCCCACCTATGGGGTTTTAATAAAATACAGAAAACTATATTTGGAACTACCTCCAGAAATTTATTTTTTTTGAGAGTTTGCTTTTGCTATAGGGTGCGTGTGCTTGCCAGACAGACAGAGAGAGAGAGAGAAAGAGAAAGCGAGAAATCACCCCCCAGGGGGGATGGCCACACCGCAATCCCTTCTCCTCCATTCTCCTCTCGGGATCTTGGGCACGCATGCACACACACACACACACACACACACACACACACATGCATGCACCCAGCCTGAGTTTAAGCCACCCAGTCCGGGACTTGAACCACAGTCAAAAACATGGGAGTCCAGCGACATAGCCATTACACTAACTGCTGATCCCTCCAGAAATTCTTATGCATGTACTCTGAGCTGCAGCCTGCACATCACATGTTAAATCCTCCCAGGTGAATCTAATATGTGAGTAAGGTTAAGATCTCTATTCCAGGGTAGTGATTTTTAAACTTAAGCATGATTGGTATTACTTGAAGGGCTCATAAATGTACTTTACTGGAGCCATCAGGAAGCGTGGTGGTTAAAAGCATTGGACTCCCACATGACTGTGGTTTAAGTCCTAGACCTGGTGGTTTATTTTCTCACTGCCCCCACCCCTCATCCCTCTCTGGTCACATTTTTAATAAATAAATAAACAAACAAACAAATAAATAAATAGAAATAAAATAATTCTTTACAAAAATGTGCTTTACTGGATTGTACTCATACAGTGTCTGATTCTGTAGCTCCAGGTGAAACCTGAAAATTTGCATTTTTTGAAGACACGTTTGCAGGCAATGCTAATGCACTGGGCCAGGGACACACAAGGAGTGGTAGGAGATGTCAAAGCCACAAGACAGAGGGATTAGAGCCCCAGTAGCTGGGCTGCCTACTTTCCCTAAACCACCTGCCCACTCTATATTATTACTTAAGAGAGATGTAAAAGTTTATTCTGAAATGCAGCAGCAGCTTAGCCTATATCCTAATACACATCCCTTGAATTGCAGTGTTTTTACAATAAAAGACATTTAAAAAGTTCTCATTTCATACAAATTCATACATGCGATTTAAACTCTCTTGGCTTTAGAGATATTTTCCTTTAAGAGAAGAATAGCCTGAAACACTGCACTGTTTACAACAGCATCAATTCCTCATGGTAATTCGTGGAAACAATCCACAGGGTTCTGTTTTGGCAGCACTGTTTAGGCTGGAGGGATTATGATCCAAGCAGGCAGTTCAGTTCTCTTTCCTATTTCAATCCCCACCATAGTTGGGTAACCCAAGGCTTCCAGTGCAAATCTACTTTGATCCAAACCAGAGCAACAATTGTGAGTGATGTAGCAACACTTTCTAAATTGCACAGGGAGTGGATCAGTTTCTCCTCTCATTCTCTCTTGATACACTAATACATAAGGGACCTATACTTAATTTTTGTGTAAAGACCTGGGATGTTAATCATACGAACAGGAATAACCAACGGGGCTTGGGCATTCGTTAAGGTACTAGTGAGGCTGGTACAAGGTCACCTGTCTGGGAAGGTTCAGCCCACACTGTTTCTAGGGAAATAGCTGGTTTCATTATTTCCTGAAAACTCCTGCAGTATTAGAAGGAAGGGGGTGGGTAGAGTTGGAAGGCCAGAAAGTAACCACTGCCAGGGAGAGAAAGAGAAGGGACTAACCTACCTGATAAATTGGCTGAACAAGGCTGTTGTGTTCCGGATGATCCGAGCAGCCTGGGATTCCTCCCGCTGGCAGCGCTGCAGCGTTAATCCATCATCCATGTGGCCTTCCTGGTGGAGTATGACCTACCCGCAGGACAAGGGACAGCCGGTCCAGGTTACACATCACTCCGTAGCTGGGCAGTCAGAGTAGTCCTGAGTATTCCCCTCATCCCTCTTATTCCATTCCCCAACCAAGCTCCCCGGAGTCCATTCTGAAAATGGGACGCTAACATAGTTATGTCACTCACATGCCCTATAACTGACATACCAATCATTCCTGAGACACAGAGCTTTGATGAAAATGAAATTTTATGTGCCACCATAGCATGAGTTACAATAAATTCTTTGGACCTGGATGACCAATTTGGAAGAGTGAAAACATACTTTGTAATAGATTTTTCTCATAAAATGAATACAGAACCTTATCCTTAGAGATGGGAAAAGTCACTTTGTTCAGTTTTTTCCTTCAGAGAATAAATATGGGAAGCAGAAAGACATTTTAAAGCCACATCCTCTTTGGGGATGTGGGGGATCCAAGCTTGGATTTCTCCACTGAAGCACAGCTGCACGAGGTTAGTTCCCTGTTTAACTGGGGAAAGCAGCCCCAAATAGTGGCTTGCTTCTCATGCAGGCCAGAGAGGGGGTCTGAAAGGACTGACACTGACATCAACAAACCTTAGTCCTAATTCATGCCATGCCACTTAGCAGCTTCATGACTTCCGGCAAGTCGCCAGTCCTCTCTTTACTTCAATTTTACCAATTGCAGTCTTAGAGGGCTTGGAGAATTAGATGACTTACAAGTTAACCAACTGTCATGGTTTCTAGAACAGGTGTGGAATGAGTGTTTGTCATAAGAGATAGTATATTACAGACCCTAGATCAGTTATCTGGAAGCTAAGCATACTTATCAATCACTACAGACACGATATAATTTTGGGGTGGGACTAGCAATTTTTGGCTTGAGAGCAGTAGACTTTCCCTTGAAAGAATCAGGTATATGCAGATGTTAAGTGGGATGGGTTGACTCTAGTTAGTTCAAGTCAGGGTCAAATCTTTGATTCATGGTCTCAGTCATGGTAGGGAAGTAAGTGAAGAGAGATCATTTGCAGATCTTGGAACTCAGTCTATATGTCAATGTGAATGAAATATCTGTAGGATGAGAATTTTTCTTCTCTGTTATCCTCCCTCCCTCCCTCCCTCCCTCCCTCCCTCCCTCCCTCCCTCCCTCCCTCCCTCCGTTCTTTCTTTCTTTCTTTCTTTCTTTCTTTCTTTCTTTCTTTCTTTCTTTCTTTCTTTCTTTCTTCTTTCTTTCTTTCTTTCTTTCTTTCTTTCTGAGATTGTTGCTATAGGGTGCGTGCACTTGCCAGAAAGACAGAGAGAGACAGAAAGCAAGAAATCCCAGGTGGGGATGGCCACATCACAATGACTTCTCCTCCATTCTCCTCTTAGGATCTTGCATGCACGCACATGTGCCCAGGCATGAGTTTAAGTTGATGGGTCCAGGATTTGAACCACAGTCAACTACATGGGAGTCCAGTGACATAGCCATTGTGTCAACTGCTGGTCCCCGTTCTTATTTTTAGCATAAACCTATTTTTGTATTCACAGGAAAATCTCTCATTTTTCTTTAGAAGGCTTATATTCACGTAGGAATTAGAATACAGGCTTGTAAAAGTTGATGTTCCTTTAACAAAACAAAAACAAAAACAAAAACAGGTTATAACCTACTTACAACATAAATGTTAGCAAAGGATGCCTTTACCATGGGATTCACCAACTATTAGAAAATAGTACTTTGTCAGAACTTCCCAGCAACTGGTTAACCATGTTGCATTTTGATTTAGCAATATAGTGCCACTACGTTTACTCTGGCATCCGTCCCAGATTACTGGTCCCTAAAGACCAAATTTCTTAGGTTTTGCTTGTTCAGATAACACATTCAAAACTACCCAGCCAAAAAAGAAAGTAATGAGAACTGGGGAAAGTGCAGTTGTTAGGATGTTGTTATTATGTGTCCTATTGATCTCAGCAGCCGTTCCTAAGGTCCTTTTTTGTCCTGGAGGAATCTCACAACCCAGGAGCAGACAGAAGCCCAAGAGGGAAATGAGGAAGGGGTGTGTGTCTTTACAGTGAGTTACCATTCCCCAGGTTTTTCTCTGTGCTTATTCTCCATTGGTTTTTCAGGTTTCTATTGGGTTCGTTTCATAAAACACTTAATGCGAATTTGAACAGCCTTTGTGTGTTTAGAGGGAGAATTTCACCAGTGCTGTCAGAGGCTGAATGTTAGGACATTGTCTTGAGAGATTCTGACAGCACCTCCCAAGTTCACACGGACATTCTAACAGTTAATTTAGCCAAAGGGCTACTTGTCCTGGAAGAAAAAGGCAGGGACAAACCCATGAATCAATAACGCAAACTGAGATCTCTCATATGTTGACAAAGTCCTCGGAGTATATCACCTTCCTGCAAACTCACAGCCTAAATGTACAAATTCCTCTCCCTCCAGACATTATTGCCTTAGTAGGTTTGAAAAACTGTAGCGGCACTAGATATTACCCTGTCCTACAGAGAATGCAGCTGTCTTCGCCTAGGCTGGTAGAGCAGAGCAAAGGTTTGGGTCCTGAATTTTCTATTCTCCTCTCCCTTAATCCCAGGGAGGAGCCCTCACTCCTGGGATTTAGCCCTTCTGGGACTCAACTGAAAACCTACTAAATATATATATATACACATACATATATACACATACATATATGTGTATATATATATATATATATTTTTTTTTTTTTGGGAGGGGGGAGAGGTTTTCGCTATAGGGCACATGCACTCGCCAGAAAGACAGAGACAGACAGAGAGACAGAAAGTGAGAAATCACCCCCCAGGGGGGATGGCCACACTGCAATCCCTTCTCCTCCATTCTCCTCTCGGGATCTTGGGCACGCACACACACTTGCCTGGTGTGAGTTTAAGCCATCGGGTCCGGGACTTAAACCACGGTCGACTACATGGGAGTCCAGCAACATAGCCATTATGCCAACTGCTGGTCCCAAAACCTACTATATTTTTCACAGTCATTCCAATGTGGAAGTCCCAGAAACCATGGCTGACCGTGTTTCTAGCCTGTCTCTTCAGCATCATGGAGCTAACAGAATACCTCATTCCCTAATTCTGCAAATCAGCAAGTGTACTGAGGGGAGAAATGGAGACAATGGGCAGGTTCACCTCAGTGCATTTGTGCGCTATATACCATCTTTAGCACTCATGTCCTGGGTACTTAGGTTCTTGAACCATTCTAGTGGGTTGTTTTTTAAATCTTGCCTTTCTCATTGTTCTCATAGTAAGGTGTGGGTCCCTACAAGCTAGTTCATGTGGCCTTTTATTCTGCTTTCTGTCTCCCTTTGATAATTTTATTTTGCATCATTTGTATATTTTCCTGGTATGTTTTGCTTAACGCAAAAGAAAGAGGGCTTAGCAAGTGGTAAGGTGGTTAAGGTGTTGGACTCCCACATATTTGCCCATGGTTCAAGTCCTGGACCTGGAGGCTTAAAAATCACTCTAAGTGATTTTCCCAAAATCATTGTCCCAAAAAATCCTAGGAGGAGAATGGAGGAAAAGGAACTGTGGATTGGCCATCCTCCCTGAAAGTGACTTCTCACTTTCCCTCTGTCTCTGTCTGTCAGGCATGGCAAGGGCATGCACCCTATGGCAAAAGCCTTTTTTTTTTTTTTTTTAAATACATTATCTTATGATTTACTTCCAATATCTTTTCTTACAACGACCAGCATGCTGAGAATCTTTCCATTATTATCACATTAAACTGATCTATCTAAACTATAGTGTACAGTGCCTCCTAGAATCTTATTTAGGGACTCCTTGACTCTTTAAACCTATACTTTGTACAAGTTTTCCAAGGAAAAAAAGCCTAATGCCCTTGGCATCTATTCTGATTCCTTTCAAAAGGAACATTATTATGCCAGTTGACTTTCTGGTAAAAAGATGCTTAACACAGCCAGGCTAGGCCCCTCCTGCAGCAGGCCATGAGGGTCCACGGGGGACCTGGGATATAGCAGGAGTCCCCGGCATCTCTCCTTTCCACAGGTTGATTTCTCTGGGCTTATTGTTATGCAATCTGCATTTCTTCTGGAGAGTTTCTACTCCGAGTCTGTATCATGAAATTGCACAATAACTCAATTATCCACTTAATGAAGGGAGCAATGATGGAGCTAATCCCAAAGCAGCAAACCAACGGGAGTCATTTAGAGCGGGTTTTGGAGTGCCCTGAACACATTCCACCCCCTTCTCACAGGTTTTCCATAAACTTGGTTTTTTTCTTTGTTTTTGTTTTTTAGTCATTGTCTCTGGGGTCAAAGTAACCAAATGAGGTTGATGTGCTACACACTGTCACAGAATGACCCTTCAGAACAGAAAGGAGTAACACGTAATCACGTCCCCTTGGTTGGCAGAATCATGCCGACTGCCTGGAGCTACTGCCAATTCTGTGTAAAGGAATCCAGGACAGACTCGCACCTTTCTCTTCAGAGGTCCCAGGCGGGATGTTTTGGCATCCTGTGCTTTGTAAGTTACCCATAGACCACTGGCTATGTGCTGGACAAAGCAGACGGAATCTCCATACTTGATCTCTGGAACTCCCATGCCTTCCATATCTCTCTTGTGACTGGAATCCAATTTCTCCTTGATTTCCTATGTCACAGAGAAAAGAAACAAACATAGCCACGTCTGATTAAACATAAACTTAATATATAAAACAAATCACCCTAGCAAAATTTGTTAGATAGGGAACTGATTACCAAAACAATCATGATGTGCCTGTGCAAGTCAGGATTTAAGAAAAGCTTGCTCCCCTTATCTGTGTTAATTGTGAAATCAATGGATTCCAAATTTTGCTACTTCAGTGATTACTTAAATGCATGGGAAAAGGAGGCAGATGGCATGTTCTGTTTTTGGTTCTGTTTTCTGTTTTGATTTCATATCATTCTCCATTATAGGTTTTCCTCATCCTGACTTAGAGATCTTTTTTTTTTTTTTTTTTTGAGAGATTTTAGCATGTGCGCTCACCAGAGAGCCAGAGAGACAGAGACAGAAAGCGAGAAATCACCCCCCAGGGGATGGCCACACTACAATCTGCAATCCTTTCTCCTCCATTCTTCTCTCAGGATCTTGAGTTCCTATGGCACACATACCCAACTTGAGTTTTAAGCCACCAGGTCTGGGACTCGAACTACAGTTGACTACGTGGGAGGCCAGTGACATAACCATTACACTATGTGCAGGTCCCCTGACTTAAGAGAACTTAATAAGTAACCCTTTACTGGATATTAAGTCTTGGATCATGGTTTGTCCCCCAAAGTTAAACATTTAGGAATTTGACTTGGGGATGTGGTAAGGCCTAGGGGGCAGTGATTGGTTTGTGGTGATTGCATCATGGAGGTAACACTCTCTTGAACAGATTAATGATGTCTTGTCCTACCCAGTGTTTTGGATCTTGTGAGAAGAGGTTAGCTCTTGCGAGAGGTAGTTGCTATAAGAAAGAGAGAGGAAGCTGGCCACTCTCTCTATTGTCATTCTCTGTGCTTCCGTTGGCCATGTTGTAGAGTGGCCTAATGCAGGCCTAGGCCTTTAGGCTTTCCAGTCACCACAAGTTCTATAATAAATCACCATGTCTCAGGTTATTTCTGTTAGCAATGCAAAAATAGACTAAGACACTGGCCAACTGACTTATTTTCAGCAAGCGAAAATAATTTTAATGATTATCTTCCATAATTTTAATGATTATCTTGCATAAATTCCTTGACTTGGTGCCTTTAAATATGTCTGTTACCAATGCATAAATACCTCTTTTAAAAATAATCAGAGAGGGGCTGGCAAGTGGCATGGTGGTAAAGTGCACTGGACTCCTACATGACTTACTGTGGTTCAAGTTCCAGACCTGGCGGCTTGCGTTCTCACTTTCTCTCTCTGTCCCTCTCTGGTCAAATTAAAATAAATTAATTAAATGAATGAATAAAGAAACTTAAAATAATTCTAAAAAATAATAATCAGAGAAAGGAGATCCTTTGAACAGGTTGGGAGTGCTACTGTGCCTTAAGCTAATGCAGTAATTTGCATATTTGTCTCTTAGTGCCTCCATAGTTGTGTGTTGCAGTCAGTGGGATCCACTGTTCTAGTGCCACTGTTTCACTACCTATTCTCCTGTGTGGAAGAGGGACTGACCATGCAGCAGGTAACTACTACATAACAATCTGAAGGTAACTTGATGCCTGGTAACTTCTCCCTTTCCTCATCAATCAGGGCCTCCGTGGCTCTGTTCTGAACAGTTCAACTCTTTTCCATTTCTTTTCTACATCTTGCGTTAAACTGCTCATTTGTAAAAGCCATTAACTAGGTAGCATTTTGATTTTTTTACAGAATAAAAAATGTAGCTTGCTGTTGCTTCTGCTTGTGACAACATTTCTCTCATTCTTCATGCTATTGCGTTGTCGGTAAAGTCATAACACATTTTTACATAGAAAAACACGTCATGATTTTCCCTGACAACCTACTAGAGTAACAGCAGCACATGTTCAGAGCCCTGACCACGTTCAGTGTACTGTTCTCAGTTCTTTACAGGTATTAACTCTTCATAATAGGCTCTGATACCTACAATAACAATCCAGTTCTACAGATGAGGAAATGAAAGAAGTCATTTTCTGGGATCACGCAAGAAGTAATGCCAGGATTTAAAACTAGGATGTTCAGTTCCAGAGTCTGTGCTATTCCCAACTATAAAAACTCTTACTCAGCCTTCAAAACCCTAATCAGAAGGCACTTTTCTGTGAAAGCTAAGTTGTTTTCTCCCATTGTAGTTCCCCAACAGTCTCAGTCCTCTACTGACTGCTTAGCACATCATAATGTGTTTGCTTATATGACATTATTGTTGGGTTATGAAAGAATCAAGGGCATGGGAAAAATTTGATTTTGGATTCCAAAGAATTTAGCACCTATCAATTACTTAATGAACATATATTGAGGAGATAAACATATATAGCTGAGTAAATTTTTTCTTTCACATCTATTTTTCATTTTAATTCTTATTTTCCTCTAAACCTTAATAAAGGCAAAAGTTAGTTATTTTGCATACAATTAAATAAATGATATTGAGCAATATTATACAAAACTTCTTTTGGGGGCAGCAGATGTCATGGTGGTTAAGAAGCTAGATTCTCACATGGCTGACTGTGGTTTGAGTCCCAGACCCGGCAACTTAGAAATCACACAGGGTGACAGCATAACTAAAATCCCAGGAGGATAATGGAGAAGAAGGGATTGTGGCATGGCTATTCTCCCTTGAAAGTGATTTTTCACTTTCCCTTCCTTTGTCTCTGGCAAGCACACATGCTCAATAGAAAACGAAACAAAACAAAAACTAAAATCAATAAATATACATTTTTATTTAAAAACATATATATAGAGACATTGACTGGGTTGTTAAAAATGACTTATTTCTCTGGGACCAGCAGTTAGCGTAATGGCTATGTCGCTGGACTCCCACGTAGTCAACCGTGGTTCAAGTCCTGGACCCGGTGGCTTAAACTCACGCCGGGGCGCGTGTGCGTGCGTGCGTGCCCAAGATCCCGAGAGGAGAATGGAGGAGAAGGGATTGTGGCATGGCCATCCCCCCTGGGGGGTGATTTCTTGCTTTCTGTCTCTCTGTCTCTCTTTGTCTGTCTGGCGAGCGCTCAAGCCCTATAGCAAAAGCCTCTCAAAAAAAAAAAAAAAAAAAAAAAAAAAAGAAAAATGACTTATTTCTCAAACATTTCCAGAGTAACATATTTATAATTTCTAATAAAATCCAAAGGAAAAAAATAGAATTTCATATCTTAAGCAACTGATCAAGAATGCACTTATTCTAAAAAAAAAGGAAGGATACTTAATTTTCATCTCAGAACTCTCCGCAGCTCTATGGATACAGAGCCAGTAACAGTACTTAAAAGGTGCCCCAAATTCACATCTCTACCGTGTTCTTTAACCATAGCCAATTTAGTAAAACAAATGTACTATGATTGTTAAATATGAATAATTACATTGCTCTCTCATAGCTCCTGCTTAAAAGAATACATGTCCCCAAGTTAGTGATGAATAAAGTTACTTCATTTAGGCCTTCACTTTTCATTTATTTAAATACAGCTTTGCTAAAAGCAAATCAATACTAGGCTCTGTTTTCCTAGGGTCACTGAAATAAGTGGCTCATTACTCTGCACAGAATGGAGAATGCCTCCCTGTTTCTTTGCTTTCAGAAAACAGCATTGTCTTCCAAAGTTCTGTGGAAGTCACTACTGAGGCCACTTCTCTTTAAAAAGAACAGCAGAAGAAAAAACTAAGACCTAGAGATAAAGTCACCCTAAAAACAACTCAGTTCACCCCTGAACAAGAATAATGATCAATCATTAAGAAAATGAGAGAGGACAGAGAACATGGCTGACAGCAAGTGGGTGGTTTCCTTTTGATCTGAGCAGACTAATGTTTCTGTTTTTACATGAACAGGGCCCCAGATCAGTCACCCTACTGCTAGGAAAGAAATGGAACCTTTCTAAACAGCAGGGCTAGTGCTATTGTTCTCTTTCAATAATTCCCAAGTTCCCATGGAATACGGATTCTCTAAAGTTGTTAAATGCCAATATGCCTTAGCCAAATTGGACTAGGAGCACTTGTCTTGATATACCAAATATTCCCCTTCTCTGGCCTTGGCTGACATTAAACCTGCTTGGAATTCTCCTACTTCATCTCTGCATCTTTATATCTACATTGTTTATATCTAAAATTGTTTCTATATATTATGATGTCTTGACATCTTAAAATCTTTTCTGGCTGGGGGACAGACTGCCCTTTCAGGACTAGCCAATTCCTAGAGAGAAATGGACGCAGCTCTGCGCCCGGGATATGCAAACTACCCCGTCCAAGCAAGTGTGTGTGGGGGGGGTAGTTACAGAGAGGAGGTGGTTCCTCCTCTCTCTGGCCCATACACCCCAGGAGGCACTATCCCTCTGCCTTAATCACCCCAAGGTCTATATCAGCTAGCTTGAGATCACCTCAATAGTTTAGAGCCCACTGAAATTATTCAAAGGAAATCCTAAACTGCTTACTCTGCCCTGCCTTGACCCTGGAAATCCCAGTAAAGGCAGCAGCCCGGGCTCTCACCTCGTCTCTGCCCCTCTGCCTTTTACCCAGACTGGCGCTTTCCCAGGCAGCCCCACATGGTGCACACACCTCCTGTTGTTGTGACCTTCAAGCATAATAAACTTTGTTTTCCAGGACTAGCAGTTGGCATAATGGCTATGTTGCTGGACTCCAATGTAGTCGACCATGGTTCGAGTCCCGGACCTGGTGGCTTAAACTCACGCCCAGCGTGTGTGCGTGCGCGCCCAAGATCCTGAGAGGAGAATGGAGAAGAGATTGCAGTGTGGCCATCCCTCCTGGGGGGTGACTTCTTGCTTTCTGTCTCTCTTTCTGGCGAGTGCACGTGCCCTAGAGCAAACTTCTCCAAAAAAATAAAATAAAATAAACTTTGTTTTCCTGATCCTCTCTGTGTCTCATGTGGCAAAATGATTAACCATTATGTAAGAGAACACAGGCAAACTTACCAACGCAGAGCCCACAGCCAACCTCTTCCTTGACAGGGCTCTTAGCCTCTGGCCACCATTCCCTAGCCCTAATCACCCCAGGGCCAGGTACCAGTCACAACTCCTCTGCGCCAGAGCCTGCTGCAATGATCCCAACTAGCCAGTCCTGAACCTCCTTGTCCTGCCCATTCCTTCCATGAAATGCTCTTGCCCACATTTTCCCTGGCTCCTTTTGTCCCCTGGCTGATCCTGGGATTTCCTCATGGTGGGTGTGTCCTCTTATCTTGGGAACTATGACAACAAACTATGCAGTCCAACACTAGCCATCTCCTCATCTGGTGTCATCATATTGAATAATATTAAAACTTACATTTAAAACCATGTATGAGGGCCAGTAGGTGGTGTGGTAGTTCATGCCCTGGATTTCCACATGGGTGACTATGGTTTGAGTCCTGGACCAGACAACTTGAAATCACAACAAATAAATAGATAAGAAAATAAATACATGTCCAAAATAAAAATAAACATAAAATCATGTAAGAAATCTGTGATAGCATATTAGCTGTCCTCGTCAGATAGAAAGCTCTCCAACTGCAAAGCTGGAATGTTTTCATCTTTGAAGTCCACACAGTACCCTATTTCAAATGGGTTGCAGATTCTTTATTTGTGTTTTATTGTTCTGTAAACATTCAATGTATATATCTCTTAAGTCTGCATTAACCCTGCCTATGTTAGATGATAAGCTGATCCCAAGAGGGAATAGGTTACTTGGTCTAATATATGAGGAAGAGCAATGACCATCCTTCTCTGCTTCCACTGATGGCTCATTAAGGAAATGCTCGGAACTGCATCGTGTTTGTTGTGCTGGTGCTTGGCTTAGATGGTCAAGGTGCTAGTCTCCAGATTGGTTTAGATTTTCTAGGAGAGCAACGAGGAGAACTAGAACTAGATCTTCCTAGTACCTGAATCAGGTATTGTGCTAAGTACTTTACGATGACATAATCACGTGAATTTGCCAAGGTCCTACAAATTGTCAGGAAGTGTACATAGAACTTCACCAACATTTTCACCACACCTTTCAATGGCCCTACTGTTTTTATTATCCTCCTTTACAGATGATAAAACTGAGGGTTACAGAGTCTGAGTAACTTGCTTAAAGCCATATAGTAAGTAATGTAACAGATCTGAAATCATGTAGGATTCTAAAGTTCATGCGTCATTTGAACAAAATTATTTACATAGTTACTATTAACTAATGTTAATAGTAGCTAATTATAGTTAATTTTTTCAATGTTTTAGTTGCTTGAAAGTCATTTCAAGGAAAAAATTTAAAAGGTACAGCACTACTTTATTAAAAAATGGCTTTGGGTTTTGTACAACTTATACACATAAATTCATAATCCCAAGAAGGTGATATGGTCTATATTCAAAGTGCAATTGGAGTGTGAAAGAGAGTACGATTCTGCCAGGGGAGGTAGGGATGGTTTTATATAAGATTTATATCTGATAGATCAGCAAAGAGAGAAGACAAAAGGAAAGTTAGAGAGGACAATACTTTAGTAAGATGAACATCATGTGGCAAGGAGAATGATGAATTCCAGAAAGGGGCTGAACAAATGGTAAAATGGTAAGGACTCTGAATTCTACCCTATAGCTTCATACTCATACTCAGTTTCTCATACTCAGTAACAGGCTTTCTGTGGGGGGGGGGGGGGGAGACTGGACAAATACGTGTCTTCCTCTAGGAGTCAAAAGAAATACTATGATGAGCTATTAATCCTATGATAAAAAGCAAATGATTCAACAAAAGACTCAAGATAAACTACTGAACTTTGTTTAATGTAGCATTATGCCTCCCTCTCCAATTCTTGTTTGTAATACTTCTTGGGAAAAGTGAGTGTAGTGAGTGGAGAGCCATTGAGACACCAGGGCTGTGTCTTAAAATAGCCATTCTGGCATTAATGGGAAGGGTGGACTGAACAGAAATGTAGCTAGAGATCACTGAGTATCTGGGACAGTATGTGGAATGGAGCAGGTCCTATTCATGCATATTAATTAGAATAATACTTGTCACTTAACACAGTCAAACTACCTAGGTCCATAGAAAACAAGAAAGTACTTTTCCAATATAGACTGAACATACTCAAAAATGTTTCAGAGGGAAAGGAGACATAGGAAGATGGGTCCTATTCATAGATGCTGGAGGAGCCTTTAGGAAAGTCCAGGTTGGCTTACTTCTTCAGCAGGAACCCTGGAGAAACCTTGAGGAATCCTCTGAGTTTATAATATTTCTATCTACATCAATCTAGACCCATTCTGAACTTGTCGTCTAGAATTTGAGGTCTTAGTATTACCTTAAAACATCATACACTGGGGATCGGCAGGTGGCGTGGAGGTTAAGGCACTGGACTCCCATTTGGCTGATAGCAGTTTGAGCTCTGGACCAGGCTGTTTGAAAATCTCGTCGGGTATGTGTGCATGCATACCCAGAATTCCAGGAGAAGGGGTTGCGGCATGGCCATCGCTTCTGGGAGGTGATTCTTCTCTTTCCTTCTCAATGTTTCTGTCTCTCTCTGACGAGCACCCTTGCCCTATGAAAAAAAAAAAGAAGAAAAAGAAAGAAAAAAGAAAATCATACGCTGTAGAATACTCCTAGGAGCTCCCTGGCCCCAAAGCTGGCTGCATAGCCTCCACTGAGTGGGAAGACAAGGCAGGCCTTTTGCTGTTTAGCACATGCTGAGGAAGCAGATCTGCTTCATTAGGGAGGCACATTTCTTGAGCAGAAGTCACCAGACCAAGCCTTTTTCTCTGTATTTCTCATGTAATCCCTGTATTATCACCTCGAGAGTACAGTACTAGTCCCATTTTATAAAGTTCCTTCCTTCCTTCCTTCCTTCCCTCCCTCCCTCCCTCCCTCCCTCCCTCCCTCCCTCCCTCCCTCCCTCCCTCCTCCTTCCTTCCTTCCTTCCTTCCTTCCTTCCTTCCTTCCTTCCTTTTTTTTTTAGAGAGGTTTTTGCTATAGGGTGCGTGCGTTTGCCAGACAGACAAGAGAGACAGAGAGACAGAAAGCGAGAAATAACCCCCCAGGGGGGATGGCCATGCCGCAATCCCTTCTCCTCCATTCTCCTCTCGGGATCTTGGGCATGCACGCACACGCGCCCAGAGTGAGTTTAAGCCACCGAGTCCGGGACTTGGACCACGGTCGACTATGTGGGAGTCCAGCAACACAGCCATTATGCTAACTGCTGGCCCCATTTATTTCTCAGAGAGAGAGAAGACAGAGGGGTACCCCAAATGGGGACCTCATGCCACAATCCACCCCAGTCCCACCAGTCTGCATTATGTGCATGCATAAAGGTACCTGGTAAGTACAGGAAGGTTCTGGTTCGCAAACCTGGAACCTGCCCATGCACTGCCACTGTACCTTCTTCTGGCTTAGCACTGCTCCCATTTT
Organism: Tupaia tana; assembly: GCA_026018925.1. NCBI lineage: Eukaryota > Metazoa > Chordata > Mammalia > Scandentia > Tupaiidae > Tupaia > Tupaia tana. The sequence continues at coordinate 38,898,422 of JAKSZU010000023.1, read as the reverse complement.
ATGGGCAAGGAAATGGTCTCTTAGGTTGTTGGCCGCCGCCGCTGGCCGCCGAGCCAAGATGGCGCCGCTGGCTGCATAGGGAGGCGTGTCTCCAGTACTACAAACAACTCCTTCTATGGACATGTTTTAGAGACAGCCAATCAGGACTTGCCACGTACAGGCAAAGGAACTTGTGGGTGGGGCTGCTGGGAGGATCCTATATATACGGGGGAAAAGGGAAGTAGAAAGGAGAGAAGAAAAAGGAAACCTGTGAATAAAGACTGCGTGAGGAAGAACCGGGTGTCGTGTTGTCTCTGCAGAAGTGACACCGACAAGTGGTGGCCCGTACGGGGAGCACACAATTAAGCACAGAAGGTTCAGAACCTCCGAGTCTACAGGGCAGCTAGCTGGTAAGTACCAGGCGGGGGTCCCGGAAGGAAGACCTCAGTAAAGAGGCAGATAGAAGACCTCGGTAGAGAGGCGGATAGAAGATCTCGGTAGAGAGGCGGATAAAAGACCTCGGATAAGAGGCAGACTGAAGCCACTGGCTGAAAGTAAGGAATAAAAGAGAACAATGACGATGGGGGCTGGGCCATCTCAGCTGATAGTCAAGGCGCTCAGAGAGCTCCTAAAGTCCTGGAGGCTTGTCCGAGCATGCCTTGAGGATCAAAGATGTGTACGGACGGTGAGGGAGGGCCAGGAGGCATTGGAGTCCCTCCAGGAGCAGCGCTCTCAGGAAGAGAACGGGGCCACCAAGATGGCGGAAGCCTGTGGGGAAGATGACGATCACAAAGTAAGACAATTAGTTGAGGAAGTTAAAGGTTGGGAGGTTGCCGAGGAGGAAGAGGAAGACCGGCCTCTACCCACGGCTCCTCCCCCTTATAATCCCTCCACCCCACAAAAGGAGAACCCAGAGGGTGGAGCTTCTTTCTGCCCCAGGGCTTGGCGGGAGGCCAGACAGCTTGGGCCTGTTGGGGCATTTCCCGTTTTTGCAGATAATGCTGGGAATAGATATCATGAGCCCCTAGATTATCAGACCATCAAGGCTTTAGCAGAGGCCGTAAAGACATATAGGAATGGTGCAGCTTTTACTGTCGGCCTCGTTGAGACTCTACAGCGGTACTGTATGACACCCAGTGATTGGGGAATGCTCACGAGGACTTGCCTGTCCCCAGGTCAGTATCTTGACTGGAAAGCTATTTACCTTGAGGGGGCGCAAGCCCAAGCCCCCAGGAACAGGGCCTCGGGACAGGCGGCATGGGATGTGGATATGTATATGGGACAGGGCAGGTTCGCCAATCAACAAACAGGCTACCCTCAGGCAGTTTACGATCACATCAATACTATAGCAATCAAGGTCTGGAAAATGCTTTCCAACAAAGGGGAACCACAGGCCAACCTTACAAAAATCACTCAGGGCCCCACAGAACCCTTCTCTGATTTCGTGGCCAGAATAATGGACACGGCGGGCAGGATGTTTGGTGATGCGGATGCAGCCATGCCTTTGGTCAAACAGCTTATAGGGGGAGTCAGCAAAGGTCACTCCCTGAAAGACCGCATCGCAATAGCACTCTTAACACTCAATTTTTTTCAGCTCGATTCCCAAGGGTGCTCGGCTGCCGACAGGCACCATGCATCGGGGCCGAGCAAGCAGGGAAAAGTAAAATGGACGGACGTCCTCACGGGGCGCTGGAGGGGACCAGACCCTGTGTTGGTTTGGTCGAGAGGATCTGTTTGTGTTTTCCCACAGGACGAAGCAGACCCGGTGTGGGTCCCAGAGAGGTTGGTACGACGCCTTCCATCCCAGGAGAACCTGCCTGCTGATACACCGAGCCCTGATGATGGCCTGGGGATGCCTTCTCCTCCTGGGGACACTGACGCTCCCCCAGGGGGCTCAGTCTGAACAACGATGGACTTTCCCAGTATCTTACAGATTGAGGGCCCAACGCAATCACGACCGAGCCCTCCTCGTACAAGCATTTGCCGCTATCGAAGAAGGATACTCCCCCGCGGCTTGGCTGGCCCAGATGCAGTAAACCCCCATCAGCTCAGGGTGCGAGGCAAAGCGCTGCACTCCGGGGGCCCTTGATGGGACCTGGAGGAAGGCAAGTCCAGGTGCATATGGGTTGATGCCGACAACACACCCATCCCCATAAAAAGGCATCGGACAGGCTGACCTGGGGGATGCCCCTGGGCCCTTCCACAGGTCAGTAAGCAAGTCCACCACATCTGGGGCCCGTGACCTCTACCTTCTCCTGACAAAAACTAAAAGGGGGGAACTGTTGGCCACCGCCGTTGGCCGCCGAGCCAAGATAACGCTGCTGGCTGCATAGGGAGGCGTGTCTCCAGTACTACAAACAACTCCTTCTATGGACATGTTTTAGAGACAGCCAATCAGGACTTGCCTCGTACAGGCGAAGGAACTTGCGGGTGGGGCCGCTGGGAGGATCCTATATATACACGTGGGGTGGGGGAAGGGAAGTAAGTAGAAAGGAAGAAGAAAAAGGAAACCTGTGAATAAAGACTGCGTGAGGAAGAACCGGGTGTCGTGTTGTCTCTGCAGAAGTGACGCCGACATTAGGTTATATTCTTGGTCTTGTTTCATTTCCACAATCGTCACATACTTTATCTCTATTTTTACTAAAAGGGATATTAAGACTGAATAGAAAATGCAGAGACACAGTTCAAATCCAGGTTTCTCCTATCTCAAAAGCCTGATTTTCCTTGACCACCTATTTGGTTCACTTTGAGTAATAAAGAGGAGGGAAAATCATCAACTTAAAATGTTAAAGGTCTTTGGAAGTCTTATTTAGAACAAAACCTCAGTGAGCGGTGTTGTCTGTGCCCTCCTGTCCCCTCCCCTTGTTGCTCCACAGCCTCCCTTTCACCAACTGATAATGTGGTGAGAAACACAGCAAGCAAGGGGACTGACCACCATGGTCAGACTGGGGTGCCAGGAGCCAGCTGCCGCCTTGCTTAGGGTCACCACAGGCGGCCGAGGTTCAAGGGCACAGGAAGGGCAGGTAGAAAAGTCACGTTTGGCCAAGAACATAGAGCCTGGCATATAGTAGATATGTGACAAATGTTTACTAAATTGCATGTAGTGTTTTTACCCAGTGTCAAAAATCTCCCTCTAATTGGGAACAGTGATGGCCGCACGGCCTTATACAGCTCAGTCGGCAAGATGTGAGATCCTGCATCGCTCACTCAAGACTGATGATATGGTCACATAAAGTGGTCTTTAAAAGCATTTTAAAAGTGGCTATAAAATAAATGGTAACATGTAATGGGGCCTGCTTTAACATTGTTAATTCTCTGTTCTCTGAATTGAGCGCTGTAAACTGACATTGAGACATGACATCTAAATAGACAGTATTGCCATGCCAGAGTAAATATGAAATCACATTATCCGCCAATCCTTGGGGAGTGGCCTTGCAATGTCAAGACCATGGAAAAATGATGTGAAATCAAGTTCATAGGAATTTGACTTAGATGTTCAAAGCACAATGAATCTCTCTCACTGAGTGTGTACAGGGATGGGATTATGATAGCAAAATGATTACACAACGATGACAGAACACTTCTATGAAGATGATGGAGGTGAAAATGAAATGGGTTTCACCCTGCATTCAGCGTGTAACCATCAGAGAATGGTGTTTGTATGTACCCCATCAGAGAGCGGTTTTCTAACTCACTGCAGGATGTATACTGTGGTAGGGGTGGGAGGCAAACGGAAGGGGGAAGGGGAATGTGAGGTCCTTGTTATCTGGGGCCTCCTGGCTGAGGAAGTGACAGTAACAGAAGTGTAAGTGAAATGTGTCTTCATAAGTGGCATATGACACTTTCAGAAAGCATGAGAAGGGTTCACCAGTGGCAGTGCACAGAGGGGAAAAAAGGTAGTCTAGGCATAGGCTTGGTGGAGAAAAAGACAACTTTCTCAAAGACTGAAAAATATGTAGTATGCTGGAGCTCAAGGCAACCTCAGCAAGTGGCAAGAGACACAGTGACGGGGCAGGCGGGAGTGAGTCTGGAAGACTCTTTTATAATAGGTTTCCAAAGAGGTACAACTAGATTAAGAATTGTGATCTTGGTCTGAGAGCAGATGGGAGTCAAAGCCAGATCCAGGTGACTCTGAGCTGTGCTGTGTCTCACAACCGTTCATACCCAAGGAGCACAGCTGGGGATGCAGGGTGTTAGGAACGGCGTACATCCCAGATCTCCAGTTTGATGTGGATCATCCTGTGGGGGGGAGACCTTGGCCACGATCACATTCTGCTCGTTACTCTACACGTTTCACAGAGCTTGCTCGAAGGTCTCAGTTTGATTCCATCGGAGCCAGGCCCAGGACAATAACTGCAGCTGGTGCCTGGACTTGGCTACCTTTCAGCAAGGCTTGATCACATTCCTTCTTACTGCGCACATCTAAGATGCACAGAGGCACCTGCCATATTTCTCACGGGGGCAGCTTGCTAAGGATGTTAACACGCACCTGCCGGTGTTCTACGGCCCTGTTTGGCAGTCCTAGCTGTTACAGGCTAATGGCAGAAAACACGGTGTGGGAAGCTCACCATGACCAAATGGCCCACACCCTGCTAGCCCAGCATCATCTCAAACATGTGACGGAAGCCAGTTCCTCCCAAGAATCTCTATTTTTCAGATCTTCCAACACAGAGAGATGACCTGATAAATACTTCGCTTATCTGGCCCCTACATCCTATTCACACAGGACACAGCCATTGCCACCTCTAGGCCTTCCCGATGAGTCCCCTGCCACCCACTCCTATGCCATCGCTTGATCCTGAACTGCAGAACCGCTATCTCAGGCTACTGCCTGTTGTCGCCTCTGTCACATAACACCTGTCACAGGCAAGAGCTGGCTGGGTGATTCAATGCTCTCCCACTGTTGAAAATCAGAATCTCAAACCTGCCTGCTGGGTGTGTCCCTCTTGCCCAGGGAGGGAATGCACAGCAAGAGTGCCTTTACAAAGGAGAGCCTGCACCCACTGACGTAAGGATGCTTACTAAAGAGGCCCCGGAGGACCAGGGGAACCTAAGCATCTCCACTGGCTGCCCCACAGCACTTGGTCTGTAAACAGCAGAGACATGTGCTCCTCACGTGGCTTTCCTTCTGGTGGAACTTTACAGTCTACGATGCCAAATTCTCTTGCCCACAGCATCCCGAGAAAGTCCTGATTTCCATGGGAACACAGCCAAATCTTGGCCTGTGATGAGCCTCTGTCATTTTAATTTGGGTTCCTTTCAAAATTGAAATGAAGGTAGCTGGGCTGAATGCGACCACATTGAGAGTTATTTAAAACTTCTGACAGTGACTCAGGTGAAATGTAACCACCCTGCCAAGTGCACAGGACAATGTGACTCATGGGTGACTTTTACCTCCAGTTCTGCTGTGCTGGCGGCCCCCACGGAGCCATGATGACTTTCCAGTCATCAGCTGCAGTGCCTCCATCTGATGCAGACTGGGAGATCAGCAATGGGCCTTTTGAGGGTGAAATGCATTCAGAGGCCAGACATGATGCCAAGTGGAAGGAGTTTTATAATGACTCCATGGTGTTCGGAGCTTTTCTGGCTTCCCCCAGAGACCACAGCATGGTGCTGAGCCATGTTCCACAGGCTGAGCCAAGAAAGGAATCGGATGAAAAATGTCCCCTCGGAACAGGATGCTGCCAGCCTCCTGGAAAACAGCCCGATTCCTCTGCCCCTTTCTGAGATGGTGAAGACCTAAGGGTTTCTGTTCTATCCCCGTGCAGCGTGAGGAGAAAGGGTAGAATGTTCAGATAAGGAGAGGGCCAAGCTGGCGTCCTCAGAAAGGCATTAACTTGGTCACCACCATGAGAAGTGACTCTCATTTTCCACCTCTTTTCCCTTCTTCCACCTGCTCTCAACCCCACCTTCACCCTCACTCCAGCTGTCTCGTGGGGATGAATGGGATCCTGCCTATCTCTGTGCTTACAAGTTTTCTACTGCTTTGCTTTATTTTTTTCTTCTTTCAGTAAGTTGTACTGCCTCAAAACGCTTCTTGAGTGCTAAAATGTTTACTAAGTAGTTATAAACTTGAATTTAAAATCCCTCTTGTGCAGGGAATCTGAAAACCAAAGAAAACATTAGGAAGATGTTCTCAGGCTACCCATTCAGGGTGGTTAAGGCAGTTGGATCCCACATGTCCAACTGTGCATTTGAGTTCTGCACCCAGTGGCTTAAAAACATGCCAGGTGCATATGCATTCATGTCCAATATTCTGAAAGGGGAGAAATGGAAGAGAAGAGATTGCAGTGTGACCATTTTCTCCCTATCTATCACATGCACTGTCTGGCAAACCTAAAAAAAACAAAACAAAACAAAACAAAACCTCAAAACACCAAAATTATGTTAAGGAGTCAAAATGCCATTTGCAGAGAAGAAGAAGGAAGGCGACATTTTGTGGTGAGCTTAGAAAGATATGAGCATAGTTTATATTTTTAAATATCTGAAATATAGTTCTAGAAAAAGCCCAATTCTGATACTGGGCAATTTGGGGGAGAAGAAAAACTATATACCAAAGAGTTTTGCTGCCTAAAAGACCATAGAATGAGAACACTCCCCCCCAAAAAAAGACTGTGAGCCCTGCTTCAAAAAAGGGCAGTGCTGCTGTTCTCTTCCGATGCATTAGGAAGCAGAGATGCCCCATAGAAAATTCAGCTGTCAGCTTCACACCTAGTCCTACATGAACAGAATAATCAATAACCTTTTGCTGAAGTCGTGTTGAGAACACAAATCAAGATCTATTTCTGGAAAAGAGCAAAAAAGAATGAAACTAGAGATGAAACTCCCAGAGGCAACGTCGAGTCGTCCTAGGAAGTGCAGGCTTCCCGATCCCTGTGCATTCATCTGCGCGGTCTTTCTCACGCTCGGATAATCTTTCCAGAACAATCATACAGTGAAAGAGCACCCCCACTGTCTGCTAAAAGTTAGCTCAGCATGTGGTTCTGGTCATCCAGCTAGATCCAGCCCTGAGAGTCAAAACCAGGCTGAACATTAAAGATGGAAATAAGAAAATAAAACATAACAAAAACCAGTTGCCTATACATGCATCAAATGGCAAAGCTATTCATTTGGGGTTAAACTACTGTAGAATCCATTCTTTTTGTCCTCCTAATTGCCAAAGGGGCACGTGCCTGCACCAGATGAAATAGACACATAGAAAGAGAGAAGGAGTAACAGAAAGCATCACTTTGAGTTTTTAAAAAAATGTTGACCAATGGGGCATGGTCACACTGCAGTACCTTCTCCATTATCCTATCATGTCAGGATTTTAGTTATGCATGCATATGTGCTTGGTGGATTTTTCAAGCTGCTGGGGCTGCGATTTGAACCATACGTGGCCATATGGGATCTAGCTCCCTCAACTGCTAGGCTATAAGGGCGAGCACAGAATTCACTCCTTTTTTTCATTTTTTTTTAAGAGGGATTTTTGCTACAGGGTGTGTACGCTCACCAGATACACAAAGAGAGAAAGTAAAAAATCATCCCCCAGAGGGATGGTCACCCTACCACATCCCTCCTCCTTCTTTCTTTTAGGCATGCATGCACACATGCTTGGCATGAATTTCGTTATCAGGTCTGGGACTTGATACACAGTCTACCAGGTGGTAGTCCAGTGCATTAAACACTATGCCAACTGTTGGCCCCCAGTATCCATTTTTAATGAAGGCTGGAGATGAATAGGAAAAAAAAAACTGGAGCATAAAGACAGTCAAAAAAAAAATGAGGCAGTTACTAGTAACTATGTATAATAATACAAACAGCAGCAAGATGATGCCACTAACAGAATTATATCTTCTGGGTATCTTTCTGAAATAAATCATTTTCTTGATTTAAACAAGCATAGGTCTGAAACTTATGCCTCCATATTACCACTGCTTTATAGGAATGAAGAACAGAACTTAAAACCACAACTTAGAATGTGCTACACAACATTTTCCATTTGCCTCTGAGCAACCACGTCTGCTTTTGTGATTCTTGTGTTCCCTAGGGCTTTTCCCTCTTCTTTTCCTTAAGACTTCAACACTCTCTAAAGCACACTCTCCTCCATGAACTACAGTTGAAAAGATAAAAGAAGAAAGTGTTTATCACAGGTCTAATTACCAATTTCACTTTGTTCCGGCCTTTCTGTTCAGCCATAGTTCTACCTGGAATTTTCAGAGCGTTTACTTTTAAAACAAGGTCAAGAGTCCATCTATCATACCTTACCTTTGATGCCCGGAAACAGAAGGCTGTGGACTTGGTGTCTGACTTTCCTCGGTCTTGCAGCATAAGGCCCTGGTCTTCTGTCAAGGCCAGGTAGTGGCCTGTGGTGAGATGACGGAGTCGGAAAGCCTGGCCCCATCTGATGTGACTGCCACTCCAGCTAAGTAGAAGAAACAGGCAAGGAATTGCATTTATACAAAACATCAGTCCTTTTTATATTTAATATTTTAGTCTGTTCTTACCCATGTTTGTAAACTTATGAACCTTATGGTGTTCATTCTTAAGGGACCATGTACCAGTTTCCTGGCATGCTCGGGGATTTCATGTCTGTCTACCACTTTGAGTAGTTTTCTCTTTTGATCTCTCTTATTACTATTTTTCCCTTTTAGTGTTTTTGCCAGAGGGCATGAGTGCTTGCCAGAGAGAGAGAGAGAGAGAGAGAGAGAGAAGTCATCCACCAGGAAGGATGACCATGTTGCAAGCCCTTCGCCTCCACTCTCCTTTCAGTATTTTCAATAAAACATACATGCACCTGATCTGATTTTTAAGCTTTGGGGTCCTGGACTTGAATCTCAGTCAGCCATGTGGGAGTCCAGCACCTTAACCACCACCCTACTGACCCCTCTTAAAGGCATCAACAAGGAACATGATTCTGAGGGTAGGTCAAAGGTTTAGTATAATGAAAATCCCAAGTTTTTCTTTCTTCCTTCACTCCACTGAAGTATCTCGATGCAAATAAGCATAAAATGAATAGGAAGCCTGCCTTTTTGTTAATTGCCTCAAAGCATGTGTACTCACTACAGAGAGAGAGGGAAAGAACCCCAGGTAGGGCACGGTCATACTGTAACCCTTTCTGTTTCTCCATTCTGCTGGGGTTTGGGTCATACACACACCCATGCCTGACATGTTTCTCAAGTTGCTGAGGTTGGGATTCAAACTGCAGATGGCCATGTAGGCTCCAGCTTCACTAGGCTATGGGGCCATCCCAGTGAAGCTTGCCTTTTAACAGAAACTTGTTTCTGGAAAATCCAATCCTTTCTAAGTGTGCTATCTGAACTCAAAACATTTCACCACCACGAAGAGTCCTAACTTCAAAAGAAATAGTAAAAATACCCGCAGAGCCTATATTTGCCAGAGAGAGGCAGATAATAAAGACACTTCACAAATAAGTAAATAATATATTATGTTAGAAGATAAATTCTGTGAATTAAAAAGTAAAGCAGGATAAGAAGACTGAGATAAGGGAGATCCCATATTGCATGGCAGCCTTTTAATGGTCTCACATCAAGTGATTCACATTCAATGAAAGTTACGACAAGTGTTAGGGGAGAAATTATCCGTGATAACTCAAAGTTTATCTTTTAAGTCAGAATAGAAGTCTGAGAGAGAGTGATATGTCAACTTAAAAAGAAATCACTCTCTACTTTTTCCAACTCTTTGGAGCACCAATGAATCCAAATTACATTGAGAAAAGAATAAACTTCTTTATGTTTAGGCCTCTGAGGCAATGAGTTAATAACTACAACTAGAACTACACGTGCATATCTATTTTGACTTTTTAAAAAGCCCATTAAAGGCCCTATTAGGCCTTTAAAAGGCCTAATAGCCTGAGAACAAGAATATGTTACGGTCAGATTTTTAGTGGGGCTGAAAAAACAATGAAAATGCCTCAAACCAGTTAATGAGAACTCCTTAAAACAAATATTCCTTCCACCAGTTTGAGTAAGAAAATTTTGTGTGTGTGTGTGTGTGTGTGTGTGAGAGAGAGAGAGAGACAGAGAGAGAGAGAGAGAGAGAGAGAGAGAGAGAGAGAGGGAGAGAGAGAGAGAGAGAGAGAGAGAGAGAAGGGGGGTTAAAAGAAGTTCTAATATTTTCTTCTCATTTTCAATAGATTATAAAGAGAATTTTACTTTGAACATGTGTTTGGGAGAAATGAAGTAAACAGTTAGAGGGAAAGGCAACATGAACCCTCCTCTCTCATCCCAAGCAGTTTTGCTCAGGCCTCTCAACCCTCTCAGCAAGATAAAGGAGGTGCACTGAGCTGGACCCCTCTCCAGTAGTGTGGGGCTTGGCCACTACATGTTGTCACTCAAGCTTGTGGCAGGAAAATCTCAGCCTCCTGTTCCTTCCATCCAGGTATGTATTGCCTCTGAAGAGTTGCGGTAAATACCATTTTCTTCGCAATTACACTTGCAGCTAAGTTTCAATTGTGCTTACCCCATGTCATCATGACCACCCGTCTCTGTCATTTAAAGCTAACATTCTGGGACCAGCAGTTGGCGTAATGGCTATGCTGCTGGACTCCCATGTAGGTAACTGTGGTTTGAGTCCTGGACTTGGTGGCTTAAACTCATTCTGGTGTGTGTGCGTGCGTGCCCAAGATCCTGAGAGGAGAATGGAGAAGGGATTGCAGTATGGCCATCCCCCCTGGGAGGGGGGAGGTTGATCTCTCGCTTTCTGTCTGTCTGTCTCTCTCTTTCTGGTGAGCACATATGCCCTATAGCAAAAACCTCTCCAAAAATAAGCTAACTTTCTGCTGAAGTCAGCAGAAATACTGAGAGGAGAGAGACTCATCTCTTCCTGAGGATCTGATTAAAAGAACAAATGGGAAAAGAACTTTGGTGGCTCTCAGTGGCCATTCCAAGCCTGCCTTTCCATCTAGTCTCACAGCCAAACAGCAGTTTTGGAGTGTGTGCGTGTGTATGCGTGTTGTTCTTTATAAACAAAGTTATGGAAAATTTAGAATTTAGCTCTGAACCAAGAATTTCTGAGACTGTCAGGTGAGCTGGAGCAAATGAAATCTTTAGGAGAATCGAGCATATTGAAGAAGAAAGTAATCTTGAAAACAGCATCATCCGGCCCCTCCATTACCTTATCCGAAGAGGTTCCACTCTCCACAGAGACCTGGCTCGAGTCCCAGCTCCTCCAGCTTCATAGAGTATCCTCCTGTGTGCAGAGTTGGAGATTAGCTTTTATATATGTGACAATGATCAGCACTGGGTGAGGGACAGCTCCTTGCAGAGGCGGCTCAGACCCTGCTGTTTGTCTAAGCTCTCTCCACTCTCAGAGATAGCAAAACGCACAACAAGACTCAAAGGGAGGCACAGCTTCCCAGTTCCAATCTCACAGTCTTAGGAGGGACAAAAGCTGCTTTAGGGGAGAGAACTGCTCACCATGTACATATCATGGATAATCAGATGTACAATGGAAAGGGAGGGCAGGAATGTTTCCATTTCTACAAATATCAAAACAGCACAGTTATACACCATGATTCCAGACACCAATGCTCTAATTCTTTCAGGTTAAGCTCCTTAATGTATGTTACATTCTGAACAAAATGTATTTGTACTTGTAAAACACAAATTTGATACAATGTGAACTCATTTTCATTGTTCTAGTATACTTGGAACAAAGCCTTATGTTAGGTCGTTGATCACGATTTTATTACCAATATTGTTACCACATTTCCTATGTTAAGAATCATCTTTTAGCGTGTTTTTAAATAACATTTTTATTTTGGAAAAAATGTGAGGTTTATACAAACATTGCAAAGATAGTCTAGAGAAAGCCTGTCTAGTCTAAGCTTCCCCTAATATTCCCCCAAACTGAGAAATCAAAGTTGGTAGGTCATTACTAGCTGAGCTAAGGACTTTATTTGGATTTCACCTAATTTTCCCCTTACATTTTTTTCCCCATTCCAGGACCCAATTCAGGATGCCACATTGCATTTCATTGTCATGTCAGTCTTCCCTTGCTTTTTATGACTTTGACAGGTTTGAGGAATACTGGTTGGGGATCCTTTGAAATGTCCTTCAATCTGGCTATGTCTGTTTTAGTGATTAGCCAACTCTCAATTCTTTAATGTGCACAGTGGGGACCTATCTATACCACAGGTTATGCACAATTAAACAATCACACTTGAAGAGCATGTCTCAGAATGTGTAAGACATGGCCCCAGATCATGTTGTCTACCAAATCCAGCTACCTTTTGAGAGTCTTGTGATCTATTGAGAGAGATTAGAGACAATAGGTCCCTAACAGGTGATCACTGAGGTGAAAGGAAATGTATACTCATTTTCTCTTTTGGAAACTTAGTATAATTATGAACTAGTTCAAAAGATAAGCTTGGAATTCAGAAAAATCTGAGTTTGAATTTGTTAGTTGTGTGACCCTGGGCGAGACCCTTCAACTATCTGTGCATCAGCATGTTGGTGTGAAACAGGTCCAATAAGGATAATCCATCACAGGATAGTTATGAGGATTTAATGGTCTTTTAAAAAAGCAATCATGTGGGGGACCAGCAGTTAGCATAATGGCTATGTCACTGGACTCCCATGTAGTTGACTGCGATTTGAGTCCTGGACCTGGTGGCTTAAACTCACGCCGGGTGCATGTGCATGTGTGCCCAAGATCCTGAGAGGAGAATGGAGGAGAAGGGACTGTGGCATGGCCATCCCCCCTGGGGGGTGATTTCTTGCTTTCTGTTTCTCTGTCTTTCTGGTGAGCACACACGGCCTATAGCAAAAACCTCTCAAAAAAAAAAAAAAAAAAAAAGCAATCATGTGAAGATGTTCATGGATGTAAGAAACTACTATATATTGTTGACTTACTCAAATTCTGTTGAAATATCAATAAATGCTTATAAATATGTGTACAAAAATGTATCAGTGGTATAGAAATACAATGAAATATACATTGGCAGTAGTTACTTACGGAAAGCAGGATTTTAGAGGACATTTTTAAACCTTTTTCAAATGGACATGCTATCAAGAAACACTAAATGTTAGAAAAGAAAATACTACATCACTTTAGAGTTCGACACCCAGTTCCTCTGTACCAGGCCTAGGTAGTAAGGATGGAAATGATACTGCATTGACCTCTCAGCTCTTCAGGAAGATTTGCCGAGACTTTCACTGATGCTTTCCCCTTTGGTGAGGGTGGGAAGGACCCCTCAGGTAGAAAGGGTAAAACAGCACAGGAGCTGGCACTGGAGTGTTCTCCACCCCTGACATCTGAAGGATTCTTCTTCTCCTGTGACATTTGGGCGGCTTGCTCTGTTTAATCTCACAAGGTTACTGAGGTTGAAACAGCCTGTTCCCGTTCTCTAAAATAATTCCAAGGAGGGGAGTAGAGTGGGTGGTGAGCTGAGGTACTTTTGAATGTTTGGCTGACAGCTTAGCCTTAGCTTCAATAGGTTAAGTGACTTATCCCAGGGTGTTTGACAAGCCAGAGGCAGAACTGAGGATCAGAGTGCAGAATGTTAGATTGTCGATCTGGGTTTTCCAGACAGGGACAGTCGGTCTCTCTGGCTGGTCTGGCTGCTCTCAGACGTCAGAGGGAATACAAATGAGTCCCCTGGAGAGTCGGCACCGTCACAGTCATGCAGGAGCAGCTGCATGCCTCAGTGGCTGCTGGGATCTCTGAGCACTTCTCTATTTCCTATTCCCTTGTGCACCCCAGATCTCAGGGACCGTGGTCATCCTGGACAGTTCTGAATGTTTGCCTGCTGGCAGATGAGATGATTATGCACCTCACCTGGACATCAAGTGACACCAAGACATCCTGCTTGGCTGAGATACCAGTTGGCCCTTTAAAAATGCAGGGTCCAGTGTACTGAATGGCTGCTACTCCCCTGCCCCAATCTCAACTCCTTTTATCTTTCTTATAAAGGAGAGGGATATACCCTTTCATTTTCATCTGTTGGACTTGTTTCCAAAACTTAGATGAGAGCCCATGAATCCTCTGCCAAATGACGGCCATCTTTGCTCTTATTTCAATGACAGCACACGTGCCTGCTCAATGTGCCCATTTTGGGAAGTTCTCTCCAATCACATCACTCTCTTTCCACCTCCTTTAAAATGCTTTCCCAGTCTTTCCTTCTAAGCAAGACATTGTTGAATCACTCACCAGGAATGCCCCTCAAAGGGCAAATCTCTCAACCAATGTAGTTTTGCACCAGCTAATTTGGCTCTAATTTTAATGAAAGGTATGTGTATGGAGAGAGGGAGTATTGGGGTGCATCACACAGCGTTTCACTTTTTCCAAATTTCTACCCTTATAATAGAAATGGGAAGAACTAGTGAAATGCTGGTGTGTTCCATCTTAGGTGTACATAACTCTACAAAACTCATTCATATAACTTCAGTTCTTTACACACCTGCAAACCTTCCCCTGAATGCAGCAGAGTAAGAAATAAAGGAGACAGTATATTAAAAAAAAAAGAAAGGAAGATAGAAAACTGCAACTGTCCAGGATAACTTGACATTACTTAAGATAGAGAATCCTTAACTATAAGGAAAATCAGGTCACCCTAACTTCCCTACTCAGAGATAACTGTCAACCTCTGCACCAGTGACAGGGAGGCAGTGAGTAAATTAATCATGGCATGTGACAGGTATGGGCTTTATGTGTCCTAGACACTGTTCTGGGTCACATCTGGCTCTCACATCTGGTTTCTGTGAAGGACACAGCAGGTAAGAAGAAACTCAGAACTAGAAGGGATACATATTGCCAATGTATGGATTTTAAGATGCACAATAATATACTTAGCACATTGCTTCTGGGGGCCCTTTGGTTCTTCAAGGAAGGAATGAGCCCTCACAGAGAGTCAGTCTAGTCTGGCTTCTAGGCTTCCCTCTGAATCAGCCAGAGTATCACCGTTGTTAGAAGCCTGACCAAGATAATCTCTTGGTCATTAAGAGCCAATATCCAAAAGAAAAGTAGTTAACGAGGTTTCTGTAGGTATTGCACAAAGGAGAAGACCCCCTAATTCCTCAAATTCAATTTGGGCCTGAGGTTTTATTATTTTTAGACCAAACTTTAATGCTTATAGGGACAAGCTTTTTATGCTCTGTCCTCTTGATAATAAACAGAATACTAAAGGATTCTTCAGTAAATTAAAATATGAGTTAACATTTTTCTTTTCAAGGTTTTGAGCTTTTGAGAAGCATCCATTGGAGGCATCAACTATAGGACCAAAGAAAGCCTAACCCCCACAGCGCCTTGCAAATGTTGCCCTTGGCCCAACCTGTCGCTAATCCAGCACCTGCTGGATATCAATATATGTAGGTGTCTTCAATGCTATTTGGCAATAATCAAAACCGATTTGACAAAGTCCACCTTAACTACTTAACACTGGCATGATTAGCTTAATTTCCATGACCAAAGTGGGTGCTTCAATCTACAGAAACTTCTCAGTCTCAGAAGCAACCAAAGAAAATGAAGCAATTGGAAAGCGTTAGAGAACTGCTTGGCTACAAAGCAGCACATGTACATGGCTTTCTTATGAGTGAACTACTGTACTGCTATTCCTGTTTTACAAAATAGGCCTGTGGCTGGAGGAAGTTTTGCCCATTGAAGGTATAGAATTCATCTCTGGCCCAATGCAAAACTACGGTCCAAGTCCGTGGAGACGAGCCAGTGAATAGAAGGGTAAAGCTATTGGCTTACCTGTGCTGGGAATCATTCTGGTCGGTAGATGGTACCGTCAGACACTCATCATGACCATGGAAAAGGCGTACTACGTGCCCCCCAAGAAGGTATCCTATAAAAGAATTATATTCTACCATGAACTGATGGGAAGTTTAAAGAAGAGAACACCACATTTAAAAAGGGCGAATTCATGCATGTCTGAGTCACAGAAAACATCAAAAGGGATGCATCTGGGAAATTACAGATTTCATGAATTCAGGCCTCAGGCAGAAAAGACAAGAAAGTCAAAATCTAATGTTGAAAGTTCGATAGAGTTTCAGAGATGAGCAGGTCCAACATCAAAAGGTAAGGTGAAAATCATTTATCAATTGATTTCATTAGAAACTAAAAGGGAATATTAAGCTGTTACCATAAGGGAATTTTAAGTTGTTACCATTAGGAAGACAAAGATTTTTCCTATTGCTTAGAATGTAAATACATCCAACACTAAATTCCTAGACAAGTTCCTACAAGTGTTGGTGTGTAAACTTTGTGACAAAATCCAAATCAAATGACAGTCATGGGGGAAAAAAAGCAGGAGCTTAGAAGGAGGATAGCAAACTGTTCTAAAGAGCTGTCTTAAAAGAGGCTAGCTTTTGAATGGAATGCATTTAACAAACAGATCAAATCTGAATGCTACTCCTACAACATAAAGAAGAAAGCAGAATTACTCTCCAGAATCCCTCAGTGAACAAGTGTAGATTCTGATATCAGTAAGCACTTAGCTTTTAGAATAAGAAAGAAATCTCAGTAGTCGTGGAGTTCAGAGATGAAAAGGAAACAATGAATTTCAAGGACATGACGACCCATTAGTCTCCAAATAAAGTCTGAGCCTTAACTCAAAGAACACCATGGCAAAACAGAGGCCTCAAACTAAGCTTGTTTTGTATAGAGAAATGGGATTTATTATTCTTTTGAATTTAAAAATTCCCCACGCTACTGTGTTCTCAGGAGACATATGGACTTAGTATGCTCAATGTCTACCTCAGAATTTTTAAAAATCAAATAATTGGGTCACTTGAGGGACTGTCTTAAACCATTTTGTGTGCTGTATTAAAACAGCAAGAATGAGAACATCCCAGTGTTATTAATGCACCTTGTACGGTGACGGTACGGTTTTCTTTAGCTCCTTTTCACTTAGATGAGAAGAATTTTTCTTAAATTTCTCCCAAACATTCTGAAGTTCATTTAAAATTTTTTCTGTATCTTGTCGGACTAATATTTCCAGCTATATCCCTTTTTTTTGCATTAAAAATAATTCAAGATACATTGAAGGTGGATTCTTAACAGCCAATTTATTTAAAAAATTAAAATCCTCTATGATTGAGCTCTTCATTAAACTCGTCACCTCATCATGGTGAGGCCCTGCCCCATTGGGAGCCTACTGTGTATAGTTCTGGGCTCCTTCGATCAGTAGCCCACCCCACAGAGAAAGTGTTGGTGCATCCCATCTTCTCTTAACTGAAAAATATTGGGGCCAGAGTCAGGTGAGAAGTATTACGATGAGGACTGCTTACATTCACGAGGGCTAAAGTAGGCTTCTCATTAAGGGATGCTCAAAGAGCTTTTGCAACAGAGCCAGAAGACTCAAGTGACATGCTATCCAGACTATGTGATAACAAGAGCACTCAACACTTCTATAAGGACCTTTTTGACACGATTTGCAAATAATCCTTAATTAATCTCCACATGGCCTCTGTTGAGACTGTGAAATAATTATATTCCTATGATGAAAATGAAAACTTTACTATGAGGATGGAGTCAAACGTCTGAAGAATAGATTTAAACCCAGAGCTTTTTATCTCGATTCCTGATAGAAAGGGAATGACTGAGGATAGACTTAGGGTGTGGGTTAATTTTGGCACCAAGGAAGAGAGTCAAACACATCCATCTTTTTAAGACCTGCCACATGTTGCTGAAAGATTTAATGGTTTGCTGCTTCCTGATTATTCTGCTTAGCTATGACAACTTCTGAAACTGGGGTATCACCCTGACAACTCTGCTCCCTTCTATTTTCAAAGATCCTAAGCAGAGAAGAACATTCCAATTTGGAACTACTAGTCTCAGGGTAAAAACTAGGGTTAAAGCCTACGGTATGACTATTTTTAAACATTCTGATCTTGTCATAAAGTGCTAGACTATAAACGATAACCCACAGGTCACTGACACGAGATCATTTTGCACAGCTCCAGTATTGCCTATGAGTGAGGTAAGGACAACATGTTTATTATATAACTCATAAGGTGCTTTGACTTTGCCTGGCTTCAAGAAATAGGATATGAGGACAAAGTCTGACAATCTTAAGGGGAAAAGTAAAATATTGAGAAAATTTCACTTATTATTTTTAGTGGTCTTCCATTAACAAAAGTGAAAAGAAATGACCAAGCACACTTTTATTAGGGAGAAAGTCCTTTCTTATGTGGAGAGATGAATAGGGTGAAAGAGAAACAATGTCACCTTCTTGGCAAATAATCTCTTCTAAGATTGAAGTCACTGAAGTCTATACACTTACATTTAAGAAAACATGAAAAATAACAACTAATAACTTTAAGTAAAAATGAAAACCCAGTGAGAGAAGGTAAGGTGCATACCTAAGTCCTGAACACATATAATGCTAAAATAATAGTGGGCTGTAAAGGATTAAAAAGTAATGTTGGGATGTTCATGTAACTAGAAGTCAGGACAGAAAACAATCCATACTGACATCAGAGAAAGAAATTCAGGTGAACTAAAATCATGCTACCTGTGTACCAAGACATTCAGGTGGGAGCTAGAAAGTAGCAGAAAATGTCAATATCTACAGCACAAGAGAGACTACCAGGCTCTGGGCTGAATGCATATAAAATAGCACACCTTCTTCGATGCTACTTCCTGAGCACGTCGGATGTACATTCCAGAGTGTTTGCATAAAGGAGGCATCCACTTGTATGTGACCATTTGATATCGAAAGATGCTGCAGCAGAAACAGAAAGGAGACATCCTTTAGATCCGCAGGCCAGTACTGACAGAAGCAGCTCACCTAAAATTTCAAGGATTAAATCTAATAGCCTTACTGTCACCTGGCTCTTCCTACATAGCCTGTGGGAGATTTTCCACCCAATCAAGAAGCAGCTTCAAAGTGGGACACTTTATTCTGGGAAGAGGAAGTATTCAGCGACAGAGGTGGCAGACAAGTGCTGAATTCATCCCCTCAGCTGGATCCCTGATTCAACACGAAGTCATAAAATGTCTATTCTTTGTAGGATAAGGAAGCTCACAAATGGGAAAAAATTACTCCAGCATTTGGATGTGGCAAAGCAACATCTGCCAGCAGGGCTGGCTCTCTGAGAAGCTGTGGAGAAGCTTACAAACTTATCTCTGACATGTCTCTGATCCTCAGACATTCCCACCCCAGCCGAGGACCGAATGCCAATACTGCTTGTTTAATACCTAACCCCGGTTGCAAAGTCTTCCCGGCATCATCCAACCTCTGCAGTATTCCACACATTACAGTATTTAAATCATCTTTCTACACCGTAAGCTTGTATTCCCACATTCCATTCTTTTTGGCTTATTCTTCCCTGGAAAAGAGCTAAACAGTGTGACAAATTCACAGTAATGGCAGCTAATGTTTAATAGTGACTGGGGAATCTTAGCAGAGTTTGCTGGACACTGCACCATAATCCAAAAGACAACCAACAGTTAAATTCCCGGCACCATGGTGATTTGGCAGGAGAGAGAACTTAATTACCTCTCAGGTACACTCTGTAAAAGCATCTTATCCTACCCTGTCTCTTGGAGTTCAGCTCTCCCTAGCTATCTACTCCTAAAGGAACAAAATTCTGAAAATGAAAGATGCCTATTAGAAGATACTTACAAGGTATCTTTCAGAGGAAACACTGACGAGGATGAGGTCATCACCAATTCGAACTTTCTCTCCCTCGGACCTCTGTTTGGAAGCAGGATGGATGGTCCACCAACAGGCTTCTCCTATATAGAGACTCCTTAAGTTAGTCATTGCTTCACAGAAGCCCTCACCCCTGTTTCTGTCTCTCATTCTCCTTCCTCCTGACGACACCCCTCAAACACACACACACACACACACACACACACACATATAGACTCACACATGCAGACTATGGATGTCAATGTCTATTTACCTGTAACCACCCCAGTTAGCGCAGTACTTACTCTTGACTATATCATTTTAATGTTCCCTAAAGATAGAAAAACTAGGTTTGGGAAACAGTACTGGAGGCCAGAAACTAGAAGCCTTTGAGTATGAGGGGACCTTTGAAAAGCTCATAGAAAGTACGTCTTACGAAAAAAAAGTATACACAGATTTCAAAAATTTTAGCATCAAAATAAACTTGAACTTTAAATTTCATTTTTCATTAACGTTTGGAAGTCCCTTTGTTACTTTTAACGCATACAGAAAAATGCTGTCTTCATATCCCTTTCAAAGCTTGAAGAATGACTCACTGGTCTACTGAATACTTACACACTTAGACCTTTGCTCCCCACTCCCATGAAATTCTACTCAAACACCTGGAAAGGGATTTTTAAAAGGCCTAAACCTACAAGGACTAAGACAACAGGTAAGAAATCGATAGCAAAGAAGAAAGGTTCATATTTTTAGGAAAAGGGAAGCAGATGGATACTTCAAGCCATGAGAAAGCTAAAACCCAAGTCTAAGTAAGAAAACAGAAAAGAAGAAGCCACCAATAAAAGCACATTCCTGCTGCAGATTCCCTAGACAAATCTTTGAAATTGGAGGTAAAAACTATCTGTGAAGGCAGCAGTAAAAGATGGGCTTAAAACAGGAAGATGCTGAAAGCTTTAAAGGAACATTCAACCCCCAGATCCCTTTCCCCATCCTACACAGCCAGATGGCTCTTCCTTCTCCATACTATGGTGGAAGTTTAATCCATGGAACACAAACAACCAACAGTCTGGCCTGGAACTGTCAGGCATTGTCAAACAAGGAAGTAGAGTCTGGCTGAGAACAGAATGATTAAAAGTTCACACCTGACTAGTAACACCCAAGCTCCTCTCTCTGCTTCCTGAATGCCAGCTCTGAGGCTTGAACCATTCCCCACATTTGAGGATTACTGTTTAGGGAAGGCAAACTACCCAAATAAAAGGGTTAGTAGCTTGGGGATCTTCAGTGAAATACCTACATCTCTGCCAGATTATCCAAAAGTGAGTTTTAACAGAGGACAAACTACAACTAGCTTCTAGTAGGCTTTTATTGACTCGATCTAAATACCCTAAAACATCAAAGGAAATCAAAGACCTCCTAAAATCTGAGAAAACTCTCCATCATGAATGACAGGAACAAAACGAAAAGGGGAAAAGAGACTTGGAGAAAACAGAACAACAAAATCTTAAGATTTTATAATTTGTAGTCTAAGAAAGATAATCATGTTACATTCATGGAACAGCTATGAAAGTGTCCATGAAGAACCCCTTTAGAGAAAAAATTACTCTGATTATGAATAAAAGAAAAAAACAAAAAAGGTTGTAGGATAACATTAAAAATTCTCCGAGAACGAAAGAAAAAACAGATCAGAAATAGAAACAAAAGAGAGTCAGAAAACCAGCCTAGAGAAATTCCGAAAAGTAAGAGAAAATAAACCAAGAAGTAATATTAAATAATATTAAACTTGCCCAATGCTGCAACACAAGCATTTCCAAACTGAAAGGGACTACAGAGTCCCCAGCACAGTAGAGAACAGAGACTCACACCAAGGTCTATTCCTTTGAGACTTCAGAACAGAGAGGCTCCACACCAAGACATATCTCTGTGAGATTTCAGATATGAAAGTAAAAGAGAAAATCTTAATAGTGAGGACAGAATTCTAGATACTTTTTTCTATTCCAAAGTTGTTTCCAGGGAACCTGGGAGAGTCATGCCTACAAACATTAATAGGGGCCTACAAACATTAACAGATGGCTTTGGTCCATTGATAGTGAGATGCCGTATCCTGTCCCTGGCATATTATTTTTATGATGAATAGTATGCCTTCTTATCTCTTAAGAGTAAAGCACAGACATTCTTTGCTGATTTCTTACAGAAACATAGACTTGTGTTTTTATTTAACTAATTACTAATTTGCACCAGGCCAGTGTAAAAGACTCCTTATGCTGATTGACAACTCTCCTGCCCTCGGAACTAAATAAAAGGAACCACTGTATCTTAGCACCCCAAGAAATACTTTCGCATTTCTCTGAGTGCGTCACTCAATCTCGTGTTCAGAATAAACCATGGTAATTATTATTTCTACAGAGCTTGGTTATTTCTGTTGACAATAGCTTTTAGAAAAGAAAAACAGGTTCATGCACAAAGGATCAGGAAACAGAATATAGACTTCTCAATAGCCAGACCATAAGCCTTTGGGAAGCTGAGGAAAAAAGAAAATTTCCAGTGCAGAATAAACCAAACTGAATTATTTGTGATATCTGAAAAAATTTTCAGACAACAGTTTTTCTTTTGTACATTTTTTTTCTTTTTGGTAAAAGCTACTGGATAATATGTTCCACCAAAATGAGATGGTAAATCAAGAACGGGGAAAAAATAAAACCCCAGAGATTCTGAAAGCACGGAATTTAGGAGAGACGCAAAGGGAATTCCCTAGGTAATGATGGATGTTTCTAAGAAGATAAAACTGATGGAACAGACATGACTGAGTCAGAGCAGGTGAGATTTTTCACTTCTATAGAAAAATTGAGAAGTGAATGAATGAATAGGACATAAAAAAAACTAAATAAGGTGATTATTAACTACTGGAAAAGCCAAAACTTATACAAAACAAACCTGATGACAGCATATCACCAGGCTCATTCACAAATAAAAGTTACAGTTATACCAATGGAAACAGTATAGTGACTAGGAATAGTATAACGATTTGGTAGCTACAGAGACAATACGTAACCTGGAAAGACTACAGAACAGCAGCATATACATATCTCACAAATAAGTGGTAAACACTACCAGAGGAGCTGAAAGCAGATGCTCTGGAGAGGCAGGAATCCAAAGCCAGGAATGACAGGGCAGGACACTGACATTTTTAACATTATAAATACGCTATTTATTTCCTTAAACTATACACGGTATGATTTGATTAAGTTTTAAGTTATATGACAGGACAGGCTGACCTCTACATTGGAAAGGGAGAAGGATATGTATATCCTTCATGTGCTCTCTGGAACACCAGAAGTGTCTGGGATAAGGAGGACCCTGAAGGGGCACACAGAGGGTGAGTTTTCCTACCGTCTCCTGTGTTCTGGATCCCAGGGAGGCAACTGTTTTCTGATTCAATAGCTCACCCCAGATAGTATTAAGCTTAGTCTCAGCTATTTTTGTATTTTCCTTTTCTCTCACAAATATTGAGAATGCCTTCTTCAAGAAAAATATAAGCTGAGTTTGGGGTGAGAGAGGTGACATTGTAAAAGCAAATTACTTGAGATTCTAGGTTTTCCTGATCACTTGGCTAGGAAGTGGTATTTCTCAAGTTCTTCCCAAGTATTGAAAAGTATGGAGTTGTTTTAATAATATGAAACAAATGACCATATACAACTTTTCAACTACACGCTCCAAGACAGTTTTTTTTATATTTACAGGCCGACTTACATTCAAAGAGTGGCACTTCACTCATTTTGTAATTTTCAGCAAGGTTTGAAACAGAAGAAATTATATTTTAAGACTAACACTTTAGCTGAAAACAAAGAAACCTCAAATCACATTCAAATATAATCTTATATTAGGTATAAAAAAGAATCCATTAGAAGCAGAGGTAGGCCCGCTCTTTTGCTTTGTACAAAAACGAGAAGGAAGAGAGAAAGGAGCTCCCTTAGGCATGCTTAGGACACAATAATGTAAGATGCAAAAACAGCAGATGTACATGGTTTAGACTCTTGTTTTCTTTTCCTATATTATCCATTAAATCAGATGATCTAGATTCTTCCTTTATGATCCAGGTTTAGAATAATGACAGACTTTTGTTCTTCTTTGGCTACCCAACCTTAAACCTCACTGCCCCTACCATCACCACCAATCTGGGAGAAAAACATCACGATATTAAAGACTGTCTTCAAATTAGACATCTTCCTGCAGTGTGAGCTACGCTGTTTTCTTCCACCTGGTCTCTCTTTGTTCCTGCCCAGTTTCTAAGTCTGCAACTTCAGCTTTGGTGCAGGTGCTACCCACTATCCTGCCCATAAATCTGCTTGAGTTAACATGAATCGTTTTTGTTGCTTATAATCAAGAATCCTGATTAGACAGAGTCCAACCTCTAAATGGAATTTCTATTCTATTTATATATTCCATTTCTTGAAAGACAGACTGTTCATGAATTCTGCCAGCCACAGTGAGTATTCTACATCCCAAGGTCAAATACTCCCCTCATGGTAATTGTAGATGTTACAAAGTGGTTTTCTTCATTGAAGTGTAATGTGCCTCCATTCAATTTCTACCCAGTGCTCTGTTAGTCTCTAGAATAACCCCAAGAAAGTTAGTATCTTTGATACTATAACTTTGTAGATAATTATGTTAAGTTCTCTCTTCTTCATTTCTGGTTTCCTGTGAGATCTTCATCATCCTGGTCACCATCTTCCCTAGGACCTACCTTTTTACTACCAATTTATTTATTTTTTTAAACTGCACTCAAGGTTAAAAAAAAAGTCAGTGGTTCCCAAAGTACAGGATGTATACTATTAGTGCTAGAAGACAATTAAGTGACATTGAATCAGATAGTGAAAAGCTTCCTTTTTTACTATTCTATTTTTAACCTTCTGATTTTAATTACATTTTAAATTTATATTGACAAATTACAGCTGTACATATTCATGGGTTAAAAAGTGAAGTTATGAGAATACAATGTTGAATGACCAAATCAAGCCAACTCATAAATCAGCTCAGACATTTGACATTTTCTGTGATGAGAACATTGGAGACCCATAGTCACAGTGACATTGAAATGTATAGTACTCAGCTGTTAAATATAGTCACCATGCTGTGCAACAGATTTTGGGAGGGGGAAATCAAACTTATTTCTCCTATCTGAAACTGTGTGCTCTTTCATTACCATTTCCTCAATCTCCTGACCTCATTCAACTTCCTGGCCTCTAGTAACCATCATTCTGCTTTCTGCTTTGACGAGTTCAATTGTTTTAGATTTTACATTTAAGTGAGAACATGCGGTGGTATTTGCTTTTCGTGTGTATGACTGGCTTATTTATTTTAGCATAATCTCATCTATGTCATCACAAATGACATAATTTCTTCCTTTTAAAGGCTATGTAGCATTTCGTTGTGTTTACAGCACATTTTCTTTATTCATTCTTTGGTGGATTCTTAGGTTGACTCCATGCCTGGGCTACATGAATAGTGCTGTAATGAACACTGGAGCGCAGACATCTCTTCAAATGTCTCCTATAAATACCCAGAAGTGGGACAGCTAGGTCATATGGCAATTCTATTTTTAATTTTTGAGAAACTTCTATACAATTCTCCATAATGGCTGTACTAACTTATATTCCTATCAATAGTATACGGAGGTTCCTTTTTTTAAAGCCTCATCAACCCTTGTTATGGTTAAGAGCCACATATAATAACCTCAAAGCTAACATTATACTCAATGGTGAAATACTGGAACCCTTTCCTCTAAGATTTAAAACAAGACATGTATGCTCACCACTTATATTCAACACATTACTGGAAACTCTAGACACAACAATAAAACAAGAGGAAGAAATAAGAGCATAAAGCAAGAAAGGAAGAAGAAAACCTGTCACTGCTTGCTGATTACATGATCATATATATAGAAAATCCTAAAGAACCTACCAAAGAACTATTAGAACTAATAAATAAATTCAGTAAAGTTGCAAGATACAAATTCAATGTGCAAAAATCAGAAGACTTTCTCTACACTAACAAGAACTTAAAAAAAAATAAACCAAGAGAGTAAGTTCTAATGGCTAAAAAACAAAAATTAAAAAAATTAAAAACTTAGAAATAATTTAATCAAGAAGGTAGAAAACCCATATACTGAAAAGTATAAACCATTAATGAAAAAAACCATATACACAAATAAGTGGGAATATATGTCATGTCCATAAATTGAAGAATAAATATTGTTAAAGTGTTCATGCTGTCAAACGTGATCTACAGAGTCAAAGCAATTCCTGTAAAAAATCAGTGTCTTTTTTGTTTTAGATTTTTTTTTCTTTTTTTTTTTTTTTTGCCATAGGACATGTGTGCTTGCTGGAGAGAGACAGAAAGAGGGAAAGTGAGAAATCAGCCCCCTGGGGGGATAGCCAGGTAGCAATCCCTTCTCCTCTTAAGATTTTGGACACACACACACAGCCTGATTTCCAAGTCACTGGATCCAGGACTTGAATTGTAGTCAGCCATGTGGGAGTCCAGTGACTTAACCACCATGCCACCTGCTGACCTCAGCAATGTCATTTTTTATATATAAGAAAAAAAAATTGAAGTTCATATGGAACCACAATGAAACCCCAAATAACCCAGGCAGTCATAAGCAAAAAGAACAAAGCTGAATCATCACACTACTTGATTCCAAGATATACTACAAAGCAATTATAATTAAAACATCATGATAATGGCATACTAGAAATATTAACCCATGGGACAGAATAGAATGCTCAAAAATGAATTCCAAACTCAAAAATCTATGGTCAATTGATTTGCAACAAAGGTGCCAAGAATATGCAATGGGAAAAGGACAGTCTCTTTAACAAATCATGCTGGGAAAACTGAATATCTAAATGTAAAAGAATTCTTTCTAATTGCATTGGAGAAAGTTTTTAGTTTAGATCTAATATATCATTAACACTTTTCTAATAATTGTCAACATCTCCTAAATCACTTAAAATGTGGGTTTCCTTTCATAATATTTACTTTCATGGCAAGCAATACAAGCTTTCTACTTATAGCAAAGATTTAAGTTTCATCTATAAAACATTAAGTAAAAAAGTCAATTAAAAAAACCATGGTGGTAGATTAATGCTTGGAAAACACTGCTGTAGAAAGTGTTCGATCTAGACACAATAGTTCATTACTTCAGATCATATTACATTACCTTTCTTTTTCAAAAGTTATTTGCTATCATTGGTTCTTACCAGGAATAACTTGTTTACTTACTCTCAAAACCTACCCATAAAAAACTATTTTTCTTTGAGACTCTGACAGGCTGCAGTTAAAGTATTATGTCCTCCTTGACTTTTACTGCTTGTGTTTCCAACACCAATTCTCTCTATAGTTCACTATTCTTTAACATTTTAGCAGACCTATTTCTTGACCAGGTTGGTTTGGAATCCCAAGTGAGTAACATATTCAGTATCCTTCCCAAAAGTCCCTTAGCCCAAGACTCTACTAAGCAGGAGTTCTGGGGATGTTGACTTACCTGTGGCATGTTCTTGAAGACCTACATCAAAGGCAAGTTTATCTGTCTGGGATCTTGATGTAGTCAAACATGTTAGGTACTGTGAAACAAAAGCAGATGCTAGTGAAGTCACTCTCTTCTGTGAGGCCTTGGTATCTCACCACTAGTTAGCCTCCAGTTCATCTCAACAATGGGCCACTGTGAAACAGGCTATTTGTCTTGCTCATTGGAACATTAATGGGTACAATACTTTGTGAAAATGCTTTAATGATGCATTTAAAATCTTGATGATACTCTTACCTGATGACCCAGTGACTTAACTTATATGCTACAAAAGTACAGGGGGATATGAAATTAAAGATACTTTAGTTGAGGGACCAGCAGATGGCGTAATGGTTACGTCACTGGACTCCCACATAGTTGACCTCTCGCCAGGCACATGTGCTTGCACACCCAAAATCCTGAGAGGAGTATGGAAGAGAGGGGATTGCGGCATGGCCATCCCTCCTGGAGGGTGATTTCTCACTTTCTTTTTGTCTCTCTCTCTCCAGTGAGCCCATACACCCTATAGCAAAAAGTTCTTTAAAAAAAAAAATATGTTAGTTGAAAGATACGCTGAGAAACTTTTAAATTAGAAACAATAAAAATAGAACATAAATAATAATGAAAAGGCAAGATAAATTTTGGTACTTTTATTTAATGAAATACTATATAACTAAAAGTATTTATCAGGAGTTGTATAATAGCATGGAGCATTGTTTATAATACACTGAGCTAAAAAGTAATATACTAAATAATACATTTATACAGTTAATCTATATATAAAAGTTTAAAGGCATAGCAACCAGACAAAGAGGAATTTTATACCAAAATGATGATAGAAGTTATTTTTAGGTAATGGAAATGGGAGAATCATTTGGGGAATCATGATTTCTACTTATTTCCTATTTCTCAAATTTTCTATGAGCATTAAAACTTCTCAAATTAATATTTTTGTTTTTCCTAAAAAGAAAAACACATGGGCAGGTAAATGTTTTAAATGATTATTTTGCTAGAGGGTGTGTATACTTGCCAGACAGAGACAGAAAGAGAGGAAGAGGAGAACACCACCATGAGGACTGGTCATGCTGAAATACTTTCTCCCCCATCTCTCTCTCCTTTTGGGACTTTGGGCATACATTCATGCATGCCTGGCATGTTTCTCGAGCTGCCAGGTCCAGAACTCAAATCCAGGACTTGAGCTGCAGGGTAGGCCACGTGAGATCTGGCTGCCTTACCCACTAGGCTGTGGAGCTGGCCCTTATGTGATTTTTACAGTAACTTAATAAAGCAAAGAAACCCATGACCTGTTTCTGTACCCCCCACTGATGGGCACACAAAGACCTCTCAGAATTAGATTGGCAGGCAAGTAAGCACTTGGGACATGCTTTTGAGCTGTATTTCCAGTTTTCCACACGAGGAAGATAGAAAATCACTGCACTGCCCAAAATCACATCTCACAGACTTTATACCCAGAACTGCTCTTGAAAGGATCCAGCCAGAACAGAGTTTATCATAACTGCAAGGATTTTTTGTAAGGAGGGGAAAACTTAATGATAAATAATATAAACCTTCATATATTTTACCAGGATGTTAGCTTCAGTTTTTGAAGCCATGAGTTATGTGCTGTTGGGGTTCAGTTATTCTATTTAGGTAGAAAAGGAAAGGTGTTAGGGTTTTATTTACCCTATAAATATGTATCAGATTCTTAAAGATAACTTAACACCCTTAATTCCAGAGACTGTCATGGTCTAAGGTTTTCCTACTCTCAAAAATGTCCCCATCTCCTACTCAGATATACTTGCATTTGGTGATTTTTGCTGTTTTTCTTTTTTCTTTTTTTTCTTTCTTTCTTTTTTTTTTTTTTGTCATGAAGGACTACAACAGATGAATGTGCAGGCTGAAAAGGTCAGCTTCTTACTATTGCTCAAAAACAAACAAAAAACACTGCACTAAATAAATTATTTGAGAGTCAGCTGTTCCTTCCACTGCCAACTTAATAGTTCAAGCTTTGAGATGAACCTTGCATCACGCTGCAGGTGTAAATGTATGGAAATACAGTCTTGAATTAATGTAACGGTTTTCCACTAGGGCTAGTGAAAGAAGACAAATCTTCCTTCCAATGACCATAAGTAAGGAAGATACACACAGGAACTGAGAGTCACTGTTGTTGAGGTTGACACATCTTATACTTGACTGAGATCGGAAGAGTTGTTTGTGCTGCTGCTATTGTTTTTAAGAGAGATTTTTGCTATAGGGAGCATGTGCTCATCAGAGAGAGACAGAAAGGCAGAAAGCAAAAAATCACCCCCCACAGGGAGGATGGCCACAGTGCAATCACTTCTCCATTTTCCTCTCAAAATTTTGGGCGTGCACACGCACATGCAGCCAGTGTGAGTTTCAAGCCACTGAGTCTGAGACTCGAACCGCAGTCCACCATATGGGAGTCCAATGACATAACCACTATGCCATCTGCTGGTCACAGAGTCTTAATACTACTGCAAATGATCTGCAATATCCACATTTTACAAATAATATTTATTTAAAACTTGCGATTTCTTTTTCAAGTTACACTGAATTATCACCATTCTGGTTAATTTTGTTCTAATTCCCTGATTAGTTATATAGCCTAATCAGCTTTTCTCCTAATCTTCCCCCCTGCCTCTGGAGTAACATGAAACCTTCCTTTTTTTTTTTTTTTTTTTGGAGAGGTTTTTTGCTATAGGGTGCGTGCACTCACCAGAAAGACAGAGAGAGACAGACAGAAAGCGAGAAATCACCCCCCAGGGGGGAAAGACCACACCGCAATCCCTTCTTCTTCATTCTCCTCACGGGATCTTGGGCACACACGAAAATGTGCCCGGCGTGAGTTTAAGCCACCAGGTCTGGGACTCGAACCGTGGTTGACTACATGGGAGTCCAGCAACATAACCATTACACTAACTGCTGGTCCCGAAACCTTCAAATTTTTCTAGGACTTATCATTCTATTTCTTTTAGCTAAGAGGAGAAAAGTCACAAAATCCCATTTGATCAATTTTTCTTCTATTCTGATTATTTTTGTATATTAAAGAAATCAGTTATTCTATGATTCATTTGAT
Source organism: Tupaia tana (assembly GCA_026018925.1). NCBI lineage: Eukaryota > Metazoa > Chordata > Mammalia > Scandentia > Tupaiidae > Tupaia > Tupaia tana. The sequence continues at coordinate 38,868,203 of JAKSZU010000023.1, read as the reverse complement.
CACCAATTCAGTAAGTGTTTATTGAGCTTCTAGTATGTCATGGCATTATACAATACTTGGTAGGGTTAGGTTTAGTAAATTAAGAAAAAAAGGACATGGTTCTTTTTCTTGTGAAGTGGGAGTATGTGTTAGACAGTAAACAAACACATAGTTGTAAACTGAGGTAAGTGATATGAGGAGATACAAAAACAATATGTGCTATAATTCTTTATTTTCAAATAGCACCCACTGTAAACCTGGAGTTTTGCTAATTTCTTGTACCTTCCTCCCTCTTTTTTAGCCCTTCTCGAATGGTGAAGGTAGACATTGAACTGTGCTTACCATTCCGCTGAAAGAATGCCTCAAGAGAATGGCGTGGCCATATAGCAGGGTCCTGTGACCGCCCCCTTGTGCTGCCTGTGGGAATGAGGAGGAAAAGTGTCAGCATGTAACAGCTACAGCTTCTCTGAGCGCAAAGCAACACAAGAATTCGGAAACACTGATTCCAAGGAAAAGATCCATGGCAAAGCTCCCAAGGTATTCATTCTGTAAGCAAACGGCCGGCCTATGACAGAAGGAGACTTGTGATCACAGCCATGCAACATCCTTGGGGAAGGGTAGTGGGGCCAGACTTCATAGAAGTGGCCCCTGCCCAGGATCAGCAGAACCCCAGAGCTGCTCTACCAGAGAAGCATGTAAATGAGATAGGTACAGCTTACCTTCCTTTGAAACTTCTCAGAAGCATTCAGAGTGAGAGAGAGAAACACACATGATGTAACTACAGCCTAGCAACAGATGGCAGCATGGTGGACAGCATACGGTCACGTGCTGTGCCAGGCAATCTTGTCCCTTCCAGGCACTCATGCCTTCTGCCCACTCACCTACATTGCTCCTTTTACACAGACCTCACCATGAGAGATGGCCCTGAAATCTGGGACTTTAAAAGGCTAACTGGTTATGCTGAAAGGGAGCTTTCAGTCAAGACCACCTAAGAATTCTCTGCCTCACCAGGCAGCTCCACTTTGGCTGTTTGCTCAGTAGCTGCCCCAACAGTGGAACAAGGAGGCATCAGAGGAAGACATGGCCCAAAACAGAGCTGCTTGCATCTCTTTCTTTAATACAATTTCACACATCCCTATGCTAAACTGAATAGCACAAGATAGAAGACTAAACTATTATTTATTCTAGTTGTGGGTGCGTAGGTAACTGTTTCTACACTGAATCTACAGAAAATTTTAGAATTACTTTCACACGAATATTTCCAACCTCTCATTTAAGTCTCTCGTCATCATGCAAACCTGTCCACACAAACAAAATTTTTTGATGACACATTCTTTTTACAAAAAAATATTTGAGCACAGGCCCTCCCCTCAGGAAATGTATACAAGGAGATTATCCAAAGCTTGAAGTCAAAATCAATTATGAAGAAAAAAATTTTTATTTATTTAACATTATTTATTATTATTCTTTTATTTTGACCAGAGAGAAAGACACAGAGAGGAAGTGAGAAAATAAGCCACAAGGTCCAAGACTTGAACTGTAGTTGGCCACGTGAGAGTCCAGCACCTTAACCATCACACCACCTGCTGGCCCCAAAATTCTAACATAACCCTTCTACATGCCAAGGGCATCTCTCAGTCTACTTTATTTCAATCTAAAGATAAGAATTCCAGGGCTTATTTGAGACCCTGCTCTTTTCCAAGACCCCACTTCAGTCACAGCCACGAGCAACGGGTAGATGGGGAAACCAAGTGGTGTGAAGACTAGGGCTTTGAGTAATTTTATTTCAACTCTGGATTAATAGAATCACTCTGTCAAAGAGATGATTTCCCTGTCATACAATGAGCCTAAAGAAAAGAAAAAAGATAAACGTGGTATCATGTTCAAAAAATGCTGATAACTAAATATAAATGGGGCTGTGGTTTTTTTTTCTTCAGCTATAGAGATATTTAAGTGTTCTCCAGACATTAATACTCTGTAGGCACTGCAATGCTCTTCACAATGTTTTCAAATTTTTGAAATTATTTGTACTAACTTTAGTCTCTGTATTTACAAATGTGTCAACAGCCTACGTTAAAATTAGACATACTAGATAATTTTCACATCTTGTCAATCCATCCCAAATTCTCTCTATACACATGTTAGTTGATGACTCTTGATGGCTTATGTTGTGGGCATGTACTCCCGAACCAGGTCTAGGACTCAAATTGAACTATTAAATTATAGTTCCCACTGGTAACCATGGGCCACACCTTCTTCCAATTATTTGTTCTTATCAACTCTACGCTCCTAAGAAGTAGATTTTTTTTGCTGATTACAAAAAGTGGCACTGAGGGACGTGTACTCCTTTTCACCTCTGGCACTTCTAGAAATATCTCTGGGATCTCATGTCCCTTATTGATGGTGCCACCAAAAAAGAGAGGGACCTAAATACCCCACTGGGATTAAATGAGAAGTCACTAAGTAGAACCCAGGAGCCTTCACACCCAAATCTTCCCTTCTCTAAGGCAGTGTTTCTTGGATGGCATGTAACCTCAGAGTCACCTGGACCTGCCCACAGGGTCTGCTTCAGTAGCCTGGGGTGGGGCCCGAGCATCTGCATTTCTAACAAGTTCCAGGTGGCACTGACACAGTTGGTCTGGGGACCACATTTTGAGAACCACTGCTTTAAGAAAACAAACTTCAGTGCTTAGAGGGAAAAGCAGCTTTTCCTGCTGAGCCTTTGGTAACTATCCTCATGGTGATGGCTACCACTGGGCACGCACCATGCGGCAGGTACGTCACATACCATCACAGCCCATCCTCAAAACAACTTTCTGAAGTAGGAATGATATTCTCCATTTTGTATGTGAGTAGTATGTTGCTCGAAGAAGGTAATTATCTTGTCTTATATTTCACAGCTGATGTGGTGAGATTTGAACCTGGGGACAAAACTGGAACCCGAACTCATTTGGCTCTACTTTTTAGAATCTATACACTTTCTCACTGTGTGCAAAGCAATGTATAAAGCATTGGTAAGAATGGGATAGAAAGATACTTCCACATCTCCCCTACAAGAGCAAATTAATATAGCGGGGACTTAATGAACTCTAATAATATGGAAGGCATAAAACTATACTTGGAATTGCACATGAATCGTGAATCATCTCTTCTTTCTTTTTTTTTCCCTTAGGTTTTTGCCATAGGGTCTGTGTGCTTGCCAGAGAGAGACAGTAAGAAATCACCCCCCACGGGAGTGGCCACAATCCCTTCTTCTCCATTCCCCTCTTAGGATTTTGGGAATGCACATACATGTGCCAAGCATGATTTTTAAGCTTCTGGGTCTGAAGCTCAAACTGAGGTCAGCCACGTGGGAGTCTAGCACCTTAATCACCACAGTCTACTACTTCTTCATCTTATCTTAATGCTGCTAAATGACTGTGTGTAATCACCCTATTTTATAGTCTTATAAACTGAGGCTTAAAGAGATTATGCAACTTGCTTAAAGTCCTCTAGGTTTAAAGTTGATAGTATGGATTGAACAAAGATGTATGTACTTAACTATATGCTATGCTCTTTTTCTGTCATTTGCCAGGGGAGATAAGATTGTATAAAAAAAATCATCTCACACTTGGAAACAGTATGCCCATTAAAATAGGTGGAGACAAAGAATATTAGAATAGACTAGATGGAGGAAAAGAGTATCAAGGAATAGCTTCATTGAAAAGGTAGAGCACAACATTTTGGTGGGACTGTTGACATCTATAGATAGAAAGAGGACCCACATGGGGGAAGGCCTGGAAATGCAATGCATGAAGCACACATGAGGACTTGCAGATTATTCACTGGGTAGTGCTGGGGCTGGGGAACAACAACAGCTGGAAACAAGCTGAGACACAGGTGCAGGGATGTGAGGTTATGGTGTGTGTAGCTTAGTGCGTGGACTTTGTTTCACAGTTTACAAGACACTGGAGTAGGCTTCTGAAAGGAGAATGTCAATCAAAGGTATACTTTAGGAAGGAAATCCTGACTGTAAAATGGTGGAAGAAAGAGAGCAAGTCCTTGGGACAGAAAGAACATTCTCACATTCAGCTTCTATGATGTTAGGAGGAAAGAGTAGGCCAAAAATCTTGAGGTCCTTTCCTCCTCTCCTCTGCTCCTCTACTCTCCTCCATTCAAACCCCTTCAGTCAATCCAAAGCAACTTTTGGTGCCAGCTTCAAAATATATTCTGCATTCAACTCGGCACCCATGTTGCCACCAGTCTAGTACATTCTACTGCAATCGTGTCTTATCTAGGCCTCCTAACTGTGTGCCCTGCTTTGTCCCTTCCTCCTCTCACAGACTTAACCAGCACAGCAGCCAGAGTCACCCTTTTAAAACTGTTAAGTCATATCACATTACCTTCTTGCTCAAAACCCCACAGTAGATTCTTACTACACTTTGGACACAGTGCAAAGTCCTCACTGTGGCCTCTAAAGCCCCTATCAAAGGCTGGCACATCTTTGTAAAAGTCATGGTCACATTCTTAAAAATTTTAAACAAGCCTCCTAAAATTTAAAATCCATTCTTACCTAGAGACTGTACCCCAACAGGCAACAGGCTGGATTTGGCCCAATGGTTCTAGTATGCTGATCCCTGCCTTACCTCACCTGGTTTTCTCATACCTCTCTACCTGCACCTACTAGTAGGTGCCTACCACTTTCTCTGCCATAGTCCTGTTGACCTTCTTCTACTTATAGAAAAGCATACTCCTACCACAGGGCCTTTCTACATGTATTTCCCTCTGACAATAATGCTCTTCCTTCAATATTCTCATAGGTAATTTCCACCTTTTATTCAGTCTTATACTCAAACATCTTACTAGAGAAGTTCCCTGATCACTCCTTCTACAAAAACCACCATCCTTTCTCTACTGTATTTTTCTGCTCTATTATTTCTGATGACCTTTATTATGTTTGATATGGATTTACCCTCTCTCCCCTTAAAATAGAAGCTTCATGAGCACAGGGTCTTTGTGGTGTCCTCTGCCATGTCAATGTCCTTTTTGTCAGTGCCGCGAATACAAGAAGACCACATCAAATAATATTTCCTGAATGAGTAAATAAGTCATTGAAGGAGGTGGGTTTCCTTTTTGTCTTGATTTTACAGGTGGGAGAAAAAAGAAAATTTAAGAATTTCCTTAGTTGGCTTAAAAGCCAGTGAGCTTGGATTTGAACTTGGATTTGAGTCAAACTACAAATTCTATGAGCTGTTTTTGCCATTTGATGCAAAGTCAAGAAGAACATTTCAAGAGAGATGTGATATGCTATATATAGGATTGTATAGACTGGTTCATGAGAAGAGCCCAGACCTCAAGATTGTGAGACTTTATCAAGATGACATTCTTGCTCTTCTTGCCATGAGTGACGTAGGCTTTCACTGGCCTAAATTCTCCAATTGGAGAATATTTGTTACCACCTTATAGGATGCAGGTGGGTCAGGGAAAAACTGGTAGAAGGCCCTGATGCCTTTCATCCAGAGGAAAAATGTTCCACTAGACCATTAATTCAATCATCTTGCCTGTAATTCAAAATTAATTTCCATCACCAACATTCTTTTGGTAGTTTCCAGGGGACACTGCCTCCCAGTAAGATAAATCAAATATAGTAATAAGGAGGAGTGGGGGAATTCTTCTCTCCAGCTGTACATAAACATTTCAAAATGGCTACCTCTTTAAGCAATCTTCTTTTATAATCTGGGGTCCTAAATTTCACTTTGGGGGGATTCCAGGCTTTAAGAAATATTCTAAGAAGGCTTCTTGCTGAATCTAATATAACCTGCCAAGCTTAAGAGGCCAAGTTTCTGGGAGACAACATATAGTATAAAGTGATTTTCTAAATGTGGGTGTGTGTGCCTTATGTTTCTATTGCTTTCACATTCTACTTCTGTTCTACTTTTTTAGGCTATCAGAAAAATAGCTCTTTTTAGAAGACAACAGAACAAAATTCCCTGAACATGCTAGAGGTCCCCTTCTGTTGCCCAGGATGTTTGCATCTCTTTCGATACAAATGACAACTAAGTAATAACGATGTCTTTAATACCTATGAGTATAAATAAAAACAAGTAGCCCAGTATATTCAGTTAGAAACATAATGAAAGATTCTACTCCTGATTTTTATAAAAGTTTACATTTTTAGATATTTACTTAGGTTGGGGCCGACAGTTTGAGTGGTGGTTAAGGATGCTGGACACCCACATGGCCAATGGTGGTTCGCATCCTGGATCTGGCAGCTTGCTTTCTCTCTCACTCACTCACTCTGGTCAAATTAAAATAAATGAATAAATAAGGTTAAATAAAATAATTATTTTTTTAAAAAAGAAATTTACTTAGGTTAGTGGAGCTTTCAAAGAGAAACCAAAAAAGTTTACTGTGTAAAATGTAATTGCTTTGATAAAACAGAAATGTGCATTTTGTTAGGGAATGAGTATTAATATTTATAAATGTATTTATAAATTTAACTTATAGATTTAATGTTGTTTTAATGAAAGTTCCAAATATGATATTTGGATTTTTAACAAAATTGATATAAAATAATCTGGAAACATAAACAAGACATTTTTATTCAGAAAAGAAACCAAGTTTTAGTAAATATTATGAAGCAAAATTAATTCTCACTGGTACTGGTTAAAAAGAATATAGACAGTCAACAAACAGATCTGACTATGTGAAAATGTAGAATAGTACACAGAAAACTTTCAGTGTAACATGAGAAAGGTGGAATTATTAAGCATGTCACTTTCACATGGGGACAGCAAATTAGAAAAGCATTCCGTAAATTCCGTAAAAGAGGCATTCTGGATGGACAATAGTTATGTATTTCATCTTAAAATTAAATCTGGAACAACTAGCATCTAATACAATAAATATTCTACATTCTTTATAGACCTAATACTTATCCAGGCTTTGAAGCAACAAATACACTCAGTGGGAATAAAAGACAGATATGATTATACCAAAATTGTTAAACTTCAGAACAATGGAAACACCAACATTTAACAGACTCTAAGAAGACTTTGTATCACTATGACAAAAGGATTAATATCTCATTGAAATGGGGGAAAAAATCAATCAATCAATCAAAATTAAAACATAGGGGAGGTATTCTGTTCCTTTTCTCACTGAAAGGAAAAACGAATGTAATTTTGATATATCATTTTACATCTATGAAATTTATGAAAAAACCTGAGAAAAAAACAATGCTCTTAAGATGCAGTTTAGCTGATGTGATCCTGTGCAAGGTGGCACTGCATACAAAGCTTTTGCAAAGCAATATGGTAATATATAAAAAGAGTCATAAAGAAGTACATAACATTTGCTGTCGTAATTCTACTTCTGGGAATAATTCAGAAGAAGCAAAAATATGCACACAGTTGTGATAATAGTATTATAATGGGTGCAACAAAAAAACCTGGGAAAAACCTAAATATAAAAAAATACATATTGTCAAGTAAATCATGGAGCTTCTTCAAGATGTTTTATCCTGCAATCATTAAAGAAGGCAATTACAATGCCATGTGAAAAAACAGAAAGATGCTTATGATATGTCACTGTGGAAAAAAGGAAAAACAGAACATAGGTCAGCTGGTGGAATGGTAGTTAAGGTAGCTGGATCCCACATGGCTGATTGTCTGGTTCAAGTCCTGGACCCAGTGGCTTGAAAAATACACTGGGTATATGTGTTTGCATGCCCAAAATCTAGAAAAGAGAATGGAAGGCAGGGCATTACAGTGTGGTCATCCTTGTTTGGGGAAGCTTTCTCACTTTCCCCCTACCTCTGTCTTTCTGTCTTTTTGCACATGTCCTACAGCAACCAACCAAACAAACAAAAAAAACCCATAAAGTGCCTTTAAATATTATATATTTGCAAGAATAAGGAGACCTATAAAAATGAATTAGCAATTTGGTTGCAAAATCATTGGATTTTTTCCTTTTACAATTTTTCTTTACCATTATTACAATACCATCATTTCATTGAAAAGTGTACACATGTGGAAGACAACAGTATGTTGCATGTGTTTAAAGAAATGAAGTGCTATAAAAATGTTTCATCTAGTCCTCCAACCTTCAGGTGCTCAAGGTACAATGAATTTCCTAGGATCCTCAGTAAATGACTTCATTTGCCTGAAAAGCACACAGGGATGCATAGCTACATGCCTGCTTTTAGACACAAGCTCCAGAGGATAGCCCTATTCTGACATGGAAGCCCCAGAGAAGCAGCCCTTATTCAAGATACCTGCGAGCCCCTCCTACTAACTCCCTCAGGTTCTGTTCCAGACTCCACAGGAAAAATCTCTTGCTACATGAATGCCCTCCCACTTGGGTCCTGAACCACTAGCTTCTCTGACTTTCCCTTGTGGACTCTTCATTCTGAGTCCTTTTCTCATTTCTTGGTTGGTTCCATGCTTCCACGGCTGCCTTGTCCAGCTGTCAGATTCCAGGTCCACCTTCCCCTACTGCTATAAGCCAGCAGATCACCACGTGACTCCAAAGATCCCATCTGAGCAACCACTTTTGCACGAGAGATAAATAGAATTGGATAATATTTCTACAGTTCAAAAGATATGAAGGAATTGGTAGGGCATTTTCTAAACAGGTTATGGTGTGTAAACACCCAGTAACAGGGACATTAAGTTAAAGGCTCCACTGTAACGCATTAGAAATTAGAAAGTATAGTCCAGGGGTGGGAAGGTCACAAGCATAGATTAGCATGACTTATGATTAGAAGTCAGAGCCAAAGAAAGAGACACCGGGAATTCAGTAGCACACTATAGCCATCCAACTCCCTGAAATTAGGTGGAAGGCCTTGAAGAGCCCATTGTGGGTTACCTGACTTGCTTCTTCGCCATTTTGTTTGAATCAGATTCTCTGCTCCTCAACTAATTGCTAAATCCCACTTTTCCTGGGCTGAAAAAGATACAGCTTACTTCCTATGGCTTTCATTTGAGGCATAAAAACACTGTATGAGCATTTAATTTGACATCATAATGGGATGATTACTATGAATTTAAAAACCAACAGACGTGCCTGAGCCATTGGCCACAGAAAGCTTCCCAGAGAGGTTTCCCCTTTGAGAAATCTTTCAAAAGAGTCTGGGGCAACTCATCCAAGAGAGCTCAGGCGCTTAGGATAAATGCACTTGAAAGGAGGCTACATTCTCGGCCTCTTTCACAGGCCTCTTGGGAGGCCATTAAAAACTAAAATCACAAAATAAAATTTTAATGAAGTTCAGAAAAGAGAAGGAAGGTGTAACAACTGATAATCCTACTTCCCCAAATTTAGTGTCACAGCATTTATGGAGAAAGTCAGCAGTTGCCTTACTGAAAAGACCCAAAATGTCAGAGGCAATGAGACACAATAGGATACCCCTCAGCCCCTATAGAGAGAGTGGCTGCATTTGTTAGCAGGAGGATTTATGGCAGCCACCATCATGTTCTTTTCAAGGGCAGTTCAATGGCTTTGACTCCAGGGAGCACCTCCCCCTCCACACACACACACAGTGCTGCCCTCTCCTTATCTCATCTCACAAGGTGGAGGGTAAAAATACTCTAAAACCAGTGTACAGACAGGCTATTCTTCTTGCCTTTATTTTTAAAGTTTATGAACTTTGCCATTAAGCAGGAAAGCACAAAGCCGCATAATCCATCCCCCACCACCCACCACTGAATGTCATATTTTCCATTCCCATAGTTTCTAATTTATTGACTCCAGCCAACCTTCTCTTTCAGAAGTATCCAGAATTATTTTTCCTAGATAAGAAGGTTATGTGATCTCCATTTCATTCATGTCACTAATTTTATGGACACATGGAAATATTTCAGGACAAAGGGATAAAAGGCCAAAGCCTAATTTGAGAAGTTGTAAATTCTGGGTCATGAGCATCATTTACTACAAAAACCTGCACAGCAATGAAGTAGTCTCTTCCAGGACAATACTTGCCTTCTGTTTTGCAAACTTGGCCTGTTGGGTAAGTAACATCTGAGAGAGAGCTCTGGTAAGTAGGAGTCAGTAAAGGATTTGCTATGGTGACCTAGGGTTGGTTATTTCCTGGGGGCACTTAAGACTATGAGAAGGAAGAGGTCCTGCCTGGTGCAAACTTAAACCTTGAATGCATGACTAGAGACAACTGAGGAATCTCCTTCTGTCCAAGCCTTTACAAATAAGAGGTTTTGACTTATGAGAATCTATGTGGCACGTACAACCATTTCCCTGCCCCTTTGTCTAATCCATGTGGTTGAGGAGCAAATTGAATGACTCTTTGAGGTTCCCACCTGGTTAAGGAATTTATAGACACTGCTTCCGGAAAAGAACAAAAATTTTCCACTGAGGGGAAAATGGTGGCTGTTGAGATGCCTGCAAACTGGGCATGAGGTCATCTTTGAACATATCTGCTAGATAACCAAAATGGCGGCTCTACCACACATTGCTTACCATAGTGTCTTTTAAAAGAACAAACTGATGGAGATATTTGTCAGAGTATTAATGACCTTTAGGATTAATGATGAGAATACTTTGGAAAGAGGTGAGGAAATTATTTTTTTCTCTGAATTATTCCCCCGCATCCCCATAGCTAACAGACAGATTTCTAAGAATATGACATTGCTAAGTTCTTTCTTCATATAAAAGTATCCTGTCATCCAAATTTCCTCTCTAGTCACTGCTGTGGTTTTTATTTGAACGACCCATAATCCTCATCATTCATTAGGCCTCTGATGAAATGGTGATCCTCAAAGGGTCAAGACCAAGAACTCTGCTCAGTCATTTCTTTTCACCAAATATAACATATAATGAATATTTTCTAAGAAGAGTCTAACATTTGGAAGGTCAGACTGCCTTGACATGAAAAATTGAACACTGTCTTTAATCTTTATTCTTTAAATTTTTATATTTAAAGAAAAATCACTGCTCATTATGGGGATTTATAGATAACAAAATAGGTTTAAGTTTTTGTCATAAAACTCCTATTGAGTCCTACTGCATGCAAACACCTCTACCCACACAGACTGACTCAAAAACAGAAGGCCAAAATAATTACATTTTGTTGTCTCATCTTTCTCCCTCTTCCCTGTACTCCTTAGACATATGTTTTCTTCGCCCCGGGATGTCCTGTACCAACCAACTTCTATTGGTTTCATTGTTCATTCTCTACTGTGCTGGTCCCAACTATGATCTCGCTAGGTGGAAAATGAGTCATCCTGTTCTCTCTACATCCACATAAGCCCAAGGCCAATTTATATTCCCAGGGAAAACAAAAAACAAAACTGCTTCGTTACTCTTTGAAGTACAGGAAGCAGCCTTGGGTGAAGCAGCTGATTCTCTAAGGCTCTGTGTATGTGTGGGCCTGTGCACAGGTAGAAGAACAAGTGTTCCCAATCCCTCATACCTGTTCATGGACCACATGCTGATCTGAGAGCAATGCTTTCATTCTTTTGAACTTCTCTTAGAATCATTCTAGAAAAGTGGCCCTCAAGCCCAGCTATAGAGCAGAGTAGCTTGTGGAACTTGAAAAATGAAAACAAAACAAGGAAACCAAAAAAGCAGAAAAGGCCAGGCCTTTTCATGAGATTCTGATTTTCTGGGACTGCGATTGGGCCTGAGCCCCCAGGGAATTCAGATGCATAGCCAGCCTTGACAGCCACCCCTTTGCTGCTTCTCCAGCTGCAGGGGACCCTTCGTCCAGGTAATCAGTAGGAAGCCTGAGGTACTTCTCTGCTCTCAGATCCATCTTGTTGAGTCAATGATTGACTTTCCAGTTATTGCTTCTCCAGATCCACCCATCTTTAGAACACTGGAGGTCAGCTGGATGCTTCCAGAACTGCCTCACACACAATATGGACCTCCCTTCCCACCTGTGAGGACTTGACAGGGCCTGGGAAGGATGGAGTCAATGGAAAAGAATGGAGGTGGCTAGGGAGAAAGGGATTTGCACTATTTCTTTTACTACCTGATTATCCCCTTCCTGAATTGGTCACTTCTGATCTTATGTTCTCACTCTGCTTTCTATGCCTTGCAGATCCCCAGCCTTCAAGAATGCACTTCAGCATTCTGCCTTCTTATTTGCAACATTCTACTTCTGTCTGCATATCTACAGAGTTAACATCTCTCAGTGTTGCTTTGAATTGTCTAACACTCGGGCAGTGCTATTCACATGGCTGCTTTCAAATGTCTGCTTTCCAGAGGCCTGGCTTAGGTCCAAGTGTTCCTCCTACCAATGTGCTTTTCTGTCAAATAGAAAAATAAAAGTTTTTAAAAATGTCTCCTTCGCTGATCTGTGAATAGAAGCTAGGGCCTGGGTAGAGTGAGCACCACCTGATCTATTTTCTTCCCATTGAACAGGCAGCAAATTTATCATGGTGACATTGGAGGATAACCTACTGGGGCCTCCACTAAAAAGCAACTTCCTCCGAGCTGTAAGACACCATGAAGGGCTCTGTGACAAGAGAAGGCACATTAAAAGTAGTACCTGCAGAGCTCCTGGGAGAGAAGGACAGACTGACTTAAAAACATTAAACATGGTTTTCAATTAGATAAAAAGAAATCATATGGGACCAGCAGTTAGCGTAATGGCTATGTCGCTGGACTCCTATGTAGTCAACCGTGGTTCGAGTCCTGGACTTGGTGGCTTAAACTCATGCTGGGCCTATGTGCATGCGTGCCCAAGATCCCGAAAAGAGAATGGAAGGGAAGGGATTGTGGTGTGGCCATCCCCCCTCGGGGGTGATTTCTCACTTTCTGTCTGTCTCTGTCTTTCTGGTGAGCGCATGTGCCCTATAGCAAAAACCTCTTAAAAAAATAAGAAAGATATCATAAAGCTGATTAAACTAAATCTCAGTTGTGTGGACATATGCCTTCTTCAATGGATGGGGAAAAAAGGTAAGTCAGTCATTTGCCAGTGTAGTTGGGGAGTGGCTGCCATTAACACAATGTGATGACCTGATACTGAAAAGAACACGTGATTTCTGCTCTTTCCACTGGAAGAGATCACTGCTGCTTGGAAGATTCCTCAGAAACCCAAAGAAACAAATATATTATCTAAGAGAAGCAGTTTGTGATGGTTCAGAGAAGGAAATTCAGAGGAACAGATGGACTGACTGAGCCCAGGCAGGCCACACCATTCACGGGGAACCATATCATATGCACAATAGTGACTCTCAAATGATATACTAAAGTGTTTCATGCACTGAATGAAATGGCCACTCATAGGCACACGTGTTTCCAATACAGTCTTAGTGATTCTTAGTTCAAATTATGATTGAGGTTACTTTTTAATCTCTAGATTATAAGAGGAGGACATAAACAAAAAAGGCTACCAGAAGATTATGAGAACCCTGGGTAATGTGTTTGGCTCTTGCCACCAATTCTGTTAGCTTGGTAACCCAGGTTGTCTCTTACTGGCGAACACTTTCCTTTTGTAAGCCAGTCCGAAAAATTGCAGGAGCTCCATCTGAAACAGAATGCCATGCAAGGCCTCATGGCTTAGAAACTGGATAGTCTATGTGACCAGCAGATGGTATAATGATTACGTTGCTGGACTCCCATGTAGTTGACCACAGCTCGAGTCTTGGACTCGGTGGCTTGAAACTCACACCGGGTATATGTGTGTGCATGCCCAAAATCCTGAGAGAAGAATGGAGGAGAAGAAATTGTGGTATGGCCATTTCCCCAGGGGGTGATTTCTCACTTTCCACCTCTCTGGCAAGTGCATGTGCCCTGTAGCAAAAATCTTTTTCTAAAAAAAAAAAAAAAAAAAAAAAAAAAAGTAAAGAAGAGAAACTGTATGGTCTTAAGCCAGAGCCAGATGGACTCAGCTTCAGGGAGGCTTGGGAACACTCGGGAGATAACTTACTGTCTGACTCAACATCTTCCCTCTTTGCAACTCCCTGCAATTTGTAAGGAAAAAGTGCATTTAGTCTGATACTCTTTTCCTAAGTCAAGCAGGTGTGTTGAAGTAGATCTTACAGATATAGAAGTCTTTTGGTTTGGAGCAAAACACATATGTGCATATATTAAAGAGAAGATCATTTGGAAATAAGGCTACCTCTGTTTTGTGCTAGAATCTTTGGATAAATTAATCTTTATTGCACAACACAAGGAGGAGGAATACAAAAATTTTTTGATTAATTTGGTATGTTTTACAAGATTAAAAATAAAAAAGAAGCAATTGTAAGTTTTTTCCATATATAAACATGTGCCTGGCATGAGTTTCAAGCCTCCAGGTCCGAGGCATAAACCATGGTCAGTCATGTGGGAGTCCAGTGCCTTAGCTACCAAGTCACCTTCTGGCCCTGGGAACATCATTTTTCTAAAGGAGGGATTGAAACAATTGATTTTTAAAACATATTAATAGTTTAATACAAGAAATCAGACTAATAAGAGGCTGTTTTCCTTCTGTTAGAATTATGTTTCAGTAGCAGAGTACCAGAGGGAAAAAATAAGTGAAACAAGGATGGACACAGAGTCTTTTTAGACAGGAGGATAAAGTTGGAAAGACAAATAAGGTAGAGAAATGTTATGTGATATCTATTTTGCAGAAGAAAGAAAAAATACCAAGTTTTGTTACTAGTGTTAAAAAACAAAGTTAACATATTAAGGAAAAAAGCACACACCAATGAGTCCGTAATTATGGCTAGACAAAAAAGTGGGGAAAGGGACTGGCAGTACTGAGGAATATTTTGCATTCCTGCAGGCACAAAAATTAGGTAAAATAAGAAACGAATTGAAATTGGATCTGTTAGGAACAGTGAACTTATTCTTGGCTGCCTTGGGAACAGCTCAATCTAATAAAATCTAATAAAAAATGGCAAAATAAGTCAACAGAGGAGAAGATAAAGAAACCATGGCCTAGGTAGTTCCCATCAGAAAAAGATACAGTAAGGAGTTTAGAAGGAATCTGTGCCATAAGAAGGCTGAGATTATGAGGAGGAGGAATCAGAGTTCCTTATGACAGGTTAACTGTAGACTGTGTTCTTGACAGAGCCTCTCCCCCCCCCCCCCCCAAACAAAAACAAAAAACTACAGATCTGTTTTTCCCAATGACTTTGATGGAAATCAGCTAATAAATCATGGATTTATATGTCCCTGGCTTCACCTGCCCTACACATCCAGGTGGCTGCCTAGAAGGAATAATAAACCAAGAAATGACAGTTGCTCGGTCTCCTGGTGACCTGGGTCAACTGCCTGAGGTCAGAGAATCATGGCTCCTGCTGTTTAGACAGTGCCAGGCCTTCAGCACTGTGTAGGTACAGCCTGCCTGGGTGTGGTGGGGAGTAGAACAGGGAGTCAACTGTGCCATAACATTTACACCTGTGGGCAGGGCAAGAGGTTCAGAAGTGCTGGCATCATGTTAAATATTCAACCTCTATTTCCTCCAGCATTGGGAACCTCTAGATTAAGCTGGTGTGGAAATGTGTTATTGGACCCATGTCAAGGCTGGGAGAGTGAGAACACCAATTTGAGACTATGTACATTACATTAGCTCATTATTTCCAAAATTCATGCAAATATTCTAATATTGGACCAGGGTTTACAAACTCTCCCTCTACCAAGCTGGGATGGGAAAATCCCCATGAGCACAAACTGTAGGTAAAGTTGCCTAATAAAGTATAGGGGAACAGTCCTACAGGCCAGGGCAAAGCACCCCATTATCCTCTGTGCCTGTGTCCTACACTGGACGTGCAGAGGCACATTCCATTTAGAAAATCAGCCCTATGGTTCTCTGCTTGGTGTACTGAAGATGCCTCAGGAATTACAATTCAGTTATCTGTACCCATAGGAAATATAAAGCCTGGAGATTTTTATACTCTAGCATTAAGTCGGAAAATTCTTCAAACCAAGCAAAAATTTTAGAAAATAAACAACTGTAATGATAGATGCATAAAACAAAAGAAGTAATGCATTCAGCTTACCCTTCTAATATTTCATTAAAAACACGAAAACAGGTATTCTCAGGAATGGGGCCGCTGTGAAAGCAGGACCCAGGGGAGGAAGTCAAGAGAAACTGCCTTCGAAAGCAAATTCTCAAATGCTGAGAATTCTGAAGAAACTTCCTGGTGCTGGCCTCATTTACACTGGGACAGCTCCCAATTCATCCTTTTAGAACAATTTCCCAATTTGCCCATCCACCACCGTCCACCTTATTGAAGCGGATGAACAGAAGAGAAAGGGGGTTGAGGTACTTGGCCCCCAGCATCACATCAGTAATGAGATGGCAACAGGTGATTCTTATTACTGCGCTGGTGCCACGGCACATTGCTCTTGGTAACAAAAATGAAAAGCATGCACAATCGGTGCCCACACACTCAGAGGGTCCTCTCCATCCTGTGCAGAGGTAAGGCCTGCAGAGAAAGATGGGAATAACCACCACCCACACAAGGGCACTGACTATTTATGTTTCACTAAAGAAAACATTTTTTAAAGCAACAGATTTTAAACAACAACAACAACAAAAAAAGTATCGGGTGTTTGGGTAAATCATGGAATCCACAAGCTATGTACAAAAATAGGTCCTATACATTTGATAAGTTCAAGAACCAGTACAATTTCAATAAGAGGAGCAAAATTGATAATTAACATTAACCGTAAAATGAGGTAACTGGGACCAGCAGACGGCGTTAATGGTTACATCGCTGGACTTCCACGTGGCCGACCATGTTTTGAGTCCTGGACATGGAGGCTTGAAACTCATGCCTGGCAAATGTGCATGCATACCCAAAATCATGAGAGGAGAATGGAGGAGAAGGGACTGCGGTGTGACCATCTCCACTGGGAGGGGGGTGACTTCTTGTTTATTGCCTCTGTCTTTCCAGTGAGCTCACATGCCCTATAACAAAAGTCTCTTTAAAAAAAAAATGATGAAGAAAAAAGAAATGCTATTACCTACATTATCACCGTAATTTCCAAAAAGAAAATAAGCCAATTTTATAACTGTTACAACTATAACAATACTGAAAATGACACAGCTTTTAAAAAGGTAGACCTTTCCATTTAACAGGTTAATGTAGTAATTTTACTCATTCTCTTGATGGCATAATTCCTTTTTCATGAGCAGGCACTTGGCCCTGGGGCAGATGATTAGAAGCTACTCAGTTATCAGTAGTTCAGAGCCCACATTACAGATGGAGAGATGGAGGCCCAGCAGGAGGCAGTACCAAGGCCAGAATGTGCAGCCCCTGCCTGTCTTGCTCCCTCACCCCAGAGCAGCACCTCAGAACACAGAAACGACGCTCAGCATCTTCCTGTTCCCCAGCCAGGTGTAAGCCCAAGTCCCAGCCATAAGAGGAGATACTGGGCAAACAGAAGCATTCTGCCTCCAGCTTCCCTTTCAGTCTGTAATGACATGCTTGCTTGCTTTCTGCAAAGCAGGGATCAGTTTTACACCATGGGTGTCCTGAATCTTCTTGTTCTTTTCCTGCTTATTAAAAACTGATTCCACTTCATCATTTCAGATCCTTCCATTCTAAAAGCAGGTGGCCCTGGGCTGCAGTGTTGTCACACCGTTTCTACTCAAGGAAGGATCAACATGCAGGCTGAGGTCAGGGTTTCTTTGGTGCCAGGATAATTTTTCTTTACCAGAACATCTAAACTGGTGCTCTTATTAAACTTTCATGAGTGAAGTAAGTTGGAGTTTTCTCTAGTTCAAGTTCTCTCTATCAATATATAAAGCCTAGTTACTATTAGACGTGAATTACATGATCAAAGAAAAAAATCTAATAAATATATTGAATGGTTTCTATTCTCCCAAGATTTCTTGAATTCCAAATACACTTTCTTTTTAAAAGCAAGTATCCTAAAACAAAAGATTTCCTCTGGACTCAAATATATTAAAGTTTAGGATTAAAACATATTCTGAGGCCAACAGGTGGCATGGTGGTTAAGGCAACTCGACTCCCACATGGCTGACTATGGTTCGAGTCCTAAATCTGGCAGCTTGCTTTCTCACTTGCCCTCTCTCTCTGGTAAACTTTAAAAAAAAAATTAGACAAAATAATGACAATGAATAAAATTAAATAATTCTTTTTTTTTTTTTTTAAAAAAAACCTATTCCAAAAAAATGAGCTGAAATCTATTTTAACAATCCATCTCAGCCTCTGCCCCGTTAACCAACAGTTATTTTTTCTAAATGATTTCAGCAAAATCTCTCATAAAAACATCCCCCTGAAGAAGGTAACTATTTACCTACATATTATGCACTGAAGAAGGCTTAGAGACCCTTATCCCTCCTCACCCCTGGCAAATTTTAATAAAATGTTTAAACATTTTGCAATTGTAACATTAAAAAAAATTGGCCATGGGTGAGCTTAAGCTTCCTAAGATGACTAAAATAATTACAACGAGACTGTTCTAATGGAGCAATCCAATGTCCACAGCAAAAATGAAAAGAACTCCAGAGTTTGTGTAACATTAGCAAAACTAAATGCTACCACACTTGCAAGACAACAACAGGATCACACATATCGCTCTTACACATGAGGTGCCAACTTCAGAATAAGCTGGTTTTACAAAAAAAAAAAAAAAAAAAAAAAAAAAAAAAAAAAAATTACACTAAAGCTGAAGCACTAAATTCACAAAGTGAGGGATGTGAGAGCGTGGAGCGTGGTGCTTTAAAAATTCATTTGGTGTGTTCTTTCCCTTGAAAATGCTTTCACTTGCAATATGAAGAAATGTAAAAAGCTAGTTAACCTTAATGGTTATTCTTAACTGTTGAAATTAACATTTGATTCTTCTGCTAGTTCACTTTGGTAATATTGCACAAGAAAGGGAAAATATCAAACTAGCTTTTTCCATTCTTATTATGAATTCCAGCCTTATGGAAGAGCAGAGCTGGAGTTGCATAATAGCACTGGAAGAGGTCTGAAGCATCAGGAAGCTTGGAGGAAGGCAAGCTGCACACTTCTGTTTCCACCAAGTTGAAACTTATGGCCGCAGTAGATCTAAACCATATTTGGAGGGAAAAAAAGATTTTTATAAAGAACTTTTCAATGTCTCGAAGCAAATGAAAAATGAGCCATAGGCAAGCCATTCTCCTAATTACAAGCAGCAGTTAAACGAGCTGCCTGGAAATATTTTCTAAGTGTGCAGCCACCTGTAATTCCACCGAGACTGAAGTGTGTGATACAACAGTGTTGCTCTTTTTATTTTATTTTTTAATTGCAGAGGCACAAAGAATGGAAAATGCCCTCCACACTCACAAGTGAAAGGCCCAGTTCATTACAAATACAGCTGGAGTCAGTTGTCCATGCAAAGTACATGTACATTAAAGGAGTTGAATAACGTACCCATTCCGAGAGGTCACTGAGCTAGCAAATAAAAAACAAAACAGTAAATGGAAATGGATATTTTAGTGTGTGGGTCTTGCTGAAAGCTTTCTATTCATTTGAGAAATCTACAGAGGCTTTCTAGAGAGAAAAGGAACCAATGAGAATAAAGTAGATTTCCTACCTAGTGAATATTTTATTTTAGCTAAAAGTTACCAGTGGCACTAGATATAGAAGTTTGTTTTGACCTTTTTTCCCCCACTACAGTGCTAATTTCATCAAGAAACTATAGCAAGTGCTATACTCTAAATAGAGATGCAGCACTTATGCATAAATACATTTATAGAAGAAAATCTACCAGAGACAAATGGTCAGAACCTTCATCAGGAAATTCGAATTTATTTTCCATAGAAATACTGCTAACAGTCAATCAGTGAGATTAAAAAAAAAAAAACTGACCAAAGAAGGTGTTTTCTTACCATTAAGTAAGGTCTTCCAGGTGGCATATTTTAGCTAAAAGTCATGTCATAAAAAGGCCAGTCCAAAAATGAAATATGAGTTACTTGTACACATTTTCATAAATATTAGCTTAGCAAGGAAAAATTAAAATAGATAATATCACCATAAAATATCCTAAAGTCATAGCATAACTTGAGAAAGGGCAGTAGGTAGGAGAAAGAGGGGAAAGAGGACAGGTACATATTTAATAACCATTTGGTCTGTGGGAAAACCATTTTGAAACCTTAGTTGGTGGCCTCTCACTTATAATAATATAATTTCTCAAAAAAATGGCAGGCTTTTGAGAAAAGAAAATCCTGTCAAACTACAGGAAGCACTCCATATTCTTTCATAAGGAAATTTACAGAATTATCTCAGAAAAATTAAAATTATATACTCAAAACTTAGTGTTGGGCCAGTAGGAAGCACATTGGTTAAGGTGCTGGATCCCACATAAGAGTACTCTACAATGTAAGTCCCAGACCTAGCAGCCTGAAAAACACGCCAGGTGTGTGTGTGTGTGCATGCCCAAATTCCTGAAAGGAGGGTGGAGGAGAAGGGATCGCAGCGTTGCCTTCCTGGGGTGGTGGGGGGTGGGTGTGTGATTTCTCACTTTCCCTCTGTCTGTCTCTCCAGTGAGTGCACACACCTTATGGCAAAAACACTAAAAAACACACAAAACAAAAACTTAGTGCTTTAGGCTTGCTGTCTTGGGTGGACTATGAAATATTTTCTTTGTCCACACCAAAACAAAGAGAATAAGCACATTTATTCATTCTACCTTAATATATGGAAGCCAAGCTCTTAAACAAGGTTAACCTTTCCACAGTTAATCAGTGTAGGTTACAGCCAATGGACACACTTTCCAATTTGGTACAGACAAGAGAAAGGACTTTTGCATCCAAATGACGTGTCATTTAGAGAATAGGAGGTGATGAGATTCTCCTGGAGTTAAATTTCTAGTTGGTGGCAGTGTTAGGACCATCCTTAAACTTTCTGACTCAACTTTGTCACCAAAACAGCTGCCTCCCATGAGTAAATCTGCAAGTTGAACTCTAACACAGAGTAGATTTTAAAGTCAGTTTTGACAAGATTTTGAATTTAAGAACAATTTTACAAAATAGCTTTTGTTCTTCTTTTCTGAATACAAAATATTTTTGCAGCAGGTATGGATGACCACCATAGGTTAAAAAGGAAAAGGAAACATCCAATATCTGCATGTTATTTTTTTTCCATTTCTAAAGAAGGGCAGGGTCAAGTCAGTCTATAAAGGAATTGAACGATGACTGGTTTTCTGCTCCGACCAATTACATGTGGGCATGGAAAGTATCGCCAAGGTTAACAGCCTGAAAAGTACTGGCCCTGGAGTGAGAAGTCCTCCGGGGAGGCACAAAGGGGGTTCTTGGACAGCTTGAGATGATGGCTTTTTATCAACCAGTACAAAGGAAATTCAAAATCCTTTAATTGTCAGAGGACATGTACATTTGCCAGAGAGATAGGGAGAGGGAGAAAGAAACCTCCATGTGGGATTAGGTTCCCTTAACCACTAGGCCAGGCAGCTAGCCCAGAAAGTCAAACTTTTAACACTTAACGTGGCTAATCTGGTGCTTCCTAGCTACCGTGGCTGTAGGGCCTTAGTGCATATATGAGCAAGCCCTTAGGACATGTATTCCTAGGGACATATAAGTATATGCGGCTTTATATTTTTTCCCCCAAGAAAGGTGAAAATAATGTTTACTGTTAGATTTGACTTAATAAATTTTTTTTCTCTTTTAAAAAGTGTAATTTTTTAAAATCATAAATGGACGGTCCAGCAGGTAGTGTGGTGGTTAAGGCACTAGACATTCCCACATGGCTGACCATGATTCCAGTCCCGGACCTGGCGGCTTGCTTTTTCACTTTCCCTCTCTCTCTCTCTGGTCAAATTTAAATAAAGAATAAATAAAATTAAAATAAATAACTCTTTAAAGATGTAAATGGAGATGAGGTTTAGAGTTATTCTCATGGTTTTTCCTTAAGTCTCATCCAAATAAATTCTTATTGTGGATTTTTCTGACAATAATAAAAGACAAAAACTTCAGATTGAGGGACTACATTTGGATGATGGGGTCACCCCCTCATCTCTTCTGTGATACAGAAATAGTGGTGAGAATGCAGGGCACAGGAAGAAAAGAGCCAAGGATTCTAACAGATTTCTCCATCCAGGATGGCTTCACACAAGATCTCTAAATCTGGGTACAGCTCAACTTCAGACTTTAAATGAGGTACCCCAACTCCCCTCAGCAGCATCTGTTTTAATTTGCTCATCGCCCAAAAGTATCATTTTTTAAAAAGCTGCATCTTTAGCAATTTTTTTTAAGATTTTTTTTTGCAATAGGGCATGTGCACTCGCCAGGGAGACAGACAAAAAGTGAGAAATCACCCCTCGGGGGGATGGCCAAGTCACAAACCCTTCTCCTCTATCCTCCTCTTGGGATTTTGGGCACGCACGCACACATGCCTGGCATGAGTTTAAGCCACTGGGTCTGGGACTTGAACTGTGGTTCACTACGTGGGAGTCCAGCCATGTAACTGTTATGCCATCTGCTGGTCCCAGCAGCTTTTAAGTGATGTTCCCACCTGTTGGTCACTATATTTTCTAGAACTTTACAAGATGGAGAGATGTCCTGCAAGGTGAGTCTCTCACATACACACACTTAAATGGCCCTCACACAAGAAAATGGCATAGTGTAAGATAAGGCTTCATTGGCTGTTTATGAGGTCACATGATGCCAGAAGAGAGCCCCTCACTTCTCAGCAGGCTCCTGCATGCTGACCCCAGGAAGCAGTAATACCTGACAAATGTGTGTCACCACACATGTGCATTTCTGCATGAACTATAGTGTGTGCCCTGTTCCCTACTCTGAGGATGCGGACAAATGAAAGGAGCCTGAAGCTCGTTTTAGAGTTCATAGGACAATCACACAAGAATTGCCTTTGGATGAGGATATGGTGATAAAGGTTCTTACAGAGCATTATCTTCCAGGTAACACTTCCCGATCAAGGTTAGAAGGTTGACTATGTATTAGCATATCAGATATTACAGCATCTAAAGTCAAGCTTGATTTCGTGTGTTTAGGATATGGAAAAGGGAAACATTAACTTGACAACCATAACATTAGTTCACTTGATATGTATAGTTCATCTCCCTTTGTTGTTGTAAAGTCTTTATCAGAAGGTCTACAGTTGGTGATTGTGTTAGTCAAAGTCTTTCATTTCTAGAAGCATTAGGCGAGTTCACAACTAAAACGGTTGGAGTTATGTAGCCCTAGATTTAACAGACGGCACAGGACTCTCCTTCTGTTGACGCAGTCTGAATGCTCCTCAAGGATCTATGTTACAGAAGGAAGTGGGCCAGAGATGAACAGAGGAATTGATACTTGTTTCCACACCCACAGGCAGCTATGCACACTGGTCTCATTTAATTCTCACCCAAATCTAGGAGGTAGGTTACATTTTGAAGATGTGGAAAGTATGTAAGGAAAGGAGGAATAATTTGCCCCAGAGGTCACTGGTCCAGTACAAGGTGGATGGAAAAACATGTCTGCCTGACTCTGAAGACTGAACATTCCTTACCACAAAAGATACTTGCCCTAAATTTAAAGTTATGTCTATAGGAATGAGGGGTTGATGACTTAGAGGGAGATGGTGGCATGTCTTTTGATCACACATCCTGTTGAAGGCTGGTGGACATTTATTATACTGTAGGGCCAATTAATTGAAAATATATAAATACTTCAGTATTTTTATGTGGGAATTTTACTTTTAAAAGTAAAATACCATTATGGGACCAGCAGTTAGTGTAATGGCTATGTCGCTGAACTCCCATGTAGTCAACCATGGTTTGAATCCCGGACCCGGTGGCTTAAACTCATGCCGGGCACGTGTGCGTGCGTGCCCAAGATCCAGAGAGGAGAATGGAGGAGAAGGGATTGCGGTGTGGCCATACCCCTGGGGGGTGATTTCTCATTTTTCTGTTTCTCTGTCTCTCTCTGTCTTTCTAGAGAGTGCATGTGCCCTATAGCAAAAACCTCTAAAAAAAAAAAAAAAAGTGAAATACAATTTTAAAAGTTAAAAAGAAAATTACCAAACGATATATGCTATTTGTATGTCCTCAGTGCTAAACATCTATCCTTTGGTAATTCACCCCACCCTGCCCCCAAATTAGAAAAGATTAGATCAGAGGTGAAGTGATCCAAGGAGGAGTTTAGTCAGCTATGTGGCAGACTCTGAGAGGCACTGAATGTTCTCTGCCCCCAAGTCCTCCTCACCATTTATTCTCCTTTTCAAGTGGTCCCCACGTGTTACTGACATTTCAGTAATAAAATGTATATAGCTACAGACATTTCAATAATAGAAAATCTGATGGGTACCTTTGTTTTCTTTGTTTGCAAGAGAAATCGCTACAGAACTGTAAATCCTTGCAAAAAGACTTCTGTACAGTCATCATGTGAATGAACAAACTGAAGTCATTTTTAAAAAATATGTGCAGTTGCTACAGAGCAGTGAACAGACATACCATGTAAGAACAAATTTATGACTAGGAGGAAAAATTACACTCTTCAAAGCATCCCATTTGGTGGCAGTTCAGTCACTAGTGAAAGTAATATCTATTTAAAAGCAGTAAATGGCTATTTCCAAACAGAATGGAACCGTATGCAAGAAGATATCAAACCACTCAAACATCCCCAGGCTCTCCAGAGAATCACTCTAGTCTGTCATGTTAATGCACTTCCTTCTTTATTTTTACTCTTTTTTCCCTTTCTTCCCTGCTGAATATTATCTTCTAAAATCAAATTAAGTAGTAATAGTAAATGTGTAGAGTAATCACTTTAGAAAAGCAAAACAGATTCAAATGATTATATAAAAACAGCATTTCTCATATTACAGATAGAGAGCCCAGATGAAACTGAGAGAGTTTTAAGAGGCTTCTAGAGACTTAAGCTGCTGTCCAGGTAGCTATTTAATGGAGTTGTCAATGGATAGTAAAATAATAATTTAAAAACAGTATCTTCCCCATCTGTGCGCAACCTCCCTTTTCAGGTCCCTTTCATTTCTAAGACCTATAGTGAATAATAATAGTGATAGCAATAAATGCTCAAGATGGGAAATAACTATTAGATGTCTTTTTGGTAAAATAGTGCAAGAAAGCAATATAACATGGGGAATTTCAGTGTCTGCTCCAACATGGTAATTATTATTATCCAATGAATATTTGATAATAACATATCATGGGTTATTTATTTTGCATTTAAGTTTTCAAAGAGCACTCTCCTTGATAAAGTTTAATGTATTGATTTTTAAATATTATAAAGTATAGATGACTTCTGAAATATATAACTATATTAAATAAACTTGTACGGTAACATAGTTGGTATTTAGGTAGGTCTTATCAATGCTTTTCAAAACTAAAGAGACTATTTCATTAAATTGGTCTTCTCAGTCTATGTGGAAAATGAATTATTTATTTATTTCTCTTTAAGATAAGTGAAGTTAAGATTACTTTTTAAGTTCTTGGCAACAAAGGAGAACCAGAAATTTTGGATTTATTTTTTGGTCTGCAGCACACCCTGAACTACTCATCCTAAATGATAAAGAAAAAGAAGTCTTCTAGAATACACTTTTTGAGCAAACCAGGTTAAGAGAATGCCCAAGAGATCATTCTCCAAGCATTGTTAGACACACCGTGGATATTGTTAGACACTGAAAGTGGTGCTATTTCAAATCAATTGGGTCTTACCAAGGATTTCTATATAAGAAGAATCCTAGAAGGATGAGCAAATAATTTTTTTTTTCCCACTAAACTGGAAATGTGGAGGTGTTCAGGTCATTGTGAGGAATGGAGAAGTGAACCCAGACTGGGGTGAACATTAAACAAAAATCTCACCTGTGTTAATGCTTTATGGTACAAAGCAAAGCTACCCTCAGGGCTGACTAAGGCATATTGTTCTAAACCAAAAAGCTGAAGAACCACAAACATTTGGTGTTAAGAACAATAGGGATCTAACTATTCTAATTTTATAGGAGAGAACATGGACCCCCCAGAGGTTAGAAGCTGTGCCTGTGATCACATTAACAGCTGGAGGATGACCAACATGTAAACATTGACCCTTGAAACTTCTACCACAAATTAGACACTCTGTATTGTCATTCAAATCAAATAAGAGTATATGGTACTACTAGGAAACTGCAAATAGTTCCTACCCACAGGCAGTGTACTCTTCAGAACAGGAGAAAGAAAACTAAGAGTTGCAAATTTAGTACAGGGTGATAAGAACTGTAATAGAAAAGGTACCCAATGTTGCCCAAGCAACATTGTGGGGTTACTAGAGACTTCTCAGCTGATCTAATATCTAAACTGGTGCCTTGAAGGATAAGCAGGGATTATGTAAGGGAGGAGGGAGAGGAAGGCAGTTGAATCTGGAGGAAATAGCTCACATGCAGGATTAGTGGTAAAAGAGGACGGGCATGTTTGTGGGAGTGAAGGGAACTCAGTGAAGCCGGGGCATTGAGTGCTTGGTGGGTACGGTGGGAGATGGAGCAGTAAAGGTGAACAGGGCTTACCAAACCTTGAGGGCTTTATATCCTATTAAGAAATTTGAAATTTATTTCAAGTTAATGGGAACATAAAGGATTTGAAAACAAAGTATACTGACTGGATTCACATTTTAAAACATGATGACTGCTGAGTGAAAAAAAAAATGGGAGTGAGCTAAGAACAGAAGGAATCAAAGCAGTTAACTGGCTCTTGCTATAACTGAGAAGCTAAAGGATAATCATCTAATAAGGTACAAGGAGTGAGGTGGAGGGAGAAGAGTTGGATATGAGATATCGAGGCAGCAGAACTAAAGTGTTAGATGCTAAATAGATATTTTTAAAAAGTGAGTCATTGGGGAAATGAAAAGTCAAAAATTATTCTGAAATGTTTGATCAATGTCTTGCTGAGGAGACCTGACATTGGAAATGTAGAGCCTTGTCCCTCAGTGAAACACTTGGAGACTCTTTTACTGCCAATAGAAATGCAAGACAGCTCTGTGTTTGCTCACCACCAGTGAAACCACTGCGTTCTGGATACCAAAAGTACTCTGAATTCTCCAGGAACTCCTGTATGGATTCTTGTAACTTAATTATGCTTTTATTGGAGGGTAGTGATAAATCTATAGCAAGATTTTCCAAGAATAAAGAGCTTGCCTAATAGGTCATCTTCGAAGGCTCTTTTCGCCTGTCCATATTCCATGGCGGACTCTGGGGTAGGAAAGGGGAGTAGGCTCAGTGTCCTATGCATGCTTGGACAGCATATGTACTGGTTCCTCTGTCGGGTTGTTGGAAAAGTCATGATGCATAGAAAAACAAAATATATGTAATGACTTTCTGACAATCCAGTATTTTCTGGTGGAAGCTGGCTGATTTAATAGAAGCAGGATTAGGATTACTGAGTAATAACTGAGGGAAAAAGAATTTGCTATCTCTACATGGATCATCTCAAGGGTCCTAAGGTTTTTTAGTTCAAACCTAGAGGGATGAATATAGAGTGTGCTTTTGGGCTGTGGCATGTCTCAAACCCATGTGAGGAAATAGTCCAGGTACTCACCCCTTCGCCACCATTTTCACCTGTGTTGGCAAGCATTTCCTGCAGGGCTCTGACAGAGAGGGACTGTTCCAGCACAAAACTGCAGACGCAGAGATCTGGAGGAACATACTGTGGAAATAAAAGTCAGAATGAGGATACCTACTCATCTCAGTCAGAGATCAGCCATACAATAACACCTCAAGGGCAAAGAACATAGGAATCAAAATTACAGTTGGATGAATAGGAATATAAAAAGTTGACTTTTTCTTATTCAATTTAAGTGGCCCCTTCAGCTAGACTCTAAAGCATAAGAAAAAGAAAAGCACCAAGTCTCAAGGAAACAGTGACTAAGATGTGAGGATAACCTGAGTGAGGGCTGGTGGTCCATGTGGAAGAACACATATACGGCCCCACTAAAGAAGGGGTAGGAAGGGAAGGCTGATTTACGCCTGTGTCTATGGGAGGGTGTAAAGGGGAGAAAGCCAGTAGTTCTCCTCCACAATTATTTATAAAGAAAGCAGTGGACAGTCTGGGTTATGGCTGCAGACAATAGCAATCAGAATAGAAAAATCTATTTGTTCATAAAACCTGGATGTTACAGTGTAAAAACAACTATAGAGAAGGGTTAAGAGCTATATAAATATAGCTCTGAACAACAACAAAAATGTACAGAGCTGTAAGAATTGACAGCCCCATAACAATCATTCTAACTTAGTGGAATTCGTTAACATTATGATAGTCATGCCTGTTCTGGAACATTTCTCAACCACCATTAAAGATGACCTTTTCTACATACTGACTAGTAATAGACACTACTCACGAAGAACTTTCTCTGTGTCAAGCACTATTTTAAGTTCTTTGCATATATAAACTTATTTAATCCTCACACTCATGCCATGAGATAGAAACAATTACTATTCCAGTTTATAGCCAAGGAAACTAAGGCACAGAGAAGTTAGGTCACCGGCCCAAGGTCACAGTTTGTACGTGGCTGAGTCAGATTCGAGTTCAGACAGTTTATCTCCAGAGTGTGTGTACCTACCCCTAAGCTATTCCTATCACTAATAAAAATGTATTTCAAAACTTCCTTCACAACAAAAACAAGTTGGATATAAATATTTAAGTATTACATTTTTGGAAAATGTACTACTTGTTATTGAGAAAGATACAAAGAAACATGAAATTGTTGCTTTTCAGGGGCTTACAACCCAGCTTCATGATATACCCTGCTCCCTGGGAGCAAATGATCGTGACGTACACCAGTCCTCTGTTTCCCACACGATACTGGCAGAACAGTGACACCACGGGAATGACAGGAATGAGGACGAGACGGCTGTCAGCACCGCTATGCTTAACACTTCAAGACAGGTAGTGCTGTGCCCATGGAGCTCTAATTTAAAAGCTAAAGCAAGCCAGCTACTAAGTCTTCCATAACCCCTTTGACTTGAGCATTTTCATTTTTAAAATGGATATAAAGGGATTGACCATCAATTCTCTTTCATTTCCAAATGTTTGTATTAATATGTTCCTCATCTTCTCCCAACCTCAATGTCCTAACAAATAAGACAATGTCCTTTCTGCTGAATCTGCCTATATTTTTTCCTTATTAGTATTTTTTTAAGTTTTTTTTTTTCTTTTGCTATAAGGCACATGCATTTGCCAGAGAGAGAGAGAGAGAGAGAGAGACAGGAGTAGGGTGGCATGGGGTAGGGACAGTGAGAAATCACCCCCAGAAGGGATGGCTATGCTGTAATCCCTTCTCCATTTCTCCTCTCAGGGTGTTGGACACATATACACACATGCCACTGTGATTTTCAAGCTGCCTGGTCTGGGATTTGAACTGGAGAGTCAGCCATGTGATCCAGGGTCTTAATGCTATCTGTTGGCCCCCTTATTACATACAGTTTCAAGACCCCTCCAAGACAGGAATAAGTCATCTTAACTCAAAGACTATTGGATAGGGTGACTGACATTTTCTTTTCTATTTTTTTTTTTTCAGAGAGATTTTTGCTATGGGGCATGTGTACTTGCTAGAGAGATGGAGAGAGAAAAAGTGAGAAATCACTGCTTGGGGTAATGCCGAGGCCACAATCCCTTCTCCTCCATTCTCTCCTCAGGATTTTGTGCACGAACACACACGCACCTGGCATGAGTTTCAAGCTGCTGGACCTGGGACTTGAACTGCAGTTGACCACATGGGAGTCCAGCACCTTAACTACCACACCACCTGCTGGCCCCCAAGGGCAACTGACATTTATTATAAATATAAATTTATAAATAAATTATTTATTTATTTACTGTGTACTGTTCTACTAAGGATTTACAGTGAACACTTTTTTACTCAAATACTTTCTAACCAACACATGTATGGTCAGGAACTCTAGAAATCTAGTCTTCCTAGAATTCAGGCATTACAGGAATTTGCCCAATTCTCTTTAATACAATTATTTAACCAAGGAGAAACTGTAACACATGGAGGATTATAGCTTTTAGCTTATGTTTTGCTTTGTTTTCAGAGACTGTTCCTGCAGCAGGTAATTAACTCATTTGTATGGGACTTGAGCAGGCAGGCAGCTGGTAACACAGGGCAGAGTTTCCCATCCAGGAAGTGGTTTTGGAGTACATATAGCATCATTCCAAGTAGCATATAATTATACGTTATGGCATTCTCCTAAAGACCTTATGCCATAAACATATATTCTCCAACTTGGTCTCCCCAGGTATGGTGCCATCTCAAGGATGTCACAGATTTTTTTTTTCCCTATGGTTTGTAGCTCATGTCTTCAGAATAGGAAGCATAAAAGCCAGGGTTGGAACATTTTGTCCTCTGCCACTTCGTTAATGTGTGTTTTGGAGATTGTTCATTCAGGAATATCTGCGGTTATGGCTGGTACTTTAAAGGGTGCTTTTTGGCTAATCAATTTGGTGATTAGTCTCAATATTCATGTTCACTTTTGTAATAAACCTATTGAGTCTGTTCTCTTCAAGACAGAAACCTTCACAGTTCTAACTGATAGAGATCTTGCCCTTAAATGACATGGTAGGATTTCTTTCCTCCCTTTGTCTTGTTTTCTTTGACAGGAGAGAGGAGCCCTTCTTGTCTCTGCCACCACCCATTCTGATAGAGGACCACCAACAGAGGCACAGACATTAGGCATGCTAATAAGTGTATCTGTCCTTTCCTTCCAGGGACTAAAAGTCCCCAGGTTGCCATGACGTCATTACTGGTGTAAATGAATACATTTAAACAGAGAGAGAGTGTGCACGGGGAGGAAGGATTTGGGATGGGAACAACATGTCTGCTAAGGATTTAGTTTTCTTACAGTTTGTTTCTCTACCTCTAGAATGTGGTCCCTGACCGGATTCTCTGGGCCATGCCACTCCAATAGCACACAGAACAATGTGTGGGTGCTGGAAAGGAAGGGACAGGGCGACAGGCGTGTCTGGAGAAAAACAAAATGCAACTAGCAACCTGCAACATGGAGTGAGTGCACAGCAGAGCCATCTGACCTGCAATGCCAGCTGCCATCCTTAATTAAACTCCAAACCAGCCTGTGCTCCCACCTCCACAATCCTGAAGAATGAGCAAAGGCCACTCGTCCATCAAAACTCATTTGTTTGCAGCCGTGAGAGTGCCCCAGGAGGCCATCGCATTGTGTCTGTGCTCTGGAGCCTGTGCCTCAGTCACTCTGCCTGGCAGACCTGGGGCATGTGCTTGGTGATTCTCAGCACGGAGAGAAGCGCTCTGTTGACATCTGTTCTGAAATAGCTTCTCATCATTCTCCCCAGCCCTGTCCTCAGCCAGAGAGGCATTTCTTTTCCAACTGTCCTACAGAAAACCTTGGGATGCCAGGGCCCTGGATAAGTGAGGACCTAGAATTCACGTAGCCCCACTATGTGGAAAATAGAGGGAGGGAAGGCCTGTATATCTTCCATGCTACATAAATCTGCATGACAGCTTATTTTTCTGGGACCTACTGAATCCAAGATGGTAGGAATCTTCCCTATAACTGTAGCCATTTAGCATCCCTCTAGCTAGCACCCCAAAATGGGCACTCAGCACTGTGTTAGCAGAGACTAGTCAAGCCTTTATGGAAATCAAACGGGCAATTAGTTACAAGGAGAACTGTCACCTCTCTATTCACTGTTGACTGTAGTGTGTTTTGCTTATACAGTCCTTGATGCACTAAAGTCTGTCTGTTGACAAGACACTAGATGGTGGGTCCCTTGAAAACCTGTGTCAGATTATACTTTTGATATCTCCAGAATGCAAAGCAGTAAGTGTTCAACTCAAGCCTTTCTGAACAGACTTACTATGTCTTCTAGGACTATCTAAGAGCATGAGGCTAACAGTGGCTACGGCTACAGAAAAATCACACCTAACACTCACCTACCTGACTGAGCCCCTCCACAAATCTCTCGTTTATTTTTCACAAGATCTTTCTTCTCCTATTGTCATAGACCGCTTTCCACTTCTCTGTTAATCCTTCTGGTTTACACACAGCTATGCCTTGGTGATACATACTCTACGTGCATTACTGGCTCTGAAGATAATACAGGGGATATTAGTTAAAAGTTGGTGCTGACTGGGGTCAAGTCTCTTTTCAACTACTTTCTAGCAGGTAATTTAGTCTCTCTGTGCCTCAGTTTCTTTATCTGTAAAGCAGAGATATAATTAGTACCTACTTCTCCAAATAAATTATGTTTTTATATGTAAAGAACTTAAAATAGGGTCTGGTATCTAGGGAACACTTAAAAAATGTCAGACAGTATCCAATGAAGAGTAGTAGCATTCATAACTCACTTAATATTCACTGACACCTCTAACACCGTTAACATTCTAAGTTTATATAAGAATAAGGCAAATTCCTTGCCCTCTAGTCAAGTGGATTATCAGGGGAGCAAATAAACATTGAGTTGCCAGAAAAGTCATGAGGCAATTTTGCATAGAAAAATACATCACAACTTTTCCGACGACACAATAACTTCCAAAGTTTGAGGCAAAATGTCTTGAGTAAGGAAGCATGTGACAAAGCATACAGAATTGAAGATGGCTTGGTGGAAGGAAGGAATGTAAGTGTGTAAGAAAGAAAAGAGAGGAGAGTGAGCATGGGAGTGAAAAGCAAGAATAAAGAAGTAGGCATTAGGGTTGAGAAGGGTCTTGCATTTTTTTTTTTTTTTTTTTTTGGAGAAGTTTAGACTTTATTTTCAGAGTAATAGGACACGATTAAAGGAAGTTATGAAGGAAATGCTGTAATCAAATTTGCATCTTTGAGGGACATTGCAGGTCCAGCGTAAAGAGATCTAGACCAAGGCAGAGACAAATTAGGGGGTTAAGGTACACTGGGCAAGAAGAGAAATGGGATGAAAATAAGGGAATGGATTAACTGGTTTTTGGAGAGCTGTTTTTTTGTTTTTGTTTTTGTTTTTAATTTAAAAAAAGTTTTTACAGGGTGCATGCGCTCACCAGAGAGAGACAGAAAGCGAGAAATCACCCCCAGGGTGGATGGCCACACCACAATCCCTCCTCCTCCATTCTCCTCTTGGGATCTTGGGCACACATGCACATGCACCCGGTGTGAGTTTAAGCCACCGGGTCCAGGACTTGAACCATGGTCGACTACATGGCAGTTCAGCGACATAGACACTACGCTAACTGCTGGTCCTGTTTTTTAAAAGATGTTTTTGCCTTACGGCACATGAGCTCATCAGAGAGAGAGAGAGAGAGAGAGAGAGACAGTAAGAGGGAAAGTGAGAAATCACCCCCCCCCCACACACACACACCAGGGAGGATGGCCACACTGCAATCCCTTCTCTTCCCAGGATCTTGGGCACATACGCATGCATATGCGCATATGCGTCCAGTGTGATTTTTCAAACCACTGGGTCCGGGATTCAAACTGCAGTTGGTCACGTGGGAGTCCAGTTATGTAATTGTTATGTCATCTGCTGGTCCCAAGGAATGAATTTCTAAAACCTTGAGAAGTTAAGAAAGATAAGGCTTGGTGATTAACTGGATGTGGAAGATGATAGAGATGAATGGAAGATGATCAAGTGTCTACTGCATAAGACAGAGTACACACAGGACAGGACTAAGCAAGAACAAGCCATGGCAAGTGGCAGAAGGAACACTAGATAGCAACTGCACTCATCAAAGCCCAGCCACTACGCTGAAGCAGTAATGCTATACCTTGTAGTACTGGAAGCCATGTGGCCACTACGGTTCAGAACTCAGGTGGACCTGAAAAACACACTGGGCATCCTGAGGAGCTAGAGAGCTAGGGAAAGGGGTTGCAGTGTGATGCAACACTGTCAAGGGTGCTTTCTCTTTTTCTGTCTCCCTCTCTCTCTTCCCTTCTTGTGCATCCCCTTTCTATCATGAAAAGATGAATAGAAAAAGAAATTTATTTTAAAAATGACACTTAGTAAAACACCCACTAGAACCTCTCATTTAAGCCAACAGAAAAGAGATGGAAAAGTAGAGAACTCTCTGTGATAAGGTACAGGAATCCTTTCAGATGCCAGCATAAGTAGGCTCATCTTGGAAAAGAGAAGGAATCTGGACAACTGAGTTGTACTCTTCACAAAAGGAGAAATCCTGTAGGTCAGGCCACCCAAGTCAGCTCAAATAACCTCCTCTTCCTTTCCTGCATCAATTATTCTGCTGCTCAGTATTTACAGAACATAACAATAAGCATTCAGTATTGTACTAGCTGCTATGGGAACAAAGAAACAGTAAGATGTGGTTTATATTCAAGGACTTTGTAGTTATTATTTTTAAGTTTTTGCTATAAGGTACGTGTGCGACAGAGAGAGAGAGAGAGAGAGAGAGAGAGAGAGAGAGAGAGATATCACCCCCCAAGCGGAATAGCCATGCCTCAATCCCTTCTCCTCCAGTCTCCTCTCAGAATTTTTGGTGTGCACACACACGCCAGGCATGATTCTTGAGTCACTGGGTCTGGGACTTAACTGCAAAGCTAGCCATGTGGGATCTCCAGCGTCTTAACCTCCACTCCATCTGCTGGTCTTTTTCAATGAATTTTTAACCTACTTGAAGAGAAGGATGTACTGTATGAGTCTTTATAAAACAATAGAAGAGAGTACATTCAATGCTAAATTGGGAAGTGCATTTGTGTCTGCCCAAAATCCTGAGAGGAGACTGGAGAAGGGCCTGCAGCATGGCCAACCCCCCGGGGGCATGATTTCTATTTCTCTACTCTCTGGTAAGCATGCATGACCTATAGCAAATATCTCTTTTAAAAGAATCCATTAATTGCAGTAGCATTTTTAAGTTGTGGGGTTTATAGAAGCTCTGTCCTTACCTCCTTTCACTTTTTCACCCAAGTCTCTAGAGAAAAAAAGCCAAATACTTGGGGCTCCCACGAATGGGAAAGTGGGTGATCAAAGGAAGGAGCAAGCAGAGGTAACCCTTGCTTAATAGCTTTCCGAACTATACCTCCCATTCCATTCCCAGGACAGAGCAGTTAGAGGAATGCTATCAATATCATGTTACATTATCATCTGAGGGGACTTCAGAAAGTTCATAGAAAAATGCAATCAAGGGACCAGCAGTTAGCATAATGGCTATGTCGCTGGACTCCCATGTAGTCAACTGTGGTTCGCGTCCCGGACCCAATGGCTTAAAACTCACACCGGGCGCATGTGCGTGTGTGCCCAAGATCCCGAGAGGAGAATGGAGGAGAAGGGATTGTGGCATGGCCATCCCCCCTGGGGGTGATTTCTTGCTTTCTGTCTCTCTGTCTGGCGAGAGCATGCGCCCTATGGCAAAATCCTCTTAAAAAATAAAAAAGAAAAGAAAAGAAAAATGCAATCAAAGTATAAGTTTATTTTGGCACAAAATTTTTTTGAATATGCCTTTAACATGAAGACTCCCCCCATATACTTATGAGTTCACATGGACTCAGCCTTATTGCCGTGGTGAAGCCTGCTTGATGACATAATATCTAATGTCAATCATCTAGGGAAAAGGAGTATCTGTGACAACAGAAGTCAGAGTGAAAGAAGCAGCAGATGAGAGAAGGGAATCTCATGTTCTTAGGTTTAGTAATGGAGAATCCAGAGGACTACTGGGGTACTCTTGGGTAACATAGGTTACCAAAGCATCTGCCTACAGACAGCATTGAAGTTAGGCACTAGATTTCAAATTGTGTAGACAAAGGGACTTTCCTTCTCCAAGGCACTTTATCTGTTGGTAACAGGCAGGGCTAGACTTGGTCCCCAATGGCCTGGCTTGGACATAGACTGGACTTCCTCCATGTTACTACATGCCTTGAACAGGACTGATAACCA
This sequence comes from Tupaia tana, assembly GCA_026018925.1. NCBI lineage: Eukaryota > Metazoa > Chordata > Mammalia > Scandentia > Tupaiidae > Tupaia > Tupaia tana. The sequence goes on along the minus strand of JAKSZU010000023.1, from coordinate 38,832,536 downwards.
TTTCCCCCTGTAATGGGTCTATGTAGTGCTACTCAAAGACAGGATGAGAATGTTTCCCAAATTGTCCTGAGCAGAAAATGATTCTCTACTCTAGTAGGCCTCACTCATCGGTAAAGTGTGGAATTGGATGAGACCAACTTTTCATGGGACAGCATCAGGGCAGCCAGAGTCGGCATGTACACTTTGTGTTTCAGAAGCTTTGAGCACTTTACAGACATTACCTCATCCACCTACTGCAGACAGGAGTTCATTTACAGACTTCCAATTAGTTACTGATACTACATAATTATTTGTATTGCATGAAAGACAGAGCCAGTCATTAACCAAACCAACACATACATCCCTTCCCCACCACATCTTTTTTAAGCATTTATGCAGATAAGTGTCACCTTTGTAAAGTTGGTGAGAGTTTCTAAATAAGAAAGTTACATAATGAATGCTTAAATCTGTAGCTGTTGCCTAGTCTCTGAATTTCTAAAAAAGTAACTTAGTTTTATAACCATACTAGAGGTGGGTCAACTGAGACACAAAGAAATTAGGTAAAACTTATATAGGCAAGTTGAGAAACAAGATTATACACATATACATTTTTAATGTGTCTATGGGGCCAGTCAGTGGTGTGGCGGTTAAGGCAGCTGGATCCCACAAGGCCGAGTCTACAGTTCAAGTCCTAGACCCAGCAACCTGAAAAACATGCTGAATACACGTGTGTGTGTGTGTGTGTGTGTGTGTGTGTGTACCCAAAATCCTGAGAGGAGTATTGAGAAGGGACTGCAGTGTGGAAATCCCCCCCCCCCCCCCCCCCCCGGAGGCAGATTTCTCACTTTCCCCTTTCTTTCTCTCTGGCAAGTGTATGTGCCTTGCAGTACACTTAAATAAATAAATAAATGTAAATAAATATGCCTAGGTACCTATCTATATAATTATGCCAGGCATTATATAAGTATTATCCCATTGAACCCTTAACTAAACCCTTTTAGGGAAAAGATTATGACATTTTTAAAAATAGAAAACACTCAGGTTGAACACGTCTTCATCATCACTCTGCTAGGGAGAACGTATAAACTCTGAATGTCAAACCTGACTCCCTCTTATTCATACTACGTCAGAATCTCTGAAGAGAGGGTTCCCACCTCTATGCTCAGGATGCGATTTTTTAAGTTTATTTGCATTTTTTTCTTGAGAGAGATACAAAGAGAAAGAGCCAGAGAAAGAGAGAATTCAGTGTCTTCATGCCGTGATCTGCCCCATCTCAGCCACCTCACGTCATAAATACCTGTGGGCCCAGTGTACACACAGAGGTCATGGGATGCAAATGCAGGTCCTGCTCAGGTGGGTCCCCCGTGGGACTGTAGCAATGGGTCCCTGAGGTCGCGGAATGTGCGTCCCACTGGACTACCTTCCTTCAAACACACACTTTCATGTGAAGTTAAGGATTTCATATTAGGACCTTAGCTATCTTAGAGTTCTCTTTAATGGCTACTGAGAATATAAGGACTACGAAATGAAGTGACTAGGACTCTCAGGACTCAAGCTCTTTATAAAATCTACGTTCCTGGGAACAAGCAGTTAGCGTAATGGCTATGTAGCTGGACTCCCACGTAGTCGACCGCAGTTCGCGTCTCAGACCCGGTGGCTTAAAACTCACTCCTGGCGCGTGTGCGTGTGTGCCCAAGATCCCAAGAGGAGAATGGAGGAGAAGGGATTGCGGCGTGACCATCCCCCCTGGGGGGTGATTTCTCGCTTTCTGTTTCTATGTCTCTATCTGTCTGTCTGGCGAGCACACGCGCCCTATAGCGAAAAACCTCTCCAAATAATAATAATAATAATAATAATAATAATAATAATAATAATAAAATCTAGGTTCCTGGAAAGTGAGATCATTTCCATTTCATGCAATTCTAAAGTCTAGACTAACTCACTAGGTAAGCCTTCTTTCCCTAAAGACAATTCAGCTCTGCGCACCACAGGCAAGTTTCAACCATGGATATACATGTGTAGATCTTGAACATGTGTAAATCTGGATTTCAAACATTGTGAGAAGAGAAACTTTGCCTGTTTATGTTAAGATCTACTTTCATGGATTAAGGTTGAAACGTATAAGACCTTGCTGAAGTTTAAAAGAAATGCTATAATAAAGAATAGAATGTATGGGGAAAAAATAGAGAAATTACTCAAAACGGCTGAACTCTAGTTTTGCTTGGACATTACTAGCAAAAGCTGTTTTACACACACAGAGTAAGATATACAAAATTACATCTATACCTATAAAATATTATTTTGGGGATGGGGAGAAGAGGATTTCAGTGCCTTTTAAAACAATAAAGAAGATCTCTTATAATATTGAGGAATAAATCACAGGAATACTTTTAGCACAATACTTTCAGCATAAAGACAGCCTTTAGATACCATGTTAGTGTCAGGTTCACTCCAATACAAGAAGGAATATTCAGAAGACAAGAGTTCAAATAAAACAATTATAAGCAAAGAAAAGGAAAATGATATCAAATTGTAGAAAGGTTTAAGCCTTTTAAAAAAGAAAGAAAGGTACATGCTATGAAGCTTAAAAAATATTTGCTTAGAAAGAATGTTTGCTGAAGCATTTCTTCTATAAGGGTGACACCACTGCCACCCAGAAGCAGGATATCTAAATTGCAGGGTAAATACTTTGGCAAAGGACATTACTCTTGCTGAGAAATGCCAAACTAAAGTGATAAGGAGCTAAAACATATACCCACAATCACTGCTTTTTTTGGCCCACCACTCAAATGTTCAGAAATATTGGATGTTTAATTGACACTGATCAACAGATCCATTAAAGTCTAGCCTCTCCTAGGGAGAATGTTTATTAATTCAAGTGAGAGCAACACTTGCAACATCAATTATTCAATGGATGATACACAGAGTTCTCATAAAAGCTAATACAAATACAAACTTATATTAGAAATGTTAATGCAGAAACATGGTAGGTACAAGAACCTCCTAGGTAAGCGTGCTAAAATTTCAGATCCCTAGGATCCTCCTCCAGGTGGGTACTTTACAAGGATATCCCAAGCAATCCTTAAGCAAGAGGTCTCTGTCTCATACTTGAGAGATACTGCAGAACAGCTAGATCAAACAAGCAAATTTAGGCCCTGGAAGGTAACTGATTCTCATTCTAGATCCTCCTTTAAAACATTTAATTCATCAGGACCAGCAGATGGAGTAATGGTTCCATCATTGGACTCCTAAGTAGTTGACCACAGTTTAAGTCCCAGACCCAGCAGCTTAAAACTCACACCAGGCGTGTGTGCAAACATGCCCAAAATCCCGAGAGGAGAATGGAGGAGAAGGGATTGCAGCGTGGTCATCCCCCCACTGCAGGGAGATTTGTCACTTTCTCTCTCTGTTCCTGACAAGCACACATGCCCTATAGCGAAAATCTTTCTTTACAAAAACAAACATTTAATTCATTAGAACATAAGACTTTATTTCAAATGAATAACCTAATAACTTAAGATTTGCAGGACTTGTTTTTATTATCTTGCTTAAGAAGGCCCCAAACAAAAGCAATGCTGAGGTGCCCTGGCCATCTATATTCTGTCAAGTGTCAGCTGTTTCAGGCATAGTTAAGAAGAATGTAACCAAGAGCCCGGTGAAAATTCATGCTGCAAAGCTTGTGTTCTTTCAAGTAAGGAAGAGGCAGCAGCCAAGGAATTAGAGACAAGACTGTGGGCAGCTGGCTTGTGAAACTGCCTGCTGGGATAAAGCGTATGTGACAGGTTGGATGGTTGATTTGGTTCTCAGCTGAGCCAAGTTTTCCTCTCTGCCTGGCAGTGCATGGTCGGCATGTCAAATAACTTAAGGTGCCAATAGGTGGAAACACGGAGCACTTGTACTTGGAAAAATAAGCTGTGCTGATGAGCAGCAACGAATACCTACTGTGGATGGACAGAGATGCCTGAAACCGTGACTCTCTATGTGGTCCTAAAAATGTACGGCCATATATAAAACTATAACTTCACGAGTAGCACAGGCACTACAACCAGCTCTGCAGGAGCTAGGAACCTACAGTCCCTGGAATTCTAGCTTTCAATGGTTAAGATCATGGGAAACTGTGAAGATGTCATTCTGAAGAGCTTGCATGCCAGATATATAGCAGAGACCAGGACAAAGGAAAGATACATGTCTAGTGGGAGACATAAGTGGAGACAAATTCAACCACAGTGTCCCATGAACGAGTGAGGGCTCTAAGCATCACAAGTGATGATGGAATTAGAGTGAGGTGAGACAGCAGAAACACGAGCCACTGGAGCAAAAGAGAGCAGGAAAGTATAGTTTAAAGCTAATGTTTGTTTTAGTCTTGAGTCTGGTTTACTTGCATTGGGTGGGCAGCACACAGACCAAGACTGTATCTCCCACGCATGCCTTCGCTATTTCACGTACTCTCTCTTCCCTTCTGAGTAACAATGGGGTCTTTACAGAATTTAGAGACCACGGCAAAGTTTATGTCTATTACTAGGGCAATGGTCTCCAGCACCTGCAGGATGACAGAATGTGTGTTTCTTGTCTTTTGCCTAACAGAAAGGAAAAGATTGAGAAAAGAATTATGAGGCGCCCACAAGAGCTGAGGAAATGTCAAGCTGGCCCAGAAGGCTGACACAGAGAACAGACACTGAGTGCCCTGATGCACGCGTCCTGCCCTTAGGGCGACTGTCGTCATTTATCCCTTCGGTGCACCTCTAGCATGTGGGGCCCACTTTGACTGCACTAGTAGCCCCACAAGGCTCACAGACTCAGGACACAAAGCTCAGGGCAGCAAAGGGCAAAGACAACAGCTTGGCTTCTAAACGTTTCCACAGTTTTTCCCCCTAATGCCTTCCTTCCCACTCTCAAACTAAATCCAAATTCCAATATGAGCATGCGGTTTTTATTTTTTGCCCCTTATGTGCCATTTTTGCTTTGGAAAAAATAAGCATATCACTATAAACTAAGTTCTGGATTTTAAAAATTGGCAGGAGTTCACAAACAGATATGTGTAAAATTTACAAGCAATAGTAATAAATACTTTTCTGCAAAATGGAAAAGGGGTTCTTATGTATCCATAGAGAACTAGATCCCATTTCCTTCAACTGCCTCAGAGTCTGAGCTAAAATGCCACCACTAGGGACCAGCAGATGGTGTAATGGTTATGTCTCCGGACTCCCACATGGCTGACTGAGTTTTGAGTCCTGGACCTGGTGGCTTTAAACTCACACCTAGTGTGTATATGCCCAAGATCCCAAGAAGAGAATGGAGGAGAAAGGATTGTGGCATGCCTAGCCCCCCTGGGGGTGATTAATCACTCTGTCTCTTTCTGTCTCCAATGAGTACACGCACCCTATAGCAAAAATCTCTCTTAAAAAAAAAAATACCACCACTAGATTTTTACATCTGTAAGGATTAGTACCACACACTCCCATTTGCAATGGGGCATACATTATTCAGACATCTAAACAGATGTCTATAGAACAGGGAATTAACACTGCTAGTCGTCATTTGCTGCAGGAGTTAGAGACATTCACTTTATAAGCACTGACTGAGACAGTGGGAATAGAGTGACCTATCACCTCCTTGGGCTCTATTTTCTTCAACAGTGTCATCTTTACCAGGAAGAAGAGTAATTATGAAAGATGGATAAAATAAAAATGCTCATTGAAGTATGGCAATCTGTTGGATCCTCTTCCCTGCAAACCTTCTCCCACTGAGGTCACAGATACCTTTCCCCCAGGGTGCCAGCTAGCTCTGACAAACACAAGGAAACCATTAGAAGACTCAGTCACTTCCTCCTTGAACCCAGCTCATCACTCAGTATCTGCTGGGACTGGCTTCTGCCCAACCATCCAAATACGTGTGACTGAGCATTTAACCTGAGGTTTCGTTCCTCTGCTGTTAAGGAATTGACTCAGGTTACTGAGGTTCCTTAACAACAATGATGACAGGGAAGAGGTATTGCACAACTTAAGGCCTTTCTTTCCCCTCCTGGATAACAAGGCATTATCTCTAAAGCATATCTGTTGAGTTAACTTAGCAGCACCAGAGAGAATGAACAAAGTGACAGAAACTGATGGAGCAATGTCACACCTTAAAAAGGCAAAGTCCTTGCTCCTGGTGACCTAAGCAACATCCGTCAGACCCATTAAAGAGAAATGCTTCAAATTAGCCAGATCACTTTGAGTGGCAGTCATCCTTATGTTCTCAGTGAACAAGACAGAGATGAAAGTCATGTTTGGCTTCTTATTAAATTTGTACATTTTGAGAAAGAAGCAAATTCATTAGTACCATAGAAACAAGAAATTCGCTATGGCAGGCTGTTGATAAGTTTAAATGTAATGCTAATGAAGTCAAGGTCATAGCTTTATTTTGTAATGACACCAGCACACCTAAACTGGCTAGTTACTCTGTCAGTGAGACACTATCAAATGAGGAAACAAGTGTGGAAAATCCATGACTGCAAGTTAACCCTGCCACAATTTCTCAAAATGTGGACTGTTGGAGCCAGCAGGTGAGGTAGTGGTTAATGTGCTGGACTCCACATGGCTGATAGTGGCTTCAGTCCTGGACCTGATGGCTTGAAAATAATGCCGGGCACATGTATGGGTGTGACCAAAATCCCAGGAGGAGAATGGAGGAGAAGGGGTGGCAGTGTGGCCATCTCCTCTGAGGAGTGATTTCTCACTTTCTTTCTCTCTCACTCACTGTCTCTGTCTCTGTCTCTCTCTTTCTCTAGCGAGTTACATATGCCCTATGGCAAAAACCTTTAAAAAAAAAAAAGTGGCCTGTGGACCATGTGCATAAGAATCTTACAGGATTTGTTTAAAAACATAAAAAACATGAGGCTGGCAAGTGGCATGGTGGTTAAGGGCGCTGGACTCCCACATGGCCAACCATGGTTCAAGTTTCGGACCTGGAGGCTCACTTTCTTGATTTTTCTCTCTCTCTCTCTACCCTCTCTGGTCAAATTAAAATTAATCTATTAATGAATTTAATTAAATGATTCTTTTTTTTTTTTGAGAGATTTTTGATATAGGGCGCGTGCGTTCGCCAGACAGACAGAGAGAGACATAGAGACAGAAAGCGAGAAATTACCCCCCAGGGGGCATGGTCACGCCGCAATTCCTTCTCCTCCATTCTCCTCTCAGGATCTTGGGCACGCACGCACATGCGCCCGGCGTGAGTTTTAAGCCACCGGGTCCGGGACGTGAACCGCGGTCGACTATGTGGGAGTCCAGCGACATAGCCATTACGCTAACTGCTGGTTCCCAATTAAATGATTCTTTAAAAAACATAAAAATCAGATTCCTACCCCCATTCAAGACATGAATGGGGATTGATGAATATGCTCACTCAAGTTGGAGAGCCACCGTCCTTCAGGATGAGCTCTGGGCCACACCCCAGGGAGGCTGGCTACACTTACCATCTTTTTAGATAAAGCATTCTTGGTACAATTTTACTAGGAAATTAAGTAGTGAGCAAAACCACAATGCTCATATTTAAACTTGAAAGATAGCAAAAGAAGGTTGTGTATCAAAATGTATGCCATTCTTGGCTATATTTTTTCGCAAAAGTAGTAAAATTCTTTAGCTGTTTACTGAAGGTTTTGGCAAAGGATAATGTTAAGCCTTCTTGTGTTCACTCAATCTCATAGCTTGTATTAAATTCCAAAAACTCTATCTTTAGGTTAAAAAAGGGAAACTTTTAACCTAAATACCCCAGCTTCTTAGGGTAACAATTCAAATTTAAAGTCTGAAGTGACTGCTTTTAGGGTTGAGGAGGTGGAGTAGAGGCCCATTATTCCACCCTCTGTGCTCTTAGGCAACCGCCAAGAGATGATATTCTGTCCTGTTTTGAAGGAGAAATATCTTGGGATTTATGGTGAAGAGCTAAAGAAAGACTTGAGGCAAAAATCCTTAATGAAAGTGCTCTAATAAGAAATGGATCATTAGGTCAAGGGTTTCTTAATTTTCTCAACCACCCTGGAGCTGAAAAAACAGCTGTTCTAGAGAAGCTTACAAACAGCTTTACTGTTCAAATTGTTCTCATCCTGTAAGGGTTTAGATAAAGTGCAAACGAATGTAAGTAAAATGGAAGAAAAATTATTTGAACATATCTTAACAAAGAAACTAACAAGTCCTGGAATGACCAAGTTAGGCACACTTTCTCTGAAATAATTCAGATGAAGAAAGACAAATTAACTCCCTGGAATGTATTAAATTATTTTAAATCTCCTATTTGCTGCAAGTCAGGATATTAAGAATAAACAAGATATCATCCCAGCTGCAGTGAGGCAGGTGGTAGGGTGCTGCCATGCAATGCTGGAGCCATAGAAGAAGAGCTGGGATTCACATCCCAAGTTGACCTGAACACGCTGGGCATTGCTGCATGCTCTGGTGATCCTGGCACAGAGGTAGGGAGTGAGGGGAGAAGCGTGGCATGCTGAGACCCTGTTGGGAGGAGGAGGTCCTGTTTCTTTTTGTATTTCTCTTTTATTAAAAAACTAAGTTTTAGGAAAAGAATAAACAAGACATTGTTTGCAAATGATTCAAAAAGGTTTTAGTTCATAAGGTTTATTTAGGTCATAATTCAAAAAGAAAAAAACTTTAAAGAATGAGCATATGATTGAAAGTGAGAAATAAATCTGTCAACTTAAATGTCTGAAAATCTTAACTTCTAATACAATTTTAAACATTTCATTCACAAAACGCTTGTGTGATACATGGCGGGGCTCAAACCTCAGCAGAACATCTTACAGCAAGTTGGAGGGGGAGCACAGCTAGACCTCCTGAGTCACTATCCAGTGCTCTTAGTAAACAGTAGTACAATTTGTAAATTATGTATATGCGTAACTTTAAAAGATCACAAACAAAGTCATAGCCATAACTGAACTTCTATCACCAGGTTTTAAAATACCCATAAACAACAAAGATGACAATAAAGATGTAACAAGGCTTGGGATCAGAAGAATTAAGCTCTAACATGAATGAGATGTATCATTTTTCTTGCATGTGAAAGTGACAACTGGGAAAGACTCGTTCTTATAATCACAGAAAAAAAGGGCCAGTCTTTGTGATCTAATTAGTAAGTTCAGGAGTTGGTGGAGGAGGAAAAATACTGCTAATCGAGACCAAAATAGCAGCTATTAGGTCTGAAGAGCAAAGTACTACACACTGCAGAGGTGCCTGTGTATGAATAATACCTACTCATAATTCACCTGGGGCCATTTGCCTGCTGTGAACAAGTAAATGACAAATGAACAGCAGGGCTATGGTGCTACTTTACACACTGAATAAATTCTTTGTGAAGATTCCCAACACTAAGAAAAGATTGCCTTTAAATAAAAAGAGGAGGTTAGTTTTGCCTCTAGCAGATAAGTTATCACAACAGTATTAATAACTCAAGTAGGAAGAAGGACAATATAAATGAGGAGAGAGTTCAAAGTTAAACAGTTAAAACTTTTTTTTTTCTTTTTAACTATGACAGATGCATTAATAAATTTGACATGCGTTACACTTGACTTCCAGGCTATTTCTTTGGCTCTCTGTTGCCCTTCTCCATTTGTTGACTGTTAAAAATTGCAGAGCATCAGACTCATCATGGATGTAGAAATGAGAAGGAAACATCTTGGAAGAAAAAGATTTAGCTGCTAATTGGGAGGCACTGGAGTGTGGAGTTATGCTTTTGAGAACCTGAGCATAGTTAGGATAGTATTCCGACCCTTCATCGTGATGAACTCATACAAAGACTAATAGGAAATGAGCTTTTTTTTTTGTCCTGCTTGCATGTGACAATAATACTTCCTAGCCCAATTTGAACAACAACTCAACGTGGAGTAGCTGCTCAATATAGAATATCAATCATGGTCTCTTAGAGCCCCACCATAAGGCCATTCCACCCATGCATACAGGGCCACTTCAGACACTCCCAGCTGCCTCTGTACACTCCACATGTTGGACAGCAAGGAGAAAACTTGCCAATAGGCACTCTGGCAATGAAGAGAAAAAGAGTGTCTGAGTGTCCAGAATGACTGTCCAGTCTCCATCTCCTACATGCCACTCCATGTCTACACTCCCCAGAAGGCTACAGGACTAAACATATGAAAGCTTGTACTTTAGTGTTCTTTGGACACCTATCATCATCTAAGCCCTCTGTTGAGGTGTATATTTTTTGCTCTTCTGCATTCTTATTTTCTTACTGCTCTCATACTCCAGTTCGCAGACCCAATCTCTTGTTCCTTCCAAACCTGCCGGAATACCTACTCTATGATCAACATGCTCCATCACTTAACCCCTAACTTGCCCCTGATACTCATCTCACACTTAGACTGAAAAAAAAACCCAAAATCTGGCTCCTCCCAAAGGGCCCTGCTTTCCTCAGACAGAGATCTCCCAATTACAGGATGCTCACTCTCTTCTATCTCACATAATTCAGGTCTACAAGGTAGGGTCTATATCCTAGTCTTGCCTATTACTGTTTCCAGATCATTACTCTTCCAAAAATGAACTCCTAAGATTTGCACAACTGGCCTCAGCATTCTCCACTCCCCTCTTCTTTGCTGTCTGTGTACTTCCTTAATCTTCTCTTTTTCTTCACTGAGACCTCTAGCCCCTTTTAGTGCCTGTTCCTGGTGATTTTTTTTTTACAGAGAGATTTTTGCTATAGGGCATGTATGCCCACTAGAGAGACAGAAAGTGGGAAATCACCCCCTAGAGGGGATGGCCATGCCATAATTCCTTCTCCTCCAATCTCCTCTTGGGATTTTGGGCATACATGCACATGTGCCCAGCATGTGTTTGTAAGCCATCAAGTCTGGGACTGGAGCCACAGTTGACTACGTGGAAGTTTAGTGACATAACCATTATGCCATCTGCTGGTCCCTGCTCCTGGTGATTTTAACATTCACATTGCTATGGGTTTATTGTGTCCCTCAAAAAGATAGGTTGAATTCTTAACCTCCAGTACCTGTGACTATGACCTGGCTTGAAAATAGAGTCTTTGCAGGCATAATCAAGTTAAGATGAAATAATCAGAATGGGCCCAAATTCAATATGCTTGGTGCTCTTTATAAGAGAAAGAAAATGCCACGTGACGATGGAGACATGAGCAGAGAAAGAGGCCCATAGCTGGGGAAAGAGGATGGAGTTATGTTTCTACACCTCAAGGGAAGCTGGCACTACCAGAAACTAGAATGGGCAAGGAGGGATTCTCATCTGGAAACTTTGAAAGGAGTATGGCCCTGACAATGCTTTGATTTCAGACTTCCAGCTTCTAGAACTGTAAGAATAAATTCCTACTGTTTGAAGTCATGTAGATTGGGGTAATTCGTTACACTAACCCTAGAAAACTAATTGCATAAGTATTTCATTTTATACTACAACCTTTCAATTGTTTTGCTTCCTCTTTATCAATGTTCCCCTACACTCCACTTAGCCATACTCTATCACGGTCATGCACCCAGGGCCTGTTGTCACCAAATAGATCTACTCTGAAACCTCTGATTGAGGCACCCTCCCACCACAAGTCTAACCATCTGCTTTTCTTCTAACCTGCTTATTTTCTTATTCAACTACTCTAATTACTATTTATATCCCTTACACATTTTCATTCCTGTCTTTGGTTCTCTACTAAGTCAGCTTAAATTCCAAGTTTCCATGGTCGAATCTCCTAAAGTCTCTTGCCCTTTTGTTGTTTATCATGCTTGCTTAGTAATACTTAGACCATGGAAAAATTTATCCACTTTATGCCTGTGCTGGGACTGGTGACAACTGCTGGAGAAAATGACACCACTGTGAAAAACAGTAGCACTAAAAATTCATAGTTATCACCTCGATTAACTCAACCCTGGGTCCTCACCCTGTTAAGCAATTTGACTACTATTCTCTTGGTAGCTCACTCTCCCAAACTTCCTGTGCAAAGCTACAGACCTACTTTAATCCTTACCTCTTTCCTTCCTATTAAGTAAAACTGCATTCCTCCTTTATTTAAAGGTCAATACCTCATCTCTGTTCTTAACACCAACCCTTTCTGCCATACCAGCAATTTTGTATACCAGACCCTCTTTTTTCTTTCCTGTATCTTCTCCTTTTCTTTCTACACTTATACCTTCCCATTGGCACTAAAGCATTCTTCCTCCTCCTCCTCTCCCTCCTTGTCCATGTGTGCTTGCCAGAACAGAAAGACAGAGAAAGGGAAAAAGCACTCCTCAATGGGGTATGGTCATGCTTCAATCCCTTCTCCTCCGTTTTTGGATCCTGTTGTAATTTGCACATGCATCTGGCATGTTTTTCAAGCTCCCAGAGTAGGACACAAACTGAAGATGGCCAAGTGGGCTCTGGCTTCCTCAACCATTAGGCTATGGAGCCAACCCCATGTTTAAGTCTCTTCTATTACTAAGATCAATACATCTTAAGATCCTATGCAGCTACTCTTCTCAGAAAATTGACATTAGTAGTTTTACTACTTCCCTCTTACTTTTTGTGTCCTTTAAATTGGCTTCTGTCCCTGTCACCCTATTGAAAGAGCTCATACCAAGACTATTATTGTTCTCAATGTCACTATATCTAATGAACATATTCCAGTCTTATATTCCTTGACTTTCAAGTGGCACTCTACTCTATCGACTATGCCCTTCCTGACACTCTTCTCTTGTCTTCTGTGGCTTCTCTGACACCACACACGCCCGTTTCTCCTTTGACTTCCCAGGATGTTCCTTTTTGTTCACCAGTGTGTTTCTATTCCTCTATTCATTTAAAAATATTGTCATTTTCTAGGTCTTCCTCTCTTCTCTTCACAAGGAACTATATATTTTCTTCCTCACTCATAGCTTGATTTATTATCCCTAAGCCAATGATGTCTAAATATTATCTCTGTTCAACCTCTCTTCTGAACTCTTGATCTATATATATCCATCAAAATTTCCTCTTGAATATTTTACAGGATTTTTGAATTCCACCTGTCTAAAATTTAGCTCATAAGCTCCATCATTGCCCTCTGTTCTAATTTATTCCTTCCCTAATATACTCCATTTCATTAAATGATATGCCATCTATAGGCAACCAAAGCCTATTACAGAGTCGTATCTGACTCTCCCCACCTTAATCCCTTTGTTTGCCTGTGACTTTCATTAGCCAAGTATGAGTTCAGTTTAATGCCAACTTATCTCTTTTTCACCTAAGGAACCTACACCATTTCCATAGTTTATGTTTTCCTCCAATAATAAGTCCCCATTCATGTTCGGCTCCCATCCCTGCTACTTAAAATCTGTGCCCATCTCCTCCCTTAAAAAAAAATTTTTTTTGCATATACCAAAGCTTCACTAATAGTACCATTAGTTCTATCTTTTGTGACCTCATCTCTCTCTCTCTTTTTTAACATTCTAGAGGGTTCATGTGCTCACTGAAGAGAGACAGAAAGAAAAGGAAAGTGAGAAAGCACAACCCCTACTATGGGAAATGTTAATTCCACAGTCTTTTCCCTCCATTTCTCCCTCCTTTTGGGACTTTGGGCATGCATGCACATGTACCTGGTGTGTTCCAGGTGAAACAGGTCAAGTGGGATGCAGCAACCTTAACCAGGCCACTGGCAGACCCCTCATCTTACCTTTCCTAAAGCCTATGTTCTCCCTGTCTAAAAACATGCTGTGCCTTGAGCGTGGAAACTCCTCCTTTATAACATAGGTTCTGCTTCAATAAGCATTTCTGTTCTTCCTTTTAACACTCAACGTCTTCAAAGAGCAGTGAACACTCACTGATAAGGTTCTGGTTTAAGTAACGGTAGGAAAACATGCCACAGAATAATCTTCCTGCCAATAACAATTATATGTCCTGGATGAATATTTTAAAATAAAAGCTTGAAGCAATCTACAGCTGGGTAGCAACCTAAAACTGGAAGGAATATGATTTTGTTCCCCAGAGGGTATGTGTATTTGCCCAAGAGCAAGCAGGCATGCACGAGAGGGAGAGCCCCTCAATGTGGCATGGCCGTGCAGCAATCCATTCTCTTCCATTTCTCCATTCTGTTGGGAACTTGGGCACATGATGCACCTAGCATATCCCTCAAGCCACCAGAGTCGGACTTAAACCATGTGGTTGGCCATGCAGGATCTGCCCCCTCCCTCCCCAGCACTAGGACACAGGGCTGGTCCAGGTTATGATGTTTATATACAGGAAGCCAACCAGGTGATCTCCATTTCTTTTTCCCCATGAGAAAAAGGAAAGTTCTTTGAGAGAAATAAAACCCAGGGGTCTGAAGCCAGAGGTGCTTCAGCCCACCCTACCGAGGGGACGTGGTGTATTTATTTGAGGTGGGGGGAAGATTAGGGTCACAAGAATGGCGGGTGCTTAATTAAGTGATTTGCTACTCTGACTTTTTTGACCCATCTATGGGTGTTAGCTGCCAGTATTTAACTAAAGCTTCCATTAAAGCTACCCCCTCCCCCCGTTCCTAGGACCAATGGGGTATAAATATCACCAAAAAACCTGCTATAAAGCTAGAGGCCTGAGTTTGGTGTTATCATAATATATGGAAATTAAAAGAAGAATAGTAGAAAGTAAGGAACTATTACAGATACAGAACCCAAATTCCCTTCAAGTTTTGGGGCATTTTTTGAGCTTTACAGGGCAAAATTCTAAGTATCCAGTGGAATGCAAGAATGGAATGTTATATATGAGAAGTTTTAGCAACCCCTGGCTCTGAAATGACTTTGATATTCAAGTCTTGCTACTTAGAGGGATTTAGGAAACACTGCAGACTTTTCATCAAAACCTATACAGTCTACATCTTGAGACCTAGGACTATTTCTTGGAACTAAGGGAAAAACTAAAATAGACCATGTCAGCCCATGATCAAGGAGAGCCACCAGCATTTAGCTGCCTGCTAGATCAAGAGAAAGAGAGTCAATCAACATTTCCTGAGGACTGAATGTATATCTGACTCTGTACTAAGGATAATAAAGGCTGCTGCTTAAATAGTACGTTTGATGTGTCTGTCAGACACTGTTATAAAGCATTTACAGTTGTGAACCTATTGGGTTGTTGGGAAAGTCGTGATGCATTTTTTGCATGGAAAAACATGTCATGACTTTCCTGATTACTTAACATATCATTGAATCTTAAAAAAAAAAGACTATGAGATGAGTACAGTTTTAAAGTTGAGGAAACTGAGGTGGAGAAAGAGAAAGTCACTTTCCCATGGTCACACAGCCAGTAGTGGCGGGCTTGGAATCACCAGCTCAAGCAGTCTGACTCTAGGTTCATGTTTGTTTACCACAGTGCGACATAGAGCAAGAGGGAGTCGTTGACTTCAGTGCTCGAGACAGGCGAACTATCATAATTCAATGCAGTAGATGTTTCCATGTCATCCAGTCTTGGTGCCTTATATGCCAATACAGAAGAGCTAAGTAATCTGCTTTATTTTCCTTTCTAACTTTACTTTGAAGAAAATTTATGATAATCTCATTTATACTGTAAAATATTAGCTACAAAAATTTAATACTGTTTCAAAGCTCACTAAGGGCATTAGCATTTTAATAGCTCCTGTTTTTGATTTAAGCAAAATACACATTTCAAACTCTGGAATGTCAGACATTCATAGGACAGATGTAGAAAGGTTGTGGGAGAGGGTATAAAGATGTGTTTGTGTATTCTTAAAGTCTAACTACTGGGTTGTCAGAAATATCACATTTTTGTATGAAAAAATATCTCATGGCTTTTCCAACCACCCAATATATGGAATAGTATGGTTTCTTCAGCCTTTAGTAAGTTAGACCCATGATACTCTAAATATTATAGAAATTAGACAGTGACTCAAGTTTAAAACAATCTTCAGGAAGTCATTTAACTCTGTTTAAATTCTTACACTTTCCTCACTGTAAATGAAGACAACATTTACTTTGTAGGACTGCAAAGATTAAATGAGAGCACTAAGCACCCACTGCCATACTCAGCATATAGAATGTGATGCCTGATAAACACTCAAAAAAAAAAAAAAAAGAAAAAAAACCTCAACTTATATAAGTCTTCTCATATTACATGACAAGAAAGTTTTTAAAATAAGTTTTATAATAGTTTGGACTTTTATGAGATTGCAGATCCGTAGAGGGTGCTGCAATACATTCTGAAACATAAATCAGAAGTTCAAAGAAGAGTGCACATATACCTCAGGCTAAGCCTCTGCAAATTTGTGCAGGCATTATTATTATTAGGAATAAACAGTAAATATTTTTTCTGAGCTAAATATCATAATACTAAAAGCAAGTTATTTTAGCTCAGAATTCAATCTTAACTTATGACATTTACATAATGATGTTTGCACAGTAGCTAATGTTAATCTTGGGTCTTGAAAGCCTACAACTTTCAGGAGTGAAGCAAATTCTTCTATTTTCAAAACAGGGGGTAAAAACACTAAGAATAATATGTCCTCTGAACATTTTCAATTTGAAAATTAGACTTGAAAACTAGATTATGCAATTTAAATAAACCATGATCAGTAAGACAGAGAAGAGGAAGGCAGAACTTCAATCTCACCTAGAACCCAAAAATGTAGGCATGCTGTTGGCTTTTAAAGGGCACTAGGAGAAATTGTTTCATTCACTCTATTTCAGTTTCCTTATCAATAAAATCAATGAAACAAACTAATACTGATCTGCTGAAATTTATTTTAAACAAAAAGTTTCCTCATTCTTCCTAATTTTGATGATGACTGTTATTAAGAAAGGTAGAAGTGGGGATTTAGGAAAGGTGTTGGGATTCTAGTTATGTTCCACAAGCCTACAGTAGTTAAATAATTGTCAACAAAGATTACTGTGAGATAAGCTTTACGAAATTCTTTACTCCTTCTACACGAGAATTTAACCTTCAGTTACTCTCCAGTTTTGCTCTGGGACAACCTGATAACACCGGTAAGTTGTGTGTCTAGAGTACAATGCTCATGATGAAAATGGTCCCTGCTTGGCAGTCTGTATCAGGACTGTGAAGGTTATTGAATAGGGAAGATTATCAAATAGGAAGCCATATCTTTGCAATCGCCCTGGTGTGGTGACTCTTGCAGCTGGGGCTGTCTTTTATGGAGTTCCCAAAAGCTAGGCCCATGGAGTTCTCATAGATACATTTGCTCCTATGGCACATGAGGCTCTTAAGTCTTGATGACTGCCTATCATGGACCTCATCTCCTTGTATCTGTGCTGTCATCTGAGGGGTGAGGAGTTCAGATTACAGCCCTAGGACTGCTACAAGGATTTCAGCAGAGGAGCAGAGACTGACACTTTCTAGTTGCCAAGCATCATTCCTGTTTTATATCTTACTGGGAAGTCTGGTGCCAAGTAGTTTCAGAGTCTTAGGAGTCTGGATGTTAAGTTGACCCAAAGATAACCCACCAGTGGACCTTACAGACACAAATAGATGAGGTGTAATATTAAGGACCAGAGAAAAAAAGATTAAGTTCCTGGTGCCTAAGAACACATTTTCTACTTTAAATTGACAGTAAATAAACTTTTGCTGCTCTTGATGAAAGAAGGTATATTTTCTCCCTGTATATCCTGGTCTCTGGTTATAGCTCTGAATCTTTCCCAGAAAACCTTTTAATTCCTAGAACTAGAATGAAAAGTTATCAAATAATAACAAAAGGTATCTAAATAATGAATTCTTTGATTTGAAAGAGAAGCTGAATAATAGTTCTTCCATGATTAACATCAGCAGTTTCAGAAGCCCTTCAAGGAAGCATGGGCCATGGCATACAAGTATCAGTCACCAGAGATCTCTCGGTGCTAACAGCCTCCTTGTCTATGGCACACTCTTAGACTTGTGCTCTGTGTTCTCCTGCCCTCATGTGCCATGTTTCCCTAAGACCTTTATTTTTTTCTTCTAGTTCTCATATGCTAAGAATTTTCCCAGTACCTACCTATCTCTTCTTTCTCTAAGGTCTTTCTTTTCCCTAGTGCTCATCTCAGTTTTATCTCAGTGAGTCTCAATTAGCTTGAAATACCCTATACTAGGAATGCCTAAGGTCACTTGTTGGCTCTTGGCCAGCTGGTAAGGATGAAACTTCATGTCTGTGCCCCGTTATTTGGTTACTGCTCAGGAAGACACCTTCTCACCTCACTGTATGACTTGCATTATGTTCCAAGAACCTAAGACTGGCACAGCTGGTCATGAAATTTGATGGAAGAGAATTAAGGGAACCATTTAGTGAAAAAGGAGGGAATGAGCAGCCAAAAGAGAGGCATATATACTTGTAGCTGACTGTAGGAATGAATGAAGCTTTCACGTGAGTTTATCTAATAGACTGCTCCCAGGAGTAAAGATAGGAAAGTCTGAATACTTACTCCATCTTTTTTTTTTTTTTTTTTTTTTTTTTTATGAATGTGACTCTATTTTTGGGAGAACCCACATGGTGCACTTTTCTCATAGTACATATAAAAGAGACACACATGCAATGATAGTGTAACAACTGGTATATCCTTTTGAAAAAGCAATTTAATACTGTGTATATTTCTGATACTATTATTAATTCTTCTCCTGGACATTTATCCCATGAAGCTAAAATAAAATAATAAAGTCACAAATATTGATTTAGAAAAAAAAATCTATGAAGATTACATAGCAAAATAAAAAAGTCTGAAATGTTTGAATAACTACTGTGAGTACCACTTTGAAAACTACACATACATGTGGACACAGACTAGAATGAAAAATGGAAATAGATGTGGTAAGATGATAAAAATATAGATGACGTGTATCTTTTAAAATTCCTTAGTTTTGTTATTCTGAGTTAAATTTGGAATAAAAAAATCAAAGAATATTCATTTAGTCATGTAGGCATAAGAGAGGCTTTTTCTCATCCCTAATGCATTATGAATATGGCTTATCGTTTTATACCTGCAAAAGACAAAGCATTCTTAGGTCACAGTATACAGTTGTTTCTTTCTTTTTTTAGAGGTTCTTGCTATAGGACGGGTGCGCTCGCCAGACAGAGACAAAGAGACAGAAAGCAAGAAATCACCCCCCAGGGGGGGTGGCCACGCCGCAATCCCTTCTCCTCCATTCTCCTCTCGGGATCTTGGGCATGCACGCACACGCACCTGGCGTGAGTTTTAAGCCACTGGGTCCAGGATGCAAACCGCGGTCGACTACGTGGGAGTCCAGCGACATAGCCATTACGCTAACTGCTGGTCCCTAGTATACAGTTGTTTCTAATCTGGCTTAGTAAAACAATTATAAATACAAAGCCACATTTACAGAATCATGCAACTTTTATAGCTGAATAAATCATTAATCTAAGGCATTCATCTTATGACTTTACAAATTCAGTGCTAATCCATGATCTTTCTGCCTTTAACAAAAAAGTAATTTTATAAATTAAAAAGGATAATATTTTATTTAGTATTATTGACTATTATAAATGTGTTGTATTAGGTTCAGTAGTATATACATTGTATATGTGTGTATATATAAATAGTCACACACACACACTTTATGTATGCATACATGCACACATACACATATACACACATATATATATTATTTTTCTTTATTTTCAAAGTTTTTGTGAAAAGTTATTAGTTATCCTTGTTTTACAGATGGAGAAACTGCCTTAGTTTATCTCCCTAAGATTAAATAATAATAGCCAATAGTTACATGGCGCTTACAATGTGCTAAGTAATTCATATATGCTAGACAATTCACATGTATTAACTCATTTAACCCTAAGAACAAACTTTCCATTGAGCAGACAGAGAAACTAAGTTTAAAAGGTGAGAAACCCTGATCAAGAACCTTGTTTAGCAAGAAAGTGGTAGAGGCAGGATTCACACTGAGTTCAATTCCTGAATCTGTTCCATACATTGTTTAATGGATGACTAGAAAATGGTATTGCCCAGTTTCTAATTCCGTAGCATACTGCACCTCATTTCACAGATGAAAAACTGAAAATTAGGTTGAATAATTTGTCCATAGTTCCATGACTAGTTAATGGTTGAGAATTAACTTCCTGACTTATAATCTAATGATCTTCCTATTATCCCAGACTGCTGGGGATGAAAAGTAAAATACCAGCTAAGAACAAACGGAAACGAGAAAAGGCCTCAGGGAAATCAAGTCTAAGACCTTTAAAAAGATAAAAATCTTCCTTATCTCTCTTCTTTGCCATTTACTCTAATGGGACTCTATCCTGTCAGTACTGGCTGATGTGACATCTGTCCTTGGGGACCAGTGACCTACATGGGAGAGAGAAGCAGTGATGTAAAGAAGAGGGGCTTCCAGAAGACGAGGCCAGCACTTCGCACATCTGGTGTTCTTGGACTCTGCCAAACTCCGCATGTTAGTCTGTGTTGCATATATTTACATGGAAAATGACATGCTAAAAGGTAGGCCTTTTGGAAAGTGAAATAATTTTTATTAAGAAAAAGAGAGTCTATGGAAAAAGATTGAGCTTAAAGAGTGTGAGGGTTGGTTGCATTAACTTGGTTAGACCACAGTATCATTATTTAACCGAGCATCAATCGAGGTTTCCATGTGAAGGTATTGTTAGCAACCACAATCAGGTGACTAAGTAAAGCCGATTACTCTTGACAACCTGGATGCACCTTATCCAATCAGTTGAAGACCTTCAGAGTAACAACTAATGTTTCCTAGAGAAAAAGTTCTACTTGAAGAATACAGCATTTGGGGGAACAGTGGGAGGTGTGGTGGTTAAGGCGCTGGACACTCCCACATGGCTGACCGTGGTTTGAGTCCCAGATCTGGTGGCTTGCTGCTTTCTCACTTTCACTTTCTCTCTTTCTCTTTCTCTTTCTCTCTTTCTCTCTCTCTCTCGTTAAATTAAAATAAATGAATGAATAAATAAAATTAAAGTGAATAATTATTTGGACAAAAAAAAGAATACAGCATTAACTCCTGCTTATGCTTCCAGCAAGCTGATCTGACCTACAGACTTTAGACTTCCTATAACCCGCAACTGCATGAGCCAATTTTTATTTTTTTTCGAGAGTTTTTTGCTATAGGGTGCATGTGCTCGCCAGAAAGACAGAGAGAGAGAGAGACAGAAAGCAAGAAATCACCCCCACAGGGGTGGGGGGTGGGGATGGCCACGCCGCAATCCCTTCTCCTCCATTCTCCTCTCGGGATCTTGGGCACACACACATATGTGCCCAGTGTGACTTTAAGCCACCGGGTCCGGGACTCAAACCACAGTAGACTACATGGGAGTCCAGCGACATAGCCATTATGCCATCTGCTGGTCCATACATGAGCCAATTTTTTAAAAAGAAATCTCAGTCTATCCATCCATCCACCTATCCACCCACCAGATTGGTTTTATTTCTTTGGAGAACTCTGACTGATATAAGAGATCTTGCCAGGACAGCAAAATGTTGCTAGAATGCTGAGCACACAGATCCACTTGACACACAGATCATGAAACGCAGACAGCCTGAAATGAAGGAAGAAAACTTTAGCAGAAGACATAAGCTGTTACACGCCACCATACAAGCAGAGACCAGAACAAATGTTCCTCTCTGCCCTTAGGTCACAGCGGGCAGACAGTTGCAACAATCTCAACATAGAATTGAAAGGGCTATGCTCCTGTGAAACACAGGCTCAAGCATTCATGAATCCCTATAGCAATAAAACGACAGCTGGGACTAGAGAACGCACACTCAGATTCTTAGGAATTAATAACTACAACAAAAAGATGTTGTGAGAGTATTAACAGAACCTCCTAGGTCAGCACTGAGAGTGAGCTCAAGACGTCCCTGGAGTCATGGGCAACACCAGCAGACAAGAATATCTCTAACTCTTCACACTGCCCTGGGCTCCTACTTCAACAATGGCTGGGGGAGAGTAATGTTGCAATCTCATCTGCTTTCCATTTTAAAAGTCAACGGGTCCGTTCAGGATGCTTCCTCCTCACTTTCTCTCAGTAGCCTTTTCCTCTAAATGACTTTTTGGGAGGCCAAAGGGAAAGGTACAGGGTAGGCTGTCAATCTCACCTTGGCTTCTGAAGTGGGCTCCAAGAAACAGAGGCGATTCCCAAGTCCCTCAGCTGCCAGGCAGAACTTCCTTTGCTCCTTATGAATATTTGCGATGCACTGGAGTACCACTTCATCTTCCTGCCAGGAGAGACACACAAAGATGAGTGCTGAAGGACTGCCTCTCTCTGCAGAACCAAGTCCCAGGTTACCTTGCTGTATCTGACTCAGGTGAGCTGGCAATGCCTAACAGCAGGCACACACCTTTTTAAAATTATTTTTTAACCTGATTAGGGCAAGAAAGTCTTTTCTCCACATGCCTGTATTTCTATGGCATCACTGAGCACCTCCCATGACTTAGAACCTTACTGAGCTCTGGGGCTGAGCCCTTAGTACAGAAGTATGACATATGTACAGCATTGGTCTCACTTCTGAGATGTGCACATTGCAAATGACCTAGGGAGTTGATACTTTCAATAGGTGAGCAAATATGGTGGTAAATCCAAGTAATCCCTTAAAACATGGAATTAAACAGTAAATTCTGACTGAAAGGAACAGAACATAGAAGAGATCAGAGCAAAGTGTGATTGGCAGAGGGAGAGCCCACTTGTCAGGTTGTGGAAGGGGCAAAAGGCACATTTTGTTGGGGGGAAGAGTGTGTAGAGTGGGTAACACATTTGCCAGAGATGGCAAAAGAGCGATGAGGAAGGTAATAGGAAATGAGTTGTAGACCCATGGGTAGAATACTAAAAGAAGCCTCAGAGCTGGCCCTAAAGCCTAGTGCTTAAGGGAGTCAGATTCCACATGGCTGACTATAATTAAAATTCCAGCCCCTGCAGCTTGAAATATACATTGATGTGTGTGACTGCATGTCAAAAATCCTGACAGAATGGAGAAGAAACTGTGGCATGACCACAACCCACTGGTGCTTTCTTTGTCTCTTCCAAGTACATGTGCCTTCTAGTAAAAGGAAGTAAGGAAATTAAGAAGGAAATTGCCTGGAAGACCCAGTATGGAAGGAAAAGTGGAAGGTCAAGTAGAAGAGCCACTCGAATTCTCAAGGAGTGAGCCTTCCCTCCCGTATACATATATGATTCTCAAAAGCTGCCCTCCTGAAATCTCAGAGACCTTGCTTTAACAGCATTCCACTCATGATGGTTTGAGGAAAAGGCAGACCTCCACGTAGGCTAACATGCTGACTTCTTGCACAGCACTTCAAGACTGAGAGGAAAACATTCCCGTACCAATTTTCCATTCTCACTCCTACCATCTACCAAATCATATTCCCTATCCACCACGTTCTGACTTTGGATTTCAAACATCAAAAAGATTGACAGGTGTGGTTAAGTTGAAAAGGCAATCACAGTGGAGGGCCAGTTAGGGCTTCCTCTACAGCGTTAGCTCAGCTATGCCTTCCTCTTACCTCCGCACTTGCCCCTCCCAGGATTAGTGTTGTCCTGGAGTGTGGGAAAGGTAGATTAAGTAGAAATGGTTTTTCTTAAACTGTGTCTGTGATGTGTCTGTCAAAAGAAAAAATGAAATCCTTCTACTGGTGGGAGTGTAACAGATCCATAAAGATGTCTTCGGGTGCCCAGAGATAGGTGAAGGGCTACAGGGAAATGTGAGAACCACAAATCGCAATATTTGAAAGGACGACGGGGGAATAAAACAGCATCAGTTTTACTGGCACTGAAATGTCACTATTCATTATAAAATTGAGTCAGTAATAAATTCAGGAGCTTCTGCTTATAGTGAATTCAGAATTCATGGTGAAGTCAAAATTCATGGTCTTCATCGTAATTGAGACAGAAGAAAACTCCAGAAAACCACCGCTCTTAAAATGTGAGTTCAGGGGTGAGCAGGTTACATTGCTGGACTCCCACATGGCAACTGCAGTTTGAGTCTCAGATCTGGTGGTTTGAAACTTATGCTGGGGTGCGTGTGTGTGCATGCCCAAGATCCTGGGAGGAGAAGAGAGAAGAGATTGCTGTAAGGCCATCCCTCTGGAGGCTGATTTCTTACTTTCCCTCACTCTCACTTTCACCGTCTCTCTCTCTCTTTCTCTCTGTCTCTGTCTCTCTGGCAAGTGTACACACCCTAAGACAAAAACCTCTTTTTTAAAAAAAATGCAGGTTTGGGACCAGCAATTAGCGTAATGGCTATGTTGCTGGACTCCCACGTAGTCGACCACGGTTCGAGTCCCGGACCTGGTGGCTTAAAACTCACGTGGGGCGCGTGTGCGTGCCTGCCCAAAATCCCAAGAGGGGAATGGAGGAGAAGGGAATGTAGCATGGCCATCCCCCCTGGGGGGTGATTTCCTACTTTCTGTCTCCCTGTCTCTGTCTGTTTGGCGAGTGCACGCCCTATAGCAAAAAAATAACCTCTCAAAAAAAAAAAAAAAAAAATGCAGGTTCAGTGAAATCTGAGGAGATTGGAATTTTTCCCCAGGTGATTTTTCCCTAGATCTATACCAACCAGAGGTGACAGAATCCCCTTAAAGGACATTGGAAACATGGGAGTATGCTTAGCTGTCAAAATGACCAAGATATGCTACCTGCATTGGGTAAAAGGGGCTGAGAAAGTTAGTGTTCTGGAATCCAAGAGGCAGACCTCAATTATTTTGGACATAATTTTTTTTTGTCCAAAATGCCAAAAGCTCCTACCATTGAGAAGTATTGCCCACCTACCCACAATTTACCAATTACGAAAACAAAGAACAGCCATTTGGAAATCATAGGAGTGTAATTATGGGTCAGATTTTTCACTAAATGGTGAAAGTCGACAAAGCTTTCACTTCAATATGTGTCTTTGAGGTTCTCTTTCCAAGATTTCATTTCCCTTTCAATTGCAATGGGCCTAAAATGCCTTGGTTTGACCTTGCAGTAACTATCTTGGGGTCTATTTGACTTCCAAAATTTCTCTGTTGCAAAAGTCACATTCTTATAACCCAGACTGCCAAAAAACTAAAAAATCCTAATGCAATAAATGAACTCATCCTGACTTAAGCATTTGCTGAATAGCAGCCTTGCACCAATGCATTTTTGGGTGGGTCAGTACTCTGGGAGGCACATAGCTGGGTGCAGGACTCTGGGCCAAACTGATGCTTCTACAAATGCTTTGCACTCTTTTCCACATTCTGTCTGGAACTTTCTGTTCAATGCTGACCTGGCTTCAGACAGCACCTGGAGCAGCAGCCTGCACCTGCCTTTGCTTCATATAAAAGCTATTATCTCTGGAAACCTCGAATAGACACATCTGGAGCCTCTGAGTGCTTTACACTGAAATCTTTGCACCAGATTCCACTTGGAATCATGAGTTCATTCAACCCATCTTGTTACTTTCAACCCATCTCCTTATTTTCTTTACTTCCTGGTAAAATATATAAGTGCCTACAGTTACTAGTCTTTCCTAATTTCCTCATCCTTATATTGATCTGCCCTTCCTCCCTTTTAACTTATTATCTCTCTTCCTTTATCAGTTTGCTTTACACCAAATCTGGGCATTGCACAAGGATACTATTTCCAAGCAAACCCCCTTAATTGGAGGTAGCAAATTCTTCCTCATCTACTCTCTCTTCTCCCCAGAAGCTTGCATTCTTCTTACATTTTCCAATGCCAAATTCACGCTGTTATTCTTTACTCACATGCAAAAACTCTTTTAAGATATGTGATAGACAACCTCCACACATCCTCTTTGGCAATCTGTTAATATCTTAGTTACTATTTCCAACATTTATCTGACTCTTAATGATAATCAGAACATCTGATAAAAATTGGCTGCACAAATTCAACACACATTTATTTACTACCAATGACAAATATATTTTATAAGATACTATAAGGTATATAAGGTTTTTGGTAATTTGTCCTTTAATTTTTAATTTCAATTTCTTTTATACATTCAATCACATGTTACTTAGCTTGCAAAGTGAATATTCCAACATGTGTACATTTCTCACCAGTTAATACCATAAAATTATCTTCAACAGATAATAACCCATTTCTTTGTCTCATAAATGACTTGTCTGTCGATTTTTCTCTTTAATGTCCTTCCTCATACTCTACTCCTTTACCCACCCTCTTCCCACACTGTATCTGGTATTTATAACCATTTACTATGTTTCTGTATCCTTTAGTCATTCCGTTTCGGCCATGGAGTGTGGACACTCAGTATATGTTAAGTGGAGACATACGGTGTCTCTCCTTCATAGCCTGACTTGTTTCACTCAGCAGTAAATCTTCCATATTCATCCACTTTTTGTCAAAAGATAGGGTCTTATTGTTTTTTTATGGCTGAGTAGTATTCCATAGAGTATATGTGCCACATGTTTTCAATCCATTCATCTCTTCATGGGCATTTGAGTTGGTTCCATGTCTTAATAATTGTGATAAGATTCATTAACTGGAGCTGAGGGTTGAAAAACCAGCTCACAGCTTCTTCTGCTTGACTTGAGCTATCATCCCAAGTAACGTTACGGTTTATGCAGAAAATCTGTTCAAAATGAACACCTTGCTCTAATTATCCCTACTCTATTTTAGTAGTATACTATGCTAAACTTTGCCATAACCCAGCATGATTAAAAACTAGATTATTTCAAGACTAGATTATTTCTATAAACCTAAGCTTTTCTCTTTGTTGTGTTTTCATTCTCTTACTTCCACTCAACTTGCTAAACCTAATCAAGACTTTCAGTTCCCATCAGATATCTAGACTCAGGAAGGCAAATAGTTGATTTTTTGATATAAAAAAATTACACAGTTCTGAGGTTTTGTGTCACTAGAAATTTATAGTTTGCTGGTAACTCATTTTCAGCTTATTTTAACTTTGATTTCACTGAAACAAGACCATAACATTTTCCCATTTTTCTAGTACTCAGAGCAGTGAGTCAATATAAAATAACCATACCCTACCCCCATATTTAAGAGAAAGTGGGGAAATAAGAGAAACACACTAACTTGGAGGATATAATAATCAGTAATGGTAGGGGAGAATAAGACCTTGTTGATCTAGCCTCTGTACTTAAGGGTGAGGGGTCTCTAGGAAATTATATCTAAGATAACCTAAAAGTTTCCTGCTTTCTGACAAATAATTTCAAATGTCTTTGCCTTGATTTTAGTTATCTTATCTATAACTGGCCTATAGTAATTAGACATTTTTATAGTGTACATATTTATAGTGTATTTATATGATGGACACATTTTTTTTTAAGAGAGATTTTTGCTATCGGGCGTGTGTGCTAGAGAGACAGACAGAAAGCAAGAAATCACCCCCTGGGGGGATGGCCACACTGCAATCCCTGTTCCATTCTTCTCTCAGATTTTAGGCATGCATGCACATGCTCACAGCATGAGTTTTAAGCCACCGGGTCTGAGACTCAAACTATAGTTGACTACATGGAAGCCCAGCAATGTAACCCTTACGCCATCTGTTGGTCCCCAGTGTGATGTTTCAATATATGTATACATTGTATGATAACCATATCAGGGTAATTAACATTCCTCACGTCAAACACTTATCATTTCTTTGTAATGATAACATCAAAGTTCTCTCTATTTTGAAATGCATAGTACACTTAAAACACACCCATGGCTGAGTTCTACCCACCACCTGTAGCTCTCTTTTATTCCTGTTGTCTTACTGACTCCCGAATAAGTCCTGACCCAGCGTCCCGGAATGCTTTCTCTTGAAACTGCCATTCCCATATTCAATTCTGTGATCTCAGTTCCCCTATTTTTCTAATTGATCCTTCCCATCTGTTTCCTCTTGTTTCTCCCTAAGTATGAGGAGTGTCCAAAGACTGTTCTTTGTCATTTCCCCTTAGCAATTTCATACATTCTTCAGGCCCTAGCTTTACTTCTGAGGAGTTGTTATGCAATCTATACCTCCAATCTGGTGGGACTCAGGTTCCAAAACTATTCCGGCTTTATCCCCAGACTTATCAGTCCCTCAAACCAACATGTCCTAATACGCTAAAAACTTTCCTTTTCAATTTACTTCTCCTTGTACTGTCTCCATTTTTGTTAACAGAACGTCTGCCTTTTGGGCAACAACATACCTCACATCTCTCTTCTGTCCTACAGCAAACGAGACAAAGGAAGGAGAGGCTAGAGGTCTAGGGACCTGTCTATTATAACACCTGGAGTATTCTTCCTCTGGTCTCTTACTGAGGCATAGCTCTGTCTGTCATTTTTCTGCTGAAAATTCTTAGTAACTCTTTCTCTACTACTCACAATCCAAATGAAAACCTCAACTAGCATCTGAGGTTTCCCACATTCCCAACCTATCGTCCTCACTTCTTCCCTATAGAGCTCGTTGGGCTTCTCTACTTCTATGTCCTACTTCTAATTCTGAAGTTGCCTGGTTTTCCCAATTTTTCTATGTTTATACATTGTCTATCTTCCTAGGCTTACCTCAAATACTAAATTCTTTTATGAAACCGAAGTAATTTCTGTTTATTTGGATTTCCATCGCAATGTGACCATACTCCTTGCATTATGGTTATTTACATGCATACCTTTTCCCTAACTATATGATATGTTTTAAAAATGCCTAACATTTATTGATCTTGGACAATGTGACAAGCACTGTGCTTTAGGCACAATAACCCACTTAAGCTTCACATCAACACTATTAAGTACTACTGTTGTCTTCATTTTACAAATGAGGAAATCTGTCCAGAGCAGTGAAGGAACCTCTGTAAGGTCTCATGGTAGCAAGTGACAGAACCTGGTATGCAGTCCAAGCAGTCTCTATCCATGCTCTCCAGCACCAATCCCAGCTGACTTTGTACCCCTTGAAATCAAGACCCACATCTGATTCGTGTTTATACTTACCATGAAACTCATGAGCGTGATGCAGGATGCGTATCATGCACAGAATTATAATTTATTGAATACTTTACCTTGTAAAACCCAGTTAATGATAAACTATCAGAGCAGAAAACTTGTTTCCCCATCCAAAATGGGAATATAATGTGTTTGGTAAGAACATGTGAACTGACTGGGATATTGAATCAGATTAAAAGATGAGACTTCCCTACTCTCACCATGTAACAGTAGTCATTGTAGAAAGGATTGTTGTTTCACTGACTACTTGGAATGCAATCATCTCCTAAAAAGAGAACAGATGTTGACATTTTAAAAAAGGAGATAATGGGGCTTTAAGATCCAGTTCAAAAATGTTCAGTTTCTGCTTATTATTAATACTGTCCATTCACTCAGTACTTTTATACCAGACACTGTACTGACAATTCCTTCTAGATTATTAAACTCTCACAAAATAATGAGTTTAGGGTTGAGAAAACCAGGTATAGGTGGTGGCAGGGTGGTAATGCATGTTCTGTAAGACTGACCAGGATAGAAGGTCTGGGGTTTGCATTTGGAGACCTCTCTCTGTATGGCAGGTGCATGCCTTTGTATGACCTATGCTAGTTGAGGCTGGGGTGAATTGTCCTATAAATATCTGTTGGGGGTACTTGTCTCATTTTCTCTTTTCACTCATGGAATAAACATTTAAAAAAAAAGAATGAGGAAGTCAAAGCTCAGAAAGTTAACTAACTTTAATAACAGTGAATATTTAATGTGTCATTACATACGATCATGTTATAATACCTCAGTTTAGTCCTTACACTCACTCTATGAGGTAGGTGCTAATATACTTTCTATTCAATAGATAAAGCAGTGTGGATATAGAAAGGATTCATGCCCTAAACCTGGGACTGAGTCAGGCATCTGTCCTCCTTGTCCTGATACCAAACTGGCTCTCTTACCCTATGAGACTGACTTCAGCAACAGGTCTGAATTCATGTCCCCCTGACTCTAAGGCAATGGTGTTGAGAAAAATAGTTCCCAGCCCTCTCACAAGGCCGAATAACATTGGAAAGCAACCAAGTCACAGAGCGCAATGCCGGAGACAGCAGCCAAAGCACTTAATAAATAAATAAATAATAAAATAAAACAACATTTCTCTATTCCCAGGGACTACAACAACAGGAGTGAACATCAGCCCAAAACTTGCAGCAAAGGGGAAAAAATGATTATCATCCAAGGTGTATCGTATGTCAGCATCCCTCCAAGCTATGTGGTCCATGTGCACCAGCTCTCCCTGGGGTGGACTCAGCCTGTGGTAGTGCTGAGTGAGTGTCCCTGAACAAGGATAGACAGCCTTCAGCTCTCCAAAGCCATTTATTGCATTACAAGGGAAGAAGTGTCCTACCCTCTCATCTGGAACATTAGGCACTATTTTAGGGAACTGATGAAGTTAGAGCTACTTACTAATAAATATATGCAAACACATGGATGAGAACACATTTTAAGGTTTTCTGCAAAAAGATCTCTTACAGAAAAAAATGGGCTTTTTGGAATGACAAGACCATCCACAGATTATTTTATGAGGATTAATGGTACTAGTTGTCTATGTGTATGTTTTAAATATTAGTATTTTGATTATTTGCTTCCTTTGGGGGCAGGAGCAATCTACTTGTAAATTCTCAGTGCCTACCATAGTACCTGGCACTGAATAAAGAAGCACAGGTATTTTTTGAGAATTCAATGAAAGAATATATTCTGAAAAAAATATTAACAAAATTGCTTATGGACAATAGTTGCATAACAGACATCCTTCTTAAAGGGATGATACCGTGGTGGTTTCCACAGTGACCCTATGATTACAAATATGACCCTAGATATACAAATATTCTAAACCCCTTTTTATACAAATTATAAAATTAAAGGTTACACACTAAGGGAGGAAGATGATATTTATTTGTCCAATGTTTGACTCTCAGAAAGCAAGGCCATATTGTATCTATAGTAACAACATTTCTAGAGTTTTGCTGTTTCTGTTGTCTGTTTTGGTTTTAGTTTGATTCACTTTTGGTATTTCTTACTATTACAAAATCTGTAAAAACTTAGGGATGACTACCCGTCTCTGTTCCTTCTTACACACTGTTGCAAAATGCAATGAAATGAATATTTCAGTATACCAAGATACCAAGAGACTATACAGAATACAGTACAGCAGGAGATAATTTACATACAGAATACAGTACAGCAGGAGATAATTTATATACATATATTTTTTGCCCTTTTTTTTTTTTTTTTCCTATTCACTAGCAGCTTCTTCTCAGTTTCCTTGACTGGCTTGTTACTGTCCTCTGGTGCTGAAGTACTGCTTTGGGACTATTTTTGAGTTCTCTCTCTCTCTCTCTCTTTTTTCCATATACTCCCCTCCTGGGTGACTTAATTTACAAGGTTCTCAGAAAAGTCATGACATATTTTTTTTTTTTTTTTTTTTTGGAGAGGTTTTTCACTATAGGGCGCGTGCGCTCGCCAGACAGGCAGAGAGAGACATAGAGACAGAAAGCGAGAAATCATCCCCCAGGGGGGATGGTCACGCCGCAATCCCTTCTCCTCCATTCTCCTCTCGGGGTCTTGGGCACGCACGCACACGCGCCCGGCATGAGTTGTAAGCCACCGGGTCCGAGACGCGAACCGCGGTCGACTACGTGGGAGTCCAGCGACATAGTCATTACGCTAACTGCTGGTTCCCAAGTCATGACATATTTTTCTATTCAAAAATGTGTCATGACTTTTCTTATAACCAAACAGTTTTCATGGCTTCAAAACCATGTGTAAGTGGGACCAGCAGTTAGCGTAATGGCTATGTCGCTGGACTCCCACGTAGTCGACCGCAGTTCGAGTCCCAGACCCGGTGGCTTAAACTCACGCTGGGCGCGTGTGCGTGCGTGCCCAAGATCCCGAGAGGAGAATGGAGGAGAAGAAATTGTGGCGTGGCCAACCCCCTGGGGGGTGATTTCTTGCTTTCTATCTCTCTGTCTCTCTCTGTCTGGCGAGCGCACACGCCCTATAGCAAAAACCTCTCCAAAAAAAAAAAAAAAAAAAAAAAAAAAACCATGTGTAAGTTAATGGCCCCTAAGCTCGTACCATCAGAGTAAGCTTTTTATCTAAAGTTCATATTTCCAACTGCTTATTAAATATCTCCAATTGGATGTCCTATAAGCCTCTCAAGCTTAATATGCCCAAAATGCAACTGCTGAATATCTTTCCCAACTCTATTTTTCCTGTAGTCTTTGTTATCTTAGGACATAGCAACTCCATTCTTTGTGTTGCTCAAATGAAGGGGGGAAAAAAGGAAGAAAAAATTAAAAGAAAAATCCTAAAGTCATACTGTCTTTTTGCCTCACCTCTTACCTTCTTTGATTTGATGGCTGGGGTATTTTCCATTAGTCAATAAATTCTGCTCATTCTATTTTCAAAATATTCTACCATCTGACATCCTTGTCACCTCCAATGCCTGATCCAGGCCATCATCTCTTGCCACAATTAGTGTAATCATCTTCAGATTTGATTTTCACTCACCTCTGTCCTCATTTAAAATTGAAGATTGGGGCCAGCAGGTGGCGTGGTGGTTAAGGGCACTGGACTCCCACATGGCTGACTATGGTTCGAATCCTGAACCTGGCAGTTTGCTTTTTCACTTTCTCTCTCTCTCTTTGGTCACATGAAATAATAATAATAATAATAATAATAATGAATAAAAGTTAAATAATTCTTTAAAAAATAAAACTGAAGATCGTGTCATTACACTACTCAAAATTCTTTAATTTTCTGTCTTACTTATGAAAACGGTAGAATTCTTATCACGACCTACAAGTTCCTAATAATATACCCACTCTGAAAATCAAATCAAACCCCCAGTGAAGTATCACCTCATACCTGTTAGAATGGCTATTACCAAAAAGATAAAAGATAGCAAGTCTTTGTGGAATGTAGAGAAAAGAAAACCCTTGTATTGTTGGTGGGAATGTAAATTAGTACAGCCATCATGGAAAACAGTATGCAACTGTTTCAATCAATTGAAAATAGAACTAGCATGTGACTCAGCAATCCTCCTTCTGAGAAGAAAGCCAAAGAAAATAAAATCTGTATCTCAAAGGAATATCTATACTTCCATGTTTACTGCAGCAACATTCACAAAAACCAAAATATGGCAGCTACCCAAATGTCTATGACAAATGAATATGACAGCGTAAAGGAATGAACCCCAACGTAAGACCACGTATGACAAATCCACAACTAATTCCATACTGAACCAGAAAAAAATTAAGAGCTTTTCTTCTTTAATCTGGAACAAGACAAGAATACCCACTTTTACCATTTGTAAATAGTTGAAACAATTAGGAAACAAAAATAAAGGAGATCCAAATTTGAAAGGAAAAAG
Source organism: Tupaia tana (assembly GCA_026018925.1). Classification (NCBI taxonomy): domain Eukaryota; kingdom Metazoa; phylum Chordata; class Mammalia; order Scandentia; family Tupaiidae; genus Tupaia; species Tupaia tana. Next base: position 38,799,319 of record JAKSZU010000023.1, on the reverse strand, counting down.
TCAAATTGTTCTTGTTTGCAGACAACATGATCTTACATATTATAGAAATTTAAGGACTTCACCAAAAGACTCTTAGAAGTAATAAATGAATTCATTAAACTTTCAGGATACAAAAAAAAATCAACAAATAAAAAGCAGTAGCATGTTTACATGCCAATAGCAAATTAACAGAAAAAAGAAGAAAGTAATCTCATTTACAATAGCTAACAAAAAAAAATGAAATGCCTAAGAATAAAATTAATCAAAGAGGTGAAAGATCTCTATAACAAAAACCATAAAACACTGGTGAAAGAAATTAAAGAGGACATAAATAAATGGGAGGATATCCCCTGCTAATGGATTGGAAAAATAATACTGTTGAAACATTTATTCTACCCAAAGTGATCTACAGATTCAATGCAATCTCTATCAAAATACCAATGACATTCTTCACAGAAAAAGAAAGACTCAAAATTCATATGAAACCATGAAATACTTAATAGCAAAAAGTCAAACAATCTGATTTTAAAGTGGGCTAAAGAACTGGTAGACATTTCTCAAAAGAAGAAATAGAAATGGTCAACAGGTATGAAAAAAATGCTCAACATCACTGAGCATCAGGGAAATGCAAATAAAACCAGAGATATTATCTAAGTCCAGCTAGAGTGGTTATTACTGAAAAGAAAAAAATAATAAACACCACTAATAATGTGTAGAAATGAGAACTCTTATACACTATAAGTAGGAATATAAATTATTATAGTCAGTATGGAAAACAATACAGAAGTTCCTCAAAAAAGTAAAACCAGAACTACTAGACAACCCCAGCAATTCCACAGTTGGATATATCTCCAAAATAAATAATATCAGTATATCAAAGAGATATCTGCATGTGTGTTTATTACGATATTTTTCACAGTAACAAGATAAAGAATCAGCTTATCAACAGATGAATGGATAAAGAAAATGTGGTATATATACACTATGGAATATTATTCAGCTATAAAAAAGAATAAAATCCTGTCATTTGCAGCAATGAAGATGAATCTATAGGACATCATATTAAGTGAAATAAGCCAGGCACTGAAAGCCAAAAATCACACAATCTCATTCACATGGAATCTAAAGTTGAGTTCATGAAGTTAGAGTAGAAGAGTGGTTACTACATACTGGGAAGGACAGTGAGGAGGAAGATGGAAGAATGGTGGTCGAAGGATACTAAGCTACAGTTAGATAAGAGGAATAAATTCTAAAGTTCTACTGAATATTACAGTGATTGTATTAATATCAAAACACTGTATTTCTAAAAACAGGTAGAAGAGAATTTTGAATGTATTCACCAAAATAAATGAGAAATGGCTGAGGTGATAGATATGCTTATTATTCTAATTGTGTACATGTATCAAAACATCACTCTGAACCTAATAGGCTGGAAAAATTCATTGTACAAGTTGTGGTGATGTACAGTGATTGTATAAATTAAATATATATATATACACACACACACAATTATGTATCATTTAAAAAGTGACATACGTGCATGCACATATGCAGAATGTAATTCAGCCCTGAAAAAGGAAACCCTGTCATTTGCGACAACATGGACGAGCCTAGAGTACATTATACTAGGTGAATTAAGCCAGACAGAGGAACAAAAGGACAGAGCTGCATGATCGCACTTACTTGTGGAACCTCAAGCAGAATTCATAGAAGCACAGACAATGGAGGTTGCCATAGGTTGTAGGAGGAAGGGCAGATGGTGAAGGAGTGGGGAAATGTCGGTCAAAGGCTAAACAGATTGTTACACACGGATACGTTCTGGAGATCTAGCGTACAGCATGGTGACTACAGTTAACAGTGCTGTGCTGTATACTTGAAATTTGCTAAGAGGGTAGGTGAGGGTTCTGATCTCACACACATAAGGGTAACTATATGAGAGGACTATTTATATATATATATATATATATATATATATATATATGCACACACACACATATATATCATATATATTTATATTTATACATATTTATATATTTATATTTATGATATTCTTTTTCAAAACAGCAAGCTATATACCTTTTTTTTTTTTTTTTTTTGGAGAGGTTTTCACTACAGGGCGCGTGCGCTCGCCATACAGAGAGAAACATAGAGACAGAAAGCAAGAAATCACCCCCCAGGGGGGATGGTCACGCCGCAATCCCTTCTCCTCCATTCTCCTTTCGGGATCATGGGCACGCACGCACATGCGCCCGGTGTGAGTTTTAAGCCACCGGGTCCAGGATGAGAACTGCGGTCTACTACGTGGGAGTCCAGCGACATAGCCATTACACTAACTGCTGGTTCCCACCTTTTTGGTTTTTTGAGAGGTTTTTGCTATAGGACTTGTGCGCTCACCTGACAGACACAGAGAGATAGAAAGAGAGAAATCACCCCCCAAGGGCGATGGCCATGCCGCAATCCCTTCTCCTCCATTCTCCTCTTGGGATCTTGGGAACACACGCACAGTGCCCGGTGTGAGTTTTGAGCCACCAGATTCGGGACGTGAACCGTGATCGATTACATGGGAGTCCAGCAACATAGCCATTACACTAACTGCTGGTTACAGCAAGCTGTATACCTTAAATATTAAGTATATTAAAATAAATATAAAATATAAACATATACACATACATATAAATTTTTTTAATGTCCATCTCTCCATAATCTTCCATTACTATTTGGCTTGCTTTATGTCAGTGACACTGGCTTCTTCCCTGGAGCTCAAGTTTGAGCTCCCTCAAACTCTGTCTGCTGTTCCCTTTACTCAGAAAGTTCTTCCAGATTTCCAGAGTTCCTTCCCCTCACTTCCTTCAGGTGTCTGATCAAATGTCACCATACTCAAAAACCCTTCCCCAATTACTCAGTATAAAATTATATTTCATTCTCATGCTACACATCCTATCTTGCTTAATCTGCCTTTTCCAACTAGCACTTGTGTTCTAACAAAATACACTTACTCGTTTCTTATCTCTCTTCCTCCCCTCATTAGAACATAGCTTTCTGCAGGTACTGTTTTGCTCACCACTGTATTCCAATGGCTAAAATAGTGCCTGGCACATGCAGGCACTCAAATAGTCACTGAGTGAAAGACCATTTTACTTCTTATTAAGGATAGTGTCCACAAAAACTTAGAAATCAATATACTCTTTTATTCCTTTCCTGGAAGTGTCCAAAAAGTCTTTGATCTCAGCTGGGATTGTGTGCACCTGGTGGGGACTCACAAGAGGCACCCACAGCCTATAAGGCCTGTTCTGCTCCAGCAATGGGAAGGAACATTATGATTCCTCTTTAAAACTTTTCCCATTACTAAGAAGGCAGAGTTTAGAGCTTGACTATAAATCTTCTCAGACTCCATTCCTTGGTCTCTTTGGAATTTGTAGGGACAAGAGCAAAAGGGAGAGCCTTTCCCTAAACTGATTAGGAAAACATATAGAATTCAGTGCTCATAAATGCAATTAATTTTCCCTCAGGTGGAGTATGCTGCTATTCAATATGGAGGAATGCAGTGACCTACGCATGCTTTCTAGACATAAGGGGCAATTTATTAAAATTTTTTTCTCTTTATAATATGCAACAATAATGATCGAGCCAGTACCCAGGGAATTTCAGGCACCTCAGTAGAGTTTTCTATAAAATTGTTTCTAACATTGACCTTTTAATATATTTTTCCCACCCCATCAGAGCACACCAGGTGACTGACCACACACAGGTTCATGCACACACTCCTTTGGTTTCTTTCTCCTTTAGACACATCTGCCAGGGAACCGAATAAGTGAGAGAAATCTAGACTACTACAGCAAATCACAAAGTTCACAGTGTAACCTCAGAGGTTGCCAAGGGTCGATAATAAATTCATAGCAGGAAAATTTTATTTTTATTTTTTATTTAATTTTTAATTTTTATTTATTTATTTTGAGAGGTTTTTGCTACAGGGTGCATGCGCTCGCCAGAGAGACAGAAAGCGAGAAATCACCCTCCCCAGGGGGGATGGCCATGCCGCAATCCCTTTTTAATTACTGCCAGAGAGTACATATACTCTCTAGAGAGAGAGAGAGAGAGAGTGAGAGAGAGAACTTTCAAGTGAGATGTGGTCATGTCACATTCTCTTTGTTCATTTTCCCATCCTATCAGGATTTGGGTTACATATACACATGTTCTCAAAATATACTTTTAAAGTCACTGGGGCCAGGGTTTGAACCACAGTCAGATATATGAGATTCAGTGCCCTACACACAGTGTTTCACCACTGGGCTACAAGGCCAGCCCTGAAGCTTTGAGGAGATGTGAGCAGGATATTTTTAACTTCCCATGTTCATGTGATAAACTCAGATAAGTCTGTGTCTATACCCTGATGTGCCAAAAGTACCGTAGCCCCAGAGAGAGTGCTGAGCACCCCTATCTGACCTACACTGGCATTACTGAGAGACCTCAATAAACTACAAAGATATCTGCCTTTGTACTGGGTCATTGGAAAAGTCATGATGTATTTATCTGTTTTTCTATGTAAAAATGCGTCATGGTTTTTCTGACAACCCAATATATAATGATATCCATTTTTAATCAGTTTCTTTTGTTTTTTATCATTGGTTCTGGGATCTTTGACTACTGAGTTGAGGGATAATGCCTTCCCTCTGTCAGACAAGTTACCCATGACAACCTACCCATTTCAGCCAGATCTTTCAACAGATCATCTTATGCTCAGGGCGTGGGCCACAGTATACTCACCTTTGTTTTGAGGAAATAACTAAGCTGATGAGATTTTCCTACTTATAGTACTTCAGATAGGATACTCTAATTTTTCCTTTTAATATTTGTAGAAAAAAAAACGAATGCAACTAAATACCCAGCATGTAGAATATTCTGAGTACTCAGTCTTTGCACAATCATTCCAATTTACTGACAAATCAGAGCTGAAAGAACACATCCAGAAATTTCCATACAGAACAGTTAGAAAACACAGTGCCTTTTACAAAATGGATGCTTGATGAAGTTAGTAGATTTTTATGAACTGTATGGGCTGATATTTAGATGGGTATATCTTTGAAAACACTCACAGGCAAAAGTGTTTTCATGATTTAATGGTACATAAAGCCCTAAGAACTATCTTACCCAAGACTAATTTCTAAAAAAACTAATAATAATAAAAAAAATCCACGTTTTTTCCCAGCTCCATTCAGAACTCAGCCATACATTTATTCAGTAAGTATCTATGTGCTTATGCCTTACTCTAAGCTCTGAGATACGGTGATGAACAAAACCAGGTGAGGTGCCTGCTCTTTTGGAGGTCACATTCGAAGTGTGTGAACAGCTCATCTTACATCGCTACAATGGCTCAAACAAGCACTAGGTCATAGTGATTTGCAGAGATGATGCTGTAACTCAGGACTGATAAAATCTGAGTCAAACAGCAACAGTATCACAGGAATGTTTGAGCAACTTCTTTCTGCTCCCTAACTTTTCTGTCCTGGGATGAGCCATGGTAAGTACATCTTTCCACTAGAAAACTTGCCTTCTACATAATAACGCTTGGACTTCTTGTTTAAATTCCCTTTCACCAGAATTCTTAAGCTTAGAAGACAGGGACTAAATCTTTCTCATTTTCTCCTGATTATCTTGTATCCCTAAAACCTTCCATATGGAAAACATGTCACAAAGGTTCATTGGATGAATAATAGTTGGAAGAAATGGTAGACCAGAAAGTTGGGTAAACCAAGGAAGAAGTTGCCGATCAAAAGTAGAAATCAAAATAATAAAAATATTGTCCAGGATTAAAAGACACACTTCAGGAACAGACAAAGGAATCATGAAACTAACATCAAGAGGCCAGCAGGTAGCATGGTACTGGACTCTCAAAATAAAAGGTAACAACAATAAATAAAAATAATTCTTAAAAAAACAAACAAATAAAACACTAAAGTCAAGTCTGTCTCTGCTGACAGAAATTCTCCCTCACTCATTCCCCTGTGACAGGACTCCATAACTAGCTCCCAGGGTTTAGTCTGGGGTTAAAAATTAGATATTGTGGGACCAGCAGTCAGTGTAATGGCTATGTCACTGGACTCCCATGTAGTCGACCATGGCTCAAGTCCCAAACTCGGTGGCTCAAAATCATGCTGGGTGCATGTGTGTACGGGCCCAAGATCCCAAGAGGAGAATGGAGGAGAAGGGATTTGGCGTGGCCATCCCCCGGGGAGTGATTTCTTGCTTTCTGTCTCTCTCTCTCTCTCTGGCAAACACACATGCCCTATAGCAAAAACATCTCCAAAAAAAGAAAAAAAATTAGATATCGTGTGTAGCGGTTTCCTGCACTTGCAGACTGCAACATAGTGAGGCTCTTCCTACAACTAATCAGTGAATATACAGCACTTAGGAAAAGGGTGGGGCAGCCGGAAACTCACATTTAATGAGATCCCTCTAAGCACTGGTTTAAACATTTTATATTTCATAAACTTAAAAAAATACCTTCAAGCAGGGGACCAGCAGTTAGCGTAATGGCTATGTCGCTGGACTCCCACGTAGTCGACCGCGGTTCGCATTCTGGACCCGGTGGCTTAAAACTCACACCAGGCGCATGTGCGTGCGTGCCCAAGATCCCAAGAGGAGAATGGAGGAGAAGGGATTGTGGTGTGGCCAACCCCCTGGGGGGTGATTTCTTGCTTTCTATCTCTCTGTCTTTCTCTGTCTGTCTGGCGAGCGCACGCGCCCTATGGCAAAAACCTCTCCAAAAAAAAAAAAAAAAGAAAAGGTAAAAAATTTCTTCAAGCAGTTACCATCATGTCCATTCTACAGGTAAAGACACTAGGTTTAGGCTCAGACATGTTAAATGACTGCCCAGATAGAGATGTTATATCTTTTGTTCATTCATTATTCATTAACTTACTGAGTATTCACTGAGTGCCTATTACATGTCATGCTAGGTCCTGAGAATACAAAAATGTATGGAAGCTAATAAGTGGTGACTTAAATTCAGTTTTGTGACTCCAAAATCCAAGTTTTTCCCACTATGCCAATGCTCTTTTGTGAAGAAAGTATTTCTGTTGCTTGCATAATTGACACTACTCTCAGTAAGTTCACTTTTTATATTTCTCACCTTAGTGAAGGGTGAGTATGATCTTGGCACCTGGAAGGCTTTCAAGGAGCAGCTTCTCTTTCTTAAAATATGAGCAACCATTGTTTCTCAACCTTATGTCAAAAGAAAACACAACTTCGAGCCCCTGCCATGTATAATCACACTGCAGGCCATAAGTTACACTGTAAAAAATTTACAGTACATCCTATCCAAAGGCTCAGAAAATGCACCTGACCTATGGCAGAAGTCCTCAGTTCTTCACCAAATCAAAATCTAATAAAAACTCAATAAATTTAAAAGCACACGAGACATGGTGATCCACTTTATTTAAGCATGATGGCTTGATTCCATCTGTAACAGATTAGGATGAAAGCAAAACCATATTGCTTTTTTCTCCCCTAAACATTAGGTTGTCGGGAAAGTCATGACATATTTTTCCTATTTTTTATATGCAAAAATGTGTCATGATTTTTCCCAGTGACCCAGTACCATCGTGTCTGGCTCTGCGTTGTTACTTGCAATAATTTCAATCTCAGCTATGTTTGGGAAAGTTTTTTCCTCCCTAGCTCTGAATAATCCTGAGAGATTTATATTATATATAAATTTAGAACAAAGCAGCTGGTCTTCAATCTAAGATTGCTGCCAAGGTGCCCACTGTCCATGCCTGTGTGGTCCATGTGATGGCAGGTGTCCGCCACTCACCTTAGCCACAGACTGTGACCCCCAAGGTCTTGGTGCTTCACCCAGGTCTCCAGCATCCTGGCCTTCACAGGCCCTTCTGTCTCCCAGAGGGTGAATGGGAAGGATTACAGGTTTCTGCCACCTGTGAAGCCCCTACCATGCCCTCTCACTCTACTCTTCTGGAAGCATGGCTTTCCCAGGTATGGTCACTTGGCCTCCCCCTGTGCAGGTATCAGGAACGTCTCCTACTAGAATCACCTGAATTTTTTCCTCCAAAAGACTGAGAAATAAGTCTCAGTTCCACAATCAGGTAAAAGGAAGCTCTAGACCACCAGAATACAAATCCCTGCTTGTCCTGGAAAGGAAAGAGCAGAAGATATAACTCATTTTTATTCTACATTTTTTCCTGAGTTATTCTTACTTTGATGGCTCTATAGGAAAAACAAAGACAAAAACAAAAACAACTTGCCTCTGCTGTAAACAGTGGGGCTCAATCTCATGTGAGCATGAGAATCATCTGGAGCACTTATAAAAATATTGTGATGCTTGGCCTGAGCCGAATGCAAATAAATGCAATTTCTGGGAAGGGTGCTGGGCACAGGTATTTAAGAACTCCTTAGAGACTGGCAGGGGGCCGTGGTGATTAAGGGGCTAGACTTCCATATGGATGGCTGCAATTTGAGTCCTAGACCTGGCAGCTTGCTTCACCTCTGGTCAATTTAAAAAATAATTAAGTAAATAATTCTGAAAGAAAAAAGAAAGAACTCCCTAATTGATTGATGCATAGTGAGGATGGAGAACTCCTCTGTATACTGAGGTCAGAAGTGACAGCTAGGAATGTTAGAGAAGGCTGACAGATATTCTGATAATAGGTATGGAATCACAGGGGAAAATAGGTGAGTTCTGGAAGTGATAAATGGCAAGGGGTGGGGAGGATAGTTATTGGGTCCTGGTTTTCTTTCAATCAAATACCTGAAGGCTAGGCTAATGCTGACTCCAGACATGTCAGTCACCAAACGTGATCAGTTGCAGGTCCCTTATTAGGTCTGTTTCCCTAAGTCAGAGCCTGATTCCTTTATTATTTATTTCTCAAGGCCTTTATAATATTGTTTCATGGGATTTCTTTCCTAGATAAAGGAACTAGATAGGAAGATAATCTGTGAGTTTCAAGTGAATCACAAGGAGAAATTAATGCCTCACAGATGTCTCTAGAACTAGGAAATCGTATTTTTACAATAAATACATTAAAAATAAGTTTAAAACAAGAAACTAGATTAGGGTTCTCCAAAAATACAGAACCAGTAGGAGATTCATACATACATACACGTATGTACACACACACACACACACACACACACACACACACACTCATCATGAGAATTAGCTCATTTATTTACAGAGGTTGATAAATCCCACAATATGACATGTGCAAACTGGAGAAGGAAGAGGCAGGTGTTCTAAGCCCTAGAGTCAGAAGTGCTAAGAATCAGGAGCTCTGATGTCCAAGGGCAGGAGAAGATAGATGTCCTGGCTCAAGGAGAGAGAGAAGGAGAATTTGCCTTTCCTCTGCCTCTTTTTATTCCATTTGGGCCCTCAACATATGGGATGATGCCTAACTACACTGGTGAGGGTAGATCTTTATTCAGTCTACTGATTCAAACGCTAATCTTTTCCTAAAACACCCTCAGAGACATTCCAAGAAATAATGTTTTATCAGTTACCTGGGCATCCCTTAACTCAGTCAAGAGACACATAAAATTAACTATCACACTAGCCAAACAACTGGGAAGTACTTATTGAAGGTTCTAAATGCACCCAGCAGTGTGCCATGAAATTTGCTGAGCCTTCTTCTCCTGTCCCCAGTCCACACTCAAACTGCTCCATGACGAGAGCGAATGACTTGCTGATTACTTCAAATGAGAGCAAGTAAAGCTATTTCAGATGAATTACACCCTTTCTAATCCCTAAAGAAATGAAAGTGCTTCATAACTGGGAATATTTGAGTCTTATAATATACAAGGGAACTGTTCAGTTAGACAGTGATGAATTGTTGAAGAGAATCAAGATCTCTCAATCTCTCCACAATAACATATTTCCTTCTCAGTGGTAGAAATCAAAATATGTAATAAATGTCTCAAAGCTAATATATATCCACTTTACTTTTCCTTTGGTATTTTTCCACTTGAAAATAAGGAAAGACATTTTAGTGTTCCTTCAACATGTGGGGGAAATATGTCACGTAATGTTAAATAATACATGTGACCTGTAAATAAATGTATTCCAAACAAACTTTTCAAATTGTAGTTTATCTATAGGTATTTGTCCATATGTTGAACACAAAATTCTAGTCACTATGCAATATTTAGGGTGCCAGACACTGAGACCCTTTCTTTTTATAATTTTAGATTATAAATCCAAGTAAGTTTGGGATTGAACATCAAAAATCCATCCCTTTTATATAAAATAAGTCAATGATAAAGAATGGCCCTGTTTTATCTTACAGCTGCAACTAATTGTTTGTTGCTGTGATAATTTCTGATTCAGCATTGATCCTCTGAAACAACACATAGCAGGAAACCCCGCCAGGAACAACTAAAGCACCAATCATGTCCCCAGCAAAACCCTGTGAAGGGGCTCATGACCTCACTTCTCATGTTTTGCCATTACTGGGTACTTTCGTTCAAATATACCTCCAAACCAAGATAAGGGAAGGAAAATGTGAGATCAGAAAGTGAAGCATAGACTCCAAACCTCCCAAGAGTTCCAAGACAGAAATTCAAATTGCTCTTTTCACGAGGAAAGAAATTCACATTCAAAGCACCAAAAGATGACATAAAAATCAACCAAATGATGTGATACTATTTGCACACTTTTTTTTCAAATTAAAAACTTCCTGTCCTATGCTTACCTACACAATCTGTGTCCATTAACTAGTTTAATCCTCTTGGCATTCTACAAGATCAGTTATTTAGGCTTTATTAGAGTTATTTAGCCTAGAGAATTGCAAGCAGAAAGGAAATTTATTATTTGTCTGCAAGCCTGGGAAGGATTGATATATGGAAGATGATAACCATCTGTTACCACTGAGGTCAGAATGAGACAGAATAGCTCTAAAAATATAGCAGAGAAGATTGAAATGAGATATGAGAAAGGACTTACTGAAAGTGAGGGTTAAACACTACTATAAATTATCAAGATTGGATTATAGTTATTTACACACAGAATACTGAACTATATTCTTTGGGATATTTAAAGTCTAGCGATTGGTATTCTACAAGAATGCACCCTATGGAAACAGTCATTAAGAAAAGGTTACATTTGGTCAATTTACCCAATTTTAGAATCTTAATAGTCATGCACTAACGGCCCTTAGCACCATAAATGCATAAACAGTGTTTAAGTTTCTCTCTACTATGTTTAGCATAGCATTATACGCAAATAAAAAGATAATAAAATATTTTTGCTGCTCTTTGTTTAACAAGGTACACATTTTTTCCTAACACTTTTTTTTTAGGACCAGTTTTTCCCTGGCCTCCCTGCCTGCAACAGTATGAAAGCCTCATCTATTTGTTCAATGGATGTGCAATATTATCTCTGCTTCAGTAACCAACTGCTTTTGTTTTAGGTTGCCTATTTGGTGACATTTCTGACCTTGTCTTACTAGACCTGTCTTAAGTGGCAATAGACAAGTGAGTCTTCATTTTCCTAAAAAAGGTCTTAACTTCTGGTTTCTAAGGCACTGCCTTCCTTCTCCCAGTTGCCCTCCCATCTTCTCACCTCATTCTGCCTCTCAGAGTTGGAATTCCTCGGCCTCTGCTCTTCTCATACTATTTACCAAGGGATTCTAGCCCAGTCAATGATTTCAACTCAAACCTCTTCACTTATGACTCCTAAATCCCTCTTGTCTGAGCTGTAGATCCCCATTTCTAATTAAGGCTGCTGGCCCATTCCATTTGGATATCCTGACACGCTGCATGTCAATTTATCCAACATTCGTATTGTTATCTTGCCTGTACCAGAGTTGCTTCTTCTTCATTCCCTCCATTGACCAGGGTCAGGTTTTAGATTTCAGATTTTTCTTGGGATTTTGGAATATTTTTATACGTATGATCAGATATATTGGGGATGTGATCCAATATAAACAAAAAAATCATTTATGTCTCATATAGCCCCTTACACATAACCTAAAGGTAATTTTATATGATATTTTTGCATTGCAAAATTGTCTGCAACTCATCACATGAGCTCAGGTGAGGAAATTTCCACTGTGGCATCTTATAGGCATGAACAAAGCTTTGGAGCATTTCAGATTTTGGATGTTTGGATCAGGGATGCTCAGAATGTATTATCATCCATCCACATAGCCATGAAGAAACCTGGACTCATCCACAGCTCTTCTCTTTTACACAATTAGAATTTGCTTTACTTCTCCCCTCTTCTCTATCCTCACGGCTGTTGTCTTAGTTTAGGCCCCTAAGATGACTATAGTAACTTCCTTACTGAGCTCAAGCTTCCATTTCTCTCTCCTCCATCAACCCTCCTGACAGAGTAATACCCTAGAAAGCACATCTAAGCAGCTCACTTTATCGCTTAAAACCCTTCCACGTTTTACCCATGACTTTCATATTCTGTGGGTGAAGTTCTTCCTTATCAGGGTCTTGCCCCTCCGCTAAACGACCCTTATCCAAATGTTAAAGTTTTGCCCAATGGAGCTACTTGCTGTAGTGCCATGCTTTCTATCATCTCTGAGCTTTTGCACATGCTGTTCTTTTTGCCTAGAATGCATGTTTCTACCACACTCCTCATTTTGTAAGGCTTACCATGTACAGCATCAAAATCTGGAAAGTTCTACCACTGTGCTCCGACAGTACTCCTTGAATACCTCTGGCATTGCATTTGTTTATTTGTACCTTAACTACTGTTTTATTTGTCTGCCTCCTTCTCTGGACAGTGACTATGTCTGATTCATCTTTATGCTTAGGAGAAGACCTAGTGAAGAGTATATGTCCAGAAAATCCTTAATGGCCAATGGCTGGATGATGGAGCTTAGTTGGGTCGGAGTCTAAAGTTTAAACTCAGCATGTTATACCAATACAGTCACAGCCTGATGGCACAGTTAGTTGCATATTGAACTGCAGTACTGGAAGCCATGTGGCCAACTGGGATGTGAATTCCTAGCCTAGTTAGCCCAGAACACACCAGCACATATATATATATATATATATATATATATATATATATATATATATATATATATACCCAAGATCTTGACAAGCTGGAGGGCTGAGGAAACAAAATCACAACATAAAGAGACTGTGTTGAAGGTACACACACACACATCCTCTTTATGATGAATTACATATTTCTTTCTCTCTCTGCATATGTGTGCACATATCTACAATAAATGTGTATATATAATATATACATATGTGTATATTATATATAATATATTCACAGGTTAATTTTTAGTTTTTATTTTCAGTCCAGGTCATTAGGTGGGAAACAAAAGGTCAAAGTTATACTCAAATAACAGGCTAGTTGAAATGGTCTTACGAGTGAGTACTTCAATACCTTCTCTAGCCGGTTACTGTGGTTTGAGGCTACTCCACGAGAATGTAACAAGTCCTGTTTTAGCTATCAAGTCTTCTCTTTACAGGATGTTCCCTGACATCAGGACCGTGGTTTTCAGTACTCCAGTCTCTTCACAGTGGTTTGTCAAGTGAACATCCCATCCCATGAAGCACTGAAGAAACAGACCAGGAAAGATGTAATCCAGCCTTGAGAAGTTCTGTCTGCTCTTTAGATTTTTGAACTACTGCCAATTTTCAAAGACAGTTTTACTCCCTAACCCTCAGCCTAGGAGAAAACCTAGCAACATCTAATTCAAAATGAGTCAGTCTCATTCACTGGATCCTTGCAAAAACAAAACAAAACAAACAAAAAAAAAAAAAACAATGAAAAGGAAAGGCTATGTTTGACTTACTGTTCCTCTTCAACTGAGCCAAAAGGTTAATCATGTGTTGCACAATCTGGGTTCTTCTGTTCAAGGTGTAAGCTAACCATATGTTTTTCTGTCTCAAGTTAAAAATTATTTTAGAAACAGTATCCTCATTTTTTTCTTTTGACAGAAAAATCATGAACTAAAGCCTGTGTTAACTAATACAGAAACCCCAAAGACTATGCAATGCCACCTGCTCATTTTCCAAGTATAACAGAGTTGGCCGTACAATAATGACATAGTCAACATTTGCATACAGATGTATGTTCTTAGGCTGTCACTATTTATACCACACCAGTTGGTCCTTGTTGCATTAAACCTACTGCTCTATGTTCTACTTTAAATTTCTGAGTTTTTTTCTGTTTTCTTTTTTGTTTAATGGACGAGCAGTTGATAGATAAGACTCTCTCCTAGGCAATCATGTAAGCAGATGCCATTGCTTTCTCCATGTATGATACTAGAGGCTCTATGAGAAGATTGCTACAGAAGGGACATATATAAAGGCCCCCAAATAGCCAAAGTAACCACTGTTAACCTGGAAGAAATACATCTGGGTCAGATCAGATGAGAATGGACATAGGATGCCCAAAATCCAAATGAATGGTAATTAGGGTTTTTTTTTTTTTTTCCTATAAACTTTGCCGTAAGGTGGCCCTTAGCCTTCTAAATTTTCATAAACTTAATATGGCAAACAGGCCATTTAATAAGGGTCTTAGTTTATGGAGTGCTTTGAGATAAAACCTGTTCCCTGACTTGACAACCTACTCCCTTGAAGCTATGGGCTACAATTCAGTTCACTGTCCCTAAGGAGGAAAACCCTAGCTTCAGTAGCAGCAAATCTCACTGGAGTTCTTAAAGGGAGAGAAGAAGTTGGAGCCAGGGTGCTATTGGAAATGCTACTAGAAGATTTTACTAAGACAAATTAAACATTCAGAGAGAGAAAACCTACACTGGCATTAACATATACACAGGTTTTCATGTAATTATGGTTAAGGTACCATGATGTTTCCTAAGTCTCTTCTTAAGTCTCTTCTGATTAATTTTGTTACTTTAACTTTGATATAAAATCCATTACAGCAGAGTGGCAAGGAGTACCAGGCTCTGAAATCCACCTGGCTGAGTTAGAATCTTATCTGAAATTAGCCATGAGAAGTTTCAATGAACTGTCAGCACTCTGGATGATCACCAGACAGAACCCAACAACACGAAACACTCCCTTTAAGCCACCCCTCTCCACCTAGGACCCCACAACCATGTTTACTTTAAATAAAGGTCTGATCTTTTCCATCTTCTGAAACCAATTCCGACTCTGGGAGAGGCAAGCAATTATGCCCTGGTCCACAAAATCTTGCCTGCTATCAAGTTCTATTTGGTTGCTAGAGCACAAAAACCCATTTCTGTCCTTCTACCAGACTTCCAGTGCCTTACAGTTTGATTAAATCTGCAACAGTGATTTAATAGAAAAATCACCAAAATGAGATTCCAAAGAATCAAACTCTGGTTTGAGTAGTAATTAAACTATTCACTGGCTACATAACTTTGAGCAAGTATCTTACTTTTTTTAAACCTATTTAGGAACTAAAGCTAATAATGCCCAAGTCAAAGATTACTGTGAGAATAACATACCCAGGCTTGCAGACACATTCTATAAACTATAAAGAAAAACAATCATGACAAATATTAATATCCCCAAACTTTTATCTTTAACTAAACTTTTTCTTCTCCTAATTTGTCTAAGATGCCACATTCATTGTTATCTAACCCCCTCCTCCTCTCTGGACTTGACCTCTGGTCTCTAGATCTTTCTGGCTTATGTTCGTCCTGCCCAATTCTGGCAGGCTGCTGTAGATGTCACAGACATATTAATACTTCCGGAGTTAACACAACCTCCTTGTCTGCCTCACAAACAATTATGGGGCACATTTCCCCCAGTATTTTTCTCTTATATATTTGGCTCCTCTTTTCTGACAATCCTGACAACTCATAATAGAGCTGTACAGCCAGTGGGCACTCCACTATCCAGATTACCCTGTTAAGCCTATACCAGGTGAATGGGAATGGTTGCTATTCTGAAAGGCATGTGAGGAGGGGCCAGAGAGAGACTGGAGCAGAACAGGGTGCCAGTCCAAATACAGGTAATGACAGTCACTGTTATCTCCTGGGGGGGGAAGAAGGAAGCCACCATTTATAGAACACCTGTTATGCACCCACTCCTGCCAGGTGCTTTACACACAGTAGTTCATTAAGTGACTAATATCACGTGTATTTTACAGATGAGAAAACAGGTAAGGCTCAGGGTAGATGTCCTTTACCCAAAGCCACATGGTGGGGGAGATTAATGAGAACATAGCTCTGCTGGAATGGATGTGCCTGGACAACCTTGGATTGCTCTAGGTACTGCATGGACCACAGGGCCTGCTTTTTCTGCCTTTTTTCAGTGACCACAGCAAACCTCAGAAAAAATGGGAGTAGGCACTAGAATTTATAAGCCAGAAAGTCACTACACATGCCTCCTACCTTGGTGCTGTGAGAAGTAACAAGCAGGAGACACAGGGTAAAATCTTTTCTTTCTTGGGATGTACATATGAGCTAGGGATGACCAAACGTTGAAACTCATGAAGCCAGAACCCTATGTTTCTGCAAAGATATCCCTGCAGGGTCTAAATAAAAGTCACATATAGAATCCATACGTCGATATCATATTCTCTCTGAAAAACCCAAAACTAAAGTTCTTCCAAAGTAACTCTAAAAAGCAGGGTGTGCTGGCCCTCTGCCCAAGAATAGACAATGCCACTCTGCTCCAGACAGCTTCATCTCTAGACACTGGAAACTGTTGTGTGGAAACATTTGACTTACAGCAGCCTGAGCTGAGCAGAGGGCAGGAGTGTCTTTGCAGCATGCAAAGCTACAGCACGCATGGCTTGGGGCTTAGTGGTACCCAATTCCTCCTCTCTGCCTCTTAGCCTTAGGAATCAATTACGTCTTATAAACTCACGGCCAGACTCTAGGTTTCCCAAACACAATGCAGCCAGTAGACTCAAGAACTAATTATTGAGCAGGATGTTTCGTACAGAGGCACTGTGGAATCTCAGATTCATGCTCAGATGTCTGAGCCCACTAAGTGGCCTGGGTGAGGCCATGGGGGGTGAGCGATGCCCCAGCATCCTTGCATTTGAGTCGTGTTCCTGCTGAGGTGTCTACAGGACCAGCTCACAGCTGCTGTCTCAACTTCCATTAGATCTCAATGCTAGTGAGGGGAGAAAAACGTGGGGCTGTGTTTTTTTAACTATGGATTCTTTGCCCTCTAGTAGGGAAACGTAAGGATAATTGGAGGAGGGGTTATCTCCCATATCACCCGGACCCTTTCTCACTTCCTCAACTGCCTTTTGTCCCTCTGTTTCTCCCGTCCCCAGGATTTTGATCGTCATGCTCTGCTGTGGCTGAATCCTTTCACGCCAGCATGAGCAACCTATCTTTGAAGCAGAGATCCATATTCCAGAATGGCTGACCTACCCCTATACACCTTATCAAAACTTCCATTCTCTTGGTGTCATCACAGAAAGCAATCTGATTAAACTTTAGGGAACTGTCAAAAATCTTCTAGGTCTCATTATGGCATTTGTGTTATTTTTATATTTGGCATGGAACTATGCATGGCACTGTTACATTTTAAAATATATTACTGAGAAAAAAATGTATTTCTTTTTTCTTTTTTTTTTTGGAGAGGTTTTTGCTATAAGGCGTGTGTGCTCGCCAGACAGACAGAGAGAGACAGAGAGACAGAAAGTGAGAAATCATCCCCCCAGGGGGGATGGCCACGCCACAATCCCTTCTCCTCCAGTCTCCTCTCAGGATCTTGGGCATGCACGCACATGCGCCTGGCATGAGTTTTAAGCCACCAGGTTTGGGATGCGAACCGCGGTCGACCACATGGGAGTCCAGTGACATAGCCATTATGCTAACTGCTGGTCTTGAAAACAAATGTATTTCTGTAATGCAGTCTATATCCTGACCTCAGCCCCACAACATTATGTAGGTAGCTTCCCAAATACCCTCTAGTGGTTCCTGCCTCCTGAGGCTTATACTGTTGGACAATCTCTGCTTCTTTGAGTATGCACTGTACCTAGCGGCTTGCTAGATGGAATGAATGCAGCAAAAATGATGTGATGTTGCTCCCAAGGTTCAGGTACCAAGACTGAGAGTCCCTAATTGCATGCCCCCCCGCCTTGCTCTCTCCCTTGCTCACTCTGGTAGAAGCCAGCTGCTCCATGGAAGGCTATGTGGTCGGAAACAGATATCTCAGAGGCCTGCTACGAGCCAGGTGGTCAACTTAGAAGTGGGTCATCCCCACACTCAACACTGCGGTGACTCTAGCTTGTGCTAACCTTCTGATGCACCGTGATTGTGAGAGAACCTGAGCCAGAGAACCCAACTAAGCCCACCCAGGTTTCTGACCCACAGAAACAAGGTGATAAATGTTTGTTGTTTGAAGTTTCTAAATTTTGTAGTATATGCTATGCATCCACAGACAACTAATTACTCCCTACAGTAAAAGCTTTAAATACTGAAATACCCCCTAGGATATTATTTTCGAGGCCCTTAAATCACAAATACCTGACATTTGCAGCACAACTTAACCTTTCTGAATCTGGAGGAGGTGAGCATAATCCTCACTATATTCTCTCCCCATACTCCAGAGACCCTTCCAATCAGTTGCCAATGGGCAACCACAACAAGCCCATTTGTCCTCAGAAGCTGGCTACATGAGGAAAGCACTGCCACTTGTCATCCCCCTCACCTGATGAGGTCCAGAACACCTTCCTGTGGCCTTGATTCCCTCTCTACAATTTTCTTTGGGAGCTCAACTACACTGAAGTAGTAAGGATAAAACAATACGGGATTTCTGGGTACACCTCACCTTTGCTCCAGCAGCTAAAGGCCCCTCATTACCTGGTCAATGTGGAAACTTATCTAGGCTTTTATTTTGTGTACATCCCTTATTTAATCAGTGCTCAGTCACCTCCAAATCTCCTTTTGCAAGGGTGTACCCCCATCACCTGCTTCAGAAATATTTGTCTATTTTCCTAGAACGTTTGCAACAGTCTCTCCGAACATGAGATTTTATAACATACATGGACACATAAATAAAAGAATGGGCTCGTAAAACCTCTCAGCATTTTGTTTTGATTCAACAATTGCATCTGTTCACTGGTAGGTTGGGTTGCCTCAAAGTAAAATGCACTATCCTGATCTTAATCCCAATTAAGAGGAATTCAGATATGAAAAGGAGAAGGAGCAAAAAGCAGTCCTTTGAAATTCAAACCTATGCTTCTAAATATGGTGTTAAGATGAGAAACTGCCTCTGTTCACTTGAGGTCAGCATCTAGGCAGACTTCTGCTTCAGAGAGGGGCTGCCCTTCACCAGGAGGCTTCAGGAGAAGACTTGGCCACCTCAAGGCACTGGGAACCACAGCAAGGCAGGCAGCAAGAACCTGAGGTCCAGTTAGTACCAAACAGTCCCCCTTCACACACAATTAGCTTTGCTCTAGTCAAATTCACTGTAAAGTATATGCAAGCTGGGGACCAGCAGATGGCATAATGGTTCCATCACTGTACTCCCACATAGTCGACCTTGGTTTGAGTCCTAGACCAGGCAGCTTCAAACTCACATTGGGCGTATGTGTGTGTGTGTGTGTGTGTGTGTGTGTGTGCTCAAAATCGCAAGAGGAGAATGGAGAAGGGATTGTGGCATGGCCATCTCCCTGAGAGGTGATTTCTCACTTTCTGTCTCTGTCTCTTTGGCAAGTACACATACCCTATAGCAAAAATCTCTATTAAAAAAAAAAAAAAAAACAACGATATGCAAGGTGAAACAACTGTGCAGGGCCATTTTGTATTAATAATTCTTTTAAAATATTACATTTGTGTTAGTATCCTGGTTCTACTACTTTAAGTTTGTTACTGGTTGCATGTGCTCATCAGAAAGAGACAGAATGAGAGCAACAGAGGGGGAAAAAGTGAAAGGTCATTCCCCCAGGGTGATAGTTACGTCATAATCCCTTCTCCTCTCAGGATTTTGGGCATGCACGCACACACTCCTGGCATGTTTTTTCAAGCCATAGGTCTGAGACTAGGATCATTGAGTCAGCCAGGTGGGCTCCAGCTGCCTTAACCACTTAGCTGGCCCTTGGATGTACTACTTAATTCATTGACCCTTGATTTCCACTTCTTTAAAATGAGAGACATTTTATGGAGTCTAACACAAGGTAAGTACATGCTAAATGGTAATGTGATCATCACTCGCTGAAGTAAATGACCAATAGAAATTGTAATTTAAAGTTTAGAACCATGCTAAACAATAGAACTTTCTGTGATGATGGGAATATTCCATAATCTTGCTATTCAAAATGGAAGCCACTAGCCAGGTGTTGCTACGGAGCACTTGGAATGTGGTTACATAACTAGCTGACTTTTTTTTTTTTTTTTTTTTTTTTTAGAGGTGTTTGCTATAGGGCGCATGCACTCGCCAGACAAACAGAGACAGACAGAGAGACAGAAAGCGAGAAATCACCCCCCAGGGGGGATGGCCACGCCACAATCCCTTCTCCTCCATTCTCCTCTCGGGATCTTGGGCACGCATACACACGCACCCGGTGTGAGTTTTAAGCGACCGGGTCCAGGACGCGAACCGCGATGGACTACGTGGGAGTCCAGCGACATAGCCATTACGCTAACTGCTGGTCCCAACTAGCTGACCTTTTAAACTTTATTTTAGTTAAATAAACATCCCTACAAGTTGCTAGAGACTATTCTATGAACAATTCAGCTTTGGAGGAATACACTTTATCCCAAGTGGATGTAGTATTCTCAACTCCTCACCATGAGGAGCGTAAGCAGATCCCTGCCCAGACTACAGAACACTCAAAAATGCCATCTCGCCACTCCTAAGGAGCCCAGGAGCCCAGAGGAAAGCACTCATAAACTGGCACAGAATGGAGAGGGGCAAGTTCTTTCAGGAAAAAAGTGATTCTGACCTAACATTTACAGGATTAGTTGTTCTGAAGACTACTGATCCATTTGCATCCAGTTATCCTCATTATCATTTACCCACGCTAATAGCTACTGACTGAATGAAGACAGGATTCTCTATGTGAATGTAATAAGAGTATAGGAATTTATAGTAATTACCAAGTTCTAGACAATGAACAAAAGATTACCTTTTGACACTACTTGAAATGTAAACTGTCTCCAAAATAATGTAATACCTGAATATCTCTCACCTCCTCATTTACTAAGCATTATTATATATCAGGAGAAACATTAGAAGGCAAAGTTGAACATAGCCTTTGACCTCCTCTCTCTCATTCTGATCAGGTTGGAGACACAAGAATGTGGTGCAGGGTGGAGAGAAGTACAAACAGTGGGATGAAAGTCTAATCAACAGCATTGGTTGATGACAGAGCAGAAGACTTTTCTGTGAGCAGGACGCAGTTGAGCAAGATTGTGAAACCACCACTGATCTCTCCTTGTACAATGTGTGGAGGAAGGAGATGTGCTAAAAGGAAGACTAAAGGTAAGAAAGTTTCTATACCCCGGTCAATTTTCTGGGGAAACTAAAATTGACGTGCGTTTATGAGCTGAATTATGTCATCTGAAAATTGTGTGTGGATGCCCTAGCCCCCAGTACCTCGGAATTGGCTGTATTTGGAAATAAGACTTTTCAAGGAGTAATCAAAGTGAGGTCATATGGGTGGGCCTAATCCAATGTGACCAGTGACCTCATAAGAAGAGATTAAAACACAGACCCATGGAGAGAGCAGACCATATTAAGATACAGGGAGGAAAGCCATCTGCAAGCCAACCAGAGGGGCCTCAGGGGACACCAAAACTGCTGACACCTTAGTCTCAGACTTGCATCAATGAGAACTTTGAGAAAAATAAATGTCTGCTATTTCAGTGACCTGGTCTACAGTTCTCTGTTACAACAACCCTTGCAAAGTAATACAAATATATATGCCTACTTTCCTATCAATTTTCTCTCTTGCAAACAGATGCTGGTATTGATCTAAAGATTCCATATCTGGCAGGGAAAAGCTCAGTTGTCTTACGCCTTCAATTTAAAAAGAAAATCCTTCACCTCAACCTCTTGCCTGGATTTTATGAAAACACTAATTTGAGCAAAAAATCAGAAAAACAGAAATTAGTGAGTCTAAAGGTAATTAAAATTTTTTCTCCAAGCCACAGAAAAAATTCCTAGTTCCCATTTTAAAGTCTCCAATGCAGAAGATAAGTATTAAGGGTGAAAATACTCCTCAGAAACTGCCTCCACTATTTTCAGGACTCAATTAAGTCACTTCTGCAGGTTCATAAGTTTGAAAGAAGCAAGTCTATGATGTTTCCTAAAAAGTTTCTCAAGGTTCTGGAATCTTCAGGATCTTAAGGTTTATTGTATAACAAAGTACCTTCTACGGCTACTTGTAATAGTATAAAAAATTACATCAAATTTCCTCTTAGGCTATAAAATGTACAAATCTAGTATTTCAGTACCACATAAGGATGAACTAAACTGACTTTTAATTTTCATCAAAACAATACTCTTAGTTCTTCCCTTGAGTTTCTTCTTAGAATTCTAAAAGGCATTCAAGTGTGTGCCTGTGTGCTTGTGGGGTATCTTTATTCTTATAGCAAAATGAGGTAAGGAAAGACAGGAATTGATGTTCACTATCTAAGATTGAAAAGCTGAGGGCAGCTTCCCTGCAATCTAATGATGTTTGCTAACCCTAGGCCCTACCAGGTCTCCCTAGAGAGCACCCAGGATCAGGAAAAATCAGGTGTATTTGTCTACTTGGATGGTTAATAGGCATTTCGACCCTGTATGTCAGAAACAGGTCTTTTCATTTCTTTTCCTATCTTCCCCACCTCTGGAAATACCAAAATTAACACTTACTCAAAACCCAAACCTCAGATTCATTCTTTGCTGCTCCCTCACCCTATCCCCCATACTCAATGCATCAGCAGTTTCCATCGCTGCCACCTCCAGAACACACCCTCTGCCCACTTCTCACCCCACACTGTTGGCTCTGACCACTGCAACAGCTTCTAACTCCTGCCCCTCTTCTCCTCTCGTCCCCTCCAGCACGCTCTTACCAGTCAAATGAAGTCTGTAAAACACGAATGAGAACATACCACTCTGCTAAAAACCCTTCAACAGTGTCCCATTTTTTTCTAAGAATAAATCCAAACACTTTACTGTGTCCCCCAAGACCCTGTGTGGGCTACCCATCATCTCTTAACTGAACTGCCAGCATTCTCCCTCCAGTTCACGGGGCCCACTCATGCCAGCTTTACTCCATTCTTTGAATGTGCACAGCCTTTCCCTTCCAGGGCTCACTGTTCTTCACCTGCAATGCTTTTCTGCTACCTTTGGTGTGGGCTTATTCTCATATCACTCAAGTCTAAGTCTCAACTATAATCGCCCCAGCTCAATAGTCTTTTGCCCTTGTTTTTTTCTCATTCCACCATTCATGTATCTCAGAGCCCCTGCTACAACCCTTATTTATTCATGTGCTTTCTTGTTCATCTCTTCCCCACTGGGGTGTAAGCACCCTGAGGGCAGAAATGTTCTGTCTCCATGCTGATCTCCAGCACCGTACAATGCACTATGCAATGGCTAGTGCCCAGGAAACAGCCATCAGACAAATGACACCATGGAGAAAAGATCAAGGCAATATCACATGATAAGAGACATTTTCTTATTTCTCTGAAGGTAATAAGTGAAATTAGAAAAAAAAAATGCTCTTTTACCTTTGATTTTTCAGAAAGCAAATTAAAATGCAAATCAGCTCAACTTCAGGAGCTGCTAAAAAACTTCCTGTTCTAACAAGGTTCCTGCTCCTGAAGCGGAATAATTAGTGTCACTTACCTATCTGCACTAGGTCTGTGATAGCCTCCTGGTCTTAGCTTTGAACATAGACCCCATTAGCAGCCCATGAAATAGGGCAAAATCTCACCAAAATTTCATTATGGTGGGTCCCAACTTAGTTTTCCTGACTAAAAATTTAATTTCCTAAAGATGCTAATCACAAAGTCCTCAAATTCATTTCAGGCACACTGGGCACCTTGCAATTATCACTCTAATATAACCTACAGGGGTGGGATAACTCGATTTCATGCAAAGATCGCCTCTTACAGTAGCTGTTGTGTTGGAATGGAACAGACTGTCAAGCTCCTTAACAGGGAACCTACAATGAATGATCAACACAGAGGCTGAAATCTCCAGAAATGATAATAGGAGCCAGAATGAAGGCAGACAACAAAAGGGGAGTTAAAAGGAAAATGTAATAGAGTTTCCCATTTCTGTGTGCATATGGCTGAGGCATAGCCAGTGAAATCCTGAATGAACGAACAAGGTACCATGTTTATTTGGGGTCTGCTCCATTGTTTCCAAAGTCTGTGATTCTGTTATCTTGTAAAATAAAGGAATTGACAACCTCACAATTACTAGTGTAAATAATATCAGAGGGTTTTTATTGTTGCTGTTGTTTCCATTAGCAATACTTTTTTTCTCTTGTCAGAGGAACCATGTACACTTACCAGAGAGAAACAGAGAAAGGAGAAAGCCTCTCCCTTCTTTTTGCCAGAGAACATGTACACTTACCAGAGAGAGACAGAGACAGAGAGAGAGAGAGAGAAGAGAGGAGAAAGTCTCTCCTTCATAAGAAATGGTTATGCTATAATACTTCATTTCTCCTTTCAGGATTTTGGGAGGGCCGCATGCACATGTGTCCAATGTGTTTTCTAAGTTGCTGAGTACAGGACTCAAACTGTTCGGTGGGTCATGTGTGATTCACCCACCTTAACTACAATGCACTGGCTGGCCCAGCAACATTTTTAATATGATATTGTCACATAATTAGGGGCTGTTTTGTAATTGCTCTAGGGGGAAAATGGGTTAATAACTTTTAAAATAGATTATAAACTTTTACCTTATTAAACAGCCTGTATCAAAAATAATTTAGCTATTGCTCATAACGTAGGCTCATCACGATCAAGTTAAATAATTACGTTATGCCATTAACGTGCCTGGTGTGCCCTTACAGCTCCAGGACACACTGCTCTTTCAGTTTCTCTGACTTACAGCATTCATTTTTTAGCTGTCAATGAGACATGTTTTGTTTTTGTTAATGCGGTTCACAATTCGCTCCTCTCTTCTATCTTCTAATGTACTGTGATCTAGAAATCCTAATTGCCAAAATGATTAGAACTATTCTAATATAAAAGCAAATATACTTTTTAATAGCACTTTTTGGTGGATAATTGCATGGACTTACTGTCTGGCTTTGTGATACCCATTTTGGCTGTTTTGGCCTTTGCCTATTGCTAGACTGCCAATTATTTTAAATGCTCAAAGATACTGATAAGTGACCTCCAGATAAATTAAGTACTTCTTTGGTTGAAATTTCTGCCTAGAACCTATTTGGTTTGAGAAAGGAATACAGACAAACAAGTAAAATGTGGTACTTCCAGACCATGTGCAATCTGCAGTCAGCTGGTCATGGCTATGGCACTGATTGTCTTTGTTACCAGCATCACCTGAATGTCCCTTCTTCACAAACTCACTTCCTATTTTTTTCTGCCAGATGTATCATGGAAAACCATGAGACACTGAAATTCTCAAATCTAATTCATTTTTGAAACTTTTATTTTATTATTTTAGAAGCAATGTAAAAAGGCATAAAATATTTTGAATTTTTTAACTAATATTAAGCAAAAAAAAAAAAAAACATGAGCAATACTCATAAATACTCAAAGTTTTATAAAATGGCTAATGTGTGGGCCAGATCTGTGGTGCAATGGTGATGTCCTGCTTGAGAGAAGCTGGATCCTACATGAGGACAGCAGCTCAAATCCCTGACCCAGTCAACCTGAAACATGTCAGGTATGTGTGTGACTGCTCAAGATTCAATGGGCTGGGGAACCAGCAGTTAGCGTAATGGCTATGTCGCTGGACTCCCACGTAGTCGACCGCGGTTCGCGTCCCAGACCAGGTGGCTTAAAACTCACGCCGCGCACGTGTGCGTGCGTGCCCAAGATCTCGAGAGGAGAATGGAGGAGAAGGGATTGCGGCGTGACCATCCCCCCTGGGGAGTGATTTCTCACTTTTTGTCTCTATGTCTCTCTCTGGCGAGTGCATGTGCCCTATAGCGAAAACCTCTCCAAAAAATAAAAAAAAAAAGAAAGAAAGATCCAATGGGCTAGATGGAGGCTGAGAAAAAGATCGTTACATGACGAGCACCCAGGGGGAGGTTGAACCTCTCTGCCTCTCTCTCTCTTATGAGCAGGTTCACACGCTCTATCATGAATAGAGAAAAATATTTTGAAAAAGAAAATGCTAACGTGGTTCTCAGAATATAAAAATGAGATACATAAAATAATATAGTTAATTCATGGTGGAAATACCAATCATTGGACTGAATACTACTTTTTTCTTGAGTGATTTTTGCTGTAGGGTGCGTGTGCTCACCAGAAAGAGAGAAATCACCCCCTTGGGGGACGTCCACACTACAATCCCTTCTCCTCCATTCTCCTCTTGGGATCTTGGGCATGCACACGTGCCCGTGAGTTTAAGCTACCAGGTTTGGGACGCGAATCGCGGTCAACAACATGGGAGTCCAGTGAAATAGCCATTACCCCAACTGCTCGTCCCTGAACACTACTTTTAAGACCATTTTTCAGATTTATTTCCTCTCTTAGATTAAAACACAAAGTAGGAGCCAGGAGACGGCACAAAGGTGATGTAATTGGGTTTACACAGGAAAGGTCCCGGGTTCACCTCTTGGGACCTCTTTAAGCATACTAAATTCACCCATGATCCAAGATGGTCAAAACTGGGGTTGGATCGTGGTGTGAAGTCCCTATTGGTGGTGCCTATTTTCCGGTCTGCCTTTCAAGGAAATAAACTTTAAAAGTTAAAAAAAAAAAAATGTAAAGGTAATCTATGACACATTGGTCACTTCACCATTATAGTCAACTTTCAAATACCAATGTAAAGGATAGATATCTAAATTGAGAAATCATTAATTGTCTCTATCTGCTTGGAAAGCACTGAGAAGTCACTTACTGTACTAACACAGGTATCTGGCTTTGCCCTCTCTCTGGCTTCATCCTGCAGGTAACAGGATGATACAGCTGAACAGAAGAGAAAGTGAAGCTTGGGAATTCCTATGAATAATCCTGAAAGTGATAATTAAGAATTAATTTGAATGATATTCCAAAGATATGCCTGAAAATTACAATTAATACCTTTTTCTCTTCTCACTTTCTCTCTCTCTCTCCTACTCTCAAGGAAATAATGATTCAGTTACCAGCAAGAGGCTTTTGTGGAATCCAATGTGATAACCATGTAGGGATCCAGGACAGCTACTGGGTCACTAGAAAAGTCACGATACATTTTTGCACAGAAAAACAGAAAAATGTCATGACTTTTCTGACAACTCAGTATTTCATATTCAAAAACAATAAGGTAATAAGAACGATTGCAGGGGAAAAGTAAAATAAAACGAAAATTGAGTGTATAAAGCAGGGTATTCTCTTAATAGCAAAGGTCTGTAAACAATGAACTTCAAGGGCATGGCATTTTAGAGAAGTTAATTTTATAATCAGCGTTTAGAGAAAACGGATGAGAGAAGTAGCTGAGAGCATGAATTCCTATACTAGAATGCTTGGATTCAAGTCTCCCACTTATACTATTGTAATTGTGTGACCATGAGAAACTTACTTATCCCCCTGTCTGCCTCAGTGTCCTCATCTAACATATGGAATACTGGGACCAGCCAGTGGTGTAGTGGTTAAGGCAATTGGATCCCACATGGCTGACTTGAAAGCAGGTTGAGTCCAAGACCCTGGCAGCTTAAAAATCACACTGGGCACATGTGCATGTGTGTCCAAAATCCCCAGAGGAAAATGGAGGATAAGGGATTGTGACATGGCCATCCCCCAGGGGAAGGGGTGATTTCTCACTTTTTCCCTCCCTCCTCCCCTTCTCGCTCTCTGGCAAGCACATGCACCCTATAGCAAAATGACTAAAACAAAATTAAATCACTTAATATGGTTAAGGTACTTAGAACAATTGCTGGAAAATGATAAGTGCTATGTAAGAATTGGCTAAAAAGCACTTGTTATAGGCAGATGGTTTCTCAAATTGGCTTTTGGTCAAAAGTAACAGTTAATGCTGTGACTGAAATAGATGGTCAGAAAATCAGACTGAACTGTTCAGCAGCCAAGGCTAAAAGTCAATATACAGTTTGCTACGAGTTTTCTTAACCCTAACTGTAACGAGGATTGCAACAAATGAATTTCTGTGAACAGTACTATAAATTTAATCCATAGCACTCAGTCTTGTTTTCAGCCTGCCCAGAATGATGACAGATTCTCGCCACTGAAGTGACCCTGAAGATGTGGCCGACTGAGCACAAAGTGCTCGATAATGACAGAAACCGTTCTGCAGTGCTGTGAGTATAACTAGGGTAAGAAGCCACTGCCACATGAGAGCAAGTGACTTGAGAAATCATTGTTCTCACTGAAAGAATGAGCCACCAAGAGTCTGGCTACTTCCAAGTCCAGAGTTCTAAGCATGAATACTGTTGCTGCTCCCCAAACTCTCTGCACTGCTGCCCTTAGGTACTTGCCGAGTGCGTTTATTAACATGCTCTCGTTCTTTGTATATTTCAGTATTTCTTATGTGAACTTCCTGGACCACCTATGTCAGACTCATCTGCATGTTTAGAGATCCAGGTGCTAAGGCTCTACCAATTGAAAAAGAATATCTAGGATGGGATTTCATGGAATAGATTATCAATGCCCTTATGGGTCTCTTCACCTTCTGGAATGCCAATTATCCGGATATTTGGACGTTTGATGGTATCCAGTACTTCTCGCATATCATTCTCAAATTTTTGAACCATTTTCTCAGTCTTCGTGGTGGACTTTTCTAAGCCAGCCATTTTCTCTTCTACATCTGAGATTCTATTTTCTGAATGATCTAGTCTATTCCATGAAATCCTGCAAGAAAACTTTCCAAACCTAGAGAGGCATTCGAAGATCCAGTCCCAGGAAATACAAAGGACCCCAAATAGAATCAACCCAAGAAGATCTTCTCCAAGACACATTATAGCCAGGTTGACCAAAACCGCAGACAAAGACAAGATACTAAGATTGGCAAGAGAGAAACATCAAGTTACCTACAAAGGACATCCCATCAGGCTAACAGCAGATCTCTCATCGGAAACAATGTGAGCGAGGAGAGAATGGGAAAATATATTCAAAGTGTTACGAGAGAAGCAATTTCAGCCAAGAATACTGTACCCGGCAAGATTATCTTTCAGGTGGGAAGAAAAGACAAGAACATTCTCAGATAAACAAAACCTGAAAGAATTTACCAGCACCAGACCAGATCTCCAAGAAGTTCTCAAGGGTGTGCTGTATCAAGAAAATTAAACACAGACACACGGAAATAAGAGTCCAAAAACTATGAAAGTGGCCAACTTAATCAGAGGGACAAGTCTGAATTTGAATATTATATCCCAGAATTTAATCAGGAAAATTGAACCAGAACAGAAGATAAAAGTACATGAGACTGATAGGTTCATGCACCTTCCATTTGAACAGAATCCTAACTTGTTTCCTGGCTTTAAGCAAAGTTCCTTGGCATTTCTTTGAGTTAAGTTATAACTGGTTTTCTTAGTAGTAATGAGTGAACTCACCATTGAAAGTAGTTAGATTATGTAGGAAATTGTGTGATCAATGCAACGTGGGTGGGAAGGGAATGAAGGACAATTGTAGACACCGGAGGTGGTGTGAGAGGAGGGTGGGAAGGGACAGAGGGTCAGAAAGAGGGGTGGAAGTAATTCTAGGAACTAGTAATGGAAAATTTTTTTGTAATGTTCATGATTGTATCACTATGCAGTGTGTACTGGATGGGAGATTGCATTTTGTATGCTGTGATGAAGCTTAGGGAAGGAATGTAAATTGAGTTACAAAAAAAAAGTTTCAGAAAAAAATATATATATATTCAATGACTGCAGTAGGATATGTAGCCACAGCTAGGTGCTACTTTATAGGATGCGTAAAGTAAGACTTGTATTCATGGAAATGTGGGTATCACCTGTGTTTGCTATGAGGGTATTTGGATTGATTAGGGTCTTTGGCGTTACAATAAAATGTGAGGAGAAAACAGTATAGAAAGCAAACATAGATACCAGAGACTGTGGGAGGAGAGTGGGAGATGGCAGAGGGTAAGAGATAGAGAATCTAGGATGGGGGGAAAAAAGCAAAACATACAGAAGACAAGAAATGGAAGATCATTTGCTGACAATAACATGCTTGTTGATGTGCTTGTTTGAGACAATATATAGTGTAATTTGGATGGAAAATCTCATTTTGTATGCTGTAATGATGTTCAGAGAATGAATGCAAATAAATAAAAAAATAAAAAAAAAAAAAAGAATATCTAGGATGGGGCCAGCAGGTGGCATGGTGGTTAAGGGTGCTGGACTCCAATATGGCTGACCGTGGTTCAAGCCCCGGATCTGGCATCTTGCTTTTTCACTTTCCCTCCTTCCCTCCCTCCCTCTCATTCTGTCCTTCCCTGGTCAAATTAAAAAAATAAATTTTCATAAAATAATTCTCTCTCTCTTTCTCTCTCTCTATATATATACACACACACACACACATACATACACACACACACATATATATATGTGTATATATATGTGTATGTGTGTGTCCATATATACATCTAGGATAAATAAAGCCTAGAACTATAGAATTTTTAAACAAGAAACCCAAAATACATAGAAATGCTATGTTGGAAAGTCACTTGGACACATAGGCATTTTAAACTTAGCACTATTGACATTTTTAATCAGATCATTCTTTTTTATGGGGGTACCTTGTGCTTTTCATGTTGAACAGCATCCCTGGCCTCAACCAATTAGATGCCAATAGAACCACATTTGTAACAAGCAAAACATCTCTAAACAAAGACAAATGCCCCCTGGGGCAAAACAGTGCCTGATTGAAAACTACTGATCTAGTCTATACTATTATTTTTTAGAATTATTTTTATATAATCCCATTTGTTATTATTTTTTAATTTGACCAGACAGAGGCAGAGAGAAAGGGAAAGTGAAAAAGCAAGCTGCCAGGTCTGGGTCTCAAAGCACAGTTGGTCATGTGGGAATCCAGCATCCTTAACCATCACACCACCTGTCAGCCCCAAACTAGCCTATTCTTAAACACACATTGCTTATTAACTGTTGATGTTGACATGTATAGTATTCTCAACTGGATTTGTCTGAGAAGTATTTCATCATGGGCAAAGTATTTGTACAAGCAAAATGAGAAATAGCAATTGAGTGTTTTAAAAAATGATTAGAATAATAATAATGATGATTGGGGAAAACATAGAAAAGATATTGAATGTTGAAGCGGGGAGATTAATGTCTCTGTACTGACTGACATGCATGGCATTCCCTTTTGAAAAAGCAATGTAATACACTGTAAAGTTATATGTAATTCAATGTAATATAAAGAAGAATATGATGATAATAAAAAAATTTAAAAAAACACACACACACACACATTGCTGATTGCTCAGTGAAGCTGTGATTTCAAGTGCTTGCCTGAATGTTTCTGAGTCTTATACTTTGTTGGATTGCCTATAACATTTTGCATAAGGTTGGACTCAACCGGTTAAATGAAAAAGTTTAATTTGAGAATTTAAAGAGAATTTGTTTCAATCTACCTGTTGCTAGCTGCTCTAACATTAAACCAAAAAAAAAAAAAAGAAAAAAAAAAAAGAAAAAATTAGTCTTAAGCCAAGAAGCAGGTTCTATTTCCATAGATCTAATCTCTGATGCATGGCTATTCTGTTGTAAGAGAATTAATCGTGTTGCATTTAGTTATTTTAAAAATTCATGCTTGTATAACTATAACAAAAAGGCAACTCATTTTCCATAAGGAAAAAGCAAGCCCATATGTTTATAGATGAAAAAAGACCAATATTATCGTATCTATCATTTTGTATGTTTACCATATGCCAACCAATAAGCTAAGTGCTTTGTATGGATTATTTTGATTCATTCTCTTAATCACCTCCATGTCATTGGTACTATTGTTATTCCCATTGCATTTATAAGGAAAGTGAAAGTTTACTGATATTGAGTAACTTGTCTGTGATCACACAACTATTTTAAGGTTGTCAATTTAGTCCTAAAATGTGTTGGGAAAAAAATTAGAAATAAGGACTATTCCCTGACTCACGTCATTAAAAACAGACGATTAAACACTACTCTCATTTGTGAGCATAAATTTTAAAAATGAAATAATGGCAAACTGAATCCAATAGATATGAATACATAATTTAATTGAATGTATCCCAGAAATTGTAAGATTGGTGTAACATCAGTTAATATACTCATGTACACATCGTATTATTGGAAGAAAGTAGGAAAAACCATACGATGATCTAAACAGATGCTGAATAGGCATTTGAATAATCATTCACTGAAAACCAAAACCAAAATCCTAGCAAACTAGGAATTTAATTAAATTATATTCAATGATAAAACACTTGTTTTAACCTTTAAAAATTAAAACAAGTCAAGAATATTCACTATCACTGGTGTTCTCTTCAATACTGTACTGTGCAATATGGCAGGAAAAAAAAGCTGTCATCATTTGCAGATTATATAATGGGTGGCATAGAAATCAGTAAAGCTACAGTAAGATAATATGGTACTCGGGCAGAACATAGAGAACAATAGAAAAGTCAGTTAATACAGACCAGAAATAGCCTGCTGTAGCAGATATTGTACACTGGCTCACTAAACACTTATTCCAATCCCATTCCTTCTTGGTTTCCTCTGTGGAGGAGTGGATGCTATCCACTTAAATACTCTATTTTAATTCCCAGCTCATTAGCTAAGGATTGCATATTTAATAGTTTATACCAATAAGATTTAGGCACAAGTTATCAGGAAAAGTTTCCCTTCCTGAAAAATTAAAAGCAAAGTATGACAAAGATCACTTGTCTCTTCTTTATACTCTCCTCCTTCATCCTGACTTGAACACAGATATAAGGACTGGAGGGACAGTGGCCAGCTTGTAACCATGAGGGAACTATTAAGGACGGAGAGCTATAATATAAAAGGATCCTGGGTCCTTGGTGATGTTGTTGAACTGCTTTGCCAGTCTAAACTACTTGCCCCAAGACTGCTACTGCATGAGACAAAGTCAATATTTGCCTAATGGGTCACCGTAGTATTTCTATTTCTTGACATCAGATTGAACTATCTTTCTCTCATACACACACACATGGAATCTTGATAATGACAGAGGTGAAAATAAGTCATTTACAGTAAGTAATGCTAAGACAGCTGGTTAGTATATGGATAAGCAATAAAATTTCAAAACTCACATAATAATCAATTCCACTGGACTAAGTACTTTAAAAAGAAAAGCTTTAGGGGCCAGCAGGTGGTGTGGTGGATAAGGGCGCTAGATTCCCACATGGCCGATCATGGTTCAAGTCCCAGACTTGGTGGTTTGCCTTTTTCCCTCTCTCTCTCTCTCTCTGGTGGTCAAATAAAAATAATAAAAAAAACACAACTAACAATAACAAATGGAATGCAAAATAATAATAATTCTTTAAAAAAAAGCTTTAGAAATTTAGAAGAAAATATTTTTGGTACTCTGGTAAAGATTCTTTTGTTTGTTTTTAGTTTTTGCTATAGGGTGCATCACTCACCTGAGACAGAGACAGAGAGAGTGAGAGAAATCACTCCCTAGAGGGGATGACCATACTACAGTTCCATCTCTTCTCATTTTCTCTTGGAATTCTGCGTATATACACACATGCCCAGTGTGATTATCAAACCTCCAGGTCCAGCACTTGAACCATGCAGATGGCCATGTGGGATCCAGTGCTTTAACCTCCATGCCACCTGCTAACCTGGTAAAGGTCATTTTAAAAAACAAAAAATAGGGGCCAGTAGATGGTGTGATGGTTACATCACTGGACTCCTACATAGTTGACTGCAGTTGGAGTCCTGGTCCTAGAGGCTTAAAACTCATACCAGGCACGTGTGCATGTGTGCCCAAAATCCCAAGAGAAGAATGGAGAAGGAACTGCAATGTGGTCACCACCCCAGGTATGATTTCTTGCTTTCTGTCTCTCTAACAAGCACATGCGCACTACGGGAAAAAAAATCTCTAGCAAAAACAAAAAATATACTGCTTCAAAAAAAAAAAAAAGCTACCATATTAAATTGCATTAACATAAAAAATAGTTTCATTAGAAGATAAATGACAAAATGGAGTACTTAGTAACACTTGGCCAACAGTCTAACAGTTATAATATCCAAAGAAAGAACTTTTTTGAGTTATTTAGAAAAAGAAAGTAACCCAATAATGTGAAAATACATGAGCAGGCATTTTGAAGAAAAATAAAACAATACTGATGTGTAACAAATATATGAAAGAAATATCAACATCACTGGTACTAAAAATTAAGACAGCCATTTCACTCTGCACCGGATTTGCAAAAAGTATCCAAGTCCAAGGACACCAACACAGCAAGGATATAGAAGGAGGAAGGCTCATCCATTGACAGCAGCAATGTTAACTTGTATAAACACCACTTTGGAACATAATTTGCCATTTTATGATTTAATAAAGATGTGCATAGTTCATTTGACCCATCAGTTTCACTTCTTAGTATGAACTCTGGAGAAATTCTCACATGACAGGGAAGCTACAAGTTATAACAGATTAGTGAACTCAGCCAAGCACAGTGGTGGCAGGGCCTAGATGCTACCAAGAAGACGTGTTGTAGACAATATGCATGTATATGGATAAAAAATACAAGGACTAGGGAACCAGCAGTTAGCGTAATGGCTATGTCGCTGGACTCCCACGTAGCCGACCGCGGTTCGCGTCTCGGACCCGGTGGCTTACAACTCACGCCGGGCGCGTGTGCGTGCGTGCCCAAGATCCCGAGAGGAGAATGGAGGAGAAGGGATTGCGGCGTGACCATCCCCCCTGGGGGGTGATTTCTCGCTTTCTGTCTCTATTTCTCTCTCTGTCTGTCTGGCGAGCGCACGCGCCTTATAGCGAAAAACCTCTCCAAAAAAAAAAAAAAATACAAGGACTATATTCATGGCTAATTTTTTTTTTGAGAGGTTTTTGCTATTGGGCGCATGTACTCGCCAGAATGACAGAGAGAGACAGACAGAAAGGGAGAAATCATCCCTCTGGGGGGATGGCCATGCCGCAATCCCTTCCCCTCTATTCTCCTCTCGGGTGTGTGACTAATTGTATACCAGGTTATTTTAGTTGCTGTTCCGTGGAACGTGTAAAGCATTCCAACAAAGGGCTTTAATGTAGGGTTTTTTTTTTTTTTGCACCTATGCTGTTGATTGCTAAATGTAATAGCCTGATCATGACGCTGAATAAATGTGTCTTTTTTTAAAATGTGCTGTGTAAAGTTAGTCTACTCTGAAGCCATCTTGGTAAACTTCCCAACATTGTGAAGTTAGAATCCCTTTAGGGTGGTGACAGGTTCCATTCGGAAATTAAGTAATCATTTACTATCTGCTTGGGCAGAGAAACAAATTGTCTTCAGAAACTTTGGTGTAGTTGAACTGACAGTTACGGTGGCCTGAAGTTCATTCAGCAGTTCATCTGAGCAAAGTCACAATTTGGTTATTACAAAATGATTGTTGGCACGTCCTATGCAAAATATCTAAATTGAATAATGGTACCAGGTAAAATAGATGGGAATGAAGCTTGTGTATCTTCCATTATCATGTGTAATCAATAAATGATTTCATTCTCTTGATGGAAAAAAAATTCTCACATGAGTACAAAAATGTTTATAATTATACAGTATGAATTAGCACACAAACGTCTAAACACACACACACACACACACACCAGTCCACTGAAAGTAAAAATAGAGATCCTCAGAAAGCTCATAAAAAAATGCATATTGTGAAAAAATCTATGCACAGATCTCCAAAATTATTTGCATCAAAATAAACTTACAGCTTCATTTTTTCCCACAAATTCTTTGAAGTCCCCTTGCATAGTTATAAATGTATCTATTGGAATACTGTAGAAGAGCCGAAAATTAATTGAACTATATACAGCAATATATGAATGAAACTCACAATGTTTATAAAACAAATCCCATAAGTATATATAGTATATGATACATGTTATATGGAATTTTTAAAAAACGTTGCTTATTAGTGTTTAAAGGTATCTCTCTACATAGCGTTCCCTAAAGAGAAGCAGATGAATTATTCATTTTAGTCCCCCTCCTTCTGGGGAGGACAGAGAGAAATACAATCAAGGAACAACACAATCATGTGTAATGACTGTAGCTTTAGCAAAATAGTAAGTAAATGTGCATTCATTTTATTTTTATTCTGTTTCTCACATACATGGACTAGATGTTTTTATCTGTATGAAATCATTCATAAAGTTAGCAAAAAGCCCATAACAAACTCTATTTTTAAAGAAGTTGTCATGAAATTAAGATTTCTGTACTAGAGGGAGGACATAGTTTAAGAGACATGGAAATAAGGGGAGGAATGAATGGATTGATCCAAGTCCTAACATTTTCTAGAATAAGGACACTTTGAGAAAAATTTTTAAATGTGCAAATGATGCAAAGCTCCTGCAGCTAATATAAATTACAAGGATTAGAACCACAAAGACACCGGAGGTGACCTGCAGAGCAAACTTCTGAGGCTGTGACTGGTAAGCAATCAACAGTGACCGATTAGTGAATTTCACTGGGGGTAAATATAAAACAATATGGTTACTGGGAAAAAAATCACTTATTCTATTCATTGCTTTATAGGCACGACTTTAAAAAATAAAGCCTTGATGACATTTTTAAAGACATTGATTCAGCGTGTTATTATCTTAAAAAATGGCGAACAAAATGTCAACTACCATCAGTAAAAGGTACAGAATATTATCCTGGGATTCCAGAGAACGAGGGCACTTCTGCGCTTGGAATACTGTGTGCCATTCTAATTGCTGCACTTGAAGAAAACTTTAATGGAGAAGATGACACAAAAAAGATTAAGTACAAAGATCAAGGGAATGAGGCTGTGTCCAATGAGGTCACACTAGGATATAAGAATTTGCCAATTTGGAAGATGGGATTTGAAAGGGAATCTCACTGAAATGCATCAATTTATGCAAAGGTAAGGACAAGGTTACCACCTACTTGTGGAATGGGACATCTCAAAGCTTCACAAGAGGAAATAAATAGCTACTGAATAGCCTGAAATATATAGCTACTACATAAAGTCCTTCCTCACACATCATTTTAGTTTTCAAACATTAAAAGTAATTTTTGTATAGAGCAATAATAAGAAACTCACAACTCTAAAAGACACTACAGAATAAATAGCTAAGTTGGCTACTTCTCTATTTTAGCTTTTATAACACTGTTCATACATCTTCCACTGAATTTATTTACTTACACATCTATTTTTCCTAGTGTTCTTTAACCCCTTTGAGAGTATTACTACTTCTTTTTCATGTCGTATGTCTAGCATACAACATCTAACATGTTTGGGTCACTTTGTATGTACTTATTAAATGCAGCAAATGACAAAAAAAACTTTATATGCAAATCCAAAGATGCATTACACATCTCCTAACAGAATAAAATGTTTCTGGAGGCCTAACTTTTGACACTAATGTAAAAAAAAAAAAAAAAAAAATCACAAGGCCAGGTCCATGGCACAACGCTAATGTGTGCTGTTCAAGAGAAGCCTGAGCTCACATGGTGATTGCAATTTGAATCCCTTTGGGCACCCAAAGATCCAACTGACTCAAAGACTGCAGGAAGGGGACTGTGGTATGACCAGCACCTGTGGAGAGCTCATCTCTCATTCTCCCTCACATGCACCCACAGGTGCTCAATCACAAATGAAGAAACATGCACATAAACACACAAACAACACAAGAAAGCTCTTTGTAACCAAGGATTTCCTATGAAAGATAGCAAGCTGAACACAGTGGGTCTCTGGGTCCAAGCCCAGTTAAAGTTCATGCTCAGTACTCACTGCCAAAAAATACACACCTGAGTACATACAACATAAACAGCAGATAGCAATGATTTGTGAAGGTCCTGTACCTTCCTCTTCCAGAAGGCTTGCATGAATCAGAGAATGATGAAAAGGTCAGTATAGATTTCAGGAAATAAACAGATCAAACCGTTAAAGGTTTGATCAGTGTATTAATTTGATGCAGCCAACATACTTCCAGGGTTGTAAGACTAGATGAATTTAGATCAAAATTTGGATTTTATTGATTTTTTTTTTTTATCCTTACTTCATATAAGCCAGGCACTGAAAAACTAATTACTTCAATGTGGAATTATTGGACCCGTGAAAGCATCACATCTAATGGAAAGTAAATGGTTTCTGTAGTCAAAAACTGCTAGAATGGATGGTTCACTCTATCCCAAGACTAGTCCCACAGTTACCTAGAAACATGATTTAAATACAATATTTTTGCAAGGCCCAGGAGGACATCTGAAGGCAAGAAAAAGTCTTGGAACAGCAATTTTCCTTAAACCGATGACAACGCTCCAGGATGAGGGCTGCCAGGTTAAATGTAGGTGTGCTGTTTTGAAAACAATAGGTTCAATAATATCCTTTGTGCTCCCAAGATATCAGATTGTTCTTTCTTTTAACTAAACGCAGACACTTGACTTTTTTTTTCTGCTGTACTAGTCATCTTTTTACATCAGCTCCTATGATTTTTATGATCCTTGCAACCTCCTATTTATGATACTCATCTTGGCTTTCTTAAAAAAACTATTCAGCCATGAAGAGAACATGAACTTATTCTCATCTGAGACTGCATAATTAATATTTGTGTGGCATCTATCAGTTAAACAAGAGCCAGCATTTTATACATAGCCAGAGCTGAAGGTAAGGGTAAATATTATGAGTGAGGGTAATAGGAGTGACTTCATAGAAGAAATAATTCCTATTTCCAACCGGTCTCACTGATCTAAAATTTGTTGACAGATTCTACATGATGGAAAAACCTCCCCCGGCTCCAC
This sequence comes from Tupaia tana, assembly GCA_026018925.1. NCBI lineage: Eukaryota > Metazoa > Chordata > Mammalia > Scandentia > Tupaiidae > Tupaia > Tupaia tana. The sequence goes on along the minus strand of JAKSZU010000023.1, from coordinate 38,760,397 downwards.
AAAGTACCCAGTTCTACCACAAAAGGGGCCAGGTTCTTCTTTTCCTTTTAAGCTTTAAATTAGCAGTACTATATGAACACATACAAATTTAGTTTGATGGGGGGGGGGGGTGCATTTCAGAAAAGGCTAAATTCTCTATATCAGCCTCCATCCCTGTCCCTTTTCTTCTTCCCCAGAAGTAAAAATTAGGTCTGTCTTGGGGCCATCAAGTGGCATGGTGGTTAAGGCAATGGACTCCCACTTGACCGATTGTAGTTGGAGTGCTGGACTTGTTTTCTCATCCTCAAACCCCTCTCCCTCTGGTGAGCATACGTGCCCTATAGCAAATCTAAAAATAATAATTCTAAAAAATAATTAGGTCTCTTTCTAGACATACATGTACACACATACTGGGTCATTGGGAAAGCCATGGTGCATTTTTGCAGAGAAACAGAAAAAATATGTCATGACTTTATTGACCTAATGGATATGTGTAAATGTAGTTACAGACACTATACCGTAAGAGGCATAGCTGTACACTTTGTGCCATTTAATGATAGCTTGGGTCAATGATCTGCATTGGTAGCACTATAAGATTATAAAAGCTATATACCATATACTGGGTATGTAGTAATCTATACCACTGAGATTTGCATAAATATACTCTAACTCCCACATGATGACGAAACTTCCTCTTCATGAGTTTGTCGCAACCCATCCTTGTCATTAAGTAACACACAACCACATATTTTATGCCCTTTGTGTTGAGTTGGACACAGATAAAGCTCATTCCCTTTAACATCTTCATAGTTAGTTTCCCGTGGATGTGAAAATAATTCTGATAGTTAGCAATGGCTGTTCATCTGAGCCTATGTTTACCTACTGCTCGTTATACTGAAGTAGAAAGGCTGGGTTGAATGGAAACTTCCACCTCATTTCCTAAAGTGATGGCACCAGTTTATAACCCCACTAGAAATGTGTAAAAGTCCCAGCTACTTCACATTCTCACCCACTCCTAATTTTTTCCAACATTTTACTTAGACCAGTTCACTCTGACCCACTCTTTTTTGTACCTGAGTCCAGTCATTCCTCTAGGTGGCATAATGAAGATGGGCCTACAAAATATAGAAGAAAACAATTCTGACTCTTCGAGGCTGCCTGAAGTTGAAAATCTTACTAGCTAGCAGTTACATCTCTGAAAAAAAGAACTTTACACTTCTTTTCTCCTAATTTCGGCTGATCTCTATTGTAGGTCTCCATCATTCACTTGCCCATGTTCCCCTGTCATCTTAGATCAATAGCCAGCAGACCCAGCTAGAAGGCCCTGTGAGCCCTGAAGAACCAAAGCAACATCTCTTTCCCATTGCTGCTATTCCTATTTCCCAAAGAACCCTAATAATGAATCATCTTTTGAAAAGAAATCTTGTTTATGCCATACAATATTTAACAGACATCTGCCTTTCCAAAAGCCAGCTGTCAGAGCTGCCTAGCCACTTAGAGTAGCTTCCTAAATTATTCAGTGGATTTTTGTAATTTTCCTATACATGTTCAAAAAAATTCTCAATAAGTCTATTCAAGTAAAATGTACAAAGGAAGAAGCCACGACTTCTTTAAAGTCCCTTTAAAACAGTGATTTGGGAGGGGAGTGCCAGCAGGGGAAGAAGAGTTCTAAGGAGTGTTTCCTCTCTCTGAAGAGCTTCAATAAGGCACAATGAAAACATTAGCTACACCAATGGCATGTTCCAACCAGTAAATTAGAGCACTGTTAAAAGCTCCAATCTGATGATCAGGGTCTACCTTCAAGGAGCTAAAAGGAAGAAAGAGAAATCCTGCAATTTATTATCTCAGATTTGTAAACCTTCCTCAGAAGGAGCTAACTTTATTGTTGGAAGTAAGGTAGTTTATAAGAAAAAAATTTAAATCCATTCAAGCTATGTAAGAATCCTTAGTGTCTCCTATGCCTCACTAATGTGGGGTTCCCACTAGGCTAAAAAAAAAAAAATGTTTCCTTGCTCCTCCTCAAATGCTCAAACAAGTTCATAATAACTAAGTGAAAATAAAAGTTCTCTAGGAACCCCAGTAGTATAACTAATTTTTTTAAGAGTTTTTTTTTTTTTTTTTTTTTTTTTTTTTTTTTATATAGGGCATGGGAGCTCGCTGGAGGGACAGAGTCAGAAAGTGAGAAATCCCCCACAGTGGGGATGGCCACACCACAGTCACTTCTTCTCCATCCTCCTCTTGGAAGTTTAGGCACACACACACGTGCCCAGCATGAATTTCAAGCTGTTGTATCCAGAACTCAAACCGTGGTTGGCCATGTGGGAGTCCAGCAATATAACCATTTTGCCATCTGCTGATCTCAGCATAACTCTTAACAGTACTTAGACACACTGAAATATCAGCCTCCTGGGCCTCCTTTAGCACCTGTTTCAATGATTATTCTAAAAGAATATTAGAGAACATGAAGGATAAGATAGAAGTCCAAGCCATCGGCCAACTTGATGGTTGGATTATGTTCTTATGGAGCTGTGGAACCTGAAATTCTCAGGCTTCCACAGTAAAGAACTTCAGCAGCTGAAGGAAACAGAAGTCAGATGTTCAAAACACAAGTGAGTACCTGGTAGATCATGTTATCTAGGGAGTCCACAAAACATTTGTGAAAAATTTAATATAGTACCAACAACTCTGACATTGTTTTAATTAAAATGTCTCCTCTATACTAAAACTGATTATTTTTTTTTAAATGAAGACACTGAAAAAATTCTGACTTAATTGGGTCTATGTCCATGCTAGAAAATAAGGAATCAAGCAATGTTAAAATTGGAGTATGTGCGCACACACACGAAAACTGGAGCACAACTGCAAAGTTTTCTTGCTCATCTTCCTTTCCAAAGAGGAGATTTTAAAAACTACACAAATTTAAATTAAGGTTTGCTTCCACATGGACATTTATTTTACTTTAAATGGATAGACAAAGGCTCAAGAACATTGCAGTATTTGTTTTTTGTTGTTTGTTCAGTAAGAAGCCTCGTTTATCTAAGGTATTTGGGTAAGGATTATTAACATCTCCAAAGCACAGATCTTAATATCTGCACACAAAAACAACTTTCATAAAGGAAATTGAGAGATAGAAAGTCATATTCTTCTTCAAGCACAGTTTGTTAAATCCAGGATAGCACCTATCATTATTAACAGTAACCTATTAATAATAACTGAGTGCTCACATGTCAAGTATCACTGTGTCATTTGATATGGAATCAGCTCATTAACTCAAATACAACACAGGAGATGGAGACAGAGTTAAGGAAAGAAGGAAAGGTACCATAGTGTTACCTGTATGAAGAACAATGAGCTTATTTGGAAAGTCTGTATCATTCAGGAGTAAGGGCGGCCTTTTACTATTACAAGACAGACAAAGATGTAAACCTTTACTTCAAGGAGTTTACTATTTGAATATAATAGACAATACATGGCACCATGTTATACCTAATGATCAGGATAGACGGGGGTGGAGGTAAAGTCTGAGAAGAGAGCGCTATGGCTGCAAGAAGAGGACTTCACTAAGATAGCCTTTCCCAAACAAGCACTGCTAGTCTGCTCAGGTCCTGCCTTTTGCTGTTCTCTTTATACCAGAGCACTTATCCTGAATAAGACTACCCAGCAGGAATGTGGGAGAGGGTACACAGCCATGACACTCCTTTAATGTCAGACTCCAGTTTCATTTTTTTTTTTTTTTTATTAGTCCATAAAGGGAGACCCGTTCCCTTTCCACCTCGGGCTTTCATTGTGATGCCATTGATTGGTGACAGGTCCTGCTTGGAAATGTGCGGGGAACTTTGCACAGGAGCATAAATATTCATTTCAGAGAGACATGAATAAACTTTCAGTGATATGATACAACATTCAGTTCCAGAAAATAAAATCAAGGGTTTGAAAAAAATAAGTCATCCTAAAAAATATTTTTCAAGGAAAAAAAGATTAGTCATAAAATCTATACTGAATACTCAGAACACACACACACACACACACACACACACACACACACACACAAACCCACAGTGTGAACTGAGTTCTTTATTACTACCAATCACAGTTTGAATCTTTTTGACCCTTAATTAGAAACATCATAACAACATCTACTCTGTAAAACGAGATTGGGGCCAAATCCAAGAGAAGAAAATTAATTTTTTTATGCTACTGTGCTTTTATAATGAGTATCTACTGACTCACACACCCACACATTTACACACCCAGTTCAACATCTTGCTGCATGTTCTCCCCGAGCTTTGAAATCTATCAGAGGCACAATCTATTGGTAACTGGTAACTATGGAACCCAGTTGCTATGGACTAAATATTGGCATCTCCACCCCTCCCCCAGGTCACTTATTGCAGCATAAATCCCCATGGTGATGGTATTTGGAGGTGGGGCCTGTGAGAGTTGATTGTGTTATGAGGGTGGAGCTTTTATAAATAGGATTAGTGCTTTTATAAGTGAATCTTTCCACCATGGGAAATTACAGTGAGATGTTGGCAGTTTGCAACCTAGAAGAGGACCCTCACCCAAACCTGACTATGTTAGTACCCTGATCTCAGATTTCCAGTCTCCTGAACTGGGAGAAAAATTGTTGGTTATAAGTCAGTTAGTCGGTGATATTTTATTATAGCAACCTGAACTGACCAAGACACCACCATATAATTGTTTGAATGTGGTGCAATGGAGAGAAAAAAAAAAAAGAAAAAAAAAAAGAGGTCTGAAATTTCCAGGACTTAAGCTTCTAGTCCCGGATCTGCCACCAACCAACTGGTAATGTACTTAATTCTATGAGCCTCAGTTATACTCTTGTTAAATAAGGGTGATGATAATAATACCTTAGCATATAGAGTATTTAATAAACCATGTAACTCTTGTGTAGTGTTTTCACTTGTTAAGCTGCCTTTACTACAAAAAATTACACTCTTACTAGCACAAGGATGATGATAAGCCACTTCCAGAAGCAACATTTATTTACTTACTTATTAATAGTCGGCTTAGAAATCAGGATAGCGGGACCAGCAGTTAGCGTAATGGCTATGTCGCTGGACTCCCACGTAGTCGACCGCGGTTCGAGTCCCGGACCCGGCGGCTTAAACTCACGCTGGGCGCGTGTGCGTGCGTGCCCAAGATCCCGAGAGGAGAATGGAGGAGAAGGGATTGCGGCGTGGCCATCCCCCCTGGGGGGTGATTTCCTGCTTTCTATCTCTCTGTCTCTCTCTGTCTGTCTGGCGAGCGCACGCGCCCTATAGCAAAAACCTCTCCAAAAAAAAAAGAAAAAGAAAAAAAAAAAAAAAGAAATCAGGATAGTACCTGTCATCTACAGTCTTCCAAACTCAGGAACTACTTTGTCCTCATTTCCAAGACTAGATCCAGCGTCATTTCACGTCTGGAAGAGCAAAGCTGAAGTGCACGAAAGACCACTATGGCTGCCTACATTTGTCACATTTTCTTCCAAAAAGTGCTTTTCAACCAAGTAATTTCAAAGTATTGATAGCAGGGAACCAGCAGTTAGCATAATGGCTATGTCGCTGGACTCCCACGTAGTCGACCGCGGTTCGTGTCCCGGACCCGGTGGCTTAAAACTCACGCCGGGCGCATGTTCGTGCGTGCCCAAGATCCCAAGAGGAGAAGGGATTGCAGCATGACCATCCCCCCTGGGGGGTGATTTCTCACTTTCTGTCTCTATGTCTCTGTCTGTCTGGCGAGCGCACACGCCCTATAGCGAAAAATCTCTCTCAAAAAAAAAAAAAAAAAGTATTGATAGCAAAGTATTTAAAATCATTAATTCAACTGATATTTATTTTTTCTGTTTAGGCTCTGCCTTTTGCTATGACTTTTTTTCCCGATTCATTTCCTCTTTTTTATTACTATCTTTTCAAAATAATGCCACTGAATTTGTAACACTAATTAAGATCTTTGATCTTTAAATAAGATCAGAGAGTCAGGGAGGCAGATTATAAACAGTGAAGGAACATACCAATGTCGTTTTTTTCAGACATTAAAAAAAAAAATAAGAGAAGAAGAAGAAAATACTCTCAGCCTAGGGGAAGTTTTAGATCAGATGGTGCCAGGAAACACATTCTAACTCTAAAAGATGACACATGGTTCTTCTGTTGAGTGTTTATTTTTGAATCACTACTTATTGTGATCTCCTCCTTGACTTCTCTGCAAACAGCAAGATTCCTCTTATTTCTCTAGTTTGGGATTTCACCAGAAGTTCCAGAACTGAGTCAAGACAGCAGTAGCTCCATCTGCCAAGCAAGAAGGCTGAACTATGGGAAATACAATGATGATAGGAGAGGACAGAATTTCCAATACCTCCCCAAAACTGGATAGAAACTACAATTTCTCCTAGTACATATTACATTCCTCAAGGCCATAGGCTGAGCAAGAACATTTATTTTGAGAAACCTCATTAAGAGAAAGATCTTATGCAATTCTCCATCTCCCTTAAGGGACTATTAAGTGATTTACTTACACAAACTGGATATTCAGTAAGAGTTGCTGACTAAATAGAACACTATTAAGATCAACACTGGAGGGCCAGATGGTGGCAGAGAAGGGGTTAAATGCAACACTCTGTTAGGCAATCTCAATAGGACAGCTCCCAGTGAGATTCAGAGACCTCTGGGAGTATGCCAAGCTCAAGTGCACCCATGGTCCAGGACTGGCTCAAAGCTGGTGCCAGATCACGGTATTGTGACCCTGTTGGGGTGCTGTCATGAAATAAACAAACAAAACAACAAAAGGTCAATACTAAGAAATAGAATTTACCTAGGGCTCACTTCTCATGAATCTGTTTTGATGTCTACATGGCCACATAAAAAAAAAAAATAGATAAATCTGAGGGCCAGCATATTGTACAGTGGTCTTGAGGCACTGGACTCCCATGTGATTGACTGCTGTTGAAGTCCCAGACCTGGTGGCCTAAAACTCATACCAGGTGCATGTGCACCCAAAATCCTGAGAAAACGAAGGAGAAGGATTGCTGCACGGCCATCACCTCAGGGGGTGATTTCTTACTTTCTGTCTCTGTGTCTTTCTAGCAAACACATGAGCCCTATGGCAAAAATCTCTCCAAAAAATTTAAAGACAAAAAAATAGATTTATTTGAATATGTGAAAACTCTGAAAGAAACTTTAAAAAAGGTTAAAGTGGCAAACCTTATGTTAAATATTGGGTTGCCAGAAAAGTCATGATGCATTCTTGCATAGAAAAACAGAATGTATTTCTCACAGCCTAATATATAATTATCTTAATTAAAAAAAAAAATCTTCCCAAAACAAAAACACTGATGTGCAAAGTTGTCTCAACTGCTACCAGAGAGAATAAATAAATAAATAAATGCAAACTTTCTTGCCTATAGGTTTGTATTAATTGTGGTCCATGTGTTAGGTAAGAATGACAATATATGTGCAAGTAAGCCTAGAATGACATACTTTCAAAATATGTTATTCAAAATAAGTAAAGGACTAGTGTTTAAACTATTTCATAGGGAATACAAGGTCTTTCCTGATCTGCTTCCTACTTACCCATCCAAGTGCAAGCTCATCTCCCACATTGCCTTGCCTTCTATAACTTTATGTTCCCACAATACTGAAGAGTCCTAGGACATGCCAGGCTCTTTCACATCTCTCTGCTTCCCAAGGAAATTCTGTGTGCTTAGAAAGGGCTCATATATTCTCCACTCCCAACTTTTATAACCTAACAAATGCCAAATCAATCCATCAAGTTCAGTTCCATGAAGCTTTTCTCAGAGTCTCAAGGCTCTGCCATGGTCCATTACCTTGACTTATCCCTCTGTAATGGCGATTATATTTCAATGTTTATTTGCATGTCTATATTCTAATAGATTGTTACAGGGAACAGGAAATATGCTATTTCATTTCTTTCTTCAGGGGCCAGTATTCCATAAATGGTCCTTAAATAAGTGAGAACAAATAGGACCAACACTCAGGTGGGGAGAGAAGACTCTGATTACCCAACTTTTAAGAAGCAGTACTTATTGGCACTTTCTTAGTGTTCTTCAATGAACACCAAATTTCAGTATGAATACCAGCTATGAAGTAGAACTAAAGCGAGTAAGGCCAGAAACGCTGGAAAAGAACCCAGCCACAGTGGCACAATAGTGGTACAATGCTCTGTGATGCTAGAGCTATTGGGAGATCAGGGTTTGATTCCCTGGTCTATCTGTACATGTCAGCAGTGCACATGTGCCCATGATCTCAGCAGGCTGGGAAAGCTGAGAGGAGGATCATGTGAGATCTTGTTGAAGGCACACATCTTCAGAAATAGAAAAAAAGAAATGAAGATCACCCATACTGTGGGACTATATGAAATCCACTCAATTTGGATAGAAATTTTGTGAGAAAGCAATGGGAAGCAGTTTATTTCCATGTGAAATGGAATTTTTCAATTATAAAGATGAACCAAAGTTGCTTTGCAATGAAAGAAAGCAAAATTTTAAGGTGAAGAGTAACAATGGTAGTAATCATTCAATACTATGACTCAAATGGATGACTGGGTTATTTTCTTGTCTAAATAGGTCTGTCTCTAAGCAGAAGATCATCCACATCTTGTGACTAAACTTCCTTTAAAATCTATCCATTTTTCTCTTTGTTCTTCTAAATACATCTGATAATTGGGTTACTCTGAAGTTCTACCTAAAAGATAGAACTGATATAAATTAGAGGATTTTCAAGTTAGCAAAAAGATATGTTATCAAATTTAACAAACTGATATTCTGGCTGATAAACTCTTCTGACTTTGATCAGAATAAATTAGGACCTAACCAGCCCTGCATGAGCATAATTAAAAGTGAGCAGTTAGTCCTTTGGGACTGAGAATTGTGATATGAGGAATGATGCCCTTCAAGGCCCACAGTCATTCCTAATGGCTAGCATGGGAATTACATGAAGGAAAGCTTCTTTCCAGCTACCTCCTTCCTCCTTTCCCTTGAGAGACTGCCTAATTGTTATATTCCTTAGATTTCCCCTTTTATCATTTACCTCACTCTAGCTCTGCTCAATTTTTATTTCTTATACACAACTCCCATTTACACCATTATTTCTTTTAGAAAACTCTTTCCATATCTCTAACAGTTAGTCTGAAACTAAACATTAAGATTTACTTATTTCTCCCATGAGTGAGAGAATAAGAATCCTAAACAGGGTCTTGATGTCACCATCCAACCCTAGCCTTCAGCCAGCCCCAATCAGGGTCAGGCATGTGGCCTGTCATACTCAGGGAGGTCTCTGGACTTGAACAAGAAACCTTCTCAAGTAGGAATGCCCCAGAGAATGTCACATTTTACTGCTGCACCACTCTCTGACCCCTGAAAATAAGCTTTTGCTCACTTATACGTTAGAGGCTTCTTAGTATTCCTGGCCTTATTGGATAGCAATCACTACTGAGAATGTGTCTGTTGAATTTCTACCTCCCCTGTGCTACTCTGGTCCTACTGAAAAAGCCCAATTTTTGCCAGTATTCTGAATCCTCTACAGAACACAGGATCAGACACAAATATCAAAATCTCATTCTGTGCTTCTTCAGGGCTTCTTATTCTGAACCAGCTAAGCGAAAGCCTGAGCCTGGCCCAAACCAGCACATAAAAATGTTGGTCTGCTTTCATGGGGGCAACCACCTGATGTGACTTGCAAAAATGACAATTTAAAATCTTTTGACTTAAGCCAAGAGTGTTTTTGGTTTTTGTTTTAACATTAAAGCTTCTGTGTGCTTGGCTTCAGCCTTCAATTTCTTTGGGACCCTGCTGAGCTACTGTCTCCTTGTTGTAGCAGGTGCCTTGTTAATCTTCAAGACATTCCAAAAAGAAACAAGTTGGACTCTTCTGTGATCCAGTTCCCAGCTGCCCATCTGAGAAGTTTCCCTAAAGATCACAACACATATCATTGGAATCTCGGAGCTCTTAATATGCTCATTTCAGAAGAGCATGGCTTGGCCTATCCCTAAGTGTTCAGGGACAGAGAAGGCTGACGCATGCCCGTGAATAAGGTCAACCAATAAGTCCTCACCCAAGTTCCCCATTTGTCACACCCGAAGGCTGGACCTATGTTGTAGCTGATGTCTCAGGAGGGTCGAGGGCTCCACAGTTGGGCCAAGTCTCCAGGTTTGCACTCCCCTCCTTGATTTAGCCCCAGGCATGACCCTGAGATTGTTATTCCGGCACTTAGACTTGGTATTCTGAGTTTTGTTCTGTTTTGTTTTCCTTTTTCTTCTTTTCAATTGCCAGAGGATATATGCACTTCCCAGAGAACACAGAGAGGGGTAGAGGGAAAAAGTATCCTTTAATGGGGTGTGGTCACATCATAATCCCTTCTCCTCCATTTCTTCAGCCTGTTTGGATCTTTCACACACTCTTAAGTGTGTTTTTCAAACCACTGGGGCTGGGATTCAAACTGCGTTGTTCAACCATATGGTTTAATCTAGAAACACCAACAGCTGGCCTGAACTCTAAGTTGTTAGTTAGTTTTTGCTATAGGGTGTATGAGCTTACTAGAGAGAGAGACAGAAACTGATCATCCCTCAGGGGGTTTGCCATACTACGACTCCTTATCCTCCACTCTCTTTTCAGGATTTTGGGCAGCATGCACATGCGCCTGGTGTAATTCTCCAGTCACTAAGTCCAGGACTCGACAGCAAAGCTGGCTATGTGGGATCTAGGACCTTAACCTCTATGCCACCTGCTGGTGCTGGTATTTCTAGTTTTAACATGTGCATATAAATAATATTTGAAAAGCTAGCCAAAAAGCAGTACTAAGAATTGATCATTACAAATATGAAACCAGAAACTTGTACTTTACTAATTACTAAGATTGATTCATGAGCCTGACTCTACCCAGATATGTTGCCCCTGCTCTCACTACTGACTCAGCGAGGTTCTCACCACAAACCTTCCCTGTCAACTTATCCATTTTAACTCCCTGAGGAAGCCCTGGAGAACTGAAGCAGCAAGGAGACAGTAGCTCAGCAGGATCCCGGAGAGATTGAAGGCTGAAGCCAAGCACACAGAGGCTTTAATGTAAAAAAAACAAAAACAAACAAAAAAATACTCTTGGCTTAAGTCAAAGGATTTTAAATGGTCATTTTTGCAAGAATAAGCTGTGTTTATTCTGTGACTAAATAAATAATAAAAAAAAGATAATACTGTTCACTCAGGAGGAATCTGAAAAATGACAGTAATTCAAAACCTTGGAGATCCCATGAGTTCTTTTACATTGTGGCTGCTTTGTGCTTATTATACCAAGGAAAACATGTTTCACAGTCTTGTGGCTTTGAAATGAGGTGTCCTTCTCATGCTGGTCTGTTGTCTTTCATTTAATTTATTGAATTGTAAGCACAAGCACTTCTGAGAAGTTTTTAGCTATAGAAAGACAGACACAGAGAGACAGAAAGCGAGAAATCACCCCCCAGGGGGGATGGTCATGCCGCAATCCCTTCTCCTCCTTTCTCCTCTCGGGATCTTGGGCACGCATGCACACGTGCCCGGTGTGAGTTTAAGCCACCGGGTCCGGGACTCAAACCACAGTCAACCACATGGGAGTCCAGCGATATAGCCATTACACTGATTCCTGGTCCCAGCACAAGCACCTCTGAAAGGATGGCTCAGTCTAATCCTTAAGAACCGAGAGGAAATCAGGTAACCCATTGGAAGCTGATTGCAACATCCCTGCTCCCTCTCATCCCTATCCCAAATTAAACTTCTCCTCCCTAATTAGAGTATTTGCTTATTGAAGTTTTTTTTTTTTTTCTTTTTAAATGAGATTTTTGCCAGAGAGCATATGCACCCTGCACTCACCAGAGTGAGTAAGAAAAGTGAGAAGAAAAGTGAGAAATCACACCCGGGGGGGGGGCATGACCACACTGCAATCCCTTCTCCTCCATTTTCCTTTCAGGACCCAGGGCACACAAGCACATGCACCTGGTGTGAGTCTCAAGACACCAGGTCCGGAACTTGAACCAGGCATCCACATGGCAGTCCAAAACTCCCACCACTACACCACCTGGTGGCCCTAAAGTCAATTTTACAAATATGATTGGTTACGGGGCCAACAGCTGATGGAGTAGTTCAGGCACTGGACTCCCACATAGCCAACTACAGCTCGAGTCCCGGACATGGCGGCTTGAAACATGTCGGTGGAGTGTGTATGTGTGCCCCAAATCCTGAGAGAATAATGGAGAAGGGATTGTAGTGTAGCCATCCCTGCTGGGGGAAGATTCCTCACTTTCTGTCTTTTTCTCTCCAGAGAGCACACACACTTCATCCCTTAAAAAAAAAATCTTAAAAAAAAAAATTCAAGATATAATTCTCATACAAGTCATCCTTTCAAGGTATGCAAATCAGTGACTTTTAGTATGTTCAGAGTTATGCAACTTCTACTATCTTCTACTATCATCTAACTGTTCTACTACCATCTACTGTTAAATATCCATTGTCCCTAAGTGAGACATCATCCTTGTTAGCAGTCACTCCCCAGCCTCTGGCAATCACTTATCTACTTTCTGTCTCTAGAGATTTATCTATTCTGGACCACAAGAAGAATCACACAACATTTGTTCTTTCACAACTAGCTACTGAAGCTCCTTTCTGATCTCCTCCACATATTCTTCTTCCTCTCATCTTTCCTTGTATGGTACATGTCTTAGGATGCTCTTCTTAGGTCCTCTGCTCATTCCACTGTATACATCACGCTCTTCCCTTCCAAAGACTGAATCCTCTGAAGACTCAGGTTTTTTTGTTTGTTTTTTTGTTTGTTTTTTGTTTTGTTTTTTTTTGGCTATAGGGCACATGCGCTCGCCAGAGAGCGAGCAATCACCCACCGGGGGGATGGCCACGCCGCAATCCCTTCTCCTCCATTCTCCTCCTGGAATCTTGGGCACGCATGCACACATGCCCAGCGTGAGTTTAAGCCACCGGGTCCAGGACTTGAACCACGATCTACTACATGGGAGTCCAGCAACATAGCCACTACGCTACCTGCTGGTCCCAAGACTCAGTTCTTTTTCTCCAGCCTAGATCTCTCCACCAGGCTTCTGATCCATCCACTGTCTCTTAAGCCTCTTTCCTTAAATTTCTCACAGATGACTTAAAAATAAAGGTAAAAGCAGCTCATTGTTTCCTACTCATCCCTCAAAGCCTCCTTCTTGGCCTCCAGTGTTCCTTATCTCACCATCCACCTGGGTTTTAGAACCAGAAACCCTGATTTCATCCTTGAGGCTTCTCTGCCTTTTTCTCCTTATCTAATTATCACCACACCCCTCTAAATCTTTCCCAAACTACCCAGAGTACTTCCATGCTCAATGCCACTTATCCTAGTCTAGGCCTTAGTTTTTAATCTTGATTCATTAAATAACTCAAAATTGTTCTCCTATGCCTTCAGTAGTGTCTCCTCTCAACCTATTATTAGATCAGACTAATTGCAAATGCATCTGATTAAACTCCCTTGCTTGAGGTTCTTCTAAATACCTTACCCAGCCAACAAAGTCTTATAATATATGAGCTCTGCCTCTTTCTCCAATCTTCTTGTATACCCCTTCCAAGTATAAAACTTCAGGTTTCTTTCCGATTATTTTCTTCCTCAGCAGCATCTTTCTTGGTTGTAGGCCATTTGCAGATAGAATGAAGTGAAATCCCTTCTCTGAACATACCCATACTGTTTGACCTTCTGGGCCTCGGTTAATCCACTTAGGTCTCATCAGTCATCTTCTTAAAGAAGTACCACTCTAAAATGAAAATGAAAGGTTAGGGGCTGCTCTTCTATGTCATGACATTGTGCGTGATCATAGCATTTTGTGTGACTGGAATCCTCTTGTTACTTTCTTCTGTCTCCCACTAGACTATGAAGTCTGTGAGGGCAGGGGCTGTATCTGCTGTTCGTTGTGCATCCTCAGTCTTGAGCACACTGCCTGGCTCAAGGCAGGTCCTCAGACCCTCCTGAAATACAGCTTAACACTGCAATGTAAGGGCTATGGACATGGTAAGATTTTATAAAACCAATGGTAGACAATGAACCCAAATAATTTTGCTTTTTCACTTCTTCTATCTTGGCATATTTTATCATAGGGCCTTATTAGAAGCACAGGATTCCCTTTCTTGAAAGGTAGGTAAAGAGTTAGGCACCTAACTCAAACATCAGCTTGTGTTTTAAAATTTAATGGCTTTTCTTTCTTTCTAAAGAGGAAGAGAAGAACATGCTGCAAATGTAGAGACCTGCTTTGCTGAACCTGACTTCTCTGTGCCTTAAGTTCATCTTCAAAATGGATGATAAATCTTACCATATCAAGATGTTATAAAATAAAACAAACAAGAAAAGATTAAGGTACCTCTACTCTGAAAGGAGTACCCTATAAGAAATCCAACAAACTTATCTTGCTCCTCTACATTGATGTAAAATTACTAGCCAAACTGGGGACCAGCAGTTAGCGTAATGGCTATGTTGCTGGACTCCCATGTAGTCAACCGCGGTTCGCGTCCCGGACCCGGTGGCTTAAAAGTCACGCTGGGTGCGTGTGCATGCGTGCCCAAGATCCCGAGAGGAGAATGGAGGAGAAGGGATTGCGGTGTGGCCATCCCCCCGGGGGGTGATTTCTCGTTTTCTATCTCTCTGTCTCTCTCTGTCTGTCTGGCAAGCGCACACGCCCTATAGCAAAAACCTCTAAAAAAAAAAATTGCTAGCCCAACTGGTCTAGATTCTACATGGAAACCATGGTTCAAGTCCCTGGTCCAGCTGCCTGAGGCACACCAGGCATATGTATTAATGCACAGGATCTGACAAGCTCGAAGACTGGAGAAAGATCATGGTATAACCAGACCATATGGAGGATGCTCATCTAGACTGCTATTTCTCAGGTATGCATGTACTCTACGATAAATAAAAAACAAAATTTTTAGTTAACCAAACTGAAATACCAATACAAGTAACATCACAAACAGGAATGTATTGTGCTTTGTAAGGACTTATAAACACAGCTCTGGGTTTTAGAACACAAGGTAACCTACCTAACACCCAACCCCCAACACTCTTGATTCTCCTATCTTGGGTTGTTTCACGCAGGTAAGGAGGAAACAACTAGATTTTTTCAGCTTTGTTGGATGAGAGACACATCCATTTCCCCTTATTCCACCCTCCAACAATTCAAATTTTTAACAACAAGGGTTGATTCTCCAAAGGAGAAACTGTGATTATGGTAACACATTAAGGATCACTGTGGAAAGTGATCTATTGTCTTATAAATCCATAATTATAGGTTGCATCTTCGTTCTTTTAGAAACACTATAACAGTCTCTTAGTTTTTAATTCTGTTGGTGGAGGGGAAGACTTTAAATCATTTAGGAGGCCAGCTGTGTTGTAGTTCAGCTGCAGAAATATGAAAGTTCTCAAGTGTGCTTGGCATATATTCCAAGCTGAAGCATACGCTGCTTATGCAGGCAAAATGTCCTTGTACTGCAGATGCCTGGTAAAGTTACACAGGGATTTTAGACACACATAATACATCAATGCTGGAGCCCCCACCCATGAGCACACACCATATCACTTCTTCCATTTCATGCCTTATACATGGGCACTGATTCAAGTTAGAACCATACCATCAGAGAATTTTAGAATTAAAAGAAGTGTTGGAAATAATCTAATACCTAAATGTAGAGAGAAAGGAAACCCAGAAAGTGTGAGATTTTCATACAACATCATTTGATAAAGGTACTATTTGTGCCTTAAATTTGATAGAGACCTTCACCTGAAAGTACTTATACTTTTTCATATTGAAAGTCCAAAACAAAATAAGAACTGAATGACTGAATGAATGAATAAATGATGAAAGAAGAAATGAAAGAAAAAGGATGGAGAGATGAACAAGAACCAAATGCTTATGGTTTGAGACAGTAGAGTCCAGCCTCTGACAGATTGCTTCGTGGCAGAGTCTATGTCCAGTAGCTAATACCAGCGTTCCTACTTGACATGGACACCCTGACCCTTCTAGGAAACTCAAAAGTGAACAAAAACAGGACCCATACCTCCAAGATGCTTGTTTTAAGTTGAAGTGCTTAGTCTTCTGTGCCCCTATTACCAAAAGGGACAGAACTGAGGGCTTCAGCAACCTCTGTGGCTTTTTCAAATTCACATAATTTTCTTGTGTCTAATTCTTAACTCTCAATGCCTGTCTATGGTTCTTACTCAGGACACCTTCTCCATTAATTATCCCCTGGCTCTCATATCTCTAATCTCTGCCTTGCTGCACAGTCCTACCCTCCTGCCTACCAAAGGCTTAAGCTTCCCTTCCCATAAAATACATATAGCAGGACAATTGCATATCAACTCCATGGTCTCCTGCTAAACTTTCCTCACCCCTCTGCCTTTAGCTTCACCTCTAAACTTATGGATATGGGATCATCCATCCTCATGGCTGCCCCTCCTTCCTTCCATTCATTCCCTAGCTCAATTGTATTTCTGCCCTCTCTGGCATGACTGCCCCAATTCTCCCAAAGCAATTCAGTTTTACAAATCCTGTTTTCCACACCATTGAACTATATTGTGAATGTGTAATCTTTTCTTCCCTATTCCTAGTGCCTGAAGTCAGAGCTTGGTTTTTTGGAACTTCCATTGTTGCCTTTCCTAATTCCTCAATTATACTGCTTCCAATAGTAGTTGTGGCAAATACAAATCAGATGTCACTTACTGTTCTAAAACCTTCAATGACACAATTGGCTATGATAGGCTAGCCCTATTCTACAGGATAACATTCTATTGGATGAAGTCTAGTTTCCCCAGCTACTCTTCCAGGATCATCTTCCTCTACTCACTAGCCGCTCTGACACACTGGACTCAGCTGCAACTCAGAATACAGCCTTCTATGTCTTGCTGTATTCCTCTATGCTTTTTTTTTTCCATATAAAAGGTTTATTTATTTAAATATACAATGTGACACTAGAACTGTCAATGTAAATCCTCTATGCTTTTTTTTTCTACCTGGACTATATTCTACCAATTTTTTTCCCACCTGATCTATTTCTTGCACTTTTTTTTTTTTTTTTGGGGAGAAGTTTTTGCTATAGGGTGCATGTACTCACCAGAAAGACAGAGAGACAGAAAGCTACAAATTATCCCCCGGGGGATGACCACGCTGCAACCCCTTCTCCTCCATTCTCTTCTTGGGATCTTAGGTACGCATGCACATGCGCCCACCATGAGTTTAAGTCACGGAGTCTGGGACTCAAAACACGGTCGACTACATAGGAGTCCAGTGACATAGCCATTACACTAACTGCTGGTCTCTCTTGCACTTTCTTTAAAGTCTAGTCCAAGTGTCAGTTCTCTGAAGCCTTTTCTCCATTCATGGCTTGCAGTGATCAGTCTCTAAACCCCCTCCCACTTTCCCCAACTCCAATTCTTTGTACTCCTGTAGCTTTGGTACACTTCTCTATCATAGCCCTCACAAACTGCACTGTAATTATTACTTTTACAATGATCTCACCCATCAACTAGTAAGCTGCTGAGTATGGGAAGCATACTGAACCTTTATTCATTGTTGTAATTCAAATCCTTTCAGTCACATAAATATTAAATGGAAAATAAAAAAGAAACTATGGCAATATTTGAACATTTTTTACATGTTCATGTTCAATGTACACATGAATATATAGATCAGATCTATCCTGGAAGTATATACTGAAATATAGAAATATATTGCCAGACACACATGTCATTTTAACTTTCCTAGTAGCCACATTAAACAATAAAGAATAAAAGAGAATATTAACTCAATATATACAAAATATTATCCTTTCAAATTATAATAAGTTATTCTTGAGATATTTTACATTCTTTTTTTCATAATAAACCTCTGAAATCCAGTATGCCTTTTTAAAAAAAGTTTATTTCTTGGGACCAGCAGTTTGCGTAATGGCTATGTCACTGGACTCTCACGTAGTCGACCACAGTTTGCGCCCCAGACCCGTTGGCTTGAAACTCATGTCGGGCACATGTGCGTGCATGCCCAAGATCCCAAGAGAAGAATGGGGGAGAAGGGATTGAGGCATGGCCATCCCATCTGGGTGGTGATTTCTCGCTTTCTGTCTCTCTGTCTCTCTCTGTCTGGCAAGCGCATGCACCCTATAGCAAAAACCTCTCAAAAAAAAAGTTTATTTCTTGAAAGAGAGAGACAGATAAACAGATAGATACCCCTAACAAGACCTTGCCACACCACAATCCTTCCCTCAAGTCTCCCAGGCTTCTAGGATCATGAGCATGCATAGTTTATCAAGTTGACCCAGGATTCAAACAAGGCCTTCCATGTGTCTCCAACATCACACAGTTCACCTTACTACTTACACCACTGTGGCTAGGCTCAGGGTGGCTTTTATATGTACTGTATATCTCCATTTGGACGGGCCACGTTTCAAGTGCTCCATAGCTATGTGTGACTAGTGGCTACCATGTTGGACAAGATGCAAGCACACATTTGCCTGTATATAGATAGCTCAGTTTTCAGGGAACAAAGAAAATTAATGTGCTATTAATAAGCCACACAAATTGATTATTAAAACTTTAGATCTCTCATGCCATGACACATTGTGTTAACCACTTCTGAATCAGATTCAAACATCTTGTTTCACCCATACCCAGAGTGTTGTGGAAGCTGTCTTCCTTGATCTGGGAGACAGAATTTTTTTTTTTTTTTTAAGGAATGATATCTACGGAGATCTTCAGATCCTGAATACTTTGGGTAGATACCATCTTTTATTTTTTTCTCTTTAATCTCTAGGAAATCTGTAGTTATTTGGCTTTTTTTATAGCACACTCATTTTTACATGATTTTTGCAGCTTTATTGTGTAATATTTTTAAATCAATGAGAAGCTTTATAATTTTATAGTGTAATTAATTAATTTCTACTGCTTAACATAGGGGAGAAGGAAACTGGAACTCCTGAAATCACCAAAAACATACTATAAGTGGAGCTAGAAAGATTCATTACACAATTTAATATACATTTTAGTTTTATATATACATATATAAATTTTTC
This sequence comes from Tupaia tana, assembly GCA_026018925.1. Classification (NCBI taxonomy): domain Eukaryota; kingdom Metazoa; phylum Chordata; class Mammalia; order Scandentia; family Tupaiidae; genus Tupaia; species Tupaia tana. The sequence continues at coordinate 38,741,346 of JAKSZU010000023.1, read as the reverse complement.
ATTTATTTCTTCCATAAAACAGAGAGACTGAGGGGTAGGAACAGAGGAAGGGGTGAGGGAGAGAGAGAGACAGAGACAGAGAGACAGGAAGCCTTGACAGGGTCTTCATACCATGATCCCCCCCAGTCTCAGCTAGGACAGATCAGTGGCACATGAGCCTAGTATGTACAATCAGGCCTCTGGATTCAAACCCAGGATCTTTATATGTGGGTCCAGTTGCATTTCTGTTGCACCACTGCCTGTCCCCTAATTCTATATTAATATAATATCATCCACTTTAAATGCACCTGAGAGATATTTAAACACTAAAAATCTCTCCCTGATAGCCTGCCACAGTACTTATAATTTTTAATTAAAAACATTTTTTATTTCAATTTATTTATTTATTTATTTTTTTTTTTTTAAAGAATGTATTTTTTTAATTGTTTATTTTTATTTATTCATTCATTTATTTTAATTTGATCAGAGATAGACACAGACAGAGAGAGGAAGAGAGAGAGGGAAAGTGAGAAAGCAAGCCACCAGGTTCAGGACTTGAACCGTGGTCGGCCACATGGGAGTGTCCAGCGCCTTAACCACCACGCCACCTGCTGGTCCCCTTATTTCAATTTATTTTATACAATCACATATGTCACTTAGCTTGCAAAGTGAGTGTTCCCACATGTATATATTTCTCACTAGTCCAGCTGAGAATACTATACACATTATCTTCAGCAAATAATAAACCATTTCTTAGTCCCATAAATGCCTTGCCTCTTTATCTCCTTAATGTCTTTCCTCAGACTCTCCTCCTTCATCCACCGTCTTCCCACATACTGTATCTGGTATTTATGTTGCAAGAACAGCCACTAAGAGTCCTTTCAAATATAAATATGACAACACCATAAGTTATTAAATCTATTATCAGTATAATTACCAATAATAGTATAAGGACAGTGGGAACCTCTACAGCTTAGGGGCACATGTAATCAAGACAGACACTTTAAACACATTTGACCCATTTCCCAATTCTGTGTAGCACTGCCTCTGAGAAAGACTATGGAGGGGCCTTTGCCACCTTTTTTTTTTTTCTTTTTAAAATCAATATGACATCCTCTGACAGCTGTACTTTTTCCCTAAATTAAGGCAGTGAGGACCAGCAGACAGTGTAATGGCTATGGCACTGGATTCCCATGTAGTCAACCACGGTTCGAGTCCCAGACCTGGTAGCTTAAACTCATGCCAGGCGCATGTGCATGCATGGCCAAGATCCTGAGAGGAGAGTGGAGAAGGGACTGTGGCGTGGCCATCCCTCCTTGGGAGTGATTTCTCGCTTTCTGTCTGTCTGTCTCTGTCTCTCTCTCTCTTTCTGGTAAATGCACACACCCTATAGCAAAAAACCTCTCAAAAAAAAAAAAATTAAGGCAGTGCCATCTTCCTGCGCTGTTGAGAAAGCTCTGGGGAGGCACACGAGCTCACGGCAATGGCAGAGCTGTCCTGTCTTCTTTCCTTTTCCCATCTTTCCCCACATGACTCTCCCACTAGGAATTAGGCTGTTCTCTCTGGTTGGTTTCAGAGCTTTTTTATGCCACTTGGAAATCACACTTGCTATGGCACCTCTTGCTAATGTTCATCCTTTGAGGAGAGTGCTAAAATATGATGAACTCTTGCCCAAGACATAAATCTTTTGTGAATCATCTGAGTCAGTGAAGAGTTCTTCGACCATATAAATGTGTTTTTTTTAAACCAGAAGTTCTGATAAATGCAAATTATCTCTCTTTACTAGAAGGTCCTAACAAGGCCCCTTGTAGAAGCACAAATGACATAATTCAAGAGGTTGCAAGAACATTTTTTTTTCCAAAAGGAGTCATTTTATCTAATATATGAAACAACATCCTTGGTATAACAAAGCTTTAATTATCGCGATGGTACACTCTCTTCCCCCGTCTTTTTTTTTTTTTTTTTTTTGGAGAGGTTTTTGCTATAGGGTGCGTGCGCTCGCCAGACAGAAAGAAACATAGAGACAAAGTGAGAAATCACCCCCCAGGTGGGATGGTCACGCCGCAATCCCTTCTCCATTCTCTTCTTGGGATCTTGGACACGCACACACATGCGCCCAGCGTGAGTTTTTTTTTTTTTTTTTTTTTTTTCTTTTTTTGGAGAGGTTTTTGCTATAGGGCGCGTGCGCTCGCCAGACAGACAGAGAGAGACAGAGAGATAGAAAGCAGGAAATCACCCCCCAGGGGGGATGGCCACGCCACAATCCCTTCTCCTCCATTCTCCTCTCGGGATCTTGGGCACGCACGCACACGCGCCCGGCGTGAGTTTAAGCCGCCGGGTCCGGGACTCGAACCACGGTCGACTACGTGGGAGTCCAGCGACATAGCCATTACGCTAACTGCTGGTCCCCTCGCCCAGCGTGAGTTTTAAGCCACCGGGTCCGGGACGCGAACCGCGGTCGACCACATGGGAGTCCAGCGACATAGCCATTACGCTAACTGCTGGTTCCCTTTTTTTTTTTTTTTTTTTTTTGAGAGAGAGAAATTTTTGCTATAGGGCACTTGGACTCACCAGAGAGACAGAGACAGAAAGCAAGAAGTCACTCCTCAGTGGGGGAGGGAAGATGCCTCACTGTTATCTCCTCTCCTCCATTCTCTCAGGGTTCTGGGCATGCACACACATGCACTCGGCATAAGTTTTAAGCTGCCGGGTCTAGGACTTGAACCATGGTTGACTATGTGGGAGTCTAGCAATATAACCATTATGGCATCTACTGGTCCCAGTACACTATCTTTCAAGCTCAGAAACTGGTAGACCATTATCATCCTCAAAAAGAGAACAAAAGTAGAAAAATGGAGAAACCAGGCTATTTGCTTGAACAGAATCTTTTTCTCATCATCAGCACTCAACCCCAGCTGCCTTCCCTCAGGAAGACTGGCTTTCCTCCTCCTTTCCTGACACAAATGCATACAAACTTGGTTTTCTCCATTTAAGAAGCAAATCTGTTTGCAAACAGGAAAGTGCAGAAGTGGGAGGGTGTGAAACAGGCAAACCGGAGGACAGTTCTGAAAATGCAACAGTGGAACAGGAGCTTGATTTAGCCACACTACTCAGCCTCAGAGTTATAACCAAACTGGTCCATCTCTTATAGTGTAGAAAAAGGCCTGAGCCTGTCCTTCTAAACCCTGATGGCAAACTCCAGGCCCTGAAGGGAAACCACAGGGCTTTTCTCTCCTCTCCCCAGGTGGCAGGGAGACCTCTGCCAAAGACCAGGCCAGGGTGGCTGCAAAGTGATCCTACTGATGACAGCTAAGCTGTTTGATGGAAATCCACACATCACCACCTCCTTTCTCTACAAAGGCCTTAAACCGAGCTGGGGGTTCCTCTGTCAGCTCTTTCTCCTGGGAAGGGAGGACAGGGAGTTGGAGGAGGACATCAAAGCCAGATCCAGCTCGCTTGGGAACATACCTCTGGCACTTGGAAGAGGGCACTAGTAAGCCCAGAACAACCTGTGGCCTTCCCAGCCACAGGTCATAAATTTAAAAACTGCATTCCTTCCCCAGAAACTACTGAATCTCCCAGCCTATAATTGCATCTGAGAGGGAATAAGTCTTCTTCATTTTTATGACCATATTGATAATCTCTCATTTGCCTAAGTAATTATTCTAAGCAACCAAGACACTATTCACAAAATAGCCTAGTGAATGGCACTAACAGGTGTAGCTGACACACAAGAACCTAAATTAGATATTACATTCACAGTCATATGAGACTGCTGGATAGTCAACTGTGATAAATTCTTTCTTGGCCCTAAAATGTTTTCACAGAGCTGATTACCACAGAAAACACCTAAAAGATGGGCAAGGCAGACTAGATGACTGCTGAGGGGAGGGTCTGGTAGTTTTCTCCATTTCCTGAGGTCCATTGTTGAGGTGAAGGTCACCAGCATGGTGTGTGAGAGGACATCACCACACCACAGGGAAGAGATCAGAGAGCGAGCATGTTTTTTCCAATGAGGAAACAGCCTTTCAAAGTCTAAAATTTTAGAATCCTTATCATCTTTATGTGAGCAAAAAGAAAAATTAACTCTTAAGATGAAGTTGATACTGTGGAAAGTTTGTGGTTCAGATGTTGGTAGCTTTTTCAAGTTAGTAAATAACTAAAAAGTAATAATGCTCTTCAGAATAAATATCCAAACAATGATCATCTTGGGACCAGCAGACAGCATAATGGTTAAGGTGCCGGACTCCCACACGGTCGACCACAGTTCAAGTCCTGGACTGAGCAGCTTGAAACTCATGCCAGGCACGTGTGCACGTGTGCCCCAAATCCTAAGAATGGAGGAAAAGGGATTGCAGCATGACCGTCCCCCCTGGGTGTGTATGTATGTGTGTGTGATTTCTTGCTTTTTGTCTCTCCAGCAAGCACACATGTCCTATAGCAAAAATCTCTCTCAAAAACCAAAAAAAGAAAAATGTCATCTTCAGATGAGTGAGAGGGTTGACTCTGAAGATAAAGTATGCCAGGAACAGGTAGTGCTGCTTCTCTACCCTGCACACATCCTGTCATGACCAGCCTTACATCTCTTTCTTATTTCTGTACATGGTCACAGAAATTTTTCCTATATAAATTTGAGTAGAATGTATGGATTTGTTTGCTTCAGTACTTGCAATGACATATCTGCCATCGGCCTTATCTTTTATTTATTTATTTATTTATTTTTAAGAGAGATTTTTGCTATATGGCACATGTGCTTGCTGGAAAGACAGAGACAGAAAGCAAGAAATCACCTCCCAGGGGGGATGACCACATCACAATCCCTTCTCCTCTATTCTCCTCTTGGGATCTTGGGCTTGCACGCACACATGCCCAGCATGAGTTTAAGCCATTGGGTCCAGGGCTTGAACCCCGGTCGCCCACATGGGAGTCCAGCAATATAACCATTGCACCACCTGCGGTTCCACCATCTGCCTTCTTAAAGGCAAGAAGTACATTTACCTCTGCCATTTATTACTCTAAAGATGCCTGGATATTGGGTAGAGACAAGAAAAATGTATTATTTAAGTTTAGTGTAAATACCCCTTAACCTTTCTCAAGGGATCGGTAAGACAACTTCAGCACTATATAAGCAGACTTTCAAACAGCCAGTGCTCGACAAATCCAGGAACAAGGCTAGCAAGTGGGATACCAGCAGGAAGCCAGCTTCTATGCCAGGGTGGGAGAATTGAAGTAGTACCCTACGGGCCCTCCACCCACTGCCTTGACACATAGAGCTTACGCTGCTCATATAACTTTGAGACTGAAAGAATTTACAGTGCATAACAAACTTCTCTGAGGGATGTTCATGCCTCAGTTCCCCTCTCCCCAACAGTCAGATTACAATGAAGCAATTGAGTATACACAGACAGCTCATTGCTCTGGGAGGTCAGCTTCTTCACCTGACAAACTTTTCTTTTTGAATCCATTATGGGTGGCTGGTCCTGTGTTTGAATAATGAGGATGAACCTCAGTGACAGGAAGTTTGTCTAAATTTGTAACAAATCATTTTCTTAACATGTGTTGAGTAATTCGTTTCCACGATGAAGGCTACCTGCCTGTTCATTCCAATTCATCCCAGATAGCTCCAAATTAGGGAGCTCGAGCCTGTCAAGTCAATATGTTCTGAAAAAGCAAAGCTCTGTGCTTGGTTATTTAAAAATACATGAGAAGCAATAATGCCACTGAGTCTGATGAGATAGCAGACCAGGCCTAAATATCTGCTTACCCAGTACTGTGGCCGTTATTCCCCAGGCGGCTGCACCATATGTATATATTACGCAGTTCCTCCTGCTATCACCTATCACTCTACACAGAGCCCCAAACCTTGCTCAAGTAATGGATATACAATTTTCTTATGTTTAAAATTAAACAATGAAGGAGGCCAGCAGGTGGCATGGTGGTTAAGAGGCTGGATTCCACATGGTCATGTGGTTTGAGTCCTGGACCCAGCAGCATGAAAAGATAACAGGTGTATGTCTGAGCATCCAAAAGGAGAGAGAGACGGAGAAAGTGGATTGTGGCATGACCATGCCCCATGAGAGGTGTTTTCTCACTTTCGTGCTCTGTCTCTCTCTCTGGGGACTGCATGTGCCCTTTGGAAAATTAAAATTTACATATGTATGTGTGTGTGTGTATGTGTGTGTGTATATATATATATATATATATATATACACACACACATACATATGTATATAAATATAAAAGGAAGAAACGAAACAGAATCCCTTTCAACTTGATGTCAGTATTCTTTAAGACTTAGTCCTGTTTCAGCCTAGTGTAAGCGAGGGAAATCTAGGATCACTAGATCATGGGCCTTGGTTGCTTCAAGAGTCTCTTGGGTTATAACCTTCCTCAAATCCAGGCATGAAGGCGAAAGAGATGGAAGTAGCATTTTCCAATTCCCTTGACAACCCTGAGCCTCCTTTAGTCTTCAAGATAAATTCTTGATTCTAAAAACTGGGTCTTAATTTGGCTACTTGTCAAGTATAACTAGAACTCCAGGAGTAGTAACTCCCCAGATAATCTTATACACTCACTTCTGACCAAGGTAAAACAAAAGGATCAGATCTACTCTTTGACTAAAAACAACAGGGGGCCATGGTCTAGTGGTTAAAGAAGCTGGATCCCACATAGCTAGTCATGATTCAAATTCCAGCCCAAGAGGCTTGAGGTATACATTATGGGTGCATGTTAAGGCACACCCAAAACCTGAACAGGAGGGAGAGATGAAGTAGAAGGGACTAAGGTATGATCGTGCCCCACAAGGGAGGGGAGATGCTTTCTCCCTCTCCCTCTCTAGCCCTCTGGTGAGCAAACGTGCCCTCTAGCAATTAAAACAATAACAACAGGGCAGGGGTGGGGGACAAGATACTATATATAAAACAATGGTTTTGAAGACACTGGATACCAAGATTGTGAGCCCAATCACTGCCCCAGCTTTCTCCCTGTTAGAGTTCTGGGATGTGGCTCATGGAGGGGAAACCTAGGTACAGACTGAGTTGAGGAGACATGGCTGAGAGTTTGGGGAGACTAAGGCGGCCAGAGTTCACAAGGCAGAGTCAAAGAAAGGAGAGAGCTACACAGAGACAGCAGACTCGGTGGTATCACTGGACCAAGAAAATCTGTTCCATGTTTCTAAACAGACTGGAATTACCTAGGTTCAGCAAAATGGATAGTCAAAGTTTATGGAAATTCTCTGTCAATGCTCTCTGACAGAAAGACCACTGATGAGCAATCAAAAACTGTCTTTTGACAGAGGTCACAAAACAATTCAATCAAGAAAAAACAATCTTTAGGTATGGTGCAGGGAAAACTGGATATCTACATGCAGAGTAATAAAACTAGACCCTCATTTCCATTATTTACAAAAATTAACTATAAAAGTTAACTAAAAATGAACTAGATATAAAAACATAAAACTACTTGAGGAAAATGCAGGGAAAACATTTCAAGATATTGGAGTAGGCAAATATTTTTTAAAATAAGACCCCCTAAAGTACAGGCAACATCACTAAAAAATGGACAAACAAGATTACATCAAGTTAAAAAAGTTTTGTGCAGCAAAGGAAACAATAAGCAAAGAAATAATCCACATAATAAGGAGAAAGCATTTGTACACTATACTTCAGATAAGGGATTATTAATTAGACTATATAGGGAACTCAAACAGCTCACCAGCAAAGAAACTAATAATCCAGTAAAAAATAATCAATCTGAACAAACAACTCTCAAAGACATATAAATGACAAAAAAGCATATGAAAAAAATTTCAACATCTAAGGGAAATGCAAATTAAAACCTCGATGAAGTATCATCTAACACCAGTCAAAATGTCTATGATTGAAAAAATAAAGAATAACAAGTACTGATGAGAATGCAGAGAAAAGGGCACCCTCATGTACTGTTGGTAGGAATGTAAAATGTGCAGTCACTATGGAAAACAATATGGAAGCTTCTTAAAAATAAATATAGAACTTCCATATGACCCAGTAATCCCATTCTTGGGCACTGATCCAATGAACAGGAAATCACTCAGTTAGAGGGACATTAGCACATCCATGTTTACTACAGCATTATTCATAATAGCTAAGACATGGAATCAACCAAACTGCCCAACAACCAACAAATGGTTAATGTGGCACCTATACACAATGGAATGTTACTCAGCCAAACGGAACAAAATCCTATCATTTGACACAAAGTGAAAAAACCTAGACGCTATAATACAGAGTAAAACGATTCATACTATAAAGACAAACACTGTATGCCACTGCTTTACATGTTCCAAATGTCTCACTCTATGGTGGAAACTGAAGGACTCAACAGCATACAAGTAGAATAATGATAGATACCAGAAGGTGCAAAGGTGTAAGGAGTCAGGGAGTGGGAAACACAGGGGCTTATATAATAACAGACACAAGACTGCATGTAAACAAGGAAAACGGGTTACGGAATGGTGTACCACAGCAAAGTAAGGGAGAAAAAAGGTTGACTATTATATACTTCCTATTCCATAAAGCTCCCCAAATGAGAACTATTGCTGAATTGCATACAACATAATGCAATGTTTAATGAAGAAGATGAATATATCTATGTCCATGATTTGCTAATTACACACTATGTTATAAAAACAAAACGAAACTGTGCCCTACAAAAAAAATACATTTAAAAAATTTTAAGTGATTGCTCCTGCATTATGAAAAATGATTTAGGCTTTTAAGAATTTTTTTCTTTCTGTGTATACATGCACAGAGGTGGGTTTCAAGTACCCTCACCTCTAGCAGATTTGTGAGGAGTACTTTCCTAGTCATAGATCACTGAGTACATAAATGACTATAAATCTTAAAGATTCATTTTTTTCTATTCTACAGGAGCAGCAACTGAGATTCAGACAGAAAAATTTTAAGTTTATATTCGCTGTTGCCTAAAAAGTTGCCAAATAAAATGCAGGGACAGTATGTAATGTTTGGGATGTACTATATTTCAAAAAATATTTGTTGTTGGGACCAGCAGATGGAAAAATGGTTATGTTGCTGGACTCCCACGTGGTCAACTGCAGTTTGAGTCCTGGACCCGGTGGCTTAAACCCATGCCGGGTGCATATACATGTGTGCCCAAATCCTGAGAGGAAACTGGAAGAGAAGGGACCGTGGTGTGGCCATTACCCTTGAGGGGTGATTTCTCACTTTCTGTCTCTCTGGCAAGTGCATGCAGCCTAAAGGAAAAAAAATGTGTATTTGAAATTCAGGTTTAACTGTGTGACCTTCTCATTCTTTTTAAATTGGGCAATCCTACTCCCAAGCAATAATGTACAGAAGATCACTGCCAGATGTGAATTTTTTAAGAGAAAAGAGGAACCAAGGAGTACACATGCTACAGGAACTGCTCACATGGTAAGTATCTGTAGCAACATATGTTTAACCTGAAATTCAATGGCTATGCCAGGAATAAATGTTTTCCTTTGAGTTTTTCACTCCTGTTTTCTGTGAGCCCCTCCATTTTCTCTTTACTCATTCTCTCCCACTACTACTAGTCAATGTTTTCATTTAACTACTATGAAGCTGCATGAATCCTAACCACCTAATTACACACACACACACACTCGAAGCTATTCCACTGTTAGGTTTGATACTTGGATAAAATAGTATACCATTTCCCCAGTGTCCTTCAATCTCCCTTAGAGCATAAGCCAATATCTTTAGGTGGCCTCCAAGGCCCTCAATGATCTGGCTCCTATGACCTTTTCTGTTGTTGCTCTATTATACTAAAGACAACCCATTTCAGGATGATGTACTTATTTTGGAGAAGTTTTTGCTATAGGGAGCATGCACTCGCCAGACAGACAGAGACAGACAGAGAGATAGAAAGCGAGAAATCACCCCCCAGGGGGGATGGCCACGCTGCAATCCCTTCTCCTCCATTCTCCTCTCAGGATCTTGGGCACGCACGCACCCGCGCCTGGCGTGAGTTTAAGCCACTGGGTCCGGAACTCGAATCGCGGTTGACTACATGGGAGTTCAGCGACATAGCCTTACTCCAACTGCTGGTCCCAGGACTATGTACTTTTTGTCTCTTCTTCCAGGAATTGTGATTGCAGATATACCTACAGCTCACTCTCTCACCTGCATCAGGTCTCTCTCCATTAAGGTTACTCCTCTCTTCCCATACATCCCACCCCTAATACAATGTTTTACTTTCTTCTGACATTCTGTATGTTTACTTATTATTTGTCACCATTTGCTATGGTTTGAATGTTTATACCCCCTCCAAAATACATTTTGAAACTTAATTCCCACTGAGGTGGTATTCAGAGGTGGGGCTTTTTAGGAGGTGATTAGGACACGAGGGCAGAGTCTACCAGTGCATGTGGCTCTTGTGACTTATAAAATGACCGGAAGGAATTAACTTAGGGCCCTCTTGCCCTTTTGCCCTTCTTCCATGTATGGTAGCCTCTCCTCTGGAGTATGCAGCAACAGGGCATCATCTTGGGAACAGAGAAGATTAGTCATCAGACACCAATCCTGCCAGTTCTTTGATCTTGAAATTCCCAGCCTCCATAACACTTAGAAATAAACTTCCATTGCTTATAAATTACCCAGTGTGTGTTATTCTGCTACAGCAGCACAAATGCACTAAGACTCTCTCTTTTCTATACTAAAATTAGCACTTTCAGAATGGGAACTTTGCTTTGTTCATCCTCAGAACCTAGAGTAGAACCTGGTATGTACTTGAAATGTGATAAACACTTGTTGAAGGTATCTGAACAGAACCGGCATGAGGTAGTTCATTTTTCAACTGAGCTTGTTTTTGCTTAACTGCTTTCAGCTATCTAAACTGACTCTACAGAATACAGGGCTAGAGAATGTTCCCCAAAGTCAACTAGGTGGCTGGCTATATTGAAATATCTGAGTATTTTCAGGGTAATGTTGCCTGACTCCCAAGAAACCCTCTTCCAATTGTTTCACAGTAATTCATTATTCCTTGGCTCCTACAAGCTTATCTTTGGAAAACTCTTCAATGTAAATGTTCTTGGGAGGAAATTAAATCTCATGGACAACACTTTCACTGTCAGGTTGTTAGGGATCATGGAAGTTTTGCAGAAGTGGGTTGATTCTAGAGCCGGAGGAAAGTTAGTTGAAGGATTCCTAAGGGGGGGAGCTAGAACATGAAAAGAGTCAGTCATTTGGCCAAAGGGAGTTAGCTATTTGTAATCACTTAATCCACTCCTTAGGACTCCTTCCTCTTTAACCACCTAATTAGAGAAAACAGTATTGAGAAGAAAGCATTTCTTTGGTATCCAGTGAGATTATTACTTCCATATAGTCACAATAAAAAGACAGAAAATGCTCTACTGAACCACTATGCTATCCTTTCTATACCATCTCCTCATTACCATTGGACACTCCTTCTAGTCAAGGGGTAAGCTGGTAACTCAGGCTGGACACCCAGAACCAATGCTTGGTTCAATGGCCTAAGCAAGGCCATTGAGAATTCTTTTCAAAAATTGGTATGGATGTTGGAGATAGAGACAGACAGACAGACATTCTTTCCTCATGATATATACCTATGAGGATGTTATGGGCCTGAAGCCACTTTGCCGCCACAGAGAGAACCTGCCTGAAAAGAAAGCAGAGGAGGGAACCAGCAGTTAGCGTAATGGCTATGTCGCTGGACTCTCACGTAGTCGACCGCGGTTTGCGTCTCGGACCCGGTGGCTTACAACTCACGCCGGGCGCGTGTGCGTGCGTGCCCAAGATCCCGAGAGGAGAATGGAGGAGAAGGGATTGCGGCGTGACCATCCCCCCTGGGGGGTGATTTCTCGCTTTCTGTCTCTATGTCTCTCTCTGTCTGTCTGGCGAGCGCACGCGCCCTATAGCGAAAAACCTCTCCAAAAAAAAAAAAAAAAAAAAAGAAAAAAGCAGAGGATACCAGAGCCAAGCACTGGAAGCAGAGCACAGTCTGACGATGTAGATGATGCCGTCAGACTAAGTGTGTCAGAAGCCAGGACTACTGTCTGGGGTATTCCAGTTACATAAGCAAATAAGTTTTCCTCATTACAAGCTCATTTGAGTTGGATTTCTGACACTTGCAACTAGATGAGCCTTGGTGAATATACATGATTACTCAACAGGTCTTATTTGCTTGTAAGTATCGGCGAAGCATCATCAGTCTATCAGATGAGCTGACTACTATGCTTCCTACCAGAGCAAGTATAGAATACACACTATACATAGATGAAAAGTATACCTCAGCATTCCACTGAGGCTTCATGGTTCTCTAGAAATGCTCAACTCTATTTCTTTTTTTGGAGAGGCTTTTGGTATAGTACACGTGTGCTCGCCAGACAGACAGAGAAAGACAGAGAGACAGAAAACGAGAAATCACCCCCCAGGGGGGATGGCCACGCCACAATCCCTTCTCCTCCATTCTCCTCTCGGGATCTTGGGCACGCGTGCACATGCGCCCGGAATGAGTTTAAGCCACCTGGTCCGGGACTCGAACAGTGGTCGACTACATGGGATTTCAGCGACATAGCCATTACACCAATTGCTGGTTCCCTCAACTCTACTTCTTTGTACTATAAAAACAAAGACAAAACTGCTCATGATTCCAGAATATTATGTATCAGCCCAGAATCCTGGCCAAATAATACAGTGAAAAGGCCTGGGGAAAATCCCTAGGGAGTGGACACAAGACAGTTTATAAGGTCACATCTTACCCAATTAAACTCCAAGCCACATACTTAATGAAGTATACCAGGAGTGTGGTTTAAAGCCTCAGTTTCTGATGCCAACACTGTGGCTTTAAAGAATGAAAACCAGCCATGGCTGCTAACTAAGATCACTGAGCCACCACCTGCACTAAAAATACTCACCCGTGACCAAGTTTTCTATGACTGGCAAAACAAACTAAAAACCTTTCTATATTCTGACTCATTACCTTTGATTCAGAGAACAATTTATGTATTTCTAATATTTCTACAAACGTTCTCTTACTGGGTCTTTTACAACATACAAGAGATAAGTAAGTATTATTCCTATTTTCCAAATGAGATAACCATGACTTCTAAGATTGTCATTTGCCCAAGGCTGCACAGCTAGTTAGTAGATCTGGACTTAAACTCAGATCAAATTGAAGTTTCCCCAGCTGAAAGCACCTAAGACACTTGATTTGTGACAGTAAAAAGACAAATTTTAAAAATAAATTTTAGAAAAAGCCAAACAGCAGTACAGCAATAAAACAAGACAGGCCCTTTTCAAGGCTGACACACCTAGGAAGTTTCCCTGTTCATGTCTGGAGCTCTTTCTAAACACACCAGCTACACATGGTTCCATGATTCAGGGTTGGTTGAGGCTGGAAGTGGACTGCAGTATCAAGACCCCATCTGGGGTGTCGTCTCTCTCTCTCTCTCTCACTCATGGAAGAGATAACTTTTTTTTTAAAAAAAAAGATTACATATATAAAGGTACATGTTCTACCTAGAAAGAATTAAAATAGTCTACAGTCTTCAAAAAGCAAGTTAATTTCAGGCCGGTTTATACTATTATAAACTTTATTCAATTTCTATTGGCACTAGACTTTGTTTTGATGGTTAATGCTCTTCAGTTTTCTAAGAATTTTCTCAACTCATACATTTTAACAGTGATTTGAGCCTAGTGTTTCCCAATTTTGACAGTTAAAAGTAACAAATACAATGGCAAACAGTCATTATTTAAAATTATAATTGGGTCCCTATTTTGTGGATATGCTAATTGGATTAGCTATTTCATTGATGGCGATTGTGCCATGTACAACCAGCTGGCTAACAAAAACAGTGCAGCCTGAAGACCTGAGCACTGAAAGCAGAGAAACTTGGTTTTAAAACACAACTGCCTCCTCTTTGTGACCTTGGCCAAACTACTTAAGAGTTCTAAGCCCCATTTTTTAATTGATAAAGAAAAGATGAATATTTACCATTTAGAATAGTTGTAAAATTGAGCACATGAATATATATATTCAATAAAAGTGACTCTCCTTTTCTCTAAATATCAACAATATGTTTCATCATTTATAGTCACCAGTATAAGCTTAAAAAAAAAAAGAAAAACAAAAATGGTGCAAGCAATATTTTGATTTTACATCCTGTCATCATTTCTAGTAATAAAAGGCACCACTCCAGATGCAAGCTAACCATTATTTTACTACCACATCTACCTCTGAAAGGGAGGAGGAACAACACTTCTGAAAGCACAATAACATGTGGCTTGCTATCATAAGCCAGAAATATCCACACAAAACAACTGTTTATCTTTGAGTTGACAGATATTCCATATGTTTTTTGGCGAATGCGTTTAGTTTTTATAACTTCCTTAAAATTATTACTGGCTAAGAACCTCTCTTCTGGCTTTAATTTGAAAACAATCCAAGACTTTTATGTGAAGGACAAGCACAGCTAAATCCAACTAAGAGTAAGCATATTTTGAAGGAACTGGAGGACCCATGCACTTGATTATGCACCAGTAGATTCAAATATTAACCATTTAAGATGGGCATCTTAGATGAGAGACACACAGAAATATCTGATTATAATTAGTTATAAGGCCAATAGACAAAATTATGGCTATTAAACTCATTTTAAGTTTTCTACATTAGTTTAGATCAATGCATAATTTGAGGCAGTCTTCCAAAGTTTCATGGAAAATCATAGTTTTTTCATAATATGTATGGATTTCAAATATTTTTTGCACCAAAATAAGCTCACAATTTAACTACATTTCCCATGAACTTATTGAAGTACCCTTATACATGCTTACTGAGAGTTTTGTTACAAAATTATCCTATAGTAAAATTTACAATTTGACCTAGAATAATCTTTAGAGATTCTGATATATTTGCATACTAAGGATATTTACATTTAATGTAAATCAGGCACAGAAGTCCTTGAAAAAATGTACTGTTTATATTTCAAAAGCATTTAAATTCACTTATTTCTAAAAACATGCGACACCACACCCACACAAAAACCCTCCGCATTTCTCAGTATAGTGTGAAGTTAGTTTTGTGACTTTTAATATCTATTTTATTATTTAGAGGCTAGATTTGCCTATCTTCACAAACCCAAATATTTTGTTAATTTAACTGAAGATATTGACAAAGAGCTTTAAAAAACAAAAACAAAAAAATTTTAAAACACACACCAGAAAATAAAGGAAACAGCATTATCATACCCTGACTTAATTGGCTAACTACACATGGTTAAAAAGCAAATACCAACACAGACAGCTAACACATGCTGCAGAGAGCTTTCATCAGTTACTGGAGTTTCAAACCTCTTTATAAAGTCCTGGTTCAAAAATGAAGTCGTCAAGATTTCTCATATCCAAATCAGCTGTCCCAGCCATTCATTCATTTTCACACTGTCTCATAATAAAGACGCAAACTTAAATAAAGCGCCAAAGTGAAATGCCATTAAATGCTCATGTAGATAACCCTGTTTCTGGCCGATAGATGGTGAATTTAGTCACTCATGGCTGAGAAGAACAGCGGGCACCGCCATCTGTGGTACAATCACTGACCGCCTGCATCTCTGCAGCTGACACTATGGTCAACCTAATTAGTCTCAGCCCTATCAGGCATATGATATCATAACAACAAATAGCACCAAGTCCTACAGAGACAAGATTCGACAAAACATAAATTTGATATCCTAGTAGCAAGTCTTTTAAGTCCTTGAGTAGTAGTCCCTGGAGTATTCTGTGTAGGGCAGTTCTCACTGATGTGTTCTTAGTCTGCAAAGGATGTATGCAGAATGGATCATCTTCAAAGCTATTGGCTTAAGTCTAGCAAAGCTGTTTAATAAGTAAAGTTCAGTCTTGTATTAACAAAAGCAGCAACAGCCTAACTGACTATATTTCCACTGTAAATCAGGCTCTGAAGTAGAGGTCTACGTTAAACTGAGGAATAAAGAATACTCATCCATGCAAAGTGAATCCACCTGCCAAGTTTAACAGCAACACCAAGCACCTGGTTTATGCTTCTCACATATTTGATAGAAATGGTTTGCGAAAGCCTCCTCTGTACCTTAAACATTTTGGGAATGAAAAATCAAATGAAGACTCAGAGTGCATTTTTATTTACTCTGCATAACACTTCAACTGTGGTATCCATTTCTTTCCTCCTCTATCCAATGGAAATTGTAAGTCTCCCTGTTCTATCAGGAATGCCATTTTTTTTTGTTTTTTTTTTTTTTGGAGAGATTTTTCACTATAGGGCGCGTGCGCTCGCCAGACAGACAGAGAGAGACAGAGAGATAGAAAGCGAGAAATCAGGATGGTCACGCCGCAATCCCTTCTCCTCCATTCTCCTCTCGGGATCTTGGGCACGCACGCACACGCGCCCGGTGTGAGTTTTAAGCCACCGGGTCCGGGACGCGAACCGCGGTCGACTACGTGGGAGTCCAGCGACATAGCCATTACGCTAACTGCTGGTTCCCAGGAATGCCGTTTTTAATGAAGCAACCACAGACTCAAGTATGAATATGCCAGTTTATTTTCCTTCTGATATTCTTACATTACATGGAAATAGCTATGACCAAGGGAATGTTCTTGAAATATAACATTTAAGCTGATTTATATTTCCTTTCTCCAGAACCTCCCCCTAAATACTTTTAACCATTCCTGCAGAAAGTTTTCATAGATGATTTGTTTCTCCACTCACTACTTTATAATAATCACGGGAAAAACCTCGTCTTTCTCTGTAAGAGTATATTACCCTGACTGAGGGGTTCTTAGGCCTTACAAATTATCTTTTTAAAAAGCCATTGTTGAAATTAACATGCACGCACTTAGAAAATTTGGTGAACATACACACACAGTTAAGTTACCCATAATCCAGAGATAATCAGTGTTAACATTTTGGGAAATATATTTTAAATTATATAGACACAGATTAAAGAGGCAGGGAGACAGATCATATCAATTAATTCTAAAATGTTATCTACAATGAGATTTACCATCCACATAAGAACTTTCGTAGGGGTGAGATACTCATATTGTAAAATGTATCCTTATCTCAAAAATGGTAAGTGATGAAAAAAGTTGTTCTAGTCTTAAAGAAATTTGACATATTTTCCCCAATGGCATCACACTGAATATGCCGTTTTATTACCCATTTCAAGTAAAATATTATGAACATTTTCCATGTAAAAAATTATCCTACAGGAAATTCTAGAATCTCTGCATTTTATTGGCTATATCATATTCAGCTGGGGAGAGAGATGCAGCTGATTACAACCTTTGCAAGGCCTGTCACATGATTTTTGCCAGGTGGTTTCAGTTCATGCAATATAAATATATAGTGTGCTCATAAGATCACACACCTGAGATGACAAGAAAGTTACCACCCAACTCGACTATAGAGTTATTGCAAGAATAAAATTAATATGAGTATAATGTAGTGCTTCCATCATGTGAAGGAAAGCACCCAAGGACTTCTTGACCCTATTCTCCTTCAAGATGATTGCCCGAACAAGGCAGTACTATTTTTAAGACCTCATCACAGCTGAGCAGAAGACACTGCTAAATGAGACTCTCAAGGGGCACACCTCACGTGCAGATAGGGGCATGAGCTCATATTTGGCCCAGCACTTCCAATGCCTTTAACACGTCCCAGTAACCAGAAAATATCTGCAATAGAACCAACAATTGTTTTGTACCATAGTAGGTGGAAAATGCATGCTGATGGCCTTGCAAATTATATCTATCTATATCAAATTATATCAAATCTATCTGCCCAGGCTATCTCGATTTTTGGTTAGTAGGAAAAACCCAAAAGATCAAAGGAAGGAAAGGGTAGTAAAAAATTACAAAAGAATGTTCACACTCAGTCTTTTTCTCATTCAGGTCGTAACTCTGATGTGCTGGATTTTTAGTTGGGGCGAGAAAGGGAGAGAGTAATAAAACCTTCAGTAATATTATTTCCTAAAGGAGAATGACTTAGGTACCTTCCTATCAAAGCCAACGTATTTTAAGACTTTTAAAAAGCAAGCCCCTTTAATCCACTAGCTTACAAAATTGCCACTTTTTCTTATTTTTGTCCCACACAGCTCACTGTGAAGAATGAAGTCCTCTGTGAAGGAAGTTCAAATTAGTGTTAGAATGCAGTCCTCTGTAGCTTGCAGCTTCACCGACTTCTAGGCAGAGAAAGCACTCAGGGTCTCCCCCAACTTTCTTTATCCCACCAGTGAACACAGAGTCAGGTACAATCAATTGTCTTCATCAGTAAGGAAGGTCTTAAAGGGAAAGGAGATACAAAAGGTTAGCCTCGAGGAGGAATTTCAGCTCTTGCCTTGATGGAAGTGAAAGTTGATTGTGTCACTTATTTTCCAAATCAGGACACTTTTAAAAGTGAATAATTGTGCCATCAATATTTACACCAAGATAATAGCATAAATGAAGATGTTCTCAGTTTATATACAGTCACCTCAGTGTCAGGACATGCATTCATGTGCTTGACTCTCACAAAGAAAAGGCTAAGAGAAGCAGTCGGGCACAAAAAGGTACATCCATGATTCCATCTAAATAACTTTCAAAACATGCAAAACTTTTCCATAAAGTAAAGAGTTAGAGTTTTGCTTGAGGGGAGGAAAACAGCAGGGGCAGGCAGCAGGAGATAGACTTTGGAGACTATGATATTTTTTTCCCTCTTGACTTACGTGGTGCATGGACTTTGTGGAAATTCATTGAACTGTATTATTACAATATGAGCTCTTTTCTGTCCTATTTCTATTTTAGAAGTTCCTTAAAAAGGAAGACAATGGGCACAGTAGGTGGCATAATGATTAAGGAGCTGGACTCCTACCTGGATAATTATGGGTCAAGTCCCAGATCCGGTGGCTTAAAACCCACACCAGGCACATGTGCATGCATGCCCAAAATTCTGAGAAGAGGAGGAGGAGAAGGGATTATGGCATGGTCATCTCCCTGAGAGGTGATTTCTCACCTTCTCTCTGGTGAGCACATGCACCCTTAAAAAAAAAAAAAAAAAAAGACAGGATGAGTGTGTGTGTGTGTGTGTGTGAACACACAGCCCATCTTTACGTATAGCCATAGCTGTAACTACAAACATAGATATATCTTTCAGGCTTATTTTTGTATTGGCTATTATGTCACTATTGTCCCTGCCTGTGAGGGTTGAGAAGCATAGGTAAAGCAGCTGTGGCCCATCAACAATTTGGGGTTCATTTTTTAATTCAGGGAAAGAGAGCTTATGGTTTAACTAGTTTATTCAACTGTAACAATGCAGAACCTGATAGCACTGTAACTGCTGCCCTAAAATTGGCTAGCAAGCAAACATAAATTGTGTCTTGTAAGTCTCACCACAATGTAGCTCAACTTCACAAATGAAACGACAGAGACCTAAAAAGAGGAGGCCATTTGTTAGAGGTGACACCCAGATTTAGCCCAGGAGTGCTGAGTTCTAAGTCTGCACTCCCTACCACAGTGTTTGTTTTTAAATCTATTGGGTCTCTAGTCATCTAAATCTCAGCCCTCATGCAAATGCAAGATTGTGGCCTCACATTTAATGCTTTAGTTTGGGGAAACTAGACATTCCACCTAGAGAGCCCAAATGTCAGCACAACCTGTAAGGGCCATTCTTAACAGCTGCATGAGGCAACAGACTGTAGTACCTATTCACACCAATTACCCCATGGGGTGACAATTTGAAATTCCAAGCCACATCCAGGTACTCTGACCACCAGAGAGGCATGCATCCTCCTATGTCGATAACTTCTGGGTGGGCCTTACTCTCCTCCAGTCAGCCTGGCAGCTCAGCTCTGTGCCTGTGGGCCCACCACCCATCAGCCTCTCAACTTTGGGTTCCTGCCCATCTCTGCTGCATCACATTGCTCCTAACCATTTGACCCCACTTTCACAAGATGCAACCAACACTCCACTGCCTGGGAGAGGAGAGCAGGACAAATCCCTTCTGAAAGCAACCTCCCCGAAATTCCATACAAAGAAAAATGTCTTTATACCCAGTAAAACTACCATATAATAGATCCATTTGCCACTGGAAGACATTGTTAGCATACTATATTTTAATACTGCCAAGAATCAGTGCCCTAACTCTTAACCCCTTGGATTCAGACCCCCAATTTCTGACTGCGAGGTTGCCCAACACCATTCAGTTTCCCATTCAGAGTTCACCACTTATATTCTTGAGAATAAAGATGCTATAAAGTCAGAATTCCTCCCACTGCATATTACACAGAGGTATGTGTGCCTGCTACCCATGAGCACTACAGATTAATGGCCGCCTTGACAGTTTCTAACAACAAAAACCTACTGACATTGTTTTGACCACTGACATTACATGATCTGTATAGTTCTGGGGGGAAAAATCTTTTTAAAAAGTGTTCTGTAAACTCTGTGTTCATCACATATTTTATTTAAGCTGCCTTATACAGAATCATTCTTCTAAGGAGCCCCAAGTTGAGTATTTTTTCTTGGTGGGACTGTGAGAGAGTTAAAATGTTATTATGACAGAGATCCTATATTTGGTATATCAGGCTTTTGATATATAACAAAATCAAATGTATTGTGTCCCCTTTTCTAGGACTGTATAAGTTCTAATTGTTTCTGGAGACACTATTCTTTGCCTTACCATAGGAGTAATAACAAAATACACCTGGCCAAATTTCTTCATCAAGGAATAAAAGATTAGTTCCTGCTATTTGGTCCTATGAGTGTTACTCTTCTGAGTTTCAAAGTCTATGAAGAATGTTGAAGGGGGAAGGGGCTTCTCCAAATTCTCTCTCCTGCAACACACATTATCTATGAGTGAGAGGCAAAAATTTCCCTAGGACTCTAGACCTTTAATGGGCCACCTGTCATGTACTGACTGTGATGAACATCAGGACTAGACCTCTCACAAACGTTAGTTTATTGTATTGAAGGTTGGGTGCTGGAGTCCAGCCTCGGCAAGGGTGGGGGCGCCAATCTGCTGGGGTCCAGCCTCGGTGGGGGGTGGGTTGTCTCGTCAGAGGCGGCGCATGAAGGAAAGACTGAGGCCTTGGTGCCTTTTTCGTGCACATTCTCAGTTGGACACTCCCAGAGATTGCTCTCTGTAGAGTGACAACTGCTAGGAATTATCGTGCCTTTTTATTGAAAATGTGATACATGCAAGTAAATGGGTGAGGGGCTATGTGTTCTAATTATGAGTTCATAAAGTTTTAACAATAGGGATCATAGATTCCATTTAGGGTTGGATTAAGGGCGGGTCTATTACAGTTCAGCAATTATTTGTTTGATGTAGGCAGGTCTTCGGGAACTTCATGGAATGCCGATTCAGGACATAGCCTCCAGCAAGCAGAGTTAATTATCAGCCGATGCTCAGTGGCAGCCATCTTGTGATTACTGAGTACAATGCTAAGAAAAGAAAAATCTCAAGTATAGGTATTAGTTCTTATGGATCTCAATAAATAATGATAACTTATATAATTTTATAGGGATTTAAAACTTAATTCAAGGAATCCTAATATATTTATCTATTCTAAAGGCGTGAACCTATTGTTCACTTGGTGAGGTTGGGAGTGTCCTGGGCCAGTTTTGGCCTAATCCTATTTTATGTAAAGAAAATATTATTTTTAAGCTTTTGTCAAATGTATCTTGAAGGGCCTTCCAAAGGTCAAGAAGATTATTTCTGCCTAGATAGAACTTCAGCACACCCTCTATTGTGACCGTAGGGATGAAGCATTGTAATTAACAGTAGGTGGTCAGAGCAAAGGGGAGTGGTCGGGGGACTTTAGGGAAATCTTATCACATACTCAAGGTGTATGAGAGAGCTATGTAATTCTTTTATAGTAATATATCAGGGAGTCAGAGGGGGGTCACTTCCCAGTAAAGCTACTGCAGTCTCCGGAGCATACAGCAAGCGGCCTTGCCAACATGCTGAGTGGACCCAAGTTTTGCTCATATGTGGGGCAGGGGCGTACAGCAACGGCCTTGCCAACGTGCTGAGCCAACCAAAGCTGTGCTCAAAGGTCAAAGGCTCAAACAGATCCTGGGGCCCCACTGGGTCGGACTCCTCCAGTTGGGGGTGGTTAGGATGTGGGTGGGGCCTAGAGAGATTCAAAGGCATAAAAAGAGGTTGCTTCTGAGAGAGATCTGAACTGGGATCTCAAAACCTATGTGACCCATCTTGTTTTTCTCTGCCTCGAACAGAGATTTACTAATATGAATTTATTAACATTTAAAATCAGAATATTTCACAAAATTTATATTTACAGTTTCTCTTAAAACTCTCTGGTCTCAAGTTCCTTCTTGGTAACCATGGAGCTGAGCAGATGTTCTCTGTAGATGGTCACTTGTTCTCCAGTTTGCTACAGTCCCCAGCACTTCCACTGTCTCATAGACCAGCCTATTTTGCTCATGTGTTATCTGGCTATGTGATCCCCTGGGCTTGAGACCTCTGATCTAAAGAGAGAAGAGTTGGGAAGATAAAGTTGGAGAATTTGTGATAAAATCCCACTACCTCATGGAAGAGTGTATGAAGTGGCTCTCAGGTGGGTGGGCAAAGGCCGGAAGGCGGCCATACAGTTGAAAATTGTGACTGTCATTGTTGAGCATGGTGGAAGAGGACACTCAGGGAATTAGCCACAAATGCAGAAGAGCTGCACTCCTTGCCCACAAAGACTGAACACATTTTGTAGCTCTTGGTCTGAATGAGTGCAATCCTGCACAAGGCCTGTGCTGGACTCTCAGTGTAGCATATGGTTCTGGGGCAGAATAAGTTCAGATTTCGTAATTACCCAAGTAGACCAGCAATTGAATCTGAGACCACTTCAAACAATACCTATACCTCTTTGGGCACTGTGGAGAAGTCACAGCATAAATCCAAAATATGTGTCTCTGAGTGAGAGCACAAGTGGACAAAGTCTCTAACCTCGAGCCACACTTCCCAAGGGGATAGGTACGAAACAGGTAAGAGCTCACTTTCAATGCAAGAAGTCCCCCAGATAAATCACTCAGCCAGCAAGCGAAGACTTAACAGGCAGAATCCTCAGAGTGAAACATGTCCTTGTTCATCACTGCCCAGAGCAGCCAGATATGATTTCTAGGATATCTGATAAACATGGGGTTCCAGTGACAGTGGAAGGACTTAGAGTGCCTGCCTGTGTCACTGGAAGTCTGTCAGACACTGGGGCTGGCCCAGATTCTATTACCAGCTCAGATTTTTATGCTCTGCCTGTCTCTGGTTTACTTGTCAGTCATCTGAGAGCCCAACCTGACATTCAGAAATGCTTGATGTTGAAATCCTCCTGTACATTACACAGCAGTTGTTGGTCCTGAGTAGTACCACTTTTGAGTGTTGGTTTTTAAAAACTAGTACTAACACAGCAGTGTTCCTGGGACTGAGTGAAAAATAAGACATAAAACATTGTCTTTGCATTAGAATGCCTTCTTTTAATAGCCCACTGAGGTGAGGGCTCCAGCGAGATCTTCATGTTGGTGACTTACATGGAAAGTCACACCTTCACATGTACATGGCTGGGGGGGGGCAGTACTTTTACACAATATGGCCTTAAAACCACAGCTGAGCACACTTCTAATTGTTCTCTAAAAATTACCTTGATTATCATAACCCTTTTAATAACACGTTATTTTTCTAGGCTAGTGGTCTCACACCTTAGGGAGTCTGTAAAATCCCAGCGCCAACGCTGCACTACATACTATCCCAACTAAGTGGATGCTCTGGGGCTGGCGCCCAGACATCAGTATTTTTAAACCTCTTGGTAACTGGTATTGTACTATATACCCATCTGGCTCTTCCTTACCTTTCAAATTCCAAATTTATTTCCAGTCCTCTCTCAGAATTGGTTTTCAAAAATCGATTTCCCTCTCTCTTGTTCTTGCCCCAACTGGTTGCTACATTATTTGAAAATTAGCTTGACTTGTGAAAAACAGAATCCACAGATGTTTGGTTGGTAAAAAAACCCCAGAGATTCAAAGATGAGCATTTCTATACAACATCGTTTCAGAATCAAATTAGTTTGTGGCTTCAGTTTGTGGCTTCAGCTTAGAATCTCATGGAATGAAAGAATTTTCCCAACTGAAATTACAGTTCTCTTCACAGGATAACACCTCAAAGAGACAGGGAGCTAAAAATCAGCTCAGCAGCCAGAGTGACAACTTATGATTAAACATGATGGAAAAACAGAGTATCTCATACCCCCCACCTCCTAGACCTAATAGCAAAAGATACACAATCTGGGCCAATTTAAACCTCATGGAAAGTTGGAATATAAAATATAAACTATTTCTTTCTCAGACCACTGAATCCAGATTACATTTCTGATACTCCCATGTCTCTTTTGCACTCAGCAGAAATTTTTTTAATAATTATTTAATTTTATTCATCGTTATTTTTATTATTTTTTTAATCTGTCCAGAGAGAGAGAAACAGACAGAGAGAAAGTAAGAAAGCAAGCTGCCAGGTCCAGGACTCGAACCATAGTCAGCCATGTGGGAGTCGAGCACCTTAACCACCACACTGCTTCCTGGCCCCCTGCAGAAACTAGTTTAAACAATGCTGCACTCTATTGAAAACCTTGTGTACCCCAGAATAACTTAATTTTCCTCCCACTGTCTCAGCCTATCTTAGGGCTGATGCCATGCTAATAGGAAGGAATATTCTACTCTGGGTAAGAGACATTGTCATACACTGTTAAATGTCTTGCTTTCTGCATTCCCCATCATGTAAAATGAGGATAATAACAGTTCAACTAAGGACCTCTTCATGACTGGTATTGTACTATATATCCATCTGGCTCTTCCCTATTTTTAGCATCATAAGATTGACAGAGATAAGGAAACTTATAGGAATTCCCTCCTAGAAGGGTTGCCGCATGCATTCGCCAGAGGAACAGGGAGACAAAAAGAAATCACACCTCCCCCCGCAGGGGGGGATGGCCATGCTACAATACCTCCATTCTCCTCGGAATTTTGGGCACACATGCACACAAGCCAGGTGTGAGCTTTAAGCCTCCAGATCCAGGATTGAAACTATGGTCAGTCATGTGTAAGTCCACTGATGTGACCATTATGTCATCTACTGGCCTCCACTTGAGCATATTCTTTTCCCCAGCAACTGAAAATACAGTAACAGGTGCAATGTTTCTGCCCAAGGATCCTACCAGACACACTGAGTCCAAAGTTATTACTGGGGTATGATCACATAGGTACCTGCCCAGCAAGTGCCGTTCTTTCAGATTCCCAGAGGTACGTAGGTGTTCAGTATAAATTGCACTGTGCAGTCTAGGCACAGTAGACCACCTTCATATCTTAGAAAAGGGGTCAAATAAAAATTTACCAGATGCCAGCCAAGGGCCAGGCTTGTAAGCACTCTTCTAAAGATAGCAACCTCAGCCCTGCTATGCTATTTCTTTCCTGCTCACCTACCACCCTATGAATGAGAAGCTATGAAAACAAATGAACCAAAGTTTCCCTATTTTTAGCATCATAAGATTGACAGCTAGAGATAAGGAAATTTATAGGAATTCCCTTCTGGAAGGGCTTGGTCCTGAGTAATTTGGGAACATTCAGTGTTAAGAAGCTCATATGAGGTTGGTAGGTGGCATGGTGGCTAAGGTGTTGGACTCCCACATGGCCGTAGTTGTGGTTTGAGTCCCAGACCTGGCAGCTTGTTTTCTCACTTTCTCTCTCCTTCTCTGGTCAAATAATAATAAATAAAATATAAATGATTCTTAAAACAAAAAACTCAGATGAAGTTTAGATACTTCCAACTATACAGACATTGAAGCCCATGTGGGCCCAACTAAAAGAACAGACCAACCAAAACACTCACTGTGCCAGCCCGAGACAGACACCATGCTGGCCAGCTGCGGCAGCACAGCAGTGAGGCAGGGCAGGCTGTGCCCGTGGGCATACTCTGGCAGGCGGGGGTGACCAGGGCAGGAAGATCCTTTTGAGAATGACTATCTCTGTCCTTCTTTCATGGAAGAAATAAACTTTATAACAAAATCAAACAATACAAATAATTGTTAATAATTGCTTTCCTTTGAAAAGCACATTTAAAAAAATGGAGACGTATCCCTTCTCTTGTCTCCAAAAATGAGACTTTCCTTGGAATAAAACTGCAGAGGCAATGAACCCAACTCATCCAGTGACATAAAATCCATTTACCACAAACACAAACCATGTTTTCAGTAATAATTTACATATCTGAAATGAGAGAATTGGAAAGCTACCAGCAAAGCCCAAATAAATGGCCTTCTTCATTGAAATTCTTTTATAGCCAAAGTGACCTTTCTTAGTGCCAAGGTAGCACATTTATAGGATGCTATTTGCTCATGTAATTCACTGTCACATTTTCATAAATATTTCTGAAAGGTAAAACAGCTGCATACAATAATAAACCATAAATACTAGACTATATCCTTGAAAAGGTACTGCAAAAAATGAAATAAACTTTTGCCAAGAGAAAATCACTCACGATTTCACAAAGAAATGCCTATTTTATCAACATGTTACCTTTTATTCTTTATTCAAATATATATATTTATGTATAAAGTTACAAGCATATTGTACATCAATGTTCAGATTTTTTTTAACATGTAACAAATACTTTCCATATTTCTCCATAAATGTCATCCATTGCATTATTTGTTATATTAGGCTATGGCTTTACTTTTAATGTATTTTAAATAAATTCTTAATTTTTTAAGAGAGATTTTTGCTATAGGGCATGTACACTCACTGGAGAGATGAAGAGAGACAGAAACCAAGAAATCACCCTCCAGGGGCAATGGCTAGATCACAATTCTTTCTTCCCCAGTCTTAGGGTTTGGGACATACATGCACCTGGTGTGAGTTTTAAGCCACTGAGTCCAAGGCTCGAACTATGGTCGAGTACATGGGAGTCTAGCAATGTAACCATTACGTCATCTGCTGGTCCCAATTTTTAATTCATCTATATCCATGTTAAAGATTGACTAGTCAAGAGAAGACTATTAATGAATAAAGTCACAGTCCATGTCTTGCTATATCCCAGCCATTGTCGTTTCCTAGTAGCAACCACTTTTATTTCATTGTTCCTATTTTTAATTTTTTCTACTGATTATCTTATTTTACTAAACATTCTTATACTATTATTTCTTAATGCATTGCTTTGAATATGTGTTGATTATTACTTTTAGTTCCTTTATTGATTTCCTTTGTAATTAAATATACTTATTCCTTCATTTCCTTTTTTCATCTACAGAGATTAGCATTTTAACTCTCCAGTCTACAAAGAATGAAGAGTTACAGGTACCTTTATCAGTCCCTTCATTTTTCCTCCCTAATTGTAACTCATGTTTGTATTTATGACATGAATGTTGATGTTATTTGCTGCTGTTCTATAACCATTTCTGTCTCACTTGCATTGTCTGTATGTTAATTTTAAAAGTTGAAATCAGACCAGCAGGTGGTGTGAAGGTTAAGGTGGCTGGATCCCACATGACCTATTTCATGGTTCAAGTCTCAGATCTGGTGGTTTGAAAATCATCATGGAGAATGGAACATAAGGGATTGTGGTGTGGCCATCCCTTCTTAGGGAGGGTTATATCTCATTTTCCTTCCCTCCCTCTCTCACTTTCCTTTTCTCTCTCTCTTGTTTTCCTTTTCTCTCTCTCTTTCTCTCTCGCTTTCCTTTTCTCTCTCACTTTCCTTCCCCCCTCTCACTTTCCTTCCCCCCTCTCACTTTCCTTCCCCCCTCTCTCACTTTCCTTCCCCCCTCTCTCACTTTCCTTCCCTCTCCCTCTCACTTTCCTTCCCTCTCTCTCTCCTTCCCTCTCACTCTATGAGCCCACTTTCTGTAACAACAACAAAAAGCAGAAATCAATTGTGTGATAAAATGACAACCCATAACAAATGTCCACTCTCAGAGCCAAAGGTGCAGCATAGTCACATTTCCTTTCTATACAGCTTTTAATTTTATTTTTTTTCCTGGAATTTGTAGCCACCTTTGTTTTCATTTTTGCAGCATTTGTCTGTATTGCTTCCTTGAATTATGTAAAGGATCAAAGGTAGATATTGTTGTGGAATCCTTTTCCCCCACCTGTCCCAACTCTGATCACTCCTTTCTAAGCAATGAAAGACTGGTGTGTGAAATAACCTCAGAATGCAGGAGTTCAGATTCTTAATTCAAACCTTCTTCTAGGGAGATCTAAAGCAAGTAGGAGGAGAGGTATCAGGAAGGAAATAATTTCAGACTACTAGAATAAAATGAATGTTGCTAATGTCAGACAACTTCATGCAGAAGGGAAAAAATGATTTTCCAAAGTTTTCAGTCTTTTTCTTGAAGATGATGTATTTCTATTTTACAATTATAAACATTTTTAGGGAAAATAAAAGGGCATCAATATTTCATGAAAATCCTTGTTACAGAGGCAAGTCATCTCTGTATGACCGTATGCATTTGTGTTCAAATTCAGTGATAACACAGGATGAGCATTTGGCTCTGCCATTCTGGCACTAAACTCTGGGGTTCTGTTTTTGTTTTAATGTAGAAAGACATGTGGGTGCTTTTTAACTTCAGGGTCTCTTAACCCTACATATAAAAGCAATAGTACCATCAGCTACAGGAAGAGGGGGGAAAAAAAGACTTAAATCATACTGTTCATCACTCAGCTAAAAATAATCAGAGCTTAAGTACTCTGGCATTTACAGAATAAAGAAAATTTCCATTGTCACTGTTGTTAGCAAAAACAATATATTTCTCCACCTGCTGCAAGGAAACTGAAAAAAAAAAAATACCATTGAGCACAAAGGGATAGCACCTGGCTCTAATTCAATTCCGCCAAGAGGGCCAGAAGAAATCAATAAACACTTATTAACTAATCACTCGGCATCTTGCTTTCGTGAGTGAAATGGTGAGTACTGTACGAATCCAGAAAATAAACAACACTTAATATAGATGAAAAAGTAGAGGAATCGAAAACAGCTGTGGTGAGTGACTGGTTTTTCACATCAGATTTCCCAGGAAACTGTTTAGCTTTCTTTTTTCTATACCTTATTACGACCATCTCAGCGTGGAAAGGAAAAAGTTCAAGGCTAAGTATTGTAGTCATATTTTACTCTTCCTTCCAGAATTATCCTTTAAAGCCTTGGAAATTACACAGCATCCCTTATCAAAATCATTAGTCAAAACACGTGCAAAATGGGGTGAGGGAAAGATTGGGGAGATGTTGATCAAAAGATAAAAAATTTCAGATGGGAGAAATAAGAGGATTTATTGTACAGTGTGATAATTATAGCTAATGATATGCATAGCGTATTCTTGAAAATGGCTAAGAAAGTAGATTTGAAATGTTCTTATCACAAAAATATAAAAGTATATTAAGTAAGAGATGTCAACTAGCTCAATTTAGTCATTCCACTTGTATACATATAAAAACATGTTGTACACCAAAATACATTTTTTACTCACCATTTAGAAACAAAGTAATTAAAGCAAATGAAAAGTACAAAGTACTCAACTTATACACACAAAACTAAATTAAGAGTTATGCAAATAATTTAGGCAAAACCCCCCTTGAATTGTTTAAAAAACTAATCACCCCTTCCTTCATTTTTCCCTTCGAGTTTAAATCTCTACATGCAGCATGAGAGTCTCACTGTCTAGCTGTGGCCTACATACACACTTTGTCCTATCTCCTCCATGTCCCTGTATGCAGTTTCCTTAACACCACACTAAGCTACCTGTGCTTCTCCCCAAATACTGTTTTTCTTGGTCACATCTGCCTACCATCTTTACCTTTCTTTGACCAACTCTCACTAATCTTTTAGAAGTATTCGATTCTAGTCTAATTCTGATGCCCCTCTTTTGAACTCCCTAGAACCCTATGAACTCTGGAAATAACCATTATACATACCTCTATTCTAGCACCCAAGACAGAAGATGGACATATAAGTAAATGAAAAAGAGGGACTTACAGGATTGACCAGGAGATGGGGTGAGGCTTGTGAGAGTCCGGATGTGAACTCCATGGCATAGTCATGCTCACCACCAAGGAACAGAGCAGCTGCAGACCAAGGGGTACTGGAGTGGGCGAACAGCAGAATGTGCTCACAGAGGAAAACAACACAAGCACAATAAGTGAACCGCACCATGCATGTGGCAGATGCCACAGGAGGGGGAAAAGCCGAGTGCTGAGGCTCTTGGGAATGACTTCAAGGGGTGGGCAGAAGGAACAGAGCCTTAAAGGAAGAATTAAACTGAGAGGACTGACATAGGCAGGCAGAATGCTGAGAACCAGCACCTGGACACTGACTCTGGGCTGGGGCAACTGAGGAGAGCAAGGGAGGGGAAGAACTGAGATTCTGAAGACTAGAGTTCTGAGCCTGGTTTCTTTAATGAATTTATTCAGAGCACCTGCTATTTGGGGCACAGGTGCCAGCAGTAAATAAAAATCTCTGACCTCACAGTGCTTCCATTCCAGGAGTCCTGCAGGAAATTCCTAGGGTGACCTTGAGTGAATCACTTCACTGCTCAGGATCTACCTCCTTATCTGTAACATACGGGTCTCAGGTGTTTCTGAGGTCACTTTCTCTCCCATACTCTAAGATTAACAGGAAGAGGTTGGAAAGGCTGGTGGAACCAGATGACAGCAAGCTAAGGGACCTGGACTCCTGCATGTAAGTGATAGGAAGCCTCTCTTGACCTGTTAACCCAGAAGAACACTTCCAATGTGGAAGTTTAGGAAGATTCATCTGGTAGACTGAAGGCAGAAGAGAGAAAATTGGAAACAATTTAGGAGATTATTGGCCCTTACAAAGTGATGAAGTCTCAGATATACATCCTAAGATTCATAAATTATCCATTGATGTTAACGTGTATATCTTTTTTTAAAATTTTTTAGTTTATTAATCCTCTCATGAAAAATCTGCACAATCACCGCAGATAGTCATTGCAGAATCTTTACTCCTTCGACTTTTTGCCAGCACCAACATTGGCCTTTGCAGTCCCCTGACTTCCTTCATTCTGTTCTTGCGTTCCTTTCGCTGTTTTCTTGACATCTTTTTCTTCTCATAAAGGCCATGGCTTGCAAGTCTATGTTTGGGTTAATTTTTCTTCGCATAATCCAAAGAATCGTAAATCATGCCAAAGCCAGTTGTCTTGCCACCACCAAAATGGGTTCTGAACCCAAACACAAAGATGACATCTGGTGTGATCTTGTACATCTTTGCTAGTTTTTCCCAAATTTCTGTCTTAGGTACTGTTGCCTTCCTGGGGTGAAGGACATCAATGACCATTTGTTTCCTCTGAAGTAGTCGGTTGGTCATGAATTTCCTGGTTCGGATAGTTACTGTGTCATTCATGATGGCGGTATATCCTCAAGCAGCCACGGATGAAAAGACAACATGTATGATAATACGCAGTGTATTCATGCTGGGAAAATTAATTCTGCATGCTATAATGATATTCAGTGATTGAATATATAAAATTTAAAAAAAAAAAAACAGAACCATGAGTAAATAGCACGGATTTGGTAAACCATATATTAGCTTCTTCTTAAATATACTGGCTATATGGGCCAGCTGATGGCGTGGTGGTTAAGGCATCTGGATCCCATATGGTTGAAAGTTTGGTTCAAGTACCAGACCCAGACACAGCAGCTAGAAAAACAAGTGGTGGGAGGGGGAGCAGGGCCAGCAGGTGCAATAGTGATTAAGAAGCTGTATTCTCACATGGCCAACTGTAGTTCGAGTCCCAAACCTGGTAGCTTGAAACTCATGCTGGGCATGTGTGTGTACATACCCAAAATCCCAAGAGGAGAATGGAGGAGAAGAAATAACAGCATGACCATCCCCCCTGGGGAGTGATTTCTCACTTCCTATCTCTCTGGCAGGAGTATGCACACTCTAACAGAAATCTCTCTTAAAAAAAAAACAGAACACACACACAAAATTCTAGTTTTCCTTTTTTTTTTTTTCTTTACTTTCTCTCTATTCATCTGTCTCTATGGTGAACACATGCACCCTATAGCAAAAAATCTCTCTTCAGAAAAGAAAAACAAGTGGGGCATGTGTGAGTACATGTCCCAAATCCAGAGGAGAATGGAAGAAAGGGATTGTGGGATGGCTAACCACCCTAGGGGAGGCACCTTCTCACTTTTCCTCTTTCTCTCTGGTGAGCACATGCACCCTATAGCAAATTAAAAACGACAAAATAAGGGAGTAGTAAATGGCATAATGGTTACATCACTGAGCTCCCACATAGTTGACCACAGATCAAGTCCCAGACCTGGCAACCTAAAGTTCATATCAAGCACGTGTGCATGTGTGCCCAAGATCCCAAGAGGAGAATGGAGGAGAAGGGGCTGTGGAATGGCCATCCCCTCTGGGGCATGATTTCTCACTTTCTGTCTCTCTGTCCAACTAGTGGGAACACCGTATAGCAAAAATCTCTCTAAACAAAACAAAACAAACATATTACTATAGGGCACATGCACTCACCAGGGAGACAGAAAGCGAGAAGTCACCCCCACAAGGGGCATGGCCACGTCACTTGGGATTTGGGGCACACACACACACACACACACACACACACACACATGCACCTAGCATGAGTTTTAAGCCAGCGGATCTGGGACTGGAACTATAGTCAGCTACGTGGGAGTCCAGCAAAGTACCCATTACATCATCTGCTGGTCCCCAAATCCTAGCGTCTTAAATAACTAGTTATAGAGGCTTCATTCCCATGATACTGACCAAGACTGGCAGAATGGGGAGATCTTCGCAAGTGAAAGACACTTTGGATCGCTGTATAACACTGGGGGTAAGTGTACATGAGCTGCCTCGTGGGCTCCAAAGGAATGTCCCACATACCAGGAAAGACCTTAAACATATCAGCTATAAAACCCAGGGTATGGCTGGTGCTGTGTGTAAATATGTCTGGCTATATTTTAGAAGATGAATGAAGCTCAAGTAATGTGAGTCGTCTTCTCTGGCGCCCTGGTAGTAAGTGCAGCATGTGGAATTTGCTATCTTTAGCCCTCTCCCTTGAAAATTCTGGAGTGCTTATCACCCTAGTAGCTAATCACTAAGGCATCTCTAGTTTAGCCTTCCCGTGGCTAAAGAACTTTAGAAGTCATTCAAAGATAAATGTCCCCTGCCAGAAAATGCCTTAAAATAGAACATGTATGGGTTTCCCTGAAGCAGGTAATAGGCACTTACTAAACTATCATCCACGCCAGTCCTACCTCCTGCCTTTAAGAACAGGTCCTAGTCAGCCCCCTTTTGCTAAGCTTAGCTCCTTTACACAAGGTCCTCAGGAGAAAAGTAATCCATTTAGAAATCAGTGGAGTTCAGTGACTGGATCTCACTTCCATTCCTCTTGGGTGAAAAGCATACTGGAGAATGATGGGATTTAGAATGATAGAATTGTTCAAGTCAAAGGCAGATGGACTTTGCCAACAATAATGATAAAGGCATTTACAAAGGGTCTACAGA
This sequence comes from Tupaia tana, assembly GCA_026018925.1. Lineage (NCBI taxonomy): Eukaryota > Metazoa > Chordata > Mammalia > Scandentia > Tupaiidae > Tupaia > Tupaia tana. The sequence goes on along the minus strand of JAKSZU010000023.1, from coordinate 38,707,834 downwards.
CATTAAACCATAAGCAAATGCCCAGTTGCAATGTACATTTTGTTTTAATCCTCCAGCACAACCCTTCACTCCTACCTCCTTCTAGAGTATGAGTAATAGCCACATGACTAGACACCAATAACATCACTCTGTCTTTATTTCTGAATATTATATAAGCAACTTCTCAAATTCTTAAAGCCATAATATCTTACAATGTCATAGGCAACCAGAGTTTTATGTGATCACCAGGCAATAGCCAGAACTACTCGTACTCCTTGCTTTTGTCCTGACCAGAAGATTATTAGAATTTTCTGTTTTATGCATTTTATATGGGTGTGGCGTGATTGATATCCAGAGGGGTGAAATAGTTTATCCACTATTTCAGGAAGGAAGAGGAGACCCTTTCCACTAACATAGATGAGTTTTTCACTTGGATTAAATTTAACATCAAAACATATTTTCAAGTCCAGCATGTGGCCCAGTGGTTAATGCAGCTGGACCCTACATGGTCAACTATGGTCCCCGACCCAGCAGCTTGAAAAACACTCCAGGCACATGTGTGTGCATGTCCAAAATCCCAAAAGGAAGGAGAAATAGAGGAAAAAGGATTGCAGCATGACCATGCACAATGAGGGGCACTTTCTCAATTTCTCTTTCTCCTTCTCTCTCTCTCTCTGGTGAGAATACATACCTTCTGGAAAACAAAACAAAACAAAACAAAAACATACTTTACATTCATATTCTGTCCTAATATTAAGTTCTGACAAGTGAAACAAATACTCAGGCACAAACATTTCTCTGGTTTATTCCATAAAGAAACACTGTGTCATCGTTCTTTATTTGCTTCTAGTTTAAATAACTTGGGTTTAATTGCCTGTCATTGCAAACCAACTTATTACTAACCAGACTAGCCTCTTTTGAAGATAAAGAAAAAGTCTCAAAATACCTGCAATCCAAGATGCCTGGGACTAGGAAGCCTTTCAAGTCTCTGCTGTGTATGGCCTCTGACCACTTGACAACACTTCTCCCAGGAAGTAGTGCTATTCAGTTGAAAGTGATGTGAGGCTCAGAGACAGGCAGAGGGGACAATAAGGTGTTTCAGTTCTGATCTTTCCAACAGTTCCCAAGATCTATGGAAGACAGTGCTGAATAGAATAGAAGGAAGCTGGGCTGGACTCCTCGCCCTGATCTGAACTCCTTCAAGTAATGCCTATGAACCTCTGAAGGTGTGATAATAACTGCTATTTATTGTTTATTCAGTGTCAAGCATTATGCTAAGGGTTATATGTATACTAAGTCTTGAAAACTCTCACAGCAACACCTTATGTATTTTCCATTACTTTTTATAAATAAAGAACCTGAGGGTCAAGTGGTGATACAGTGGTAATACAACTGGATCCACATGGGAAAGGTCCTGGGGTTCACATCTGAGGACTGCCCTGAGCACACAGGGTCCACACATGCATACCTGCAATCTGGCCAGCAGACACTGGGGATGGATTGCATTTGTGAAAGAACTGTTGTGGGGGGTGTGTGTGGGGGAGGCATGCCTGTTCTCTCACTCTCTTTCTTGCTGAAGAAATGAATACATAAATGTTGTTTTAAAAAGACAAAAGTTTTTTTTTTTTAAAAAAAAGAATCTAAGGAGTCAAAAATATATATGACATGCTCAAGGTCACCCATGTAATAAGTGGCAGGAATGGGACTGGACCTGGAAGAATCTAGCTCTATAGCTCATGTACTTGACAATTCGGCTATAAAACCTCCCACATGAAGGTTATCAAACTCAAGCTGTATGGCTGCTCTTCTTGCTTCCCTAGGCTATCAGATTACCTTCCTAACCACAAAGGGTTACATGGTTTCTGCCAGGTTTCTTTCAAAACACTACCTCACATAAGGATAAATAGATCAATGAAACAGAAGAGAAACTCCAAAAATAGGCCCACACATATGTGGCCAATTGATTTTCAACAAAAGCACCAAGGAATTCAATAGGAATAGGAAAGTCTTTTCAACAACTGGTGCTTGAACAATGGAATGTCTATATATATATATATATATAAATGGACTTCAACTTCTAGCTCACTCCATATACAAAAATAAATTCAAGGTGGATCACAGACATAAATGTCAAAGTTATGACTATAAAAGTTCTAGCAAAAAAAAAAAAAAAAAGACAAAAACATGACCTTGGAGCAGGATAGCATTCCTCAGACAGGTGCAGTGGGTGCTCTGCTGCACCCCTCAGATAATTCCTGTAGAGCAAGTCCCTCATCACCTCACTGCAAGTGCTGGCACTTGGGGCTCAGAGCTGAGTCACTCCAGACATTTCCCTCAGCAAAAGGGATTTGTGTCACCTAGGGAACCCTCATCCAATGGTTGGCCAACCTGAGAATATAAGGACCTATACCTGTGCCTCAGTTTGAGGCAGTTTTAAAGATTGTCTCATGAGAAATAAAACATATGTCCATAAAGACTTATTCATTAATGTCTAGAGTAGCCTGATGAAAACCAAAAACTGCAAAGCCAAATGTCTATTAATGAAGGCTGAATTTTAAGAATGGAGAGATTCACACAAAAGAATAATATTTGGCAATATAAAGGATCAAACTACTGATACACCCACTGTTCTGGATGACTTTAGAAACATTAGGATGAACATGGGCCAGCCAGGTGGCATAGCGGTTAAGGGGGATGGATTCACATGCATGGTTAGAGTCCCAAACCCAGCAGCTTGGAAAATATGTGAGGCAAGTGTGCGTGCATGCCTGATATTCTGAGAGAAGGAATTGCAGTATAGATGTTCCCTCTAGGAGGTGATTTTTCACTTTCTTTATCTGTCTCTCCCTCTCTCTCTCTCTCTCTCTTTTTTTTCTTTTTTCTTTTCTTTTCTTTTTTTTTTGTCTCTCTGGCAAGCACACATGCCCTATGTCAAAACTAAAATAAATAAATAAACAAGAAAACAAACAAACAAATAAATAAAAATTAGGATGGGCAAGGCTGGCCCTGAAGCTTAGTGGTTAAGAGAACCTGATCCCATGTGGACAATTTCATGATTCAAATCCCAGCCCAGTGACTTGAAAAACACACCAGGCACATGTGCATGAGTGCTCCAAATCCCAACAGTATAAAGAAATGGAGAAGGGATTGCAGCGTGACCACACCCCACTGGGGAGTGCTTTCTCCCTCTCCCCTGTTCCTCTTTTTTGGCCAAGTGCACGTGCCCACTGGCAATTAAAAAAATAAAAACACTAAGTTGAGCAAAAGAAGACAAGATTAAAATACATATGGTATGATTCCACCAATATGAAACACCAGATCAGGTAAATGAAATATGTTGCTAGAAATTACAATGTGGTTGTCCCTGGGATGGGGAGAGTGAAATTGCCTGAAATAGGGCAAGAAAAAACTGTCTAGATTTACAAAACTGTTCTGTATCTTAATCACACTAGTGGTTACACAGATGTATAAAATGTACCAAAACTCATCAAACTGTACACATAATATCTGTGTATTTTGCAGTGAGAAAATTCACCTTAATAAAAAAGTTTGCCTCACATCTGAGCTAGCTCTCATTGCCCACGTGTGGCTAGGGAACTCTACTGCTGTCAATCCCACCACAGTGGATTTTAGAATGGTTCATATCTCAGCTCTCATGTTCCAGTCTAGTCCCTTGAAACGTGCCTATCTGGCTTCACTTGGAACTTAACCCATCTCCTGTCATTCTCTCCTCTATTGCACATGGCAGAATTTCCCTACATTTAGAAGTGTTAAGGTTCTTTGAAGACTGTAACAACTTCTTTCTGCATATCTTTCTATCTCTGAATGCACTGGTTCTAGAAGACTAAACTCACTATTTTGCCAGCTAAAAGAATCAACTGCTCCTCCATTCCCAGACCAGTGAGGACTGAAGAATAATAACAATAGCAATAACAACAGTTTTATTTCTAGAATGCTTACCATGAATCAAGCAGTGTCCTAAGTACTATATATACATTTTCTCACTTAAAAATGTAGAGCCAGCAAGTAGCGTAGTGGTGAAGGTGCTGAACTCCCATATAGTTGACCATGGTTTGAGTCCCAAACCTGGAGTCTTGAAGATCATGTGTGATCTTCATGTGTGACCAGGTAGGTGCATGTGTGTACATTCAAAATCCTATGAGGAAAATGAAAAAGGATTGTGGCATGGCCATGCCCCCGAGGGGAATGCTTTCTCACTTTCTTTCTCACTGTCTCTCTCTCTTGTGAGCACATACATCCTATGGAAAAAAAAAAAAAGAGAGAGAGAGAAGTTGAACAAACCCTAAAGGTAGGTATTAAACCCTCATTTCAGGGAGAAAGACATGGAAACTCAGAGACATTCTGCAACTTATCCACAGTTATAGACTAATAAATAAAATATCCAGGACTCAGACTCAGCTCTCTCTGACCCCAAAGTCTAGGTCCTTTCCGCTAGATACATTTCTGCTTTTAATATATGATTAATAAAATATCTATCCCTTGTTTAAATAAAAATAATATTAATAATGCAGTGATTATCATGAGTATTTAAAGCAATTCTATAAAACAAATAATAGCTCTTTTTAATTTAGAAGGGACATCAATTTGCAGGCTCTGATTTACCCTGAATAGAGCCCACCCAGGGCCACAACCATGGAGCAGCTGCATACAGCTGCTGAGTGTCCTAGAAGGCTCCCAAACTGTCACATGCTATCACAGTCACTTTTCTGTTCATGTTTAATGCAATATATTTTATCTGCTCTCAATTATAACATTATCATTCAGAGCACATACTGCTGTCATTAAAAAAAAAAAAAAAAAAAAAAAAAAAAAAAAAAAAAACAAAAAACTAATGAGATTCAATTTAGGCAACTAGATACAACTTCAAACTTTCCCCAAGGGATATGTGTAGTCTTGTGTGTTGAGAAATCTTTCTTGAAACCATTAGGCCATCAATATGTTCCACTTCTCTTTGCTAGGAACTATTCACAGCAAAGAAGGCAGAGTTGGCACTGACCTGAACGTGAGGAAGGATGGGACTCAGCTGGTATGTACATGTGTGTGGTGTATGTGTGTGGACATGCAAGTGTGTAAGTGTGTGTAGAAAGAGAGCCAGAGAGTAAGATAAACAACGAGACCAGGACTCTACAGAGCCTATTGGCTAAAAAATGAGAGATGCGCATGGAACTAGCATGTGTCAATCAATCTGAGGAGGCAGCCAAGGTTATTACTCAGTTATTCATATGCTAAGGATCCAGGGTCTGAGTTGACTTTTTTCTCTTAAAAAATTCTTTTTACTCATCTTTCTTTCTTCAGTTGTCAATCTTTTTAACATTTCACTCCTGCTTAGTACTTCGTTGGAGACACCACAGAGAAAATAAAGAGACCACATTTAAACCAGCCAATTTTGTTTTCTGACAGCATCTTGAATTCAAGGCACTGTGAGGAAAGTGGTTTGAACCATCAGGTAAAATAATATTTCCTTTTCTTAGTCATCTGTAAATTTAGGTTACCCTGTATCATTCCTGGTCTTTTACTCTCTATTCCTATTGCAACATGCTTTTACCTTCCATTTTATCTGTGTTTACTTTGATAAAAACAATGTAAATATTTAAAGCTCCTGGACAAAGGCATGAGTCAGATTTTAAACACTTAGTTTGGGGAATTGGAAAGAGACATGATGCAGGACCAAATCCCTTCCCATAAAATAGCTGTTGGCTGGATCTCGAGATGTATGCTGTATTTTAAAGGTTATAACGTCAGAACTGTCAGCTATTTTTTGAAAAACCAATGTTTTCTGCCCCATATACCATTAAAACTACTTATAAGTTAAGCCACTAGGACACTTGGGGGTACACTCTACTCTGAAAGTGATGGAGCCCACTGCTGGGGATGCGACACCCCAGAATGCACGGGCTGGTCACGGTCAGGCAGAACACAGTTCCCAGCTCTGCCTGCCTTGCTCTTCATGCAAATCCCAGGCAACAGCTGCATTTCTCTCGGCTACCATCACTGTGAGACAAATCAGATACTGTGCTGCCTTTTTTCTCATTTCTGTTGGCTACTTTTAAAAGCCTCCAGTTTAATCATCTTGGAGCTACTTAAGAGCATCCAACTTAATTGTTGTACATCTTTGGCAGAACTAAGTAAGCATTGTGATGCCTTTTGCTAAGATTACATGCAACTTGAAACACAGCAGAACATGAAAATCAAGTCATCTCCTGGAAACGTATCCTGGACAAACAACAAAAGAAAACAAAACAAAACAAAAACAAACATGAAGTAGCTATTGTGTCAATATCTGAAAAAATGTCTAGAAATATATATATTGAGATTCCACTCAGGGCTGTATCACTGGTAACTATTATTTTCCTAAACCTAGTTTGATCACCCATTATGCCAGAACCTTTGCACATATTATCTAGACTTTGCAACCACTTTATGAAGTAGGTATTAGCCTATTTTACAGATATAGAGATGTGGTTTCAAGAAGTTAAGTAACTCATCAAAAGTCTGTCATCTAGAATGTGAATTAGGAAAACAATATAGTAAGTACTTCATCTGGATCTTTTCTGGCATTTATACAGAGGAAATAGAAAAGAAAAGTGGAAATAAGAAGGAACTGTAAGAATACCATAATGGAGATACAGTCTTCTTAAAAAAAACATTCCCTTCATTCATTATGAGCAAGAGAGACAGAGGAAGAGAGAGAGAAAGGAAGAATCTCCCCCTCAAAGGGTCTTCATGCTGCAATCCACCCCTAGCTTCAGCCAACCTTGTCATGGGTACTCAGTCATCTATAGCATGTCCAGGGAGGTTTCCGGATGCAAACCTAGGATCTTCTATGTAGGTCAGTCTCAAAGAACTTTGCATTACCACTTTGCCACCATTCAGCCTTCCAAAAACAGAAATTAGTGAAGTAGGATTTGCCAGTCAGGGTCAGTCATTTGTGGATGCTTATTGGTGAATTCAAAAGAGAACAGGGAGAAGATTTGATCAACGTGACTACACTATTCCTGGAAAACTACCTTCAAATGAATTGATCACTCAACAAATTCACTGATGGAAGAAATGGGAGAGAGAGACACATAAGAAGGATGGGATAGTATCCCCTACCTACAAAGGATGTGTAATCCCAATTGTGTGGCAACTTAAACATGGAGATGACAATTTAAGGTACCAATTGTTATGTGCCAAGTTACAATTCTTATGACTGGAGAGGACAAAGTTAACACAGATTGTGTAGTCAAGAAGGTTGGTGAGGAGCTGAAACCTGAGTGGAGCCTTAAAGGACCAAAGCTTTATGAGCCATGACACTACCAAAGCCTGAGTTTCTTCATCTTAACAAGGAAACAGCAAGCGTATACCCTTCACAGCACTGCCGTAAAGACTGAGAGGAATAACCCATGTAGCACAGTTAGAACAGTGCCTGGTATACAGTGAGCATCTATGAGTGAGCTCGCACTTGTAAAGCAGTTTCATAAAGGCAAATGCTTAGTTGGCTAGGGTGAGTAAGTTTCCACTGAAGACCTCCAGGCCTTAGCATCTTGGCAGAAATGCTCAATAAACAAATTGGCTGATGCTCAGGCAGGCTCCAGCAGAGCCCGCCGTCACTGCTGGCTCAGTTCACACTCCCTGTGCAAATTTCCCATCTGAGAGCAGGCCCTGTGCCCATAGACAGCCATCCAGAACCCAGGCCATGCATCACGAGTTGCTGCATTTCCAGTTTTGTGCTGCCTCAGTTGGAGAATCAGTCACCAGTTCTAAGAAAAAAGGATCTGAGTACTCCTGTTAGGTAGGTCTTGGTCCATCCTTAGCTCCAAGCTCTTTTCCTCTGTCTCTTCTCTGTTAAGAAACAACTCCAAGTAGCAGGAGAAGCTCCAGATATGAGGCCAAGGCCCTACAATGCCACTTTCCAGAAGAGCAAACCTTTGTCCCTCAGCCCCTTTACTTCCCTGCCAATTTCCTCATTCATAAAACAGGAAAATACATCCCCTCCTCAAAGAATTGTTACAAGGTTCATATGAGATTTTGTGGGTGAATGACTCTGCTAAGTATAAGTAGCAAAATAAATGTCAAATAAGTATTCGTACTGGGACCATTTATTCATTCACTGTATATTTACTGAGCATCTTCTACATGCTAGGAACTCTTCTCAGAACTGAGGTTAAGGGACAAAACAGACCAAAATCCCTGCTTCATGGTGCTTAGATCCTGGGGTCTATGTTGCCCCAGCATGTAGACGGTAGACAGTGTGGCAAAGCACTGGTCGCTAGTAGCTACTGCCCTAGCTAAAAGCCATCTCCCCTGCTTGCCTAAAGTTGCTTTGAACCTGCCTTTGCCACGAGCCCTGACTTGGTCCCAGTTTTCCTTCCAGTTTATCTGGATGCTTTACTTGACTTTCTTTATCCTGGCTCACAGTCTTGCTTGTCTTGCACCTAAGCTGCCAACATCCTGGCAAGACATTCCCATAAAATACCCAGCTGGAAAATGGAAAACCGGGTATATGCAAGTTCAATAAGTTAATTTTGCATCTGGGCCACAATATTGATTACATCCGTGAAAGATGAGAATCATGGCCAAGAACTGAGAGTCAGCATCCTTTATGGCCAGCTGTGTCCAGTCTGTAAGCAGCATAGCCTGTCAACAGCTTTTCTCAGCACATCTGGCCCGAGAGTTCTGGGCTTTGGAGTTCTGTGCCAATGAGGGTACCAGGAGAATGCTCACTGTTGATTTTCTGGCATCGCAATTACAGATCTCAAAATAACTCTTCAGCAACAGGGTGAGAGGTGGAGATGGGACAGGCCAGGTGGAAGTCATGTCAGGGGGCGCAGATAAAGGGCTCTACCCACTCAAATCTGCTTAGATGGAAACAAAAGCCTTTTTTTGGGAAAATGTCTCAGCACATGGTTGTTATAGCAGCAGGTAGAAGGAAAAGCCTTCAGTTCCTTAGACAAACTTGCAAGTCAAACCAATGTGGTTGCCATAGTACCAAGGCTCCTACAGGGGCGAGAAAAAGCAGCATTTTCAAACACTTATTAGTAGCACAGTAACATTCAAATAAGTGGCAATGTGACAGATGAAAGTATCACAATGCTCCTTCAATTCGAGTGACCAAATATACGCTGATGAGCACTTTCTATGTGCTAGGCACATTATTTTAGATATAGAGGGGTGCTGAAACGAATCATACACTGTTCATGCTCTAAGCCTTAGAGTCCAAGGCATTTATAATCAAGCTTCGGAGAGAAATGTTTCACAAAGAGTACTAAAACAACAGGTAGAATGCGATACCTGCTAAAGGAAAGGCACAAGCATCCGTTCATTTATCTACTCACTCATAAAGAAAATACTTGAGTTCAAGTTCTGCTTATAAGCACTGAATATCCAGTTTGAGAAAAACAAACAGGGTATCTCAAAATCAAGGGCAGGGCAAGACCTGAGCAATATATGATAAATAAGACAGATAAATGATGATGAAGACATATAGATGGGTGGATGGAGAGAGAGGGAGAATGAAGTGACATTCATTATGAAGGTGACAGGATCCTATGATAAAAGTGCCCCTTGAGCATGGAGGTAGGGAAATTATGATAGCTGGAAGGGGAAATGTAGACTCCATGGAGGAGGCAACATGTGAGCTTGGCCATGGATGATGAGTAGGTTTTCAGCAAACAGGGGAAGGACATACAAAGGGTATCCAAAGTCCGGAAACGAAACAAAGACATAGAGGTGGAAGAGTACAGTGATACTTGTGAACAACTGAATGGTTGGGTTTGGCCAGAAAATACAGAGAGTGTTTGAAGGAGGAGGCTAACAAGGTCTATCTGGGGACAACGGAACATAGTGGCCCCATATTGCCTGGAGTCAGCCTGCTGGCTCTCTCATTTCCTACATGTGCGACCTTTAGCAAATGATTTAGGTTTTTGGTGATCCAGTTTCCTTCTCTGAAAACTAGAGGTTATAGAATTGTTTTAAATCTAAATGAAGTTATACAATTCCCGTGTGTTGAGCAGGTTTTGACACACAGCAATACATCCCATGACTGAGCAAACGGTGATGGATCCAGTTAAGCCCTTGAACGGGCTGGTACAAAGCGAGAGGGTCCAGAGGCCCTCCCCCAAACTTCGGGAAAGTAGCCACATTGTTTTGAGGTAGATTGAGGTAAATAAAGCTTGTCGGGCCCCGCTTTAGTTTAGATTTGAATTTTCTCTTCTGGATCCTGCTATTAAGTTGGGCCTTAAAGCTTGATCTCGGGGCACTGGGTCCCACCTCATGAAAGCACTTTCTCCCACTTCTTTCCCTGTTGACTGAGGGTAGAATGCTGCAGAGATCACAACTGCAGAGGTTTTCCGGGCGTTCCAGTGAGGCGGATCAGGAGACTGATCACTGTTTTTCTCCAGGGAGCCATGTGCCTCACCTGGAATGGTACAATCATTTTATATCGAACATAATCACTGAATTAAAAACCACTAAAACAGGACTAGGAGGCTCATCTATCAATCTCACCGTTTTCCTGTAGTCTCAGCTTAAACGGCCTCAGGAAGACACCAAAGATAAAGTCAACATTAGATGCGAGTCTCACAGACTAGAATGGGGGCTGCTGAAAGCCGCATCTCTAAGCTACAAATCCCTGCTGACTCTAAAGAGAAGAGACACAAAGTTAGCCAGCCCTCACGATAAGGAACTAGATGAGGAAAAACATAAAGACTACAATGAAGAAGCAAAACTTCTCTTCTCACGTTGTAAAACCAGGCTATGACCCAGAATCTAGTCCAATGTTATTATATATTTGGAGGAACTGAGGTAATTCAAACTCCTTAGGGGTTGGTTTGTTCTTTGTGCTGAGTTCTTACGTCTTTTCTGTGATTTCCCTTTGTGAACTGGTAGCTAGGCTGGCTTTTCTAAAGGGGAAGATGAGATTGTGTAAGGAAAGTTAAAGGGTTTTTGTCATTTATTGGCAGAATAACAAACTATGAATAAAACTATAGTTCACTTTACACCTATTCTCCTCCTTCTTACCTACTTTGCTAACGATACTTCATTGGATATGGAAAATATGTGTCACATAAGCAAGGTGAAGGAGAAATTCTGATGTAAAAGATTATTCCTGGCCAGCTGTGGTGATTCAGCAGTAATGCAATGCTGGACCACACGGAAGGTCCCCAGTTTGTTTCCCAAGGTCTCCCAGTGCATGCAGGGTGTGTACCCATGTGCCTGTGATCCTGGCTGGCTGAGTCTGGGGGTGGATTACAACACGAGAAATCCTGCTACGGGTACCTCTCTTTCTCTCTTTCTCAGAAAAAATAATAATTTTTTAAAAAATAGCTTATTTGTGACGGAGAAGCCACACAACTTTATGAGTTAATTCTCTCCTTGGGTCTTGATTTTCACATTTGCAAAAGAGTGAGGTTGGAATAGGAATCTCCTGGACTCCTTGCAACACCTAGAGTTTGTGAATTTCGGGGAGTGTATTGTCAATAGATCAACTAATACTGCTACTGGAATTAGTTTCAGGGTTATAAAAACAATTCAGAAATTTGTAATCATTCTATACTTCCATATGTATAAAAAAGGACTCAGTTATTTTGTTTTGTTTTTGAATCATGGTGTAACTTCTTAAAAACTAATCCCTGCTCAATAAATACTGAATGTCTGCCCTCTGTAGCAGAAACTGAGAGTGAAAAATAATACCAGGGACCTCCAGCATAGATACCAGAGCCTGCGTAAGAAGGGGGGAAGGCATTCAGGGAACAGATAAAAAGCATTTAACAAGCACAAGCATGGAAAGTTATCTGTTGATGATGATGTAAATGATAAAAATCTTTCACTTCTTTGACACACACTTCATGCATGCTGGAAGAAACCATGTTACAGGCTGTAAAGATGTAAAATGATTAAATTTAAAAAAAAAAAAAAAAAAAGAAAGAAGAAACAGAGTCTGAAGGACCTACAAGACAAAACGAAGAATCTCATATGATTATATATATTGATTATATATATATATATAAACAAACAAATCCTGTCATCATCAAACCTGGGACCTAACCAATATTGTGCTCGTTAGAAAGGTCCTCATCCAAAGACCAGAAGATGGTGTATTAGTAATGCAACTGGACTCACACAGGGAAGTTCCAGGTTTGTGTTCTAGGGCCTCACTGTTAAGGCTGGGCCTGTGCATGCTGTGACCTGGGCTGGCTGAAACTGGAGCTGGATTGGGGCATGAAGACTGTTGGAAGTATCTCTCTCTCTCTCTCTCTCTCTCTCTCTGCATCTTTCATGGAAGAAACAAATAAGCTGGGATGAAAGAAGGAGAGAGGAAAACAAAGGGAAGAGGAGAAGGGAGGAAGGGGGAAGAGAGGGAAGAAAGAAGAGAAGAGAAATTATCTTTATCCAGCCAAAACCTGGGCAGGATTCTAAGTCAGGGTTTTCTCTTTTCAAGTAACCCTCTTTTCATAGGGTTAATTGATGTACATGTTCTTATGACTGAAAGGCTGTGTTTTATGAAAAATATCCCATTGTTTTTATTAATTTGTTCTGACTTTCCCATTGCTTAAACAAAACCAAGTATATTAAGAACTCTGAAGATTATAAAAGACAAGAAAGATTATCCAGAGGAAAAAAGCTGAAAGCAGAGCGGTTGAGAGGAAAAAAAAGAAGAAAATGATAAAAGGGAGAATTCAAAAGACATAAAGATGAGTTCATAGTTTTTTCTTGGTTATTTATTTGCTATATACTTTCTAAACTTTTTTTCAGGGATGCAACATAACAGGATTTAACATCTGGCAACAAACTGCATTTTTTTTGATTTGATGGCATAGCCACTAGGAGGTATCACAGCCTCTGGCTATTGAAAGTAATTTATTTCCAGAAATACAAATAATGTTTTGTTATTTAATTTTTCATAGTTCTTAAATGATCAGAAATGTCTTTCATAATATTTAAATGAATGAATGAAGTAAACATTATATTCCCAGTACTAGTTTAGCCACATTCGTATGAAAGATCCCCAGTGTCATCCAGGCATCTTTGAGTCCCTCTAGCGGTGAGGCAGCTTGTTTCTTTCTGTGATATTCCATTTCAGTTTAGCTATTAGAAAATACTTCTTTTTGTTGAAATAAAATCCATTCTCTAATTTTCTATTGCTTGATCTCATTGTTCCCTATTTTTAGAAGAAATATTTAATTTTATTTATCATTATTATTATTTTTTGGTTTTGCTACAGGGCTTGTGAACTCACCAGAGAGAGAGACGGGGTGGGGGTGGGGAGTGAGAAAGCAAGTCATCAGGTCTGGGACTTGAACCACAGTCGGCCATGTGGGGGTCCAACTCCTTAACCACCATGCCACCTGCTGGCCCCTCTGTTCCCTATTTATAACCATGTATATTTATGTATAGCCTATCCCGTCTATGTCGCAAAATTCTTTTTTATTTTACAGTTACAGTCATCTTCTATGTGTCTCGAGGGTTCTCTCCACGATAGGCCCAATGGTTCCTTCCAGAATGCAGTGCTCATACTCTTCACTGTCCCAGGCATTTTCCTACCAAATCCTTCTTCCAATTTACCTTTGTCTCTTTCAGTGTAGCCCAAATTCCCCTTACTTCTCAGGCCACCACCCTGTTGACTCGCAGTAATTTTACTTAGGTCTTGTTCATCTGTACCACTGCTGTTGGTTCTCTTTGCGTTTGAATCTAATTGGGACCCCCACATTTATTCCTATTAATATTCATCTTCTTAGCTGAGACATATTATCTCAAACTATCAAGATCTCTTGTTTTATATTCTGTCATTCAGTATATTAGCTACTCTTGAAAGTTTTATGGTATCTACAAATTGGTAAGTATGCCTTTTTTCAACCTAATTCATAGACAAAATTGTTGAACGGACAAATCCACAAGAAAACAAATGAACATGACTAGAAAATGGCTAATCCATGATAATCAAAGTAGATAACCAACCTGTATTTTTCAAATTAATTAATTCATTAAAAAATCTGTGAATCACCTACTATACATGAAGCACATAGGTGTGGTACACATAGTAAGAAACAAAACAGTAAGTTCATGTGGAGTTTACATTCTACCAGTAATAAATGATCAGTGACCTTTAATTATGGACTTTAGTTATTAAACACAATTCTAGTATCACTCAGTTTACATTTCTCAATATGGTTCATAACACTTTTAAGAGAGACCTTCATAAGTCCCTTATGAACTTCAGCTATTACAATCTTTCAGTCTGATAATGTTAATGCTTTAAGAAAAAACAACTACTCTGAGATAACTTTTTGAAAATAACTTTATTGAGGTATGACTGGCATATTAAAAAAGTACACATTTAGGAACCAGCAGTTGGCATAATGGCTACATTGCTGTACTCCCATGTAGTCGACTGAGGTTCAAGTCCCGGACCTGGTGGCTTAAACTCAGGCCGGGCACATGTGCGTGTGTGCCCAAGGAATTTGAGGACAAGTATACACTGAGAAACTCTTACCATGAAGGCTATAGATATATCCATTACTTCCCAAAGGTTTTCTCCTATCCTCTTTATTATCGTTCATTTATTTTTCACTGAGTCCCAGTCTCAGTGGCACAGGCTGGAAGGCACTGCTGTGTGGTAGCTGAGGCCACATGGAAGGTCTTTGTTCAGTTCCTGGCCCAACCTAAACAGTCTAGGCATGGTGGTGTATACCTGTGGTCCTGGAAGGTGCGGATATGGAGATCATGACATAGAATCCTTGTCTATAATACCTACTCCTTCTCTTTTTCTCCCTCATTCTCTCTCTCATTATAAAACAAAACACTCACCATAAGACCTGTCCTCTTAGAAAATTTTAAGTATACAATACAATATTATTAGCTATAGGCATTTTGCTGGATAGTAGATAAGATGACTTATTTTTTGCAGAACCTAAAGTGGCTCCTACTGACAGCTTTTTCAAGATTCTTCTAATGTTTATAAACTACCCTATTCATCATCCATACCAAAGTCTTGCCTGGAACTGCAGAACTCACTATGCTGGAGTCTACAGTCTACTTTCTTTTTTTTTTTTTTCTTTTTTTGAGAGTTTTTTTGCTATAGGGCACGTGCGCTCATCAAAAATACAGAGACAGAGAGACAGAAAGCGAGAAATCACCCCCCAGGAGGGATGGCCACGCCACAATCCCCTCCCCTCCATTCTCCTTTCGGGATCTTGGGCACACACGCACACACGTGAGGTGTGAGTTTAAGCCACTGGGTCCAGGACTCAAATCATGGTCGACTACTTGGGAGTCCAGTGACATAGCCATTATGCCAACTGCTGGTCCCAGTTTACTTTCTCCTCTTTTTCTTTTTCTTTTCTTTTCTTTTCTTATTTTATTTTTTTCCAGTTTACTTTCTTTTAAACCTGAAAACCCTACATACCTCTTCTTCCCTCACAACACTCTGACCCTCCCTCAGGATGAGTACCTTTCTTGTCCTTCCACTCTTGCAGGATTAAATCTGAAGTTCAGTGATATTACTAACTGCTTCTTGGTCCCATGGGATCAAGGTATGTACCGGCCTTACTAAAGTGGCCCTTTGTGTTGCCTTATTTTTCATAAACATAAACTGCTTTCTGGGTACTGTTCTTAAACTCCACTGCTACTCTATTACATCTGTTACACTCTTCCTGGTTACATTCCTTCTGTCCACCTTTGGTGCAAGTCTTCTTTGCCTCTAAGTTCTCGACCAAGTTCCCAGAGCATTCATAATGCAGCAGAATTTATGTTCTTAAATATATGTTCTCAAACAGCTTCTTGTCTTCCTTCCTGAGATCATCTGCATATGGCAGAGTTGCTTTTTGAGACCTCCCTAACATTACTGAGCTGCCTTTCCTATTAGAATTACATGCCATGGATGGGCCGATAGATGGCATGGTGATTAAGGGCACTGAACTCCTACATGGCCGGCCACGATTTGAGTCCCAGACCTGGCAGCTTGCTTTCTCGCTCTCTCACTCTGTCCCTCTCTGGTCAAATTAAAATAAATAAAATAAATAAATAAAGTTCAATAAAATAATTCTTTAAAAAAAAAAAGAATTATATACCATGGAATCACACTGACTGTTTTTATTCTAATGTTTCCAAAGCCTGCCTTGCCCAAGCCTAAAATCCTTCTGCCTTGTATTTTTAATTGTGTTCTAATGAACTCCAATGATAGAATCACTTTCTCCTAGGATCTCTCTCTTCTTTAGTGCATCAACCTGGGTCTTCCATATTGGACAAGAATTCTGTGTACCATATCACTTCATCTATATTTTATGACTTTCTCAGTAAAGCCTGTTAGTGCACATCTGGAATTCTGCTTTTCAGCTGAATGAACCCAACTATACAGGCCCAAACATATGAAGTGTCCTACCTTAATCTCTTATGTTTCTCCCAGTCTTATGCCCATGGTTTGTAAGCTGCTAGGAAAAACCATGATGTGACTAAGATGAGAATTGAGAAGAAAGGGATAGATGAGAAACAGAGAGATCTTGCGAAAGACTACTCAAAAGGTATGCATGAGAAGCAGCAATTTTGCTCATTTATTTTAAGATAAATATAGAACCCCTTTGTTCTATATGAAGCTCAGAGAATAAGGAGAGGAAACAGGTGTGTGCTGGGAAGAGCCTGTTAATCACAGAGAAATGTGGTTCAGTGTAGCACTGTCCAAAAGATGTATGATATGAAGCACACATGCAATATAAAAAGAAATCACTGAAATAATTGTTGTATCATTTTGTTTAACCTAATACATCTAAAATATTATTTTGATATGTAATCGATATAAAAGTTACTAAGGAGATCTATTTTACACTGTCTTTGAACTTTTACATATATTGCAAACTCACTGCATACCTCAATTCGATGCTGAATTTTCATCAGAAATACTTGAT
The DNA here is from genome assembly GCA_026018925.1 of Tupaia tana. Classification (NCBI taxonomy): domain Eukaryota; kingdom Metazoa; phylum Chordata; class Mammalia; order Scandentia; family Tupaiidae; genus Tupaia; species Tupaia tana. The sequence goes on along the minus strand of JAKSZU010000023.1, from coordinate 38,690,954 downwards.
TTATATCTAGGTTTCATAAAATTTACAGTTGAAATCAGAGATCCATATATTCAAGTTGTTCCAAATATACTTAGAAAGTTTTCCAATAGCTGGATCCAGTATCAGTTTTTCCATTTAAATTAATTTAAATGAAATAAAATAAAAATGTTATTCTTCAGTTGCACCAGCCACATTTCCAGTGTTTAATAGCCAAGTCTAGCTGGTTGCTACCAAACCGGGTAGCACAGTCCAGGGACACAGCAGGCTCTTATTGTGAGAACCAGTCTTCTAACAAAAATTTCTTGGGCTTACCAAATAATAGTCATTTTATGTTAATCTCTTGTGACTGAAAGCAATGCAAATTTTCAAAAAGTATGTACTCAGGTAATTCCTTTAAATAATTTCATTTTATTCATCACAACATCTACATATATTGAAAAAATAGTCATACAAATATCTCAAGAGTTTATTTTTATAACCAGTACACACTTCTTAGTACACATGTGGATTTGAAAATCCACTGTAGTAACTCCCACCATACCTTAGAAGCCCTCATGCCACAAGCTAGAATCGACTAGCCAAACTGAGCACTAGAAATTAGTACTGGTTAAACAGAAGAGAAGGTTTTTTAAGTCATTATCAAGCTTTAACATCACAAAAAGTATTTATCAAATGTTTCGAAGCAAGCCAACAATTTAATGCATTACCAGGACATTTTAGTTGGAGTGAGAGACGGGAAATAGGGGGGGAAATTAGGAACACAGGTTACACTGCTGGTAAGCCTCTACAAAAGATGAAGAGAGGTGAAAAGGGGGCTTTTTTTATTAATTAATTTATTTATTTTTGTATATACTTTCAATCATATTGTTTGGCTTACAATGAGACCATTTCGATATGTGAACATTTCTCCCCAGACCCGTTGATCGAAATATCTTCAACAGATAACACCACACCTCCCCATCCCGTCAATGCTCTACCTCTGTATCCCTTCTCCAAATGTCTTTCGTTGGGCCCCACTCCTCCACATACACCTCATCTGACATTCACACCCATCTCTTGTGTTTGTTCAACTGTTAGTCAATCAGTTTCAGACATAGAATGCAGACAAACTGTATATGTTAAGTGGGGACATACAATGTCTCTCCTTCATAGCCTGGCTTGCCTCACTCAGCAGTACATCTTCCATATTCTTCCACTTTCTGTCAAAAGCCAGGGCTCTGTTGGTTTTTATGGCTGAGTAGTATTCCATAGAGTATATGTGCCACAGTTTTTCAATCCATTCCTCCATACAGGGGCATCTGGGTTGGTTCCATGACTTAGCAATTGTGAATAGTGCCGCAATAAACATCGATGTGCAAGCACTTTTCCAATGAAGAATTCTTCTGTCCTTTGGGTAGATACCGAGGAGTGGGATCTCTGGATCATATGGCAGATCTATCTGTAGATTTTTGAGGAATCTCCAAATTATTCTCCACAGTGGTTGGACCAATCTACATTCCCACCAGCAGTGTAAAAGAGTTCCCCTTTCACCACACCCCCGCCAACACTTATCATTTTTTGTTTTTTTAATATTAGACAATCTGACTGGGGTTAGGTGGTACCTCATTGTTGTTTTTATCTGCATTTCCCTTACGATGAGGGAGGTTGAACATTTTTTCATATGCCTTTTGGCCATTCGTATGTCATCTTTAGAGTGTTTTCTTCATCTCCTTCTCCCATCTTTTAATAGGGTTGCTCATCTTTTTTCCAAACACCTTTTTTAGTTCCTTGTGTATTCTGGTTATCAGTCCCTTATCTGATGCAACATTTACAAAAATATTTTCCCATTCTGAGGGCTGTTGATTCACACTAACTACTGTGTCTTTGGCCATGCAGAAACTTCTTAGTCTGATGTAATCCCACTTGTCTATTTTGTGGACGATGGACTCTGCTTTGAGGGTCTTCTTTAGGAAGTCTTTCCCTACACCAATGTCTCCCAGAGTTTCCCCAGCATTCTCCAGGAGCAGCTTTATAGTTTGAGGTCTTAGATTTAGATCCTTGATCCACCTTGACTTGATTCTTGTCAAAGGAGAGAGGTAGGGGTTCAGATTCATCTTTCTGCAAGTGGAAGTCCAGTTTCTCCAGCACCACTTGCTGAAGAGGCTTTCATTTTCCCACTGGATTGACTGGTACCCCTTGTCAAAGATCAGTTGACTGTATGTTTGGGCACTTATTTCTGGGGACTCTATTCTGTTCCATTGGTCCACATGTCTGTTTCTGTGCCAATACCATGCTGTCTTTATTACCACAGCTTTGTAATATATTTTTGGATCGGGGATTGAGATGCCACCCACTCCATTCTTCTTGTGTAGAAGTGCTTTGGCAATAAGGGGTGTTTTATGATTCCAGACAAATTTTAAGATTGTCTTTTCTAGATCTGTGAAGAATGTGTCTGGTACTTTGATTGGCATTGCATTAAATAGGTAGATTAATTTGGGTAGAATTGCCATTTTGATTATATTAACTCTTCCAATCCATGAACATGGGATGTCCTTCCATTTTTTTGTGTCATTTTCAATTTCTTTTTTTACCTTCTCGTAGTTTAAGGTTAAAAAAGGGGGGCTTTTTAACTACATAAGCTGCTTGCTGTCTCCCCTTTGCCTAAGACTGACAGATATGCATGGCATCCTTGTGGTGTTCATAAGATTTGTATTTATTCATCAACCACTGTGCATGGAGATGACACCATATATGGTTCACTGGGGGGAGGAACAGGACAAGGTGAGTATACAAAGTATGTAATAAATAACCATATCCTGAAGCAACCACCCTTACTCCCTCACCCTTATTCACCTAAACTCAACATACTCTATCACAGGGTCAAATGCATGAGGTACTACAGGGAAAGGGCAGATAAATTACATAGGTAACCCCCTAACATGTCACTAGAAGGAAATGTTAATACTATCTGGGGAGGTTAGAGAAACTTCAGGGGAGGGGATGACTTTTGTCCTTTCCTCTGGGCACTGAGGAGAGTCATGGTGTGATATTGCAGGAAAGGGTGCTCCAGGTCTGAAACCTAGCATAAGAAGAGATATGGAAAGGCATGAGAGGGAACAGTGAGTCATTCCACTCAATTCAAACCACACAGGTGAAAAAGAAAGCCAAGACTGACAAGGAGGAGTGAGGTCAGCTAGGAGCTGGGCCACTAGAGACTTCTGGGCCGAATTTAAACAGCATGTGCGTTTATACCCAGGAGATCTATAATCATAAAACGATGATGAACAACAATTATGACAACTAACATTTATTGAGTGATTATTGCATGCAAGGCCTGTCCTAAATTCTTTATAATTCTCCCAACCTGGTGATATAGAGGAAAGGGAGAAACATCAGGCTGTTCATTTTGGAACACGGCGAGGCAAAAGAAAACAGAAGAGAGAAATACCAAACAATAAATGCAATAACATAAACCAACAGGGAGCTCTTATTTACAAAAGCTGCAGAGCATTTGGTACAAAAAGTAAGAGACAACACACGGCAGGAGGCAAGAGTGATGTGTTGTAAATAACGCGTTAACCTGCCGGATTCATCTCCTGTGAGATACTGTGGAGACGGTTCTGAAGAGGGTCAGGTTGGCTACGGCTGCTGGCTGCTGGTCAGAAGGCCAGCCCCAGAACCCAGGCACCTCAGCTGGCCTCTAGTCAGTTACCCTCACAGGCTCCCACTGAATGCTGGGCGCAGGGGAGGATGCAGAGCTTAAATCATTTCTTCTAATGAGTTTGCTTCCCTGATAAACAAACATCAGAATCATCCAGGAATTGCCAAAATTCAGATTCCTGGGCCCCGTCCCAGATTGATTAGCTCCAAATCACTGGGGCAGGCTCTGGAAATCTGTGTTTTTAACATCCACATACTGAATTAGGTACCTGGCTCATACGTTAGCCACGACACTCCTATTCCAAAAGGGAATAACAAAATAAAGGGTTCTTCAGACTGGAGGTTTGTTAATGTCACCATGAAGAAAGTTCTTTCTGCTGGTTGTGTAGTCCATAGATTACATTTACAATGCTGCCCAAAGCCTGGACACCTGCAATCCCCACAATCTCTTTTCTTTCTCTGCTCTGACTACTCCTCCAAAGGTATAATACTTAACTTGCCTGACATTCACTCTTCCCAAGTGATACAAAACTATTACCACCATCATATAATCCCTACATCTTTAGAATGAAGTCACACACAGGCAGACAGCTTTGTTTCTGTAACATTTTTTACAAAAATTGCATTAGTGTCTATTTGTTCACTGGTAACCTTCCAATTAGGCTGTAGTTTGCGGAGGGATTATATCCTTTGTAATCATTCTTAGTCACATGTTTAGCAAGTACTCAGTGGAGAGTCCCAGGTGAGGCTGATAAAAATTTCTTTACCAAACAGAACTGAGACCTAGTGTCCCTTTCTCACTACCTACATGAAAGGTACAGTGGCTAAGCTAACCTAGCCCAGCTGGTGACCTGCATCTAGGCTCCCAAGCAACCTAGGCCCCAGTTGCTTGCTGTTTGAGAAGCCTCCAGCTAGAGGAGAATATGCCACATGCTCTAGTAAGAATAAGAACCACAGCCACAGGCTTCCCTCAATGCAGCCAAGACTGCACCACACTCAGAGGAGAAGGCTGGAAAGAGAAACAGGAAGGAGAGCAGAGAGAGAAAGGAAACAAGTGCAATGTGGGTGTGCTCAGACTCCGATCTACTGTCCTGTATCCAAGAGCAGATGGCTGGCTAGCTCCTTTGAAACACATGCCAGATTCCTTAGCCACCCTGGGTTAGAGAAACAAATGATAGATACGAAATTCAGGCACTTTGGAGTTATACCACCCTGGTGCAAACCCTAGCTCCACCACTTGCAGGCTGTGTGCTCTTAGGAAGGTCATTACCTTCGCTAGGACTCTAATTTCCACTGGTAATGTTCATTCAGAATATGTATTAAGCCACTCCTGGGTATCTACTAGAGAGAAATGAAAACTTCGACTCTCAGAAAGACTTGTACATAACTGTTCATAATAGTTTTATTCACCATAGCCAAAATCTAGAAACAACTCAAATATCATCAGCACGTAAACTGGTAAACTGTGATATAGCCATACAATCAATGCAATACTACTCAGCAAAAAAAAAAAAAAAAAAGCAGAACCAACCACTGATACATGTAATAGATGCATCTTAAAAACATGCTAAACAAAAGAAGCTAGACATAGAAGAGTACATACTGTAGGATTCCATATACATTATGAACTGCTAGAAAAGACAAATCTAACCTATAGTGAAAGAAAACAGGTCAGTGATTGCAGGGGGCAGGGGAATATGAAGGTCGGGACAAGGTGAAGGACAACGATTGCCTGTACAGGAGCAGGTGGGGAACTGTTCTAGCTCATGATTGTAATGGTGGTTACACAGGCTTACACATTTGTCAAAACTCATCAAATGTTATTTTTAAATGAGTGCAATTTATTCAAATAATATCTCAATAAAATGTATTTACGTTTAAATTCCACATGCCAAGCAATGTTCTAAATGCTAGAATACAATAATAAACGAAAAATTCCTGCCCTCATAAAATTTACATTGTAAGGAAGGGAAACGAAATCAAGGCAGAAAAACAGATTCAATTCATAGTGAAAAATGCCATTAAGGAAAATAAAGCAGGGTAAGCGTTTAGAGGTATTATTTTTGGATAAGGGGTCAGGGAAGGCTTCTCTGAATGAAGATCTTTCAGCAAAGACCTCAATGGACTGACAGCAAGAGTGAGCATGAGCCATCATAATATCTAGGAGAAAAACATCCCAAATATTGGGAACTGGGAGTACACAGGCCTTAGGGCAGAACCATGTCTAGCAACAAAAGTACTGTGACTGAAGTGAAGTACGGAAGGTTGAGGGTGGGAAACTAAGCATTTGATTCCACAGGGGATTTGAAGACTGCAAGAAATTCGAGATTTGGAGTCAGAAGGTGGCAGGGCAGCAACACAATGCTCTGTGAGGCCAACCTGCATGGGAGGGTTTGAGGTTCAGGTCTAGAAAACTCCCTGAGTGCACTGACATACATGTGCTCATAATTTAGGGCTAGCTAAGGGTGAACCATGGCATCAAGACACTGTTGGGGTGGGACCAGCAGTTAGCGTAATGGCTATGTAGCTGGACTCCCATGTAGTCGACCGCGGTTCGCGTCCTGGACCCGGTGGCTTAAAACTCACGCTGGGCGCATGTGCGTGCGTGCCCAAGATCCTGAGAGGAGAATGGAGGAGAAGGGATTGCAGCATGGCCATCCCCCCCCCCCCCCCGAAGTGATTTCTCGGTTTCTGTCTCTCTGTCTCTCTCTGTCTGTCTGGCGAGCGCACGCACCCTATAGCAAAAACCTCTCAAAAAAAAAAAAAAAAAAAAAGACACTGTTGGGGGTGCTGTCCATCTTTCTCTAATGGAAAAAATTAATTTATAAAAAAGAAATTATGATTTAAGTATAGTATGTTGGAAATGTGAGTGAAGGCTCTTGTTTGTTATGCTGTTGTTATTGATATGTCTCTCCTCAATTAGAAGAAAAATGATTTATTCAATATGATCTGATTTATGTTTTAAAAGCATCGTAGGTGGAGAAGAGACAAAAGTGGGTAAAAATGGAAGCAGTAGTTCTGAGATGATGGTGGCATTCTATCAGGAGGTGATGGTGGCCTGGACTAGGTGCAGCAGTGGAGATGGGAGAAAGTGTCAGTGTAAATTTAGGCAGGAAAGAGTGCCTACCTAATGGTGGCTCTGAGGAAACACTGAAAGGTACTTCACATACTCTAAGCAGCTATAAAGTGCTTACTAGGCACATGAAATAGTGCTTAAACAGTACTTGAATATTTTAAAGAAAACAGAATTAAAATGTTGCTTAGAATACTCTAAGTCCCTGAATATTACTAGAATAGTGCCTAGCACTCAATATTGTGAACTAGAATGATCACTCCTCTTTGGGTAAAGAAATACTCGTCATTCCTCAGGAGAAGAAAGTGCCATTTTCTTCTTTTTTTTTCTTTTTTGGCTAAAGGGCTGTGAGTGGCCTCATTTTTACAAATTTAATTACTGCTAAGGTGCTAGGGACTGCAAAAGAAGCAAAACTGAACCAAGTGTTAAAACTAAGCTAAAACAACTTAAGTTTAAAAATTCTTGTTTTCTCCACAATACAATTACCCTTATTTCAGTAGGTGTTCCAAGGAGCCTAAATTGTATCTGTTGTGAATATCGGACCCTGGGGCAGAGATTAAAAACCTCAGCTCCATCAAGACCAGTAGATGGCACAATGGTTACATTGCTGACTCCCACGGAGTCTACCACGGTTTGACCTGGTGGAATAAAACTCACTAGGCGCATGTGCATGCATGCCCAAGATCCAGAGAGGAGAATAGAGGAGAAGAGACTGTGACATGGCCATCTCCCCTGGGGAAATGATTTCTTGATTTCTGTCTCTGTTTCTCTCTGCCTTTCCAGCAAGTACACATACCCTATAGCAAAAATCTCTCAAAAAGAACGAAAGAAAAACCTCAGCTCTGTCATGGTCCTGGCCTGAATCATAGCAAGTCACCACTTTCTGCAGCCCTTTTCACAGAAGCACAACAAAGTGGTTTTATTTGTGGAGACAGGACTAAATTTGATGCATTTCAGCCTTGTCTAAATCCCTCACTTTGTGGGTCAGCTAGAGATACTGTCGAATAAATTCCAATAAGCCAAAAAAGAGGCTGAGAGAATTGTCAGTGGAGAAAGGCGGCTTGCTTGTGGCAGCTAGTCTGAGATCACAGGTGGGCAACATGTCCAATGGGGAGAGTGCCTAGGAGAGCACAGGGACCAAGCTTATGCCCCCCGTGGCCACTCCCGAGGGACTGGCATCTCGTTAATCTGGACAAGTCCATTAAGTCATTATTATTATTCTCATTTTACCAATGAGGACAACAAGATTCAGAGCACATGTGAGAGTTGCCAATGGTCACTCAGCCAGAATTTGGACCCAAGCCAATCCCATGCTCTTTCCATCGTTGTACTCCGCCAGCACAAAAGTAAGTAGTTTCGGGTGAATGGAATATCTCTGACACATGCTACAAAGGTAAAAGGCCATAAGAGTTTTTGCCCCTGGAAATTTCAAGTATCTCTTTCTGGCTAAATTGATGTAAAAAGAGCTTGGACCCAGCTCTTCTCCTAATGAAGTTCTGCCATCTGGTCCAACATAAGTTTGCTATTTATGTAAAATATTTCTTGTCTAGAAGAACCAAACAGACCAAGCCATGCTGGTGCCCACTGCAGAGATGCTGTGCTTCACAAGCTGGGACTACATAGGAAGTCAAGGTCTGATTCTCGTTCCAACCTAAATTCTCCCATGGTGGTACATCCTGTCGTCCCAGGGACTTATGAGGCTGAGGCAGAGTATCATGAGTTTAAGGCTGGCCTGCGCAACGTAGAGAAAATCAGTCTAAAATTAAAGAGCCAGATGTGGTGGTGTGCACCTATATAGTCTCAGCTGGGAGGCTAAGGTAGGAAGATCATGACATAGTGAGACCTTGTCTTACACTTACACACACACACACACACACTAAAAAAAAATAATAAGACCCAAACAAAACATGATTAGGCTCAATGGTAATTGCTAGGTGGGAGAGGTTACCTTGTATATTTATTTTATTTATTTATTATTTTAAAGAATCATTTATTTAACCTTATTTATTATTATTTTTTAATCTGGCCAGAGAGAGACAGAGAATGAGAGAAAGTAAAAGTGAAAAAGCAAGCCCTTGGGACCAGACTTGAGCTGTGGTCAGTCATGTGGGAGTCCAACACCCTAACCATCATGCCACTTGCTGGCCCCTGTGTGTTTATTTTAAAACAGTCATTAAAAGTTAATAAAAGGACAGGATATTTGTTAAAATATTCATAGGTGAATTCTAAGTTTTCTAGCATATTGTAGATTATTGCTTATTTTAAATAAGCATTGTAAAATAACATAAAAACCAAAAATGAACATGTTGGGAAATCTGGATGGGTGAGGCTGGAGAATTAGATCTCATATTAAAACTTGAAAGAGTTTGAATGCCAGAAAGTTATAAAATAGAGGAGGGAGACTAGCTCTGTGGTACAGTGGAAATACACTGCTAAAGGGAAGTTGGATTCCACATGGTGACCTTGAGCATGAAACAGAGCAGGCGTACACATAAGTGACTCAGAGATAATAGGTTGGAAGACTGAAGGAAGGGGATGGTCATGGCATGGTCAGGTCCTGTGGTCTCTCTCTCTGTCTCTGTCTGAAATGTATGCACACATGTTATATCATGAATAAGTAAAAAATAATAAAATTTAGAAGGATCTTGACCAATTAGGGTGGTAGTGACTTGTACATCACTAGGGAAGGAGAGTGATACCCAGATCATGCCCTCAATATCTGACTTCACCTTTTCTCTTGCCCAATGTGGCAATTAAGTTTTCCAAAAGAAATAAGTCACTAAAGGGCAAGGTTGCCTTTTTTTTGGTTCCTTAAAGGAATATTTTTTGATGAATTCAACTTAAGAACAGAACTACTCAGTAGTGGGATTACTGGGTCACAAGATAATTCTACTTTTAGCTTTTAAAAAAACCACCATGCCATACTCTTTTCCATAATGGCTGGACTAATTTGTATCCCCCATCAACATGCACAAGAGTTTCCCTTTCTCCACGTCTTCACCAGCATTTACTCTTTTTTGTTTTTATTTCTGATAACAGGCATTCAACCTCACTGTGGTTTTGATTTGCATTTTCTCATGATTACTGATGTTGAGCATTTTCTCATGCATTTTCTGTCCATTTGTATGTACATCTTCTGAGAGTTGTCTATTCAGATCAAAATTTTTTAAATTGGATTATTTGTAGGGAGTTTTTGTTGTTAAGTTGTTTAAATTCTTCATATATTCTGGTTATTAATCTCTTATTAGATGTATAGTTTACAAATATTTTCTCCCATTCTGTAGATTGTCTCTTTACTCTGTTAAATTCATATGAAATCATACATGACCCTGGATAGTCAAAGCAACCATTGCAAAAATAACAAAGCTTGAAGTATCATTCTACCTAACTCCAAAATATACTGAAAAGGTATAGTCACCAAAACACCATGGTATTGGCACAAAATCAGATACATAGACCAATGGAACAGACTAGAGAAGCCAGAAGTAAATCCAAGTATATATTGCAAACTGATTTTTTTTAAAGAATTATTTGTTTATTTATTTCCATTTGTTATTATTATTTTTTAATTTGACCAGACAGAGAGAGAGAGAAAGGAAAAGTAAGAAAGCAGGTCTGGAATTTGAACTCTAGTAGGCCATGTGGGAATCCTGTGTCCTTAATTACCACGCCACCTGCTGGCCCACCAACTGATTTTTCACAAAGGTTCCAAGAATATTAACTGGGGAAAAGACAGTCTCTCCAACAAATGTTGCTGTTAAAACAGGATATCCATATGGAGAAGAAAGAAATTAGACTCCTATCTCTCATCATATACAAAAATTAACTCAAAATGGATTAAAGACTTAAATGTTAAGACCCAAAACTATGATATTATTAAAAGGAAACATAGGTAAAATGCTTCAGAACATTGGACTGGGAAAAGCTTTTTTAAAGTAAGACCTTAAAAACATAGGCAACAAAAGCAAAGATATACACATGAGATTACATAAAACTGAAAAGCTTCTGTACAGCAAAGGAATTTCATTTTTAAAGTGAATCTCCTTTCAGTCAAGGCTGAGCTAGGGGTGATAATTTAGTCCAAAATTACACCTCTTAAAAAAAAGATTAGCTTTACAGAATGTTGATATTTTTATCATATATTGAGTTCAATTCCAGTTGCCTATTTCGCACAAGTAAATTTCAGAAATCATCCTATCAAAGAATTTTAATAAAAACATTCTTATATCTGCTAATAGTAAGCCATTCCGAAAGGTTTTTAATGTTTCTTATATAATGAATCCAACTAGAGATTTCTCACATAAACTTATAACAATAGCATTAATAAATTATTTTTGACAAACTGTGACTTTCTATAACCATCCATCATTCTAATTATTGTTCTGGAGCTAACGGCTTTGCTATTTGACAGCCTAACTATGATGCTTACTGAAGTTAATTAATCCATAAGACCATAAATTTAATATTTTATTTGTTTATATTCTTTCAAGTGAGTGGAATGAACTGATCTCTTCACTGCACAGTTTTGGGCAGCAAATTCAGCTGACTTTTGCTTCTATTTCTGCTTCTTGTTTTTACCTCTAAATAGCTCACCTGCAGCAATTCCAGATTCACTAGTATTTTTCAGGTCCTCTGTCTCCAGCTCTGTTGAATAGCAAAATGGTGAGAAGCAGACCCTAACACTTAACCAGTTTAGACAAGTCATATTGACTAATGGAAAACAGATAGAAAGATCTCATTTGGGCCCATCTATCTTAAATACTTAGCATCCATGAATTTCATCTCTCAATAACTCATTATGTAAACATATTGCTAATAATGCCTACCATATATTGGATTCTTACTATCTACAGGTACTATGACAATAAAACATCTACAAATAGGAGAGGGTAGAAAACTTGAGTAACTGGTCAAAGCAAGTGGCACAGTGCTTATGTAACATAACAGTAGGCTGCTTTGATATAATAATTAGGCCAGGGACTAATCTAGGGGCTGTGTGTGTTATGGATTACCTTCTTGAGTGGTTAATATGTGCCAGGGACAATTCTAGGAGCTTTGCATGTTATGGATTATCTCATTTAATCTCGAATAAACACAAGCTACGTATGTAATCATTCTTATTTTGCTGAGGAAGAAACCAAGATTTAGAGAGGTTAAGTGGCTTAATATTTTTCATTACATAATTTATTTTGATATATTCGTGTTCTTTATTATAATTTTTTTCTTCTATCTGTGCCACTGTATTTATTCATAGGGAAAGTTCCACATATTCAAATTCAGACTTCTAAGCCTGCCTCCAAAGCTACAGACTATAATGAGAGGATGGAGTTTAGAGGGTTCACCCTCACATACTTCTGTTTTTCTTATTTTTTAATGATCATTATATCAATAACATCAACAACTGACATTTCGGTAGCATATTACAAAGCTTTCCAACACACTTTATTGCTATCCTTGTGAGAATGCTGTAAGTAGGATTGACGGTTTTTCTACTTTAAGAGATAAGAGACCTTGGTTTTAGTTGAGGTTATTTAGATTGCCAAAAGTATCAAGAAAGAGGTAGAAATAAAACTCTAATACAGACCTTCTCACTCCAAACCTTGAGATCCTTTCAATAAACCACACTGCTTTCCTTAGATTCATTGAACTTCTCTATGTATGTATGTGTGTGTGTATATATGTATGTATATATATATATATATATATATATATATATATATATATATATAAAAGCTCATGAACCTATGTTCCTAACCTTATCTATTACTCAAATACAAGTATGACTTTGTCATTAAACTAATGGGCATCTCCATGAGAATGTATTAGCTGAAGATTTTATTCTTATTCTTACAGCATATCTACTATAGGGTTCTGTGTGAAGCAGGCATTTACAAATTTCTGAATAAATAAATGAAGGATTTCAATGAAAAAAGACCAATAACTGAGCTGAGTGATGGGGTGGAGACCTGGAGAGTGTAGGGAACAGGGGAATACTGAGCTCTTCTCCATTCTACTGAAGATGAGCATTCACTGGCATCAGTTATACCAGGCCTAAAGGATTTGGGGTGAGAGGCAGCCATTTCTCTCTGGCATCCCAAGTGAGAAAGGGCTTTATGGAGCCAACTAGAGGGAGCAATACCAGTCTGAGAGGTTTAAATACTCTAGATATCTCACAACTGGATTAGATGCTTTTAAAGATTATGTGAAAAATATGGCAGGAGAAAAGCTTGAAGATATACATCGTGGCTTTGACTATATTATGAGATAAACAGTGGTTGCAAACCCATCTCTAAGAGATGTGAGCTTGTACAGACACCTTAAAGGTTTCCAGCCTCAGTTTTCTCATCTTTTCAGTGAGAATAATATACATCTCATATGGCTGGTGGAAAGCTGCTAAATAAAATATTATGTGACACAAAATAAATATTGGTTATTATTATAAGCACTAGTCTCATTCTTCTTGCCATTAAATGACGACTGCAAGTTAGAAACCTTCATATTTAAGTAGCAAAGACACAATCTTCCCTAACGCCATACTTCATTTAGAAAATACAAAAGATGACAAGCTTGCCCGACACACAACATAGCTAATGACATGATCTTGGCTATCAGGGTACATGATGAATGTTGCCAGAAGGTGTTTTTAAACTGGTCCTGTCAGAGGCAGGCCAATAAAGTCCAACTATTTTGGTTGGGAATTGCTAAAGAAATTGGGGTCACAACAAATGGTAAGCTTCTACGTCAGCTTTGATGAACCATTCCTGAAGGAAAGATCTACTTCATTTTATCAAGAGTAGATGTGAGAGTTATTGAGAAATTACTCCTCACCTCCACTCATACACTGCTAACTTCCCACTATGTATAAAAAGCTGATTAAATCAATTCCAGAGCAGATCTGAAAGTAGATGAAAGGCCTGGCAATCTTGAATAAGAACGAGTCAAGAGCTGCATTATGAAGTGGTACTTGACACGTAGTAGTCTTTCTTTTTATAAAGATGCTCTCATTCACAGGATTGTGAAAAGACTCTAATATTTTCCCATGGGTAGGTTCTTGGCTTCATATATGGCATTAATCAAAATGTTTGCACTTATGTATGCAGTTTGTACAAAGACACACAAATAAGAGGCAATGCTATATTGGGGGGGGGGGTGCAGATTCCACAGAGAGAAAACAACTGAGTGGATAGGAACACTAACAAATGCGTATTGTACTACATGGTTCCTTTACAAGTGGTTTCGTGGCAAATGCTGCAGAAAGGCTGAATTTAACAGCTGCAGGGTCGAATACATCTCTAAAGAATTCTTGTCAATGCCACTTATATCTGAAAAAATGTGATGTTAAACATTCATGTTGGGTAGTGACAATAAACTCTTTAAATTTTGCATTTGCCAACTTCTTTTGGTGTAGAACTCAAACCATATTCCAAGGAGTCACAAAAGTGACCTCAGGAGGTCACATCAACCTTTTACTTAATTCTGGGCAGCCTTCAGATGAAAATCCAATCTGTTATGCAAATACCTTTCAGAAGATAGAAGTCACAAATTTCTGTTGCTGAACTATGCAGTTTAAAAGTTTTTCCTTTTAGAAACTAAACGCATCCTCCTAACAAAGACATTGTTGCACATAGGTGTTATAAAGATGGGATGTATTATTCTTACAGTGGCAACTTTCTGAAATGTCTTCCCTGGCCCTATAAGAAAAAAATTCCAAGATCACGAATAGATCTTCTGTTAATTGGGAGACAATTGCTCTGTAGGGGTGTTTCACAGAATCACAACTAAGAGCTTTAGAGCTAGGGATGACTTTTATGACATGTGAATCCCAACCCTGATTTTAAAAAGTAGGTATTCTAGTAGAGGTCCATGACAGATTTCTGGGAGGTGGGACTTTTAGTGGTGAAATTGAGACAAGTCTTGGACAAACCAGGAGGGTGAGTTGTCCTATTTTTCACTTAGGTTCAATCTATTAGCAAGTCTAATTAGCTCTACCTTCCAAATATACTTCCAGTTGATGCCTTCTCTCCAACTCCACTGACACCAGCTGATCTAAGCTATTTTATAGCTTTGCCTGTTACAATCACTTCCTCCTGTGTTCCCCTGTTTCCACTCCTGTTCCACTAAGAGCCCTTCTGTATACACCATCGAGGATAATCTCTACAAAAAAAAGAGATCAACATCTTCCTTTAAATCCTGGCAATGCTTCCCTTGGCATACCGAATAACAGAAATATCTTAGCAAGGTAAAAGTATGACTCAGCTATATATTACTATTTTCCCCACAGCTGACTTAAGCTGCTGTCATTGAAATTCCAGCTAAATATAAAAACTGCATTCATATACCTTAGAGAAGAATGGGGAAGATGAAATGACACGGAGTTTACTGCTCTAAACCTTTCTACTTGATATAATAAATGACAGAAGAATCCCTGATACAGTAGGTTCTCCATTTGGGGAATGTACTTTCAAAAGGAGGGCACATGTTAGGTCCTGGGTAGGTTTCAAAGCCTAAAGTAAATATATGTGAAGAAAAGAGCAAACAAGGCCGCAAAGCCGTGATGTGTTAAGTAAAACATTTGGAATTGATAAAGGATCAAAATATTTTTAAGAATTATTTTATTTAACTTTATTTATTGTTATTATTTTTTTAAAAAATTGACCAGAGAGAGACAGAGAGAGGGAAAGTGAGAAAACAAGCCACCAAGTCTGGGACTCGAACCACAGTTGGCCATGTGGGAGTCCGGCGCTTTTAACCACCATGTCACCTGCCGGCCCCAGGATCATGATGTTTTTTAATAGCTCTTAAAACCCAATAATAAGAAACAATCAACTAAAAATGGGCAAAATTGGATCAGCAGATGGCATAATGGTTATGTCACTAGACTCCCATGTAGTCAACCACAATTTGAGTCCTGGACCCGGCAGCTTAAAACTCATGCCCAGGCACGTGTGTGTGCATGCCCAAAATCCCAAGAGGAGAATAGAAGAGAAGGGACTGTGGCGTGGCCATCCCCTCTGGGGGGGTGTCTCTCTGTCTCTGTCTCTCCAGCAAGCACACATGCCCTATAGCAAAATCTCTCCCAAAAAAGGGGGAGGGCAAAATATTTGAACAGTCACTTCACTAAAGAAGATACACAAAATGGAGAACCAGCAGTTAGCGTAATGGCTATGTCGCTGGACTCCCACGTAGTCTACCACAGTTCGCGTCCTGGACCCGGTGGCTTAAAACTCACGCCGGGCGCATGTGCATGCGTGCCCAAGATCCCGAGAGGAGAATGGAGGAGAAGGGATTGCAGCGTGACCATCCCTTCTGGGGGATGATTTCTCGCTGTCTCTATGTCTTTCTCTGTCTGTCTGGCGAGCGCACGCACCCTATAGCAAAAACCTCTCCAAAAAAAAAAAAAAAAAAAAGCGAAAACCTCTCCAAAAAAAAAGAAAAGAAAAGAAAAAGAAAGAAGATACACAAATAGAAAATTGTATAATAAGATGCTCAGAATAATGTGTCATTAGGAAATTGAAAACTAAAACAACAGTGAGATATCATTACACACTTATCAGAATGGCTAAATCCCGAAAACTGACATAGAAATGATGGCAAGGACGCTGAGCAACAGGATTTCTCATTCACTGCTGGTAAAAATGCAAGATGACATGGCTACTTTAGAAGACAGTTTGGTAGTTTCTTACGAAACTAAATATATTCTTGCTATATAATCCAACATTCAGATTCTGAGATATTTACCCAATTGAGTAGAAACCTATATCATCACAAAAGCCAGCACATGAAAATCATGTGTAGTAACTTTAGTCATAATTGCCAAAAAGTGGAAGCATCTACAATGTCCTTCAACAGATAAATAGATAAATGAACTGTGCTACACCCACCCAGTAGAATATTACCCAGCAAAAAAAAAAAAAAAAAAAAAAAAAAAAAAAAAATGAGCTATTAAGTCACAGAAAGACATGGAAAACCTTAATTGCATATTGTTAAGTGAAAGAAAACTGTCTGAAAATGCTACCTACTGTATGACTCTAATTATATGACCTTCTGGAAAAGGCAAAACTGTAGAAACAGTGAAATTATCAGTGGTTGCCAGGAGCTAGAAGGAAAAGGAAAAGAAGAAAACATGGGAAAATTTTAGGGCAATGAAACTATTCTGTACAACAGTATAATGTTGGATACACGACGCCATGCATCTGTCAAAACACTGAATTTGATAGCACAGTGAACTTTAATGCAAGCAAATTAAAAAAAAAACTCATTTCAGAGGTCAGAAACCTCAGGAAAGAATAAAGACAATGAGAAGAGTATCTAACTGTATTATACATATATGGAACAAACTCACTAGAGTAGGTAAAGGGAGAAACTGCTTACCTATGCAACTTTGGAAATGAGTAGAATTAGTGAGACAAAACACAATAGAAACTACACATAAGCTCTACTCCAGTGGATTAAGTTATTGCCCACAGGGGAATGGGTTAACACTTCTGATACTGCTATCTATGTATATACTGAAATTGAAAAATTAAGTAAATGCAGGGTGAACAGCGGGGAGGCAAGTTTCTCTCCATGAGAGTAGCATTTACAAATAGGCAAGGAAGAAGACTAGAATGATCCATGTGATAAAGTATGAGCTGCAGATATTAATTAGCACTCATATTTAACTTACTATATAGATTGCTATGTGGCAACATTAATAAGTATGTGTATATACTAGAGTTAACATCTTTGTTTGAAAGGGCCTGAAAGAAACAAAATGCTAGTAGCAACAAGTACACTAATACCTGGAACTTGGTTTCCATTATCATTCTCCAGTTTATCTCCTTGGATAAACGGCTTATTCTAGGACTGGGACAGGAAAAGTACAGCATGAGCCTGGAGTATTTTCTAGTGACAGGAAGTAAGGAGGTACTAAAAAGAATTGTTTTAATTATTGGGTCATGTCAAAGGAGCACAGGAGCCAACTGAAAAAGCTCCCACTGCCCAGAACTGGAACAAAATGAGCAACAACATATGTAAAGTAATACTGGCTTATAACTCAAAAGTGCAAAATAACTATCCATGATTGCATTCTGATATAAATATCAGGTTGTCAGAAAAGTCATGATGCATTTTTACATAGAAAATACACATCATGATGTTTCCAACAACCCAATAAGTGATCATAAACAGAAGAAAGAAATCTTCTACACAGATATCCAAATAATATATGTAGCTATCCCACCCTCTCTCCTCGGGTGGAGGCTGTGCATGGTGACTCCCCTCCAAACAGGACATTATGGAATGAAGGAGAGGTAACTATACTGTGGAGAAACCTGACAAACACTATGTCAGCCAGGTGATCAAGGTCAGCATCTGGGGTCATTAACATGTTGCAGTAGGTACCCTTGATATGATGTGATGCAGATAGCACTTGTCCCTGTGATCGTCTCCCCAGTCTAACCATGAGAAATACATCAGGCACATCCCAACAGCAGAAGATTCTACAGTACACCTGACCAATAGTTCTCAAAATGGTCAAGGACATCAAACACAAGGAAAGGCCGAGAAATGATCAGAGCCTAGAGCATCCTAAGAAGACATGAGAACTAAATGTAATAGGGTATCCTGGATGGGATCCTGGATTAGCAAAAGTACATTCATTTAAAACTAAGGACATATGAGGCCAACTTAGTGGTAACATACTGCTCAAGATGCTAGATCCATGTGGAAGACTGAGGGTTTGGTTCTCCAGTTGATCTGTACATGCCAGACATGTGTGACCATGATGCTCACTGACTGCATAGTCTGCTGGGGAAGGGAGCATCTTGGCATGAGACTCTGCTGAGGTTACCTGTCTTTCTCACTATCTCTCACTCTCATGAAAGAAAATTGTAAACGCTAAAAAAAAAAAACTAAGAAAATTTGAATAAATTATAATCATTAAGTTGATAATCATGTATCAATATTGGTTCATTAATTGTAACAAATGTACCATGCTAACATAAGATATCGATAACAGAGGAAACTGGGGCATGTGAGGGGATTAACATGGAAACTCTCTGTATTATCTGCTCCATTATTTTGTAACTCTGAAACTGTTCTAAAAAATAAACCCTGCTAATTTTCAAAAATCAGCAATACTGTGTTCTAATGTGTTTTTAGAACCTTTACAAATAAAGCAAACACATTGTTTCTGGCTGCCTCTTTTCCTAGTGTACTTACATACAAAGGGAAAGCCAAGAGAAAACCTTGTCTGACATTTTTTCTAAAGTCAACAACATGCTCCCCAAAATGAGCATTTTGAATAACTTTCAACTTTTAGAAGTAGTTAAAGCACATTGATTCTTGTATTTAGATATCAATATTTAAAATATTTCCCCAGATACAGATTTTCATAATAGTAGAGGAAGCCAAGATAAACCACTTTTGCTTTCCTCCCAAATAGTTCTGGGGATCCTCGTCTTACGGCCCCATGAGTTAATTCTACACTTCTGGTGCAAGTTTCTCTTGGAGATTCAGGTAAATAATTAGGAGAAGAGGACTTTCCCCATTAATTTTAGTAGCACTACTTTGAAACCACTGAAGTTGTGTGTAGGAACAATAGAATGTCACATTGTTCGTTCTCTGCAGAGAAATTACAATTTCCTTTTGTTCAATATAGTTTATGACCAGTTCCCAGCACACACACAGACAAACTTTTTAAAAATCTAGTTCTGTACCTCTCTCATATTCTAAGAATCGTCTTTATTTTTCAAACAAATTGTGACATTCTATTGTCCCTACATTTGAACTTTGGTGGTTTCAAAGAAGTGCTGTTATATTTTATACATTCATTTATATATTTTTCTATTTCTCTAGAAGTCAGGATAGCATTGTTTTAGAAGCTTAAGGAAGTAAATAATCATTTAACATTATCCAAGATAATTAAGTAACAAAGAATTTGTTAAGTATACCATAATTCAATTTTTTATTAAGAAGTGGCATATGGCAAATAGGCAAATGGGACTATATTAGGCTAAGAAGCTTCTGCACTGCAAAAGAAACAATAATTAGAGTGGAAAGACAACTCTCAGAGTGGGAGAATATATTTGCAAACTATATCTCAGACAAGGGACTGATAACCAGAATATACAGGGAACTCAAACAACACACACACACACACACACACACACACACACAGTCGATCAAATTAAAAGATGGGAAAATGAGCTGAACAGACAACTCTCCAAAGAAGACATGTAAATAGCCAAAAAACATATGAAAATATGCTCAACATCTCTTATCATAAGGGGAATGCAAATCAAAACTACAATGATATACCACTTAACTCCAGTCAGAATGGCTAAAATTAAGTAAATGAATAATGATAAGTGCTAGCAAGGTTGCAGTGAAAAGTGAACTCTCCTACACTGTTGTGGGAATGCAAATTAGTACAACCACTGTGGAAAACAATATGGAGATGCCTCGGAAACCTACAAATAGAACTACCATACAACCCAGTAATTCCACTCCTAGGTATTTAACCAATGGACAGAAAAACCTTTAGTGGGAAAAACACTTGCATATCCATGTTTACTGCAGCATATTTACAATTGATAGGACATGGAATCAACCGAATTGTGCAAAATAGATGAGTGGATTGAAAAAAATGTGGGGGACCAGCAGTTAGTGTAATGGCTATGTCGCTGGACTCCCATGTAGTCAACCGCGGTTCGTGTCCCGGACCCAGTGGCTTAAAACTCATGCTGCGTGCATGTGCATGCGTGCCCAAGATCCCGAGAGGAGAAAGGAGGAGAAGGGATTGCGGCATGGCCATCCCCCCTGGGGGGTGATTTCTCGCTTTCTGTCTCTCTGTCTCTCTCTGTCTGTCTGGTGACCGCATGCGCCCTATAGCAAAAACCTCTCCCCCCCAAAAAAAAACGAGACCCTGATATTTGATACAAAGTAGATGAATATGGAAGACTTAATGCTAAGCATAGCAAGCCAGACTGTGAAAGACAGACTTTGTATGTCCCTATTCAATGTACACCAAACGTCTGCACTGTATAGCAGAAACTTAAAGTGTGGACGGTATACTAGTAAGGAGGGCAACTACAGATACTAGAGATAGTAAGGAAAGGGTAAAACAGGGGTGGATAACAGAGGAAGGGATAGAATAAAAAACAATATGTTTAACTGACACAAAATAAAGTTATTTGCTAATGATAATATATATGGTAATGTCTTTGTCTTGACTGATAATTCACCGTATTCGTGCTGGAAAAGCAATGTTGTACACTATAAAGTTATAAAGTGATTAAATGCAAATATTAAAAATACATTTAAAAATATAATAATAATAAAATAAATGGCATACAGCAATATACTGGGGAAAATACCAGTAGAAATTCACACTGAAGTGCTTGAGATGGAACTGGAGTGATAAAAGATTTTCACTTTCATTTAGGGATTTCTGTCATGTTTGAACTTTTATCAGCAGAACATATTAATTTTGTAATTTGAAAGTTTTTTAATATTAAAAATCATCTATGTATTTTTTTCTTAAATACCGTATGACCTGGTACAATGAGCTGTCGGAATTTGATGGACAGCTGCACACCCTTCCCTTTCCAGCTGTGCCAGGATGCAGGCTTGGCCCATGTCTGACAGTGTGAAGTCTGAGAACCTTTCCTTAGTTAAACTAAGATACACACTATCTCTCCTGAGCTGGTTCTGTATCAAAAACTTGGTGAAAACATTTACAGAAGCTTTTTCAAGACTCATGGGCCTTTAGAGCTGTAGAGAACATATAGGCCAAATGGCTGGAGACAGGATCCACACTACCTCACAAGAAAGACATAATATTCTCAGGAGTTTTGTTCATATTTTAAAAAGTATACAATGGCTCTTTAAATTTATGGTACAGCTCTTCAATGACATCCTATACAGTCATTTTAAATATCAGTACATAGTAGCTACTCAATAAATATTTACTGAATGCATATTTGGTTGCTGAGAGTAGGTAGACTTACATTCTGTTCTATTCTTCTTGAGTTTGCAATAAAGACTTTGGCAACTACATCACACAATTACTTCAAATTGAACTTAACAACAAAAGAAGACAATGAATTAGAATCAGGAAACTCAAGTTCTCATACTGATTGTCCTATTTATCAGCTGTGCAAACTTGAGGAAGACATTTCACATCTGTGAATTTCTCTTCCCTACCTGTAAAATTTGGGAGCACTGGGAAGGTAGATTTCAACAATAAAACACCCTTCTGTTACCCTATAGGAGCAACCACACCTAAACCCAGAACTTTTCAATTATACCTATTAAATACGGTCTTGTTAGTTTTGGTCTCTTAATTTTTTTATATTAAAGCACCCTTTAGCCCCACCACTTGAGCTCTGAATTACTGAAGAGATGATAACCCATCTTTATATGAACAGAAAGTAGATCTTGATTATCTAAAAAAAGCCATCTTCAAAATATTTACATCATCCCACTTATAGGAAGGTTAAGCCTAAAACAAGTCTTTGAAGTTTGGGTCAAATGAAAACATTTGAGGAACTTTTGTTTGCCGGAAGACATGCACACCTGCCAGAAACAGAGGAAAAGAGAAGGAGAAAGCACCCAAATGGGACATGGTCACACTACAATCTTGTCTCATCCATTTTTCCATCTTGCCAGGATTTAGGGCATATTTGCATACATGCCCAGAGTTTTTTAAGCCTCAGGAGCTGGGATTCGAACTGCAGTTAGCCATGTGGGATCTGGCTCTCTTAAGAATGAGGCATTGAGGCTGATCCTCAGGAATATTTTGAATATGGTAGTCTTAAGCATCACTCAGAAAAAGACACTACTTGAAATATAAACACTTTTTTTCCCCTATATGAAATAGATGATTCCAAAACTTCTGGAAGGAAAGCATACTTTGTCCACTAAGAATAAATATACAAAATCAAGTGAAGAACCAAAAACTTTACTAGGAAACACTTGTCAGCATGAATATACCCACGTGGGACCTAATTTTCCTAATTTTAGTCTTAAACTAGAAAGTGGCCAGTAGTGGAAAATACTGTCCAGGATGAAATTAGTGTTCGCCTCAACTCAACATTACCAAAATACACTTGTTCAACCATTAGGCAGATTTCAGTACTAAGTGCAAGTCTTTACTGACCTCTAGAGAGACATTTCTGTTTCTGGGGCAAGATTATAAGAATGAATTGAAACCTCACTTTCAATAAAGAAGATGCATTTACATTTTTTGACTGGTCCAGACGAGCAGCCTCATTACTCTGCACTAATGCTGCTTTGTAGAAAACAACAAAAGTTCCAGGAAGTGTAAGTGTGTTTCTGACTTTAAGCCTGCAACAGCATTTCAGTACTTTTCCTCTGGCAAAGAATTTTCTCAATCTTAAAATAAGATTGCTAGAAGCTGTCATCTTTCAAAATCTTCTTAACCTTTCTGCATTGCACTAATCACTGTTCCAAAGCCAGAAGATATCAAGAATTACTACTCAGGAAAAATGTAAATGCTCTAGACATCTTTCTGAATCACTAAGTAATCAAGCTGTCTGCAACTGGGCCAGATAATCAGACACAGAAGTGAAAGCCTGCTTCCATTTCTGGGATGCGACTCCTCCCATTTCATTCTTAATTAATAAAAAATGGAACCCAGTGTAATAATAAAGGGCACAATATTTTAAAAATATCAAGATGCTTAGACAAGAAAAAATGCTAAAGGAAAACAAATGTTTTTCCATTGTAAACAATAATCTCTTTTTCTGACACAGTGAAAAATAGGCAAGGATGATCACAAATCACTCTGAAGATGAAAAAGGCAGGAAAATTCAAAACTGAGAATGCCTAGGAAGTCAAACGGGAGTGGGGGTTGGGGGGAGGCACAAAAGAGTGACAAAATAACCCAAAATAAATTCTCTTGTGTGATTCAGCAGGAGGTGCCACAAAGATGCAGTACAGAGAGAAACACAAACGGAGGTGTTTGTTAGACTGCAAAGAGAAAGGGAATAAAAGAGGAAGTATTTTTTAACTTTGCATTTGACAAGGAAAAGCAGTTTAGGGACAATGAAGAGCTTATGGGAGAGCAAAAAATTACTACCTCCATGCTTTAAAAGAACTTGTAACTTTGGGACCAGCTGTTAGTGTAATGGCTATGTCGCTGAATCCCCATGTAGTCGACCGTGGTTCAAGTCCTGGACCCAGTGTCTTAAAACTCACGCCAGGTGCGTGTGCATGCGTGCCCAAGATTCCGAGAGCAGAACGGAGGAGAACGGATTGTGGTGTGGCTATCCCCCCTGGGGGGTGATTCCTCACTTTCTGTCTCTCTGTCTCTCTCTGTCTGGCGAGCGCATGTGCCCTATAGCAAAAACCTCTCAAAAAAAAAAAAAAAAAAGAACTTGGAACTTTCAGATGATCTGTGGATACAGGCTCTCTTTACTTCTGTCATAATGGTTTTGTAAAATACTGCACTCCTTCCTCCTAAAGAGAGCTCAGTGCATTATTAGCTCTGTAGCTGCTTTCTTTCTTTCTTCTTTTTTTTTTAATGTGGGCAAGTGGGAAAGTTTGAAAATCATTCTCTCTGACTCCAATTTCTCATTTCCATGATCAAAAACAGCATTGTTGTGGATGTTTGTTTCTGTTTTTATTAATTAATAGAACAATAACAACCAATCCATGCTTTTTTCAAAGCCTTATACTTTTGTGCCATGTATGCAATAGAACCCTATAAAATACAAATATCTTGTCATGTATTTCAATTTGTCCTCTAACTTTGGGAAGAGTCTAGGGGACCGAATTTGAACAAAACTTCTGAGCTCTGAGTTATTGTCAGTAAAGAATGTCCTCTTCTTTTGGAAATGGTTTTGAGGTTGAGTCTCAGAGTATGTATGACAGAGAAATTTATTGTCTGATTATAAAAACAATATGAACCAAAATCTAAAGCATAGATTTAGGTAGTTAGAACAATTAAAAAAAAAAAAGGGAAAGAAAAACATGCCATTCTGTAGAGAAGATATTACATCTGATTTTGAGTTTGAAGGAAGAAGGATTCCAAAAGAAGAAACTGACTGATACAAGCTGACTTTAAGCTATACTAAATAAGATCACTGAATATATTGTGTACATGAATCTAGAAATCTGTTTCTCAAAAAGGATTTTTTTTAATTATTGCAGGTTGTGGAGATCTTACCTATTAATAATTTTCAGTACTTAGTCACCGAATACCAACTCATCAGACAGACATACAGGCATTGAGGGTTGTGATCTTAGTACAAGAGATTAACACGAAATCCCAATTCAGCTGAGAAGAATGAACATGTCTCAACATAGAGCAGGCATCAATTTCTTTTTAGTGTGACTTCCATCACTATGTATTTTATTCTCAAATTGTAAAAATTGAATTTTAAAGCAATGCAACAAATTGTTGGCTTTCTAAACTCTACACTGTGGAAATCTGCAGATGGCGGGGTCCGGAAGTTAGTGAAGGCTCCCAGCAGGAGCATTTATGTAGCATATGCCACCTTCCTAAACGCTGAAGTAATGCACCCCACCATTGCTGTGGGGGCAGGACCTGCTGTTCCCCTGGAAGGCAAAAATCCTGCCCACCCACTCCATGTTGACTCTCTTACTTCCCCCTGCTGAATCATTTGTTTATCATGCTAAGTTGATATGGAGCACCTGGACTGTCAGGTGAATCATTAAGCCTAAATTCCAGTTCCAACCCTGCCACTAATTTGCTGTGTAGCTTTTTGCAGGTCACCTTTTAATCTTACTTTCCTCCTCTGAAAAATTGTAATTCTGATTTAGAAATGATTTATATATAACTGCTTTGAGGTATAATACCTTTATTATTATTATATTTTATCTTTTTTGGACAAAAGGCAGTGGCAGTTATGATAGGGTCTCTGCTCTTCTGCAAACTGTAGATAACATGTTGGGAGACATAAATTTATCATTGGAGCCCTCTCAGCATGATTAGACTCCTCCTATAAGTGTTCTTAAAAAAAAAAAAAAAAAAAAAAAGCTTTAATGTCTTAAGCTATCTATACTCTGCAATGAATGAATGTCCCTTGGATGCATCTAGTTGGTACTGGGACCAGCAGTTGGAGTAATGGCTATGTTGCTGGACTCCCATGTAGTCGCGTGGTTCGAGTCCCGAATCTGGTGGCTAAAACTCATGCCAGGCACGTGTGCACGTGTACCCAAGATCCCGAGAGGAGAATGGAGGAGAAGGGATTGCGGCATGGCCATCCTCTCTGGGGGGTGATTTCTTGCTTTCTATCTCTTTGTCTCTCTCTATCTTTCTGGTGAGAACATGCGCCCTATAGCAAAAACCTCTCCGAAAAAAAAAAAAAAAAAGCATCTAGTTACGATTTATGTACTATCCTTAGGAGAACTGAGAAAACAATCCATTCAGATCAATTTCTGGGTTATGGATAATAGTTCAGTTGAAGAATCCCAGGTGAGAAAGGATGCAAGATGTTATCTTCCCATAGAATCATCATAGAACAGAAAAAGCTAGAAAGGACCGCGTAAATTATTCTATCGAAAGGACCACATAAGTTATTTCAAAGGGCTCCTGGAGCAGCAACAGCAGTGCTGGAAAACTTGTTCACTGCAAAATCTCACCCACCCCAATCCACTGAATGAGAAATTTTGGGGATGGAGCTCAGCAACGTGTGGTTCCACAAGCCCTACTGATGATCCTAATGCACACCAACATTTAGAACCACTAGTCTATTCTCTAGAGTATCATTTTCAGATGAGGAACACAGAAGTGCAGGAAAAGTCATTTTCCATGAGTGAACCCCTTGGGTGTGGTTGGGACATGATTAGAATACAAGTGTTATGAACTGAATTGTGCCCTGCCCTTGGCAAATTTACAAGTTGGGCACCCTAACCCAATGTGACTATATTTAGCAATAGAACCTTTGAAAAGATAAAGTTAAGTGAGGTCATAAGAATGGGCCCTCTACAATAGGTCATAAGGATGGGCCCCACTCCAATAGGACTAGTATCCTTTTAAGAAGACACCAAGGATCTGAGCACACAGAGAAAAGGCCATGTGAGGACACAATGAGAGGATGGCCATCTGCAAGCCAAGGAGAAAGGCCTCAGGAGAAACCAAATCTGCCAACACCTTGATCTTGGATATCCAATCTCCAGAATCATGAGAAATAAATGTCTGCTTTTTAAACTACCCAGTCTGTGGTATTTTACTATGTGAATCCTAGCAAACAAATGCACCAGGTCTTCTAATTCTCTAGACAGGAATATTTCATTTTAATCATATAATTTGGGAATTCTGGACCAAACCTCCAACACCTAAATAAATAAATAAATCTCTGAAGAGGCTGTTCTGTCAACCTGCTAGAGCACCTGATCATAAGCACAGGTTAGGTATTGCAGGGATTGGTAGTTCTCCCAATGGTTTTCACAGTGAAGTAAGAACTGTGGTTAAAACATTCAAAGAGAGCTATTGATTCAAAAGAAGCTAAGGACATTACAATAACACAAGGCAGGGGAATTGGTTTTTGGAGAAGTAGGTGGTAGTATCAAAATGGGTTTCCAGGGAGGGCAGTGGCCAAATACCTTTTGGACAATTCAACTCCAGAGAAAAGTGCCTTGTATACACCTCAAGTTCAATCTGTCATTTTCCTTTCTTCTTCTCTTTTGGGCAAAAAAGTAAAGAAAAGAAAATCCCTCTTCTAGTGTTCTATGATTCAGGGAATGGCATTTTTACTCTTCTAATTATTCCAGTTGAATCTGTGGCTTTGAAGTCATCTTTGACTTTTTTTAACTCCTTCTTCTCCTATATCCATCAGGTAGTATCCAATCTTGCCCATTCTGCCTCTGAAATATCTTTCAAGTCTTCCTTCTTTATCCTAGCTGCCACTACCTCTGATGACACTTGTCATTTCTAGCGTGGACTAAACCTGAAGTTTTGTAACTACTGGTTCTCTAGTCCCTGGCCTTATCTTTTAAAATCCTCTCCAAAATATACCCAGACAGATTCCCTCCAAAACAAAGACCTCAGGCAAATCCTTACCTAATCCTCTTTGCCTTTCCCAGTTTGGCCTCAAGCCATAACCCTATCACCTCCACAGGTAGATAGACCACAGAAACCAGCATGCTCCTTCATTCCTTTGAGTGTTAGTATGTAGTTGTCCTAACTTCTATTGAAGGAGGCCAATTTTTTGTTTGTGCGTGTGTGCGTAAAATGTTATATATGATGTAATAACAACAACTTTATGTTCTCGCCACCAATATAAGAAACAGAGTTCTACCAATCTTAGGGAGTCCTCTAACTATCCACAGCCCCTCCATCTTTCAGAGGTAGCAACTACTCTTAAATTGTGGACTTTTCAGTTTCTTGCTTTTCTTTATAGCTTTGCTACATGTGTATGTTCTTGTAAATAAAATTTGGTTTCGTTTTGCTTATTATGAGAAAACATGTTTTGTATATTTTGAGAACTTATTTTTTCATCATTATGTTCATAAATCACATTGTTGCAGAGTGTACGTATAATTAATTCATTTCACTGCTCTCTTTATAAATGAATCCATGAGTATGCATGTATATGCACACCTTCTCCATTCTATTGCTGATAGGATGTATGCTGTTCAATATTACAAACATGCAAGGACACATATTTGATGCATAGGTGCATGAGTTTAGACTATCTAAAAATAATGCTGGGCTACAAGATATTTCATATATTTCACATATTTCACATATTTAACTTCATCATTTAATCAGGTAATTCCAGGTTGTTTATCAAAGTGGCTGTGCAACTGACAGTTATGATGTATTATCTTTTTCACCTATTGACATAGTCCATCTGGTGATATTTTGTTTGAACATATTGCATCTATTTTAGAAAGTAATCTTGGACTATACTTTCCTGTCATTAGATAATCTTTGACTGATTTTGGCTTTAAAGGGTACACTGGCCTCATATATTAATATGAGAGTGTTTCTTCTTTTCCTATTCTTGTAAAAAGTTTTGCATGATTGGAATGATCACTTGCTTGATAGATTATTTCTACTGCAGAATTTGCCTCTAAAATTACCTAACTCCTGAGACCAGCAGATGGCATAATGGTTATGTCAACCACAGTTCAAGTCCCAGACCTGGTGGCTTAAAACTCATATTGGGCACATGTGTGTGTGTGCTCAAAAATCCAAAGAGAGGAGAATGATAGAGAAGAGATAGCAGTATGGCAATCCCTCTGGGGGGACACTTTCTATCTCTCTGTCTCTCTCTGTCTCTCTAGCGAGTACATGCAAAAATCTCTCTTAAAAAAAAACTAACTCCTGTGTTTTAGGAGAAATTCTTGTTTATGTTAATACAGTGCCCATTTACTTAATAACTGAGAGGGACATCCTAATTTTCTTTTTCTTCTTGAGTCAGTTTTGATCATTTATACTCTTTAAGGAATGTGGTCTAATAGCTAAGTTTTCAAAATTATTGGCATGAAGTGAAAATTATATTTTTTAAAAGAATTATTTTATTTGACTTTATTTATTTTAATTTAACCAGAGAGGGACAGAGTGAGAGAGAGAAAAAATGAGAAAGCAAGCTGTCAGATCAGGGACTCAAACCACAGTCAACCATGTGGGAGTCAAACACCATGCCACCAACTGTCCCCAATAAGATTATCTTTTAAATCTCTGCTACATCAACTATGTAGTCTTTTCATTCTTAAAATTGTTTACTCATAACTTTTTTTATATTTCTTTTTTATATTCCTTTTCAGAATTTTAGAAGCTTTGCTAATTTTTGTACTGAAAACAAACCTTAGGGGCATTCCTACAGTCCCATGAACACCTTCTTCTTTCTGTCTCTTGCACAGAGTTTACCTCTGCAGGATTACCCCTGTAGTTTCAAACTTGGATGAAAGATCATACTGTAGTGTGAATGTGCCTGCTACGCAACATACTATACTCTTGATAGTTCATCGTGCTTTTTGCTATTCTTTTTTATCTCATTTTCATAGCCCTGGGCTTATACCTTCCAAATAAAAGTATTAGAAAACTTCATCTTGACCTACAGTTCTGCTTTCTGGACAACCCAGCCTAACGCAGCCTTTTAAAATAACCATATTTTGGCTTTGTTGTATGGAATATTCCTTCTTTACTGGTGATACTCTTGCCTTCATCATTACCTTTCTGTTATCTTCTTTAGGTTTATTCTGTTCTCTCTTGGAAGTTTTTAAATTTAATCATTTATTCCAACTTTTCTCTTTCTCTAATATCAGCCTTTAAGGCAAGAGGTGACAAACCAAGAGCCTTGAACCAAGACTGATCCACTGAATACTTCTGTGAATAAAGTCCTATTGGAAAATAGGCATGCCTATTTGTATTCAAATTGTTTGTGCCTGCTTTTGTGCTCCAACAGCAAAGTTGGGTAGTGGCACTAGAGTTGGGACAGTAAACAGCAATATTGACTATTGCTCCTTTACAGAAAACCTTGCCAACCCTTGCTTTAAGGGTATATCAATAGATTTTTCTCTTAAGTACTATTTGAGCTGTCTCACAGGAGCCAGCTCTAGCTTTTACTAGGTAGTATTCTCATAACACTCTCAACTCAACTCAAACACTCTCAAACTAGTGTTTTCTAGTATTCAGTATGGTTTCTTTGACTCGTAGAAGTTACTTAGGGTCTCTTCAAAAGTGCAATTTTACATTTCCAAATGTCTGAAGATTTTTTTGAAGTATCTCTTACAATTAATTTCTGACTCAAATTGTTCTACTGATTCTTTAAAATTTTCAAAAATTTTATTCCTTGCCTGGTACATAATCACTTTTTACAATTTTGTAATGTATGATTGAAAACAGTATGTATTCTACAGCTGTTGGATGTAGCATCTTATTCATTGTAGCTTTTGACTCTTTCATAATCTTATTATTTGACAATTTTGAGAAAAGAGTTACAATCGTCTACTGAAAGGTGATTTATCTATTTCTCCTTGTAGCACTCATCATTTTTGCTTTGTCTTCAAATACATAGCAATGAAACCTTCTATAAATCCTGATGAACAGGACCTCATATGAATATAAGTAGCGTCTTTATTTATTCTAATGTGTGTTGTTTAAGGTTTTTCTATGTCTTGTGGTCTTAAATTTATCTCTTGTAAACACCAGCTGGTTGAACTTTATTTATATATCCACTCTGAAAAATCTCTGCCTTAAATTGAAAGGTAAGATTATAAAGATAATTCTAATTATTACTGTACCTGGATATTTAGCAATCTGAATTTGTACCTCCCAATTTGTCTTCTTTTAGATTGATTGAAGTTTTTCCCACTATATTTTCCTTTGCTTGCTTTTAAGTTGAATACTATCTTTTTATTTAAAAAAAATTGCTAGAGGGTATATGGACTTGTGAGAGAGACAGAAAGTGAGAAAGCATCCCCCAGGAGGCATGGCCACACTGTAATCCCTCCTCCTCCATTCTCTTCTCAGGATTTTAGGCATGTACACACACACACACACCTGGCATGTTTCCCAAACCTCCAGGTCTAGTACTCAAACCTTGCAGTCAGTCTTGTGAGATTCAGCCACCTAAACCACTGGCTGGCCCTTATACTGACTTTTTAAAACTCCATACGATAAACATATAGTTTCTGCTTCATATAAACTTATCATTTTGTTTAACTTAATTTTGTTTCTCCTACCAATTTTTCTTTCATCTTAGACTCTTTCTATGGAAGCACTTATTCTTCCTGAAATACAACCTTTAGTTAAGTTCTGTTGGTGGCAAGTTTCTTGAATTTGTTTTGTCTGAAAATGTCTTTATTCAGTTTTGTTCTTGAAAGATAATTTCACTTAATATTTTATTTTCTCTCATTACTTAATGTATAAATATATACTGTATATATTTATTTTAATCACAGCAGAATAGCTAGAGGCATTGTCATTACCAAGTAAAATGAGGAAACTAACAGTTTATTTTTAGTTAAGCAACTAATTTGCTACCAAAAATTACTTAATTAAACCAGACTATGCTTCAGTACATTTTCTTAAAATGTGGAATTAGCTAGTGACCTACCTTATAAGAACATCAGCAAATTAAACAGCTAGAACATAATAGGTGGAATAAATTTAAAAACAGATGTTTTGCCTTCTTAGCTATGTGAATATACCCTAAGATGCTGAGGCATCAAGAACATTTTTAAATTAATGTATGTATGAAAATGAATCAATTTTAAAAGATTATACTTCCAAAAGGGCCAAAGTACATTTGTCTAGAAAGAAGTTATTAACTCTAATGTATTCAAATATATACAGTAGGCTAAAAAGCTCCATTCTGAAAACCAGCTTTTAAAATAGATTTACTCAGTCCAGCTTTGGTGACCTAGCAGTAGCACAATGCTCTGCAATGCTGGAGGCCATATGGAAGATTGGGGTTCAGTTCCTGGGTCAGCCTGTAGACCCTGAGCATGCACGCATGGACTGTGATCCTGGCTCACTGAGAAGGCTGGGGCAAGGGTCATGGTGTAAGTCTCTGTTGAAAGTGCTTGTCTCTCAAATAGATAAATATATAAACTTAAATAAGTAGGTTTTCCTAGCTCTGCTCAAAGAAACTGTTACTTGAGCACACTGCTCCTGGAGAGTGCAGCTACCTGGAAATGAGGTGAGGTCCTCTGCTTTGATAGAGCATTCATTTTAGAGATGAATGAGCAATTAGACCAAGTTTGCAAACTAGTGGCAGAGCTAAGACCACAACCCGAATGCCTAAAGAATGTTTTTTTTAAAGAGATAGTTTGTGAAAACCAGTGTTTCCTAAACTTAGGTTCCTTTGAACCTAAGGCTTACTTTTCTTTTAGGCTTACTTTCTTATTTTTCTTACTTTCTCTCTTACCCTTTCTCTCTCTCTTTCTCTCTCTGTCCTTGTCTGGTCGAATTAAAAAAATTTTTAAAGAATTATTTATTTAAATTTATTTATTTATTCATTCATTCATTCATTCATTCATTTTAATTTGACCATAAAGGGACAGAGAGAGAGAGCAAGAGCAAGCTGCCAGGTCTGAGACTTGAACCGCATTCAGCCGTGTAGGAGTCCAGGCCCCTAACCACCACACCACCTGCCGGTCCCTAAATAAAATAATTCTTTAAAAAATAAATTTAAGTGCTTAAGACCGATTTTAAAATAAAACTGGGACCATAATATCAGTTGATGTTTTACACCCTCTGAAGGAGAGGGTGAGTAGGAAAGGTTAGAGCACAGGCTAGAGAGCCTCCTGCATGAGCTAGCTAGCCTATGAGCAGCACTCCAGGTACCTATTAAGGAAGGTATAGTTGGGGTAATAAAGCTGAGCTACAAAAAATGGAATTGTAGTACCTGCTCCTATGAGAAGACTATGTCAGAAAGAGGTTAGAAGAGAAAACAAAAACAAAGAAACTCTTCTTAGCTTTACTTGGTATAACTTCTGGGAATAACTAGAAAGCATAGGACAAAGTACAGGTAGATTTGATTGGTGAATGGGAGACAATGGAACCCATAAAAGAGGGTACCACAGTTATTCTGAGATGAAGAAAATGTTATCTTGGAGTTGAAGTCAACAAGAATCACCACCTTGGGCTCGGTTCCTTGTAAGATTAATTGAACCTCAAAACAAGGAGGTACAGTCTAGGCAAGGCAGTCCCTATCCTGCTAGTCTGCAGTGCTGGGAGCCACATGGCTGATCATGGGCCTGGATTCATGGGTGGGCCTGAAAACACTCCAGATGCACATGCATGGCGTCTGGGATCCTGAGGAGCTGTAGGCTCGAGAAAGAGAACTGTGGCATGATGAAGCCCTGTTGCAGGTAACCTCTCTATTTCTCACGCACACATGCATGCTATCATCTATCTTTATTATCAAATACAAAACAAAACAAAAATAAAAAGTAACACAAGAAAAAAGTGACCAGCTATACTTGTGACTGTCCTAGGCCTAGACTGATTCAAGCCTGTATAAGAAAAATGCCCTAAAGGACCCCTGGGCTTTTGTATTGAATGCAGGATCACTCCCTTTTGTCCATTTGCACTGACATCTTTTTTTTTTAATAATTATTTTATTTAACTTTATTTATTTATTTTATTTAAATTTGATCAGAGAGGGACAGAGAGAAAGAGAGAGTGAGAAAGCAAGCTGCCAGGTCTGGGACTTGAACCACGGTAGGCCATGTGGGAGTCCAGCACCCTTAACCACAACACCTGCCAGCCCCTGCACTGACATCTTGAATTACTGTTTCCTTTCTGATTCTTAACTTGGCTCCATTTACTGTTTTGATAAATATCTTCTTCTTGGCACTACATTACCACAGACAAACACAACAGTAACCATCTCCATATAACACAGAATGGAATATCCCACAACTAGGTACTACCTTAAGAGTTGCTTGTCAGGGGACTAGCAGTTGGCATAGGGACCAGCAGTTGGCGTAGGGACCAGCAGTTGGCGTAATGGCTATGTAGCTGGACTCCCATGTAGTCGACCGCGGTTCGAGTCATGGACCCGGTGGCTTAAACTCACACCGGGCGCGTGTGCGTGCATGCCCAAGATCCCGAGAGGAGAATGGAGGAGAAGGGATTGCGGCGTGGCCATCCCCTCTTGGGGGGTGATTTCTCACTTTCTGTCTCTCTGTCTGTCCGGACAGCGCATGCGCCCTGTAGCAAAAACCTCTCCAAATAAAGAAAAAAAGAGTTGCTTGTCAGGTATATAGACCAGTCCTGCAAATAGGCATTGAAAAAAACAGACTATCATTCATTATATTCTAAGAGCACAGACTATTGTGTTAGCAAAAGATTTTGATCTTAAGAAATATTGAGAATACTGAGAACTGGAGAGTAAAAATATACTAGTGTAGGGACCAGCAGATAGACTCCCACATAGTTGACCACGGTTTGAGTCCCAGACTGGGCAGCTTAAACTCATGCTGGGCATGTGTGCATGCGTGACCAAGATCCCAAGAGGAGAATGGAGGAGAAGGGATGGCCGCAGGGCCATCTCCCTAGAGGGTGATTTCTTGCTTTCTGTCTGTCATTCTCTGTCTTTCCAGTGAGTGCACACATCGTATAGCAAAAGCCACTCTTAAGAAAATTTTTAAAAATTTTTAAAAAGAACATACTAGTGTAGCTACAGCTTCTAGCTTGTATTGTGTCCCAGTTCTTTCACAGAAAATGCACCAAAGTAGAACAACTCCACACTCTACAATGAGTAAGCATGATGCAAATATCCTCTCAGGAATATCAATGTCCCTATCATTTCTTCATTGTCAAATGGCTAAATCAGACTTAAAATCTTACAGAGATAATCAGTTTGAGCCAGGTTCTTGGCTCAAGGAAATTTAAAATCTGACTGTCTAGTTTTTATATACATCTTTTAGAACTTTTATTAGCAGCACTCATGTTCCTCAGTAAGTAACTTCCCTGGGGACATTAAAATTTTTTGCTTCTTAGGAGACAAAGTTAAATATTTGATGTTGATCCACTCATGGGAATCCAGCTTAGAAATACGTACTAGTTCTTACCCATATGTCAAACAGAGAAAAATAACTCACCAGCCCAAGTGCCTGAGGCATAGGAAGCCTGATGCTTCCTACAGAAGCCTTTTCTAAGTCAGGGGGAGGAAACAGGGATGGGAAAGAAGAGGAGGCAGGAGACAGTCCCGAGGCTTGCACACCAGACTTGGTGGACCATAAGAGAAGGTCAATAAGCAGGGAGCAGGCTTCGTTCCTCTGACCCTAAGTTTTCTTTATTTGGAACTCTTCTAACCTGCATTTGCTGACTTTTCCAGAGAAAGACTGGGAAAAGAAAGAACTGAAGAAAGAGATAAGCAGCTGCAAACTGGCAAAAAAGAAAAAACAGTACAACAAAACAAGACACCTAATAAGGCAGAAAAACTGAGCAAGGGAAGGAGGAGGAAAGAATGAATGAGCATAGAAGGAAGAAAATGAAGAAAGTGCTCTTACAAGTTTAGACATTTTTAATAAATGCCTGACCTGAATTTATTAAAAGGTTACAAAGTAATGCAAGCATTTGAATGACAATATTAGATCCACAAACTAAAGTACAAGACAACAATTATACCTCTATAATGACTGGAAATAAAGGTCACAGATTGATCATAACCAAAACACAGGAAAAATATACACTCATAACTACTTACGTGTAATGTCCCCCAAAGTATAGTATAGTTCTTAATGAAAGCAAAGAGAGGGTTTTCTGGGTACTCATTTTAATGACCTCTATGTAGATTAGTGATAGAGAGGGGCTTGACTCAGCACACAGCATGGGACCTGAGATGTGAAGAAAGGAATCTGAGAAAGGCCAACTAAGGAGTAGCTGAAAGAAACTATGATGGATGGCTTTCTTAATTAAGCACACCTACAAGGGAACAATAGTGAGCTGGAAAACTGGCAGATGAAGCACTCGTGAAAGACAAGGATGTTTGTGGGCAGAGCTGCAGTAACAGTCCACACAAGGACTCAGTACTACATAGGTTGGCACTGGGTAGAGTGTAGGTGGAACAGGAGGTATCAGATTTCAAAAACTTATGTTACCTCCCATTTTCTCTATTTAATTTATTAGATTGTTTTACAAATGTTTATTTGGCCTATACTATGGGCTAAGTGCTGTGTTGGTTATTGGGGATATATTAGAAACAAACAAAAAAAAAATCCAGAGTACCTGACAATCTCTCTCTCTCTCTCCCCCATCTCTCTCTCACATACACACCTTTTTTAAATTTTTTTAACTTATAATAAAATGAACTTTAATGTTTTAAATGACTATCTTAAAATGAGATGATAGTGGGACCAGCAGTTAGCGTAATGGCTATGTCGATGAACTCCCATGTAGCTGACCGCAGTTTGAGTCCTGGACCCAGTGGCTTAAACTCACGCCTGGCACGTGTGCATGTGTGTCTAAGATCCCAAGAGGAGAATGGAGGAGAAGGGATTGCGGCATGGTCATCCACCTTGGGGGGTGATTTCTTGCCTTCTAGCTCTTTGTCTCTGTCTTTCTGGCGAGCGCATGCGCCCTATAGCAAAAACCTCTCTAGAAAAAAAAATGAGATGATAGTTTAGATATATGCACATAATATTTAAATCAAAATACAATATTCTTACTATATAATCTAAAGGGTCCAGTGATAGGGAAGTGTATTTATTAACTCACTAACATTTTCAAACACTATCATAAATTACAATGCTTTATCAGCCGTCAATAAGAACAATCTATATCAATGAAGTAACAGTAGCTAAACTAAAATGAGAAATCAAAATCACTTTAGAAAGCCAGTACAGGCAGATGACCTGCTGTGGTTTCAGGTTCAGGCCCCACTGTCATGAGAGCAGAATCAAACCTGCAGGGTTTGACCCCTCCCTTGGGAAGCTGATGACCCAGGGGATCCCAGGTACTTTGGGGCCCTTATGGGCTGCCTGTGGAGCTGCAGAAACAAAAGAGAAAACATTGCTCAGGAAACCTCACATTTTTAGAGACACACACACTCTTTAAACCTTATGAAAAAAGAATACTTCCCATCGAAAGTTCACATTTTCTAATTTGGAGTGGAACTCGCAATTTCTGAATATGGAATCTCTATTTATAAGTAATTAGATAAAAACACACTATCTGGGAAATCCAAAGTAATACTTGCTGAATGTGTAGTCTCAGCAATGAGGTCTGGCAGTAGCAATGAATTAAAAATCATGCAAGTAATCACTGAGTCACTGTGTTCCTGAATATAAGTACTGATAGAAACTATGAAAGAAAGAGAGAAAGAAAGAGAAAAGAAAGAAAGAAAGAAAGAAAGAAAGAAAGAAAGAAAGAAAGAAAGAAAGGAAGGTAGGTAGGTAGGAAGAAAGAGGGAGAGAAAGAGGGAGATAAAGAAGGAAGATCTTGGTTTGATGGAGCTATTAAGTCTTGTGGAAAAAGATTTATGTAACATGAAATAAATTGCACAATCTGATCAAGTACCAAATTATTTAATTCAGAAAACCATAATTAATAATTACTTCTCAATCATATTCCTTTTTAACATTCAGCAAAATTTTAAGCAATCTGAATGTGTTGATTTGAATTTTGACTTCCTATTTTTCTCTCACCATTATATGTGACCAAATGATAGGTTCAAAGAGCCAGAATAATAAGGTCTGTAAAAGCATATTCAAGAATGGGTTTTGCAACACCACCAGTAGTGGCTTTAAGAGGGCTCATGTTCCCCTTGGACTTGTCACTTCGGTAGAAATGGAGAAGCCATACAAAAGTTTAAAGTCTGAAAATAAGGGAGACTGCTGGTATTTAACTTTCAACCGCCAGAGTCTTCAAGAAGGCCTTTAATAGGGCTATAGCCCTTCAGTGCTAATCAGTTTTTATTTTTCACATGTTCTCAAAGCACCTACTTCTTTTTCTGTCACTTCAAACCCTTTTGCCTGAGCCAAGGTGAATCTTCTTCTATAGCTGTAGAACAGTTCTAACTTCATGAAGAAAAGTTTAGTGCAACCTGAAACTCTTTCATCTTTATTCAGGGTGCAAGACCTCTTACCTGTCTGCAGAGATTTATTTTTTACTAATAGTCTAAGACATCTTGAGTCTAATCTTCATAGTTGCAATTGCTCAAATAATCTATACTTGTCCTTCAAGGACAACTTCTTTAAGCATCAGATATACAACTCTGAATTAAAAAAAAAAAAAAAACCTTACATAATGTATATCTACAGGACCAGCCAGTGGTGTAGAGGTTAGGGCAGTAGGACCCCATATGCCTCACTGCATGACTTGAGTCCCAGACCTGTCAGTTCAAAAAAACACACCAGTCATGTGTGCCCAAAATCCCAAGAGAAGAATGGGATTGTGGTGTGTGGCCATTTCCCCAGGGGATTCTCTATCTCTCTTTTTCGTCCCCTTCACCCTGATGAGCACATGTACCATATCACCAAAAAAAAAAAAAAAAAAAAAAAAAAAGACCAAAAAAATTAAAAAAAGTTTTGTGTTGGGACCAGCAGTTAGCGTAATGGCTATGTCGCTGGACTCCCACGTAGTCGACCGCGGTTCGAGTCCCGGACCCGGCGGCTTAAACTCACGCCGGGCGCGTGTGCGTGCGTGCCCAAGATCCCGAGAGGAGAATGGAGGAGAAGGGATTGCGGCGTGGCCATCCCCCCTGGGGGGTGATTTCCTGCTTTCTATCTCTCTGTCTCTCTCTGTCTGTCTGGCAAGCGCACGCGCCCTATAGCAAAAACCTCTCCAAAAAAAAAAAAAAAAAAAAAAAAAAAAGTTTTGTGTCATAATCCTTATCTATATATTCTATTTTATACAACCATGTATTAGTAAAGTAACATAACCAAATCTTTTGAAAGTTTTAGGCTTATTTGCATTTGTTAGCTAGTCCTCTATCAACTAAAGAATTAAAGCCAAATCATATTAATTTGCTTGCCAGTTTTCCATTTTTATCTCCCGTTTTCCACATATCCCCTTGTTCCAGGCTTTAGAGTTCTCAAATATGTTACATACCTCTAGATATTTCTCTATGATCCTCCTGCCCTTTCAACTCCATTTGAAATCTACCAACTCCCTACAGAATTCATCCCATTTAAATGTTCCCTATCTCTTCAAAACTCCTCTGACTCACAATTCCTTTTAGGGTGCATAACTTTATCTTTATTTAACACATTTTGTTCTGCTTTATTTTTAATTTTTTAGATGTCAAACTCTGATTAACCTTTTTTTTTTTTTTTTTTTTTTTTTGAGAGGTTTTTGCTATAGGGCGCATGCGCTCACCAGAAAAGACAGAGAGACAGAAAGAGAGAAATCACCCCCCAGAGGGGATGGCCATGCCACAATCTCTTCTCCTCCACTCTCCTCTCAGGATCTTGGGCACGCACGCACATGCGCCCGGTGTGAGTTTAAGCCACTGGGTCCAAGACTCGAACCGCAGCCGACTACATGGGAGTCAGCGACAGAGCCATTACGTTAACTGCTGGTCCCAACTCTGATTAATCTTTAAGATCCTTGAAAATGGAACTGTGAATTTTTCTTACCATTAAATCTTCTCCAATCCCTAACGCAAGCCTTTCATGTGGTAAGTACTCAATACATGTTTGTTGGATGAATAGATAAATGGAAAGAGGGATGTATGGATGAAGGTTGGAAGGATAGATGAATAAGGGATAATATCTCAGTTTGCTAATACGAAAATCAACAGATGACTGCCAGGAATTCTTTACATAAACAATCATAAGACTTATGATTCTTTTTTTTCTAAA
This sequence comes from Tupaia tana, assembly GCA_026018925.1. Taxonomy (NCBI): domain Eukaryota; kingdom Metazoa; phylum Chordata; class Mammalia; order Scandentia; family Tupaiidae; genus Tupaia; species Tupaia tana. Next base: position 38,651,026 of record JAKSZU010000023.1, on the reverse strand, counting down.
GAATTATTTTATTTAACTTTATTTATTTATTTTAATTTGACCAAAGAGGGACAGAACAAGAAAGAGAGAGAGAGAGAAAGTGAGAAAGCAAGCTGCCAAGTTTGGGACTCGAACCACAGTTGGCCATGTGGGAGTCCAATGCCCTCAACCACCATGCCACCTGCCAGCCCCACAATTATGATTCTTTAAGAAAGTATTAGCTTTGATTTAGCTCAGTAGACACTCAAAACAAAACAAAACACCTCAACAGACTCAATCAAAAATCAAAAAAAATATAACCTCATCATAGCCCTATGGGACCCTAAAAGAGGAAATCACAAAAGATGTTCAAAAGGGGAAATGGACATGTTGCAATCCCTTCTCCTCCATCCTCCTCTTGGGATTTTGGGCACTTACACACACACACGGCATGAGTTTCAAGCCATCAGGTTCAGGACTTGAATCACAGTTGACAACATGGAAGGCCAGCAACTTAACCATTCCTCCATCTGCTGGTCCCTACAAAAGAACCTGTAAGTTCTAAAGGAAGAATAAGACTAGGGGGAAACAAGGATAATACAAAGGTAGAAACAAGCTGAGCAACATGAAAGTAGTATATTTCAAAACCAAACCAAAATTAATCTTAGATTATCCAATAACTTGAACTATCAACAAAATGCTTTCCTTCATCTACAGATAAGAATGATGGCTAAGTTTATGGTCCAAACATGAATGCTCACATTTCATTATAGGATGACATATAATATAATAGTAATAGTATCTACTATTGTTAGTGCTCAAGAACCTCATGGAAATTAAGGGACCGTATAGAATAGTACTAGTTTGTATCTGGTACAGAATAGAGATTTTAGAAGTACACAGAGATCTTTTTGAAGGTCTACTTACATCAACATAACCTTCAGTTTCTCAAATAGCCATCAGTTTGCAAACACCTAGAAACACAAAAACTATCACAATATTAATAGTCATCAAACTGGTATCAATAATACATAAAACGTATATATATATATATATGTGTGTGTGTGTGTGTGTGTGTGTGTGTGTGTGTGGAATTGTCCTATCCATTTTCCATTTCCATAAGGATCTAGAAATGTCTCATGTGTGTGTTTAGTCCTGAGAGTCAGACAAATATACATGTGATGCCCAAACCCTCCATATTTCTCAGTCTTCACAAACTTCATATAAGTCATCAATGTCAGAAACTAAGATTTTAGTACCTGTGTCCCCAACTGATGATTCCATGATATGGGTAGGTTTTTGTCGTTATGGCAACACACACTTAAACTTTCAATCTCACTGATCATGTGAGCACAGAGAGGGAAACAGGTAATGAGGGTTTAGTGAGGTAAGTACCTAGGCTAGAAGACTAGCAGGTTAGGATTTATTCATTCATATATTCAACAACTACTTATGGTGATTTACTGTGTGTCAAGCACTATCCTCAGTACAGAGACTATAGCAAAAACAAAACAAAAGACAAAATATTGGCCCTTGTGTGGTACAAGAGAGACAAACAGGATAAGTCAATACAATATACAGTATAAGTGCCAAAGATAAAGAAAGGTAGGCAGCAAAGAAAGAGATATTTTTTAAAACATTTATTTATTTATTTATTTTTAATTTATGTGTTGTAATTTTCAAGCCACTGGGTCTAGGACTTGAACCACAGTCAGCCGTGTAGGAATCCAGCACCTTCAACCACCACACCACCTGCTGGCCCAGAAAGAGATACTTAACACTACTCCTCTATTAATGGAAAACAATGAGTTCCATTGAAGATACTGGCACCTATGAAATAAGATTGGGGTAAAAAAAATGTACTTAGTGATGTTTGGTTTCTTTGCTTCTTATCTTTACCTTTGACTGCCATTTGAAAAAATGTATCCTCTTTCTCCCATTTTTCTAGGAGATCTAGGTTACCCTGTAAAAGCAAATCTGTAGTACCCTAGTGACTATACCTTTTCTTTTCACCCCCAAATCCTGCATTACCAGGCTACGATTTCCTAGATAATATGACACTTCAAGAGGAGGTATATAAACATCTAAATCTACTTCCCTACCCCCAGACTATACATTTGTCTTGGAGATAAAACCTTAATTCAAAAGAGTATCTTGAATATTAGGAATTCTATGCACCATGTCATATCATGAGAAAGAAGTCTAGTCAAAGGAGTCACAGCCTCCCCAATGATGTATTATGCATTACCTATGTACTAGAGAGAAGTTAATCCTAAATCTCTTATAAAGCACCAATAAAGAAGCTTATTTATTTATTCATTTTAATTTTGCTTTAGGGCATATACACTCACTAGAGTCAGACAGGGTAAGGGGCAGGGGGTGGGGGCAAAAACATATCCCCCAAGAGGGATAGCCATGCCTCAAACCCTTTTCCTTCATTCTCTTCTCAGGATTTTGGGCACACATGCACATGCACCTGGCATGTTTTTCAAGCTGTCTGTCAGGTCTGGGCCTTGAAATGTGCACGTGGCCATGTGGGATCTAGCCACCTTAACCACCATGCCACTGGCTGGCCCTAAAGCCGCTTATGAATATTCATTTAATTAAGGAAATTCAGACTAGGTGTGGGAGCCTCTTCCAGCTTTATGAGCTATTTGCCCTCTTATGTGTATTCTGGAGGCCTCACCAGTATGTGAACATGAGTGACATGCACTGTGCATAGCCCGAGACCAGAGCGAAGCCCCAGGATTAGTCAAAGTACTTGTCATTACCTACCCAAAACAGATGGGAGTCAAGCACAGGCTGCTGCTGTCTGTTAAAAGGATGAATTGGGACCACAACCTTCATGCATTCAGAAAATCAAGAACAAATACACACACACCCACAGGTTTTCACTTGGCTAAGGCTTCCAGGACGCAGGTGGGAGAGCTATTTAGATTTTTTTCTCCAATTAATGGAGTTAGAAATTGTAGTAAATAAACAGTTTAAGCACATCTTCTAGCTCCATACAGTTCCCATATCACTGAAGATCAGCTGCTTCAGAATCCCAGGTGGCTCACAGAAGCATGGCTAAGCAAGGGTGCTGCAGCCCTGGCAAAGAGAATCCCCTGCCTCTGGGGGGTGGACATTGCTATTTAAATATGCATAATATACCTCACCTCATCACAGGCTGTAGATCAGAAGAGAAAATATGCCTAGGATGAGCCATGTTCTGTGCTCGTTACGGCTTTAAAGACCAGAAAGGTTTTGATGTACTCATCTTAGAGATGAGGAAACTGACAAATTCTCTCATAGTTAGCAAATGACAAATCCAGAATTCACACTTAGGTCTGTCTTACCATAAACTTTGCTCTTATCAGAGTCTGACTGTGTTAGTAGTGTTGATATTGACCATGATGGTGAGAATGGTGATATGAAAATGGTATGTGGTACCAGAGAAATCATCAACTTTTTAAAAAAGTTTACTTATGTATCCCAAGAGAGAAAGACAAAAAGATGGCTCCTCCAACAGGGCTCCCAGGCTGTGACCCAACTCCAGGCTCAGCCAGACCTGGACCATGGGCATGCATATGGCCAGTACACTCAGGTGGGTCTCCAGGAAAGGAACCTGGAACCCTCCTGTACAGGTCAGGCTCACTGAACATTGTGTTTTACTCCAGTGCTACCATCTAGCCACTAAACCATCAACTTTAGGTTGCTAATAAGAGAGAACTAGAACATTCAATGAAAAAAAAAAATTTAGTCTGGCTAGGCAAAACTTATACTAATTATAGTCATTTCCATAGACTGCATATAATCATGTCTAATTATAAGTCAGCACAGTAATATTTACATAAAAAAATAAAAACATCAGAATAATTTTGATCAAAAATTTAGTTAGATTAATGAGCTCTAGCACAAGCCAGGTTGCATGGTAGTTAAGGCAGCCAGATCTCACATGGCTGATTTCACAGTTCAAGTCCTGGACTTGGAGCTTGAAAATCATGCTGGGTGCAACTGCATATATATCCAAAATCCTCTAAGAAGAAGATACTGTGGCATAGTCATCTTCCCTGTGGGGTACTTTCTCACTTTCTCTCTCCAGTAAGCACATGCACTCTAAAACAAATTTTTAAAGAGAAAAAAAAAAAGAATTGTGAACTCTATACATATGCAATTAGATGTCGCTTACTGCCTAAATTCTAATGTGAACATGTGGATCTGTACTTTATAAAGTATACTTCCTGAGGACATCCCCAAGTGCCAGCCATCAGCAGATGCTGGGAAAAGAGGCAGTCAACAGTAATAAAATAAGAACTTACTCTGGAACATCTTGAGGTCTGGTTATTTTATCCTGACCCTAATCCCTGAGAATTAGTTATGATTTCACCATCCTAACAGAAAGCCGAGACTATGATATTAAACCAAGAGAAGGTTAATTAGCTTATCCACACAGTTTAGTTTTCTTGCACATTATTGCTAGTTAATGAAATGCCTAGATCCAGCAGCAGAGGAAATCTCCTTTCTTTAAGGAAATCAAAACCTACCCACTCTCTATGATTTGGGAAAATCCTATTTTAATTTTTTAAATTACATTTTCCATCTACTTAGCTCAGTTAGCTTCCATTGTTGGGACCAGTTTTATGAGTGAAAGGAAGGGTCAGTTAGGGTGACCCAAGCTAATCAAAAGCAAGGTGACGTCAGCCTATGCACATGGCTAACCTTTCTCTGCACCTGTCACTCCTTAAGGAGTTGGGCATTTTAAATAGGTAAACATATACTCTGGTCCAGCAAAGACAAAAAAAATTTATTAAAAAATAAAATTCCATTACCAGAAGGTATGTGCACTCACCAGAGAGAGAAAGAGAAAAAGCAAGCAAGCACTCCAAATGGGGTATGGGCATAGTCATGCCGCAACCCTTCCTCTTCCATTTCTCCATTCCATCAGGACTGTCTAAACACACACACACACACACACACACACACACACACACACACACGCCCAATGTGTTTTTGAGCCACCAGGGCTGGGATTCCAACCATAGTTGGCCATGTGGTATCCAGCTCACTATGCACTGAGCTTTTACTGCTGTGCTACTGGGCTGGCCTAGGAAAATTCTTAACAGAATTAAATAACCAACATTATCCAGTTTAATTCCAGAAAAGCAGAGGAAAAATGATGAGAATAATATTTATAGAAGGGAATAAGAAACAGAGGCTCAGACCACTGCCCCCAGCAGGATCCCTCAGGGGTGAGAGCACTAAAGCTTGTGTCAAGAATTAAGCTTTTGGGGCCAACAGGTGGCATGGTGATTAAAGGCGCTGGACTCCCACATGGCTGAGAGCAGTTCAAGTCCCAACCTGGTAGCTTGCTTTCGCACTTTTCCTCTCTCTCTGCCCCTCTCTGATCAAACGGGAAAATAATAATAATAATAATAATAAATAACGTTAAATACAATAATTCTTTAAAAATAAAAGAAGCAAGTTTTATGGGCTAGATGATGCTGCAGTGTTAAAACATAGCATTCTACAAAGCTCCCACTCATGGAAAGGTTCCAAGTTTGTGTCTGGAGACCTCCGTGAATATGCTGGGTGTGTATATGGCCATGATACAAGGCTGGCTGAAGCGGAAAGTGGATCACCATGTCAGGACCCCTTTGAGGGTGTTGTTTCTCCCCCCCCCCTCTCTCTCTGATACAAAGCTGGCTGGAGTTGGAGGTAGATCACCATGTCAGGAACCCTTTAAGGGTGGTTTCTCTCTCTCTCACCCTGTTTTTCTCACATGTGGAAGAAATAAATAAAATTTGTTTAGAACAAATTAAGCTTTGGGACCAGCTAATGGGCATTAGTAATGGTTACATCACTGGACTTCCACATGGTCAACCATGGTTCCAGTCCTGGATCCGGTGGCTCACAACTCATGCCGGGTGCATGTGTGTACATGCCCAAGATCCCAAGAGCAGAACAGAGGAGACGGGATTGTGGCATGGCCATATTCCCTAGGGGAGTGATTTCTCACTTTCTGTCTCTCTCTGTCTCTCTGGTGAGCACACATACCACATAAAATCTCTCTTAAAAAAATTAAGCTTTACTTTAGGTTTATGCTTTGCATCCTTACACAAGAGAAGAGATCAGAGAATATGCAGAGCCAGAGCCAGATTTTTCAGTGTGATGACCTCATGTTGTTGGAAATATAGTGAATTCCCAGAGGTGAACTCTATACTTAAAACATAGGTTGAAAAAAATCTCCCCAAACCAAAGACAATGAGTTAATTGTGGCTGAGGATTTTCCAAATCATATTGTCCATCTACTGACATAGGTAATGAAAAATTGCTGGGGGAAAAGTCAACAAGCACTTGAGGCTTTGCAAAATGGGTCCTCTGAGAACTCTCTTGCCAATCTGTACTCCTAATGTCTCATCTAGTATAGGCTTATTTCCACTTACAAGGTCTGCTCATATTTACAGTTAAGCAGAAGGTCAGAAATCAAGATTATGGAATAATCACAGGAGATTGTCCCTTTGTACTTTCCCACTACAAAATGTGCAATTGGGAACCAGCAGTTAGCGTAATGGCTATGTCGCTGGACTCCCACGTAGTCGACCGCGGTGCGCGTCTCGGACCCGGTGGCTTACAACTCACGCCAGGCGCGTGTGCGTGCGTGCCCAAGATCCCGAGAGGAGAATGGAGGAGAAGGGATTGCGGCGTGACCATCCCCCCTGGGGGGTGATTTCTCGCTTTCTGTCTCTATGTCTCTCTCTGTCTGTCTGGCGAGCGCACGCGCCCTATAGCGAAAAAACCTCTCCAAAAAAAAAAAAAAAAAATGTGCAATGACATTTGGAATAGCCAGTGTGACTAACAACAATGTTTAACACTGTTTGTGGAGACAATATTAATAGCTAATATTTATCAAGGACTTACTATGTATTGGCACTGTTATGAATACCATACATGGATTACCTTGTTTAATCCTTACAACAAGCTTTTGAGACAGGCACTATTACTACCATCATTTAACACATGAACAATCAGGCCTGGACGTAAAGCCCCAAGGTTATATACATTTTAAGAGGAAAATGTGTGCACCACAGAACCATAGAAAAGTTAAATTAATTATTACAAATTCATCTGAAGTGACCGATACCCTTGCTACCTTGAGTCTGAGATCCCTCTTTTTACCCTGTGCTGCTGAAAACATCCAACATTAAGATGTCTTGCTCATCTATGTAACTCTCAGTAACTAGTTCAGGGCCAGGCACAAAGTAGTTGGTCAATAAATGTTGAATGGATATTCTGGTTACTTTAAATTTCATGATGTCTATATCTAAATGACAATTTTAAAGGATGTCTAAAGACTGGCAAAATCTGAATTCATTTTGACAATAAAGTCTATCATTTATCAAGCCTATTAATCTGCCTGCCTGCCCATCTCTCTTATATACACTGTAATAAATGATACGCTGTCTTTTACATTGACATTTCATCCAAGGACCTTGAGGGGTATTGTGAGCCGGATCCTATTCAGAAAAATATTCATGCATTCTAAGAAGTGCATCCATTCAAACAGATTCTGAGGATTTACCCACAGCTGCAAACTGGCAGGCAGCTCAAAATTCTGCTGCAGATGTATTTTGACTGTCAGTGTTAAGGATTTTTAAATTTTTAATTTGAATTCACATATCAGGCCCACCTCTCGTCGCCCACTTCTCTTTGCAAATAAAGCCTGATTTACACATTTAGCTACCTGCCTGACCCCCAAAGTAGTTTTAAGTTTGTGATACCTTAGAGCCACAGGAACCTGGAAACTTGAAATAGAATGAATTTAAGACCCTTGTGTACCTGCAGTTTAAAATGTAAATGCAGGGACCAGCAGATGGCAAAATGAGTAAGTCGTTGGACTTCCACATGGCCGACCACAGTTCAAGTCCTGGACCCGGGGGCTTGTAACTCATGCTGGCACATGTGTGTGTATGTGTGCCTAAAATCCTGAAAGGAAAATGGGGAAGAGATTCTGGTGTGGTCATCCCCCTGGGGGGTGATTTCTTGCTTTCTGTCTTTCTGTACCTCTCTGGCAAGCATACATGCTCTATAGCCAAAATATATCAAAAAAAAAAAAAAAAAAGTAAATGCAGTTTGTAATGTAATGTTTAAAATCTCATGCTTTAGGTTGACAGGAACCTTTTCAGGAAATTAGGTAATTATTCTAAGCTACTCTTCCATATACGTATCTAGTTCTATTTGAGGAGATGCGAGTCTCTTCGAGGCATCCCTGAGATATAATTATCCTCACCACTGCTTTACAGATGGGTGAACTAAAACCCAGGGGAAGACAAAGTGTACAAGTATCTGGCAACAGGAAGGCCACCAAATGTGGCAAATACTCTAGCAATGACTTTACCCATTTGACTGGTATATTCTGTTACATTCTTCATCCTAAAATGCCTCCTGTAAAGAGATGAGATTTGTTTAAGACCTCATTAGAATATATTCTTGGACTCCCCTCTTCTAGCCAGCCTGAACAAGAGAAGATGACTTGGAGGTAAACCACTGCTATAGCTCAGAACAACGGCCATGTGTCCTGGGTAACTGAGATGAAGGAGCTTATGAAGGGCTCAAGCTCCTCTAAGACCAGCAGCCCTATTTTGATCTCACCTCTTGGATTCAGCTTCTGGTGCCGTAGTCATCTTGATCCCTCCTGCTGCCCTTGTATTATTTACAGTCTGGACCTGGTCCATGGCATAGAGTGCAGCAGTTCCAATCAACACTTCTTACACTGTGGACATTTATGTGCCATTGATGGAGAACTTTCCATTTCCCCTATAGTCCCACTGACTAGCTCCCTCTGCTTAGGTGCATTAGAGAACTCAACTGTGAAATTATCAGAGAGGTAATGCCAGGCCCTGTCACCTGGGGTTGTACCTCCCAGTAAGAGCTTTTCCTATTTTCTCTTTTGGGGGATAGGCAGTCTCCCTTTGCACTCTCCCTTTTGTGTGTATTTGTGTGAGTGTGCATGTGTGCATGTGTATGTGCATGTGTGTGTGTGTGGCAAGAATGGCTCTGAGTTGGTTTCAGAGACTCTGGAGCATTTCTTTTGGATTATAATGAGGAACACATCAATTAATATGACAACTGATTGTGGCATTTTGTCATGTGAACACTTTTCCACTTGAGGAAGGAAACACCTTAGTTCTCACTTTGTTATAGAGCCACTTCATCTTATAAAAGGCTGAGATTCTTTTTCTTTTCTTTTCTTTTTTTCTTTTTGCTATAGGGTGCATGTGCTTGCTGGAGAGAGACAGAGATAGAGCAAGAGAAAGAAAAGGAAAGTATGAAATCACCCATGGGGGTACGGCCACACTGCAATCCCTTCTCCTTGAGTCTCCTCTTGGGATTTCAGGCACACACACACACATTGCCCAGCATGATTTTCAGGCCTCTGGGCCCGGGACTTGAACTGCAGAGCTGGCTATGTGGGATCCAGTGCTTAACCTCCATGCCACCTGCTGGTGCCATGAGACTTTCTTTTTCTTAGTGTTGTATTTTATTCTAAATGATCTAAAGTATTTATTAGCATCAAGCCTACCTGCAAATAGTGCTCCTCCTAATGCCTGAAATAAGGTTGGTGACTTTTCCCCCAGATAGCTCAATGTTGCTTCTTCTCTCCTCAAAGGTCTAAGTAGAGTCTGTACCACCACTTCTTGTGCACTGATGCTTCTTCTCCTACTCAGAATTTCCTAAGAAGTTCCCATGTAGGTTCACCACTGTCAGAAATGCTCCCATGTGCCCTTTTCTTTCTCCAATCCAATTCCTGTTCCTTTAGGAACTGACTCTGCTCAGCTGTTAATGATGCTAATCATTAATGGTACCCCTGAGCTAACAATATCACATTCAGTATTTTGATAGAGGGAATTTCTTGAGGCAATGCCTTTTCCCAAAGGCAGACCAAGGAGAAAGGTGTCCTTCTGAGTGTGTACATGGGTCACATTGACAGTGGCACCAACCCAAACTTTCATTCCTTCATTTGCCTTACAGCTGTGCTACTGTGCTCAACACACTGGCTGGTTTCTGGAGCATAAAACCACCTATACACTGAACCCCATAGACATAACTGTTGATGGTCTGTAAGATTCTGCTCAGACAGCAGCAGCTCAGTCTCCAAGCTCCCCCCTGCTCCTTTGTACTGTAAAGTAAGCAGTAGCAAGCAGCTGTCACCTCAGAAGGAAGGACTCATGTTGAGGGTAATTTCTGAATCTCTTTGTAATCTGATTTGAGGATGCAATGTTTGGTTTCCTTCTTTTTGGGCATTGAATCCAATAATAATGAGACCTCTGCAAGTAGACAAGCCTGTATGGGATCTGAGAGACTTGAAATCAGTGAGGAACTCACTGTGTAGGGTGATGAAAGATTTTAAAAGGGGGGGGGGGGGCAATAGTGGCTTAGTGACTCTTACTTGTAAAGTCATGTCCCACCTCTGGACTGGCCCCATAGTCTACTGGTTAAGGAAGCTGGGTCCCACATGGCCAAATACAGTTGAACTCCTGCCCTGGAAGCTTGAAAAATATGCTGGGCAATTGTGTTTGCATGTTCAAAATCCTGACAGGATGGAGTAATTGAAGAGAAGGGATTCCAGTATGACTGCATCCCTCTCTCTCTGACTCTCTGGTGGGCACATGTATCTCAGGAAATTGAAAACAACAATAACAAAAGCAAAAACTGTGTTCCACCTCAAAGGACAATAGCCCAACCTCTGACTGTAGAGTCGCAATGTGCTCAGAGACAGAGAAGGAAGAAGTGCATGTGAGGAGAGGAGGCACAGTTCTTTGATTCTGGAATACTGCATCATCAGGCTTGGAGCTGATCTGAACTTTGTTTTCTAACAACCGGGAATCAGAAATGACATAAGGAGGGGAAAAAATTATCTTGGCACCTCAGGAGGCACATCCTTGTAGCAGGATCGGGGATAAGGTGCCAGAACTTTTTCTTCCCTCTCTGTGAACTGAAGAGGTGCTATGATGGCAAAACTCACTGAACCAAGGGAAACTGCAGTGGCTGGAAACATCTTTGTCCCTAAAACACCCCACTGGCTCCCAAACAAGAAGATGGCCCAATGGACACCAGCCTAGGGCCTGGAAAACCAGACTTGGCTTTCCGGAGAGACTGCTGCCCTGCAGTCTCGGCTTTAGCGGGGCTCTCCACCACAAGGCATCTACTTCACCCAGATGCCCAAGGACCCCTTCGAAGGTCCAGAGTCCCCAGGGAGATGTGACTGAAGCAGCAAAATCCCTGGGAGGAAAAGCTGCATTTGTTTTACAGGAAAGCTGGTCCCCAATGCTCTGAAGAAAAGAAAGAATGGGCTCATAAAAGAAACTGAAGGGGAAATGGGAGTGATAGCTTTGAAAGGAAGAGCTATGGGATTCAATAAGAGATGGTCCTATGGGAAACGGCAGCTTCGGTAATTTTCTGAGAAGAAAAAAAATAACTCTCAATGTTCTTCTGTTCAGTGGCTGGAATCCTAGGACCGCCCTGGTCTTTTGAAGGTTATCACACCAACTTACTGGCTTCTCAAGTCTTTCAATCAAGTAATTTGAGAAAAGCTGGGGTTTGCTTCAGCGAGATCATGCCCAAATACACAGGGGCAGGTGCCACACTGGAGGTGGTTCAATAACGTGGGGTAGAAGTGAGGGCCAGTGTCAGAAACCTTATTAGAGAGAGGGGCAACTACCCCTCCTCTATTGTGCTCTTCCTACAAAATCGATCACAAGCAGGCTCATTTTCTAGTGCAGGAGACGCAATGACAATACTCCATAAAACACCTTCTCTCATTTGAGGTACTGATGAAATTACTATTGCCTTTCTAACACTTCTGTTAAGGCAGGTTCTATCTCTGTACAGAGGGGGAAACAAAACCTCACTTAAGTGACTTGCTCAAGGTCATGATGAGCTAGGACTAGAAATAAGAATTCCTGCCTCCAAGTTTAATTCCTTTTTTTAAAATTGTAGCATTGTACTCCTTCTAGATAAATCTTGTATTAAGGGTAGCTTTAAGGACATAACTAATTTAAAAGGGTTTATACTAATGTGGGATTGTGGAAAATGAGCAAACCGTGGGGATCTTAAGACATAGGACCTACTGGGCCTGCATGAATGATTGGTACAAATCAATCAGCAGGATGCTAAGTCAACTAGAAAATGATGGGGTCAGTGGCTTTTAAATTAAAAATTCTGTAAGTAGTAAAGTAAAGCAAAAGTCAAATTATGAAATAAAAATTTATTTTCCAAAAAGGAGTGAAAATAAATTCACAAAACAAAGAGAAAACACAGATAAAAGACCTATTTAAATAAGAATCCTTCCAAAATAATTGTCAAGAGTATTTTGCTGGGAACCAGCAGTTAGCGTAATGGCTATGTCACTGGACTCCCACATAGTCGACCGCGGTTCACGTCCTGGACCCGGTGGCTTAAAACTCACGCCGGGCGCGTGTGCGTGCATGCCCAAGATCCCGAGAGGAGATTGGAGGAGAAGGGATTGCGGCGTGACCATCCCTCTGGGGGGTGATTTCTCACTTTCTGTCTCTGTCTGTCTGGCGAGCGCACGCGCCCTATAGCAAAAAAAAACTCTCAAAAAAAAAAAAAAAAAAGAGTATTTTGCTTACTCGATAAATTGCTCCAACTCTTTTCTTTGTCAACATTCTTTCTGTCAGATCAACCCTAAGGAGTCGGAAAAATACATTTGGCTTTCCTCTAAGCCAATATTACAAAAGAAATTAAAAATGGTTTAAAGATGTATTTCACTGAAGTGTCCTCACACTTGTTTAATAATCAGGTTAGCAGAGGGGGAAAAATGCACAGATAGCAGACACACATCTTTCAACAGCAGACCTGTTCCTTGACTTTGCTTCTTTTATTCCACAATCTGAATACTTCCAAGTTCACAAACCTCACCACTTTTTTCACCAGGAACTCACAGCTTAAAATCCTCAGGACAACCCTGGTCACAGGCCTTCAGCAGAGACATGAGAGCGACCACCATCTAGCGATGATGTAGCCTTTCTGACTGTTTATCCCTTTGGGAGAAGGACCCAGCTTTCCTCTCACATTCGGCAGGGACATTTCCCTGAGAAGGAGATGTTAGTGCAGTCCCTCTGGTGTGGGTCTCTAATCAGGTCAACTCTGAGAAGAGACTGAGAAGGTGGGAAGACCTGAGGTGACCTTGGGATACCCAAAGTATGAAAATATTGAATATTCTGAGTTTTGTCATGTTAACCATCAAATCTAATTGAGCCCAAAAGCCCAGCTCACCTCTGCAACAACTCATGCCTAATGCCTGGGGCCCATGCCCTAGCACACTCCCTACATTACTATATCAGTGGCCTGAACCACCGTGCCTACGTGAAGGGTCACCTCCTACCCTTATCTCCTGGAGAAAAAGCTACCAAAGCCCTGGCATCATGCAGCTGTTATGTAAATGGACTCTGCTGGGAGAAAAGCAAGCAAGAACCTATAAACTGCCAGGTAAAAGTTCACTGTAAGCCCAGTCTGAAACATTGTGTTCTGAAAGATTTGAGCTCACATTAGTGCCACAGCTCAAACACAGGGATTTGTCCTTAGCACCGTGTAGGAAAGAACACAAGAAGAGCATCTTTGATTTGTAGTCCAAGTGCCTTCTCTTGTCCCTCAAGAGCTGCAAATTTAGATGAAGGAGACCACTTTCTACATGGAGGGCTAAATTAACCAATCTATGACCAATCTTTAATTGGAAGTAATGAAAATGAAGGTCTATCTCACTCAGAGTTGTTTCAATTAACTCTGTGATGGTGAGGGGATTGGCAAGGAGAAGACTGTTGAATTTAAAGATAACAAGTTAAGGGGTGGAGTTTTGTTTTGTTCTTTAAATGGATACTATAGTATAGAGGAAAATGTGGGGGAAATACATCTTTCAAGTACTCTCAAAGTATGGTATGGTGCCAGCCATTTCAGGGACTGTCTGGAGACGGGGTAACTGTCACTCTTCTCACCAGAACTTCTTGCTTTTGAATCAGTGGCTGGCAGGTTTATCTGCTTCTGAGCAGTTCCAGAGCCACGTCAGTGGCACTGGCTACGTCAGCAAGAGCAATCGGAAGGGAGGAGGATGTTAGTGCCAACAGTGATGGGAGGGGCCATTTTAGCCTCAGAGAACGTTTGTTTTAGGGACAAAGATCTGTCTGACTCTCTCTAATGGCCTACGTGACTGTCAGTGATTTCAGGAGGCCAGAAGAGCCTATGTAGTTTTATAATGCTTTTATAAGGTTTGGGCTACAGGAGCATTTAGTTAGCATGATGTGCCGAAGCTTCCAAACCCCTTGTTTAGGGTCTGTCCTCTACTTAGGAAAGAGTGGACTTGAAATGTATCAGAGGGTACAGCAAGAATGAAAACCAGCAACTAGTAAGTGTCTAAAGCCCCACCACACACACCTACAGTGATTATGGCAGCAATTCTGGCTCATTTCATGCCATTGATAATTCTAGTTGCTTTCATTTCTCCTACTATCATAATAAACATGACACTATAACTACTAAAAATTTGATTAGATCTTTGACACAATGCCATTCTATACTTTATTTTTTTAAGTCAGTTTAAAAGCCTCTATTCTCTGGGATGGCAATCTCCTAAAGTTCAAAGATATGATTTTTTTTAAAAAAAGAATTATTTTATTTTACTTTATCTATTCCTTTATTTTAATTTGACCAAAGAGGGACAGAGAAAGATAAAGAGAAAGGGAAAGTGAAAAAGCAAGCCCCCAGGTCAAGAACTCGAACTGAGGTTGGCCATGTGGGAGTCCAGCACCCTTAACCACCATGCTACCTGCAAGTCCCACAAAAATATGATTCTATTTCATCATCAAACATCAACCACTCTCTGGACCAGGACAATGGTAAGGTGGGGAAGCATTATATGACTGACATATGGCCAAAATGTTTAAACTAATATTGTTTGGGGAAAAGAAAAAACCCTAAGGCAAAGGTAAGAGTTGAATTCTAAGTGAAATGCCTTCTCTAACACAGACCTACTCAAAGGTGAGAAAATCCCACTGCTAGCACAGCCCCAAGACTCCTGACTACTCTAGGGGCCAGTAGGTGGTATGGTCATTAAGGTGCTGGACTTTCACATGGCTGACTATAGTTCGAGTCCCGGACCTGGTGGCTTGCCTTTTCACTCTCTCTCTCTCTCTCTCTCTGTCTCTCTCTGGTCAAATTGGAAAATAATAACAAATAAATAAAACTAAATTAAATCATTCTTTCAAAAAAAAGAAAAAGATTCCTGACTCCTCTAAATGCAGCCAGGTAAAGTCAAAATTCTGTGCATAGATCAAAAGCTTATGGTTATTGGATTCCAACAAATTATTTAGCCTAATTCACAGATGAAGAGGAAGCGCATCGACTTCAGAAAGCTAGGTTCTTATCTCAGTATATCCTTAAGACTATAACCTCTGGAGTGGTGCTCAATGCCAAGCTCTAGTGAGGATTTTCATGACGATGATCAGTAACTTGCTGGGCGCCCATGGCCAGGTCAGTTGATTTCCTGTGCTTTAGTTCCAGCCCCTATTTTCTCTCTAAAAAGCTAAAGATAAAGAAGTTAAGCTGCCTCATAGGTGAAGAATGCACCTTAAAAAATAGTGAAGATGATTACTAGAAGGAAAATAATCAATAATACCACATTTGGGACCATCTCCCCCATGGTTACTTCCAGTTCTCCTCCTAAGCCATAACTTACATACACTACTGTGTTTGTGCAACAGGGGTTCTGAACTTGGGTCCTTGAACTCAAAGGAGAATATGGGTAGGCTTGGAAAGTTCATCTGCTCTCCTTCTGGAGCAGGAAGCCCATGTCACAAGCAAACTTTAAGAGCCACTGCTATAATAAGCCTTGGCTACAGGTGCACCAAAACAAACATTTACACTGCCCAAAGCAGAGAAAAAGTCAGGAAAGATAGCCACGAAAGCCAAGAGAAACAAACATCTAGGATGAAGATCTTTGAAAAATTACTAGGTTCCTCATCCTTAACACCTTGGATCAGTTATTTGACATTGGCCCTATCTGTCTGAAGGGTACTTCCCCAAGCAAGAGTGTCTAGAAGATCACTAATAACGAGAAGAAATGACCTACTGAGGAGGGCACGGGCAGGGAGTACCTGAGTGGCCACCCATCTGGTACTGAGGACACCTGTTGGAGGGAAGGTGGAAGGATCCCAGGGCTTTGGGAGCCAATAGGGCACTTTACAACAAAAAGGTTGTCACGAGTTGCAAGTACAGGCCACTTGAAATGCGGTATAAAAGATGAAGATGGGGTCCAGGGCTGCATAACAGATTGCAAGATGAATCTTCTCTCCCCTCAGCGGTCATCAGGAGAGTGATGAGCCCTTCCATACCCTTTAAATAGGACCCAAGACCCAGCCATGACGAAAGAACCATGTTTGAAAGAGAAACGGAAGGAAATGGAAAGGAAGCATTTCAACAAGAGGAGGAAATGGCCTGAAGGAATGAGGAAGGCTCATTGTGGTTTTCAGAGCACCCGGTCAGAAGGAGGTAGGGAAAACTTAAAGATGAGCTAGGGGAAACTTAAAGCGGAGAGGGAAAAGGACAGGACAAAGGATTTCATTTTAATTCCTGAGAGCTAGACGGCACGTATAAAATTACCCTACACTTACAGAGCAATTTACAGTTTACAAAACATGACATTCACTATCTCATCTAATCCTTAACACCCCGAGATGCTGGTTATATTTTCTTCATTTTACAGAGGAAACTGAGACTAGGTAAGGAGGATTATGCGAATTGCTCAAGGTCACATGGCTGAAACCAGCGCTTGAACGCATCCCAAGGTAGGCAGGGGTCTGGGTGGTCGTCCACCTTGAAAAGCGTTACTTTAACTCCTAAGAGACAAGGCTGAGGTGACTGCAACAGACTTTGCCCCCACCCCCACATCCCTACCTAAAATCTGGGGCGGAGCAGCGCCCTCCGGTGCCAGGGAGGGGACCTGGGTGACGCGGAGCCACAGATCGGGGTTTCCCCTTCCTGCAGAGCTCGTGGGAGCCGGGAGCATTAAGTCGGGCTCTCGCACACCGGGAAGTCAAGTCAGGGTCCAGCAGCAGTTGCCGGCTTGGGGCTTAACGAAAAAGGAAGCGCGCTGGGTGAATTCCTTCCCAAGTGGTCCCAGGACTGGGACGGGGCGTCTGTACCTGCTTCTCTGACCCAGCTCCCCACGCTCGCCCCTGCCCTGCTGGCCCCTTCCCAGCGGCTCCCCAGTGCGTGGGGGCGTCTCCAAGGAGGAAAGGGACTAGGATGGAGTGTGGAGGTGACAGAGGGCAGACTCTGGGGCTAGGTCTTCCACCTCTGATCTTCTGGGTCAGGACAACCACGAAACAGCCCCAGTTGGAAGTTTGGGCATCAAAGGTTTCAGACCAAGCAGCAAGTTGCGTGGAGAGTGAGCAGTCCAGAGTGGTGGTCCGGGGCGGCATTAGCTGTAGGGGAAGACGGGAGATGCAAGAGAAGGTGCCCCTTCTCACGCAGCCCCTCGCGGCCCCGCGGGTACGTAACGGGTCCGCCTCTGCAGCCCGCGTGTGCGGGCGAAAGCGCCGGCAGCCGGCAGCCGGCACCGCGGCGCGGCGCAGCGCAGCCCCTCCTCGTCCGGCTTCGCGCTCCTCCCCACCGGCCCGCCGCCTCGCCCCCGCCGCGGAGACTCACAGTCCGCAGGAACTGGATCTCGTCCTCGCCTCCTTCTCCCCCTTCGGCCATGGTTCCCGAGGCGTCGGCGGTGCCCCAGCCTCTGCCTCTGCTTCCAGCTCGGCGTGCGCCGACTGCTGCTGCGCTTTCTCCTCCTCCTTTTCGTCGTCGCCCTCCTCCTCCTCCTCCTCCTCCTCCTCCTCCTCCTCCTCCTCCTCCTCCTCCGGCTTCTGGCTCTGCCTCAGCAGCGCCGAGCTAATCCTCGACCATATAGGGAGCTGGGCTAACACTCCACTGCACTGCAGAGCGCCAACGCCAACCGAGCAGCCCGCCCACCCCTCTCGACCCAGCCAAGTGCACGGCGGCTACCCGCTAGAAGAGCGCCGCGCCGGGCGCGTGGAGCTAGCGGGGCGGTGCAGGAGACCCCGGCGGGCGCCTAGGGGCCTCCCCTGCACCGCACCGCACCGCACCGCACCACACCGCACACTCGCGGGAGGTACGCGCCCCGTGGCCACGGGAAGATGTTCCCTAAACTGCTCCGATTCACAAACAAAAGACCAGTTTGCTTAGCTCCAGAGCGCACAGACGGCACCAATACTGTCGCTGTGTCGACTTTGCCCCTGATAGTGTGTGTGTGTGTGTGTGTGTGTGTGTGTGAGAGAGAGAGAGAGAGAGAGAGAGAGAGAGAGAGAGAGAGAGAGAGAGAGAAATGTTTGGACTCGAATGCCTTGCTAGCATCCACGTGCCTTGTTCAGATTCCCAACTGCAGGAGCTGAGCAGTCTGTTCCGAAGTGGTCAGGGCAGCAGGGAGGAACAGTTCGGTGAAGGTGACCGTCCATTCATAACAAAGTTTGCAACTGCCTGGACAGCTCTTAACAAAGCGCCTTCCCCTCTTCAAAATCCCTTAAGTACACTTCACCAACCCCTGAATTGTCCCCCTCCGCGTTTGCAGTAACTACTCTCTAACCCACGGAGCTCTGGAATCTCCATTCCATCCTCATTTTGGAAGTCCAGTGGCCTCAGAACCTTTCCTCTCTGCCCACCCCTAACCTTATTTTTGAGTGTCAGCCCTGTGAACCCCAAAGAAGGTAGAGGGGAATATATAGAGAGGGCTTCCTTTCAGGTCCTGGGAGGCTGCTGACATTGCAGGATTGGGGGCTGTCAGATTAGTCCTTGCCAAGGCTAAGGGTGCGGGGTGCCCCCTTCAGTCCATGTGCCAGGAGGTTCCAGGGCAATAGAAGCATTCAAGAAAAAGGCACCAGGAAGAGATGGAGCCTCCGGATAAAGAGCAAACTGGAGGGTGGCAACGCTGGGCTGATGGTGGCAGAAAATGCTGGAACTCCCCCAACTGAATTCCTAGCTTTATATATGGCCTCCTTGTGGATGAC
This sequence comes from Tupaia tana, assembly GCA_026018925.1. Classification (NCBI taxonomy): domain Eukaryota; kingdom Metazoa; phylum Chordata; class Mammalia; order Scandentia; family Tupaiidae; genus Tupaia; species Tupaia tana. Next base: position 38,632,001 of record JAKSZU010000023.1, on the reverse strand, counting down.
CTCCATCTTTGATTCTGCCTTGAGATCTCTTTCTTGAACTACAGTCTCGTATTTTCTGCCAGATATCAGAAACGCTAAAAAAAATGTTTGTTTATTGTCGTACCCAAACTGCTGCCTTCTAGAAGTTGCATGTTGGCCTTAGTGCTCCTTCTGATGGCTGCCTGGAATAAGTCAAACAAGCTACTCTGTATTTGTGGCCTTTCGCATAAGTAGCTGAAGTACACGAAGTAGATGCAACCCACCACCCACTCCTCCTCTCCTGGCTAAAGATTCTTCTTGTCACATTCCCTGTAGCAGAGTTTCCAGAACTACCATCATTTTTGATGGTCGTATCAGCATTCCAGTTTGCCTCCTTTGTAAATTGTGGTGCTTTCCTACCTTGTCGTTTTGGACATTCTACACGTGCAGCCTAATACTGGATTGGTCTAATGGGCAGCACCAATGACACCTTGTAGGTTTGCGTTTGCATACAATCCCTAAGTTTGTTTTTCTCCCTGCATGTGAACGTGAAGTGAGTCTTCTTTATCTTCGTCATGTGTAAGTACTTAAAAGTGCCAGCTTTTGGGGACCGGCAGTTAGCATAATGGCTATGTCACTGGACTCCCACATAGTCGACCGCAGTTCGCATCCCGGACCCAGTGGCTTAAAACTCAAGCCGGGCACGTGTGTGTGCGTGCCCAAGATCCCGAGAGGAGAATGGAGGAGAAGGGATTGCGGCGTGGCCATTCCCCCCGGGGGTGATTTCTCGCTTTCTGTCTCTGTCTGTCTGGTGGGTGCACGTGCCCTATAGCAAAAACCTCTAAAAAAAAGTGCCAGCTTTTGAAAATACTTTCTGGTCAGCCTCAGACCTGGTGGTTGTAATGAACTGGATCCCACATGGCTGGCTGGACTCAGCAGCTTGAAAAACACAGCAAGTGTATGTGTGTGCATGCCCAGAAATCCCAAAAGGAGGAAGAAATGGAGAAGGAATTGTGACATGACCGTCTTGCCTGGGAGGAAGGGGGTATACTTCCTTGCTTTTTCTCTCACTTTCTTGCTCTGGGAAGCACACATTTTTTAAAAAATGCTTCTTCCTATTATAATTTATGTATTAGTATCTGTCTATATATTGATCTTTAATATTTTTTCAATCTAGATTATGCCATTCAAAATGCTAATTATCACTAAGCTATGAAATGGCACACATTTGGAATACCAATATCCAGGCATTCCACGGTTAACTTTAATACTTCTGGTTATGATTATTAAATAAGTCAAGAGCCTACTTAAATAAATTATTTTGTTGCCCAAACGTCTTCTAGTTCATGGGTAAAACGTAAATCTCTTCTTCACAAACATTTCTGAAATCAAGATACACAAGGAAAGACATCATCTGCTTTATCAATCAAATAACCTCTGCACAAGGAAGGAAAAAGGGAGGCCTGTAATGCTACTCGGTGTATCCACTTGGGTTCCTGGCAATCCTTGTGTTCCTTTAGTGATTGAAGTGAGATGTTTACCCAAATTTGAGAATTTTCTGGAGCTCAGCCTATAGATTTTCAGACTATAGTTACAGCCTGTAAATTAAGGGAAAGCTGACTTTTATCTTTATCTCAATTCCACTTGTACCATTTTCATTTTTGAAGATTTTCCAAAACTTCACTAGTAATGATGTTTTAATATGCTCAAATTATTTCACTACCTTAGGATTTAATTCGTCTAAGCCTGCAGATAGAACTTTGAACATGACGACCAGACTTCTTTACCTCAGGGATGACTGAAAGAGAGTAGGAAGAAAGAAAACTCCAGACAGAACAGATATATAGATATAAACGGATAGTACTATAGCTTTGTGCTTTGCTAGTAGGCCTCCCATCAGGCCTGGGAGAATAAACTGAGGTGAAATTACTTGTCTTAATTCATACATCTATTGAGAGACAGAACTATGATTCAGACTTTGACTGACTACAAGTTCACTACTTTTCAGTACTTTGCACACTACCCGGACAGCAAAGTGGAAGATACCTGGTTCACACACTTCTTCCTGCCCTCCTCATGCCCCACTCACATCATGTTGCTCCCACACATCCTGTCATTTAAACCATGTCTTTCCCAAGACCAGTTACTCTTAGCAGAGAACCAGAGGTCTTAGACCTTGGGTCTTAGAGAATATTGCTGCTACTATGTTTATAAAGAAAAAAAAAAAAAAAAACACCAAAGTCACTAGGTTTCTAAACACCTGAAGTGCTCAGCCATTATCAGGGCTTTGATGAGGTGCCTACAGAGCAAAGAAATAGCCTCTGAATGCTCGAGTTGCTCAAAGTCAGCCCTGAGGGGCTAGCAGGTGGCATGATGGCTAAGGTGCTGGACTCCCACATGGGCAAACATGGTTCAAGTCCCAGACCTGGTGGCTTCTTTTCTTGCTTTCTCTGATCAAATTGAAAAATAATAATATTAAATAAAATTAAATAAAATAATTCTGTTAAAAAAAGAAAAAAAAGAAGTCAGCCCTGGAAGTCACAGCCTTTGACTGTTGAGGTTCTATAGCCAATGTCAACAGCAGTTGGAAAGCCCATAAGAACAATTCTAAGTCTACAGGACTAAAGTAGAAATTTTTCATTTTTAACTTTTCAGTATTTCTATACCTTCTACATATATCATTTTTAGAAGCCTAATAAAATCTGAAGCCTGATTATTATTGAAATGAAATTCATATATTTATTTTCTCCTCTAGCAGATTCTCCAAGAATTGGTGCTGAGGATTTTCTCACATAAAGGACTCTTTTATATGTTTTACCAATAAGATTGATATCGCTTTAAAATACTAATGAAAAATAGCCACAGTCATATAATTCAGCATCTCATTTGCTAAATTTTATTATTCGTGGTGGCCAATTGCCCAAGTAGTGTTAATGAGGCCAGGGGTGTGGATTCAGTCCAGGAGGACCAGTTAGCTTCACTCTATTTGCTGGCCAAAGACCCTGATCTCTTCATCTGGCCAAGAGCCTCATAAATCTTTGATCATTTAGCCATAAAGGAGGCAGGCTCAAGCCTGGTAACTACCTAAGACCTACCATTCTTGGGGACATGGAAGCTAAAAGGCCATACTTGATAAAGATAGCCTTCACCCGTATTATTGGAGATGTATTAAAATCTACGCAACCCTGAGTCTGTCTTCAATATCCATTTCAGCCTTACTTCATCCATTTGCTGAAAATGCATTTCTCCAGTTAATTGCACTCATGGCGTTGGTCTGCATTGACTCAGGTTCCGCCTAGGGAAAGTATAAAAGGCAATGACGGAAAAAATTGTAGAGTTGAGGGAACTGACTCTGCTAACTACCTTCTTTTTAAATATCTCATCACATACGCAAGTACTGTCCATATATTGACTGGAGATTTTTGTATTTTTCCATTAGCAAAGGGGGAAAAAACACCTTACTGTGCTTTTTGTTCAGGTGTTCTTATTGGTGACAGGACAAGAAAGTATTGTCACCCATTCAAGTCCATAAACAGAAATAACTCCTAAAAAGTATACCTGTTTTTGATTTTGTACTAGTAGGGAGGGTAGCATACACATTTAATGAAAGTCTTGTCTTTTATGTTCAATAAAAGTCATTAGTTTCTAAGATCTTTACAACAAGCTACTAAATTGTTTATATACCTTTGGTCCAAAGACTTGGAAGTCATACCAAAAAGCCTTGTTTCAAATTCTTTTCTTCATTAGAGAGGAGACAGATGCATGGAATTTTTTCTTTTTCTGAAGCTATCTGCTTTAGCTCTCTCATCAGAGTCACAGACGTCACAACTACTTAACACAGGCAAGAATCCAAAGTTATTGCTACCTTCCTGAAGCTGAACACTGGAAATGTCATCCTCATTGCCTTTTTCTTCCTCTTCTTCCTCTTCTCCTCCCCCCACTATCCTCTCCCCCTTCTCTACATCTTTTCTTCCTCTTTCTCCTTTCTCTCCTCCTTCTCCTTCTCCTCCTTCTTCTTTTTTCTGATACCTTAAGATTGGAGGATTACATTATAAGGTCAAAGTCAGGGCCAGCCCATTGCACAACAGTAATGCAGCACTCTGTGATGCTGGACCCACGTGGGAAGGTCCTGGGTTCACATCCCTCCCCTGTACTTGGCATGCATGTGTGCACACATCCATGATCCAGGCTGGCTGAGGATGGGAGTGGCTCATAGCGTAAGGACCTGGGTGGGGGTTCCTATCTCTTTGCCTCTGTCCCTCTCCTGGAGAAATAAACTTCAAAAAAAAAAAATAAGTTCATATACCACTCTGGTGAAAGGCTCTTGAGATAAACCACTTAAAGGGGGGTGGGGAGCTCTATCCCCAGGGATTTTTAGTAGCATGTGTGACATAACAGAGACAGAGGACAGCTGAGCACACCTGCAGAAGCTTGGGTGGCCGACCCTCTTGCCACGTGGCATCCATTGAGCTGATTCAGCTTTAAGGAGTCTCCAGCTGTAACTTTTTTTTTTTTTTTTTAACATGATAGTGGAATCCACCAGCAATATCAGTTCATTTCCATTTGCCTCCAGGTCAATGTCTATTTAACCATGAACTTATGTTCTGGTCATTGTATAGAGCAACAGCTTTGACATCAGAAAGACAAGAATTTTGAGTGCTGACTAGGATCACAGTTTAAGGGTTATATGGTCCTGGCCATGTAATTTAAATTCTTAGAACCTGTTTCATTTTACAGAAAATGGGGATAAAAATACCAATTTCTTGGGGTTATTTTTAAATACTAAGTTCTTAAAATAGTGCCTTAGTGATTAGAAAATACTTAGCAGAGTGTCTTATAATAGTGCTCACTATAAAATCCAAGAAATCTCTTGTTGGTCTGTCCCTGTCCTCTTCCTTTGTATTGGTTTCTAAAGCCTGCTCTTCAGGTCTGTTGTGTTTGGGCCACTCTTAAAGTTCCATTCTCATTTTGTTTTTCATGAGGTTTTTACGCACAAAAAAAGAAACAATACCTCTGATTTCGGGAAACGATTTCCTGCCCCAATAAGCAAAACATTCTGGACAGATTTCATGTGTTGCAAGTTAATGGTGAACACTATACCTTTTTTTGGTGTTTGTTTCCTAGGGAATTTTTGTCCTGAGCTGTATTAAGTCTGCATCGTTAATGAGAAATGGATTCTGTTGCTATGGCATATTGAAATTTATGGCTTCCTCTGGAAGGTGGAATTGTCAGCACCTAGCCCCCTCGGGTTTTCCCTTGTGCTTTATGAGATTGAGATCTAGTGGTTTATGAAACTATACTTAATCAGATAATTCTCACTTACACTAAGCTCGATGCCTTTGATTTCTAATTTCTGCATTTTAATCCTTCTTGCAGTTCAGTGGCACAGATTTATTGAAGCTGCTGCCAGCAACAATTTGCTCTGACTCACTGCAGTTTTAATAGTTTCTGCTGAAATAGGTGGGTACACAGCGAGAAAGGAAATGAATGGAGGCTTGTGTCATTTTTTACAGGTGTCGGGGCAAGACCTACATTTTAATAGGTAAAAATGCAGGTAAATCACATTTTTTTTCTTTTTTAGTTTGCTATAGGGCATGTGCACTCTCTGGAGAAAGACAGAGAAAGAGGGAAAGTGAGAAAGCAGCCCCCAAGATTGCCATACCTCAATCCTTTCGCCCCCATTCTCCTCTCAGGATTTTGGACACGTATGCATGCGTGCCCAGCATGTTTCTCAAGCTGCTGGGTCCAGGACTTGAACTGCACAGTTTGCCTTGTGGGATCCAGCCACTTTAACCACCACACCTCTGGTTAGCCCTATGTAAATGACTTTTATTCTGTATCTAGGGTAGTGTTTCTATGACCACTCCTGGTTTAAATTTGTCCTTAGAGTCTGTTCTGAGCATATTCATTTTTAGTATCTTTGAGCTGTTAAAATTTCCTCTAAAATAATTCTAGGGATTTAATAAAGCAAATTCTTTATTCTCTGTACACTACAAAGATGCACAATTTTCTGTAGGTATTCAGAGCTCCAGAGTCCTGGGATGCAAGCTCTGCTTTGAAATTCTCTGTCAGTGCATCACTGTTGTTGCCAGCATGCATGGCAGAATGCTTCTGCTCTGAGTTAGGGCACTTGCTGTGCTGTTGTGAGGGGAGGAAGGGGGACTCCTGTTGCTCTCATCTGAGATTCAAAAGAAAAAAAAAAGAAAAAGAAAAATACCAGAGATTTAAAAACTTTATCCATCACATTTATGCCTTACCATATAATTTACACTTGAGGGAGAAATAAACTCTAGTCCAGTGGGTCCACAGACAAGTAAAAATTTAGAGAAAATGTTCAAGCAGGGGTGTTGCTGTTGGGCACATTGAAAATCCAACTGCTAATTTCTATTTACACATCTTTTCCTTTTTTTTAACGTCTGTCTATTCATCTCTTCCATGACCAAGAGAAACAGAAAGAGAGAGAGAAAATGTTCAACAGTGTCTTTTTTTTTTTAAGAGAGATTTTTTTGCTATAGAGCACATGTGCTCACAGAGAGACAGAGACAGAGAAAGCAAGAAACCATTTCAGAGGGGATGGCCACACCACAATCCCTTCTCCTCCATTCTCCTCTTGGGATTTTGGGCACACACACATACACACACCAGTGTGAGTTTCAAGCCACCGGGTCCAGGACTCAAACTGCGATTGACCATGTGGGAGTCCAGTGATATAACCATTATGCCATCTGCTGGTCCCAACTCAACAGTGTCTTGATGCCACAATCCATCTCCAGCTTTAGCTAGCCCCTGGATCATGGGCACACAGGTGCCCAGCACATTCAGGCCTTTGGATGTGAATCCAGAACTTTCCCATGTGGGTCAACCTCAGTATGGTCCCTGGCTATTACCATTGTATAAAAAAAAGGATATTTCCCCCATAAAGTGAATGTGCTCCCAAAGAGAGTCAGAGAAAGGAAAAGCGAGAAATCACCCCACCCCTCAAGGGAGACAGCTCTTTTCCTTCAGCTTCCTCTCAGGATTTTGGGCACACACACGTTCCTGGCATGACTTATAAGCCGCTGGGCCCAGGACTTGAACTGCAGTCGACCATGTGGGCATCCAGCACCTTAACCACTACACCACCTACTGACCCCAAGAAAGGACATGTTAACATAAAACAATAGGAAAGATAAGTCTTCAAATTAAAAATAAGTACATTTGACTTTAAGAATAACTTACTGTGTAATCTCTCTTTTTCCTCCTTCCTTTACTGAAATGTGATGAAAACATCAACAGAAAACAGCACTGATTTGGGAATCATTAACAAAGTCAATTCTAAGATGAGGAAACTAAGGCCCCCTGAAGTGAACTGTTTACTGAATTGATGATTGTGTAGAGCCTAGATCGCTAGGCTTTTTGTCTGGTATTTATTTTTCTCTGGTTTCTTTGTAATTGAATTCAGGATAATGGCCCAGACATTCAGAAAAAATACTGGAGTGTCTTCTTAATTATCAAATAAAATTATTTTTTTGTAAAGTTGTACTGTTAAATAAATTTACTATGGTCTAATTTTTCAAAAATGGGCAAAACATGTAGGAATTCTAGAATACCTAGAATGCCTAGCTAGAATGCCTGTTCCCCAAGGGATTATTTACTATTCTTTAAGGTTTATAAGAACATGGGTCCAGCAGGTGGTACAATGATAAGGCGCTAGGCTCTCACATAGTTGACCACGGTTTGAATCCCAGACTTGGTAGCTTGCTTTCTTACTTGCCCTTTCTCTCTCTGGTCAAATCAAAAAATAAATACTAACAACAAATAAAATAAAATAATCTTTTTTTTAAAAAATATAAGAACAAACAACCAGGGACCAGCAGTTAGCGTAATGACTATGTTGCTGGACTCCCATGTAGTCGACCGTGGTTCAAGTCCCGGACCCGGTGGCTTAAACTCACGCCGGGCGCATGTGCGTGCATGCCCAAGATCCTGAGAGGAGAATGGAGGAGAAGGGATTGCAGCGTGGCCATCCCCCCGGGGGGTGATTTCTCGCTTTCTATCTCTCTGTCTGGCGAGCGCACACGCCCTATAGCAAAAAAAAAAAAAAAAGAACAAACAACCAAAAAGAAAGGAAGGAAAGAAGAGGAAGAAGAAAGAGAGAGAGAGAGAGAGACAGAGAGAGAGAGAAAAGATAAAGGAGATTGAGGTCAAGGTTAACCTTAAAGAGTCTTTGCTTAACTAGTTATTACATATTATAACAGTGTAGGAGGACGTTTTGGAATTGGTAGAGACTATATGTTGGGTTGGTACTGGAATAGCCCTTCACAAAAGCAAAAGTTTAATTTTTAAAACTACATCACTTTTCAAATTTTCTATATCCTTCTTAGTTTCTACCTCAACATTATAGCCTATGACTTCAAACATCTTTAAGAGACAGCCACATTTTAATTTTGGTCCTTGTTCCCCTTGACCCTTGTGGTATTTGGCCCTGTTGATTAGTTACTATTTCTTGGAGCTACTCCTGTCCCTGGGGTCTTTGTCCTAGAACTGTCTTGGATCTTCTACTTCTTTGACTTCTCCTTTTCCATATCATTTGATGACCTCTCTTCTTCATCTTGATATCAGAAATGGGCATTCCCCAAGAATTCGTACTTAAACTCCCTTCATTTTCTGCAAACTCTAGTCTTATCCTTGCCTAAGGCTGCAGCTGCCACCACCTCTATGCTAGATATTTATTGTCAGTTCTTCCAAGTTCCAAATTCACTTTTCTTTTATTTTTTAAGAATTAGTTATTTCATTCCATTTGTATTTATTCTTAATTTTTTAACGTGATGAGAGAGAGACAGAGAGAGAAAGGAAAAGCAAGAAAGCAAGCCACCGGGTCCGGGACTCGAACTGCAGTTGGCCATGTGGGAATCCAGCACCTTTAGCCACCATGCCACCTGCTGGCACCCCAAATTCACTTTTCTAACTACATGCTGGATGATTCTAGCTGTGTGTATTACCATTTCTTCAGCATGACTAAAATAGAATTCATCCAATAAGTTAAGACTCTTTCCATGAATGCTCCTTTCCCATACCAACTGGCTTCCCTTTTCTTCCAGCCTCTCTATATCCTTTATTGGTACCACCATCCTTGGAGGAACAATGACTGAAACCAAGGCCGTTCTCCTCCTTTGACACTGACAGGGAAGTCAGCAGAAATAATGAGTGCTACTCAGTCAAGGTACAGGTACAAGACACACTATTTCTTCCTGTCGTACTGCCCCAGCTCCAGTCTTCACAATTGAGTTTGGTATGTAAAAAACAAAACTGGCCTAGTCCCACAGTGCAGTGGTAAAGCACTGTGCAAATGGAGCTGGATTCTAACTGGTTAGCCAGGGTTAGAGTCTCAGTCCCATGGGTTTGAAAAACCACATCAGGCAGGCATACACACATACCCAGAATTCTGATAAGATGCATTACTGGAGGAAAAAGGATTGCAGCCATGACCAGGACCTATTGAAGGTGCTCCCCACCCCCAACCCCAACCCCCACGTGCTTGCACATGACCTGTGGCATATAAAAACAAACAAGTAAAAAACTAATGCCTTTAATTAAGAAATAGTATCTAACAAAAGATCAAAATCATCTAAACTTGAAACATTTGAAGTCAGAAACAAGAATATGAGCTCTGCACAGGATTTCTAGAGGAAAGTATGATTCTTTTCCAGTGCTTATGGTATCTACGTGGATCAGCAAATTCCAGTCTCTTCAATTATGTTACCTTACACTTTGAATCCTGGCCAACACTTATTATTTTTATGAAGTTGGGCAAGACATCTAATGTTTCCTCACTTCAATTTTCTTATTTGGAAAATGAAAAATAAATTTTTTAAAAATTTAAGAAAGTGGGACCAGCAGTTAGCGTAATGGCTATGTCACTGGACTCCCATATACTCGACCGCAGTTTGAGTCCTGGATCCGGTGGCTTAAACTCACGCCGGGCACGTGTGTGTGCATGCCCAAGATCCCGAGAGGAGAATGGAGAAGGGATTACGGCGTGGCCATCCCCCCTGGGGAGTGATTTCTCACTTTCTGTCTCCCTGTCTCTCTCTGTCTTTCTGGCGAGCACATGCGCCCTATAGCAAAAACCTCTCCAAAAAAAGAAAAAACAAATTTAAGAACGTGATTGAAGAATTTAAAAAGCATATCTGTAAAACTTTTATAACAGTGACTGGTAATGAGCAGATACTAACTTAATGTTTTGTTTCTTCAAAAGCAGACTCTGAGACAAGGATTTGGGAGATAATTCCAGTATATTTCACTAATGGTAAGTAACTGACACAGCAGAGAAGGAAGCCAGGAAGGATGAAGCCCATTACCACTGTGAGTGAATGGAAACTAACCTCCCTGGGAAGCTCTGGGACTAGTGAGCATCATTCTTCAGAAGAACCAGCAAGTTGGGGTATTTATATGCTATCTCCGGTCAGTCAGGGGATGAACGCTGCTCCCAGGAGTGTTAATTCTCAGCTCTTCCTGCCTGTTCTAGCTGTCAGAGAAAGCTCTCGGGCAGTTGGAAACTAGACTGGCAAGTACTCCACAATAGTGGGATTTGAGGAAACTAGATGCACCGTTAATATGCTATCATTACATCACCACTAAAGTTCAAAGGCAAAAGAGATGACAATGGGCTATTCTGGCTGAGGTTGGAAAAAGAGATGAGAGTGATGAGCCCAGGATTTGGCCCAGTCATCTCATCCCAGCTACATGCCTGAGCACCTCTACAGAACCTTGGGGATACACAGAGCAATTTGTGGAGCACGGTTTATGGCATCTACTATAGGGAAGATAAAAAAATTTTCTGCCTCCAAGGAATGTCAGCTTAGTTTTAAAGACAAAATATAAAAATACTACGATAAAATAATAAAAATAGTACAATAAAATAAAAAGTGAAACAAGTGAGGAATTGCTAATTGTCCAGAAACTAGAACAAAAGTTATTTGGAGGGGTGAGATTGCCACTGGCTGGGGCAGTCAAAATGGGTTTCATTGAGTAAATGAGATTAAGCTGAGACCTGTATGATGCTTTGTTTTCAGATCGGCAGAAGAGAGCTACGTGAAAATTTCCAGGAGGTATCAATACACTGAGGGCACCCAAGAGCCTCCCTGATTCAGACGCCGCTGGTTGTTATGCTGAAGCCTGGGGCCTGGAATTGCACCCTAATATGCTCCTCACCCAGACGTGCCCAATGTGATTTTCAAGCTGACAGACTCAAACCACAAAGCTGCTATATGGGAGCCAACGCCTTAACCTCCACGCCACCTGCTGGTCCTTGGTCGTCCTAGAATGTGCATGGTGCTTTATTGAATGACAAAACTGCTCTTCATCATCAACCTCAGAGGCAAACCCAGCTTGCAATCTTTCTATCTGTCCTAAGTTTCCATCTTAAACATCATCTCTCATGTCATAATAGCTATCAATATTTCTGTGAGGTAGGTCTTTTTAGCCCACTTTACAGATTGAGTACATTGAGTAAGGGTTAAGGAGCCTCCCTAAAATTTCTCTGCTAAGCTGGAATTCGAATCCTAGTTTATTTGATTTCAAAGCCATACCATATCATTATGTATTGAGGCTTCCAGTTCAAGCCAAGAGAAAAAAAGGAATTCTTTAATTACTTTAAACTTAAGATAACTAAATTAGATCCTACAGATTGATCCAAAGCACTTGTGTTTATAGGTTGTTTAGTTTCCCTTAATATCAGTCAGCCATGGGTATTACTTTTAAGGCTTTATCTATCCCAGCAGCTGTGGCAAACAGGGAAAACATTGGGAAGAGACAAAAAGGAATAGATTGAAGTCCACTTGAGTGAGAGCTCCCTTGTCTTGGTCAACAGATGGTATGTTTATGGCATTCTTGGATATCTAGGAGTGGAAGAATTCCTTGAGATCTAAGTTCAGCCCTATCTCTGCAAAATTTCAAGGCTTATTCAGCTGGTACTTAATATTCCATCTGTTACCTTTAGTAGTTTTTTATAGAAGTCAAAGATACTCGTTACCTGGTGCTTCTTTTTTTTGTAACAGACGTGGTAAAGACACATTTATTAATTCATTCATTCTTAATAAGACAGCTTAGAAATGTAGAGTAAAATATTAGCCTTGATTAATAACTACAGGAAGAGAGAAGAGTAATGATGATCCTTTAATTTGGTCTTTTCTTTTCGTGGATACCCCTTTTTTCCTCACCCCAGTGAGAATCCCCAGAGGAAAAAGTTCTATAAGATTCTGAAGTAGAGGGACTAGCAGTTAGCATAATGGCTATGTCGCTGAACTCCCATGTAGTCGACCGCAGTTCGAGTCCCAGACCCAGTGGCTTAAACTCACGCTGGGCGCGTGCCCAAGATCCCAAAGGAGAATGGAAGAGAAGGGATTGTGGCATGGCCATCTCCCCTGGGGGGTGATTTCTCACTTTCTGTCTGTCTGCCTCTCTCTGTCTTTCTGGCAAGCACACGCGCCCTATAGCAAAAAACTCTAAACAAATAAAATAAAATAAAATAAATAAATAAAATATTCTGAAGTAGATTCCCAGCAGAGCAGATGTAGTCTGAGCTGTATATTCATTTTTTTTAATTTTTTTCTTTTTATTTCTATTTCTTTTATGCATTCAATCATGCTACCCAGCTTACAAAGTGAATATTCCAACATGTGTACATTTTTTACCAGTCCAGCTCATCATACTAGAAAGTTATCTTCCTCTACTCCTTCACCTGCCCTCTTCCCACACTATATCTGGTGTTCACAACCATTTGCTTAGTTTCTATAAGCCTTCAGTCATTCCATTTTGGTCACAGAGTGTAGGCACTCCTTCATCTCCTGGCTTGCTTCACTCAGCAGTAAATCTTCCATATTCATCCACTTTCTGTCAAAAGCCAGGGTCTTGTTTTTTTTATGGCTGAGTAATATTCCATAGTGTATATGTGCAACAGTTTTTCAATCCATTCATCTGTTCATGGGCATTTGAGTTGGTTCCATGTCTTGGCAATTGTGAATAATGCCACAATAAACATTGATGTGCAAGCACTTTTCCAATTAAGAATTCTTCTGTTCTTTGTGTAGATACCAAGAAGTAGGATTGCTGGATCATATGGTAGTTCTATTTGTAGATCTTTAAGGAATCTCCAAATTGTTCTTCAGAGTGGCTGAACCAATTTACATTCCCACTAGCAGTGTAGGAGAGTTCCCCTTTCACCACACTTCCGCCAGAACTTATCATTTTCTGTTTTTTAAATCTTAGTCATTCTGACTGGAGTTAGATGGTAGCTCATTGTGATTTTTTTTTTTTTTTTTTTGGAGAGGTTTTTTTTTTTTTTTTTTTTGCTATAGGGCGTGTGTGCTCCCCAGACAGACAGAGACAGACAGAGAGACAGAAAGCGAGAAATCACCCCCCAGGGGGGATGGTCACACCGCAATCCCTTCTCCTCCATTCTCCTCTTGGGATCTTGGGCAGGCACGCACACGCGCCCGGCGTGAGTTTTAAGCCACCGGGTCCGGGACGCGAACCGCGGTCGACTACGTGGGAGTCCAGCGACATAGCCATTACGCTAACTGCTGGTTCCCTAGCTCATTGTGATTTTGATCTGCATCCCCCTTACAATGACGGATGATGAGCATGTTTTCATATGCTTTTTTTGCTATTTGTACATGTTCCTTAGAGAGTGGTTTTTTCAATTAATTCTCCCATCTTTTAATAGGGTTAATCATCTTTTTTTCAGGACAGCTGCTTAAGTTCCTTGTGTATTCTGGTTATCAGTCCCTTATCTGACACATAGTTTACAAAAATATTTTCCCATTCTGAGGGCTGCCGATTCACACTAATTACTGTGTCTTTTCCCATGCAGAAACTTCTTAATTGGATGTAATCTCACTTGTCTATTTTGGGGGTCTCATTTAAGAAATCTTTGCCTCCTCCAATGTCTCCCAGAGTTTCTCCAGTGTTTTCCAGTAGCAGTTTCATAGTTTTAGATCTTAGGTTTAAATCTTTGATTCACTTTGTGTTGATTTTGTCAAAGGTAAGAGATAGGGGTTCTCATTCATCTTTCAGCAGATGGATATCCAGTTTTTCCAGGACCATTTGCTAAAGAGGTTTTCCTTTCCTCACTACATTGACTGGCACCCTTTATGTAGTATGTTTTTGGGCTAGGGAGTGAGATGTCACAAACTCCCCTCTTCTTGTGCAGGATTGCTTTGGCAATATGGGGTCTTTTATGATTGTAGACAAATTATATGATTGTCTTTTCTAGATCTGTGAAAAATGTCTCTAGTACTTTGATTGGGATTATGTTAAATATGTAGATTAATTTGGGTAGAATTGCCATTTTGATTATATTAATTCTTCCAATCCAGGAACATGGGATGTCCTCCCACTTCCTTGTGTCATTTTCAATTTCTTTTTTTAGCTTCTCAGAGTTTTCCTTGTGGAGGGCTTTAACTTCTTTGGTTAGATTTATTCCTAGGTATCTTTTACTTTTTTGTGACTATGGTAAATGAAATTATGTTTCTCAGTTCTATTTCAGTTTGCCTGCTGTTTGTATATAGAAATGCTATACATTTCTGTATGTTGATTTTGTATCCTGCAACTTTACTGTATCCATGTATTACTTCTGGGAATTTGCTCATGGATACCATTGGGTCTTCTATGTATATCATCATGTCATCTTCAAATAGAGATAGTTTTACCTCTTCTTTTCCTATTTGAATGCCTTTTATTTTATTCTCTTTTCTGATTGCATAGCGAAGAGTTCCAGTGCTATATTGAAAAGGAGTGGAGAAAGTGGGCATCCTTGTCTTGTACCAGTTTTTAGTGGAAAAGCTTTGAACTTTTCTCCATTCAGGATGATGTTTGCTATGTTTTTTTTTTTCTTTTTTTTTTTTTTTTTTTGGAGAGGTTTTCGCTATAGGGCGCGTGCACTCGGCAGACAGACAGAGAGACAGAAAGCGAGAAATCACCCCCAGGGGGGATGGCCACGCTGCAATCCCTTCTCCTCCATTCTCCTCTTGGGATCTTGGCATGCACGCACATGTGCCCGGTGTGAGTTTAAGCCACCAGGTCCGGGACGCGAACCGCGGTCGACTACGTGGGAGTCCAGCAACATAGCCATTACGCTAACTGCTGGTCCCATTAGCTATGGGTTTTTCATAGACAGTTTTTATTGTGTTGAGAAATGATCCTTCTATGCCAATTTTGCTGAGAGTCTTGATCATGAGGGGATTTTGTATCCTATCAAATGTTTTTCTGCATAAATTGATATAATGTGGTTTTTATCTTTCTTTCTGTTAATATGGTGTATTACATTTATGGTTTCATGTATGTTGAACCAGCCTTGCATCCCTGGTATCAAAGACTACCTGGTCATGATATATGTTTATATGTTGTTGGATATGATTTGAGAATTTTTATGTCAATATCCATCAGAGATATTGATCTGTGGTTTTCCTTCCTTGTCCTGTTCTTATGTGTTTTGTGGATAAGGGCGATGGAGGCTTCATAGAATGAATTAGGGAGAGTTTCACTCTTTTGGATCTTTAGAAATAATTTGAGCAGAATGGGAGTTAACTCTTTTTAAAAAGTTTTGTAGAATTCAGGGACCAGCAGTTAGCGTAATGGCTATGTCACTGGACTCCCATGTAGCTGACCGCGGTTCGCGTCCTGGACCCGGTGGCTTAAAACTCATGCCGGGCGCGAGTGCGTGCATGCCCAAGATCCCGAGAGGAGAATGGAGGAGAAGGGATTGCGGCGTGGCCATCCCCCCTGGGGGGTGATTTCTCGCTTTCTGTCTCTGTCTATCTGGCGAGCGCACGCACCCTATAGCAAAAACCTCTCAAAAAATAAAACAACAACAAAAAAAACCCAGGTTTGTAGAATTCAGAGGTGAAGCCATCAGGGCCAGGGCTTTTCTTTGTTGGGAGGTTATTTATTACTGATTCAATCTCCTGACTTGTTATGGGCCTATTCAGACTTTCTACATTCTCTTGGTTCAATCTTGGTAGATTATATGTGTCCAGGAATTTGTCCATCTCATCCAGATTTTCTTGTTTGTTAGTATATGGTTGTTCATAGTATCCTCTAATGATGTTTTGTATTTCCATTATGTCTGTTGTTATATTGCCAACTTCACTGCAAATTTGATTTACCTGGTTCCTTTCTCTCTTCTTCTTAGTAAGTCTCACTAGTAGTGTATCAATTTTGTTTATCTTTTCAAAGAACCAGGATTTACTTTCACTTATTTTCTGTATAGTTCATTTATTTTCTATTTTATTTAACCCTGCTCGAATCTTTATTATTTCTTTTCTCCTGGAGTTTTTTTGGATTATTTTGCTGTTGCTTTTTCCATTTTCTGAGGCACAATGTTAGGGGATCCATTTGCCTTCTTTCCATCTTCTTCTTATGTTCATTAATTGCTATGAACTTCCCTCTTCTGACTGCTTTTGCAGTGTCCCAAAGATTATGGAAACTCATGTTCTCATTGTCATTGTTTTCCATGAATCTTTTAATTTCAGTCTTAATTTCTTCAGTAGTTGTGAAGTCATTCAGGAGTAGGCTATTTAGTTTCCATGTATTTGTATATTTTTGAGGATTTCTCTAGAAACTAAAATCAAGTTTAATTCCATCATGGTCAGAGAAGATGCTGGATATAGTTTCTATGCCTTTGAATCTGTAGAGGCTTGCTTTGTGCCCTATCATGTGGTCAATCTTAGAAAAGGTTCCACATGGCAGTGAGAAAAAGTATATCCAGTGTTTTTCGGGTGGAAAGTTCTATAGATGTCTGTTAAGTCCATTTGATTTATGGTATCGTTTAGACCCTTTTCTTCTTTACGTATTTTTTGTCTAGATGATCTGTCCAGAGGAGATAGTGAGGTGTTGAGGTCTCCAACAATTGGTGTGTTGCGGTTTATTTCTTCTTTTTAAATCTAATAGTCTTTCCTCCACATATTTGGGTACTCCTGTGTTAGGAGCATAGATATTTATTAGCATTATATCTTCTTGTTTTTTTTGGAAAGGATTTTGCTATAGGGCGCATGCACTCGCCAGAAAGACAGAGAGAGAGACAGAGAGACAGAAAGACAGAAAGCAAGAAATCACCCCCCCCCCCCCCCCGCAGGGGGGATGGCCACGCCAAAATCCCTTCTCCTCCATTCTCCTCTCGGGATCTTGGGCACACACGCCACGCGCCCAGCGTGAGTTTAAGCCACTGGGTCTGGGACTCGAACTACGGTGGGCTACATGGGAGTTCAGCGGCACAGCCATTACGCTAACTGCTGGTCCCGCGTTATATCTTCTTGATTGATTAACCCTTTAACTACAAAACAGTGCCCTTCTTTGTCTCTTCAAACAGTTTTTGTTTCAAAGCCTATCTTGTCAGAAATTAGTATCACTATTACAGCTTTTTCTTTTTTTGGTTCCCATTTGCATGGAACACCTTTTCCCAGCCCTTCACTTTTAGTCTATGTATGTCTTTATCCATGGGATGTGTTTCTTGTAGGCAATAGATAGAGGGTTTCTGGTTTTTCATCCATTAAGCCAGTCTGTGTTTCTTGATAGTAGGATTTAATCCATTAACATTCAATGTTATTATCGATATTTCAAGACTGGTCCTTACCTTTAAGTTGGCCATTGTCTTGGTTGTCTTTCATTCCCTTATTTCTGGCTGTTCATTCTTAGTTTTCCTGGAACAGGACTCTCTTAAGAGTTTCTTGGAGAGCTGGTCTGGTGTTGGCAAATTCTTTCAGGTTTTGTTTGAGAAGATTTTAATCTTTTTTTCCCATATGAAGGATAATCTTGCTGGATATTATAATCTTGGTTAAAATTGTTTCTTTCTTAACACTTTCAATATGTTTTCTCATTGTTTCCTTGCTTGCATTGTTTCTATTGAAAGGTCTGGAGTTAGTCTGATGGGATTACCTTTGTAAGTCACTTCTTTCTCTCTTGCCAGTTTTAGGATCTTGTCTTTATCTGTGGGCTCGGCCAGTCTGGCTAAGATAAGCCTTGGGAAAGATCTTCTTGGATTGATTCTATTCAGATCCTTTGTATTTCTTGGGTCTGGATGTGTGAGTGCTTCTCTAGAATTGGGAAGTTTTCTTCCAGGATTTTATGGAATAGATTTTCCAAGCCCTTATTAGTTTCTTCACCTTCTGGAATAGCAATTATTTGGATGTTTGAATGTTTAATGGAGTCTAATATTTCTAGTATATTATTCTCATTTTTCTTTTTGTTATTTTCTCTATCTTTTTGGTGTTTTTTTTTCCCCTTAGGTCAGAGGTTTTATCTTCTACGTCAGAGATTCGACCTTCAGCATGGTCTAATTGACTTTTAATACTTTTGAGAGAGTTTTTGATTTCTTATATTACAGACTTCATCTCTAATAGTTCCATCTGATTCTTTCTCAGAGTGTTCATTTCTTCTTTCACATTGTGGAAAGACTTCCTAATCTCCTGTAGCTCACTGTCTCTTTTCTGTTCCAACTCATAGAATTTTGTCACCATGAATGTTCTAAATTCTTTCTGACATTTTGGTAACATCTGTTTTTTCAAGAGATGGAGAGGAGTTATTATTTTTTTTGATGGAGACATATTACCTGGTTTATTCAGACCTGAGGCACTTTTTCTACTTCTAGCCATGGGTAAAGGTATTCACTTTTGGATACCTTTTTGGAGAATGTTTCTTTGACTGGGAACAAGTGTGCTTTCCTTTTACTGTGGACTGATGTGTGCTGAAGTCTCTCTTCTGCTATGTTCTGAGCTCTATGTTCATTTAAGTGATGCCTCACCAATCCCAGAAGCCAGAGGTCCTCTACATTTAAAAAAAATAAATAATTTATTTTATTCGTTCATTCATTTATTTTAATTTGACCAGAGAGAGAAAAAAAGAGGGAAATTGAGAAAGCAAGCCACCAGGTCCAGAACTCGAACCATGGCCGGCCATGTGGGAGTGTTCAGCACTTTAACCACCATACCACCTGCTGGTTAGCTCTCCATTTAAAAAAATATATGTATTTAGACAGATTTTTGCTTTGGGGCATGTGTGCTCACTGAAGAGACAGAGAGAGACAGAAAGTGAGAAGTCATCCCCTGGGGAGATGGCCACACCACAATCCCTTCTCCATTCTCCTTTCAGGATTTTAGGCAAGCATGCACACATGCCCGGCATGGGTTTTAAGAGGCTGGGTCTGGTACTCAAGCTGCACTCTACCAACGATGTAACCATTACACCATCTGCTGGTTCCCCTCTCCATTTTTTAAAGCAAGTTGGACACTGAAAAATCCCTGAGTAAAATCACAACCTGATGAAAAGAACCAAGCAGGGAAAGATGTCTGTGCAGAATATTTCTCAAATACCTTAGAAGTGCTTTTTAATACTCTGAGCTCAGTGAGACCCTGGACATTCTGGGGCCACCTGAGTAAGAAGACATGTCATACCAAGATTAGAACTGCATGAAGACCACAGGAACTTAGGAAACTATTATTGAAAATGTAAGGCTAATGCCCTAAAGGGCAGCATTTATTCTTAATTGACCAACAATAACATTGTGCTTTTGTCTAGAAAGATATACACAGTGATCTTTCCCTCAACTTTCATTGGTGATGATGACAGTGATAATGATAGTATTAGTCATAGTATTAAGTTAACATTTACTGTGAATTTACTGCATGCTAGGCACTGTTATGGTTTTTTACATGTATTAAATTATTTAGTCCTGGTGCCAACATGGTGGTTAAGGCAGCTAGATCTCACATGGTCAATTGCACAATTTGAGTCTAGAACTCAGCACTTGAGAAACACACCAGACACGGGTGCATGTGTGCTCAAAATCTCACAAGGAGAATGGAGGACAAGGGATCGAGGCATGGTCATCACTCCAGGAGGAGGAGTGCTTTCTCACTTACCTTTTCTCTCTGTCTCTCTCTGGAAGATCATGTGCTCTATAGCAAATTATACATAAATGAATGACTAAATATTTAGTCCTATAATAGCCCTATGCCATCAATATTGTTATTGTCATATTCTATGAATGAGTTAACTGAGGCATAGATTTCAAGGTATTTGCCATCCTCACTTTTTCCACATGGGTCTCTCCATAGGGCAGCTTACAACAGGCAGCTTGCTTCATTAGAACAAGTGTAAAGATTCAGGAAGACAGAGAGAGTACTACCAAGATGGAAGTCAGATGTTAGTAACCTAATCTTGGAAGCAGCATCCCATCACTCTGCCATATTTTATTTATTTGAAGCAAATTACTAGATTTGGCCCCCACTGAAGGGGAGGATATAATAGAGAGAATGAATACCTGGAGGTGGAGATTAATAGGAATCACCATAAAGGACGTGACCCGCACAGTCTGACTACCAAGCCCAAGATCTTGACCAAAAGAAGAATAGGGTCACATTTTTCCTATAGCAAATTTGGAAGAACCAAGCCTATCTCAACAAAGAGTACAGGGATGAGAAGTTCAAACCTAAAGGCCAGTTCCACTTAGGATTTAAAGTCAATAAATTTCAGGTCACTTGATCCTTCAGAGTTCTATTCCCCTTCCTGGCAAACGCAATAGCTACTCTATGCAAAAGAAAATAAAAAGTTGTGAATAATGATTAGTTCTTTAATTCCTATTTTAAAGTTAGTTATAAGAGTAGTTTAACTCAGAGACAGCCATCCTTCTCTCTTCTTTTCCCTGTCTCCACCCATAATTTTCATGTCTCTGTGTAGCAATTTCTTTGCTGTCATTCTGTGTTTCTCCTCTGCTCTCCTCCTACTTGACCTGCTTTCTCTTCCTATCTTCTTGTTTTATTTTTCTTTTTCCTACCTAGTCCATAGGTTTTCTGAAATTTTCACTTGTAAAAGTTTTTCAGAAGGAAGAATTCAATAAAACAAATTCACAGTAAGATCGTGTGATGGTCAGTTTCATGTGTCAACTTGACTAGGCTAGCATACCCAGTAATTCAAACACTAATCGTGTGTTTTTTGTGATAAAGATCTATAAACATATAGTCACCCTGCAGTGTTATTGAAATTGGAGGTTTTTATTCATCAATTTAACATAATATTTTTTTAACGGAGATGATCTATAAAGAGTTGAATTCATGTGTAGGAGATTATCCTGAATAATCTAGGTAGACCTGGTTCAGTCTGTTGAAACTGAGGTTTCCTGCAGAAGAAAAAACTTTGCCTGTAGAGTGCAATACTATCTCCTGCCCAAGAGTTTGTAGGTTGCTCATCTTGTTACCCTGCCCTATAAATTTGGGACATACCTAACCCAGAATTGCACAAGCAATTCCTTGCACTAAATCTCTTTGTGTGTGTGTGTGTGTGTGTGTGTGTGTGTTGGTATTTAGAATGGCTGAGAGAGGAAGGTATGTTTAATTTTTTTTTAAATTGAATAATTCCAAAAACAATAGAGTTTTCAGAGGTGCTCTTTTTTAGAAAAAGAATTATTTTATTCAAATTTATTTATTATTATTATTATTTATTTTGACCAGGGAGAGAGAAAGAGAGAGAAAAAGTGAGAAATGAAGCTGCCAGGTCTGCGAATAGAACCACGTTTGGCCATGTGGGAGTCCAGTGCCCTTAACCACCATTTCACCTGCCAGCCCCATTCTTTTTTTTTTCTTTTTTAAGATAACAATTCCTGATATTTCTCAAGTTATGCCATGCTGGCCATCTCCATTTTGGCCTGAATTAATCATTATTCTTTTCAGATTTTTTTTCTTCTAATCTACATCATTGATAGTTACTTATCCCACTTTCAATTCACTCAGAGAACTACTGGCTAGTAAAGTATTCTATTATTCTGTTTTACTCACATTTATGTCCCTAGTTCCAAGCCTTGTACATTTATATCACTTAATACAGATTTATTTAAAGGATTTGCATTTAAATAGGGATATTCAATGTCTTAATCCAAAGACAAGACTAATGAACAGGTTCATGCACCATGAGGGGCCAGTGAAAGGAGTATATTTTAGGGCATGAAGACCCCCTGTACGTCTCAAATCCTAACACTCAGGTACTCTGCCTAACTGGCCACCCATAGCCATTCTCCATTTCTGTCACTGTACCAATATATAGCCTTAGATTGATGTCAAGCTGTGCAAGCTGCCTGTGCCCAGAGCCATGTAAATATCACTGGTCTTATAGTGTGGTATGAGGACCTCTAGGGATCCTCACAACATTTCTAGGAATTCTGCTAGACCCTCCTTTTCCAACTCTTTATTTTTTTTTTATGTTTGCCAGGCAGTGCATGCACTCACCAGAAAGAGACAGAGAGACAAGAGAAAGAGAAAGCACCTCCCAACAGGGCATAGCTATGCCACAATCCCTTTTTCTCCATTTCAAAACCCTTGTTGAGATTTCAGGCACACACGCACATGTGCCCAGTGTGGTTGTTTTAATTTCTAACATGATAAATATCATTGGATATAATCCATATGAACAACTATAGGGCGCAAGTGCTTGCCAGAGAGACAGAAAGTGAGAAATTGCCCCTCAAGGGGGGGATGGCCACTTCCCTTATCTTCAATCCCTTAACTTCCATTCTCTTCTTGGAATCTTGGACGCACACACACATGCACCTGGGGTGAGTTTTAAGTTGCAGGTCAGACTGAATCGTGATGGACTACTTGGGAGTCCAGTGACGTAAACATTACGCCATCTGCTGGCCCCACAAAAGCTCTATGACTACTTAATATTTAAGAATCTAAGGAATCTTGAGACCAAAAAAGCTTATTGAGAAACCATTGCTATAGATCACTGATTATGTTCCTGCTGGAATAGAAAGCAAAGAGTGCCCCTGGGAGTTACTGGATGGCCCCAGGAATTAGGAACAATTAGCGTGGTCATGGAAGCTTGAGTCTATCACTTTTGTTAATGGCCAAATCCATATCAGAGTTCATGCTGCATATTCCTTCTCTGTCTTCTACAGAGCTTAGCAGGACCTTGAGCACATGAGCACATACTCTATCATACTCTATTGATTGATATCAGATGATCTTTGATTGTGCAAAATGTGTTAATTTAGATAGGGGGTAGCTGTCATACATTCAAGAAGCTTAATGATGACTACAAGGTTAAAACCTGAGCAGTTTGGGAAACCCACGCTTTCTCGGCCCATTGAAGCTACCATGTAAGTCCAGCAGGTAGGGGTTAAAGATGGGGGAAAGGTCCATTCACCACTCAAGAGGCCAGACCTGGCCTCTCCAGGAGCCTCTCCTTGGTGCATGGAGTCACAAAGCTCAGCAGATTTTGAAGTTTTCATTTGGTTAGAGACTGGCAGAATATAATGCTTATTTTTAAGTATGAGATCTTAGGTAACTATAGGTTTGTGGTTGGGGTGATAAATTAGGCTGTGCCATCTATATACATGCTCTATTCCAGTACGTTAAGTCTGGTTGCAAATACTGAGTCACAGCTCATCTCTTATAGTTTACCAGTTGTGAGACCCTGAGTAAATTTCTTACACTATATCAGCCTCAGTTTTCCTATCTGTAAAATGGAAATGATATTAATGCCACTTGAAAATGTTGTGGTGAAAATTAAATGATATAATATATGCCAAGGGCTTAGCCCAGGTGCCTGGCACAGTGAAAGGACTAGGGAAAAATGTTAACTACTACTGCAATTATGTATCTAGTGGGTTTGTGTGTATGTGTGTTAAGCAGAATAAAACTGGAAATTGGACTTTCTGTTCTTATTTGTTAATTAATATTTGATATGCTAGGCACTTGAGAGACCAGTTGTTTGCCATGTTCCTTGTCGATGATGCGGATAGAAAAAAATAAAATCAGATCTTGTCTTGCTTCTTTTTCATTTGAATGAGAAGGCTAAAGATTGAGGAAAAAGAAGAAATAGCAGGAGGAGATAAACCACTCATTTTCTAAAGAAAAAATACTTCCACTTTGACCTTCTGCTGTGTATGTTTGCAACCGTCACCCCCAGTGTGACCAGATCTTGTTTGTCTGTGAACAGGAGCTACTCTCACTAGAGCAGGAAGGACACGGCATTGACCAGGCAGCACGTTTACTTGCTGTGAGTCCTGGGGCTGCTGGTTGAGTCTCAGGGCAGAGTGGTTTTTCAGTTCTGGAGCTAGGAAAGCATACTCTTCAAGGCCCACATATTTGCAGTGTGACAGAAAGCGTGGGAATTTGTCCCAAAGATTGCAGTGGCCTTCTGATTTGTTTCCCAAGAAAGATCGTCTTCATGAGATATCCTTAAGGATGACAGTCTTGAGTGGTGTGCACACCACTGAGAACGTTAGCCACCTCCCCTCCAAGGCTCCCCACTCAAAGGCCCCTTTAAGTGGACTGTCAGTGGACTGCCCAGGAGAGGGGACTATGATTTGACTAGTAGCTGCATTTGAAATCAAAAGGCTGGCTCAGGGAACCAGCAGTTAGCGTAATGGCTATGTCGCTGGACTCCCACGTAGTCAACCGCGGTTCGCGTCCTGGACCCGGTGTCTTGAAACTCATGCCGGGCGCGTGTGCGTGCGTGCGTGCCCAAGATCCCGAGAGGA
Organism: Tupaia tana; assembly: GCA_026018925.1. Classification (NCBI taxonomy): domain Eukaryota; kingdom Metazoa; phylum Chordata; class Mammalia; order Scandentia; family Tupaiidae; genus Tupaia; species Tupaia tana. Next base: position 38,607,532 of record JAKSZU010000023.1, on the reverse strand, counting down.
GAATGGAGGAGAAGGGATTGCGGCATGACCATCCCCTCTGGGGGGTGATTTCTCACTTTCTGTCTCTATGTCTCTCTCTGTCTGTCTGGCGAGCGCACGCGCCCTATAGCGAAAAAAACCTCTCAAAAAAAAAAAAAAAAAAAAAAAAAAAAAAAAAGGCTGGTTCAGACAGTGATGTGCTGCTTGCCTGGAGTTGGGAGACTGCTTTCATGTTTTCCTACTGAAGGAACAGAAAGTTGCATGAATTCACATTCAATGGCTGGCTCTGGTATGTACCCGAATTAAAACCAGAGTAAATAAGAAAACATCACCATTTCACCAATGACTCACAGATGGACCCCCACCTGGTATCACAAGGCAGACTAACTCGAGGGGATGGGACAAAAGGGTGCTAAACATTAGATAAATGAAAAGAACTAAATTTGCTATCCTATTTGTTTTAAAGAAGGCACTGAAGTAACAATAAATTATAAAATAACAATGCCATATCTGAAAAGAAGCTATAAAGAATGCACATTATTTCTGTTCTCTGGTTAGGAATTTGGGTTAGAACATGAGAACTCTGTTGCTGGATTAACAGTGGAGAAAATAGGGGAGGTAAGGAGACAAATGTGTTAGGGGTGGCTGAGGACTGCCTTTCAATTTAAAGTACTGAGTTACAAAGGTTATTGTGCATGACTTTCCACATAATTTTTAACCTGAAGAAACACTTCAGTTATGATATCAGACAGCAATGAGGCAATAGCAGGAATTAAAAACAACCGAAGAAAGCCATAAAAACAGCCAGTACCAAACAGTAAATCTGTTCTTAATGAATACAACAGGTTTTCAGAAGCAAGAATTTGTAAATAGAAGACTTGGAAGACTGTAAGCATGTATGCTTGTTTTAGTATATGTTTTTGTTTATAATCTCCCTCTCCTCCCCTTTAGAGCTCACTCCAGGTTCTGTTGATAACTCACCCTCCCTGAAGTCACACATCCACACAATTAGGTTAGGTCGCCCTCTAGTGACACAGAACTAATCTTGCTCTAATGAAGCATGTGTATCCCATGCAATCTTTGAGATTCAAGTTAAATATTCTGACAAAGTTTTCACATGTAGCAAATACAAACTCACAATTTTATGGAATTAGAAAACAATAAACACCTAACTATAGCTCCTGTTTGATATTTTGTAAAGAATTGAGAAAACTGGGGCCAGCAGATGGCGCAGTGGTTACATCACTGGACTCCCACATAGTTGGCTGAGGTTCAAGTTCTGGATCCAGTGGCTTGAACGCTGGGCATCTGTGCATGTGTGCCCAAAACCCTAGGAGGAGAGTGGAGGGCAAGGGACTGTGGCATGGCCATCACCCTCCTCCTGGAGGGAGGGGTGATTGCTCACTTTCCTTCTCGCTGTCTGTCTCTCCAGCGAGTGCACGTGCCCTAAATCAAAACCTCTTAAAAAAAAAAAAAAAAGAAGAATTGAGAAAGCAGTTTGAGATTTTGAAAAAATTAAACAGTGAATTTGTAATAGTCATCGTACTAATCTATCATAAAAGATGGCATTAATAGGGATTCCGTGCTACTGAAATTGAAAGTGTATCTGATGAATAATCTCTCACTTTTGTTATCAAATAAAACACTGTGGTTTATAAAGAGATGAGCACAGTCAGGACAATCTTTATAAGGCTACTTATAATAGACCTGAAAATAAAACAAAGGTTAACAACCATTGACGATACCCAGAAGGTAAGAAAAATGTTAATCACTAAATAATTGAATTTCAGTAATTGTCCAAACAATAGGCTTAATCAGATAGGCTTTTAGTTCTGAAATTGTTACTTTCCAGTTCTATGTTTTTGGAATTCATTATATGGTTTAAAATAAACTTTCCCCTTTTTTTTTTCTTTTTGAGAGAATTTGCTAGGGTGAGTGCACTCACCAGAGAGACAGAGACAGAAAACAAGAAATCACCTCCCTAGGGGGGATGGCCACACTGACATCCCTTCTCCTTCATTCTCTGTCAGGATTTTGGGCATGTTCATACATGTGACGGGTGTTTTTCAAGTTGCCAGATCCAGGACTCAAACCATGGTCAACTATGTAGAGTCCAGTGCCTTAAGTGCCACGCTACCTGCTGGTCCCAAATTTTCCATTTTTAAAAAGGTCACTTCCAAAGCTCCTTGTAATCCAGACTCCCAACTAATAAATACTCTTCAGGAGACTATAATCAACAGTGACCCAATAGTACAAACATATACTTTACGAAGACAAATAAAAACAATGAATGTGTAGGAAGCTTCCTCTGATTATTTAGAAGACATTGGGAAATATGGTTGAAGTGAGCATCAAAGTTGTCAAGTTACAGGCACAGCTACCAGGAGAGAGCTTGACATTTAGCCTCAGGCTCTGATTTTGGGGAAAAGGAATGTTATAGCTCTGGCTTTGGACAGAGGGCCCACCTAGATCTGTATAACTGTGTCTGCAAATAGGTTGGAATTGGAAGCTGGGGCAGATAACCCTGTAGATGCAAACTGCAAGGGCAAACTCATATTAAACTAAAAAATTTCAAAAAGAAAGAAAATAATCTCTTCCTTTGAACCTTAATAAGTCTGTGTTTATGCTGCTGCTGCTGCTGCTATTGATAATTAATAGGGAAGATGATACTTTTTATTTATCACACTAAATTTAGATGGTATAACTAAAGCCATCTTATTCAGTTAATGTATTCTAACCCATGCTACAAAAAGGTTTTATGGCTCTGTAAAGACTTCTTACAAAGAATATGACATAGTAAAAAAAAATTAATCTCAAAGATAAAAATGCATCTGAGTCTTCAATGTCTACTATAAAACTTCACATTTTGAAAAAAGGTCCAATTTTAATAGAAAGTTTGAGACAGGAGCAAAGACTATTGACAAAGTACTCCTATTATGTGTTTGCTGAACATTTTAGTGTTTCCATTTTCTTTAATTCATACATTAACTATATGAATTATTTTCTCTAACACTGCAAGTAATAGAATGATAAATGTTTGTTTTATTAATGCTTGATTAAAAAATCAGTTATTATAAGGGATTTCTCAAGACCATAAAAACTTCTGGAGGAGCCCACATGGTTTTTGTTTAATTCTTTCCTTCCTTCCTTCCTTCCTTCCTTCCTTCCTTCCTTCCTTCCTTCCTTCATCAGATACCAATTAAGCAGGTCTGTATATCTGGTTTGTACCCTTATAAGGATAGTAAAGGTGTCACTGTATTCAAGGGGCTCACACTATAGTAGGACCAATAAGACAAGTAGATGTACAAATGCATAAAATAAGCTGAAATGGTACTTTAGAAGTTCACAAGGATTGGAATTTCAGAAGTGCTCATAGTGCACAAATACCCTATAATATATCTATTGGACTGTCAGAAAAGTAATAATGCATCATTGTATAGAAAAACATAGAAAAAATATGCCATGGCTTTTATGACAATCGAATAGTATCCAGGCACTTTTTCTAATATATAATTTATTTCTTTGAACCTTAATAAAGCAATAGTATTAAAGACTGGACTGTCCACAACCTAGGAAAATAGCCCAGCTTGTGTCTGAATAGTTCTGGGAAGAAATTTTTCCTGCTATCTTCACTTAATTTAGTCTTTATTTAGAAAGCTAAACTCTGTACTTATAAAAACTTTGTTCTATCAGAGATATGCCGATACTGAACTGTTGTACCCCTAGGTTGTCTGTTTCTCAAAATTGGGCCTGAAAATCCTTTGGCATTCTGGTTTGGCTCCTCTGGAAGAACTAAATTTGTATTGTCTCTCAATGCCATGCCTAAATTGGATCTATCTATTCAGGGTATAATGGGATGCTTTATATCATGACATTTGTTATACTTCTGCTAAAGAAATATAGAAAAAGCATATGCTTTTGTAGCAGTTATGGCACACTGATGGCTTCTCTGATGCTTGAAGTCAGCTAAAGCCCCAGATCTTGCTGCTCTGACCATCATCCTGGCCAGAGGACATATGGTGTATGGTGGAGGAGCAGAGGGCTAGTTAAGGAAATAACTCTTAGATTTGCTGGGTCTCTGAATAGAAGCTAGGTATGTGTATAAGAGAATGAACAAGGCTGGTCTTTGTCCAGATTTTGGAGTTCAGTCTAAGAAGAAAATCGCAAAGGAACTCTGGGCTGAGGACAGGTCCCAAAGCAAGGGAAAGTTAGAAGCTTAATATCTAAGGAACAAGTCAAGATAAAAATGAAGATCATTAAGATCATAAGTGAAATAGCTTCAATAAGTGACAAGTAAGGATAAGAAGTTTATTTCACAGGTAAAATCCAGAAAGAAAGTTGAAGCAATTTTAGGTCTTCTAGGGGTGAGCCCTTAGAAGAGGAAGCCATGAAGAGGACCAGGCATGTGCCAGCATCTTCATTCGTTAACATCTGTTATGCGCCTCTCCCTGGCTAAACACTAGATATAAAAGATGAAGATGACTCAGCCCCAGCTCTCACAGTTCTCATAGCCTTCTTGGAAAATAAATACAGACCATCTACCTACTTACTATATGATGTGTTCAGTACGATAAGGAGGAACCCTTGGGGACCACCAAAGAGGAGCAAATAGCACAGGCTGGGCTGTCCAGTAAGGCTAGTACCTGGGTCCTACAGGGTGGGAAGGAATTAGGCAGATGAAAGGAGTAGAGGACTTTCTAGATGGAAGAGAAAAGTCAAGTCAAAGACAGAATGAGAAACACCTACTTGCAGCTTGGCATTGCTGGATTAAGTGTAAATCACTAAAATAAGTTAGATTTTGTCCCTGAGGGGTCACATTTAGAACTTAAGAAAAGGTTTTTACATTTACTGATTTCAATGTGTGTATTATTTAGTTTACCCTTTTATAATAGTCTCAGAATATTCTCAAGTACTAAAGGAATATATTCACTATTTCCTTGAGCGATTGACCATCTGCAAATTTGATAAACATTTTTTCTCTAGCTTCTCCTAGTCCTTAATTTTAAAAAAGTTTGAACAGTGAAGGACCAAGTCCAGAGTCCTTCAGTATTCTCTAGAGATCTCCTGCCAAACTGACATTGATCCAGCAACCAACAATCCACACATATGGTTGCTTAATTAGCTAACACTTTGTGGTAATGAGAGATAGTTTGGCTACCTCTGGCCATTAACAGCAGGTTAGAATGACTTGGAAAGGATACAGTATAAAAGTGCACCTGCCAAAGGGGAGGCCAGGCATCAGAAGACAGATCCACATGTTAATGCTGAGGGGAACCCAGTCTAACAGGAAGCATTCAGTATCTAGAAATTATGGTTATAAACAGTGAGCCAGTAGCCAAAGGCAGAGAATGAGGATTACATACCTTCATGAGCTTCTTCCAAAAGTGAATGGGACAGAGAGATAGAGAAGATAGGAGCAGATATTTGGAAATCTTGGGGAACATTTAGAATTAAGAAAGCAATCTACAGTCTGAATCCCTGCTACTAGTCAAACTCATGGCAGGGCTTGAATTCACAGGAGAAAATATGGCAAGATCAAAGCATGATCCTGGAGGTAAAAGAGGATGAAGAATGTAATAAAGAACACTGGGGAGAACCGGCCGCTGTACTGACTGTGCTCTGCTGGACAAAGTGTCCATGAAGCTATAATTTCAGAAACCACTGTATTTGTCCAGGATTAAGAAAATGAATCCATTTTGGGGGTTCATATCATTTGAGTATGTTGCTATAAACTTTACCTGGGAGGAGTGGCAGGACCTGGAAGATGCTTAGAAGATTCTATACAAGGATGTGATGCTGGAGACCTACAGTAACCTGGTGTTTTTGGAACACTGCACTGCCAAACCTGCATTAATCTTCCAGTTGGAGCAAGGAGGAGGTCGATGGAGATTAGAAGAACTTCCCAGCTTCAGCCTCTCAGTTTGGCCAGAGAAATACAAACACAGAGAAAGAGAGGGAAAGCAAGAAAGCAAGCCACCAGATCTGGGACTCAAATCGTGGTTAGCCATGTGGGAGTGTCCAGCGCCTTAACCACCACACCACCTGCTGATCCTGAAATGCTACAGATTTTTGTATGTTGATTTTTCTATCCTGCCACATTATTGAGTTTATTTAGTGCTTCCAGAATTTTTTTTTGTGGATAACTTTGGGTCTTCTTTGTATACAATCATGTTATTTGCAAATAGAGATAATTGCAACTCCTCTTTCCCTGTTGGAATTCCTTTAATTTCATCATCTTGCTTGATCACATTGGCTAGAAATTTCAGTACTATATTGAAAAGAAGTGAAGAAAGTGGGCAACCTTGTCTTGTTTAATTATATTCAGTATAATGTTAGATATAGGTTTTTGATAGATGGCTTTGATTATGCTGAGGAATCATCCTTCTATGACAATTTTGCTGAGAGTCTTAATCATGAAGGGATTTTGTATTATGTTAAATGCTTTTTCTGCATCAATTGAAATGATAACTTTTTTTTTTCTTTTTTTCTGTTGATATGGTCTATTACGTTTGTGGTTTCGTATATGTGGAACCTCCCTTACATCTCTGGAATAAAGCCTACTTGGTCATGATGAAAAATAAAAAAAAAAGAACACTGGGACCAGCAGATGGCATAATGGCTACGTCGCTGGACTCCCATGTAGTCAACAGCGGTTCGAGTCCCAGACCCGGTGGTGTGGCCATCCCGCCTGGAGGGAATGACTTCTCACTTTCTCTTTTACTGTCTCTGTCTTTCTCTCCAGTGAGTACACACATCCTAAGGCAAAAACTTCTAAAAAAATAGTAACAAGCAGCTCACATTTCTCTACCTGGTCTACACCACAGGGCTTATTCACATGTCTTGCTCAGTTGGAAATGACTGTTACTTCCCTGACCTTTCATTCTTATGACCTCATCACCAGAGGGAATGAGATTATTTTGATGGGCTGAATGGCCTGAATGGATCTTCTTTTTTTTTAAAAAAAAAAAAGAGTGATGTTAATTGTAAGAAAGCATTAGGATCCCAAATGAGAAGCATTCAATAAAATAATTGGCTTGTGGGGCTGACAGATGATGTGGCAGTTCAGGATGCTGGACTCCCCCACATGGCCAACAGCAGGTTTAGTCCTAGACCTGGCAGCTTGCTTTCTCACTTTCTCTCTGTCTCTCTGTCTCACTCTCACTCTGTCCCTGTCTGATCAAATTAAAAATAAATAAGTAAATAAATAAAGTTAAATAAAATAATTGTTTTAAAAAAGAATTGGCTTGTACTCTTTAAAATATCAATGCCAGGAAAATGAAGAAAGACTGAGAAATTATTCCAAAGTAAACTAAGTACATATAGCAACTGGATATGAAATGTGATCTGAAATTTTTTTCAGATAATAATAAGAATAATATCATTGGGATAACTGAAAAAAATCTGAATAAATACATAGATTAAATGATAGTAGCATGTCAGTGTAATTCCCAATATTGATAACTGTACTATGATTATGTATGAGAATGTTATTTTGGGGTAATGTATACGGAAGCATCTAGAGGTAAAGAGGTATTATGTCTGCAACTGTCAGAAAGTTCAGAGATATAAATATATACATATATGTGTATGTGTACATAATTTTGTGTGTGTGTGTGTGTGTGTGTGTGTGTGTATATATATATAAATATATGAGAGAATAAAAAAGAAAATGTAATAGTGTAATACAATGTTAAGATTTGGGAAATCTGGATAGAAGGTATCTGGAATTCTCTGCACTTTCTCAAAACTTTTCCGTAGATCTAAAATTATATAAAAATACAAATGAAAAGTAAATGCATAATATCATGATGGCATAGTGACTGATTAGAAGGCCCCAAAAAGCTAGTGCAATTGTCCAGGTGAGAAACAATTAGTGCCAGATAGTGTCAATAATAGACAGAAGACGTAAACGAAGGACATTCCACAGTTATAGCCACCATGCTTGGTAATTCAAAAGATATGATACAATGGCTAGGATGACTTGGAGGTTTCAAGTCAGGGTGCCCAAGAGAATGGTATCATCTTCACAGCTGGGCACAATTATTTAATCATGGTAAAGAGTTACTGAAGAAACTCAAAATAAAAAGCTATAATTTCAGGAAAGAGGAATGGCAGAATAGCATAGATTAAGACGAGAACACTTAATAGATATATTGAACATTTTTCAGGATATCAAAGTGCAGACAAGAAAACAACTGGGTCAACCCAGCCCATTGCCTTCCTGACTAAATTTGCAATTGAAGCAAAACTAATAAAACTTCCCATGTGTTTAGTCAGCCAATGTAGCAGAGTTACAAATAACTCAGATGATATACGAAGGAGATGCTGTTAATCTTCTGAAAACCTCCACCCTTATTAAGTACCAGAGAAACTTGCTAATTAACTCACTAATTAAAGTTTCTGTCTCTGAAGGTTTAAACAATCTTATTTTGGTTTGGTCATCAGATTATTTAAAGTTTAATTTCTTATTGGGGTTGGAAATCATACATTGTGGATGACTCAGTCTCTCTGGGTAAAATCTCAGCCTTCCAGAGTGCTGTCCTGCCTCCTTTTCCTTCCCAAGAGATTTGTCAGGCAAGTCTCTAGGGTGTCTCTAGGGACTTGCTGGCCTCTGCTATAGGGGCTCCTCTGATCTGTCCCCTTAACTGGTAATCAATATGATGTGGGCGATCCCATATGGCCTCTCAGGTCCTGCTCTGGTATCTATCCTTGGGTTCTGGGTCCCAATCACCTTCCCCTTCTTGAAGACCACTGTCCTGGTAATCTTTTCATCCTGCTGTTGCCCTTGGCCCCCCAACACTCCTACAGGGCATATGGCATCTCTGTGGGCAAGAGGAGGCCTGCAGAGCAGGGCACCGGGAGCATTGCCCAGGCTCACCTGTCCCATTAGCTCCCTCTGACCATTACTGTAATGACATGTTGAATGTGGGACCAAGCGGAGTGCCGGGGCACCCCAGAAGTCCTATAGCATCTCAGGCTTCTCCCAGGAAAACAGCCCTGACCTGAGCCCCACACTTGTATGGAGGTCTCAATACTGACCTTAATGTTCCCACACTCCCAATTCAGGGCTTGGTGTCCAGAAGGGAGAAAATGAAGACCTTGACCTTGGGCACAAGCCAGGAGGTATTGAAAATTCAGGCTTATCACTTCTTTATCTTTTCTCATAGGCCTCCCTCCACTTGAGACTTAAGTCAAGATCACCAGGCATTGATCTGCTAAAGAAATGAGGTTTGGAATTTAAAAATCCTACCTTTATTTCCATAAAGCTTACCTTTTAAGACATTTAAATGTACCAAATGAGTTTAAAAATCCTCAGATTGAAATTCAAATGGCCCTTTCTATGCAGTATTAACTACCTTTTCCTCATGTGGTACAATGAGCCTTAAGGTTGCTTAGAAATATGAAGCCAGTACCTATTAGACTATAAGAAAAAAATGACAATAAATCAATGATATCTAGCAATAATCATTTATATAACATATGTAGTTTTAATATGCAATTATTTCTGTGTTTATACACACACACGCACATACACACTTTAAAAAAAATCAGTCACATTTCAAGAATAAATAAATAAGACAAAGCCAAAAAGGATTAGTTTGGTAGTCAGAATTGATGGTAGGGAATAACTGTAGACACTTGGGGTAATACCACCAACCACTCAGTAAGACAGAGTACCATACCCATGCTCTCCCTTCCTTTGCAGCGCCATTGCCAAGATAGGAAGTATAGGTTGTCTGGGTTTTTTGATCAGCAACAAATCCCTTCTTGAATGATTTGATGAACAGTTGTAATTGGTCTTGCAGGTATCTATGTCTCTTCACTAAGAAATGGAATTAAGGAATTTAATTTAAAATGCCACAAGATAATCTGTGAATAAATACTACTTAACTGAAGTGGGGTCTATAACTGTCTAATTAAATCTTTCTGTCCTCTAACATAGTTTCAATTAAGTATTTGCTTTTCTGCAATAATTCCAATAATTGGACACAGTTGCTAACTAAAATTCAGATCCAAGTCTCACTATCAGATGAGAAGCAGAGCCTGTATCCACACTGGGACACACTAGGGCAAACACATTAGCCAGATTGAAAAAGCAGTTTTGAATGAGATGGCCTTGAGAGTATATTGCTCTCAGCTGGCATCTAGAAAAAAAAATCCATATACTAAAAATGAAATCCGAAAAGCTAATACATTAATGTTTAATGAAGAAAATGTAACTATCAGGCAGATGGATGCTCATGTTTGGTGAGGATAACCTCTCCCCATAGACAGTTTTCCTGGGATACTAAATTGTTATCAGAATGCTGATTTAGTGAGCATGGCATTACAGCAAGAGGAACTGCTTGGGTAATCTGCATACCCATTGATGGAATAGGTGCATTTTAGCCCCTCTCTAGGGACATAGCATTCCCTGCTCAGTATATCCCACTCCTGGGGTGAGGCGCTTCCTATCCCAGACACTGCTTGCATAAGAATTTCTGAAACTAACTTTTCTTTCTCATTTACATTAAAATAAACTTTTCAGAACTGAACCTATAGCCTAGTGGTTAAGGGAGCTGAATACCACATTGACAATCATGATTCAAACCCTGGCCTCACCAGCTTGAAAAGCACACCAGGCGTGTGTGCGTGCTTGCCCAAAATCATGACATGATAGAGAAATAAAGAATGCATTGTGGCGTGATGGCTCCCTTAGCAGAACCAGTCAGATGAAAACATGGTAATAATTGTTACTGGTACTTATTGAGCATCTACCCTGTGTCAATCATAGCTGAAACATGTCTCGAGTGCTGTTTTTGTTCTGAGTACTTTTCTGCACACCAGAGACATGGAAGTAAAGAACACATACAAGACAATAACAACAACAACAAGCTTTGATGAAATTTCCATTCTCATAGGGATAGTTTTTTAAACAAGTAAAATAATAGTATATGAAATGATGGTAAATGCTATGGAGGATAGATAATAAGGTAGGAAAGGGAAACAGATTAGAGGAGAGTATGATTTTAAATACAATGGCGAGGGAGTCCTGTGGAGAAGGAACATTTGAATAAGCCCTAGAAGAGGGTCATGGAGTGAGCCGTGTGTTGAAATCTGGGAAAGAGCAGTGTAGAAAGAGGAAACGGCGAGTGCCAAGGCCTTGCGTAGCCAGATGGCTGGGCTGGAACATGGTTACGAGTAAGCAGGAGAATAAAGGAGAAGAGGTCAGAGGTTAATGGATGGAGAAAAGGGCCAGTTTGTTCTGGGCCTATAAGGAAAGGCTTTTACTTTAAACATGCCCATACCCTGGATATGGGAAATGAAAGAGTGACAGTCTCATTTCTTTAACAAGATGCCTCTCTCTGGCTGCTGAGTACAGAGCAGACTACAGGGCCCAATGTAGGGGAAAACTTACTGTGACACTCAGAAAGGTGATGGTGGCTTGGGCCAGAGTAATAGTAATGGGAATTATCTGAAGTGATCAGTGATTTTGAATTGCTTCTAAGGTAAAACAGTCAAGATTGCTAATGAATTGGAAGTGGTGTTCAGAGAAAAAGAGGAGTCAGGTTGGCTGAACAACGAGAGGATAAACTTACTCTTATCTACGATAAGGAAAATTGTGGGAGAAGCTGGTTATGGGGGGAAGATCAGGTATCAGTGTGGAGATGGAAAGTGTGAAATGACATGTAAGTGAAGAGAGAAGTCCTACAGGCTGTGAGATAAAAGGAGATCACCTGTGGAGAAAGTAAGCAGGAAAAAAAAAAAAAAACAGGTCTGTGTTACTTCACTATTTGGAGATCCAGGAGATAAAGAAAAACCATGGTATGACACTGAACATAAAAACCTAGTGAGGTGAAAGAAGAAGTAGGTGTGGAAAGTTACAGTGAAGGAGGATGGTACGGTCTATTGTGTCGAATACTGCAGATAGGCCGGGAGAGACCTGATGGGTTGATACTACGGAAATTACGAATGTCCTTTACAATGGCAATTTCAGCAGAGCAGTAGGTATAAAAGCTTTATGGGAGTGGTTTCAACACAGTGGAAGGAAGAGGAACTGGAAATAGAGTAGACAATTCTGTCTGCAAGGTTTGCTCTTAAAGGACAAGAAATAAATTGAGTGGTAGCCAGAGACAAATGTGAAAGTAAAATTTATGTCTAGGTTTTTGTGATAGGAGAAATCATAGTTTGTATACTGATGGGAATGACCCACTAGAGAGGAAGTGATGAATACGAAAGAGAAACATTCCTGGTTTGCTATCCCTGTGTAGAACAGGGGGAGAAGGGTCTAGTGCATGAGTGAAGTAGTGGGCTTTAGGCAGGCACACAGACATTCTTGATTCCAGGAGAGGCAGAGGGCACGGGCACACACCTTCATCATTAAGTTGAGGTGGTAGTGGGAGTTTATGAAAATTCCTTTGTGTTCTCAATGAAATATGAAGCAAATCATCAGCGAGAGTGAGGACAGGGCAGGAAGTGTCAGAGGTTTAAAGGAAGAGAATCACTTGGAGGAGAGAGGGACATGTATTAGTTAAAGAACTGTAGCCTTGCTCTAAGCACTTTGCATTAATTAATTTATTAGTTGTTATGATAACCTTATGTGGTAGAAATAGTCCCTCCCCATTTATAAATAAGGAAACAGGCCTTTGAAATCGATATGCCTAGAAAATAAGACCTCATGAATGTTAGGCTCCATCGCCCAAGAGTGAAAGCTAGGAGTAGCTGGTCTAAAGAACTGCCTCAGATGCTAAAGACCTTCAAGGATTGCTTCTGGTGCATTCTTACAATTTGCTTTATTTTTAATTCATTGACTGAAACTTCATTCTATGTAATAAAGAGAATCTAGTGCAGTGCTGTAAATAAGATTTGAAAATTGACCCAATCCCCTCTCTGTTAGTCAATGGAGATGGCAGGAAGCAAGAGTTCCATCTACATTTGCCATATCATTTCTGAGCCTTTCGACCTCTTAGTCTGAATCCAGTTAGATTTCCCACAAGCTAGCCTACCTCTGGGTCTACTTCAAGAACTGTTTTATTGCTTAGGGTCACTGCACAAAAGCCTTGGGCAAGAATGACAAATTTGGCCTCTTAAAGACTGGAACATTTTTGGGGTCAGCAGGGAGTGTAGTTGTTACGTCTCTGGACTCTCATGGTTTGAGTTCAAGACCCGGCGACTTGAAACTCACACCAGGTGCATGTGCATGCATGCCTAAATTCTTGAGAGGAGAATGGAGGAGAAGGAATTGTGGTATGGCCAGCCCTCAGGGGGTGTTTTTTCACTGTCTCTCTCTGTGTCTCCAGCAAGCACATGCTCCCTATAGCAAAAATCTCTTAAAAAAAAAGATTGGGACATTTTATAAGGACTGAAAGTAACTATTTTAATCAAATCAAAGAGAATTGGCATATTTAGCATTTTGGTCCTTTACATTGATGATCAGGTTTGCATGAACCACTTCTCTGACTTTAATTTGGGAAGACGTTTCTGTGTATAATTCAGTCTGTCACTTATAAAAGTATTTTCTTTATTGTCACTATTCCTTACTTTTCTTTGATCCTCGAGTTACCATTTTGCCTTGATGTGTTAATACAAATGGTGACACTGCTGATTGTGTTGACATTTGTCTTGTTCCAAATACTTTAATCAAAAATATGTATAACCATGCATATCTGCCAAGTGTTAATTAAAATAATTTTTTGTATCACCTTCCCCATTTCAAGTAGCAATTATGACTTTGGCACATGTCTTTATCAGGAAAAGAAATATTTAGTTTTCTAGTTTTGGGAAGAATACATAAGGAAAGACAATGCTCTATGGTTTAATGCAACCTAACAGAAATGAGGCCTCATCCAGATTTTAGTTTTGAGAGACTGACTCAAGCCAACCTGAATTTGATTTTGAAAGCATTTTCTGGCTCACTTTTGTCTAGAGATACAGAATCAGGAGTTTTGTAAATTAGGTATGCAAACTTGATCTAATATGTCCTTGCAGAAGAATGGTCTTTTGCATAAAGTGAAACCCACTTATTTTCTCTTCATCACCATCTCATTTTTTTCTGGATTCCAAGGTAAATTGAAAGGGAATAATATCTTAGGACTTTAGCTGACTCCATTTAGATCCATATGCTCTGCAAGACATGTTTTGTTTGTTTTAATTTATAGAAACCTCAGCCACTATTTTTTAAAAAAAGAAAAAAGAAAAGAGTATTTACATCAGTTGCCTTATAGTTATGTATGGACACAGTTTTTTAAAAAAAGGTTTGTTTAGTGCCATGTACCAATAATTTTCCTATATGACATTTATCATAAACAACAAGATAGATTATGTACCCACTTAAAACATTCTATGTGGCCTAACTGTGGCACAGTGGTAAAACACAATGGTCTGCAAAGCTGACCTCCATAGGAAGGTTTTGGGTTCAGGAGCAGAGACTTCCTTGAGTACAGCAGGCATGCATGTGTCCATGATTGGGGCTAGCTGAAGGTGGGAGTGGATTGTGGGGTCAGGACCCCATTGTGGGTGCTATCTGTTTCTCTCTCTCTTGCTCATGGAAACAGTAAATTAAATAAATAAAAATAAAACACTCAGGCCAGCAGGCAGCATGGAGGGTGCTAGATCACACATAGCCCACTCCATGGTTTGAGTCCCAGACCAGCAACTTGAAAAACATGCTGGGTTGGGGCCAGCAGGTGGCATGGTGGTTAAAGGCAATGGATTCCCACATGGCTGAAGACAGTTTGAGTCCCAGACCTGGCGGTTTGCTTTCTCACTTTCCCTTTCTTTCTCTATCTCTCTCTGGTCAAATTGAAGAAGGAGAAGGAGGAGAAGAAGGAGAAAAAGGAGGAGAAGGAGGAGAAGGAGGAGAAGGAGGAGAAGGAGGAGAAGGAAAAGAAGGAGGAGGAGAAGAAGGAGGAGGAGGAGGAGAAGAAGAAGAAGAAATGGAATTAAATAAATAAATAATTTTTAAAAAAGAAAACTTGCTGGGCATGTGCGTGTACATGCCCAGATTCCCAAGGGGAGAATGAAGAAGGAGGGATTGCTGCATGCCCATTCTTTCTTGGATGTGATTTCTCACTTTCCCTCTCTCTTGTCTCTCTCTCTCTGGTGACTGCATGAGCCCTATGGCAGAAATCTAAGAATAAACAACTTTACTTTTGAGATTTAGCTGAAGAAGCTATAGCCATCCTGTTTTCACTTATTTGTATAACAAATATTTATTAAATGTCTACTATATGTCAACCATTATACCAGTAACTTTGAATACAAAATTAGAGAAAATGGCACTGAAACTATATAGTACATATATGGAGACTATATAGTACATTTGGAGAAATATACCATATTTGGGGAAAATTCTGTAAGGAAAAAACACCTCATAGATTAATTTTGAGTATAAGAATTTCAATTATATTTGCAATTTTTGGACAAGTTGAATTGATTCAGATAGCTATCTATGACACTTGAGAGGTTATTTCTAATTTTTGACAAGTTAATCAAAGGATTGAGAATACCTGAACTCACATTGATGAACAAGAATGATAGTTTACTATTCAATTAACTTAAATATAACCAAGGATAATTTGAAAAAGAGAAGCAGAATAAGAAAAAATGCTATGTATCCTGGTGTTTGGGGATTAACTTCCAAATTGTCTTACTGCAACTTGTCTCATTATTTCTCTTCTGCTTTGTACCATTTTATCCTTTCTCAGATTCTACTGAAGCTCTCTTTGGACTTCTACTATTTGCTAGTCTGGCCTTAAATAGTTGCTTCCTGTATCCTTAATAGTTGCTTGCACTAGTTGCTAATTTCAGAGAATTCTAGTATTTGGTTTGCAAATGTGCAAGTTCAGACATTATGTAGGTACCCATCAATTCTAGTTCTTAGGAGATTTGCTGTAAGTATGCTCTGCAAAATGCTTGCCAATATATGTTCATTAACGGCAATGTTTTCTTGATTTGCATATTGCTGATGCTTTCTATTTTTCTCTATCCTAAATGCTCCTGAAGCCTCTGTAGGAAGAATAACATATGCGTTGCATCTGAACTAAAAAGGAATTCTATTGCATAGAAATTACAGGTGCTGGGACCAGCAGTTGACGTAATGGCTATGTCACCGAACTCCCAAGTAGTCGACTGCAATTCAAGTCCCAGACCCGGTAATGACCGCAGTTCAAGTCCCAGACCCGGTGGCTTAAACTCACACGGGGTGCATGGGCGTGCGTGCCCAAGATCCCGAGAGGTGAATGGAGGAGAAGGGATTGTGGCGTGGCCATCCCCCCTGGGGGGGTGATTTCTTGCTTTCTGTCTCTCTGTCTCTCTGTCTTTCTGGCAAGTGCACGCGCCCTGTAGCAAAAACCTCTCCAAAAAAAAAAAAAAAAAAAAAAAAAAAACCAAGAAAAAAGAAATTATAAGTGCCACAATTTTTCATTGTCCTACTAATCTTTAGACACCTTTCTATTGTTTCAGTGCCATCAAAATTGTAGGAGCTCATGTTTGAGCAAGTAGTATACATTTATAATAGAACTATGCCTAAAATGCTGTAAGATTAAAGAAGATGAGTTAACTTACTGCTCTAGGAGTTTGGCAATTCATACAAGGATTCACAGGGAAGGTGAAACTAAACCTTAAAAAAGGCTATGCATTTACCAAGGAAGGAAGTGTAGAAGGACTTTCAGAAAAAGAGAAAAACACGGAATAGAAAAAAAATCCATTATATTTTATTCAGGAATTATTTATATGTAATTATAATCTAATTTACCCTGAGTTCTGCAAAGATGACGGCCATTCCTAGAAAATATGGGAAAGAGAATACTTTCTAACTTCAACTTTATACATCTATTTCATCCCATTGGAACCAGCTTTCCTGAAAAGCTATTAAACTTGTCTTCATATCAGACCATGTCTGTCCTATATCTTTAACTCAGAACATGTGCTTTAATTTTCCAAAACAATTCTTTATTTCAAAAAGTGCAAGATAAAACCTTAATAGCTGATCATAACTCATTCTTTCTAGGAATAATAATACTTCAACAGGTTTACTCCAAATTTAGAAAAGTTTACTTCTATTTAACAAGTTTTCATTTGGAGTATTTTAGTCATTTTGGTACATTGGTGGAGATATATTTTAGTATGTAATTTTATTAATTATTATCACAGAATGAAGAGAACTATATGAAATACTATCCTTTCTTTGAGTAATCAGACATTAATGCAGTTGTTTTTCAAGCAGTCTCTTAGCCAAGATCATCTTCATTCCTTTTGCCCCTTATAGTCAAGATTGCATGTTACCAAGTCCATGACAGACTTCACTACAAGCAAGAATATCCTTTTGAGTCTTAACTTATTTTAAAAATAAAAACGTAACTTTTTTTTAAGTGCAGAGAAGAATTTTTACTCATTTAGCTGAACAAGACTGCATTAAAAGAGTGTTTTTCTTTTATAATGAGGCTTTAAGAAATGGTAATTTACCTAACTTTGTTATTTCTAAGAAAAGCCTTTCATCATTGTTCTGGTTTCCCCCCTCATAAGTGAAAATATAATAGAAATACATTAATTAAATTCTTAATAAGATTCTGTAGCTATTTGCCCTAAACTCTAGGGAAACCATAGTCCCTAATTACAACTTACCAATTGCAATTAACTCTTCAAATCATTCCCCAGATGTACTTGAGAAAAGGAAAAAGAGTTGCTAATAAATTTTAGAAAAGATTGAGACTTCTTTCTATGGCTGTCAAGGGGCCTCTGTCAACCTGTGGAGAAAACCCTAACCTGTATTTGGGAAATCTATCATATGATAACTTTATTTTCCTAAGAAAATCTCAAGACTTGAGTTTTTTGGTGCACTGTCTCTGGTGGAGTTGTCCTGGCCTTGAACATAATAACTGTGTCTGCTTTGTGAGTTGAGGCAATAGAATACTATTGGAACAGAGAACAGAATTCAAATGCTATAGAAGTAATAGGCATTATGCTAACCTGTGTTAATTTAAATGAGCAAATTTGAATATAGTTGAATTCTACTTCTTTGAATGACATGGCTGATGTCACAGCAATCATAAAAATCAACACTCGTTTATATGCCAAATAAATGAACCTCGATGATCAATCAGTAGTGGGGCATATCAGGTTAGACACATAGTCAGGTTAGACACATAGTCAGGTTAGACACAGGTTAGACAAACATTCTCTCCCAAATTTGAAGACCTTTTAGTGACTCCAACAGCAACTAGGCTCAGGATATACCTGCAAACATCTGACTTCCCTAGCCCTCACCTCTGAAGACAGTACAGACCTGAAGGAAGGGCTATTAGGCCTCCAGTTTTAGCACTGGCTGCTCCCATCACTGCTTGCAACGTTCTTGCTGACTCCCTTTGGATTCAGGACTTTGCCTGAGCATCTCCTTCCTGCTGAAGTTACCTGCTCCCCTGAGATGAGATCCTTCATCTGCGCAGTTATGAAGCTGGACCAGTCCCTCCCTCTTCACTGAAAGCCTCTGGCCCTTCATTTTAGAGAGTCTGGATCTGTTGAATTCTATCCTGTGAGATAACCCTTGTGACTCCAAAATCCTCATTGACCTATTTCTGTAAGTATCAGCATTGGGCCCTACCAAATAGCAATTCTAATCTTTAATTTGTGTCTGCCACAAATATTAAATAAATTTTAAATCTTACTTACTTTATGACTGGAATGACCTTCACACTCATCTTTCTGTCCTCCACAACTTCTTTGCTCATCACCTGGCCCCAGACTGATTTACTTGTCATGCCACCTCCCACTCTTTCTCACCTTTTGACTCTCTCTCTTTCTCCTTTCCCAATTTTTTATTATGACTCTCAGCTTGGCCCTTTTCCTAAATCTTCTCTGCTCTCCTTCTGTTCATTGGGCCCATTTCTGATTCTGCTCTGGCATCTGCAAGTACAGGGATGGTTCTAGCAGCAATAAACTAAGAAAGAAGAAGAGCAAGAAGATGAATTAATGAACACAACATTTATTTTTCTGAATGAGAAGAGAAAAAGAAACTGGAAACATTTATGTTATCCTTATTTTTTTTAAACAACTTACCAAAGGCTGGCCCTATAGCATAGGGATTAAATGCTGTGCATAGAAAGCTAGCTCCCACATGGCTGGCTGTAGTTTGAATCTCAGTCCCAGAAACTTGAGAAACGTGCTGGGAGTGTGTGTGTGTGCATGCCTAAAATCCTGACAGGGTGGAGAAATGGAGGAAAGGAATTGCGGTCTGACAATGCCTTCCTTGGGGGCTGCTTTCTTATTTCTCTCTTTTTTAACTTTCTTTCTCTGGTAAGTACAAGTACTTTCTGACAATTACAATAAAAATAAAATAAAACTCCCATTAAAATAAATAATAATAAAACACCAATTAAGAAGCATGAATGTTTCTACCATAATCAATGTGCAAAAGAGATAATTTTTCTTTTTTCAACAGATAAAATGTTTCTGAGCCCACCTTTTCCAGATTAATGAGATGTACAATATCAATACATTGTTGTGGCTTCCTTTCTTTGCCACTCAGTCTTCCTTATACCAGGGTCCTGAGCTTTCATCATCCAGGAAAAATGGAGAAGAATTAACCATTGGTCATGAATCCTGCTGACATTCTACATGTCCAGGCTTCTGTGAGACTTGAGGAGGGGTCTACTCAGCCCAGTCCCTCCATGCCAGATCATGCCAGAGTGGAGCAGGGGCCTCCACTGCTATGGCAGAGATCATGCCACTTAGCATCTTATCTCCATAGGCATTCCCAAGGCCTCCATGCCTGCCTTATATCTGAAGCACTAGAAGCAAAAGAGCCACTCATGGAACCTATACACCAGGTGCTGCACCTGTCTTCAGTGATCAGTGTGTTCATGTAAGGAGTAACTTGGGTATGAACCAATAGGGAGTGATGGGGCTAGTGCTGAACTGAAGAGTTCATTTAAATATGAGTCCAATGTTATCAGATTTGATTTTCCAAGAGGAACTGAAATTCAGGACTTTCAAATGAAATTTACTTTTAAGTTGTTGCTAGCTAATCTAAAAAAAAAAAATATTTGTGGGTCAAACCTAACATGTTTGTGGTCTGATTATACCCCACCCCGTCACTGGCAGTTTGTAAACTGAGCTCCAGCACCAAGTGCCCCAGTTGGAGATGGGCCCTTTGCTACATTTCTTTTTCTTCCAGGTGTTAATTGTGAACTTATCCCTTCCAACTCTCATATTCCCTAGGCATGTAGAAAACTCAGACAAAATAACTTAAAATCCAGGCCCAGTCACAGAGGCATAGGTGGTAAGGTAATAAGGTGTCACTGTACCATACTGATGCCATACGGAAGAACCAGGGTCAATGTGGACACAGTGGGTTTGTTTATGTGTGTACCTGGGCAGAAGGCTCAAGAGTGGGGACAAATTGTAGTGTGGTAAGACCCTGTTAGGAGTCTCTCTCTCTCTCTCTCTCTCTCTCTCTCTCTAGGTAAATAAATAAATAAATAAATAAAAACCCAAGTGCTTTTTCTTTGGTAGAAGAAACATTGCCATCTTTGATGTTTTTAAACTGTATGATTATTATGAAAAATAGCATAAGTATAGTATAAAAATACATGTGTACTCTGAAAGGCATAATCAGCAATTATGTGTGCAGGTCAGAAAATGAAATACTTCAGAAGTCTCGCATACCTTCTCCTGATCTTACCCCCTCTCTTCTAGAATATTAGCTATTATAAATTTTGTGATAACTTCCCTTGATTCTCTACATAGGTTTATCAACTACATATGTACTCTAAAATATTTTGTTTAGTTGCCTTGTATTATGTATATCTTGAATTACAGTCCGTATGTTCCAGAGGCTGGTGGGTGGTGTGGTGGTTGGGGCACCGGACTCCCACATGGCCAACTGTGATATGAGTCCTGGACCTGGAAGTCTGCTTCCTCGGTTTTCCATTCTCTCTCTCTCTGGCTCTCTTTGGTGAAATTAAAAAATAGCAATCATAACAAATGGAACTAGTTAAATAATAATTCTTTTAAAAAAAAAACAGAATGCATATGTTCTTCTGTGTTCTGCCTTTTTAGATCAATCATGATCAGGATATTAATATATTTTATTGAGTACAAGTGCAAATTATATCTTTTGTTGTATATTACTACTTATTTCTCCAGTCTACTGTTTATGAACATAGGACATATGGATATTTTAATCTTTTGTCATTATTAACAATGCTATATAACAATTATTGTAATTCTTTTCTGAGATACAAGAGTATTTTTAGGGTAATAGGATATATAAATGCTCTGTTTATAGGTTTATAGGATAGATAAATGCTCTATTTTGACATTTTTTCCAGAAAGTGATTTTTTTTTTTTGAGAGGTTTTTCGCTATAGGGCGCGTGCGCTCGCCAGACAGACAGAGAGAGACAGAGAGACAGAAAGCGAGAACTCACCCCCCAGGGGGGATGGCCACGCCGCTATCCCTTCTCCTCCATTCTCCTCTCGGGATCTTGGGCACGCACGCACACGCGCCCGGCGTGAGTTGTAAGCCACCGGGGGGTGAGTTCTCGCTTTCTGTCTCTCTGTCTCTCTCTGTCTGTCTGGTAAGCGCACGTGCCCTATGGCAAAAACCTCTCCAAAAAAAAAAAAAGAGAGAGTTGTTGCCAAAGTGATTGTTTTCTCCAAATTGTTTCCCACAGTTATTGTGCTAGTTTATATTGCATAGACAATGTGTAAGATTTCCTGTTGCTGGGAACCAGCAGTTAGCGTAATGGCTATGTCGCTGGACTCCCACGTAGTCGACCGCGGTTCGCATCCCGGACCCGGTGGCTTAAAACTCACGCCGGGCGCGTGTGTGTGTGTGCCCAAGATCCCGAGAGGAGAATGGAGGAGAAGGGATTGCGGCGTGGCCATCCCCCCTGGGGGGTGATTTCTCGCTTTCTGTCTCTATGTCTCTCTCTGTCTGTCTGGCGAGCGCACGCGCCCTATAGCAAAAACCTCTCAAAAAAAAAAAAAAAAGAATACAGTATTATCATTTTTTGATCCCACTGTTCTAATAATAATTCTGGGAGTCTTAACATATAGCTCCCTCGGGCTCAGCAGGTAGCGTGGTGGCTAGGACGCTGGACACTCCAACATAGCCAACTGTGTTTTGAGTTCCGGACCTGATGGCTTGCTTTCTCACTTTCTCTCTCTTGCTTGCCACTCTCTGTCTCTCTCTCTCTGGTCAAATTGAAATAGATGAATGAATAAATTAAATTAGTTATAACTTCAGATAAAGATAAATACTTCTTTATAAACAAAACAAAACAAGAGTTATACCTCCCTCCATCTATTAAGTATACAAATAAATAAAAATCTTTTAATCGTGATGGGTTAGAAGAACTTTTTTTTGTTATGAAGTCGCTCATTATATTTATATCTTGCAATCTAAATTGTATAATTCAAGTACTGTCTTGTGAACAACTCTTAATGATATAGGATATTTTGATTTTGTTCTTTCTTTTTCCCTTAATGCCAGAGAGTACATATGCTCACCTGAGAGGAAGAGAAACAGAAAGCACCCCCCCAGAGGAGCATGGTCATAACACAGTCCTTTTCCTCCTTCCCATCAGGATTTTAGGCATACGTGTGCACATGCCCACCATGTGTTTACAAGACACTGAGACCAGGATTTGAATCGTTAATTTTGATTGACAACTTGGTTTTAATGTTATGAAAAATTATACAAAATGCAAAATAAGAGGATCTCTTCTAAATTTCAAAGACTTATATTTTCACATATTTGCATGTAAAGCTGGGAATGCAAGGTCTTTTGAAACACAAATTAAACCTACATTCTTGATCTTTTTCTCAGTATACAATCCAGTGATTAAATATTAATTCTTCTTAGTCAGAACAGAGTTAATTCCTGGCACTGCAACAATTTGTCTTGTCCTGATGTGATATTTGTAGAGAACTAAAATAGCATGACAATACAAACCCTTCTGACTTGTGGGATTTTGAACAAAAAGGTTAAAACTGCATTCTACAGCTGTGCAAATTAGCATAGACCTCCACTGTAGCCTCAGGTACTGGAACAAAACAGGAGCAGCTCTCAATAAAATTAAGCTGTTGATAATGAAAAGTCAGATGTCGAAACAGTAAATAGGAGCTTTTAATTCAGTTTCTCTAAGAAGCTTATGGCTCCATAAGGCATTATTACAAATGCATGGATAGGTAAAGGGAGGGCCATGGGAGACCAAAGAACTGATTATTTTAGACGCATCTAAAATATCTGGGCCAGCCAGTAGTGTGGACCGACACAGCTGACTGCAAAATTCGAGTCCTAGACCCAGTGACTTGAAAAACAGGCCAGAAGTTTGTGCGTGTGTGCCCTAAATCCTGAAAGGAGGGAGAGACAAGAGGAGAGGGGACTGCCGCGTGACCATCCTTAGTGGGAGGGAGGGGTGTTTTCCCATTTCCCTCTCTATTTCTCTGTCTCTTTCTGGGGGACACATTCACTCTCTGGCAAAATTAAACAAACAAACAAACAAAAAACCAAGAAATGTTACGGGGCCGGCAGGTGGCAGGGTGGGTGAGGATGCTAGACTCCCACATGGCCAACGGTAGTTTCAGTTCCAGACCTAGTGGCTTGTTTTCTCACTTTCCTTCTTTCTCTTTCTTTCACTCTGTCCCTCTCTGGTCAAATTTAAATAAATAAATAAAGTTAAATAAAATAATTCTTAACAAAAAGACATTTTTTAAAAGTTTAAAAATATTTTTTTTAAAAAATGTTACATATTCTTTATTTGATAGTAACACAAACCACACTAAAATGTCTTTCAGTAAGTAAAAGGCAGTGTTTTGGATACAGGGAATTCTAATTAGATTGGCAGAGTTATGACCAAATATATAAAGTAGACATCACTACCTTATCTTCACCCCTTGACTTTAATGGGTTAATGAACACAAATTAAAACACAGGTGAGTCTGCTTGGTTTTGAGAAGTGAAGGGATTTATCCAGCATTTATATACTCATATAACCAATTTCATATAAGCCTAAATAAAAAAATCAATCTCCAGTAGGCTTTGAGATGGCATTCACCATCTTTGTAGAAAGATGAAAATTACTGATGAATGCTAGATTATATCTTTAGAAAGGGCAAATAATGATAGCACTTACTTAACTGAAATTACTATCAAAAATTAAAAAAACCCAACAATATTCATTTAACCACAAACCAGTCTTACTTAAATCAGGATTGTCCAACAAAAATATCCTGTCAGCCATTCATGATCTGAGTTGTGTTGTAGGAGATCAATTAAAATATGGTATGCATATAAAAAGGTGAGACGTTTCTGTTTTGTCATAAATAAGGCAATGGCCACCTATTATTCATTGGTAGCATTTAAATATAGGCTGTCAGCGCTGCTTTTTCTGACTCCTTCTTAATGTCAGTGAAGATCATTTTTGTTCCAGAGATGTACTTCTTGGGATTCTCCAAATACTCCATCAGTGTATCCTCTGTCCAGGTAATGCCTTTGTTGCTTTCTTGTTGGCACCTGTATAAGAGAATCCAGGGGCCTGACCTGTCTTCTGCCCAAACAGACCATGGAGATTTGGCCAGTCTTGTGCTTGTCTTCCTTTCCCACAGTGTGGCACTGGGTGCACTTCTGAACAAAAATCTTCTTGCCTTTCACCTGTTTTTTAATTTAATTTTTTTTTTTACTCCCCCCCCACCCCTGCCTTGGAGAGGTTTTTGCTATAGGGTGCATGCACTCGCCAGAAAGACAGAGAGAAACAGAGAGACGGAAAGGAAGAAATCCCCTCCAGGGAGAATGGCCACATCACAATCCCTTCTCCTCCATTTTCCTCTTGGGATCTTGGGCACGCATGCACACGCAACCGGCGTGAGTTTAAGCCACCGGGTCTGGGACTCGAATCGCGGTGGACTACGTGGGAGTCCAGTGACATAGCCATTACACCAACTGCTGGTCCCAGCATCACCCATTTTTATTCTCTCTTTTGTCGCTTGGGTTCCTGCTCAGATGTCCCACACTACTTTTTTTTTTTTTTTTTTGAGAGGTTTTTTGCTATAGGGCGCGTGCGCTCGCCAGACAGACAGAGACATAGAGACAGAAAGCGAGAAATCACCCCCCAGGGGGGATGGCCACGCCGCAATCCCTTCTCCTCCATTCTCCTCTCGGGATCTTGGGCACGCACGCACACGCGCCCGGCGTGAGTTGTAAGCCACCGGGTCCGAGACGCGAACCGCGGTCGACTACATGGGAGTCCAGCGACATAGCCATTACGCCAACTGCTGGTTCCCCACACTACTTTTTTAAAAACATAATATGTCTTCAAATTTCACGAAGAAGCAAACCTGTGCCTTGCCATGGTATTTTTCTAAATCTAATACATTTAAGATTAGAATAGTTTTTTTTCCTTCCACAAATTAATACATTTCTCTTGCGTACAGGATATACGACAAACTATACCAGGTCATCAACAAGAACTGCAATATGCAGACTAATAAGGCGAGACTTTTCTTATCCCACCAAACAGCAGCACACAGGGTAACACGAAGCATAGAACCATAATAGTTGTGGCAAGCAGTGTTGTTGTTTCAAACATTTTGCTCCGTTGCTTCATGGGTCCCATTAAGAAGCATGTACTGGCCAATGCGGCAAGATTTCCAAAGGTATAAGACACTGCAAAAAGCTTTACACTACCGGGAAGCCACAGCAATCCATTTCCAAGGATGGAAAAGAAGATGCCGCTTGCAAAACAGATGACAAACAATTTCAACCTGGTGCCGAAACTAAGGGGCGAGGCATCCAGGATCTGCTGGTCAGGCCCTGCTCCTCATTGTCCTGGCTGCTCAGCACCCGATCCCGCTTCTCCATAGCCCCGCTCCCAGCTGCAGTGCTGACCACTCACACCCACTCGCAAACTCATAACTTTTTTTTAAAAGAGGTTTTTGCCTGGGGATGTGCATGCACTTGGGGTTGGGAGAGATGAGAGACAGAGACAGTGAGAGGGAAAGTGAGAAACCATCCCCCAGAGGGTGGCCATGTCACAACCCCTTCTCCATTCTCCTCCCAAGATCTTGGGCACACACGCACAGGTGCCTAATGTGAATTTCAAGCCATAGGTCCCAGACTCGAATCACAGGTGGCCTTGTAAAGAAGTCCAGCAACACAACCACTATGTCATCTGCTGCTCCCCAAAAAATGAATTATGGATAGACAAAATAATTTGGATGGATCTCAAAGGTAATAAAAAAAAGTGAGAAAAAAAATCTCGAAAGATCAAACATCACCTGACCTATGGTTTGAATATGCCTCTTAAAGTTCATGTGTTGGGAACCCAATCTCCAAATTCATATGTTGATGATATTTGGAGCTGAGGTTTGGGAAAGATAATTAGGGATAGATGACACCATATAGGTGAGGCCTTCCTGATGGTATTAGTAGTATCAAAAGAAAAGAAGGGGGAACCAGCAGTTAGCGTAATGGCTATGTCGCTGGACTCCCACATAGTCGACCACGGTTCGCGTCCCGGACCTGGTGGCTTAAAACTCACGCCGGGCGCGTGTGCGTGCGTGCCCAAGATCCCAAGAGGAGAATGGAGGAGAAGGGATTGTGGCGTGACCATCCCCCCTGGGGGGTGATTTCTCGCTTTCTGTCTCTATGTCTTTCTCTGTCTGTCTGGCGAGCGCACACGCCCTATAGCGAAAAACCTCTCCAAAAAAAAAAAAAAAAAAAAAAAAAAGTGAAAAAAAAAAACTGTAAAAAAAAAGAAAAGAAAAGAAGGAAAACACAGACTTGTGAGTTCCTTGCCATTCTCCATGAGTCCTCCACCATGTTACAACACAGCAAGAAGATCCTCCCCAGGTGCGGCTCCTGTACCCTGGACTTCCTAGCCTCTAAAACTGTAAGCTAAATAAACTTCATTCCTTCATGTTACAGATCACTCAGTCTATAGTATTCTGTTATAGTAACAGAAATCAAACTAAGAAAATATGATTCCAATTACATAATATTCTCAAAGTGATAAAATTAAAGATATGGAAAAAAGATTAGTGTTTTCTAGTGGTTAGGGATGGTAGTAAAGTAGGAAGTAGGTGTGCCTATATGAGGATAGCACAATGAATAGCGTAGTGGTTAAATAGTTCTGAGTCCATTGTGATGATGGCTATACGTGATAAAATGTCATAGTAGTAGCCACATACATTATACCACTGTAAATTCATGGTTTTGATATTGTACTATAACTATGTAAAGTATTTGGGGAAAACTGTGTTATGAGTTCCATGTGGCCTGTAAGTACTATTTTTATAACTTCCTTCCTATAATTATTCCAAAAGAATAAGTTATAAAAAAAGAGAGAGACTATCATTTTTGAGTAATCCACCAGACAAATATGATAAATAACAAAGAACTCTGAGAGTTCCTCGTATGCCAGACCAAAATGAAAACTCCTTTCTGACCAGTAAATAACAGTATCTGTTTTAGTACACCTACTAAGAATATGTGAATTCACTCTTCCCTATCTATAGTACAACTTTTCCATTTTAACTAGCACAGCCCACTCAAGTTTTGTTTCTAGCAATAATCTTCCCCGATTTTTCTCCCCAGTAAATTTGTTCACTGGTCCATGCATCCATTCCTTATCAAGGAAATTAACTCAGGGCTTACCACTGTAGTTCTCACACAACCTTTATCACTACAAAAGATCTGAAGCATCTGATAGCTCACATCCTATCTAAACAAATAGGTTCTTCTAGTTCTGACTCTAAGCTAGTTACGAGGTTGGAGGAGGATGGCTTATGGGTGACAGAGTGTGAAACTAAGGAAGAGCCCAAGGCCAGTGTCCAGGGAAATGGCAGAATATCTAAGGTCAAGTTGACAGCAAAAAAGTGAAGCCAAAGGGTGCTGGACAGAGAAGCAGAAGCCACAAAAGGATGTGCCAAAGGAAGGAATCTGCAGCCAGTAAGAATAGAGGGAGAATGTTTGGTTAAGATACAGCCTGGAGAAATTCCCTAAAGCCATGAATCAAAAGGGAACTGTTAGTAATGCTGAGCCAGTTTAGATATTTTTAGTAATCATATAATTGTGGGGATCATGTATTGAGCATTTACTTTTATATCGATTATTGGAAAAGTCATGACACATTTTTGCACAGAAAACCAGAAAAATACTTCTCTAATGACCCAATATATGTCATATTATCTATATCTATATTTAATTCAAAATAGTGGAAATAAGTTAGAAACCAAGCCATGTAAAATATGAATAAAATAGGAAAATAAGACGAAAGACCAATAGAAATATATACAGACTGTGATAGACAGTACTGTCATAAAATGTGGGGTATCACAGGGCCAATCAACAATTGAAGTATAGTCACTTCTAAAGTTCATGTTCTCTATTAGAGGCAATAAGCTAGGAAGTATTCATTTCACCATAGAAAGTAAATCTGCACAGTGTCTTCAAGGAAAGGAAGACGTAGTTGGTGGAAAGAATATGTCCTTCGTGGGTGCTTCTCATCAGGTGCCTATTGTCCCAGGGCCTTTAACAGAAGCTTCCAACTTGCAGCTCAGCTGACTGTGCATCAGCCTTCTAGGGAATGTGGCCCTTTTGAGAATTCCACAATTGTGTCACTAATGAAAGTATAATAATGGGAATGTATAGGTCAGAATCTCTTGGGTGTGTTCAGACTCCCATTATACACTCTAATTCCTGACCAGTGCACTGGTCTGGAGAAAAGGGCAAAGAACATGTTTTTGAAATAAAGGGAGTGAGAGAGTGAGTTGTTTATACATTCATTTATTCTGAAAACATGCAGCATAAGCCATATGCAAAGGTAATATGAAATAGGAATTGAAGTATTTATTGTGTGGGAAGAATGGGTGAGAATTAGGTACCACTGCATACCAGGCATGGTGTAGGAGCTTCCCATACATTATTTTACCTAATCTCCAGAATTTAGTGAATAGGAGTAATGTCCATTTCACAGGTCAGATACATGAGCTCACAGAGATTAAGTAACTTGCCCAAAGTGACACTCTACAACTGCCAGGATAGAACAAAACTCAGATGTGTTCTGTATTTAACTTTGTTTATTTCTCTTCTCCTCTTCAGGGCCATTCCCTTCTTGAACAACTTCAAGGGGCATTATTCCCATTAAATTCTGAGTAAACAATATCCCTAAAATACACTGGGGAGGGAAATAAAAATGGCTTTGATTAAAGCAAATTCCTGGTCCAGATCACTGGGCACTGCTACTCAGTAGACTGAAGCTACACAGGAGGCCCATTTTCAATTCCCAACCCACCCTAAAAAGTTGGGTATGGTTGTAGTCTCAGCTACTCAGGAGGTTCTGGCAGATGGATTGGAATACAGCAACAGCCTGTCTAAAACACAACACACACCCCACACACATACACACACATACACACATATACATACAAGTATTTTTTAATAAAAATAAAATGAAAAAGCAAAAAAGGGGCTTATGGAATTATGGAATGAAAACTATACTAAAAACAATATGAAACACAAAAGAGGGAAACAGAGGTTGGAGGGATTCATTCTGGTAGAATTGGGGTTTGGCATTTAGAAAGGGACAGAAGCAGAAGCATTCAAGCTCAGTTGAGAAGGATGGAAAGATTATGACAGATATGATGACATTGAGGAGACTTTCCTAGAGGCAGTGGTATGTTCTCTAAGGTTTCCTCAGGAACTTGAGATTACTACAATTTATCTGGAGAAGGTTAGACTTAGACGATAAAGGAGTGAATTAAATGTAAGGGACAGGCATGAGCAGATTTGAAGTTCAAGCACACATATTTATTGACACTTCTCTACTTAGTCATCAAAGAGGAATCCAGAAATGCTTAATAGAATGACACTGACGTAAAATTCTGTCTGCTGTTTCAATAATTTAATACCTCAAAAAATGAAGAGAATTTTAAGGAATAGGCAGAAGAGTTGCTCTCTGGACCTAACATTCCTTTTTCATCCTTTCTGCTCCACCATTTGCTCCTTTCATCTTTTAAATAGCAGACCCTTCATTCTCAATGACTTGGAAGTTTAGGAAAAATATAGTTTTTGTTTGTTTGTTTGTTTTATCACAAGGCACATACACTTGCCAGAGAGAGACACAGAGAAAGCATCCCCTAATCTTCTCCTGTATTTCTCCATTTTTTAAAATTTGGAGCACACATGCATATATGCTTAGCATGTTTTTCAACTGCTGGGTCCAGAATTCAAACTGTGGTCAGCCATGTGGAAACCAATACGCTACAGGGCTAGCCTGAAAATAAAGGGGGTTAATTTGTAGCTATAAGAATCCAACTTGGTGAGAATGAGAACTTACTTGGTTCATAGAAAGGCTCCTCTCAGGTTCTTTCTGGCTTTCTTTCTGACATTCCTACCCTGTAGCTCTTGGATGCACTGAATAGAGATGGATTGGTTGGATTTAGGAACAGCAAGTTACACACGTGACACATAGAGATCATGGCAGAGAAATGAGAGTGATCATGACAACGGCGAGGCCTAAAGATTTAGGAAAAGAAAATGTGTCCCGTAGAGCTGATCACTACTTCAGAAGACATTTAAACTATGCCCAGAAGATTGCCCCATAGATCTTACTGCAATTTCACAAGAAATCTAACTGTCCTAAAGCTCTGAAATCTTCTCTCAGTCTGCCTACAGATGAAGATGTGTTGTCACCACCCCACCCATTTCTACCCACTATGACATGCTGCCCCACCCAGCCAGAAAGGACAGGTCCAACTATTTGGAGAACTCCATCAGCAAGGCAATGCCTGTTCTGAAATTTCTGATGTTCAGTTTAAAATCTCTGTTGGGAGCAGAAGAAATCCTGGTTGGGAAGACAAAGGTGAGTACAGACGGCATCATCAGAGCCTGGGAAGCCCTTTGTGTATAAAGAATAGAAAGAAAAGGAAAATGCAGGGAGAGTGGAGAAAAGAGAAGGTGGTGGGAGAAGGAATTGAGGAGGGAATTTAAAAAAGGAAAAGCTTCAAAGTGAAGAGAGAAGAAGGTAGAATGTGAGGGGAGAGAGGTTGGTATTCTACTTTGCTTGTGTTGGATGGTCCTAAACTTTAGTTTTGGAGCAATGGTAGGAGATGCCATCTCTGAGGACTGGATGCTTGTTTCTTCCTTCTAATGCACCTTATTGTTGGTGCTGCTGTTTCAGCATTAATTCAGCCTGCAGTAGTTCGACCTTGTTGGAAAGTAGGATAGTAATAGACTAACAGAAATCAAGCATCCAACTTTTTTTTTTTTCTTTTTTTTGGAGAGGTTTTTGCTATAGGGCGCGTGCGCTTGCCAGACAGACAGAGAGAGACAGAGAGACAGAAAGCAGGAAATCACCCCCCAGGGGGGATGACCACGCCGCAATCCCTTCTCCTCCATTCTCCTCTCGGGATCTTGGACACGCACGCACACGCGCCCAGCGTGAGTTTAAGCTGCCGGGTCCGGGACTCGAACCGCGGTTGACTACGTGGGAGTCCAGCGACATAGCCATTACGCTAACTGCTGGTCCCAAGCATCCAACTTTTTGATACCCTCTGACTCTTCTATTATTTGTTTTCTAAGTTTTCCTGAAGATTTACATTAGAAATAAACTCTCAATGTATTTACCAATAGGCATATATAAATACCCTAAACACTTTACCTATGATAGAAATGCAGACAAGGAAGGGAAAATGGTAATCAGAGTGTGAAAAAATTTGAAAACAAAAACAGTTCTGTACTCCAGTGGGATTAATTTATGAGATTTTAAATTGAAATATGATTGGGTTTACTGAAATTTAATTTCTGAAAAAGATTACAATTGATTCTAGAAAACAAGCAGGTATACAAGACATGGATTTCTTCTTGGCTCTGCCTTGCCTGAACAGTGTCTAACTGTTGCCTGCTCCTTCCTGACAAATGATAAATTATATCGGATAGTAGGAGCTTCATTTCCATAACAAACATTTGCATTAACATTTTAGGAAACCTACAATGGAGGAAGTTGAACAGAATCCATGGGATGATGTGTAAGTAGTAAGAATAACAGTTTCATAGAGGAACTATTATGGGAAGGATCCCTAGCAAACCAGTAAGGAGACAGTCGACCTTTATTGTGCATCATGTTATCTATTCGAGCCTCAGGAGGCTTCCTACCAAAAGAAACTTTAAGTTCCCTGTACTTCATCAGACTAACGGGTTTTCAGAGATAGCTAATATTTCCAACAGCTTATCAGTCTTGTTTGGGGAAAAGATCCATCTCTCTTCCTGCCCCCTCCTTCACCTATGTGCTTGCCTGACTGGATTAGAATAGATTCACGTTTGTAACAAAAGGGTATTGAAGAATTTCTTCTGTCTTGCAGATCTTTAGATGTTTTATAGGTGTTGCTTAGATTCCACAAACTTTATTTAAAAAAAAAATTGCTCAAGGCACATGTGCTCATTTAAGAGAGACAGAGTGAGAAAGCCATGGTGTGGTTTCCCTCCCTCTTCCTCCATTTCTCCCTCCTTTTGGTCTTTTGGCCATGCCTACACACACAGCCAGCGTGTTTTTCAAGTTACTGGGTCCAGTATTTAAACTGTGTAGTTGGCCATGTGGGATCCAGCTGCCTTAATCACCATGCCATAGGCTAGCCCCTCTATATAAAAAATTTTAAAACAAGTAAGTTAGCATATAATTATTCATATAAAACAGCTTTTTTCTTCATAGAAGTTTTGAGTTTTAGTAGGTTCTGCTTAAAATATTTAGTATTACAATGTGATTCAATTCCAGGAATTTACTTAACACACTGTGGAAATGTATTTATTATGGAAATAAAGTAGGGCTGGTTAGGCATATTAACAACAGAAGATAGGAGAATGAATGAGATTTCAGGGAAAGGTTTTCTTAGGGCTCTTATGTTTTCTGCCATGAATTTAGTAATGAAGATGATTTTCCTGTAGGCACGAGATGATGGAAATACCAAAATTAAAAGTCACAAAACAGAATCTTGACTACCTGAACTCAGACCTTGAAAAAGACCTGCAGAAACTAGATGAGGCAAATCAGGTTCTTCTTAGAAAAATTCAAGAAAAAGAAGAAACAATTCAAAGGTCAGGCTTTGCAGTTCGTGAGGGAAGGGTTTCTCCTCAACTGAACATGCTCTGGGAGAGAGAGAAGGTGGGAGGAAGGTTCATTTCTTTGATAGCAAATTTTGGTGTGTCATTCAAATTCTGAAATATGAATTGTGATGCCCTGGAAGGGCTTTGTGCATGAGTTTTTGCATTCAGTTTCCACATTAGGTTGATGTTTTATTTCCACTGCTGTTGGTAGTCACTCTGGTTCCCTGAGGCTTCAGCAGTAGCTTCTGAAGCTGGGGTCCTAGCAGCCTGCTTAGAACTGATCCATATCTGGGTGACATTATATTTTTCAGTCTGGAAAAAGAGATCACCCTGTCACTAGGACGAGTCAAAGAGAGAGAGGAGTTGAACCATGTCATCTCAGAGAAGCAGGAAGCCCTACAGGATCTGGAGTTAGAGACAGCAAAGCTGGTGAGAAGGAGTCTAGGAAAGGACCAGTGGATGCACTTGGCTCGTTCTCTTGTACCTTTCCCAGGGGATCAGCATTTGCTCGTTGCTTCTGTAGGGATCTGTAGAAATCACAGCTGTTGAAGAGCAGACTCTGGGACTGAAGTGCTCAGCATGGGATCTGAGGTCTGGCCTCAGTTTCCAATCTGCTGTGTGGGGCCAGGGTGCACTTTTCCCACTTGGCACACTTATCCCAGATACTGTTCCAGTAGCATAGTGAGGGCAAGATCTGAGGGCAGAATGGGTTTGTACCCTTCACTTCCTTCTTCCCATTAGGAAAAAAGCAGTAAGACCCTCAGCAGGAATGTGGTGGAGCTTCAGAAGAAGGTAAGGGGTTGCCCTAGGGTACTGAGAGGCCCACAATCCCCAGGACATTGTCTTCACAAGAGAAAGGCTGGTAGAGTGGCCTGGCAACATAAGATATGGGCCCGGGTCCATTTGGAATGAGGAAATTCAACTGTACATAGATATGAATGGAAAGGCTGCTTCCCACACAGCAAAGTCCACCCTTGAAAAAATGGCTCAGGGCCAGCAGGTGGCATGGAGGTTAAGGTGCTGGATCCCATATGGCAGACTGTGCAGTTCAGGTCCTAGACCTGGCCTGGAGATGTGTGTGTGTACGGCCCAAATCCCAAGACAGGAGGGGAAGGAATTGTGGCATGACCATCCCCTTTGGGGGGTGATTTCTCACTTTCTCTCTGGCAAGCATATGTGCCCAGTAACAAAAAAGAAAAAAGAAAGAAAGAAAGAAAGAAAGAAAGAAAGAAAGAAAGAAAGAAAGGAAGGAAGGAAGGAAGGAAGGAAGGAAGGAAGGAAGAAAAAAGAAAAGAAAAGAAAAGAAAAGAAAAGAAAAGAAAAGAAAAGAGAAAAGAAAAGAAAAGAAAAGAAAAGAAAAGAAAAGAAAAGAAAAGAAAAGAAAAGAAAAGAAAAGAAAAGAAAAGAAAGAAAAGAGAAGAAAAGAAAAGAGAAAAGAGAAAAGAGAAAAGAGAAAGAAAAAGGCTCACTTCTTAGGAATCCCAACAGAGCTGTAGTCTTCCTGAACTCACTGGTCAAAATCTGTGTTCTCCTTCCCCAATCTAGAACAGACTGACTGATGCCACCATTTATTCTCTGGGATTACGCACTGTGGTAAGAGAGCTCAAGGACTGAAAAGGGAGAGATTTGCCTTCTTTTCCAACCACTGTGCCCCATTCTCCCTTCCCCTTCTCACCATTCTCCTTTCCTCATTGTGCTGGAACTTTTAGGGGTCCTAAGAGGAAAAAAACAACCAAACAAACAAATAAAAAAATCCAAACAACAACAACAACAAAAACCTCTCCAGTTGGCATGGAGTTAACCAGCTTCAGGGGAGAAGGAGACACTGTCTATCAAGCTTCTATCAGAGACCCGAGTTAGTTCACCACCAGTTTGCGTCTTGAGACTATCGCAAGTCTGCAGCTATGCCAGGTTTTCATGTTTGTATGCCTTATTTAATTCATAATTTTTGGCATGATATTTCAGATTTCAAGGAGGTTTAAGAATGTTGGCCTTGATAAAGGAACCCTAAAGCAAATGCTGGCAGAAATGAAGGTGAGTGGGAAAGTAAACCGAGAGATTTTCTAGGAAATATGCCAATTTTAGGTTCTAGAAGAAATTACTCTTTTTTTCAGATGAAGAGATTTTTGCTATGGACACATGTACTCATCAGAAAGACAGAGAGAGAGAGAGAAAATGAGAAACTACCTCCCCAAGGGGATGGCCATGACGCCTTCCCTTCTCCTCCATTCTCCTCTTGGGATCTTGGGCATGCACACACATGCGCCTGGCATGAGGTTAAGCTGCCAGGTCTGGGACCCAAACATGGCAGACTATGTGGGAGACAAGCAAAGTAACCATTACTCTATCTGCTGGCCCCTGGAGGGAATTACTTTTAAGAACTCCCATAGACTATGTACTAGGTATGCTCATGTGCTTATCAAAGGTGAACCAATGTCCTTTATTCCCTTCACTCAGTCCCATGTCCTGTGGGCATTCGTAATACACCAGCAGCAGAGATGACTGTAATGCCAGCAAAGTGGAGGGAATTGCTTGAAATTCCTCATCCTCCATCTGCCAATAAAACACATGTTCTAAATGACCACCAAGACCTGCCCTCAAGAAGTTTATGATCTAAATGAGGATACACAAATACAGATATTGAAATAGGAAGAAAACACCAACTTCCACAATTATACAGAGATATGTCAACAATATTTCTGATTTTCCAATACATGTTTCACAGGCCAAAGAATTTTTCTTTCTTAGATTTATTTTTATTATCTTTTCCTTTTCTAGAAGGTAAACCCACAAGAACATGTTTTTTTGTTTATGCTGCTCACTTCTGTTTCCCCAATGCCCAGAACAATGCCTGGCACATAGATGCCCAATAAATATCTGTCAAATGAGTGAACTGGATACCTGATTGGAGGTAAAAACCCTATAAGGAAGATCTCTGCAGATTTATGTAGTGGCTGGGCCCACCTCAGAAGAAACCCACTGTTTTTTATTTTTCTCTGAAAAAGAGAAGTGACGTTTTTCTTTTTCTATGTGATTCAGAGGCATGCCAGTACACCCTATGAAATATGAGTGGGAGAAAAAGGGTGGTGAACTTTGGTCAATAGTAGTGCCTACCTTAGACTGGTCTTATATGTCCTCAATATGTGATAGACATGATTATCATATTCTGACTTCCACAAAATAAAGCTATTAACCTTCTGCCATCACTTATGATCTTCCACAGGTGAGACTACAAAAGTCAACAGAGTCCTGTGCAAATCAAGAGAAGGAATTAGTCAAGGTAGAGGTAGTATCTCTTTCACTGAGGGTCTGTCCAGGGTGTAAATGGTAGAGAACCCCAAAAGTCTTAGAAACAGAACTACTTGAGGGGGCAGCAAGAACATCTGGTAAATGAATTTCGGTTTCACATACACATAAAAAGAAAGCAAGCTATTGTTGAAAGTACTGGTCTTACCCATTCTTAAGCACTTCTCTACCTCAAATACTACACTGTTGAATCTCAAACTTAAATGCCCTGAGACATCCCCTGTTGTTTCACAGAGAGGCAAACAATTTGCTTTGCTCAGAATTAGACCCTGCACAGGAATGATGAGATCACCTCTTTGTGATGTGGTTGTTTTCCCTTCAAGTAAGAAGTTGCTAGGTAACTAGTCAGATGTCCAATGTACCAGTTAGGGTC
Organism: Tupaia tana; assembly: GCA_026018925.1. NCBI lineage: Eukaryota > Metazoa > Chordata > Mammalia > Scandentia > Tupaiidae > Tupaia > Tupaia tana. The sequence goes on along the minus strand of JAKSZU010000023.1, from coordinate 38,570,794 downwards.
CCAGGGAACATTCTGACTTAACTTACAGGGTTTGTTAATTTTATTTTCTTTCTAGATAGAGAGTGACTACCAATCTGTGTACCAGCTCTGTGAGGACCAGGTTCACTACATAAAGGTACAACATCTCTTGGGGGAAAATTAGAGTAGAGGCGGAATTTCTGCAAGGTCCTAAGTTCACTGGTTTCTCATTAGGCTAGAATCTGCCACTGGGGAAAGTCCTATGTATACAACAGCAACGACAATGAAACATGTGTGTGTTAAGATTTGCCATGTGCCATGTGCCTGATATATAGTATTTTCCTCAGCCAATTTGTCCCATAATTATGTGAATGGTACTGTTATGATCAAGAGGACAGTGAGGTTTCAAGGAATTAGGAAGCATCTTCAGGGAACACAGCTAGCAAATGTCAGAGCTGTAACTTGAATATACACACAGAGGGAGAACTCATTTTGTTCATTTTTACTCATTCTGATCATTAGCATCTCCCAGTTTTTTACTTGAATACCTCCCTACTTGCGTGTGCACATTCATGAGTGCACCACTTGGAATATTAGGAGTCTTAACAATAGTATTTTTGTTAATGATATTGTAATGAAATACAAAACTTTCTGTTTATGACCTTTTTTTTAATGAAAAGAAATACCAGGAAATTCTGAGGCAGATGGAAAAAGAAAAAGAGGTGCTGCTTCTTGAAATGGAAATGTAAGTCTGAAAAAATTACCGCTCACCAGGATGTACTGACGTGACAGTTAAAGGTAGTCTTTGAAGGGTTGAATGGTTCTAAAAAGAGTGTGCTTCAGTGTGTAAATGATTTCCAAGGAGTCATCCCTGTAAACCTCTGCTCCATGTTCTAGACTCAAAAAATCATCTACATACAGGCCTTTTTCTCTTGCCTTCCTAGGAAATTAGTGTTTAAAAAGTCTCTTTTTAATATTCTTTTCTTATGTCCTCGGTTGAATGCCATTCCTGAAAATGGACTCAAGCTTTGTTTGGAGAAGAAGCTATGTAATAAAAAGAGACCCAGAAATGTTCCCCATATAGTGTGCTGTCCCAGTTCCCAGGACATGGTGGACCTGCCAGAATGACTAGAAGTCTCAGTCCCTTTCACACTGACTCCATAGCCTTGTATGTCTCAGATCTCATCACACTTTCCTTTTGTTTGACAATTAAGTACTTTTTTAAATTGCATTATGTATTATATAACATACATAAGAGCGTGAAAATCTTAAGTATATAGGTTGGCTTACAGAACATTTTGAGTAACCCAAGAGTTTCCTTTGTGCCTTCTTCCCAGTAGTGCTCCTCGCAAAGATAACCACTGTTCTGATTTCAATACTTTTTTAGTGTGTTCTTAGACTTCATATACATTTAGCAAGTTCTCTTCTGTGTCTGGCTTTCACTTAGATTCACCCTTGTTGCTAAATGCTGTAGTTTGTTCCTTTTGGTGGCTGTAGAGTATCCCATTGTTTGAATGTGGCACAACAATTTATTCTACTGTTGAATATTTTGGCAATTTCCAGCTTGGAGATATTAAAATAAGGGTGCTACAGGCATTCTTGTGCATGTCTTTTGGCAGATATTTCCACTTACTTCTTTTGGTTATATACTAAGAAGTAGACTTGCTGGGTTATAGGGAATACATATCTTTGGTTTACTGAATAAGTCAAACAATTTTCCAAAGTGGCTAACTAATATCCCCCTCCTACAAGAAATTTATGAGTTTTAGTTACTCTACATCCTTACTCTCACTCAGTATTTATAGTTTTTTAAATATTAGCCAGTTTTATAATTGTCAGGGGGCACATGTACTCACCAAAGATAGAGAGATGGACAAAGAAACTACTCTTCAACAGGACGTGATAACACTACAATCCATTCTCTTCCACTTCTCTATCCTTTGGGGAATTTGGGCACGTACATGTACCTGGCCTGATTTTTAAATCCCTGGGGCTGGGATTCAAACTGAATGGTTAGTCATGTGGGATCTAGCTCACTTAACCACTAGGCCATGGGGATGGCCCTATTTTGATTTTAATAATGCCTTTCATCACACGGGGCATGGGTGCATGTGTGAACAAAATCCCAAGAGGAGAATGAAGGAGAAAAGAATGTGATGTGTTATCCCTTCTGGGGGGCTGCTTTCTCACTTTCCCTCTCTCTCTGTCTGTCTCTCCAGCAAGCATACGCACCCTATAAAAAATTTAATTAATGTATTTAATTACTGATTCTACAAATGTTGTGTAGCTTTTAAAATGCTTGCTAGAAAATTTGTGACATGTCTTTTGCCTACATTTGTGAGATCATTTTTTTCTTACTGATTTATGGTAGCTCCTTTTTTATATTTTTAAATAAGGCTCTTTGTGAAATATACATACTATAGTTTATTCTATGACTTTCACTTTTTACTTTTTAATGGCATTTAAAAAGTTATTATATTTAACTTTATTTATTAATTTTAACTTGACCAGAGAGGGACAGAGTGAGAGGAAGAGAGAGAAAGCAAGCCACCAGATCCAGGACTTGAACCGCGGTTAGCCATGTGGGAATCCCGCGCCCTTAATTAGTAGGCCACCTCCCAGCCCCTCTAGTGGAATTTTTGATAAACAATATTTGTTCATTGTAAGAAAGCCTAATCCATTAAACACTTTAAATCTCTTTTGCTTAGTGTTTTTTAAGTCACAAATTACTCTATGATTTCCCTTAGAATTTTTTTAAAGTTAATTTTATTAATGATAGAGATATGCATGTGTATACATGAGAGATACAGAGACAGAGAGAAAGAGATAAAGATAGTCACCCTTGTCACCCTGTGATTCCCTTCCTCCAGTCCTCCACATCTTCAGGATCTTGGATGCCTGAGTGCATGTCCAGCATGGTCCAGATAAACTAGAGATTTCAATCTGTGGTTGGTCAGGTGGCTTCCAGCATTGCTGCTCAATACACTACTGCCAGTACCAAGGCTTGGCCTCTCCTAGAATTTTTTATTGGTTTACATTCATCTGCGATTTACTTTTTTTTTTTTCCTGCAGTGTGAGATAGAGAGTAAGATTTGTTTTCTCCAATATGAACATACAATTTTTCTAGCACTATTTAATGAAGAGATCATGCATTTGAAGTGGTGCCTTGTTTTATAAATCAGATAACTATAAATGTATGAGTCTGTTTCTGGACACTTTATTCTGTATCATCAGTGTATTTCTATTTTTGCACTAGTACTAAACTGTTCTAATTACTGTAGTTTTATAATTAGTCTTGATATATGGTAGCTTAAGTTTTATTGCTCTTCTTTAAGAGTATCTTGGGAGGCCAGATAGTAGCTCAACAGTAAGACCTGACATTTTACAAGGCAAACTCACATAAAAGGGTTGCCAGTTTAAAGCCAAAGACTTCCCTGAATATGCTGGGTATGTGTGTGCCCATGATCAAAGCTGACTGAGACTCAGGGGTGGTGTCAGGACCCTATAGGGGATGCTATATCTCTGTATCTGTCACTCTCATTCATGGAATGAATAAATATACTTTTAAAAAGAGATTATTTTGGCTATTTTTGACCCCTTGAGTTTCAATATAAATTTTCAAATTAGATTTTCAGTTTCTCTAAAAAAATATCTTGCTTAGTTTTTATTGAAATTACATGGAATCCTAGATAAATTTAGAGGACAATTAATATTTAAGCATCAGTTTTACAAATCATGACATCTTTATGTCATTTATTTAGATCTTTCTACAGTAAATTTGTAGGTTTCTGTGTAATATTCTTGTACATCTTTCATCATATTTATTCCTAAATACTTGACATTTTCATACTATTGTAAATGATATGTTTGTTCACTTAGTTTTCTAATTGCTAGTATATAAAACTCCAATCTTTGCTCAACTCATTAGGTACCTTTTGCTTTCTAGGGTTTTGTAGAATCTTGAGTTATACATGTGTAGCTTCAAAGCCAGCTGTCACCTGGGGAAGAAAACCTGCATGGATATTCAAACTCATTTCTTTATAGTTCCCTCTTGCTTTGGAATTTTTCCAAGTCACTGTCATTTTGATAATCTTGAACTCTAACATCTGTCCCTTCAGCAACTGATGCTGCCACTTGATATTTGGGCTCTATTCTCCTGCACCACAAAATTGGCAAATGTTTTTGGGGATAGCCTGGATTAATAAAGAGCTCATCTCAGTGTGTCTTAACTTCATTCAGAGTGTGTATCCTTTCAACTTGTGACTGTATTCTTCAATGCCTTCAAATAGTTGTTACGTATTTTGAGCCCTTCTCTGAGAAGACTCCTCATGGCTACTGGGAACTAGATATTTCAGGGAACAGGAGAAATGAAGATTTTCTACTCATAATTCAGCCTCCAGCAAGCAAAGCTAGTGTGGCAGGAGAGTTGAGCCCTTCTCTGAGAAGACTCCTCATGGCTACTGGAAACTAGATATTTCAGGGAACAGGAGAAATGAAGATTTTCTACTCATAATTCAGCCTCCAGCAAGCAAAGCTAATGTGGCAGGAGAGTTGAGCCCTTCTCTGAGAAGACTCCTCATGGCTACTGGGAACTAAATATTTCAGGGAACAGTAGAAATGAAGATTTTCTACTCATAATTCAGCCTCCAGCAAGCAAAGCTAGTGTGGTAGGGAGCCCCTCTGGCCTTCTATCTCTGTTTCTGTGTCTCTGAGGTCTCTGTCTCTCTCTGCTCCTGTCTCCTCATTTTTTTTGGTAATTTTTCCTTTTTACGATTTTTTTAAAGGTAAAGTTTTTCTCTGGCTCTCAGCTCTCCACCTTTTGTTTTGTTAATAATCCCTTCTGCTCCTTCCTCCCAGGCAGGAGAGTTGAGCCCTTCTCTGAGAAGATTCCTCATGGATACTGGGAACTAGATATTTCTATTCTGTGATTTTTTTCTTTAAAAAAAAAAGAAAAGTAATTATAATTTTTTATTTTTTTGTCTTTTTTCTCTCTTTTTGTTGTTGTTTCTCTCTCTCTTTTTCATTTTCCTTTTTCTTGTCTCTCCACCCAATATCTACTGGATCTGCTGCACCAGCAATCACAACAGAATGGCAAACAGATTCTAGAACACCTCTGTCTGCTTGCTCCTGAACATTGAGGCTTAACTTCAAGAATTTGAAAGAAACACGCCATTCACCAGATGATAAGAAATCACCGCTGGATCACGAGAAATATGGGAAAACGAGAAAATACCTCTCCTCCACGGGAAAAGAGTAACTCTCCTTCATCCACAAGCAGTTCGGGGAAAGTCATGGAAATGTCTGATAAGTGATTTAGAGCATTCGTAATGTCGAAGCTAACAGAGATGGAAGAAAAGAGAGATAATGAACTGCTAAAGAGAAAGGAGAAAGAAGTTGCCGAGTTCCAGGAGATGAGGAAATTCTTGCAAGATCTAAAAGAGGAATTACACACTTTACAAAAGACTCAAACGGAACTGCTAGAGATGAAGGCTATAATACAAGAAGTCAAAATCTCCCTTGAAAGTATTAAAAGCAGACTAGATCATTCAGAAAATAGAATCTCAGATGTAGAAGAGAAAATGTCTGGCTTAGAAAAATCCACCACGAAGACTGAGAAAATGGCTCAAAAATTTGAGAATGATATGCGAGAAGTACTGGATACCATCAAACATCCAAATATCCGGATAATTGGCATTCTAGAAGGTGAAGAGACCCATAAGGGCATTGATAATCTATTCCATGAAATCCTGCAAGAAAACTTTCCAAACCTAGAGAGGCATTCGAAGATCCAGTCCCAGGAAATACAAAGGACCCCAAATAGAATCAACCCAAGAAGATCTTCTCCAAGACACATTATAGCCAGGTTGACCAAAACCGCAGACAAAGACAAGATACTAAGATTGGTAAGAGAGAAACATCAAGTTACCTACAAAGGACATCCCATCAGGCTAACAGCAGATCTCTCATCAGAAACAATGCGAGCGAGGAGAGAATGGGAAAATATATTCAAAGTGTTATGAGAGAAGCAATTTCAGCCAAGAATACTGTACCCAGCAAGATTATCTTTCAGGTGGGAAGAAAAGACAAGAACATTCTCAGATAAACAAAACCTGAAAGAATTTACCAGCACCAGACCAGATCTCCAAGAAGTTCTCAAGGGTGTGCTGTATCAAGAAAATTAAACACAGACACACGGAAATAAGAGTCCAAAAACTATGAAAGTGGCCAACTTAATCATAGGGACAAGTCTGGAGTTGAATATTATATCCCAGAATTTAATCAGGAAAATTGAACCAGAACAGAAGATAAAAGTACATGGGACTGATAGGTTCATGCACCTTCCATTTGAACAGAATCCTAACTTGTTTCCTGGCTTTAAGCAAAGTTCCTTGGCATTTCTTTGAGTTAAGTTAAAACTGGTTTTCTTAGTAGTAATGAGTGAACTCACCACTGAAAGTAGTTAGATAATGTAGGAAATTGTGTGATCAATGCAATGTGGGTGGGAAGGGAATGAAGGACAATTGTAGACACCGGAGGTGGTGTGAGAGGAGGGTGGGAAGGGACAGAGGGTCAGAAAGAGGGGTGGAAGTAATTCTAGGAACTAGTAATGGAAAATTTTTTGTAATGTGCATGATTGTATCACTATGCAGTGTGTACTGGATGGGAGATTGCATTTTGTATGCTGTGATGAAGCTTAGGGAAGGAATGTAAATTGAGTTACAAAAAAAAAGTTTCAGAAAAAAAAATATATATCTATTCAATGACTGCAGTAGGATATGTAGCCACAGCTAGGTGCTACTTTATAGGATGCGTAAAGTAAGACTTGTGTTCATGGAAATGTGGGTATCACCTGTGTTTGCTATGAGGGTATTTGGATTGATTAGGGTCTTTGGCGATACAATAAAATGTGAGGAGAAAACAGTATAGAAAGCAAACATAGATACCAGGGACTGTGGGAGGAGAGTGGGAGATGGCAGAGGGTAAGAGATAGAGAATCAAGGATGGGGGGAAAAAAGCAAAACATACAGAAGACAAGAAATGGAAGATCATTTACTGACAATAACATGTTTGTTGATGTGCTTGTTTGAGACAATACATAGTGTACTTTGGATGGAAAATCTCATTTTGTATGCTGTAATGATGTTCAATGAATGAATGCAAATAAATAAATTGAAAAAAAATTATTTAAAAAAAAAAGAGAAGAGGATAGAGAAAGATAACAAGTGAACAATAGAGAGGCAGGACGTTAGTGAGAAATAGATATGGCTTATTAACTGTTGATGTTGACATGTATAGTATTCTCAACTGGATTTGTCTGAAAAGTATTTCATGATGGGCAAAGTATTTGTACAAGCAAAATGAGAAATAGCAATTGACTGTTTTAAAAAAATAATTAGAATAATAATAATAATGATTGGGGAAAACATAGAAAAGATATTGAATGTTGAAGTGGGGAGATTAATGTCTCTGTACTGACTGACATGCATGGCATTCCCTTTTGAAAAAGCAATGTAATACACTGTAAAGTTATATGTAATTCAATGTAATATAAAGAAGAATATGATGATAATAAAAAATTAAAAGAAAAAAAATAGTTGTTACGTATTTTGTCCAGTTTTTATAGTTGTTCTTGGAGGTGGGCGAGTCTGATATAAGCTACTCCATCATAGCAAGAACCAGGAGTTGGTACAACTTCTCCTTTTTTGTTGTTCCTGTAAAGAAGATTAGATTATAAAAAGAAATAGCCATGAAAATTCTGAGTAAGCTTTTATTAGACCTGATCTACTTGCAGAAAATAACTTTAAACTCCAGAAACAAAATAAAAATAAATGAACAAACAATCATCGGAAGGCATTTCAGAACAAATCAAAGCAGGAAAATTCTTGAAGGAGTTGATACTTGTAAGAATAGAATGGCAGGAGGTTATTTTCCTATTTGAACAGCTTTAAGTCTAAGAACAGGCCAAACTCGGTATAAGACACTTGACATCTCTTTGGGCTAAAGAAAAACGGGACAGAGTTTCAAGCAGTCAAAGAAGCTGGTAAGAAAGAAAAGAGATACACATGGAGAAACTCAAATTCCATGTTTAAACTGCCCAAACCTGTACCTGTTCTCCAAACCATACCTTTTCACGGGAGTCTGTGAATGACCCAGCTAAGGATATAAGTCCTCAACTGACATTTAGTTGCTACCAAAAGACAGACTTTGCAATTAGAATCAAACATTGGTGTTATATCAGGCTTAGTCTTCAGAGATTATTTTTCTCTTGGGAATAGATCACATCTTCCTGGTTCTTTGTAGACTGAACAATCATGAGTTTTGAATGTTGAGCATTATGAATGTTATCAAAAATCTAGGAATAAATCATAACTTAGAAAGATACATTTCATCAGTCCTTCAGATAATGTTACATAATTGTTGGTGCTGATCTTTTTATATCCAGATCCAAAGCCCAGGAAAACTCCTCCCAAACAGTGAAACCTGGGTCAATTCTTGTAGAGACCATCCAAAGCAACATGGTAAGCCTTCCCTGTCCCAAACTAGTATTTTTTTTCTCTATCCTTTTCTTCCCCCTGGGTTCTCTCTCCCTCTCTTTTTAATAACCCCAGAGTTAAGAAATAGTAAGATTCGGTGCCTTGCTCCATTCCATGGCAGCTAAGAAGTGGCAGGGTTCAAACCCAGGTAGCCTGGGTTTAGAGTCTCCGTGCTTAGCCATCCTGCTATATTGCCTTTCTGTGAGCATATTGACAGAAATAACTGAGTTTTATAACTTCCCATAGGAGAAGACCATCATTAAGAAACAGAAGAGAATCTTTTGGCACAGGTAAGTGGCAGAATCTGGTGTTTGACCTAGTCCAGGTCACATTCACTCCACAGGTGGCATAGTAAAGATAAACATGAACACATCCACAGAGCAGAAAACATCAGCTAGCTCCAGATTTCTCCCAATCCTTTCTTCCTTTTTCAACACAGAGTTATAGCACAGAGTTATGTGGTTATACATAGCTGGAGGAATTAGTGGGTATTTCTGAGGTCAGGATGAAGGCTGTTAATTTCACTTTTAATTTCTATTATTTTTTTAAGAATTATTTTATTTAACTTTATTTATGTATTTGTTTTAATTTGACCAGAGAGGGACAGAGAGAGAGAGAGAGAGAGAGAGAGAGAGAGCAAGCCACCGGGTCTGGGACTCGAAACACAGTGATCAAAGTGAGAGTCCAGCATCCTTAATCACCACGCCATCTGCCAGTCCCTTAATTTCTATTATTATGATGCTTGATATGGCCCCTTCCTAGTTTTCAGATCCTGAAACTAGCAAACTCTGTTATACGTTTTGTCGAGAAGAAAATTCACAGTGTACTCATTTTCTTAGTTCTTTTAATGCAGGCTTAGAAATTTTAGAAAAAAAAATTACTTGAACTCTTAATACCTTTCCTTTTACAATTTTTTAAAAGACATAGGATCAGCAGTTGGCACAATGGCTCTGTCGCTGGACTCCCATGTAGTCGATTGTGGTTTGAGTCCTGGACCCAGTGGCTTAAAATCACGTCTGATGTGTGAGTGTGCGCACCCAAGATCCCGAGAGGACAGTGGAGGAGAAGGCATTGTGGTGTGGCCATCCCCCTGGGGGGTGATTTCTCGCTTTCTGTCTCTCTGTTTCTGTCTGTCTTTCTGGTGAGTGCATGCATCCTATAGCAAAAATGTCTTCAAAAAAAAAAAAACTTATTTTGGGGCCAGCAGTTAGCATAATGGCTATGTCGCTGGACTCCCATGTAGTCGACCGCGGTTCACACCCCGGACCCGGTGGCTTAAACTCACGCCGGGCGCGTGTGCGTGCGTGCCCAAGATCCCGAGAGGAGAATGGAGGAGAAGGGATTGCGGCGTGGCCATGCCCCCTGGGGGGTGATTTCTCGCTTTCTATCTGTCTGTCTCTCTCTGTCTGGCGAGCGCACGCACCCTATAGCAAAAACCTCACCAAAAAAATAATACTTATTTTATTTAACTTTATTTATCTATTTAAATTTTTCCAGAGAGGGACAATGTGAGAGAGAGAAGAAAAGTGAGAAAGCAAGCTGCCAGGCCCGAGATTTGAACTGCAGTCAGCCATGTGGGAGTCCAACGCCCCTAACCATCATGCTACCTGCCGGCCTCTCTTTTTAAATTTTTGAAATAAGGAGACTGACCGTGAAATGCTTCATAAAAAGTCTCAAATTTTGACATTTCAATATACAGTTCAGTAGAAGATTGACAGCCTCAGACCAGTTACTAGTATAAAATTATCTTGGGTGCATACAACACACACACACACACACACACACACACACACACCTTTTATAGCCTGAGCTGGTCTCTCTTGGCATTTACTGTTAGAAAAAGCCAGTCCTCTGGGGCTAGCAGGTGGCATTGTGGTTAAAGATTCTGGACTTCCACATGGCTGACTGCAATTCGAGTCCCAGACCTGGTGGCTTGCTTTCTCACTTTCTCTCTCTCTCTTTCTCATTCTGTCCCTCTCTGGTCAAGTTAAAAAAAAAAAAAAAAAGTAAATAAATAAAGTTAAATAAAATAATTCTAAAAAAAGAAAATACTAATTCTCATTTTACTTGGACACTATGTTAGAGATGACTAAATATTATGTCAAATTCTAGAACTGTGTGCTATAGGAGACCTGAAGAAGGTCACTGGTCACAAGGCTCACATGCATGACTGTCCTGAACATTTTCTGACAATCTCTGAAAGCCCTGTCCCATATATAGTATCCAGAAAGTCTTTTTTCATATCTCCAACTTAATTTTTTTTTTTTTTTTTTTTTTTTTTTTTTTTTTGCTATAGTGTGTATGTATTCACTGAAGGGAAACTCAGAGACAGAGAGAAAGTGAAAAAGCACCTCCATGGGTCATGGTCGTGCTACAATCCCTTCTCCTTCATCTCTCCCTTCTTTCAGGATTTTGAACACACTCATATGCCTGGCATGTTTCTCAAGCTGACTGGTCCAGAACTCAAACCACACAGTTGGCCATATAGGATCCAGCCACTTTAACTACTACACCAAGAGCTGGCCTACCTCTGACTTTTCTATGTGAGCATCTGTTCTGTTGGAGAACTTAAATGTCAGGAGGGTTGTATTTAATTCCCAACCACTATCTCACTGTTTCTATTTTTGCCTGTCCCCTACCCTCACCCTCTTGTAGCCCATTCCTCACTTCCCCCCATCAGTTTTGCCTGAAGAAAGTAGTTCGCAAGTCATTTGTGATGTGTGGTTTACCTCTCACTGCTTGGCCTTGGGCTGGCTCTTTTCCCATACATACTAATGATGAATGTCTCTTTGCAGGCATTTCCGGTGTCTTGTCTTCATGGTCATGATCTTCATTAGGCTGCTGGGTTACATGCTTTTCTACCTGCAGTACATAAACCCAGACCTTCTCGCAGATGCCTTGGACATGGTCATGAGCAGGGGCACCTTGAAGAGGTTGAGAGATGTCTTATTTCCCTTCCTTACTCTAGAGGTGGAAGAACTTCTACCGCATTAGTCTTTGGTAACTTGGGGGGCTTCACATCACACCTGAAGGAGGAGGGCATGGCTGTGGCCCCATGCCAGGGGTGAACCAAGAAGGAAGTAGAAGCTTTGACATAGAGCTGCTACTTGACATCTCATTCATTTCATTCCTTTCTTGCTTTCCCTCTGAAGTGTTTCTCTTTCTAATAAAGAATATGTTTAATTAGAGGCTATTGTGTTGGTCTGCAAATTTGACCTGTGAGTCCTGGAGCCTCACTAGGCACTCATGATCTACTCTATGCTGTTGAGGAAAGCTGCCCTTAATGTGGGATAATAATACTCATCCCCAAAACTTCCAATCTATACTCCATATTTTAAAAATATAAAAAATCGAGACAGCTCCATGGCTCCTGCGATCTAGCCATTTTGGGAGAAAGGAAGATGTCCCACTGATAACTGGGCCTCCAGCATACAAAACCCGCGTGAACAGCCCTTCTTCAAGAGACAGACAGCTCCATGGCTCCTGCGATCTAGCCATTTTGGGAGAAAGGGAGATGTCCCACTGATAACTGGGCCTCCAGCATACAAAACCCACTTGACTGAATTTCCAAGTTTGGGAAGAACCCGACCATCCACCAGATGACTAGAAATCGCTGCAGGACCACAAGAAATATGTGGAAGCAGGAAAATACCTCTCCCACAAGGGAAACGGATAGCTCCTCTTCATCCACACACAGTTCAATGGAAATCATGGAAATGTCTGATAAAGAATTCAGAACATTCATAATGGCAAAGCTAACAGAGATGAAAGAGAAGAGAGACAAGGAACTGCTGAAGAGGAAGGAGAAAGGAGTTGAAGAGTTCCAGGAGGTGAGGAAATTCATGCAAGATCTAAAAGAGGAATTTCACACTTTACAAAAGAATCAGATGGAATTGTTAGAGATGAAGGCTATAATACAAGAAGTCAAAATCTCGACACTCCCATCTTTCGATCCCTGGGCCAGGATCTTCAAGGGAGGACTGCCCCCAGTAGCTTCAGCCTCGGGACCCCCAAGCCAGACACCCCTCTTTCAGCCAGGTACACTTTTTTCCCCCCTCCCCTTTCTTTTTCTGTCCCCTTACCCACATCTTTCATTTGTAAATTTCTCTCTTCTGATTAACACATAGGAATGCCCTCAGTTCCACCATACCAGACTCCCATCTTTTGACCCCTGGTGAAATCGTGGCGCGCGACTTTTTCTTTATTCTACGTATTATTTTCTTCCCACTTATTCAGTCCTCACTTCCTTTATCTTTACCATCCCTGGCTGTCTAGATAGGTCTAGAATTACAATTCTGAAACATTCTACCATTTTAAGAGTCTCTAGAATCCTCCATTTCACTGAACCACCTGGGAAGAAGGAGATACATTTCTTTGGACACCTGAAGAGAATACTTTTTCTTGGATTACATTACTAAACACAATTGAAGAGAGACTTTGGCTGTCTCCATTCCACATCAGAAAGGAAACACACTTGCTCCTATTCGACAAAACGTTCTTGTAATAGGTTTTTCAAAGGGAATACATCTCCCAATGGTTAGAAGTAGAAGAACCTCAGGCCTGAATAAAGCAGGAAATATGTCTCCATCAAAGGAACACAGTAACTCCCTTCCTTTTCTTGAAAAAATAGAGATCGAACCTTAACAGAAGAAAGATTAAGTACATGAGACTGAACCGATGAAACAACATTCTGTGACTTGACTAAATTATTGCTGCTTTTCTCCTAAGCTTTGTTTTCCAGTTTTAAAGGATTTTTGTCCTGTCTTGAGCTGTTGATAGGTGCATGTACCTATTATTTGAACAGAATACTAACCTGTTTCTAGGCTTTAAGTTTTAAGGAAATATCATTACCAGTTCAAAACTACTCTTCTTGAAATTACCTGCTGAAAGTAGTTAGATTACTTATGATATTGTGTGATCAACAAAATGTTGGGGAAAAAGGAATGGAAGACAACTGTATATAGCAGAGATAGTGTAAGAAGTGAGTGGGAAAGGGCAGAGGGTCAAACATGGGGTAAAAAACATATGTATACGTATACATATGTATGAAAGGAGAAATGGAATATTATTGATGATAACATGCATGATTAAGCCACTATGCAGTTTATTCTAGATGGGAAACCACATTTAGTACTTTGTGATGATGCTCAGGAAATGAATGTTAAGTAATTTAAAAAAAAAAGTTGCTGGAGGAAAAAAAAACGGTAAAACTGTTCGTATCGAAATAAAAAAGAAATGCATATTTGATGACTGCAGTAAGCTATATAGCCCCAGCTGGGTACTACTTTATAATATGTTCATTCTACTCACTGGGGTTTATGCCTAAAGTCAGACTTGGGTTCATGTATAGGTATATATCAGCTGTGCTAGCTATTGGATATATTTAGACTAATTAAGTTCATTAGCAAATCAATTAAATGGGGGGGAGGCATAGAAAGCAACCATGGATACTGGAGACAATGTGGGAGGAGGGTGGGACATGGCAGAGGGTGAGGGATAAGGAATCAAGGATGGCAAAACAAAAAACAAAGTATACAAGACATAAGAATTGGAAAATTATTTGCTGAAAACATGTATGTTGATGTGCTTGACTGAGCCAATACACAGTTTATTTTGGATGGAAAATTCATTTGTATGCTGTAACGATGTATAGTGAATTAATGTAAAAAATAAATAAATTTAAAGAGAAAAAAAAAGAACCAAAAAAAAATATCAAAAATCAAGGAAAAAATGTGTCCATTTATTAGATTCTCCAGTCTCTTTGGGGTGCACATAAAGGCACTCAATTGAAAGACCACTAGGGTGGAATAAAAGGCTTGTTCCCTTTTTTTCTAATAACATACTATCTCATCTATAACACTTTTTATTTTATAATGTGCTATGTCTACTATGGAGTGAAATGTCCTGAAAAGTTTAACTTTTGTGTGTATGCAGGTGGTTACTCATACATTTAAATGTGAAGAAATTTACCCTGAAATTTGAATGTGAATAAAGGCAGTATGTAAAATAAGAAAATGCTTTAGATTTATCCAAACACAATTTTTTTTATTTAACTTATTTATTTAAATTTGACTAGAGAAGGAGAACTAGAAAGAGAGAGAGAGGGAAAGTGAGAAAGCAAGTATCCAGGTCTGGGACACAAACCACTGCTGGCCATGTGAGAGTCCAGCACCCTTAACCACCATGCCACCTGCCAGCCCTGTCAAAAACAAATTTTCACTTACCTATCATTCAAATTCTATTTGAACATCATCACGTCCATTAAGCTCCACTAAGCCCTCCTGACTGAAGACAACCTCACTTGCCTTTTTGCCAGTAGTTCTTGTCACCTTCTCTGGGTTTCTCTCATAGTTCTGCCCTATAATGTCATTACTGTGTGCAGTGATCTTGGGGCTTATAATTCCATTATTTCTGTGTCATCCCACATGAACTTTAGTACAATGCCCATACAAAGCAGAACTTAGAAGAGAAAGAACGATTCTTTGCAAAGTTTTTCTTTACCAGAGCATTTGAAGAGTTAAAATGAGAGCCAGGAGTCTAGATGTTGTATTGTGAGAGCTAATACCTTCGAAGGGATGGCCAACTGGGCATTAATTGTCCAAAGAAAGGGAGGTAGAGGGATGTGGCACAAAGCACGAGGCCATCTGGCCAGCTGATGGAATCTCTACAGTTGTTACCAAAGCTAAAGAGGTATTTTTATTTGGCCCATTCTTCCTACACGTTCTTCATGGTCTTGCCTTCTAGTGACCTTTTCTCCTTTAGAGACCATTCTTGATGTAGGTTTGAACTGAATTTTACTTGAACAATATCGGGGAGTAAGATATACTGTACGTATGTATATACTGTACGGACAGGGCCTTGCCCCAGGTTTTCTTTTGGGGGCTGGTGGGAAAAGAGAGTTGAATGATCTCAGAATAAGGTGCCTACATATGAAAACCTGATCAATACTACCCTCTTGTGGCCAAATGAAAGCTATTAGCATTTCAGCTGTCTTCAAAACAGCAAGCTGAAGCAGGAAAGATGGATCAGATGTCAATTCTAGGCAATTTTCTCTACATGTTCTAAGAGGTCCAGTTAGTCTTCATTCATTCATTCAACACTTGTTGAACATCTTCCTTGGGCTAGACAGTGCCGAGATTATAGCAATGAACAAAACATACAAAATTTTCTGTTCTTATTCTACTGGGTAGAAGCAGACAAGAAGCACGTAAACACAAATATCAGAGATGTTAAGTGATACAGCAAAGCTAGGTGAAGGAGGAGGGTGCAATGAGGAGGAACAGTCATAATGTCCACTGACAAAGGAACATTAGAATGAAGACCTGAATAGGATGAAGGAGTTGTCCAGATGCTAAGGTGAGTGTTGTGGCAGGTAGGAAAACAGCAAGTGTACAGCCTTGAGCTTCCTTTGTGGCTCCCCTGACCACACCTCTGAAATGTTCCCTTTATTAAAATCTTCATCAGAATCTTCCAAGTTGAATTCTTGTTCTTACCAGAATAAGACACTGACTCTCTTCATTGGCCAGAACATTCCTTAGGCTGATTGTCTTCAGCAGTTGAGTGACTTTTTTTAAAGAATGATTTTATTTAACTTTATTTATTAATTTATTTAAATTTGACCAGAGAAGGACAGAATGAGTAAGTGACAGAAAAAGAGAGAGGGAAAGTGAGAAAGCAAGTCACTAAGTCTGGGACTCGAATCACGGTCATCATGTGGGAGTCTAGAGCCCTTAACCACCACACTACCTGCCAGCCCCATTTGGATGACTTTTAGGGTATGTGAAGAAAACAGCTGCAACTGGCCACAAAACATATCCACAAATGCATTCCTACTCCCTGTCACGCAATCCCTCAGACCATTGGCACAACTAGGCTCTCCTGCACCACCTTCCACATCACCCAGTCATACCTTACACATGCTGGGTTTTGTTTTTGTTTTGTCTTGCTTTTAATTGCTTGTGTGTGTGTGTGTGTGTGTGAGAGAGAGAGAGAGAGAGAGAGAGAGAGAGAGAGAGAGAGATAGATAGATATGGGGAGAGGGAGAAAGCACTCCCAGTGGAGCATGTTCATCGTGTAATCCTTTCTCTTCCATTTCTCTGTCCTGCCAGAATTTTGGGCACAAGCATGCACACACCTGATGTGTTTTCAAGTCTCTGGGGCTGGGCTTTGAACAGCAGATGGCCATATGAGGTCCAGAACTCTTAACCACTAGGCTATGGGTTGGGCCCCAGTCACACACTAAATATGGGCCCACCCCAACACTCCAGGCTGTCTAGGAAATATCAGGTTGGGAAAATATCACAATTATGGGCCCAGTGGGGATTTGGGAACTTGAAACTGTGCTGGAAATCCACATTGCAAAAGCACAGTGGCCTATGCTGCCCCCAAAGAGTCTGTCTCTAAGTAGGAAGCTGGCCGCACAGGGCCTGGAGTGCATTCCCAAGTCTTAGAAGCAGGACAGGAGTAGCACTGCTTTAAATGAACAGTGCTGGGGATTTGACTCCCAGTGGCTGGGAACTCACCACTTCAAATATCCACCGTTTTCGAAAGATCTTAATAAAATATAATGATACAAAACATGGGGTACCTGTTGGGTATTCAACCAACACTAGTTTTCTTGCTCCTATGTTGGATAAAAACTTGCCTTCATCTGCTGATTAATATTAGTTCTAGCTTATAAAATGCAGAGAAAAATGACTGCTACCTTCATGTTTTAGTCACTGAAAGTCAACAACCTTCTGATTTCCAAGATGAACATTCTCAAATCCTTTAAGGGCAGATGATATGGTTTTTAGATCATATATTGTCTTATCTATCCTTCCCCAGACACAAAACTGAACAGAATACTATAGGCAACGTCTGACGACATGTGTAAGAGCCCTGTTCTCCTTTTATGCTGAACACTGTGCTTTTATTAATGCTTTCTAGGACTCCATCAGCTATTCTGGCAGCGGCATGGCACAAAGACATGAGCTTAGAGTCCACCAAGATTCCTAACTCTCTTGAACATGAATTATTCTTTCAGTACATCACCTCTATTTTGTACTTACTAGACAGACTGAAAATCAGTGCTAAATGAAGGACTTTCCACTGCTTTGTTAAATTTCAGTTTGGCAGATTGCATGCTCCATTTTATTTTGTTACAATTTTTCAAAATATGATTTGATGAATAGTTTAACTAGCCCACTTAGTGAGCACAGAGCCCTGGGAGAGTGGAAACTGCTGACCTCTGTCTGGATGCAGAGATGCTTGGGTGTGAAATCTTCTTTGGCCTTTTAATCATTGTTGATCTCAGGCCTCTAGTTAACCCTTCCTTTAAGTAGTTAATAATACTCTCCCTCAGGGAGGATGTTAAGTCCTTTCAGTACTCTGAAGTGGAAATTATTTGGGTTTGGAGTCTTGAATTCCATTAACTGGATTAGGTATTCTCTATTTTCTCACCTATCAACACTTAATTACCTGTTAACTATTATGCTAAAGATCAGTTTCCCAGATAGAGAAAGTTGATGTAAATAGGGCTCTTATCTATCAACATTATACCCTATGCCCAAGGGAGTGGCCTTTTATTCCTTCTTGTTCTGAACTATTAAAAATGGCTTTTTAAAAAGTGCACTCATGAAATCAGCAGATGGTGTAATGGTTACGTCGCTCCCACATAGTTGACTGAGGTTCGAGTCCTGGACCTGGTGGCTTAAAACTTCCAAAATCCCAAGAGGAGGAGGAATTGTGGTGTGGCCATCACCACTGTGGCCATCACCCCTGGGGGTGATATCTCGCTTTCTGTCTCTCTCTTTCTGGAGAGCACATGTGCCCTATACCAAAAATCTCTCTTAAAGAAAAAAAAGTGCATTCATAATATCATTTTGGCAAGTCCCAGTATTGTCTTGGAAAAGGTAAGAAAAAAATGAGTCAAGCTTTACACCCTGGTCCCAGTTCTTTTGTTATTAATTTTTTTTAAAAAAAAGATTTTGGTGAGCTCGCCAGAGAGAGACAGAAAGAGAAGGAAAGTGAGAAGTCATACCCTCTCAGGGAGAACGGCCACTCGGCAATTCCTTCTTTATTCTCCTCTCAGGATTTTGGGCATGCATACGTGCATAGGCACCTGTGTGTTTTGTCAAGCTGCAGGGTCCAGGACTCAAACCATAGAGTTTGCCATATGTGATCTAGCACCTTAACCATCATGCCCCTTGCTGGCCCTATTATTGATCAGATTTTATACAAGCCACATAACTTCTCTGGGTCTGAGGTTGATTTCCAGATGATTTCTAAAATCATTTATGCTGACATTCTTTGATTCTATGAACCAGTCCATTCAGGTCTTTGAGTGAGTGAGCAACTACCCTCTTCCTAAAGTTCTCCAAGTCTGTAGCCCTCACCCCTCCCAGCCATCTCAAGAGAGGCCTTTCCCCTTTCTCAGCCAATCCCACTGGAAACCTAAAAGTGATTCCGTCACTTTTCTCTGTCAAGAGTCTTGGTGGGAGTTGCTCCGATAAACTCCATTATCTTGAGAAGAAATGAAGTTTCTTAAGAATAAGAACTTCAATTTAAAGGCTTAGTTCAGCAAACATTATTGAGTCTATGCCAAGTATAATACCAGACTCTGCACAATGAATGCAATGGTATATGAAGGATTTGGATTGGGAGAGCAGTTCAAGAATATGTAGTTAATCATGCTCTCAAAAACTCTCCATTTTTTGGCAGATTCCAGTCTTTAAGATTAGAGGTAACTCTAAGCTTCTTTGAGGTATAAATGCTGATTTAATGGGGGCTCAGAACTATTAATATCCATAACATTTATTGATTATCTATTATATTACAGATTGTGTTAGATGATTTCAAACATAGTCTCCACTATTTTTTAATTCATAATAGAGCAGGTATGCATATACATGAGAGAGAGAGAGAGAGATCTAAGGACCTTCCACAGTGACTAGACATGCCCTTCCTTCCAGTCCTCCAACCTGTCAGATCATGAGCACTCAGGTGTGTGTCAGTGTGTTTCAGGCTGAATGAGCCTGGGTTCAAAATGCAGTGGCCACATCGGATCCAGCTTCTATATTACCCCTGAGCCAGGAAGCCAGCCTCTCATGGAATCCATTTCATAGTTTGGTGACCTGCCTGAGATTACTCAACAAGTAAGTGGCAGAGCCATGGCTCACAGCCACCTCTGGACTCCCCCAGAACAGTTGCCTTTCATGTTCAGATGAAATAAAGACCATTAAAGTTGACTTCAAATCCAGTATTAGCCTACAAATTAGTAGAACTACTGAATCAGTAATGATAATTAGTTATTCTTCCATCATTTATTTTTCTTTGTCCTCTATAATTTATTAAAAGATAGTATAGATGGGACCAGCAGATAGCATAATGGTTATGTTGCCAGACTCCCACATAGTTGAATGCAGTTCAAGTCCCAAACCTGGTAGCTTAAAATTCAGGCCAGCACATGTGCGTGCATGCCCAAGATCCCAAGAGGAGAATGGAGAAGGGATTGCGGTGTGGCCATCACCTCCCCACCCACCCTCCGCCGGGAGGGGGTGATTTCTTGCTTTCTGTTTCTCTGTCTCTCCAGCAAGTGAATGTGCCCTATAGCAAAAATCTCTAAAAAAATAGTATAGAGATACAACATTATCCCATTCACTGGCTTAAAGTTTACTTTGAAGCCCAGTTACTCCTCTAGCTTAATGATTTAAATTTTTTTAAAATGTCCTAGATAAATGTTTTATTAAGATATCGGGCCACTTCCATCTTAGTATGAGTAAAATTAGGAGAGCTGGGTTTGATGGGGAGACATGAAGACCACTGTCACCTGAGACATGAAGGCCACTGACATGCTAAGGTCATTGTCACCTGAAGGTGAGTGAGAGTGTTGAATCCCATGGCTAACAGGGAAACTAAAGTAATCACCCAAAAACATGACTCTGCCAAGAGCAGCTTTGCCCAAGTTGGCTCAGGGGGAGGGAAGTAGTTATTTCCCATATATAGCCTTGACCTTGCTATTTATAATTTCTAGTATAACATAATTGGTCTGTGGCAGGAACCATGAATAGGCGGGTCTTGCTCCATCCATTCACTTGGACTGGTAGAGCCTTCCCTTCCAGGCTGTTGTGCTTCTGACTCTCAGCTGGCAAAGCTACTCCAGTATAGGGTCATCTACCTTTAACCAGCAGAGGGATGATTTTCCCATAGTTTAGATCCTCTGCAAGGAGAACAGGATTTATTTTTCTTTTGGGGGATTTGTTGGCAGGTTGGTGAAACCTGCATCTAACCTGAGGATTACAGAATGCTAGATTCCTCAACTGTACTGAGCTAAGTCACAAAAGAGTGAAAGAACCTATGGCAAAGGCTTTCAGCAATTCTTTGGAGAATTTGATGCTGGGGGTGGTGAGATGAGTTTGGGGTGAGGGGTAGGCTAGCATGATGGATGGGGAAAGTCCAAGAGGGTCTGATGGGAATGGACTAGGTTACCTAGATATGAATCCTTCCCTTTGCTAGAATTTCTGTGCTGTTAATGTAGGTAGGATAAGCATTTTATTTATTAAAGATCCCTACCTTCCAGGCCAGTTAAATTTGTAACTACATTTGGAGTCGATTCTAAACAAAACCATCTGAGAATTAAACCCTATACAGCTCTCAGTTGGTAATACTGCAGTCTGAAAATAAGAGGTAAATCTGAGATTAGATGCTGGAAGATTCACTTGCCTTTCAAGACATGGTCTGAGTGGTGTTCCTTCCCTTTGCCCCCCAGAAGACACATGCACTCGCCAAAGAAAGAGAGAGACAGAGAAAGAGGGAAAGGGAAAGGGAGAAAGCACCCTCAGTGAGACATAGTTATGTCACAATCCTTTCTCCATTCCTCCATCCTGTCAGGATTCTGGGCACCCATGCACATGTGCTTGGTGTATTTTTCAAACCACTAGAGCTAGGATTTGAACCACTCAGTCAGCCATGTGGGTTCCAGCTCCCTTAATCATTGGGCTAAGAGGCCAGCCTGATCTGAGTGTTTTTGATCCAGTAAATCAATGAATCAACATAGGCCTAGAACCTAGGTTACCAGTGACTTTCTGTGTAATAGAAAATCCATCTTCTCCCTAAGGTTTTGTCTATCAGGAAGATTACTATTGACCAATCTTTTTGTTGTTGTTGAAGAATTCAAACTATATTTATTCCTTATATATTGGAAAAATGGAAGCATGATTTCTTATAATTTTCCATAATTTACATTTGACAGCATCACATTGTATTTTGATAATTGTCAGATTTTATATATTGTATGATAGCAAATTTTGAGGTGCTCAAGTGTGAAATTTATTAGAATGCTGAGTCTTCAATCTCTAAACTATGTTTCTTTTTCTTCCTGCAATATAATTCAAAGTGTGATATTCTGATATTAGTCAATTCTTTGTTTTTAATTGCACAGGTGTTTGAGCATGGATGAAAAAGTTTAAAATATGTTTATAATAATTTATCTGTAATTACATTGTGCTTATCATCTGGGTATAAAAGTCAGAGTCAAAGATTAAGGCACCCACAGGTAACCATGACGATGACACATCTTTCATCATGACTCATGCATGTGCTCCAGTATAAGACCTACAACTGACACTCTCTTACCCAGCACTAACGTGCAAGGGTGTCCACTGGAAATCATTTCAGAATTGAGCCTAAGAGAATGAACATGGCCAGATAACAGCTTACACAAAAAAGGGTAGTGATAGTGTTTATAAACTAAATATATTCATTTCTTTTTGTGTGTGTCTGTGTGAGTTTTACTATAGGGCAAGTGTGCTCACCAGAGACAGATATCACCTCCCAGAGGAGATGGCCTTACAAGTCTCTTCTTTCTTTTTCTGCTCTGGAGATCTAGAGCACACATACACATGCATACGACATGACTTTCAAGCCTCAGGACTGGGAATTAAACCACAGTCAACCACATGGGACAGTGCCTTCACGATCACATCACCTGCTGGCCCCCATGTTTTCTTTCAAATAGTTACAGTTTCATTTTTATTGAGAAATAGTAGGGACTAATACTAGTTACGTATTTCATACTTGTTTGATTTGAAATGCCTGACTCTGGGCACAAGACACAATTAAAGCAGCAAACAGGTCTTCCTTCTTGGGGAACTTTTTGGAATCTAGGAACACAGCTGTGACTACATACAGATTCAGGAGTCTCCTTGAAACTAACAGGCCATTTTATCATCTCTTCATTGATGATCAAGCCTTGATCATGGGTGCTCCTGTAGACAAAATCTCCTACTTTAACCAACAGCCAACTGTCATTAGGAAATCTCACAAGGTTGTGGATATCATGCTGTATCATTTTTTTTTCATCAAGGGACACATTGTACCCCTGCAGCCTGACACAAAGCTTTTTTTCTGCAAAAACATCCACCCAGAGACTGTCCAAACTTGGACTGACACCACCCTTGTTATTGCTCCCAGTAACTAAGGATAACTGCCTTGGAACAACTGGTAAGATCCTTCCTTCTCCACTCCTATTTCTGATTTTTACCTTTAAAACCTGAGGACTGAAAGAGCTGGAGGAGCATGCTTTGTGACTACATGAAATATGCTCACTGGGCTGCAAGCTGGCTACAGTCCTTATATTTGGCTTAGAATAAACCTCATTTAATATTTTAGAATATGGTTTATTTTCCATTGTCAGGGCCCTATTCTGGGTTGTAGACCTCAGACTTGTATTCCTCATGTGATAGAAAGAGCCAGCTAGCTTTCTGACTTCTTATAAGGGTACCTTATGGACTCCACGTTTCTTTCCTAATTGCCTTGTAGAGGTCCTATCTCCAACACTGTCACACTGGAAGTAGTGTTTTAACATCTGAATTTTGAGGAGACACAAATATTCAGTGCACTGTAGAAGTCTACACCTAAGCCCCAGAACCTGTGAATATGTTCCCTCTTTGCAGATGTGATTAAATTAAGGGGTGGGCCTTTATAAATGAAAAAGGAGAGGAGACACAGAGTCGAAGGAGGTGTGAGGACAGAAGATGAGGTCAGAATAATGTGAGTTTGAAGATGGAAGGGGACCCATGAAAAAAAATGCAGGCAGCCTTAAGAATCTGCTAAAGATTTTACATATATTATCTTAATTACTCCTATGACATAGGTCTTCTTATTGCCTCCATTTTATAGAGTAAGAACTAGCGAATGAGGGTTGAGGACTATATTTCTTAGCATCTAAAATACCACCAAGTATAAGATGTACCACTATATATCACTAAGAAAAAAGAAAGACCCTGCCAGTTACATAATAGCATGTCATCAACATACAATATATATAACACCAACTCTAATTCTAATGTAAAAATCACCACATAAATAAAACTCAATTTTCTATGTGATGACTCTTACATTCAATGTAGAAAATTTAAATATCAAGTTCTTTGTAAATATTCTACTTCAAAAATTATCTGCTTGGAACCCTTGAAATTTTCTCTTTGTTATGAGCCCTTAAAGCTGTCTGTCTTGTATAGTAGCCACTAGCTATTACATAGCTAGGTATGTATGGCATATTTTTCTATGCAAAAATTCATCATGACTTTGCAGAAAATCCAATAGACTTTAAAGACTTAGTATGATGGAAAAAATAATGCTTAAGTATCTTTCTAGTAATTAATTTCTTATTGATTATATGCTGAAGTGATCATATTTCAGAGCTATTGTGTTAAATAATATATAACAATAAAATTAACTTTACATATTTCTTTTGACTTTCTTAATGTGGATTCTGAAGAATTTAAAATAATATATGTGGTTTATGTTATACAATTGGTCCTTAGTATTCCTGGGTCCTGCATCTTCAGATGCAGGGAAAATTTGATCTGTGGTAGGAGTGACTATATTTTTAATTCCAGAGGGCATGTGCATGTACATAGCATGCATGTGCACAAGTGCACACACAAGAGAGAAAATCCCCCAAAAGGGTCTGGTCATGCTGCGATCTTTTTGCCTCTAGTGCCTCATTCTGTCAGGATTCTAGGTATGCACATCCTCGGCATGCATATATATACCCAGTGTGTTTTTCTTTTCTTTTTCTCAGTAATTATTTACTTATTTATTATTATTTTTTAAATTTGCTATAGGACATGTATGCTCACCAGAAAGAGAGAAAGAGAAAGTGAGAAAGCAAGTCACCAGGTCTGGCACTCAAACCATAGTCAGTCATGTGTGAGTCCAGAGCCTCCAACAACCACGCCACTTGCTGGCCCCATCCCAATGTGTTTTACAAGCCACCAGGGCCTGGATTCAAACTCAGGTCAGCCAATGTGGGACCCAGTTAGCTCCCTCTGCACAGCACTTAACTGTTATAGAACCACCCTCAACTGATCGTCTTTTTGTCAGACAGTGCTGCCTTAAAGCACTGGGTAATCTATCTATTACACAGAAAAGCACAATTCTGGAATTACATAATTATCTGTGCCTCCCCCACCACATACACTTTTTTCCAAAGGTAAAAGGCTGACATAAAATCTACAAAATCTAGGGACCAGCAGTTGGCATAATGGCTATGTTGCTGGACTCCCATGTAGTTGACCGCGGTTCTAGTCCCAGACCCAGTGGCTTAAACTCACACCGGGCGCGTGTGCATGTGTGCCCAAGATCTCGAGAGGAGAATGGAGGAGAAGGGATTGCGGCATGGCCATCACCTCCTGGGGAGTGATTTCTCGCTTTCTTTCTCTCTGTCTCTCTTTGTCTTTCTTGCAAGCACACGTGCTCTATCTACAGCAAAAACCACTTCAAAAAAAAAAAAAAAACCCACAAAATCCAGGCAGGGTGAGGTGAGTAAGTGTGTGTGTTGCTGAAAGTGTAAAGAGTCATTAATGTTTTCATTTTGGAATATATACCTTTCTTATATTTTTGGTAAAATATACATGACAGTGATAGCCAATGGTGTGGTAATTAAGGTTGATGGATCCCACAGGGCTGATTTTCGACTCAGTGGCTTTGAAAACATACAGGGTAGGGAACCAGCAGTTAGCGTAATGGCTATGTCGCTGGACTCCCACGTAGTCGACCATGGTTCGCGTCCCGGACCCAGTGGCTTAAAACTCACGCGTGTGCGTGCGTGCCCAAGATCCTGAGAGGAGAATGGAGGAGAAGGGATTGCGGTGTGACCATCCACCCTGGGGGGTGGTTTCTCGCTTTCTGTCTCTATGTCTCTCTCTGTCTGTCTGGTGAGTGCACGCGCCCTATAGCGAAAACCTCTCCAAAAAAAAAAAAAAAAAGAAAACACACGGGGTATGTGTGTGTGCATACCCAGAATCCCATGAGAAGAATGGAGGGGAAGGATTATAGCATAGTCGTCTCCCCTGGTGTGTGCATGGAGGGGGTTGCTTTCTCACTTTCCCTCTCTGTCTCTGAAGAGTCCACATGCCCTAGCGCAAATTAAAGAATATTTAAATATTTTTATATGATAAAATTTAACATTTGAACCATTTTTTTATGTGTACAGTTCAGTGACATTAAGAACATTCATTCACAATTTTGGGCAACTTAACCGCTATCCATTTCCAGAAACTTTTTATCTTCCCAAACTGAAACTCTACTTATTCAATGATAGCTTTTTTTTTTTTCTTTTTAAAAATTTTTTATTATTATCATAATCTTGTTTATATTACATTGAATCACATGTAACTTTACAGCATATTGCACTTCTTTTTCCAGAAGGAATACCATTTATATCAGTCAATACAAAGACATTAAAATCCCTACCATCAGCATCCAATAGCTTTTCATTTTTTCCAGATTATTATTATTATTCCAATTATTATTTTTTTTTACTTTTTTTATTTCAATTTATTTATTTGCATTCATTCACTGAACATCATTACAGCATACAAAATGAGATTTTCCATCCAAAGTACACTATATATTGTCTCAATCAAGCACATCAACAAACATGTTATTGTCAGCAAATGATCTTTCATTTCTTGTCTTCTGTATGTTTTGCTTCCCCCACCCCCCATCCTTGATTCCCTATCTCCTACTCTCTCCCATCTCCCACTCTCCTCCCACACTGTCTCTGGTATCTATGTTTGCTTTCTATACTGTTTTCTCCTCACATTTTATTGTATCGCCAAAGACCCCAATCAATCCAAATACCCTCGTAGCAAACACAGGTGATACACACATTTCCATGAACACAAGTCTTACTTTACGCATCCTATATAGTAGCACCTAGCTGTGGCTACATATCCTACTGCAGTCATTGAATAGATATATATTTTTTTTCTGAAACTTTTCTTTTTGTAACTCAATTTACATTCCTTCCCTAAGCTTCATCACAGCATACAAAATGCAATCTCCCATCCAGTACACACTGCATAGTGACACAATCATGCACATTACAAAAAATTTTCCATTACTACTTCCTAGAATTACTTCCACCCCTCTTTCTGACCCTCTGTCCCTTCCCATCCTCCTCTCACACCCCCTCCGGTGTCTACAATTGTCCTTCATTCCCTTCCCACCCACATTGCATTGATCACACAATTTCCTACATAATCTAACTACTTTCAGTGGTGAGTTCACTCATTACTACTAAGAAAACCAGTTTTAACTTAACTCAAAGAAGTGCCAAGGAACTTTGCTTAAAGCCAGGAAACAAGTTAGGATTCTGTTCAAATGGTAGGTGTATGAACCTATCAGTCTCATGTACTTTTATCTTCTGTTCTGGTTCAATTTTCCTGATTAAATTCTGGGATATAATATTCAACTCCAGACTTGTCCCTATGATTAAGTTGGCCACTTTCATAGTTTTTGGACTCTTATTTCCATGTGTCTGTGTTTAATTTTCTTGATACAACACACCCTTGAGAACTTCTTGGAGATCTGGTCTGGTGCTGGTAAATTCTTTCAGGTTTTGTTTATCTGAGAATGTTCTTGTCTTTTCTTCCCACCTGAAAGATAATCTTGCCGGGTACAGTATTCTTGGCTGAAATTGCTTCTCTCGTAACACTTTGAATATATTTTCCCATTCTCTCCTTGCTTGCATTGTTTCCGATGAGAGATCTACTGTTAGCGTGATGGGATGTCCTTTGTAGGTAACTTGATGTTTCTCTCTTGCCAATCTTAGTATCTTGTCTTTGTCTGCGGTTTTGGTCAACCTGGCTATAATGTGTCTTGGAGAAGATCTTCTTGGGTTGATTTTATTTGGGGTCCTTTGTATTTCTTGGGACTGGATCTTCGAATGCCTCTCTAGGTTTGGAAAGTTTTCTTGCAGGATTTCATGGAATAGATTATCAATGCCCTTATGGGTCTCTTCACCTTCTGGAATGCCAATTATCCGGATATTTGGACGTTTGATGGTATCCAATACTTCTTGCATATCATTCTCAAATTTTTGGGCCATTTTCTCAGTCTTCGTGGTGGATTTTTCTAAGCCAGCCATTTTCTCTTCTACATCTGAGATTCTATTTTCTGAATGATCTAGTCTGCTTTTAATACTTTCAAGGGAGATTTTGACTTCTTGTATTATAGCCTTCATCTCTAGCAGTTCCGTTTGAGTCTTTTGTAAAGTGTGTAATTCCTCTTTTAGATCTTGCAAGAATTTCCTCATCTCCTGGAATTCGGCAACTTCTTTCTCCTTTCTCTTTAGCAGTTCATTATCTCTCTTTTCTTCCATCTCTGTTAGCTTCGACATTATGAATGCTCTAAATTCCTTATCAGACATTTCCATGACTTTCACCGAACTGCTTGTGGATGAAGGAGAGTTACTCTTTTCCCTTGGAGGGGAGGTATTTTCTCGTTTTCCCATATTTCTCGTGATCCGGCAGTGATTTCTTGTCATCTGATGGATGGTGTGTTTCTTTCAAATTCTTGAAGTTAAGCCTCAATGTTCAGGAGCAAGCAGACAGAGGTGTTCTAGAATCTGTTTGCTGTTCTGTTGTGATCGCACACTAGCTTTGCTTGCTGGAGGCTGAATTATGAGTAGAAAATCTTCATTTCTCCTGTCCCCTGAAATATCTAGTTCCCAGTTTCCATGTGGAATCTTCTGAAGGAAGGGCCCAACTCTCCTGCCACACTAGCTTTGCTTGCTGGAGGCTGAATTATGAGTAGAAAATCTTCATTTCTCCTGTCCCCTGAAATATCTAGTTCCCAGTATCCATGCGGAATCTTCTGAAGGAACAATGATAGCTTTCTATTCCCTTCTCCTCTCAGTCCCTGGAAACCAATACTCTACTTTTTGTTTCTATGAATCTGACCATTCTAGGTAGCTCAAGTAAGTAGAATCATACAGTGTACATCCTTCTGCGTCTGAGTTATTTCACTAGGCATAATGTTTTCGGTGTTCATGCATGTTGCAGCATCAGAATTTTATTCTCAAATGTTGAATTTTACTTCATTATATATGATACCTTTTGTTAATTTATTCATCTATTCATGGATGGAATGTGTCATTTTCTATTTACTATGCAGTTAGTAATTGTTTTACAGTACTTAGAGGGATTTAGCTTTGGTTTAATATCATATTCTTTTGTAGTTCTATTGGAAGGCAAATGGCATAGGACTTTAAATAAATTCCTTTTAATGAATTGTTCTTCTCAGAGCTATTTTTCAGTTTTACCATTTATAGGAGATTCAGGAGCACAAATTTGCTGCTATGATGTTAATAGATTTTGACAAGTTAGAAGAAACTTAGTTAACAAATGATTTGGCACCAGGTCAAGCATAGAAGACAGTCTTGTTGACAGGCTGAATTTAAAACCAGAATCCATTGTTACTTCTCTATAATATGTATCCAATGCCTCCTGCATCCAGTAGGAGTTTGGGGTAAATAGGCATCCTATGTGGTTACTTGGCTCTAGTGAATCTGAGTAGTAAACATACAAAAATAATAATAATAAAAAAACAGGAAGCAAAAATGCCTTCCTCGGGTAATATCTCTCTAGTGCCCTCTATTGACAAAGCTTAACACTCATCCAGCCAGCAAAAATAAATAATTTGAAGGACTGAGATTCATTTTCATAGAGAAGACAAAAAAGATGAACTTGGATTTAATAAATCTGTAACTGGCACAACTTGAATGGCAGAAAAAAGATCTGTATAACACATAGAGTGATAGGCTGAGCAATCCTACTCTCTCAGTGAGGGAAGGGAATTTGTTGAGAATAAAGGATGAAGGATCTAATGACGTGTGAAGTGGTTGTCTTTTGAAGACCCCAACAATGACTTTGTTTGCCATGTGGGATCCAGCCACCTTAACCTTCACGCCACCTGCGGGCGCCCCAACAATGACTTTGTAAACGGAAATGAATAAATAGAAAAACCCTGGCTGCTATAAGCAGAAGTGTTTAATAGTGTTACATAGTAGGTCATAGCGTCTATGTCTGTTGCCCAAGGAGTCAGATCATACATATTCTTTCAGCAGGTATCTTGTCAACAGCCAGAGTGCAGTAAGGCCAGCTCGTGTTCATGTAGCATACAGAGGTGCTGATAGAAAGACTAGACACCTAGGAACACTTTTCCCATAAAAAGGAAAAAGGAGCCATCTGATAATACAGCCTATAAAAGTCCTTCAGATGTTTCTGCATAGAAAATATAATGTTATTGTCTGTATTAGACCAGCCTAACTGCAGCTGGTATTGCAGTCATGAATGCAGCTGAGTGAGATGGTCAGCTAGCATCCTACTCAGGAAGCCCATACTCTAGAGTTAATCACTATACATACTTCTCTTACCCATGACCCAAACAATTGGCTAATAAAGTGAAAAATGAGTTTTATCTATAAAATTAAAAGAAGTTAATAAGTTTTAGTGTTAGGAATGTGACTCTTAACTGGTGAAATTAAAGGTAAAGTTTGTGGACTTGCCAAAATATTTTAAGTCCTCTCGCTACTGAGGGTATATGAGAATCCAGTGAGGTATAGAGATTGTGTCTTATAGATGGAGCCTAGGGCTTGATTCCAAATTGGTCTTATTACCAGTCATCAAAGACTACTTTTTTTTTCTCATGCTGACCTTAAGGGTAACAGAATCCTGCCTGTGGAATATTGTCACTCAAACTGTAATTGAAGATCCTACAACTGCTGGGGTCAGAGACTGTATTCTAACACAGGAGTCTGAGTGCTCACCATTGTGTGACATGCAGCTCTCTGTGCAACTTCGAGTTGAAGGATCCTCTTGGCAATGGGACACCCTTTAAGGAAAACTTTGCTACATATTCTGAGGGGCCACTTGCAAATTTAGGGAAGAAGAAATAAGAGCAGACTTATTGTTATGAGTATCTGAATTCTGGTTTTCTCTCTCTTAACAACCACTGTTTGATCTTAAGTAGTTCCTGTGGCATCTCTGGACCTATGAAGTTTTCTGATGTTAAGCTCAATTTTCTACAAGATCCTTTCTACTCTCACATTTGATGTCTGACCATGATGTGAAGGGGAAAATATTACCAATTATTAAATACAGAGTACAGCCGAAATAGATCTTACAGTCAAGGGATATCTGAACTCCTCCACTCAATCTTCTGCTTCAAAGAAAATGTAACAATAGTGATGGGTATGTTATATACTACTCCAAGATACAAAAGCACATGATGAAAGTAGTATCCAAAGATAACCCAATAGACTGAAAATTCTGGTTTTTTTTTTTTCTTCTCTATATAACAAATTACTGAGCAAGTCCTGTTTGAAGATCATCTATTATAAGCACCCTAGCTTCTTCAAATGTTCAACTCCTTACACAGTAACACTTGGCATTTTATGATTATTTAAGAATAATGTCACAGTTTGAAACTATCTTAGAAATTTAAGTGGTGCTTTTTCCTATGTTAATATAGAAAATCTAAAGGCATTTATTTCATCTGTAATTTTAAGTTCTATGCATTTTTGATTGCTGTATATGCTGTCTTCTCTTTTCTTGTTTCCAGAGACAAGAATTTAGGTTGTACATTAAAGTTTAAACAAAATGTGACTAAGCCCTTTTCCTATACTGTGCTGTGCTGGCTGCTTCAGGGAATTATGAAATATAGAAGACATTAACCTTTCCAGTCAATGCTGCTCTCTCTAGCTCTGGAGGCCGACTTGCATGTACTGTATAAACAGGACTCTCCTGCTTTCAGTTGTATGTAGCTAATGTTGAACATCAAGGAAAGGAAGGAGAATAGGACCAGGGATTTATTCACATTGCCATTACTTACAAGATTACCTCTAGCTGGCTGTATTCCTCAACCAGAATAGAACCCAGCCC
This sequence comes from Tupaia tana, assembly GCA_026018925.1. Taxonomy (NCBI): domain Eukaryota; kingdom Metazoa; phylum Chordata; class Mammalia; order Scandentia; family Tupaiidae; genus Tupaia; species Tupaia tana. Next base: position 38,539,089 of record JAKSZU010000023.1, on the reverse strand, counting down.
CATCATCCCCACTTCTAGTAAACTCTCCCTCCCTTTGTCCTTGTAGCTTAGGTGAGTAGAGAAGAAAATGATCCACTGGACTGTGCTGTTAGGAGATCTTAGTTAAATTTTGCCAGGGCACTTCTGTGGTACAATGGATGGGTGGACTCGGGAGGAGTGAGTGAGCAATGAGGAGGTGGGAAGAATAATCTTGGCTGTGAAAAGAAGAGAAATGTGGATGAGATCTAAGAGGAGCCATCTTGAGGATAGGTTTCTAGTTTTAGGCTGGGAGGCTTGAGAACGTTTATAGGCCAAGGGGAATTCGCACATAATTTGACTAATGATGGACCGAGAGAGCAGATCAAAAGAAGAGGAAGGGAGAAGCATTTGAAATGAACAGCTTGGGTTTCTAAGAAAGGAAGTCATGGGGGTGGGGCTACATAGCTACAGCCTTAAGGGTCTATGAGTAGGTGAGTTGATGGAGTTATTTTTGGGGAATTTCTATGCTTGTAGAATAGAACACTTGAGCCAAGGAGTTAGAGAGGGGGCTTTGAGGAAAGAGTGAAGTTTTAGCATCTAAAGAGAAGATGAGGAAGAACTGCCCAAGGACAAGCAAAAGGAAGTCATAATGATGTTGGAGCTTCAGCAGAGACTGCATGTTGTGATAGTCAGTGACTGCAGGCAGAAGGAAGGCTCTCCACCACATATTTGTGGAGAAATTTAACTGGGCTTAGCCCATCTGTGTGGGTTTTACTGGTGGTTGAGGAGGAACCATATGGAGTTGAGAATGCTGATGAGAATTAACAGTGGGCTCTGACATGATGAAGGAAAGTATGATCAGTAGAGTGTTGATAACTTCAGAAAAGAAGATAAGAATCTCAAAATAGGAGCTTTATATGGATTAAATGTATGAAACCTTATTAGGAACTGTGCAGGGGAGGTTTACGATTTTACCTTAACTAGAAGCTACAAAATTACTGCCCAGAATGGTGGTGTAAGACAGGAGACTTCTGTGGTAGAAACGAAGGACGTTATTCCTTGCAACAAAGCTTCAGATCATTTGCACTGATTCACTATTTCCTCCAAGTCCCATGAGGGCAACAGAAAGCCTGTGATAGATGCTTGCACACAAAATGGGTTGAGTTACAGGAGATGGACACTAGCCTTGGGGAGTCACCATTTTATAGTGAGTATAGTAAAGACAATAGCCTGCTCTTTTTCCAAGGGGAGATATTACCTCATCCCTCAAAATTACTTGCTACAAACATGACCTTGAGAAATGGTCTGGCTAGCAAGGTCAGAGCTTCACATTTTTGCCATATGTAAGAAGAACATGCAAGGGTGCTCAGGGCCATGGCAGGTTGCCGCATTCAAATAAGCATAGTGCCTGGTAAATAGTTGGTTTTCAATAAATATTAGCCATAATTGATGATCATGTTCATATTTATAATTAAGTTGAATGCTAGTTAAATTTGAGGATAGCTATATGAAGAAGTCAAAACTCCATAGTTAAGGGTATACATTATCTTACTAGTGATAAGAATTTGATATTAAGCTCCAGTAAAACAAAAATCCTGGTGTGGTTGACTTATTTGGAGGTAAAATAAGATGCAAAGAAAGTAAAAACTGGAAGTATAAATACATCTGTTACAGAAAATTACTCTTATTTATATTATGTGTGTATGAAACATGAAATTAGAGCACATAATGAAATATCTAAAGTAAAGCATAATGTAATCACATTTCTGTAATATAATGGATAAGTTTGAAGTACAAAGAAAAAAGTACAAATGTTGCTGAGAATTTTAATTTTATATCCTATTCCATTTTTCTAAAAATTTAAATGACAACTAGATATAGAGAACTAGTGAAAAAATATTCTAGACTGGCTCCAAAATCAAGGGAATCAACTACATTATTTCCCCAGGAAACTAAACCAAGATTTTTTTTAGGATCTAAACACACACACACACACACACACACACACACACACACACGGGAGGGCTAGCAGGTGTTGTAGTGGTTAAGACACTGGACTCCCAGGTTACCAACCTTAGTTCAAGTCCTGGACCTGGAAGCTTGAAACTCATGCTAGGCACGTGTGCATGTGTGCCCAAAATCCCAACAAGAGAATGGAGGAGAAGTGATTGAAGTGTGGCCATTCCCCCTGGGGGAGAAGGGTGATTTCTTATTTTCTGTCCCTCTGTCTCTCCAGGGAATGCACATGTCCTATAGCAAAAATCTCTCAAAAAACAAAACAAAAAAATGAAAAAAATCACACACGAGATTTAAAAAACGTTTTCTATCGACATATAATAATTGTACATATTTACAGGATACAGTGTGATGTTCTGAAACATTACATTGGGTAATGATCAAGTCATGGTAGTTGGCTAAGCCATCATCTTAACATTTACCATATTTTTGGTTGTGAAAACATTCAAAATACTCTCCTAGGTATTTAAAATATTCAATATATTATTGTTGTCTTTCACCTCTTTTCTGTGGATTTTCTCTCCAACTTCACAAAGATGACAGAGATTGTCTACCTTCTATTTTTATAAGCTTGTTCAGTCTGTACTTCATATCCTCTACTCTTTAATATCAAAAAGTTTGTGAGATTCAAAAGGCATTTCTAACCAGAGAGGAGTTTGGCTTATAATTGAATATTCAATGAAATCATTGTCCTTTATGTGCCCTGATATTAATCTTAATTGAGGAGTTCTTTTCTCAAGCCAACACTGGTTTGGGAGGGTACAGGAAATGCTTTCTTTAACACAGTGAGATTATTCCCTCTCCTACCCTCCCCCACCCCAAACAAATACTCAGTATCTTAAGCCCTACTGTGATCCATAATCACTGATCTAAAGTTATTTATTGTTCTAGCTAACAAAAAATTCACTATACTTCATTGAAAAAAATAATAAAAAGCACAAGAAAAAAAAGGATTGAGACTACTCCTACAAAAATGAGTTGAATTGTGGTGCAACTATCATCTTCAGTTTATAATTCTGGCTAGTAGGTTTTTGCCCAAGTGACTTTATTATAAATTAGCCAGGTAGGTCCACTTCCAGAATCCTGTTTGTGAAAGATTTTGGGTAGCTTTTTAAAATTCCAACTGGAGGGAACCAGCAGTTAGCGTAATGGCTATGTCGCTGGACTCCCACAGTCGACCGCGGTTCGTGTCCCGGACCCAGTGGCTTAAACTCACGCCGGGCGCGTGTGCGTGCGTGCCCAAGATCCCGAGAGGAGAACGGAGAAGGGATTGCGGCGTGGCCATCCCCTCTGGGGGGTGATTTCTCGCTTTCTGTCTCTGTCTGTCTGGCGAGTGCACGCGCCCTATAGCGAAAACCTCTCAAAAAAAAAAAAAAAAAATTCCAACTGGATTTGCTAGCTACACTGGGCACAGACTATTGGCATAGTTAAACCTCTTAGTCTAAAGGCCAAGAGGGCAATTTCATCAGGTTTATGTCCAAGGAAATCCCAGGTTCTAGAGAGCAGATGCAGTATATTTCCTTATATATTATTATGAGAATGAAGGGAAAAGAAAAGAGTTATTCAGGATATAAAACTTTTGACTAGTAGTAAAAATTCAGTGGTGGGACTTTCTATTCTTACGCACACACACAATAAAAAAGAGATTTATTTTTAAGACATTTCAACTTAGTATTAACCTTATACTAGTATCATTTGTTTATGTGAGGCTTTTTAAAATGCATAAAACTATCCGGTCATTTCTCTGAAGAACTCATTCAGATGGCAAGAACTCTTGTTAAGTAGCTTAATATCTTTAATTTGCCAGAGTAAACCAATTTGCTTATTGAGGAAAATTACTACACAAAACGAAAGAGTCTCCTCTGTACCACTCATGTTTTCCTGAATGTGATATGTTTCATAGAGTTAAAATAAAATATCTTAAGTCTCTATCCTTGTCTCAATTTAAATAATAACGATAAACCAATTTTACAAAACACTGTCCTCAACCAATAATATGCCAATCTCTAAAATTAAACTTGAAAGTAAAGGAAATTCTGGGGTTGAAGACCATCTTACTTAATTCATCTTCTCCCCTTCTCTCATATTCTAGACCTGTGTAAGATATGGGTGTTCATTCAAGTCATGTGCCTTTTGGAAAGAAGCCAATGAATCTTCTCCAGCCTGGGAGCCAGATGGCTAGACTAAGGACGGTGATACATTCAGAATACTCGCAGAGACATCTGGTCACCTCAGTCCAAGCTTCATTCCAAGTGTAAATGTGGCTTTTCCCCCCTTACCTTTGAGACGTGCTGTTTGAGAGCTGAGGGTACTCAATGAAATGCATTTTTATTGTCACATCTAATGAAACAGTTGGCCTGTCAACATTGTAGGAGCAAATTCATTCCTTCTACTGTACCAGAAAGCTAAGCCACCTGCTGGTTCAGTGGTAATAGCACCCTGTAACAAGTATGGATATAAGGAAAAATCAGATACTTGTTTCGTGTGCCTTGCTCTTGATCATGTTTTTGCCCTGTCCACAGGGAATCATAAATTCCAGCTCAGTAGTTGGCATTGTCTTCTTCCTGATAAGGAGTATCATTACACCTCACATGACTCTGGTATCCAGGCATTAGATATTTCTGTGCAAATGAGAAAACCCAAGCTGAACAATTTTTCCTAAAGATCTATTGTGAAATCTAGCCAAAAATTCAACAAGTAGGAATGATATCTGTTCATAACTGAGTTGGGTTATCTGAGGTGAAGCCGAGTACTAAAGCACTAAGTACAATCCATAAGAGAATAATCTGGGAGAATTTAGTATGTGTTCTGGTGCCTAAAATGCAGGATTAGCACTGAATAGAACAATCCAAAGTACTTCAGTAATATTTTAGCACTTGTTTAGGAGCAGCAAGTGGCAGTTAAAACTCAGGTCTCAGACAGAAATGGAAGATCTTGCTCTCTTTTCAATGCTGTGACCTTATATTGAATTTTATCTCTGAGCTTTAACAAATTAAGAATTGGTTAGGATAAATGATATGATCTTTCTCCACAGGACATTTGTCAATGTTTGGAGATAACTTCAATTTTCAGTTCTGGATAATGGGTGGTTCTCCTAGCATCCAGTGGGTAGAAGTTAGGGGCGTTGTTAAATATGCTACAATATACAAGTAGATCCCCCAAACAGACTTACCTGGGCTCAAATATCAATAGAGTTTGAGAAATCCCATCTAGGTTCCTCTTCCTGTGTCTCCTTGACATAGGGTTTCTGATAAATTATCTTTACTAAGAGTGAGTTTCCTGGGTAGGTAGCTGATTTGGGGAAGGCCAGGGAGGGACGGTTAGCAAGTGCATATTCAGGTGATAATATCAGTCCTTTATAGTTATTTAGGGACCTGGTTGTCAGTTTTCCCTGGCTTCATCTCCCAAATTGATAGAATTTAGAAGTTATTGTGGAATTTACAGAAGTATTTGTACCTATTCAAAAGGCTCCACTGAGTGTTTGGGTTATAACCATAAGCTTTAGACAGAGTAATATATTGAAGTCTTCTCAGTTTGTGGATTTACACAATCTCTTCTAGATTACTTCTTAAAAGGTTTGCTTAAATATGGGGATAAGCAGATGGTATAACGGTTATGTTGCTGGACTCCCACGTAGCTGATTATGTTTCGAGTCCCAGACCTAGCAGTTTAAAATTCATGCTGGTTGTGTTTGTGAGTGTGACCAAAATCCCAAGAGGAGATGGGACTGCAGCATGGCCATCCTCTCCTGGGGAGTGATTTCTCACTTTCTGTGTCTCTGTCCCTGGTAAGCGTACGTGCCCTATAGCCAAAATCTTGCAAGAAAAAAAAAGTTATGTTTAAATAGAAAGTATGTGATATTGTGCCTTGATTCTGCTACTAGAAGAACCTTGGGAAAAAACCGAATGTCATTTTTTTTTTTTCTTCGATCATCAACTATATGTGATTCTAAGCCCTGCCTTTAATGGATGTACTTAGATGCAATATAGTTAGAAACAATAAGATGGGATTATTCAGAAAATTGCCAGTAACAGATTTAAAGAGCTTAATATAGAAAAGACAACAGAAAGGAAGGGATCACAAACCCTTATGTATACATATGAAGAGGACATTTAATGCTGGGATTGCCAAGAGTGTTGGAGGACTCTACACATACTGGTCCTACATCTTCTATAAAAGCTCAACTTACCTTCTGGATATATACTCATTTACTCCCTTACTCCCACCCAAATGCACAGATCCAGACCCAAAGGAGTACACAGATGTCGGAAATAGTGTACCTGAATGGTAAAGTGGAGATGGCATTGTTTGAGTAACTTAAAGTATACTAGTACAGTTCTTTAACATATGGTAGTTCTTAACTACTAAGTTGTCAGGAAAGTCATGATGCATTTTTGCATAGGAAAACACAGAAAAATATATCATGACTTTCCCAACAACCTAATATTTTTGCGTCATGGATCTCTGAGAACCTAATAAAAAGCTATGAGCTATCTTCCAGAAACATGAACATAAGGACACAGGCACAATATTTTACATTTAATTGTAGGAGATTTATAGACACTTCTGAAAGAGAACTTTAAAGTTTCCATGTAAAAAAATCTGTGGGAAATATCCCAGCTGGACTGTATATGCTGACAAGACACTGCTACTCCACAAGCAGAGGTCACCTGGAAGGCTCAGGTTTGAGTATTGGCCAACCTGAAATGGAAAAAAAAAAAAAAAAAAAGGAAAAAACCAAGTGTCTGTTGCTCACTTGTAATTCTAGATACTCAAGAGGGTAAGGCAGAAGAATCATGACAAAGTAAGATTTTGTCAAAATAAAAAGTTCCTGGAAAATAAATTGTGATGTACTTTTATAATCATTCCATAACCAATCCACTGATATATGTGTATTTTCTTTTCTTTATTTTTTAAAGAGATTTTTGCTATAGCGCACTGTGCTGTCCAGACAGAGAGAAAAAAAAAGGTGAGAAATTACCGCCCAGGGGGATGGCCACACCACAATTCCTTCTCCTCCATTCTCCTCTTGCGATTTTAGGATGCATGCACACGCGCCTGGCATGAATTTTAAGCCACTGAGTCCGGGACTTGAACTGTGGTCAACTATGTGGGACTACACCAACATAACCATTACACCATCTGTTGGTCCCAATACATGTGTATTTTCAACAGGGATTACAATTCAAATGTCTGTGAGAGTGAAGTAAGAAATCTATAGGAGTGACTGAGGGAGGACATAGGGCAATAGAACAGGAAATGGAAAGGACTGTGGACCCGGTGAACTCATGCTCCTTGTAAAAGCACCTGCTGCTCATCTTAACCACCATTGGCATGCTTAGTATGGCCAGAATTTAGGTTTTACAGAAAGATAAAAATCAGGATTTTACTACATTTCTTGACTTTTAACAGACTATACAAACAAATAATACTCTGTTCTACAGCATTTTATCAGAAAAATGTCAAATATAGTGAAAACCCATGTCCATATCACCTAGTTCCTACAGGAAACATTTAGCTGTATTTGCTTTATCACACATCTATCCATTTATCCATCATCTCCAGTTCATCAGTCCATCTTAATTTTTCTTCTTTCAGTGTGTGGTATTGAACAGGAATTACCCTGGGATGACAGAGAAGTGGGTGAGGGCAGTAATGATTGAAGAGTTCGGAATTCCTTTTTAGTCCAGATCCAAATCAAGGAGTTATTCTTTCTGCTAAAGTTGTATGACAAAAACAATCCTCCCATGGTCAAGAGAAAATGCAGAAAGTTGAATGGAGGAACATAATAGGTCAGTAACTACTGATCAGATAACAAAGTATGCAGAATAAGGAGACAGAGAGGGATGAAGTTCTGAAGGACCACAAAACCATACAAGCTGCTACAATGGTAATTATTTGCAAATATTTTGCTGATCATGTTGGAGAGAAGCTAAGTCTTAAACAGCACAATAAATATACATAAAAAAAGCAAATGTGTATAATAATATACCAATTATATCTTCATGTATTGTGGCAAGCAGAGTGCTATGTGTTTTGATGCATTTTCATTCTTTAATGAAAAGGAAAATCAAGTTATGAGGCAGGCATAGATGAGGAAATTGAAGTTTTTAGATCTTTTATCTCCAAAATCACACTATTAGGAAGTGGTGGTAGATCTAAGATGACCTTGGTCTATCTTGTTTCAAACATAATCTCCTATTCACACAAGTATACTGTCAATCCTGCAGAACTTTTCAATATTGGAAACAAGAGTCTTGGTAACAGGCGATAACTAGGACCAGCTATTTGCAGGACCTGTTACAAAATGAAAATGTAAGATTTCTTGTTTCAAAATTAGTAAGAATTTCAAGCTAGCAGCAGCACAGCATTAAATAAAGTGTGGGGTCTTTCTATGCCTAGGGCTCTGTATGACTACATGGACCTCACTCACTGAAGCTTGATTTGGATATACCATCATAACATGGAACTGAGACCTACAGAAGGACATGTTCAGAACATGAACCAAACCAAAGAGGAGGAATGCAGTATAAACCATAATACAGAACATGTGACGACACCATCCTCAGCCTCTGTAGTAAGCCTGAACTAGGAATTTACATAGGAAACCCACTTCGTTGTAGTTTGCAGCAAATTCGTTACAGTCTAAAATGTATGTGAAACTTAAGGCCTGGTGTATTTTCAGTCTTTCTCAGCTTACTATTTCATAAAGTTCTCAAGTTAAACAATGACTCCAGTGTTGTTGTAAGCTCCCTAGAGTGAATCCCTTCTGACCACTGCTGTCAAGATTCTGGTGTTCCCATAACTGAAAACAGGTAAACTTCTCTGTCCCACCCCCACCCCTTCCTTGTCCCTTCTAAGATCCTGCTTTTGCCAGCCTTATGATTACAGTCCTAAAGGGTGCCATATGTGCCACATATGACATATTTAAGTCTCTGCAGCCTGCACAAACCCTCAATCACAGCCCCAGTTTGCTGAGATCAAAATCCATTTGGGTACAAGGAACTTAAGGACAGATGGGAAATCAGTAAGTTTTTTCACATGACGTGTGCAAATTAACACAACTCTCCCTAGGCAGAACGGTGAAGCTGTCAACTCTGTCTTCAGGCCACCTTTCTGCTGTCTATACACCCATGGGTCGTCCCTTTCTCCTTGGCATGAAGTCTCCTGATGGGATACTTGGTTTGGGTTCACCATTGCTCCTTCAGATTGACCCATTTCCTGTCAAGCCCAGATCTGACCCTTTTTCTTTTCTCAGTAAGTCTCAGCAGACTGTTCTCTTTCCCTTGGGGCTGTCCTATGTGATTGACTAGGAGGAAATGAATCTCCTGCATTAGTTTGGGGTAAGGCTAATGGCTAACATTAATTTGATGAATTGCTCTCACAGTTTAATGCCTTCATTCAGGGATGAGTAATGAGGGAACATTATTGTATACAGGCTGAGTCTTTACAAGAGATATTTCCAACAGAGGGGCTATCCTAGCTGTCTTTAACATGCAAGAACAATATTGTACTTTTCATCTAGAGAAAAAGTCCTCTGTGAAGCCAGTGAAGAAACAATGGGTGGTAAAGTATTTATTCACTATTAAATGAAAAACTTGAACTATATACTATTATTTATCAAATGTTGAAGTTAAAAAAGATAGTGAATACTTGTAATGCAAAATAGTTTTAATGTACTTTGTCACAGAAATTATCAAATTTATCAACTTTGGTTAATGGTAAAATAAGATCTCAAACTGTGGCCTTTTTAAGTTTCATGGTCCATAGTTAATTGCTTTATTTTGATAATCTTTCTAAAACATTTTATAATAGGTTACAATCCAAAAAGTGCCTCTTTAAAGGAAATTAATGAAAAAGACTCTGATAAGTACTCTTGAATATAGGTTTTTGGTAACTTTGAGATAATATTTCTGAACTTCCAGGATTTAAACAGAAAAATTGGACCATAGTAACACTGCAAACTCAACAGAAGAGAGATTAATTACATGAAACTGAACAGGTGAAAGAGAATTTAATGGCATTTCACTATAACATTACTGATTTTCTTCTATTCTTTGTTTTTCAGATTTAAGGATTTTTGTTTTCTTATGTGCTGTTGATAGCTTCAACAATTTGTTATATATATATATATATATATATACATATATGTATATATGTATATATATATATGTGTGTGTGTGTGTATATATATATGTATGTATATGTATGTATGTATATATATGTATATATATGTATATGTGTATACATATATACATATATATATATACATACACACACACATATATTTTGAAAACGGAATTGAAACATAAACTTTTCTCCCTTCCTGACCCCTCTGGAATTGAAAAGTATTTGTGAGTATTCTTATTTGTGGCAGTATGGTTATTTGCACAAGTTCAATAATACCTGTTGCCTTGCATCAGAAATTGGAAACACTGGTTATTGTCAGGGATTTGACTGGAATGTCATATCTGGAGATATGACTAGAGAGCTAAGGAACTAAGGTTGATCTCAAGAAAGCCAACAGAAGGTCTTGGAAAGGTTGCGTGGTACCATAAACATTTCTGCCTGGCAGGTAGGTAAAGAATGTTACTTCCTGACAGACCCCAAAACTTCATGCACTGTCAGTTCAAAGAGAGCAAGTCGGTGCTCATCTTTCCATCTCTAATGCTTGGGAAAAGACCTGGTAATAAGGAGGGGCTCAAGAAATACTTACAGATTAAATAATGTTGAGATTATAATTGATTTTGATTTTTGCCTTTGTGCCTCCTCATATTTTTCCAATTATGATGACCATGTAATATTTTATAATTAAAAAAAAATTTTAAAAACTTTTGCTCTCCATTTGAGCCTGCAGCTGTTCTCTGCAGAGCCTGCTGCCTTTGGCTGTGATTCCTCTATGCTACTGTTCTAGGCTAGTTTGTGCCATGGAACATGATTATGTTGCATTGTCTGAAATTACTTCCCTGATTGTATATTCATCACTGTCCATCACCTTTGGTTGTTTGCCACAAAGTAGGTGATGTGGAAGCCAGCTGTTCTCTCTCTCCTGCCCTCAAGGGTACAGCCTGGTAGATTTTACATCCCAGAAAATGTTCCTTGTACAAAGCAACACATCAAGCCTGTCTTCCAGCTAATGACAAGATAGTAGAATTTTGCTGTATGCAAACCTTGTCTGCTGTAGTGTCTGACGATGTATCTTTTGGCATAAAGCCCTCATACTTCATTTTACTCCCCCATTAACAAGAGAATTGTAATTGTTATGACTTTTCCTGTTGAGTCAACCCTAGGCTGTTTCAGAAAATTATTGAGTGATTTCATGGTTTCAGCTTGAGATTCAAATTCTTACTTTCTTTGTACAAAATGACAGCATAAATGCAATGATGGCTGCAGCTAAGTAAGAGTACTTTCCCCATATGGTGCTTCAGGTGGCATTTAAGATATTTTTAAGACTTCTGTAGGCAAGTTAAAAAAATCTTGTCAGTCTGCAAACATTTTACCAACCTCCACAAAATTCACACACAAGGCAGTGTTACCGGATAATTTGTCATTTCAAATCCTCTTTGGAATAGGTTGAAGAATAAATAAATATGGATGATGCATCACAAGAGAATGAGTCCCTTCAATCTGAAGAGTTAGCATTTAATAGTGAAGAAATACCTACTCTGGGAATCTGAGTAAGTATTTTTAATTGTTATTAAAGTTGACTTTTTCATGGCTTGATTTATCTTTTCTTAGGCTATGAACTGAAGTTAGGTGATGACGTTGACATTGCAGTACAAAGCCTTGTTTTCAGTGTCTGAGATCCTTGGACATGTTGCAGAGATTGGCACTTTGATGGCATTGAGTATTTTCAGGAATTTAGGGATGATGAGTAGCTATTGATTGCTAGAACAGCATCTATATAAGGACAAATGTGGCAGAAGGCAGGTTGCATTTATCCGGCGTTGAGATGCAAAGCTGATTACACAGCCAAGGGCAAATGAGGTGGAAACATCTTGGAGATTAGGTTTGCTCCCAGTGTCCTACATTTCAGAGAAATGTAATCATTGGTTTCATGTTTAATGTTTCCCATCAATGGCCTTTCCCTCCCATAGATTGTTTTGATTATTTTGAAATAAATGCACAATCTCTTACAGACTGTTGCACGTATAAATTTAGCTCAGAATGAAGAACATTAACATTAGTGATCCTGCGGTAGGCACTTTGGGGTAACTGTCATCCCAGTCAGTGACAGATTGGGAAACTGAGGTCTGGACTAGTTAAGGTGATTTGGGCGAGGCCATATAAGTAGTTAGTGGAATAAGACACTGAGCCCTTTCTAGAATTTTTTGATACACTGTCGTTACTGTCAGAGCAAAGTCATTCTCTGTGAGAAAGCCAAGTCCACTTCCCAGGGAGTGCTCATTGGGATGCTTTGTAAAAAAGTACTAAATGATTTCTTTGATGTCCATGCACCGATTCTATGGTTATACAGAATTCTCTTCCCTGACTTCAATCCTTTGGTAAAAGAAACTCCTTATTCCTGGCTGATCACATAATGGGAAGAAGGGCTCCTGAAGGAGGAATCCTGGTAGAAGACATCCAGATGATGTCATCTGTTACATATCACTTCTTAACAACCCCCGTGCCCCTTCTCCTTCCACACACACCACAACTGGGGTCCTTTCAAATGGAACTACCAGTGTTTATGTTCTTTTCTCTGTACCTTGTTTTTCTGCTTCTTTTTGACCACCTCTTCTGATTTTCTAGGTCACACATGGAAATCATTCACCCACCTCGGGAAAGGATAGTAATGCAACTAAACAAAATAGATTACTTACAATATGCAAGATATTGTGTAAATGAAAAAGTAAACCATTGACAATACCTTCCCTCAAGTTGCTTTGAACAGGGAGGGGAGGGTATAAATATGTGTGCAGCTTTTTATGAAGGACAATGGGTCAACAGAAGTATGAAAAACATGCTACAGAAGCACAAAATGGAAATTAACTCTGACAGGGAATGAGGGAAGGCTTCATAGAGGAAGTGGCATTTGAGTTGGAGCTTAATGGTAAGAAGATCTATTTACTCATTCTTTGAAAAGAAGCACTTAGTGGTTAAACTGATATCCATCACTTTTATTGACTATACAAGGTCATAGTAGGAGCACTGGAAGCTTCAGCTATACTACTGGATATATCTGAGTCCAAAGCCTGGCTTAAGCTTATCTTTCTTCCCTTCTCTAGGAAAGGGATGGTTTAATATTTTGAAAGGAGTTTGAGAATTAGTTTACAGATGTTCCCATCCTTATCCCTCCCCCACCTTCTCCAGCCCAGGTGCAGGAGCATGCCTCTTCGGGCAGTAAGCTACTGGGGTTATTATATGTGTCTGACACATAGTCCTCAAGCTTTAGTGCATAGGAATCACCTGAAATAGTCTATTAATAAAAGCAGATTCTGGTTCAGTAGGTCTGGAGTGGACTTGAGATTCTGCATTTCCAACAACAAGCAGGTGTGGTCACTCCTTCTGGTCTTCTGACTACACATTGTAGTGAATGTCACTAACTCATTTTACTAGAAGTGAAATAAGAGGCAAAGAAGTTTGAGAATGGATGGGGATTACATGAAATCCCTCTAACTACCACTTGAGGCTTAAAAAGAGCACATTAAATCCCAGGTAGGTAGGAATCAATATTTCTATTTTCTTGGTTCCCTTTAGAAACTAGGGTACTTGGATAATGGACCAAATAGTGTATTTTTAGACTCAAAGGTATTATATATTGCATGTATTTCAGAGAGGAATGAATTTCTGTGGGAATTATTGGAGATTTCTTTTTTCCCTTGGGAAAGCAGAATGGTCTACTACAAAAATGTGTGTCTCCTGGTCAGAAGGATTTGGAATTAAGAATTTTTATCAAATGTGCAAACTTGAGTGAATTATAATCTCCTCTGGTCTGTTTCCTCATCTGTGAAGATTATGTAGACTAGTGATTACATTGACAAAGTGATCTCTTCAAGTCTGATCCAGATGAGATGTCCTCAACTAACTGTACTTCACTAAGGTCAGGAAATGGGTTTTATTAAATTATATATCCTTAGAATCTAATACAACATCTAACATATATCAGGCATTTAGTAATTGTTTATTAAACTAGAAACATGTAAATATCTATCCCACTAATCCTTTATATTATGTATACCTTTATATATAAAGTATATCTTTATATTGACCTGTAAACTTTAAATTATTTATATTTTGTCTTTGTAAATATACTCTTTCAGAAAATATTTTTCTTCTTTCTCTTCAAATCATTTCCTTCCTTCCCCTTCCCCCCTTTTGAGTTTAGGGCAGATACATATTTCTGGATTGGATTAATATCAGAACAGGATTTAGGAATCTCTTCAGAAAACTGTTGAAATGATGCTGGGCTAAGAATTTGGGTTTTTAGGACTCAATTCTGACAGCCATAATATTTTGTTCATGTGCTTGAAAAAATTCCTAAATCACTTAAAATCTAGTTAGACTCAAGGATTGAAAAGAAAGTATTATTTTCCCATCACTATCAAATCACATTTCCCTTCCATGAGCAAAGCTGAATTACAATTGCTCCTAACACATTTCAGAGGTGAGGCTTCACTCTTAGAAGTGCTTCTGAAGCTGCAGTTTCAAGAAGTTGGTAGTGTGAGATCTGGGTCTCTCTGGGGCAGTTTTTTTAAGCAAAAAGAAAAAGCTCTAAAGAAGTAAGAGCTGTGTAAATGCTTCTTATTCTTCTAATTAATGATTATGAGTTTTAAACAGAAGTAGTAACCCTAGTTTGACTTTACTTCTAACCATTATGTGACAGAGGGACAATGACTTGATCTCTGAGAGCCTCAGTTTCCTTAACTCTAAGTGGAAGTTATACAGGATAAGGTAAAACAGATAGTGTATATAAAGTGCCTCTCAGTGTATGGTTAATGTTATGAGTAAGAATAACTCACAAAACAAATATGTTAGAATAAATTATTCTAGAACAATTGTAGAAATAAACTATTATTTCTAGAAAAAATTTTGAGGGAAAGATATCACTTTAAAATACCTTCCTTTTTTCACATTTATTATTTGAAAACAGAATCTATTCAGGATAAAATTCTATTTTTAAGTACCCAAATAGATATATTTAATGTTTATCAGGGAACAGATTAAAAGTAATGCCCTTTCCTGCCCACCTACTTGGAAAAGATCTCACTGTCATCGAAATCACCCAATTTCAATGTTTCTAAGGCCTCAAATCCTCTTTTGAAAGGTTTCAAGGTAGTTCGTTTTAGTAGTGAGTAGACACTTCATTGTGGCAAAACAGTTTACCTTGATGTATTCCAATTCACCAGCACGGAAACAGTGGCAACAAGATCTTGGACTCCGGTTTTCAAACAAGCTCCTTCTGTGAGGCCCAGGCCTCTTGACGTCCGCTGGACTCGGTCTTTCTGAGTCAAGGCCTTTGCTCATTTTACTGCCTTAAACTTATGTAGCTTTTAACTCAAAATAGTGGAAGCACAATATTTTGCCTTCTACTCAGCAGTTCTGGTTAATGAGGGGGAAGCATGGCTAGGTGGGCAGGAGTTCGGCAGGGAGGAAGCCTAACATGTTTTAGTTTTACGCGCGGCTTCCACCTCCCCGTTGCTCCTTACAGCCCTGAGGACTGAGCGAGCACGCAGGCTGCGGCGCTGGGGAAGGGGAGGCTGAGCAGACCACTGGAGCGGAGAGCCCCGCTAAGTCTCTGAGGTGTGGGAACTCGGGAATCTCGGAGCCGCTCCCTCCCCCCAACGCCGGGAGCCTCCCTCTGGAGTGCGCGCTGAGAGACTGCACGACGCCATGGATTGCCCTTACTGTCCACCTGAGACTTAGCCTAGCGACCACCGCCTCCACCCCAGCAGCAGACCTGGCCGTGCCCCTTGACCTTACTGCGCCCCTTCAGCCTCAGCGGCTCGGCTATTGATTGGGTGCCGGCTCCCGCCCCGCATTGTAATGTTGCCATTGGCCGTGAGCCTTGCCGATCAGCCCACAGCTCTCCGCCCCTAAACAGTCTGTCAGGCCAGCGCGTGCTGAGGAGGCGGGGCCTCTAACCGGGGGCGGGGCAGAGGCGGGGCTTCGGCGGAGGTCCGCGCAGCAGCAGCTTCGGGCTCTGGCTCTGGACTGGAGCGCAGCATCCTCGCTGCAGCCGCTAAGGCTGCTGCACCTGGACAGGTAAAGAGAGCCTTGTCTGTCCTGCTGGCTGTCTGCCCCGCCTCTTCTTCCTGACCAAAGACTGCCCGCTCCGCCTCCCCCGGCTTCAGGGATCTCAGAATAAGGCGTGAAATCTGCTTTGCCCTCCTACCTTATCTCCCTTCCCTCTGTGTCCGTTCCTCCAGCTTCCTAACCAAGCTGCTCCGAAGTGCGTTGGTGGGCCCCGCGGGTCGCCTCAACGCTCTTCCTACAGAACTGCCGTTAACTCTCAAATCCCAGCCCTCTTGACTCTTCAGTACAGTTTCATTCCCAGCTTGGCACAGGAAAGGTGGAAGGGTGGAAGAGCAGGGGAGGGAGGGATGCGAGACTTTATTTTGAAGCTGGCTGTGTTTAGCTTGAGGGGGGAGCACTGCAGTTGCTGTTGGATTGGGAACAGAAGCTGCTTCATGATTATCTTTGGCAATGACTAGGAGAATATCTCTTGCTGCTTGTATTTATAGGTGACATTCACCATCATCACCCTTTTCCTCTTCACCATCACCCTCATCATCGTCAACACCACCACCATGAACAGCATCTCTTTCTCCATCAAAGCTCTTCAAGTTATGTAAAGGCAGACTTTCAGGCATGTAAGTGCTGATCCCTCAACCTCAAATAACAGTCATTGCCCTTGCCTCCCTTATTCCAGAGACAACCCCTCATTCAATTCAAGGACAAGCAGCTGAGCAGAGCATGAGTAGGGGTGGAGAGCAGTTGTAGTAGAGATTACCTAAAGGTAACCCTTTATTTGAATCACCCACATTTCTGGTTGTTGACTCCTAGAGTTTGACGTTAGTATTCACACACTGCTGATGGTTGATTGCAGAGTCTGGGGTACATACCTGTGCAATATGGGTTCAACCATGGAGAGGTGAACATCCAGGCCCAACCTTTAGGAGGATCAAGTCAAGTAGCAGAGTAGCTGACGGTGGTTCCAGTTGTAGGGAAACATGTTTTATATCCATGTTTGCATAGGGGGTAAGTGTCAATATGTGCTATGCCACTTTGGGGCATCTAAGTTCTCAGGAGGAAGAATTATGTTCTGTTGTCTGTGCCAAATAGCATCTTATAGGCACACCACTGGGATTCAACAGCCATTGCTCATCTGTCTCTAGAATTTATTGCAAGATCTCTTGACTCTCAGACTTAGTAACCCCGTCTTGGGAAGAAAGAAACAGTAAAACTAAGTATTATGTTCCAGTTTAACTGTAATTTCATTAGATATTCCTTTAAAAGTGTTATAAAAGTTCCAGGTCTTCTTGATTAGAGATATCTAAACTTTAATCTCCTTTCTCTCAACTGTGTTAGAATCAGACAGGTACCAGGACCAATGAATAAAATGCCTTTAGATACTGTAGGAACTAAGGAGTAGTTACCTCCCTGGAGGAAAACAATGGATAAAAATTGAGAGACAATATATTATATCATAATGATTAAACTCATAAACCTGTTCAACAGAGATTCAAATCCTGGCCCAGTCACTTGCCAGATGAGTGATTTTGCCAAGTTGCTTATCCTCTTGAACTATAGTTTCTCATTTGTAAAATAGAGATAGTATTACCTGCTTCATAAGAGAAGTTGGAAGGATTAAGTGATATAATAAAGGTAAAATACCTAGTAGTTCCTAACATGTAAGTGAGAAATTAATGGTAACTGCAATCAATAATATAAGCCAAAAAGGATAGTAATGGCCAGTGCTCTGTCCCTAAAAAGTATGCATTCTCGGAAACCAGCAGTTAGCATAATGGCTATGTCACTGGACTCCCACGTAGTCGACCACGGTTCGCGTTCCGGACCCGGTAGCTTAAAACTCACGCCGGGCGCGTGTGCGTGCGTGCCCAAGATCCCGAGAGGAGAATGGAGGAGAAGGAACTGCGGCGTGACCATCCCCCCTGGGGGGTGATTTCTCGCTTTCTGTCTCTATGTCTTTCTCTGTCTGTCTGGCGAGCGCACGTGCCCTATACCGAAAACCTCTCCAAAAAAAAAGTATGCATTCTCTGTCATTGTCTTTATTCATCCTTTTTAGGACTCAATCTGATGCTAATGGAGGGTAGGAATTTTGTAGGTTCCTCATAAGACTTAGAGGGATGCCACTGATTGAAGCCACTCCTGTTTGGACATTTTTCTTACCAGCCTGTACAAGTGCTAGGAAGCTCTCAGTGAAGCTACATTAAAGATGTAGCTTTAGAGAAGGTTTTGGGGCCTCTGGACCTGTCTTAAGCTGTTCCTTTCTCACTGGCTACTCAGTGCACTGACTTGGTAAATTGTCATTTTTACAGAATCACTGGTGAATACATTGGCTTCTTCCCAAGAGAAACAAAACTGCTTTTCTTCAAATGTCCCTGGGAATTTAAGAAACTCTAACTTGCCAGATGGAAGATCTTGTCTTTTATAAGATTTTTCTTTTCTAAGAATACTATATTTCTTCTTGCCTGTGTTGAAAACAGCAGGCAATTACTGAATATCTATGTGGTTCACTTTCTTCATTTAGAAAGAGAGGTTAAGAATTCTGTTTACTCTTCGGACATACTTTTAAATTTAGAGTATATTGTTGATTATATTATACTAGTTAGGGTCCTTTCCTAACTAATTGGACTTTGTATTGGATAGAAATTCAGAGGAAAGAATCTTAAGCAAAATAAGCATTTTAGGCTTACATAATTGAGCCATAACCAGATTCTAATATCTTGGTAGAAGACTAATTTACCCCCATGTAAGTCCTGAGATTCAGATACTTTTGAGGTTGGTAGCTTGTTTTCTGTTTCTTTGTCTCTGTGCATTTCTTTTGGTTCTTTCAATTCTGCTCTTCTTTTTCTGTCAAGAGCCCTGTCTTCTCAGTACCATGTTCATATCCTTCTAGCTTGGTAATACTCCTAGCTCTATATCAGGTCTTTTTTCCTCTCAGCTCTGAAGTGGGAAAATCCCAGGGAAGGATTGTGATTGATGAGGCCTTCCTTGTTAGCAGTTGTAACCCTGCCTAGACTAAATGCTTTGGCCAAGGGAATGGGGGCCATAGGTCATCAGATCATCTGAGGGTGAATCTAATATCTTGGTCTCCCTCCCTCTCCAGACATAAAACTGGTGGAGCTGTCCCCAAAGGATGGAGAGTGGGAACAGACTGGAATGTGATGTGATGATGATAAACTTTCCTGATATAGGATTGAGAAATGCTTTTTTCCTACCTCACATACTATACCTCAAAATCTAGTTTTATGTTAAAGATTTGGACTCATACATATCATCCGGGGCTGAGGTATGTTTTAAATAATCTTGACATTAGTGGTTTCTTATCAAAACTTCATTTGTGTACATGCAAAAATTAATCAGAATTATTTAATAGCATGCAGTGATTCCACTGTTGGTAGTTTGATTTTGCTTGGGAGTTATTCATGATCTCTTATTTGGGCCTAGTTTTAACTATGGCCATTAATTTTAGATGTACATAGTCTCTGTCTTAAAAATCAGGTTACTACTCATTAGATCCCAGCCTGTGTGTTGACAGAGTTATAGCTGTTAATCTGATTTGCTTGATCTTGCAGAGATGCTAAGCCACAGGAATTGTATTCTCATGCAGCAAATATGAGCATGTACTAACCGGCTGGTCTTAAGAAGGAATTGAAACATTCCTGTGTTTAGCATCTGTGCTGGAGAAGTGCTGACAAAACAGCCATCTACATACTCTGTGAGATGATAACTACTTAAGTGGGAAGATGTAAGAAAGCTATGAGCCTCCTTACCTTGTCAATGTATTAAAGCAAGGAATGGTCTGGGAATGGACCATTCTCTCCTAGTTAAGTTTCTTAAGACTTCTGACTAAGAGTAAAAACTGGCCCAGAGTAATTGGAATTTCTATATTTCTTTAGGCTTTAAAAATATAATGCCTTAGCATGAAAGGGAGTGGAGGAGGGGAAAGAGAGTTAGTCCTTTCTTTAGACCTTCTTAACTCATCATTTCCCTATAATGACCTGGACTTCTATAATTCACTCCTTCAGGAAACAAGCTACTAGCTGTATTGTTTGGTTTTCTTTTTGTTTGTTTATTTGCTTTGAACCAATATACCCTCCTTTTCTTATTTTAATCAAAACTGACTTGTTCTACATTTATCTTATTAGGTTAGCTATGACTATTTGTCCTTTCTACTGTGTCATACATCATTGTTAAAGACCAACACCTTTCAAATTAAATACTTTTTTTACGTTGGCCTTTCAAGTAACAGGCTATTGAGGGAAATATTTTGGAGGCAGGCAGGACTTTTTAACATTGATGTTGGTCATCAGCATTGGGACATTAATTGAAAAGTAACAGGCACAGACAGAAGACTGACTAGGGAGGGTAGATAAGGCTGTAAAAGCAGACAGGAAACACTATTATGTTGCTCCCATCAGGGTCCTAATACGAGCTTCCTGCTGTAGGCTGTCCCTGTCTCAATAGGAGCGTTGTAGTGCATGCCTTTGTGAAGGAAGCACAGGGAAAATGGTATGACTTGAGGACCAGTAATTTAGATATCCACCAAACAGAGCAGTGCTTGGTTAGACACTCTTAGAAATGGTTGTTCTGTTTTTACCCGTATGAGTATCTGTTCACATTCATCCAGGCTCAGATGCTTTTCCAGTGATATCCCTTTTAAAAAATGGAGGGGAACCAGCAGTTAGCGTAATGGCCATGTCGCTGGACTCCCATGTAGTCGACCGTGGTTCGAGTCCCGGACCTGGTGGCTTAAACTCACGCTGGGCACATGTGCGTGTGTGCCCAAGATCCCAAGAGGAGAATGGAGGAAAAGGGATTGCGGCGTGGCCATCCCCCCAGGAGGTGATTTCTTGCTTTCTGTCTCTCTGTCTTTCTGGCAAGTGCACGCACCCTATAGCAAAAACACAAAAAACAAAAACCAAAAACAAAAAAACCAAACTCTCCCCCCCCCAAAAAAAAACCCCTCATACTGGGGGGGGGGGGCAGCAGTTGGCATGGTGGTTAAAGGCACTAATTCTTACATGGCCGACCATGGTTCGAGTCCCAGACCTGGTGGCTTGATTTCTCATTTTCTCTTTCTCTCTCTCTCACTCCATCTCTGGTCAAATTAAAAGACAAACAAATAAGAAAATAAAGTTAAATAAAAAATAATTCTTAAAAACCCAAAACAAAAACTCGTGCTGGGTGTGTGTGTGTAAATGCCCAAAATCCCGAGATGAGAATGAAGGAGAAGTGATTGTGGTCTGGCCATCCCCCTGGGGGATGATTGCTCACTTTCTGTTTTTAGTTTTTCTGTATCTTTGTCTCTCTCTGTGAGTATACAAGCCCTATAGAAAAAAATCTCTCTTAAAAAAAAAATGGAAGGGAGCCAGCCCACGCCATGGTGGTTAAAGCACTGGATCCCACTTGGCCAACTGTGTAATTTGAGTCCCAGACCTGGTAGCTTGAGAAGCATGCCAGGTGTACGTGCATGCATGCCCTAAATCCTGAAAGGTGGAAGAGACTGAGAAGGTATTGCTGAGTAGCCATTCTCCATGGGGGTGGAGGGGTATGCTTTCTAACTCTCCCACCCCCTCTAGTGAGCACCTTCTGGCAAACTTTAAAAAAAAAAAAATAAAAAGGAAGGAAAAATGCAGATGTTTCAGAAAGAATGAGAACTTGTTTAGGTATTAGAAGGGTCTTCCTTGGTTATTTACTTA
Source organism: Tupaia tana (assembly GCA_026018925.1). Lineage (NCBI taxonomy): Eukaryota > Metazoa > Chordata > Mammalia > Scandentia > Tupaiidae > Tupaia > Tupaia tana. Next base: position 38,517,226 of record JAKSZU010000023.1, on the reverse strand, counting down.
CCATGGTAATTTGGGGGAACCATAAGGCTTCCCAAACCTTGATGTTTGCACAAGTGAAATTAAAACAACATGATCTGAATGAATTACATTCTCTGTGTAGATGGGAGAAAATCCATCTGAGCAGCGCAAAGAAGACCAGGGTACTGTCTCATGTGCTCCCAGAGCTCTTCTTTAGAATCCCAAGATGGGCCAGCCTAAGGTGTGGTAGTTAAGGTCTTGGACCCAGTGGCTTGAAAAACATGTTGGCTGCATGTGCATGCATGGTTAAAAATCCTGAAAGACATGGAGGAGAAGGAATTGAACCCATGTCCCATGGGTTGGTGCTTTCTTGCTTTCCTTCTCTCTACTCTGTCCCTGTCTCTCTCCAGTGAGCACATGTGCCCACTGCCAAATTTAAAAATAAAAATAAAGAAGACAAAGAAACTCAAGAAGCTTTTCCAGGGTCTCAGTTCCTCCAAGTACTAAAGAGTAGGTCTTCTGCCCTTTGTGTAAGGATTGCTGAGCTAGGTTGGGGAAAGTAGTTTGGAATAATTACTGTTACAGTGTTTAATGATCTTTCTCTCTGTGAGAATTACAACTCAGCAAATATTGCTATGTTTAAGTGTCTTTCTTCCCTGAAAAAGCAGTAATTAAAATCAGTGTCACCAATTTCTAGAAGTGCATTGTTGTTTTAATTTCTTCACTGAAAGCACCTCCCACGGTCTTAGCCCTATGCATAACAATAAAGCTGATTTTTTACCTTTACACTAGACAGTCCATGTAATTTGTTGTTCTTTTGTAAGAAAATTACCCATGGGGCTGGTAAGTGGCATGGTGATTAAGGGCACAGGACTCTCACTTCGCCGACCGAGGTTCAAGTCCTGGACTTGATGACTTGCTTTCTTACTTTCCCTCTCTCTCTGTCCCTCTCTGGTCAAATTAAAATAAGTAAATAAATAAGGTTAAATAAAATAAGTCTTAAGAAAAGAAAAAGAAAAATATCCTTAAAGTCTGTTCCCACGGCAGGCAGAGAACAAACTCTATGTTGCATCTACATCGATCCTGGACTTAATATAGAAGACTTAAATTCCTTCCTTAGTGTACCTAATATGCAGGTCTCTCTGTACAGTAGGTAGATGGTGCTATACTGCTTATTTTGATGATGACATGAGGGCTCACAGAGGTTCATGCGTTTGCTTAAGGGTAGAGCTCTAAATGGAATCTGGGTAGTTTTACCTGCTGGGCTTGTATTCTGCTTTATATCTATGCCCTAGTAAGCCACAGAGAACATTCCTGCTCTTAATTTTTTAAAACCTTTTAAAGCAAGATAAACCATAAGTGTAGTGCACTATTCTGGGTATGGATCTAGTGAAAAGCAAGAATTGCTTTTTATAGGCATTAAAATTATTATCCTTTCTCTTTTTAGATGAAGACAGCCACTTCAGAAAATTTTCTAAGCTTAAATCACATTTGGAAAGCTTTGCAAATAATTTTTTTTTAAGCCCACAGGTCTGCAGAAGACAGAATTCATCTACAGAATTGGCATCAGTCCTGTTCTTGTTTGCCAATGTTACTGTCTCCTTTGTCCTTGTAGCACCTTCTACCTTTTACCTACAGGAGACTAGCTGGGCTTTTAAATCCCCTCTCTTCTTCCCATGCAACTCCCAAATAAAAATAAATAGAACATATGACACATAAAAGGGAAGGTTATCCCTGTATTAAACTCACATTTTAATTTGTCTTAAACTGGTCCTAATTTTAAGCTCTGAAAACACACATTAGTTCTAATTAACATGATTATCTGAGGGACTGGAACTCCACTATGCTATAGCTTCTACAACAAGGCTCTGGAATATGATAGAAAGTAGACAAATATGGAAGATTTGTTGCTGAGTGAAGCAAGTCAGGTTATGAAAGAGAGACATTGTATGTCTCCACTTAACATATACCGACTGTCTGCACTCTATGGTAGAGACTGAAAAGACTGGAAAACATAAAAGTATTAAAAATTGTAATGGACACTAGAGACAACCTGAAAAGAGAGTGTGGGAGGCGAAGAGCGTAGGAAAGGAAATTTGGGGGGGAAATGGAGAGTTAAGATAGTTGTGGGACACAGATAAGGTTTATTATCTGTTGACGAGGATGTGTATAATAGTCTCAACTAGGCTGGACTGAGGTGTATATCGTGCTGGGTAAAGTCTCTTCATAATCTAAATGATGTATAGTGATTTAATGTATGAATAATAATAAAAAATAAAAAAGAAAATATTAAAAAAAGAAAAACTGTTGTAGATTGAAATAAGTATGAATTTAATGTTTTCTTCTTTTTTAAAAGATTTTGCCAGAGGGTACATGTGCACCCCAGAGAGAGACAGAAGGAAAGTGAGAAAAAAACCCTTATGGGGAATGGTCATGCTGCAGTCCCTTCTCCATTTCTGCCTCATTTCAGGATTTTGGGCATGTGTGCATATGTACCCAGCGTGTTTTGCAAGCTGCCAGGTCCAGGACTTGAATTGCACATATGACCATGTGGGATCCAACTACCTTAACTAACAACACACTAAGGCCTGATTCTAAACTTAGTGTTGTTTTCAAGCAGCAGTGTCTTAGCTCTAACCCTAACTCTTCCACCCAAATTGTTCTTTAGGTAAGTGGCAAGTATTTTTCTAGTTGTACAGTGGAGAAAAATGAGATGGAGAGATAAAAAGTGTCTTGCCCAAGGTCAGTCACAATCAGCTGCAGAGCCAAGAATAGATCAAATCACCTGACTCTGGGCTTTGTTCATTACATCACTCAGCTCTCTTCAAGAAGAAATGGCACTGCTTGCCACAGAAGTGAAGAAGGCAGTCAACCCAGACTCAGTTTGGGGGTCTTCACTGTTCTTGTTCCCCTGTTTTTGGTTGAAATGTATTTATAGCCACCAAATTGCATCGCTACTAGCTAAATTCAGGAACTTAACTAACATAATTTATTAAGAAATAAAATCCTGGGACTAGCAGATGTGTAATGGACTACTGGACTCAAATGTAGTCAACTGCAGTTCGAGTCCTGGACCAGCGCCTTAAAACTCACATGGGGTGCATGTGCGTATGTGCCCAAAATACCATGAGAAAACTGGAGGAGAAGGGATTGTGGCATGGCTGCCCCCCCTTGGGGGATGACTTCTTGCTTTCTATTTCTCTGCCATGTGCACACGCCCTACAGCAAAAATCTCTCTCTAAAAAAAAAGAAAGAAAATCATGAGAGTTTCTGGACAGCAGAACATGAAGAGGCTTGGCAGGAAGATGAACAAGAACACTTCCCACGTTCAGGAAGGGAGGCACATCCCCAAGCAACCCCATGGGCACAGAATTCATGTTCTCAGAACCCTTCCAGACCTTACTCTATGTATCTCTTCATTTGGCTGTTTATTTGTACCTGTTGTAATAAACCAGTAGATGTAAACAAACAAAAACCAAAACAACACACACACAAAAGGGAAGGCTATAATACTCACAAATTGTGCAAATTGCAAAGCAAAATGGAGAGGCAACCGAAGACCCTGAAATGGTCGCATAGGGAACTTACGCTCAAACCACATTTAAGGAGGAAGAAAGACACAGAAGAGAGGGGAAAAGGGTATGTAGCCCAAGAGTATATGTATTGGGTCACCAGGAATGTCATGATGCAGATTTGCATAGAAAAACAGAAAAATTTGTCACGACTTTCCTGACAACCTAATTTAATAGGACATGGACTCAGGAGAATACTATCAGGAAAACTAAGGTTACTAATAAAGAAATTTGAAAAAAATGCTCAGCCAGTTTTTTGTTTTGTTTTGTTTTGTTTTGTTTTAAAGAGTGCTTTTAGCATTATCATCAGTGCATGGTGTACAAATAATTCAGTTGCTCGAAAAAAGATGGAGCCAGGCCAGCCCCATGGCCTGGTGGTTAAACGAGCTGGATCTCACATGGCCAACTGCATGGTTGAAGTTCAGACCTAATGACTTGAAAATGCACAGGGTACATGCACATGCAAGCCCAAAATCCTGACAGGATGGAGAAGTGGAAGAAAAGGTATTGTGGCATGACCATGCTCTGCTGAGAGGTGCTTTCTCCCTCTCTTCTCTGTTTCTTTTTCTCTGATTAGTGCATGTGGCCTCTGGAAAATTAAAAAAAAAAAAAAAGGTAAAATTTATAGAAGGAAAAGAAGCAGAACAATCCAGTCCTCATTTTGCTCCTGTCTTTTCCATTTAAGCATGGCAGATAAGAATCTCCATCTACAAAGACAGGTATAGACCAAGTATTTTATCTGTTTAGTTTTTACAAACCATGTTCTTTTTTGGTTTCTAGCCTTTTCTTCTTAGGAAGGTAGAAAACTTAACCTCAATCCTTCTTAGGCTTACTCTACTCCCCAAAGTTGTATCTTGGTTCTAGGGGACTGACACAGTGCTGCAGCATTGGGAGAGAGACCCTCTGGTCATTGTTGCATCAGACCTCACATGTTATTCTGAAATAACAGTATTTCTGCTCACATGGCTCTCTGAGTTGTAGTTGTGTCTTCGGCTGCATCCAGGTTGTGCTTGGTCCACAGAAATCTTTTGGTGGCATTTCCTATAGTTCCTTGTACCTAGATGTACCACACACAGCTCTGGGTCTTGTGGCCCCTCTGGTGACATGGTCAGGCAGCAGGACCTTGGTACTCCCTTTTCCAGGCTCCACAAACCTTTCTTCCTCCTTTCCCAACAGCCTAGGAGTTTCTTCAAGACTTTTCATATCCATAAATCCTGCCCCTTTTTCTGTCCTTCAAGAAATTCCCTATGTTCATGGGACCAGCAGATGGTGTAATGGTAATATTGCTGGACTCCCAGGTAGTCAACTGCAATTCGAGTCCCAGACCTAGTGGTTTAAAACTCATGCTGGGCACCTGTGCGTGCATGACAAAAATCCTGAAGGGAGAATGGAGGAGAAGGGATTGTGGCATGGCCATCTCCCCTGGGCAGTGATTTCTCACTTCCTGTCTCTCTGTCTCTCCAGCAAGCACACATGCCCTATAGCAAGAATTTTTTTTTTCTCTCTCTCTCTCTCTCAAAAAAAAAAAAAAGAAAGAAACTCCCTATGTTCTTCTAAAAGATTATGATTTTGGAGAACCAAATCTAAAAACATTCATAGGCTGTATCTCTTTTTCTCTTTACCACATACCTCTCCTGATGCACTGAATACCAATTCTGATACCTGTCTTGCCTTAACAGTGGTCAAGCAAATACAAAGAACATAAAAAAAAAATGGATTAATATATTTGAGCATTATTTTCCTGTAACATTTTTAAAAATTTATGGTACAGTGCCTGTGAACGTGTGTGTGTGTGTGTGTGTGTGTGTGTGTGTATGTATGTGTTCAAGAGAGAAAGAGAGAGAGAGAGAGAGAAAAGTATCCTCCACCAGGCCAAAGACTCAACCATGGAAGGCCTGTAGCTCCCAGTTCCACAGTCCAGTGCACTAATGACTGCATCATCACAGAGGCCTGGCCCACTGCTTTCCTTAAGGGAATACAGTAATTTTGGATTTTGTCTTGTTCACATCCATTTTCTTTTTTGGGGAAATGACCCCAATGCATAAGTATAACCAGAACTAGTTAAACCAGGAATAGAAATCTGATTCAAACTGGGCCAGATGTATTCTTCTCCCTGATTTAGAGTTTTGAGTTGAAGGACTGCAGTGACTGTGAGTCACTGGAGTTAAATCACAGTAAATGAAACGCTTTAGGGAGACAGCCCGCACACTGCCATGTGGGCCACTGCAAGGCTCTGCTTCCTGTTCTGGCTTGTCCAGCCATTCTCTGATTTCATGAAATTTCAATTTTATTAAATCGAATATGCTGCTCTTTTTGCTTAAGGTAGCCAAAATCAATTTCAATTGCTTACAACCAAAAGAAATTTAAAAGTAGTAGTCAAAATAGCCAAGGCAGAAAAACATGGTGAGGAGGAAATTGAAACTCAAGATAGGTAAAAAGATGGTAAGATAGAATGTAGCTGTTTAAGATGTATTTTTCTAGTAATTTAAAGTGACAGTTGCAAGAATTATATTTGTGTTCCTGGAACAACTGTTGATTATCTTTTGGGGAGAAACTTCCTATCTGTGAGCCCTGCTTTGTTGTAGGGCCATTGGCATACTAGAGAACAGCCAGATGATGTGTGGGATTTTCAAGAATGAAAGTTCTTCTATTTGAGGGCTTGCTGAAGAGGCGAGGTATTTAGTCAGGATAAGAAAATGTCTGAGGAAATATGACTGACTTTCAGGTGTTTAAGGGAAAATTGGATAGGTGAGAAATTGGACTCACTCATTGCAGCTCCAGGGAAGAAAGATGGAAAGAAATGAATGGAAATGGATTTGGGCTCAGAATAAGGAAAACTTTTTTTTACATTTAGGGCTTTCTGGAATGCCGTAAGACTTCCTTTTGGGGTATAGAACTGTTTGGGATGGAAGAGTTCAAGGTGGGGTTGGATAGCCATTTACAAGAGTTGGGATGAAGGAGAGAGTCCAGCACTAGCAGGGAGATGGGACTGAAAAGTTAGATTAACTCCTAACTTTTCCTGAAATCTAAGGTTCTATCATTTTCTCTCTGCATATTATTAATCCTAAACTAGAAATGACATAATACAATAAGTGTTAAAGTATTTCACAAATACAGTTTTATAAAATTTTTCTTTCCTTCTTTTTAATTATAGAGTACAAATTTTCATTGAGAGAAGATATTTCCAAAAGTAAGGGAAACAGAAATTTATTTTCTATTCTCTGAATTGTATTAAACAACAATTAAAGTTTTCACAGCTAGTGACTCACTAAAATTGAAAAACTTTCTGTAGGGACCAGCAGATGGTATAATGGCTATGTCATAACCAGGTCCAATCAAGTCCTGAATCTGGTGACTTGAAACTCATGCTGACATGTATGCATGTATGCCCAAAATCCCAAGAGGAGAATGGAGAAGGGATTGCGGCATGGCCATCCCCCCCATGGTGATTTCTTGCTTTCTGTCTCTCTGTGTCTCTTCGGTGAGCACACATACCCTATAGCAAAAATCTCTCTCTTAAAATTTTCTGTAGTATTAATATAATAATATAAAACCCAGAGGATGATGAATTTCTACATGAAATTGAATAGGTTCCTTGAGTTATTTTAAGGAATAAACCAGAATCTCAATTTTTCTCCCAAACTTTTTCCATATTAATGAAAAAAAAATGTTGCCATGGCATCTTTTGCCAAGCGTAAAGAGGTACCTCAGATATCTTATCATCCTCCTCTGAAATAGTGCCCGTAAGCTTGTCCCTTTAAAGCTACGTAACTGCTGTGCATTTTAGAGTATTATTATTAACTAGGGGGTAAGAACTGGACTATTCTAGTTTCTTACTTACCTCAGCAAGTAGATGCTGACATTCAATAATCATGTCTTAAACAAGAATGGACAAGGAAAGCCATTCTGTTTGAAAATCCTAGTCTTTAAGACACTGTCATACATAGTCTGACCTCACGAAGCTTTTCATAATCTCTTTCATAATCTCCCACTCTTCATGTAAAAACCTTTAAAAATGTAAGCATACATATAACTATTCATTAGCTCTCTAGTTAAGTGGATTGCAATTATAAAGAGCATTCAAAAGAATCCTCTTTTCTGCTTGCAAATTGAATTCTCAAGTACTTTTAAAGAGACATTTACGATATAGTAAAAAGATATTCTATGTTTGGCAGGATCCAAATTTAAAAGGAAAGAAACATATTTATGGATGTAGATTCTGAAACAAATTCTAAAAAATCATTTTTTGATATACAAAAAATATCAAAAGAGAAGAAATGACAATGAATTACATTCCTATCTGGTAGAATTAGCTACAATCTTGGTCTTTGTTTTTTCTCTTTATTTTTAAGAAGCAAGGTTTAAAAAATTACACACACACACACACACACACACACACATATATATATATACACACACACATATATATATAAATTATTAAGATTTAAAATAGGCAGTACATTACAAAGTTGATTTTATCATTATTTTTATCTGAAATGCTACAATTCTGAAAGGAGGGAGAAATGCGGAAAGGATTACGTTTGACCATGCCCCACGTTGGGTGCTTTCTCTCTTTCTCTGACAAGAACACATGCCTTCTGGCAAATTAAAAAAGAAAATATAATAAAAATAATACATTGTTATTACTATTTTAGTTTAAACAATTAAAAAAAAAAACTGAATTTGGTCCAGCAGGTGGCACAGAGGTAAAGGTGGCCGAATCTCACATGGCCAACTGTACAGTTAGAGTCCTGGACCCGGCAGACTGAGAAATATGCTGGTGCACGTGCATGCCTGTCCAAAATCCCAACAGGAAGGAGAGATAAAGGAGAAGGGATTATTGTGTGGCCATCCTGTTAACGGATGGGAGAGTGTTGAGCTGCATTGTGAAGTTCTCGGTTCTTTGGGTCCAGATCACTAAAATTAGAGATTTGTCCCTAGGCGCAAAATGAAACTGCAACCACGAATAAAGGTAGAAAAGAAGGTTTAATAGAAAGAAAGGACAGGAAAGAAAGGAAGTACACCCAGAAAGGATCTTGGGTGGGCGGATTGCCAAGTGGCAACCGCACTTGGTACTAGTTAACCGTTATTTTTATTACTAGAGGTCATGAATATTCATTAGTGGGAGGCCCCTTACGCTGCCTATGTCCTTCCTTTAAATTTGAATCCACATGTTCTTTCCTGCACCTGTGCATCTTCCTCACAGGTAAAGAATGAGGAATTTGATCACCTAATTGTGCATGGTGCCCAATGCGAGCCAGGTTGCCCCAATTAGATTGCCCAATTAGTCTATTGCCCTAATAGGAATTGGGGCATTGACCAAAAACGCTTGCTTAGGTCTTTTTGATAAGAGAAAAATCTACGAATCATCCCTGTGCGCTTCCCTCAGGCCTCAAGGAAGGAAGATGGCAAATTGCTTCACCCTCCTGGTGCCTGGAGCTAGATGATCCTTTAGCTTTTCTCTTAGGGCTGCTTGCTCACGGCTAACTAACTGCCTACCGCAATCCCCTCGGGGATGATTTTTTACATTCCTTCTCTCTCTCTCTCTCTCTCTCTCTCTCTCTCTCTCTCTCTCTCTCGCAAACCCACGAGCCTATAGCAAAGTAAGAAAAAAAAAACCACAAAATTTTATTGAAACTAAAAGAATGGTTAACTTTACTTCAACTCAAGATATATTATTGTTGTTTTTTGTTGTTGTTGTTGCTGTTGTTTGTTTAGTGTGCTATAGGGCACATGCACTCACCAGAGAGAGAGAGAGAGAGAAAATGGGACCAGCAGATAGCATAATGGTTATGTCGCTGGATTCCCACATAGTTGATCCCAGACCCGGCGACTTAAAACTCACATAGGGTGTGTGTGTGGCCATGTCCAAAATCCCGACAGGAGAATGGAGGAGAAGAGATTGCAGTGCAGCCGTTTTCCCACTGGGGATGACTTCTTGCTCTCTGTCTCTCTCTCTGTCTCTGTCTCTCTGGTGAGCTCACACACCTTATAGCAAAAATCTCTCTAAAAAAGAAAAACACCCCTGGGGGGATGACCACTCCTCAATCCCTTTGTTTTTCTTTAATTATTCTTATTATTTTTATTTAAATAGTAAATCATTATACATCATTTGACTTGTGTCTTGGGTCTGGGCTCATTGTTATTATCATTGTTATTATATTACTGTTTTTATTAATTACATTCTTTAGATAGTATTGATTCTTTTTTTGAAAGATTAATATTTTTGAAACTTCCTCCCCTCCTACCTCCTAAGTATTATTAAATGTACTATTTTTACACATTTTATGTTATACCATTCCATTTGGTTCTGCAAATGTAATTTTGAGAGTTGTTTATCAGCAATTCCATGCTTAAATTGATTTATTAAATATATACAACTCCTGAGTGTGCTGTTTATGCTTTTTGTTGTTGTTGTTCTACCCACTGTTTGATAAATATCAACCCAACTTAGCATAGCTATTCATAATCCCCAATACTTTGGGTTTCTGAACTTGTGTATGCCATTATTGTTAATTTACTAAAATGTATTGAGTATCTGGATGGTGCATTACTGGACTATAGAAATTCAATGTTGAATAACTCAGTCTCTGTCATCAAGAAGTAAGAGCAACCAACATGCATTAAATTCTTAATGTGTCAGCTCCATGAGAGATGCATTATTATTTCTTTATCCTCAGGATCCATTGTAGGGCTTGGAATTTGACAAGTCGGCAATTCATACTTGTTTAACTCAATGGGCTTTTACTGAAATAAGTTCATTAAAAGTTACAACTGGGCTAGCCGATGGCAGGTTTCAACTACTGGCTAGCCAGTAGTTGAGAGGTAGATGTAGTCTGGGTAAAAAGAGAAACATGGAACGTGGAACAAGAGGTCCCGTCAAGATGTACGGTATCTGCGTTACCCCATGTAACTCCTGAAACTTCCTTCCTTAACTTGTACATATCGGAAATATTTAAACAGGAGTATCTGTGTTTGGAGAGGCTGGACTATCTATCTTAGTAGACCATCTTCCCATTGTGAAGTGAGTTAGTCAGTGTCTGTACAGCTCCGAGGAAACGTGAGGTGACAGAGCAGTTTTAGGGCCACTGGGCCCAGGAAGCCAGGGGCCAACCCAGGCCAGTTTAAGAGCAAGGTCCTAAGAAGGAGCCTACAGCCTGTCTGATATTCTATAACAGCGTTTCTCAACCTTTTTTTTTTTTTTTATCCACCCCCTTTAGATATTTTTTTCTCTCTCCCTTTCATGAAAATTAATACTGCACATAACTGCATGTATGTTTATGTGCTGTTTATTTCTGCTTCATAGGTAAGAAAAGTAACATTTTGACCCCTTTCCATTAATCAACTTAAATCAACCAGACTTCAGAGGTCCCTTTAAGGTGATCTGCTATTCTGCAGCTGACCTTAAACTTGAAGACTTTAGCTGCAATGCTGCAAAAAGCCACTTTTTATTATTCTTCCAGCTGTCCTTCCAATGATTCTTTCTAGTAAACTAATCTTCGCTACTTCACTAACCTCCCAACTGGTACTCTCTGCTTTCATGCTTCCCCTTTACTGTCTTCAGTATAGCAGCCCAAATGACCTTTTAAAGATGTGATCAGATATTGTCTTTCCCCAGCTTTAAAATCTCCAATAGCTTCACATAGGACTTAGAATAAAATTTGGAGTATCTATCATGGCCCCCAAAGTCTACCGGATCTGGCTTCTGCCTATCAATCCAATCTCATCTGATATAAGCATGTGTGCAGGAAATTATGTTCCCATGGGCAGAAAAAAAAAGCCATGGGGTAGAAAGTCAAGGAGCAGCTCATGTGGGGGTATGTAGAGGTGTGTGGAGATAATACTGACAGTATGTTGAGTGTGTGGAGGTGATAGTGAGAGGACGTGGTGGGCACTGACAGTAGGGGAGATGTTTCTGCTAAGAGAAGTCAGGAAGGACATCTCAGGAAAATTGACAGTGATGATATATATAAAAAAATGTTTAGGGAGCTAGAGGAAGCCAGATCCCACATGGCTGACAGTGAATCCGACCCCGGTGGCCTGAAAAACATACCAGGCACATATGCATGCATTCCCCAAATCCCAACAGGGTGAGGAAATGGCAGAGAAGGGATTTGGGGCATGACCATGTCCCATTCGAGGTGGCTTTCTCCCTTTCCATCTCTGTGTCTCTGTCTCTCTTAGGTGAATGCATGCACTCTTTATCAATAAAAAAGACTGAAAAAGAAAAAAAAATGTTTATGAATGAAACTGCCTAGGAGAGAGATGGGAATCCCAGTCCATGCAGAGGAAACAGGAGAAAGTGGTACACAAGTGAGCCATTAACAGGTAACCATAGCTGTGGCAGAATATAAAATGAGGCTGGAACAGTAGGTGGGACTGAAATCTGTCCAGAGTGAGAGCCCTGAAGGGATTTGACTGTGGTTAATTAACTGAGGAGGTGACATGGTCTGTTTGAAAAGATAGCTCTGGTTGCAGTGTGAACAATAAGTATATGAGCACACACAGGTTTGGAGTCCCTGCAGTGGTAGGATGACTAGCTGGTACTGGTTTGCCTGGGACTTTGTTAGTTTTAGCACTGAACAATCTTCCTTCTGGAAACTTTTCCATCATATGCACGTCAGTGTGGTTGGCCGCCCTATGTTACACAATGGTTCAGGTGAGAGATTATGGTGACCTCATGGAAGACTCAGGATCTTTTCTTCCCTGTACTCACTTGAGAAGAAAAGAATTGGCAGGATGATTCCCTATTTCAGAAAGCTCCACTGAGTTAGCCTCCAATACATGAGGGAAGGGGATCCTTAAAAAGGTGATGCAAAGTGCATATTATGAAAAAACTATGCATTAATTTTATTATTTTTTTTTAATTATTGGAGGGTGCTTCCTGGAGAAAGTGCCTCTCAATGGGGCATAGTCATGCTACAATGCCACAGTCTCTTCTCCTTCCTTTCTTCTTCAGTCAAGACTTTGGACACAGAAGCACATGCGTCCAGTGTGTTTCCAAGCCATTGGGGCTGAGATTCAAACTGTGAAACCGTGGTCAGTTTATATTGCCTCTGGTTTTCTTTTTCTTTTTTTTTTTCTTTTTGCTATAGGGTATGTGTGTTCTTCAGAGAGAGACTGAAACTGACAAAGAGTGAGGGAGAAAGTGAGAAATCACCCCCTTCACCCAAGGACAGAGGGCCATGCTGCAATCCCTTCTTCATTTTCCTCTTGGGATTTTGGGCATACACACACATGTGCCAAGCATGATTTCAAGCTTCTGGGTCTGGGACTTCAACTGTGGAGTAAGCCATTTGGGATCTAGTGCCTAAACCTCCATGCCACCTGGTGGCCCAAGGAATCTGGCTTTCTGAGCACAACACTTAACCTCTACAGCTGTAGAAAGAGATGGATATTAACCAACAGATATAGAGTGTGGCAGATGATACATTCCATAGAGACAAATGGATCAGGTAATGCACTTGAGAGTGACAGTAGCTGTAAGCACTATTTCATGTTAGATAATGAAGTAGCCTTTCTTTCCTTTATTTTGTTAAATTAATTTATTTCTTCTGAAAAAAAAAGGGGAGAGATTTTTTTTTTTTTTGGAGAGGTTTTCGCTATAGGGTGTGTGTGCTTGCCAGACAGACAGAGAGAGACAGAGAGACAGAAAGCGAGAAATCACCCCCCAGAGGGGATGGTCACGCCGCAATCCCTTCTCCTCCATTCTCCTCTCGGGTTCTTGGGCACACATGCACACGTGCCCGGCGTGAGTTTTAAGCCACCGGGCCCGGGACGCGAACCGCGGTTGATTACGTGGGAGTCCAGCAACATAGCCATTACGCTAACTGCTGGTTCCCAAAGGGGGGAGAGTTTTTATGCACATGCATGCAGATGGGGCTGGCCCTGGATTTCAAAAATTTTTGCACCAAAATAAACCTGAACTTGAATTCCATTTTTCCATGAACTCTTAAAAGTGTCCTCATATATGTGCAACATAGCAATACACACACTTTTTTTTTTAAGAGAGAGATTTTTGCTGTAAGGCATGTGTACTCACTGGAGAGACAGAGACAGAAAGTGAAAAATCATCCCCCCTGGGGGATAGTCATGTCACAATCCCTTCTCCATTCTCCTCTTGGGATTTTGGGCATGCATGCACACGCACCTGGTGTGAGTTTTAAGCTGTTGGGTCTGGGACTCAAACTGGTTGTCTACATAGGAGTCCTGTGATGTAATCATTATGCCATTTGCTGGTCTTCAGACACATTCTTAATGTACAAATTATTTCAGGTAAGTCTTGATGACTTTGTTTTACATGGGCTTGGTGGCATCACATTTTTGACATCTCAACATCTGGAACCTGCTTGTGCCAAGGTTGATCTAGTAAGAAGGTGGACTAAACCGTTACTGGTACTTTCTGCTTCCTGTCAGGCTGCCCTCTGGCCACGCACCTATGCAGTTTCTTCATCCTTAGCTTCCTAGTTCCAGCCTTGGTTTCCGTCTCATGTTCTTATGCTCTTAGTTCCTTGGGTGCCTGCTCTTTGACCAGGCTGTACAGCAGAACAGTGGCTCCCAATTGCCCCTGAATAAAGTAAATAATTTTACTCCTGAATCTCAAAGCTATCTCCCCTCGCTCATCTAATTCCTCCCTCTTTCTTGGGTCACCCAAGGCAGAAGATTTTTGTTACCAAACAGTCAAAGAGATTTTTTTTTTTTCTTTTTGGAGAGGTTTTTGCCATAGGGCGCATGCGCTCGCCAGACAGACAGAGAGAGACAGAGAGACAGAAAGCGAGAAATCACCCCCCAGGGGGGATGGTCATGCCGCAATCCCTTCTCCTCCATTCTCCTCTCGGGATCTTGGGCACGCATGCACACGCGCCCGGCAGTCAAAGAGATTTGAGAGAAGAATACCACTATTCCTATACATGCTATAAACAGCTAACTGGGCTATATGCCAGATACCGTTTTAAACATTTTGTATATAATTTTAAAAATATTTACATTAATAAATGAATTACTCATTGGAAAAAATTTTATTGAGCACCCGCAGTTTTCTAGCTAATCTCTCACAAACTTGCTCTTTTCTGATAACATTCTAGAGTTGTGGGGAGAGACAATTTAACCAATAGATATAGAAAGTGACAGATGACAAGTTCTATAGAGACAGACGCATCAGGGAAAGGGACTTGAGAGTGACAGTAGCTGTGGGCGCTATTTCATGTCAGGTGACCAAGAAGGCCTCTTCACCTTTATTTATTTATTTATTTTTTGAGAAGTTTTCACTATAGGGCGTGTGTGCTCGCCAGACAGACAGAGAGAGACAGAGAGGCAGAAAGCGAGAAATCACCCCTCAGGGGGGATGGTCACGCTGCAATCCCTTCTCCTCCATTCTCCTCTCGAGATCTTGGGCACGCACGCACACGCGCCCTGCATGAGTTTTAAGCCACGGGGTCTGGTGTGTGAATTGCGGTCGACTATGTGGGAGTCCAGCGACATAGCCATTACGCTAACTGCTGGTTCCCTTCACCTTTTTTTTAAAAAAAAAAGTTTATTTACTTCTTCTGAGAGAGAGAGAGAGAAACAGAGACAGAGAGAGAGAGAGCATCTGCACACACATGCACACGAAAGCAGGCTCCATGCTGTGAGTTCAGTTCCCAGGTTGACTTCTACATGCTGGTGCATGTGCACTGACTGGCCGCTGATCCTGGCTGGCCCATGATCCCAGCTGACCGGGAAGCCTGAGGGCCTGGTGGATCACAGTGTGAGTCCTTGTTGAGGATGCTTCTTTATCTGTGTCTCACTCTCATTAAAAGATAAATAAAATTGAGAGAGAGAAAAGCAGCCTCAATAGGCTTCTCATGCCATGATCTACCCCCAGCGTCAGACAACCCAGGTCATGGGCATGAGTGCATGTGCAGCTAGCTTGCCTAGGGAGGTCTGAGGATGGCAGTCCTGGTGCTTCCATGTGGACCCAACTTTGCAGAGCAGTGTGGTACTGCAGTACCACTATCTGGTCCCCAAAGAAGAAAGTCTTTCTAATGATGCATCATTTGAGCAGAGAGGACCCATAAAAATTCTGGTGCAGTTCCAGCAGAGGAAACAGCAAAAATGTGTGCTTTTAGTTTCTGTTTGAATTCTGAAATCATAGTTTATTTTTTCTTAGGCATGGGTCACAGTTTCATAAATTCATTTTCCCTCTTGTTTAGTGGCATTTGAAAACATTTTTAAAAATCCTTTTTCTTCATTTTTTATATTCTCTACCACCATTTAAATTTTATTTTTTTAATAAAACGTTTGGTATCAATCTAGTCTTTTATTTTCTAATCCAAATTTTTGTATTTTCATGTTTTTATCTCCTTGATATAGACCAATGGTGGGAAGCCAATTTTGTTCCTGATAATATTTTATTGTCTATTTGAATTCATTTGTTAAAAAGTAAAGTTCAAAACATCATTAATCATTAATGCTGACTGCAAATAAAAATATGCTTGGATTTCCGGGACCAGCAGGTGGCATGATGATTAAGGTGCTGGATCCACATGGCTTACTCTGAGCTTTGAGTCCTGGGCCTGGTGGCTTGAAACACACTCTGGGCATGTGGGCATATGTTTCCAAAATCCCCAGAGGAAAATGGAGGAGAAGGGATTGTAGCATGGCCATTCTCCTTGGGGGGGGTGATTTTTCAGGTTCCTGCTCTCTCTGTATCTGTCTCTCTCTGACAAGCTCATGCCCCCTATGGCAGAAAAAAAAAAATCTAACGAAACAAAAAACTTGAATTTCCAGGCAGAAATGCAGATTGGACTTATATCTTCAGATAATGACAATTTAATCCACTATGTAATGAATACTTGTCATCTTTAGGGCATGTTCTGCAGGGGACACAAAGATGGTAATGATGACAGTACACTCCCCTTAAGGAGCTTTTCATCAAATAGGAAGACTATATCACAAAAGTTTCATCAGCAATGGGAGGCAGGTGGTATTGGGATTTTATTCCTGGATAACAAGGGAATACATAATAAAATCAATTGCTTATATAGCCCTTGCTCTATACCATACACGATGTTCCAAATGTCAGTAGATCTATCAGGTATCATTATTAACTGTATTTTTAGGGATGAGATATTAAGGCAAATAGATATTATACAGCTATTTAAGGTTACTGTGCTATGTGGAAGGGCTGGATTTGAACCCAGGCAGGATAGATCTTAAAGCTGTGCTAAGGAGTGAGAGGGAAGGATACTCTGGCTAAGACTATGAGACATGATGTCCAAGGGCGTCTGAAAGTCTAAGTTCATGCACACAGGTAAAACGTAGTCAACTGTTTAAAGGAGGTGACTCAACAGGTTTGAGACCAGAGCAGATTATGGAAACACCATATACTGGTTTAGACTGGCAGGTAAGAACATGAGAAGGCCTTGCGTTGAAGATTTTTGTCTTTTAAACATGGGCTGAGGGGAATGATTAAAGTCACCTCTCCAGATAGTATATGTTAAGTGCCAAACAGAGTCTTGGGATCAAAGTAGAGGGAAAAATCCTTAAAAGGCTGGGGTGGAGAGGGGACTGTGTCTTTGGTCTCCCTTAAGCTAACAATGAATTTTCTTATAAAGTTGCAGAGGGAATAATATATCTTGATTAATCCATTCACTTTCACCCATGTTAATTTTACACTCTGTTCTGTTGCTAATTTCTAACACTTCACATGCTTTTCTTCTAGTTCTCACATTACTGATGGTTTAGGTCTTTCCCCTATGTATAAATTCCTTATATGATCTCCCTTGCCTGTTCCACCCCCTATTCTCTTATGGAATATTTTTGGCTCTAAAAGTACGAGTTTTGATCCACATGTGACCTGAATTGACTGTCTATCCTAGAAAAGTAATTTGGTGAGTGAGATTTTTTCCTGTGTGTGGGGGGCGAGGGGCAGGCGTTATGGAATTGTATAAACGGGGCGGGGGGAATGGAAGGCTGTTATGCAGATGAGGACAGTAAGGTGAGAGAGGCCAAGTGACTTGCAAAGGAGTGCTCTGCCAGTAATTGGTAAAGCTGGGCTCGAGTCCAAGTCTTCTGACTTAGAATTTACTGCCTTTTCCTTGGCCTGTGCTACCTGGGTAAAAACTATTTCATGTAAAAGTTGATCAGCCCTGGACCACTTATACATGGGGTGAGTGCTTCATATTCTATGACCCAAAGAAGGAGAACTAGTAAATGGATGGATGTGTCTTCTGAATAAGACTCACAGTTCCTGCTCAGTCCTGAAAAAGATGTTAAAGACCGTGGTGTGGTTATCCCCCTTGTGGGGGTGGTGTGGTGATTTCTCACTTTCCTTCTCTCTCTCTCTCTGGTGAACTCATGTGCCCTACGGCAAAACAAAAACACAAACAAGAAAAAAAAGAAAGAAGAAAATGATCACAAGGTGATGGTAATTATATTAACTATTTAAATATATAGATGTTTATCTTGTGCTTGAGAACTAAAGCTTAGAAATACTCTTGGTATTTCAAAGTAGTGTCACAGTGACAGGCATTAGGATTTTGTAAGTGCTGGGTCGACCCTCTGACTATATCATTACCTCTTCTATTTAAGTGAAGCTTGAATTCTTTTAATTGTCTTCATAGCCTGTCATTGTTCATTGACCCAGTGACCCTGAAAATGACAATATTTCTATGACGGCTAACATATGTAACCTAAAGCTGAATAATTTATATCCAGTCACATTTGAGACTTCTCTTAAGGACAAGAAGGAGAAAGTATTATAAGTGAGGGGAAGGAAAACACAAAGAGGCTGGTTAGAGAAACTAAAGTATGCATCTAGACCAGTGCAGAAGAAAATGTCTGACATACAGTGGGCACTCCGGAATGATTTAACTGGAGACTGTACCATTTTCTCTAGGTTCTCCAACCATGTATTCTCTCAAAGCTCCCTCAGCAAAATATGTTAACATGTTAATTTTGTTATGATTTTCAGACAAATTGCTTATTTCTGTGAGATTATATATGTGAGACTCCCTCCAAAAGTATAAGGCATTGTGGAATTCCAAGGCTTTATAGTCTCAGTTCTCCATTGACAGTAATAAACATTTCAGCTGGGATGAAACCCCTCATTAGAGAGAATGATGCATGGATGAGAATTTCTTGGATGACATCCATGTTAAAAGTTCTACTAAGTATGTGTGAAAGGGAAAGGGGAAGCAGTGATATTTTCAGGATTTCTCTGCTTTGGTATAATGATCAAATTTCCTTAGGGGCCAGCCTTAAGTGAGCTGGATCCCATGTGACTGATGGATTACATTTAAAATTTAAATCCCAACCCCAGAGCCTTGAAAAACACAACAAATGCATGTGTGTGTGTGCCTGAAATCCCAAAGGATAGAGAAATGAAGAATGGACTGTGGCATGATTATGTCCCAGTGAGAGGTGCTTTTTTCCTCCTTCCTTTCTCCCTGTCTGTCTCAGATAAGTACATACACCCTTTGGCAATTAAAAAGAAATTCCTTAGACTGTCTATAAAATAGTTATAAATGTACACTTGAAAATGTCCAACAGTTGCAAGTTTTCCAAAAAAACTCACTCCATTAGGATGTCTAGGTTTTCTTTTACTTGGGATGAGCCATATTCATAATTGATTTTCTTCTCTTTCATATCATTTTCTGTGTAACTTGGTGCTTCTTCATTCTTTGTAAATTTAATAATCTCAAAATCATTTCTTTATGGGTTCCAGTAAGACCACTTTAATAATAATAATAATAATAATAATGACATATTATGTTGAACCTTAGTTCTTTCCTGTTTTCATTGACTATATCCACCTCTTAAAGGCTCCCTTATTTATTTTCTGGAATCTCACATATGCTTAGCAATGAGACCAATTGTGCTCTCCTCTAGGGTCCGTCTCATGGCATCTTGTCCTGGCCTCTGCTGCCAGTGCCTTCCTTAAACATGACCCCCTTGGTACAGCAGGTCTTTTTGGTGGCCTTTTTGAGTTCTTAGGGTGCTGAAGGGGATGGTACATGGGAAGGAATTGCCCTTCTGCAACACTGAGCATACTTTTCAATCCGTTGTCTTCATCTTTCTCTTTCTCCTTATTGCACCTTACCCACAGCTTTCTCTCTTTTCCCATATTTCTATAGTCACTTATGTCTTTTTCCTTCTTCCTGCCCTTCCAATACCAAAAATGGTTTCCTGTGTATCTACTGGTATAATAAACTCATGAAACCTTATTTGTCTTTCAGTTTCATAAAGAGGTGAACTAAATATTCAAGCTGGGCTCAGGTATGTCACCCTGATACACAACAACTTTATATTGCTGCTTTATAAGCATGGCATCATTGTCCTGTGGGATATGTGATGTTGGCCTTTCATCAGAAAATCTCTGGAAAGATCATCCTCATACTTACTACTTTATCCCTGTCTCTCCCCCTCCCCCTTCTATTTCCCTTTTTCCTACTAAAAACTCCTTTCTGATAAGCTAGAGTATGGAAAAACAACATTCAAACCCCTCCTACTCAAATGTACTGTGCCAAAAGAACTGACTTTGGATCTTGAGTTGAAGACCAACTCTGCCACTTCCTTCTAGTGAGCCTCATTTATTATGATGTATAAAATGAAGATAGCAACCTTACAAGGCAGAAGACAATGGATGGGATTAAATGAGCTGAAAAATATAGAATTTCCAATTCACTGTCAAACTACATAATCAGGGTCAATTTCTTCCTCTTCTTCCCATCCATTGGTTACTGACTTGTATTTCACTGTGGACCTGGCTGTGGCTCATCACTGCATGTTCTGCATCACACTCCCACACATTCTTCATGTTGCCATTCATTTTCCAGATAATAGGTTATACCAACTTTATTATGGAACATGAAGTTAGTGTATGGGTTAATCATTTAATCATAAACATGTTCCCCCTTTTTATACCTTGGTAATGGCATCAAGTTTTTGTTAATACTGAAAGATCTATGAGCACCTTAAATGTAAACACATTTCTCCCATTTGAATCATTGTGTTTTTTTAAAATAATTATTTATTTTATTTTATTTATTCATTAATTTATTTTTTTATTTGACCAGAGAGACACAGAGGTTGAGAGTGAGAGAGAGAGAGGAAGCGAGAAAGCAAGCCACCAGATTCAGGACTCGAACCTTGGTTGGCCATGTGGGAGTGTCCAGCACCTTAACCACCATGCCACCTGCTGATCCCTTGAATCATTGTGTTTTAAACATGGCTATACATCGTAATGGCAGTTGGTAATCATAACAGTCATACACGTAATCACCCTGCTAACTGCATTTGTGAATAGCATTCTTGACGCATCTTAGATTGAGAAAGAACTAACTGTAATTTTAGTTATATTAGTGTTATTTTGGGTCTGGAATGGCAAGTAAAACTGAAAGAAAAGGAATAGGAAATATGTCTTGACTCTCAACATCAATATTTAGGAAAACTTCATAGTTCATTTTCCTTTCATTAGTTAAGTTCCAAGAACCATCGACAGAGTTAAACTTACATACCCCAAAGTTACTTAAACTATAAATGTTGTTATTTACTGAAACATTCAATATTCCAAAACAAGCTTTTTAGAAGGAATATTTGTCTGTTGTAAATGTATGTGACTCAAGTAGAACTCCTATGCAGCCAGACCCTTTGAGAAGGATTTTCTTTGTAAATCCTGATCTCTTAATGTATTCGAAATACCCCAACTGGAAAATTCATTTTATCATGCAAGTATGTGTCTACTTTAGAGAACATTATTACTTAGTCTGATGATAAAAGAGTATTTAGTAATGTAAAGAGTACTAAATAACGTGATCACTAGTGGCCTCATCTGGTTCATAGATTTATTTTGAAATTTGGGAGGCAAAATTTTTGGCAACTGCAACTTTTTATGAAAGACTATAACAATGGGGCCTGCAGGTGGCATGATGGTTGGGGCACTGGACTCCCACATGATCAACTGTGGTTTGCGTCCCAGACCCATTGGCTTGAGAAGCACATAGGGCACAAATGCATGTGTGCCCAAAATCCTAAGAGGAGAGTGGAGAAGAAGAGATTGTGCTATGACCATCCCCCTTGGGAGTGATTTCTCATTTTCCTCTCATTTTCTCTCTTTCTTTGGTAAATTCAGGCACACTATGGAAAACAACCTGTTAAGAAAAGAGGCAGGGAGACCAGCAGATGGTGTAATGGTTACGTCACTGGACTCCCACAGGGCCAACCACAGTTCGAGTCTTGGACTCAGTAGCTTGAAGCTCACGCTGGGTGTTTGTGCGTGTGTGCCCAACACCCCGAGAGGAGAATGGAGGAGAAGGGATTGCAGTGTGGCCATCTACCCTAGGGGGTGTGTGTGTGTGATTTCTGACTTTCTGTCTCTCTGTCTCTCTAGCAAGTGTACGCACCCTAAACCAAAAATCTCTCAAAGAAAGAGGGGGACTATAACAACAACAACAAAGACTTAATGAAAAGCTGGAGCCATAGGCCTAGTTTCCTTCTCATTTTGTATCCTTATTATCACCACAGCCCTATTTACTGTACTTATTAAGTATTTGGTTTTATTTCACATTGTCTTTGAAAGTTGACACAGGTGACTCTCCTCAGAGTCCTTCAGTTCTTCCGGTATCTTAGTCAGCCATTGCATTGCAAACAAAAATACTAGCGACAGGGTAATTTATAAAAATAGAGGGGACCAGCAGTTGGCATAATGGATATGTCACTGAACTCCCATGTAGTCGACTGTGATTAGAGTACTAGACCCAGTTAATTAAACTTACACCAGGTGCGTGTGCGTGCGTGCCGAAGATCCTGAGAGGAGAAAGGAGGAGAAGGGATTGCAGCGTGGCCATCCCCCCGGGAGGTGATTTCTCACTCTCTGTCTCTCTGTCTCTCTCTGTCTTTCTGGTGAGTGCACGCACCCTATAGCAAAAACCTCTCAAAAAAAGAATGTTATTAGACTCATGATTCTGGTGTCTGGAAAGTCCAAAGGCATCACAAAATGGTGGCAGGCAGAACTTGGAGCAGAACAAAATGTGGTAAATAATCATGTTTATTTATTTCCTAGTCTCATTCACTTTCCTTATAAACCCACCAGAACTCAGTCATGGGGCCCATCCTGACCACCCAATTATTATTCTCCTCCCAAAGGCCCCACCCTTCAGCACAATGATTAGATCAAAATTTTAAGCATCTTAATACCATTACAGTGGCTCAAGGCATTAATTTGGAGGTGCATATTTAAATGAAAGCAACTGGTAAGGAGAGACCCACCTCTCTTCTCACTGGGAATCAGAACAGCCATTTGTCTCGAAGTTCATTATTTTATTGCTTGTATTTATTTCTTCCTTCAACTTAGATATTTTAGCAGTTTTAAACTTATAAATGTCTTTATTCAACTGTTTTATGTTTTTTGAAGTATTTTAATGTATTTTGGGGAGGTGTTTTGACTCTTAGGAACATAGTAAGTTTCTAGAAGCAGTGTGGGGCTTCTACAACAAGTTACCTAGGGCAACTGTCTGCACTGCAAAGCTTCAGCTTTTCTATCAGTTTCATAAGTGTATATTTATGTTCCTCTTTATTTTTTCCAACTGTCTTTGGATAGCTGCAATTTCTATTTCTGTATCTTTTTTTGTCTTTCTATTGCAATTAATTAACAGATTGTTGAGAATGAATTTGTGGAATCATCTAGAAATGCTTCTAAAATTGTATATAAATGGTGTGAAAGGACTGTTAGATACCTTCTGTGTGACATCTCTAACTGCAGGAATTGTGGATATAATATTTTTACATCAAGTAGTAAAATTGTGAGTAGGAATCAAATGGAGAGGAGCAGCTCAGTTTATTAAAGGGAAGGAATGTACTATTTCCTTTTTTAAAAAGTTATTTATTACTTCTAAAAGGGAGAGAGAGAGAAAGGAAGAGAGAGAGAACCCAGAACAGAGTGCCCCACTGCAGTATCTCCCCAGTTTCAGCTGGCCTGGCCCTGGGCACAAACGCACATGAGCCTGGAGTGCTGAAGGAGGACCTAGGACATGAACTCAGGACCTATCTAGTGGGTCCAGTTGCATTACCACTGTACCGCCACCTGACCCCAGGTCCATTTCCTTTGCTAAGCCCTAGGGTTTGACTCTAGGTGCTATGACACAGAGAACCTCTGGTTTAGCACCTTTTGAAATTAGGGAAATGATAATTACCTGTAGTAGCTGAAACTAATTCTTTAATGTTCTGATGTTAGGAGATAGAGACGTAGACACAGTTTAGCTATTACCTTTAGAACTTGCAGCCTTCTGCCAAAGGTGGAATTGATTTAAATACTTGATCAAACATGGTTCAGGTATCCATGACTAGCTAAGCTCCTGATTGCATGGGGACTGCTTCAAAGACTGGGGATGCTCTAACCCTTTTTATTATACCTCCTGTGGTAGAAACTTACCAACATTCAATCATAATTCTCTTACTTCACTTAGTTTATTTTAATGGTGATACCTAGTTTTACTCTGCCTCTACCCAAGACATTATGGTACAAATCCTTCTCTAGGCTCAAAAACATTAAACTATGAGTACTAGCTACTTTCAGAACAAAGAGGAATTTCTAACAGGGACTTTGCAAACATTGCATGTTCTTTTTTTGCTACCAGGTGGATAATTTATATTCTGGTCAAGGGTACATAGGTCATGATATTACTTGCTTAATAACTACAATCTGTTAACCATCTTTTTACAAAAAGTAGAAAAATAATCCTTATGTTGAGATGTTAGAAATTCCCTGAGACCCTTTTATAACAGGTTTATTATCTCTTCCTGAACTTCTAAGAAATGCAATTATTTTGTAGCTTCTACATTTAGAGACTTTTAGATAGTCCTGGATTCAAATCCCAGTTCTGTGACTTAATACTTTTGTGACTTTGGTCAAGTTACGTAAACTCTCTAAGCTTACATGGTTCTCATGGGGTAAGATGGAGAATTACTAGTTCCTGCTTCAGAGGACTGTGAGAATTAAGTCAGTGAAGATGGAATGCACTTAGCCAAGGGCGTAGAGCCGAAATATTGGCTAATGTCACTCTTCTCCTTGACCCCTTCCTCTTCTTCCTCCTTCTTATCCAAGTATGAAGCAGCTATTCTATTACCTCACTTCTATCTTTATTTTTATTGGATTTTCACTGGTTTTCCCCAGATTATCTCCCTGCCCTTGACTAATCTGCTAGGGTTTGGCAGGCAGTGGCAATCCCAGCTGTCCTTGCTGGATGGGAATACAGTACCTTCAACTCATGACTTAATGCTCTCTGCACCGGTTTACCCTGTGCTTGCTGAGGCGACGTTTCTGTCTTAGTGTTCCATATATGTGGCTACTTGTATTTTGCAAAGTACATCTCAAAATAACTAACTCTTGTGGTGGATTTCATAAAATGACACTATTATATTGATAGATTAAATGAATAGGGGCCTTCTTGGGCCAGTGTGGTGGTTAACGTGGATGAATCCCACATGGCTGACTATACAGTTTGAGTTCTGGACTTGGCAGCTTGAAAAACATGCTGGGTACATGTGTGCAGATCCAAAATTCTGAAAAGAGAATGGAGAAGAGGGGATTGTGACATGGCTATCCCCCCCGCCCCCCCCCCCCCCCTGGGTGTTTTTTTACTTTCTCTCTTGCTGTCTTTCTCCAGAGCGCACATGCTCTATACCAAAAAATAAAATAGAATAAGGTCCTTCTCTGATCCCCATGGTAAACATAACAGTTTATGAAACCTTCATAGCAGTATGTGTCCCTGAACAACAGCAACAAAGCAAAAAGGAAAGTAGACATAGCTTTGGAACAATTGCCTATAAATTATAACCCTTCATCAGGTGCTGAATATTTAATCAGAAATATAATTCTTAAATGGTATCTACTTCAAGATTTAATAAAATTTGGGACCAGCAGTTAGCGTAATGGCTATGTCACTGGACTCCCACGTAGTCGACCGCGGTTCAAGTCCCGGACCCGGTGTCTTAAACTCACGCCGGGTGCGTGTGCGTGCGTGCCCAAGATCCCGAGAGGAGAATGGAAGAGAAGGGATTGCGGCGTGGCCATCCCCCCTGGGGGGTGATTTCTCGCTTTCTGTCTCTCTGTCTCTCTCTGTCTGGCTGGTGAGCGCACGTGCCCTATAGCAAAAACCTCTTAAAAAAAAAAGATTTAATAAAATTTTATTTAAATGAGAAACCTTCACCAAGGATTGACTTTGAGCCCACTTGCTTTACTTTTCATAGTGCCAGATTGCATTTAAAGTCCTGTTCAACATGGGCCAGCTTGGTGATATAGCCGTAATGTGCTACTCAAATGATGTTTGATCAATAATTGTCAGGGTTTCTTTTAAATGGTATTTTGTTTCTTTTTTTTCTTTTAAAGTTTTATTATTGTTATTATTATTATTTTTAATCCATGGTACAGAGCGTATGTGCATGAATGAGAGACAGAGGGAGAGAGAGGACTCCCCTCAGTTTGAACACAATCTTTTTTCTTCCAACTCTCCATCCTGTCAGGATCCTGGACACACACACATGAGACAAGATGAAAATGATGGGGCTGGGATTCAAACCTCAGTCAGTCATATGGGATCCAAGGGCAGAGGCTAACTGCTGTACCATGAGGCTGCCTCCCCTCCTCCCCCTTAACTGTAGGTAGTGGTAGTTCAGAAAACTGGATTAGAGTTTCACTTCATTTGCTCTTGTGACCAGGTTCCAGTCACTTTAAAATGTCTATTCTCCATTTTCTCCTTGTGTATACAATAAAAATGACAACATTTGCTACTTTTGTCTTGTCTCACAGTGTTGTTTCATGGATCAAATGAAAGTTCGAGCCACATGACCTCTCTTAGGGAGGTTTTATTTATTTATTTAAAAAATAATTTAAATAATTATATTATTTAACTTTATTTATCATTATCATTTTCAATTTGACCAGAAAGAGACAGAGAGAGAAGAGGAAAAGTGAGAAGACAAGCCGCCAGGTTTGGGACTCGAATTGTGGTAGGCCATGTGGGAGTTCACTACCTTTAACCACCACACCACCTGCCAGCCCCAGCCCAGTGTGATTTTCAAGCCACTGGGTCTAGGACTTGAACCGCTGTTAACCACATGGAAGTCCAGCAATGTAACCACTGTGCCATCTGTTGGCCCATCTTAGGGAGGTTTTATACAGATTTTATACTACTGTGATTTATGAAAAGACTTGTAGTATTTTATAAACTCTAAACATACATAATAGAAGACAGTTAAACGGGGTTTTCTTCCAGCAGCTGTGGCTACAGGGGATATGAGAGAGATGACAGAGCAGCCTTTTCCCTCAGTCCCCGTGTTCCTACTACCCTGGAAGGTGTTGCTCTATGACAGACAGGCCTTTCCACTGACAGTATCTTAAAAGCACGCTGCCTGGGTCCTTGATTCCCTATAAAGTGGGACTGCAGTTGTCTATTGAACAGAAAATTCTATTTAAATTTTCTTTTTGTCTAATTAAAAAGTCATTGTTGAAGAGCAATTCCCTTAATATGGAAGTGCAAATTTGACTTAAAATATGTAATGATTGTTCCTGATTTAAAGTTCCCATAAAAACAAACTGCACAGAATGGACTTACATATCTAAAAAGATACTCCTAATTTTTAAAAATGAAGCTATCTTTGTCTTACCAACTATAATGTAGAATGTGCCAAGCCCACCTTTGTGAGATACTGGACAGTCTGTTGTCATTGACAAAGCTTTGAGTGCTCATGTAAGAACCTCGAATCTGCAGGTTCCCATTTTAAATGGTGGGGCAAGGTTTATTCCCTCTGCTTACTCATATCTCTCCTGCAGACAACCTTGTAAACTAGTTACATGAACCCAGAGATATGTTTAGGATCTCAATGTCTTATGTTCTTATGTAGATCATGTAGAAATCTGATATTCATTGTTCTTTATGTAGAAAGGTTTTGCAGAGATAAGGGAGATGTAAAGAAAGGATTCACTGAAGTCTTAGAGGATATTTAATGTTTACACCTTGTAGCATTATCTGAGTAACCGGATGGGTTGATTCTTGGTCAAAAGCAAACAACAAAAATCATTAAAATAAGAGTCCTTTATCTTCCTCTTCGGTAACTAGTGACTTGACTAGATATGTTTTGACTATAGTAATTCTATTGACCAAAATTTGGCTTTCATTTTACTTTTATAGAGATATGCCAGTATGTCATAAGATTTAACTTGAAGTATTAGTGGTTTTGTAGTCAAGGCAAAATGTCAAAGGTAGGAATTTTGCTTCTGTATTATAGACTGGTTTAGTATTTCCCATCTTATTACATTGTTAGAATGTAAAGAAAATGATAAAATTATAGCATCTTTATCAAGAAAACAAAAATCATTGAGAGAATATATAAACTCTCTTCATTTTCAGTGCTTTCTATCCCTTTTACTTAGCCCTAGTCTTTGAGCCTGAAATAGTCCTTTTTCTTGTCTAGACTGATTCCTTCCCATCTGTCTTTGAGCCCATGTCTTCTCATTTCTCTGGGTGACTTCCTTCATCTATTATCCTATATTTTAACCCATCTTTCACTTGTATCATCAGTATCTTCCTCTCTACTACCTCTGTCTTCTCAACCTAAACAAACACTTCAGTGTCCCATGAGTTAAAAAAACAAGGAAACAAAATAATAGCAAAGAAAGCCTTAGTACCCATACAGGTTATGCTCATATTTCCTTCTCTTAATCATGTTTTTTTTTTTTCTTGCTAGAGAGCACGTGTGTGTGTGTGTGAGGGGCGGGGGAGGGAGAAAGAGAGATATTAGGAGAGAGAAAGAGAGAGAAGGAGAGAAAGCGAGAGAGAAAGAGAGAGAGAACAAGAAAGAAAGGACCTGTAAAGAAATGTGGTCATGCTGCAATCCTTCTTCCTCCAAGTCTCTATCTTGTCAGAATCCTGGGCATGCACGTACACACCTGACATGAAGTTTATGGGACTGGGTACTCAAATCCCGGTCATCCATGCGGGACTTGGCTTCATCTGTGTAGCACCTAACCACTGCACTACAGGACCGGCCCAACCATTAATCTTCTTTGTTTTTTTCTGCAGTATATTGGGTTGTCAGAAAAAGCATGACACGTTTTTGTATAGAAAAATACATTATAACTTTTCTGACAACCTTACCGTTTGATGTTCTATTACTCTTCTGCAACATATTACTCCATCTTTCTTGGCTCACCTCTCCTGACATATCTGAAAAATAGAGAGAGTAATTTTTCCTTTTGTACATGTTAGTTGATGTTTCAGTCTTGTGTAATGTTCCCTCCTCTTGGAGTTACATTTTCTTAATCCCTACCTGTCAAAATCCTACCTTTTAGTGAGGGGCTATTTCAAATGCTTTCTTCTTTCTAAAGGATTATTCTGCTCCTACATGATATGGGCGCTATGTTATTTGAACTCCTCCGATTTGCTCTTTGATATATTATAGAATGAGTTTCTTTCTGTTTTGTGTTATAGTTACTTTGTTATTACTCCTATACTTGTACTCCAACATGTATAGATTTTTTTAAAGAAAAATTTCTCCAGGAGAAAAAGAGCCAAAAAGCTATTTCTGACCAGCCTTTGTTTTTATATATCCTATGTGAAAAACGGTAGCACTGCACTCTATCCCAGGGTGAATAGAAAGGAGACGGCAGATACTAATTTTTCCAAAATTACACATTAGGGGCAGAATTCAAAGTTATGTAGGACTGAATGAGCAAGGGGAAGGGGCAGTAATGATAGCAGAGAAATAAGCTACAGTTGGAAGAGGGTTACCCAAGAGCAGCTGAGGTTTTCATTAAAGGGCACATCGACTGCTGGGAGGGAGGAGCTAGGAAATAAAGATCCTGACCCCTTCCACTTTGTCTTCAGTCTGCTGCTATTGTTCCCCAATGGCTATAACCAATAGAACCCAGAGTGCAAGAGAACTTGTTGATTGGGTCCGTGAAAGTCAATTTCCTGGTGCTTAGAATGTGTGAAGGTTAGAGCGGGAAGGAGCCTGAATTGACAAGTGGAATATTTCCAGCTCAATAATGGAAGTTACAGAAAATAAATCTTAGCAGTATTGAGCGCAGATGGAGTCACAGGGCATGACTGTGCTGATGGCTAAGCAAAGAAAGCTTTGCATTGGCCTTTTAAGGCCAGAATCAATTAGGAAATCTACAGTTAGCAGACAAAATGGCTGTAGCTAATTCTTTGATCTTATTTTAAGCATTGGTGAAATATGTTTTGAGCATTGGACAGCATCTCCTAAAAGGCAATATTTTCTTATTATGATGAAGCACAACAGATATTTTCATTTTGGGTAGAGTTAAGTCATCTATTTGGTTATTGAAAAAGAACTCAGGGAAGAAATTACAGCAGTGTTGCTATGGAGAAAATGTCAGCCTGGAGTTTGCCAGAAGAAATGGAAAACATGGAGACTCACCGGGATCAAAGTGTTCTTACATTGAATACAACCAGAGAAGGTCACTTCTGAATGAAGATGTATAATTTAGTGTGTGGCTTCTGTAGAGCTGCTGTGTTTAGTCAAAGTAGAATGAGGAAATGCTGCTTGAAGTAATCCTGCAAACTCAGCATGGAATTGTTGTGCTAGTACATTTAACACCATTCCACATTGCCTTTCTTGTTATGTTGTCTTTTTTTTTTTTCTTTATAACTTATAGTTACTTTTCTTCTGGGTTCTCAGATGAAAAATATGTGTGATGATGAACTATTGCACTTTGACTTTCTAATGGATTATCATGGAGAAGAGTTTGCCTTGTTCCAAAGCCTTCTTTTGACATGACATAAACCAGAGAATTGGGGTTGAAGTTCATTTCCTGAGGACAGATATTTTTCTTCTTCAAAGAGGAAGATGTTTTTAGTTTTTTGGTCATCTAGTAGATGACATCAAATGATATTTTTAGTTATTGGAAAGTTAGAGGTCAAATTCCTCATTTCACATTGGATAGGAAATCTGAAAGGGAAAAAAATGCATGTGGTTCATTTATCCAGGTAAAGACGCTGGCAAAGATGTCAGGAATGGTAGGCTGATGGCTGAATGCTGGCCAACTTTCCTTCAGTTGAGAGAGAAAAATTTGGAAAAAGAAAAAAACATGATTAGTTATTCTTTGCTCCAACAGCTCTATAAGTCTATTAACTGTTCATTGACAATAATAGATTGTTGTACAACTACCTGGATAAAAATAATTTCAAACTATGGAGGAGAACTAGAACATACAAGAGTTTGAAAAACATTTACTTGTGTTTTTTTGTTGTTTTTTCTAGATGTTCAATATTGTAGCAAATTTAAAAACTTATGATAGGACCAGAAAACATGAATTAGTCTTTTTCTTTTTTCTTTCTCAGAAGTTTCTTCTAAGATGCCATGTGGTAACCAAACTGGATTGTTTTTATATTGTCTTTGTGTACTGATACATCAATAACCATGCTCTTATTTCTAATCCTTATATTTCAATACAAAGAGTGTGTTTTGCTTGAAATTTTTTGTTAAATGATGAAGTCTTGAGTTAGAGGTATTAAGAGTACCTTTCTTACTTGCTGGGTGGCCTTTGGAGAGACAGAAGTTATGAACACATGTCTTCCTGAAGCCTATCTATTATACCTGAATTTGGATCCTCACCAACTGGTAGATTTAATCTTGGAAGTGAGTACAACTCTTCAACAACTTATTTTTGTTTGTTTGTTTTTAATTTCAGAATTCCAGTAATGGGACTTTTTTTTTTTTAATTCATGGGGAATTATTTATGCTGTGTATCTTGCCTCAAATCACCTGTCCAGTGTTGAGCTCTACAACCTCTAAGTCACTCCTTTCATCCTTTATATCTGTGGTTTGATTCCCCAGTTAAAATAGTCTTCATTCTTTGTAGGTAAAATACCATGGTTGTGACTTTCACTATTTTAACACTATTCCTCTGCAAAAGAAAATGTAGTGGAGAAAATTATAAAAGAAAAAAAATGCAACAAGTCTCTAAAATGGGGTGATAGATGAAGCTAAATCTAAAAATTCAAGGATATAACTGGGCACACAATATTTGTTCCTGTCAGAAAAGGGAGAAAGAAAAGCTTGTTTATATCATGGAAGCACTAAGTTCCTGTTAATAGAACAGCAGTCTCTGAGATGTGGATTCAGTTCTCAGTTGGCTAGTTGAAAGATTTTGGAGCTAGAGTTTAGAGAACTAATAAGAAATTGAACCATTATTTTAAAAATGGATTATTAAACCTTAGTTTCTTTCTTTTCTTCCTTCCTTCTTTTCTTCCTTCCTTCCTTCCTTCCTTCCTTCCTGCCTTCCTTCCTTCCTTCCTTCATTCCTTTTTGTAATATGTTATAGGATATGTGCATTTGTCCAAGAGAGACAGAGACCATTACACCACTGATTGGTCCAAAACTTGGATTCTTTAGCCACAAAACATAGGAAATTATTTTATTGCCCATTTCTTCCTCAGCCACACTTAAAGTCTCATTTTCATTAATTTACTTCTTAAATAACTGTGTATCTAATAGTATGTTCTGAAAACTTTGCTCTTCTCAATCTGCATACTCTTCTTGAGTAATTTCATCCAAGCTGATAACTCTAGCTACATATTGTATGCACTGTGACCATCTTTGTCTTTTGTCAGTGACTTTAGACAACCTGCATTTAAAAAAAATTATTTAATTTAATTTTATCATTATTATTATTTTTTTAACTTGAACAGAGAGAGACAGAGGGAAAGTGAGAGAGGAAACTGTGAGGTCTGGGAGTGAAATGACAGTCAGCCATGTGGGAGCCCAGTGCCCTAACCACCATGTCACCTGCTGGCCTAGACAATTTACACTTCATGTAATTATAGATTTGTTTAGATTTAGGTCTACCATTTATTATTTAAAAAAAATTTTGATGCCCCTGTTTTTTGTTCCTCTCTTTTATTTCTTCTCTTAAAATTTTCTTTTGAGTTATTTTAACATCTTTTATCACTCTATTTTAATATAGTATTGTGTCTGTGTTTTTATTTTTATTTATTTTATATTATTTATTTGTTTCTTTGTTTATTTTAGAGAGGTTTTGCTATAGGGTGCATGCGCTTGCTAGAAAGACAGAGAGAGACAGAGAGACAGAAAGCGAGGAATCACCCCCCCGGGGGATGGCCACATCACACAATCCCTTCTCCTTCATTCTCCTCTCGGGATCTTGGGCATGCACGCGTGAGTTTAAGCCACTAGGTCCAGGACTTGAACCGTGGTCAACTATATGGGAGTCCAGCAACATAGCATTACACCAACTGCTGGTCCCCCTCTGTGTTTTTAAATTAAAAAAAAAAATTGTTTACAGGGCACATACACTTGCCAGTGAGAGATGAAAGAGAGAGAGAGAGAGAGGGAGAGAGAGAGAGAGAGAAAACATCCCCCATGGGAAATGGTCACACCAAAATTCCTTCTCCTTCTGTTTCTCCTTAGGATTTTGCACATGTATGCACACGCACCCAGTGTATTTATCAAACTGCCAGGTCCAGGACTCAAGCCATGTAGTTGGCCATATGGAATCCAGCCACCCTAACCACTATGCCTTCAATTGGCCCAGCAGTTGTGTTTTTGACTATATCTCTTTGTATGTATTTTTAGGTATTTTTCTAGGATAATGAGCATACCAAACTCTTCTCTGTGTACTTAAAGTTACTGTTTTAGTTTAACACCATATAAATACTTTATCCACTCCCTTCTTATGCTGTAGTTGTTGTGTGTATCACATGTATATCTATTGCAACATCACCAGACAATATTATACTTTTTGCCCTCAAGTATATTTTAAAGAATTCAAGAGGGGAATATTACATTTTTGTAGATATTTACTCTTTCTGTTGTTCTTCCTTAATTCTTGATGTTACAGATTTCTTTCAGGTGTTATTTCTCTTCTGTCTCAAGAGCTTTCTTTAGCAATTATTTTAGAGTAGGTGTTCTGACAGCTGACTCTCTTTATCTGAGAATGTCTTTATTCCCCCTTTTCCTGAAGAACATTTTCATTGGCTATAGAATTTAGGTTGATAGGACTTTTATTACCATACTTTCAAATTGTCGTTCTACTTCCTTTTTGCCCTCACTGGTTTCTGATGTGAAATCGGCAGATTTTTAAGTCATTCTACTCTAAGAACTGCATCAACTTTCGTATGGCTGCTGTCCAAAATTTTTTTTATTATCCTGACTTTACAGCAGTTTGACCATATTATATCTGAGTATGGATTTATTTGGGACTCACTAGGCTTTTTAAATCTGTGAGTTTGTGTATTTTACCAAGTTTGAGACATTTTCAATCATCATCTTTTAGATACATCTTTTGTACTATACTCTCCTCTTCCTAGAACTCCAGTGACATAAATATCAGTCATTTTGTTTTTGTCCATGGATCCTTAAGGCTCTATTTATTTTCTCAAATTATTTTTCTCTCTGTTGCTCAAGTTGGGTAATTTCACTCATACATCTTCTTCTCCTTTTTCAAAAAATGCTTTGCTATAGGTTGCATGCACTTGCCAGACAGAGAGAAGGAGAAAATAAGAAATCACTTCTTAGGGTGGATGGCCACATCACAATCCCTTTTCCTCCATTCTCCTCCTGGGATTTTGGGCACATATGTGCATGCACCTGGCATGATTTTCAAGCTGCCAGGTCTGAGACTTGAACCACGATAGGCCATTTGGGTGTCTAACATCTTAACCACCACACCCCCTGCTGACTCCCTGTCTGTTACTATTTACTCTTTAGAGTATTCAAGTAGCTGTTCCCTGCACAGAGTATAGGGTTTTTCCAGCTGCAGTCAGTGCAAGAGATAGGATGGCGTTTGCTCACATCCTCTTTCTTGGAATTGAAACTCCTGTCCATTGTGTGCTTTCTTCTAAATGTATAGCTCTAGTCTATGACAGGTCTCTTTTCTGAGTTTAGCCCTTTGCATCTAGCAGTCTCCTGGACACGTCTACTTGACTGTCCCCATGATCCTGATTGGTTAGGAAAGCTAGGGGAGACCATGGCATGAGACTTCATAAAAGGTCATTCTCTTTCTTTCTCTCTCTCAACAAGTAAACTTTAAAAAAAACACATTTTAAAAGACAGGGGGTAGACCAGCCAGTGGCTGGTTGTCATGTGGCCATTTGTGCAGTTTGAGTCTCAGAGCTGGCATCCTGAGGAGCATGCCTGGTGAATGTGTGTGATTGCTCAAAATCCCAAGAGGAAAATAGAAGAAAAAGGATTGTGGTATGGCCATCCCCTCTGGGGCGGGGGCGGGGGTGGGGAGTGTGCTTTTTCACTTTCTCTCTGGCAAGTCCATGTGCCTTAGACCAATTTTTTTTTTTTTTTTTTTTTTTTTGCAAAGGGGAGAGGGATCACCTTCGGGAGCAACACGTCATTGGATTTGACATGTTGAAACTATCCAATGAGTGTTATAAGTAGCAGAATTTGAGATATTGTTGAAGAAATTATGTAACATCAAGTTAGCAAAATAAAGGAACCCTTCATTATAATTACTTGATCAGTAGATGGCAGCAGATGAGGAGAAAAATAGCCTCTATAAAGCAAAGTGGGACAGACCTAGGTTTGAAACTTCTGAGCCATATCACCTTGGACAAATTCCTGATCTTTCTGAATTTCAATTTCCTCATGAGTAAAATGCAGATGTGCTGCTTAAAAGAGACAAAATGGGACCAGCAGCTGGTGTAATGGCTATGTTGCTGGACTCCCACGTAGTCGGCCGCAGTTCGAGTCCCGGACCTGGTGGCTTAAACTCACACTGGGCGTATGTGCGTGCGTGCCCAAGATCCCGAGAGGAGAATGGAGGAGAAGGGATTGCGGCGTGGCCATCTCCCCTGGGGGGTGATTTCTTGCTTTCTGTCTCTCTGTCTCTCTCTGTCTTTCTGGCGAGCATATGCACCCTATAGCAAAAAACCTTCTCAAAAATAAAATAAAATAAAATAAAATAAAATAAAATAAAATAAAATAAAATAATAAAGAGACTAAATGAAAGTATATGTGTTTATACATTTAATATATAAGATTCCCTCTCTTTGGAAATAGACTTTTAGAATAAAGGTCATATTTCTATTTGAAATTATAGCATGGTCTCTGTGATTCTACTTTGAACAGATTCTGAAAATATTTAACTCTAGTTTCCCAAGTCACATACTTCTCCTCATCCTGGGGAACTCTGAGGGAAGAGGAGTTAGAGAATGATGCTTGAAGACAAAGGAGGGCATCCAGTCTTTCCACAAGACAGAAAGGACTGTTGCCACTTATCTTCAGATTTTTGAGAATTCATAAATCGAGTTCTTTGATATCACAGAGATTGAACCAATAATTACTAATTATTTATCTTAGTTTATTATTGTATTGCCAACAGAAATACCTGGAAACTGGGTGATTTATGAGGAAATAGGAGTTTATTAACTCACAGTTCTGGTGACTAGGAGGTCCAGAAGGCATGGATCTGGCATCAAGCTGACCTACAACATGGCCAGTGTGAGCACAGAGGATGGCCAGTGTGTGCAGAGAGAGAGAATGAGCATGCACTCTTTTATAACAAATAGCGCTCGTGAGAACTAACCCCCTTTTCTCATGAGAACTAAAACTCACTGGTTCTCCTGAGACATCGTTTATCTGTTAATGAGTGTTGCCTCCACAATACAATCCCTGTAATCCAATCACTGCCCACTAGGCATTATCCCCTTCCAACATCAACTGCAAAATGTGAAAGTTTGGGAGACTAGCTATTCTCCATCCATCACAGTATTCCTGCACAGGTAGGTCTTTATGAAATGTCAGCTATGAGCATTTTAGAAAGACTTTAAAAAGATGCCTAGTTGAATGAGAATAAAGCCTATACGATTACAAGAAAGAAAAGGCCTCTTCTAGCCTCTCGTCTCTCATCGTGCCTTTCTAACCTTGTGAGTTCTCTGGGTCCTCAGACATTTCTGGGTTGACTAGATTATTTGCATTTTTTTAAACCTTCATTTGCTCATCCATTATGGAATTCTTTCTCCTTTCTCTTTTCCTTCATTCAAAAAATGTGCTTTTATGTAGCTTTTCCTATTAGACTCTACTAGGAAAAAACTGAAAAAAAAAATTTCCCTAAAGATTCCAATGGCTATTGTGTTACCATTCCCAGAGAGAATTTTTTTAGCAAGGAAGACTTGATGATTGTGTAATGTCATAATTTGAAAAACATAGCTTTGCAATATAGCATCTAAACTTCATGTTTATGTGTGGGATGTTAGACACAAAGACATTTCTGAAGTTCCTGAAATCACACAAGGAAGTGGCCACCTTTGCTACTTATGTGACTGACATTTCAGCCACTTCTGTAGTGCAAGCATTGAAGTCTACACAGCACCAGTAGTGGCTTACAGAGTTTTGCTTCTCCTCAGCCATTTCACTCAGCTTCAAATAGACAACAAGCAGAAAAAAGTAAACAATACAAAAATAAATAAATACATACATACATAAATAAATAAAGCCTGATTAAGACTTCTGAGTTACTTACTTAAATTTTAAATTTACAAATTTAAAGTTTTACTTTCAACATCACATTTTTTGGTTTAAAACTACTGTGCTTTAAGTTAACAAGATAACTTACCTTCAAGCTTAGAAGGTTTGAAGGGTAAAAAGGCTTGGCTTACATTTGCAAAGTAATATTCCAAACACGAATTGTTAAAATAGCTATGTTTTCTAAAGACCTCAAAGGCCCCTCTGATATCTGGGAGTTTCGATAGCTCTGTTTTATAGAAGAGAGGCCTGGAGAAGTTGAAAGATCTAGGCTGAACCTATCTCATGAGTCCCTATGTAGAATGAGGGACTTTTGTCCTGGGGCTGAAATTAGGCACCCTCTCCCATCTCTCAGTCATAGTGCTACTCGTGGAGGATGAGGTGGGAGTGGGGATGAAGTTGCAGTCAGGCTCTTGGCTGATGTCAAGTGTTGAGGTCAGCCAGAAAGGAAGGGCAAGTTGTGCTTTGATTGCCATGGTGTGTGACTTCTGCACTCTTAGACAAGATGCTTTCTCCTCCTGTTCTTCTAACAGGCAGTCTCATTCCTGGAGATGACTGTCAGCTGCTTTCACTGCATAGCCATCATCACATGCCTCGCCGCTGGAGCCTGGGAAGCCTGACCACAGGACCGGCATCTCCAAGGCATGAATAATTAGGTAGGCATAATGGAAGGCACTCACTGCACCCTCCAATTGCAGAAGCCCATTACCGAACTCTGCTACATCAGCTTCTATCTTCCAAGGGGGGAAGTCAGAGGATTTTCATACAAGGGCACC
Organism: Tupaia tana; assembly: GCA_026018925.1. Lineage (NCBI taxonomy): Eukaryota > Metazoa > Chordata > Mammalia > Scandentia > Tupaiidae > Tupaia > Tupaia tana. Next base: position 38,479,425 of record JAKSZU010000023.1, on the reverse strand, counting down.
GTAACTCTAGACAGATCCAATAAAGGTTTTCATAGTTGCTACCAAGTCAGGGAGGGGGCAGACATCATCAGTCTCAGCCAGCAGCCGAGCGAGCATCCAGGCGACATATTCTTCAAGCAGACTCCCACAAAAGACATTCTAACCGAGCTATACAAACTCACGGCCGAGAGGGAGAGACTGCTGGCCGATCTGCTGAGCTCAGACCACATCCTGGGAATTACTATGGGGAACCAGGAGGGGAAACTGCAGGAGCTGTCCGTGAGCCTGGGCCCTGAGGACAACTGCCTTCAGCGTGCTGGCGCCTGGCACGGGGAGCTGCCTGGGGGCTCTCTCAATAAGAGGAGCAGCCACGGGAACAAGAAGCCCCGGAGGCCTGGCGGAAGGAGGGAGCTCGTGGAGGCACTCCCACAGAAGAGGACAAGAAGAAAAGGGCGTGGGGACCAGGAATCAGCTCCTCGGATGGGGAAGGATCAGATCTGTTCCGACAACTCCCTTCCTCTTTCTCGAGCCAGGCCTCATCTTCGACTCCTAGAGGAAAGAGGAAATCTGCTCCCAAATGGGACACTTATGTCTTCCCTGCAGAGGACAGAGAGCTGCCCTTCAGATAGCCCCAGGCCATCGGATGCAGATCTTGGCTCTGGGAACTCTGGGATGGTCTCTGAGGACACTGGGCTGAGAAGAGGAGCGCTTCCTCCTGACCCCAGCTCTCCAGAGACAGGAAGCGATTGTGTTTTGGGGCTGCCAAGGAGGCCTCGTGGGCTGAAGCATCTGCAGACAGGTGGGCCTGAACATCCCCAGGACCCTGAGAAACGTCCAGATGTAGAGAGGGGCAGGAGAGTGAAATCAACCGAGCAGACTTGCAGGAAGAGACCTGTTTCTAAAGTGGTGGCCAAAGTCCAGGATCTGTCTGCTCAGGTGCAAAGAGTAGTTAAGCCGCGTCCTGAGGTGGAGAGAGGCATTGCTGTTTGCCAGGTGGCCCAAGCTGAGTTCACACCCAAGGCTGGGGCTCCTGGTTCCAGACCGCAGGACAAGGAGCAGCAAGGGGATGGGTCCTTACAGCCCTCAGCCGGAGAAAGAGCCCCCATTTCTAATCCACCAGCCAGTGCTGAGGGGGCTGTGAACAAGGTCCTCCTGAAGGTGATAGAGAGCGAGAAGTTAGATGAAGCCACAGAGGGGAAAAGGCTGGGCTTCCTCCTCAGCACCAGAGTCACCCCCATGCCCCCAGGAACTAGACGCAGGAGGAGGGCTGAGCTGCCCTCAAGAGCCCACAGATCCTTGTTTTCCGATCTGCCCTGCAGTGTAGCTCCTGACTCCTCACAATCCACAGGTGATGAGAGGAAGCCATCTGCCCCAGGACTGGCAGCTCCCAGCATGGTACTTAATAATTCATCCCCAGAGTCCAGCACACACAGACGGCCATCACCTGCTCCTTTGCCTCTATCTCCAAGGCTCCCCAGCCCTCGGGAGCATCACAGGATTCTCCGGCTCCCGTCACAGCCTGGTGAGAGAGAAGCTGCTCTTAATGACACTCCAGGTGGAAAGAGCGGTGTCGTCTCTGGGCCCCCCTCTGCTGACACCTTGGAGCCACCATCCTTTGCAAAGGTCACGGAGACCAACAAAGCCAGGCCGGCCTCCCTCAGAGAAGGCCCACCTCAGTTGTTGCCTGGGGAACCTTTGGAAAAGAGCGTGGGGCCGGGCAAGACCACAGCTCAGCCCCAGCATCAGCTGCCTCCAGGTTAGTCTCTGTTTAAAATGCTTCCAATTTGTTCTTGGGTGATTCAAGATCAATCTGTTTATGCTATTCAGAGACTGACTAACAGTGAACTGGGGAATGGTGAATTAATCAGTTCGTGGTAAGAAAATTCGAAGTGGTACAAGGAGTGTGGAGATTGTGAGGATGGTGTTGACTGAGGGGTTCAGAGATACAGTTGCTTCTAGAAGCAATACTTTGTAAATGTCTTTCTTTTTCTTCTTTTTTTTGTTTGTTTTGTTTTGTTTTCTGCCACATTCTGAATGTGTCTCAGTGGTTGCCTAACACACAGAGACTCTCAAAGGAAACAGCAACAGGCAGAGAGACATGGCAACTTGTCCCTGCCTTTGATGCTAGCTAGCACTGGTAATTGGCCCCTTGACCTAAATTTTGCTGTTCATGCTGTTGGAATCATTCTTGGGATGCTCTAAGAAGAGGTGCAAAAGCATTCTCTACCTTTTCTTGGACGTCTGCAGGTTGTGGTGTTTGGTTTTCATTTTTAGTACTTGGTTTTATAAGTACCGTTATTTTATGGCAAAAACTTTTTTTTTTTCCAGAAGAGGGATGAATTCAGTCTAAATTGAAGGAGTCGGTAGAGACTTTCTATTTTTACTCTGTTTTTTAATTCTCCAAATAACAATGGAATAACCATTTATCCTAAAGTTATGCTTTATTAATGGGTTATTAGTGTTACTGCTATAATATCATTTCTTGTGCAAAAGATGCTAAAAATTGGCTCATGTGACTTGTATACTTAATGTGACTTAAAATTCTACATGTAAATATTTTTTAAGGTTCAATAAGATAGAAAAAGACAGTGTATAAGACGTGCTACTCTGTGTTTCTTACATTTTCCAGGCCAGCTTGGCCGGAGGCTCAGGGTTTCATGTACCATTGTGTGAGTTATATGTTCTTTTTCAGAGATCTTTTAACAGCATATGGTTAATGCTTTGTCTAGGGGATAGTTTGTAACATGATATATGGTCTCCTAAAAGTTAGAGAAAATATCAGGTGCAATTTGTGAGATAAAAACATCTAGGAAAGAGGAGTTTCAAAAGCTTTCTGTTCATTTTTAACTTGTAGCATTTTATAAATTTCTGTAAATCATTGATCTAAGACATAGTAGTTCTTTAACAATATGGTAAATGCTTTTTCCATCTTGTTTTTGTGATATATCAATCTTAGTTTGGTAAGACTTACTATTTTTCTTATATAACCAATCTGCCTTACTAGGAAAAAGAAAACAGAGAATTTTAGATTTTAAATCATGTATCATAGAACCAAAGTGGTGAGGATTCTTTCTCCTTTGGATACTGGGAACTTGGAGATGTTTGGTAAGAAAGTTCTTTAGGATTATTGGGTGAGAGACTCCTGGAGGCATGGATGAGGAATGGTTGCCTTAACTCTAAAGGTTCTTTTTAGAAACTGCATCAAATTCTCAGATTATGTGTACTCTTCAATAGTAACTGTGCATTAAATAAATTCATGGTCAGTAGATATTTTGCCTTCTTGCTTAAGATTTTCTTATTGTTTCATTGTTATGTAAAAAGAAGTATTATGAAAGTGCTGCTATATCTATGTCAAGACAAGCACACAGAGGACATTTCTTTTAGTGGGTGTGGGTGGTAATATTGATCTTATGAACATTATGGTAATATGAGTTTATGGTCTGTGGACATTTATTTTCTGTGGAAAAACATCTAGGTATTTTATTGAAGTGATGTGATTAAGGTTATCGAAAACTCTCATTAGCTGCTCAAGTAAGAAATTAAGTCTGGCAAAGGTAATCAGATCCATTTGCAGCTGAAATATATATACATTTTATTTTAGTATTTTGCCGTAGGGCATGTGCGCTCACTGGAGAGAGGCAGAGAGAGACAGAGGGAGACAAATAATCACCCCATCCGGGAGAATGACTACTGCACAATCCCTCCTCCTCCTGGGATTTTGGGCATGCATGCACCCACACATCCACGTGGCATGATTTCCAAACCACTGGATCTGGGACTCAAACTCTGGTTGGCCACGTGAGAATCAGTATTTTAACCACCATGTCATCTGCTGGCCCTGAAAGACTCTTTAGTGTTACAAACAAGTCATAATTCCCAGGAAGCAAGGACATCCACCTCTCCTTCTCACAAGATTAAGCAGCTAAAGCCAACATTATCACCCATACTGACCCTAAGCCCACTGAGGGACAAGATGAATGGATGATCACACTTTTCCTTGGCTCCTCAATGAGATTGTTCATGGTCATTTCCTTTTCTTCTGGGCCTCTGCCTTTCAGTTGTCAGGAGCACTTTTCAGAGCCAGTCATAATAATCATAGGAATTCCTTGCCGGGACACCTTTTTTTTTTTTTTTTTTTTGGAGAGGTTTTTGCTATAGGGCGTGTGTGCTTGCCAGAAAGACAGAGAGAGACAGAGAGACAGAAAGTGAGAAATCACCCTCCAGTGGGTATGCCCACGCCACAATTCCTTCTCTTCCATTATCTTCTCAGGATCTTGGACACGCATGCACACGCGCCCAGCGTGAGTTTAAGCAACTGGGTCCAGGACTCGAACCATGGTTGACTGTATAGGAGTCCAGCAACATAGCCATTATGCTAACTGCTGGTCCCTTGCTAGGGAAACCTTCTGTGCCTTTAATCTTATAAAAGAGAGGGCTGGAAAGGGGAAATATGGTAAGAATAGGAGAGACCGCTTTCCCGGTATGGATAACTTTTCTTATGCAGAGACTTTCCCCCAGTGCATCCACACATTATCTCCTATTGGTGCATTGAAAGGCATCATGGGAGAGAGTGTTCTTCTGATAGTACCTTTGATATATATCCTGCATTTTTGTCCTCTTTCCTCTCTACCCCCCTTTCTGGTGGCCCTGAAAGATATTCTGGATACTTCATATTCTGGATACTTCATATTCTGGATACTTCAGTGACTTCCTGCAGCTGGTGAGCTCATTCATGGAGACTTTCCTGCTTCCAGCTGCCTTTTTTCATTTTGTTTCTCCTCTCACCCAATCCTAGTGCAGGTCTCATATAGTCACAGCAGTCCAGACAGAGGGGTGATTCATTTATCATCAATATATAGTGGCCCTTTATCGAATGCAACTCCCACTTTTTCCCCATGTTAGCTATTAACCAGATTGAGTTTATGGTCTGTGAACATTTATTTCCTGTGGAAATAGCATTGTAGGCATTTTATTGAAGTGATGTGATTAAGATTATTGAAAGCTCTCAACTGCTCAAGTAAGAGATTAAGTCTGGCAAAAGTAATCAGATCCATTTCCAGTTGAAAAACTCTTTAGTGTTACAGACAAGCAGTAATTCCTGGGAAGCAGGGACATCCACTTCGCCTTCTCACAAGACCATGCAATTAAAGCCAACATTACCACCCACACAGAAAGTAGCATGAAAGTATGAGGCCATTGATGCACCTTCTCCTGGCTCTGTCATTGTGCTAACTTGTCATTCTAAGGGCTACACACAGGAATTCTTACCTGGTTATGATCTGATCAAATAGAGAATATACTAACAATGAATGGTGGCCAGGTTGTTTTCTTATGGTTCCCCTTATCCCCATCCTTGAGATGTTATAGGATATATTTCGGTATTGATAGTATTTTTTTACAGTACTTCATTTTAGTAATGGGAAACTTCTGTGGAATATTCTTAAGTCTTTACAGAATGTGATATTTTCTTTAATCTTGAGGTGCTCTAGTTGTGCTAACCTTCTCAGGAATGTCTTTGGGGCTTGATGCTTGGGAGTCCTTTATGTTTTTTATTGTTTTCATCTGCTTTTGACCAAAAATAGATCCTCTTAATGTGAGAAGAATCACATGGACTTTGGCTCACCATACTTAGAAAACTCTCAGTCCTCTAGTGTGTTCTTGAGCAATCTTGTGATCTTTTCCCTTTGATTGGAGTCACTTGGGTGCTGAGGGAAGCATATGCCCCAGGCATAGTTCTTCGTGATATTGAGGATCATTTGATTAATTCTCATGCCCATCAAAAGATGTAATTAATGTCAACTGATTACGAGTTGAGAGGCTACATATAATAGATTTTATGATATTGAATGGCACTGTCAAAGCTTTGATTTCTCTCTGCGCACACATTATGAGGAGTAGATATAAATTCTTCCCATGTTAATATTGAGGGTTGATGCAATTTCAATAAAATTATAAAGAAGCTTCACAACATTTGTGAATATATGTGGCCATTTATGGTTACTGCAGAAAGTATGCAGTACATACAAAAAAATCTCCATTTAATATTAAGAGAAAAAAGGATTAAAATATTTTATATACCATATTATCCCCTTATAAAAATATATAGGAATTCAATATATAGGAAAAATGTTGCTATGTACTTTCAAAAAAATAATGTGGTCATCCTGGCAGATGGCATAATGGTTATGTCGCTGGATTCCCACAAAGTCGACTGTAGCTTGAATCTCAGATCTGACAGCTTCAAACTCAGGCCGGGTGCATGTGCATGCATGCCCGAGATCTTGAGAGGAGAATGGAAGAGAAGGGATTGTGGAGGGGTCATCTCTCCAGGGGGTGATTTCTCACTTTCTGTCTCTCTCTGTTTCACTGGTGAGTGTTTGTGCACTATAGCAAAAATCTCTCTTAAAAAAATAATGTGATCATCATTAAAACTATATGTAACTATTGGGTCATTGAAAAAGTCATGATGTATTTTTCAATGTACCAATGCTTCATGACTTTTTCTACGTCCCAATTGATCCAGCAATGCTACTTCTCGTAATCTTCTTTATATAAATAGATGCACCAATAAGAACATGAAAATTACGGTGTTTGCTGCACTATTGTTTGTCATGGCAATAACAGCTGGAAAGAATTTAAATGTCCATCAGGGAAAAAGTGGTTAAATAAACAATTGTACATTTATGCTCTATAATATTATGAGTGTATCCAGAATATTAATCTAGATTTTTATCTACCAAAATAATATATTAAATCTTCTCAGGTTTTGTGAAATAAGTTTTCCCCACTCTCTATACATAAATATGTATGTTTGGTATGGGTTTGAATATCATGGAGACAGGCATGGGAAGAGACCTGGTCAGACTGTTAAACATTTCCTTATGTGGGACAAGACATGTGGAGGTGGGGAATGAGGCAAACAAGAAGTATGGAGGAGCATTGGACAAGAGCATTAATTTTTTTTCGTTACGTATTTTTACATTGTTTGTCTGGTTTTGGTGACTATATCACATTTTTGATTCCTAAAGAGTGATAAACTACTTCTATTTTTTTTTAAAATAAATACACCACCTAAATTGGTTAAGTGTGTGTGGTGGTGGTGAGAGGTGGTAGGATTATAGCTGAACCTCACTGTTCTTTCCTTTCCCCCACGTCCTTTAATGGGGCAAGAAGCTCAGCATTGAGAATGTAGTATTGTGACAAAGGGAAAAATGAAGGTTGCTAGAGAGCTAGGAAAGCAATACCCAAGGAGTAGTCCTGGAGGTAGGGTCAGAAGAGACATCAAGAGATAAAGGCAGTTTAGAAAGGCTCCTAGATTAGACAGAGCCCTGACAGGGTACAGATACCCCCTACCCCCCAAGCCTGAAGGAGCAGGGGAAGCAGTTGAAACTCAGAGGGGAGACCAATGGAAAGGACTATCTGGCAGAAACAGTAGTTTGTCATAGAGATACTCAATACAGAGGAAGTTGTGAGGATAAATATCATGGGCTCACTATCCTTTGATCTTTTGTCTATAACCACACCCTACCCCCAACAGAGCCAACCAGAAGACAGAGGTCTACAAAACTTGTGACTGTGGTCTATAAGATCATTGTTCCAGTGTCAAGAGCAGGGGAGAAGGATGGAGAGTGGATCTGAAGAGACAAATGGGAGACTAAGTGATGCAGATGAATTGAGTCATGAAGTCCAAGGAAAGACTGGGTTCCTCTGAGAAAGCTATTTTGGTAGAATTATTGGTCTACGAGTAGACTGTAGGAGGCTGCAGATGAATAGATGATGAGGAAGTGGAAGTGGTGGCTACAATTTTTCCCCAAATTTTATTAGTGAATGATATAAGAACAGAGTGAATAAGAATGCATGTGTTTATGAAGTATATATATATATTTTTTTTTAAGAATTATTTCATTTTTAACTTTATTAATTATTTCATTTTTAACTTTGTTTATTTTAATTTGACTAGAGAGGGACAGGGGGAGAGAGAGAAAGCAAGCCACCAGGTCCAGGACTCGAACCATAGTCAGCCATGTGGGAATCCAGTGCCTTTAGCCACCATGCCACCTGCCGGTCCATGAAGTATATATTTTGTTACTGCAGCATTTCATTTCTTTTTCATATTACCTTTCTACCTTGATGTTTATTGTCAGAGGCCACATGTATTCACCAGAGAGAGCGACACATACACAGAGAGAGAGAGAGAGAAAGGACACCCCATAGGGTACGGTCATACCACAATCTTTTTTCATCCATTTCTCTATCTTATCATACCCCATAGGGGGTATGAACATGTGCACTCCCCAAAGACACAGAGGGGAAGAGAGAGAGGAGAAGCAAGAAATCACTCCCCAGAGGTGATGGCCACACTGCAATCCCTTCTCCTCCAGTTTCCTCTCAGGATTTTGGCATGATTTTCAAGCCTTTAGGTCTGCTACTCAAACCATACAGCTGGTCATGGAGGATCCAGCACCTTAATGTCCATGCCATCTGCTGGCCCCACCTGCAGTGTTTTTCAAGTCACCGGGGCCAGAATTTGAATTGCAGTTAGCCATGTGGGATCTGGCTCCTTTGAGCCACTGTGCTGTGGAGCTGCCCCCATCTACCTCTAAATTTAATTTTAAATTAATTTTGAGGTTGGCTGTCTCTTTTGTTGTTAAAAGTTCATGCATGGAGGAAGTGAATGAATTAGAAGTCCTTGTTGTACAGTGTTCAGTCTACAGGTTCAGGAAAAATTATCTGTTTTTTAAAAATGAAGCTTTTATATTTAACAATGATAGAAATCAAATTGTTTCTGCCTACTTTTTATGCAAAGCACAAAGAGAATTAAAAATATCTTCCCCAATAGTCTCAAAATAAGAATAGATGACTAGCATATGAAATAGGAAATAAGTTTTCTACCAATAAACAAGTTGTATTTGAGACCAGTTTCCATTTAAAATAATGGTAAGTATTTCTCTCATTCATATTTTGTTTTTCAAAGGGAAACATGTTTCAAAGGCCAGGACTATGCCAAGAGCTGTTATTTTAAAATCTAAGCATGGAAATTAGTTTTTTCCAGGTTAAGGTTGAATTGTGCCTTGAGAATAAGACCTATTGCATTGATTTCCATTTGTCTCTCTTCTATTCTTGGATTGAGAGTACAAAATTTAAAGCAAGGGTGGTAGTCTGCAGTCTTAGGCCATGCACAGCATTGAAAGTAATTCCAAAGGTAGACATGGCAGAATTAATACTAATATTAAAAGTGATAGCCATTTAAAAATTAAAAAAAAAACATTTTTAAGTAAGTATGCAGGGACTTCAAAAAGTTAATGGAAAAATGGGATTAAAGTACAAGTTCATTTTATACCAAAAAAACTTTGAAATCTATACACAGCTTTTTTCATAGTATGTATTTCCACAAACCTTTTAAAGATTCCTCATAGATAATAAATTCTGAACAAAAATTAAGTGATACTTTTGTTCACATCATTCAATTATTCTGATTCATAGCATTATTGATTGGAGGATTTAGAAAAAGCTTAAACTTTTAAGGTTGTAATTGAATTACAAACATTTTATCAAATTGATAAAGCAAAGTACTGAATATTAAAAGTGTATGCTTTGTTTTATTTCCTGTGAACTCTGAGAGAAAGTGCTTTTTGAAAATCCTAGACACCAGGTTGACTCCATTCTCTTCCTCTTGTAGGTAAAGGACTGGTATCACCTATCTCACTTCACCTACTTTCTAATCATTTATGCGGATAATAACTTCTGTTAAATAATTCTTAAATGGGGATCTAACATAGTCAGTGCTTATTTTTGGTCCCTGGGCTTGTGATTGTGGGCCACACCAACCCCATTGAGTTCCTCTGTGTGTCCCCTCAGTTCAGCCTCTTGTCATAGCATGGTCTGGAGTTTCTTTGTTCTCCTAGAAGATTCTAGGAGTTTTTCATAGTCATGGACATTTCTGGTACATTGAACCCAATGCTTTCTATAAGGCCCAGAATCTTAAAGGAAAGAACTCTAAACTATGTCAGAATGTGAGTTCAGACACGTAGAGGGTGTAGAGGGATTTGTGGAGGCCTTGAAGGCATTTGGGTGATAGGGAGAAACAATGACCAACTTAAGAAGAAGTACCATGAGAGAAGACTAAATTTAAGTCAAAATGTCTGTGCACAAGCATTTCCTCTTCCTCCTATGAGTGTCCCTATACTCTAGGGAGAAGGAGCTTTGGCTTGAGAGAGGGAAAATCTTTGTCACAGGAAGCCCAACAGTTTTGGAGGAGGAGCTGTTCAAGAAAAGCAGGAACTTTTTGCTGGCCAGAGGGTGAGAAAAGCTCCAGTTGCAGTGGTCTGGAAGAGGTTGTTAGGAACCTAAGAGCAACAGAGTTACTATGTGACAGAGCAGAGGTGTGACAAGGGCAGCAGGCTCTCAACCATGGAAACCTGGTGGGTCTCCTGGAAGACATACCAAGGAGGAACTGCCTGCAAAACCTGGACTTTGTTTAAGCAAGGGAGTAAAAACTTCAAACCTTGAGATTCAGATTTTGGTCTTTCATGTAACACAGTTTTATTCACAATAATGTAGTAAGTTGAATCATCCAGGTTGCACATATTTTTCTAAAATGTTGTGATGTTCATTTCTGTTTTAAACTGAAGTTAAAATTTCGACTTTGAGTTTTGTGTTTGGAAAGCCCCCAGACAATCTGTGGCTGGTTAAAGCTGTTGGTTCCATATTTTCCCAGAGGAACTGTGGAAAGATTAAATATAATAATACGTGCAGCTTCAGCCTCAGCCTTGTTCTCTCTAGGGTTTGGACAGGTCTAGGCATGTCTGGATAATTAAGACAGTTGGGTCTGTCGAGTCTTTTGCTTCAGTGCTCAGAGAATCCTTTTGAAACAGCTCGTCCCAGGAAAGCAAGGGTGTGAGGCATATCAGAGGCATAACGGCTTCAGTGGGTAGGATCAACAGTGAGAACAGCATGACGTATGCCTTCCAAATTGTCTGCTGATCCTGCTAAGTGGACTTATGCCTGGATCCTAGAGAGAGAGGACTGCAGTAAAACAAACAAACAAAAAGTGTTGAAATGTAAAGTTTCTAAAATTTCTTTTAAGACACTGAAGGCAAGATCTGCAAGCAGAAAGTGCAAAGTGTGGCTGCAGAGTCCCTGCCTGTGGTGTGCTGAAACGTGGTATGAAAGGATATAGTGTTGAAGTGAACTAGATTTTATGCTGTCCTAAAGAGAGGTGGGAGAGGTAGGCAGCTGCACCTTGGGCAACCTTCAAGTGCAGCAGCCCTTGTGCCAATTTTGGCAGTGCCATGAGGCATCTCATGTAGCCAGAGCAATAGAGGATCGTGATCATGATGGGGAGATTACATCCATGAACACACATGACTTTTAAAATGTCTCAGGAGGAAGTGTTGTGGGGGAAGGGAAGCACCAAAATTGGCAGACTCAACCAAATACTGATTTTGCACCTTGTAAAATTAATTCCATGACTGCAGTTGCTGGAAGGAATAACAAGGTCTTTTGAGAATCAAATGAATAATGTCGATGAATAGTTCATATAGCATTAGAAAATAATAACTTCACTATAATTATAGATCATCGTTGACTCATAGAGCTAGAAAGGATTTTAATAACCCACTCTTCTTGCTGTTTTCCAGTGATGAAATGATGTTAAAATAATAGCTCACAACCTCTTATTGTATGTAGATTTCTTGATTTGCTCTTGATTAAAGCTGCTATAGTTACTTCTACGTTTTAGAGCACTTCCTTTTATAGCATCGTTATTGGTCTCTGAACAGTATAGGTTAATAGTAGATATTCCACCTATTTTGTAAAAAATTCAAATTTATGGTCACAGGAGATTCCAAAAGTGTGGGGAAAATTTAAAGTATAAGTTTATATTGGTGCAAAAACTTAGAAATCCATGCCAAATCTTTTTCATAATACTCATTTTCCATAAACTTTTTAAGACCCTCATACATGATCACTCTGGTTCACCCCCCACAGAATCTAGCTTCATACTAGTTCACTATGTAGCCTTTGAATTTAATTAGGGTTTTAAAATTCTTAAATTAAATTAAGTCATAAAAGAATTAGGATTGCTTATCTGATTATGAGTGTCATTTCTGTATGAAATCATGTTGAAGGATGAAAGCAAAAACAAAACAAAACAAAACACAAAGGTCCTCTTTTATCCAGCCAGTTATTTCTGAACCAGTGGAAGTCACATTTTTCCCTCTACAAAGCTTTTTCAATTTCCAAAACTAGTAGTAACTAATAGTAATCTTGTCTCTCCTTATTTCCAAGTCACTTTTTGTTAAAACAATAGGTTTTAGACCTTAACTATCTGTATCTTATCATGTACGTATATATTCTTTATAATATCCTCTCATTGTTTCATATGTTGATCTTAGGTTCTCATTAAGTTTTGTAATTTAAGACTATCTTGTACTTTGGATGAACGGTTTGCAGTCCCTTGAATAGTAGATCAATGTGTAATGATTTTTAAATTTTTTGGTGGTTGTTGGCTTCTATTAAAAACAACTCTTCGATTTATAATAACAAGGCAGTGATAATGAGTGGCAACTTGTCTTTAGCATAGTCGGACAGTATGTTTGGCAATTGGCTCAGCTGATGTGCCACCCAGTAGGGTAAAATGTACTTGCTCTTGCCACACTCTTGGTGTCCAGTCTTCACGTGTAGTGCGTTTCTGCTATTGATGGAATGCATCAGAATCAAAACGTTTGCTCTTTTACTTTCATTTTTTAAAAACTATCTCTTCAAAGACCACAGTGATGTCATATTCATTACTACATGAGGAAATTTCAAAAGTTTTGGAACCATGGAATTAAAGTAGTAGTTTATTTGGGTGTTCAAAAAAGTAGAAATCCGGGACCAGCAATTAGCATAATGGCTGTATTGCTGGATTCCCATGTAGTCGACCGCAGTTCGAGTCCCGGATCTGGTGGCTTAAACTCACGCTGGGCACATGTGCGTGTGTGCCCAAGACCCCTAGAGAAGAATGGATGGGAAGGGATTGTGGCGTGGCCATCCCCCTGGAGGGTGGTTTCTCACTTTCTATCTCTCTGTGTCTCTGTCTTTCTGGCGAGCGCATGTGCCCTATAGCAAAAACTCTAAAAATAAAAAAAGAGAGAGAAAAAGTAGAAATCTACACATCGCTTTTCATAATACACATTTTTCTTAACTTTTAAAGACTCCCTTATATATCTGGAATCAGATTCAGTGTCTGACATGTAGCATGTACTTAATAAATGTCTTACTGAATGAATGAATAAATGAATGATGACAGAACTTGGACTACAAACTAGTAATGGGGGACAAAATTTTCCCACTTATCCTATGTTGAACAGAAGGAAACTGCTTTTATGCCTATTATGGGATTACTATCATTGTTAGTTGTTTCTAACCCTGTTTTTACTAGGTAATGCTTTTTATTTTTAATTAGCATTAAAACTATTCATTTCTGTGTGGACTTACAAATCTTTGGAGAATTGTCTGTTCATCTCCTCTGCCCATCTTTTAACTGAATTGACTATTTTTTTCTGGGTAAGCTGCTTGAGTTCCCTGAATATTCTAGGTAACAGTACCCTATCTGAGATATAATTTGCAAATATATTCTCCCTCTCTGAGGGTTGTCTTATCACTCATTGTTTCCTTGGCTGTGCAGAAGCTTCTCAGCCTAATATAGTCCTATTTATTTATTTTTGGGACTATTGGCTGTGCTTTGGAGATCTTTAAGAAGTTCTTGCCTACTCCAAGGTCTCCAAGAGTTTTTCTTGTATTTCCTACCAGTGTTTTTATAGTTTGGGTTTTATGTTTAGATCCTCAATCCATTTTGAGTTAATTTTTGTTAGTGCTGAGAGATAAGGATCTAGTTTCATTCTTTTGCAAGTGGATATCAAGTTCTCTCAGCACCATTTGCTGAAGAGATTTTCTTTTCTCCACTGGATTGTCTTGTGCCCTTTGTCAAGGATCAGTTAGCTATATGTTTTGGGGTTTATTTGGGGATTCTCAATTCTGTTTCATTGATTTACCTGTCTGTTTTTGTGCCAATACTATACTGTTTTAATTATCACAGGTTTGTAATAGGATTCGAAGTTGGGAAGTGAGACGCCTCCTACTATTTTCCCCTTGCACAGTATTGCTTTGGCGATATGGGGCCTTTTATACTTCCAGACAAATTTTATTATTGTTTTTTCTATTTCTGTGAGAAATATCTCTGGAAGTTTGATTGGAATTGCATTGAATTTGTAGGTGAACTTGGGTAGGATTGACATCTTGATTACATTAATTCTTCCACTTCAGAAGCTTGTAATGTTTTTCCACTTTTTTGTATCGTTTTTAATTTTTCTAGTATTTCATAGTTTTCCTTATAGATATCTTTAACATCTTTGGTAAGGTTTATTCCTAGATAGCTTATTGGTTTAGTGGTTATTGTAAATGGGACTTATTTCTTCAGTTCCTTCTCAGTTTGTTCATTATTTGTTATAAAAGTGCTATAGATTTTTATACCTTGATTTTGTATCCTACCACTTTACTATATTCATTTATCACTTACAGGAACTTCTTGTAGATTGTTTTGAATTTTCTATGTATAGCATCATATCATCCATAAATAGAGATAATTTCACTTCTTTTCCTATTTGGATGCCTTTTATTTGACTCTCTTGTTTATTTGCATTGGCTAGAACTTACAGCACTATGTTAAAAAGGAGTGGAGAAAGTGGACAGCCTATCTTGTTCCAGTTTTTAGTGGAAAGGCTTTCAGTTTTTCCCCATTCAGTATGATGTTAGCTATGGGTTTTTCATAGATGGCTTTTATTGTGGTGAGGAATGTCCATCCCATGCCGATTTGCTGAGTCTTAATCATGAAGGGTGTTGTGTTTTATCTAATGCTTTTTCTGCATCAATTGATATGATCATATGGTTTTTAACTTTCCTTTTGTTGATGTGATGTATTACATTTATTTTTTGTGTATGTTGGACCATCCTTGCATCCCTGGAATAAATCCTACTTGGTCATGGTGTATAATCTTTTTAATATGTGGTCAAATATTATTTGCTAGTATCTTACTGAGAATCTTTGCATCCATATCCACCAGGGATATGGGCCTGAAGTTTTCTTTTTTGGTCATGTCCTTGTCTGGTTTTGGAATTAAGATGATGGAGGTTTCATAGAATGAATTTGGGATGGTTTCTTTCTTTTAAATTTTTATAAACAGTTTAAGGAGAAATGGGGTTATTACTTCTTCAAAAGTTTTATAGAATTTAGAAGTAAAGCCATCGGGACCTGGGCTCTTCCTTGTTGGACGACTTTATTACTGATTCAATCTCATTGCTTGTTATAGGCCTACTCAGACTTTTTATTTCTTCCTGGTTCAATCTTTGTAAGTTATACATATCCAGAAATTTGTCCATATTATCTAGGTTTTCTTGTTTGTTGGCATATAGTTGTTCATAGTACTCTCTGATATCTTGTATTTATGTTATATCTGCTGTAATAACACCTATTTCCTTGCTGATTTGATTTATCTGGTTCCTTTCTCTGTTCTTGATTAATCTAGCTAGCAGTGTGTCAATTTCATTTATCTTCTCAAAGAATCAGCTTTTGGTTTCATTTATTTTCTGCCTAGTTCTTTTATTCTCTATTTCATTTATTTCTGCTTAAATCTGTATTGTTTCTTTTCTCCTGGACTTTGTTGTTGTTGTTGTTTTCCCAGTTCCCTGAGTTGTGTTGTTAGGTTGTTTATTTGCCATTTTTCTGCCTTTTTCTTGAGAACATTAATTGCTATGAACTTCCCTCTTATAACTGGTTTTTTTGTGTCCTATAGGTTATAAATACTTGTTTGTTCATCATCGTTGGTTTCTATGAATCTTTTGAGTTCAGTCTTAATTTCTCCTGTAGCCATAAAGTCATTTAGAAGTAGGTTGTTTAGTTTCCATGTATTTTTGATTTTTGAGGGCTCTTTCTGTAATTGATTTCAAGCTTGATTCCATCATTTCAGAAAAGATGCTAGATATAGTTTCTGTAACTTTTAATTTGTAAAGACTTGTTTTGTACCCTATCATGTGGTCTGTCTTTGCAAATGTTCCATGTGAGGATGAGAAAAATGTATATTTTGTGGTAGTTGGGTGAATACTCTATACATATTTGTCAAGTTTATTTCATGTCTGGTATCATTTAGATCTTGTATCTCTTTTTAATTTTTGTCTAGATGATCTGTCAAGGAGTCAGTGAGGTGTTGAGATCACCTACAATTGTTGTGTTGTAGTCTATCTCCCCTTTGAGATCCAACAGTCTCTTTGATGTATTTAGGTGCTTCAGTGTTGGGTGCATAGATATTTACAAGTGTTACATGTTCTTGGTTAACAAGTCCTTTTATTACTATATAATGTTCTTTGTTTATTAATACATCTTTCATCTTAAAGTCTATCTTGTCTGATACCAGTATCACAATTCCAGCCTTTTTTGGTTTCCATGTGCATAGAATATTTTTTTCAGCCCTTCACTTTCAGTCTATGTATGTCCTTATCAGTGAGATGTGTTTCTTGTAACCAGCATATAGATGGCTTCTGTTTTTGTATCCTTTCAGTCAGTTTGAGTCTTTTAATAGGAAAATATAATCCATTAACATTCAAGGTTATTATTGATATTTGCAGATTTATCTGTGTCATTTTGTTAGCCATTTTCTCAGCTGTTTTTTGTTTTCCTATTTCTGTTTTTCTCTCTTTAGTTATTCTGATACAACACTCCCCTCAGTACTTCCTGTAGAGCTGGTCTATTACTGGTGAATACTTTCAGTTTTTGTTTATCTGAGAATACTTTTATTTGTTCTTCCCATTTGATGGATAATCTTGCTGGATATAGTATTCTTGGTTGAAATGATTTTTCTTCTAATGTTTTGAATACATCTTCCAATTCCTTCATTGCCTGCATTGTTTCAGTTGAGAAGTCTGACGTTAGCCTAATTGGATAACCTTTAAATGTAATTTGATGTTTCTCCCTAGCCATATTTAGAACATTGTCTTTATCTTTAATTTTTACCAATCTGGCTATGATGTGCCAGAGGGTGGAGGGAGGATCTTTTCGTGTTGCTTCTATTTGGGATCCTTTTTATTTCTTGGGTCTGAATTTCTCCATGTTTCTGTATATTTGGAAAATTTTCAGATAGTATTTCATGAAAGAGGATTTCCATGCCTTTAGCAGATTCTTCACCTTTTGGAAAACGCATTATACAGATATTTGGGCTTTTCATGGTATCTAGAATTTCCCATATGTTGTCCTCAGGTTTTTTTGGTTGTTTTTTTTTTTCTTTCTTTTTGGTGATTTGGTCTATGCTGGAGACTTTGTCTTCAGGGTCAGAAATTCTTTCTCCTGTATGGTCCAATCTGCTGTTAATGCTTTTTAGGGAGATTTTAATTTCTTGTATTGTAGTCTTCATTTCAGAAAGTTCCGTTTGATTCTTTTTTAGGGTGTCTATTTCTTTATGAAATTCCTCTTTCATGTCCTGAAATGATTTTCTCATTTCCTGGAATTTATTGTCTGTTTTCTTTTGCATCTCATTGAGTTTTGTCGCTATGAATATTCAAAATTCTTTTTCTGACATTTCAGTGTATTTCTCTGTGCTGTCTTCTGTTGGTGAATGGCCACTACACTCACCTGGGGAAGAGTTACCACCTTGTTCTTTCATGTTTCTTTGGGATCTTTGGTGGTTTCTAGTCATGTGATGCAGTATTTACTTTTTCTATTTATTGGAGTAGATTCTATAGAGCTGGTAGAGGAAATTTCAGACTTATTCCCAGATGGGTTTCTACTGGAGGGCTCTGTCTCCCAGGTCAGAGCAGTTATGGGTAACTTTAGGTATTCATTTCTTGATGAGGTGGTAGCAAGCTAAGGCGATATAACTTGGTGAAGAGGGTCAAGCTGTGCCCTGTGCTTTGCGTAGCTCATGGGTTGGTATACCAAAAGTTCCAAAGTTGCTTCCAGGTCCCAAGCATGGAATCACTGTAAAGTCTTCCCAGACCAGACTCAAGAATCCCAGTGGGCAGGTGGGACAAGGCCAGGGTGCTGGAATGGTGGGCGACAGAATCCAAAAGTTTCCAATTTGTTCCCAGGCTCTGAGTGGGAACTCACCTTCACTCTCTCTTGCTCTCTCTCTCTCTTTTTTTTTCTTTTTTTTGGCCATAGGGCTCATGTGCTCACCAGAGAGAGACAGAGAGAAGGAATATGAGAAATCACCTCCCAGGGGTATTTCTACACCACATTCCCTTCTCCTCCATTCTTCTCTTGGAATTTTGAGCACACACACACATGCCCAGTGTGATTTTCAAGCTGCTAGATCCGGGACTTGAACCACGGTTGGCCATGTGGGAATCCAACACTTTAACCACCATACCACCTGCTGATCCTAGGATTATTTCTCTTTTATGGGACAGGTTTCCAAGACTGGGAGCAGAAGTCAAAAGTCAAAAGCAGGAATGTAATGGGTAGAACTGAATAGTGGCATGAGAGTTAAAGTCTCTGAACCAGTGGGGAAGCGTGAGATCACCAGGTACCTTAGTTGTAGCTGCAAAATTCCTTTACCTTTGCCATACAACATGGACCTGATAAGCCATCGGTCACAGGTTTTTTCTTTATTTTTTTGTTGTAGTACATGTGCATACACCAGAGACAGAGAGAGAGAGAAAGTGAGAAATCATCCCTGTGGGGGGATGGCCATGCCACAATATCTTCTCCTCCAATCTCCTCTCAGAAATTTGGGCACACAAGTACACATGCCTGGGTGATTTTCAAGTTCCTGGATCTGGGACTTGAGCCATGCAGTCAGTCAAGTGAGATCAAGCACCTACACCTCCATGCTACCTGCTGGCCTTTATTTTTAATTTTTAAATTTGTTTTTAATTTGCACTCACCAAAGAGAGGAAAAAACCACACAAACCATACACAGCCATGGAGAATGATCAAAAAGCATTCTTTTCTCCTCTATTTTCTCCACCTGTTGGGATTTCGGGCACACAGAAGCACCTGCTCAGCATATTTCTCAAGTCACTGGGTCTGGAACTTGAAATGCAGTGTTGGCCATGTGGAGCCCTTAATCACCAGACAATGATGCAAGCCCATATCACAGGTCCTGCTCTTACTCAAGGAAACAGCTTATGCTGGGAATGCACACAGAAGCCAGGAATTTTGGGGACTGTCTTAGACTTCTGTCTACCATGGTATCCTTCCATTACCTAGCACTTTCCATTCCCTTACTGGCCTTGTCTTCTATTTCCACTGTCCTACGACTTTTCCTAATATAACCTAATCTGTGTCTAAATAAATATTTCTCCATTTCTGAATCCTATTTATCATAGTATACTCGTCTGACTGTATGCTAGAGCTGAACATTTAGGTGCCAGATCCCAGCTCTCCTACCTACCAAAAGACTAGCAACTGTCTCAATTCCATTATCTATAAATGAGAGTGATAACAGATGTATACTACTATATAAATATATATATATATATATATATATATATATATATATACACACACACATATACACATATGTACATATATGATTATATTTGTATAATAATTTGTAATACATAGAAGTATATATATATGATAGATCATATATTAACCAATTATGGGTGTTGTGAGGACTAACTGATGTATTTAAAGGTCCTGGTACAGTGTAGCACATAATTCTCCAAAATATATTTATTGGATTGTTGGAAAAGTCATGACACATTTTTTCATGGAAAAACATAGAAAGGTCATGACTTTTTCAATGACCCAATAGATATTATATTTGATATTTCATGTCTCAGTGGTTTATTTGTACATTATTTTTCTTTTTTTTTTTTTGGAGAGGTTTTCGCTATAGGGCGTGTGCGCTCACCAGACAGACAGAGAGAGACATAGAGACAGAAAGCGAGAAATCACCCCCCATAGGGGATGGTCACGCCGCAATCCCCTCTTCTCCATTCTCCTCTCAGGATCTGGGGCACGCACGCACACACACCCGGCGTGAGTTTTAAGCCACCGGGTCCGGGACGCAAACCGCGGTCGACTATGTGGGAGTCCAGCAACATAGCCATTACGCTGTTGGCTCCCTGTACATTATTTTTCTACATGGACTAACCCAATACATTTATATATAACTCTCAAAATTCATTCTACCTTGGTTATGCAAAACACCAATATTTACATCATGTTGGGAAGCTGGGGTGGCTGGTATAAGGAACTCTCTTTCAACTTTTCTCTAAGTCTAAAATTATTTCAAAATAAAATGTTTTCTGAATATGCAAAATGTTATTTCAGCCTAGTGTCATAGTCAGTAGCAAAATGAACCTCCATGCTGGAAGCTACGCGGTCAACTGCAGTTTTGGTTCCCAGGGTCAACCTGAAAACACGTGGGGTACATACACATGTGCCTGGTATCCTGATGAGCTAGAAGACTGGGGAAAGAGGGTGTGGTGTAATGAGACTGTAAAGAGATTGCTTTTGTGTGTGTGTGTCTCTCTCATGCCTGCGCTCATGCTCTCTATCATGAATTTAGAAACAATCCTATGGGGTAGCAGGCGGTGTGGTGGTTAAGGTCATCCACCATGGCTGATCGCATGGTTCAAGTCCTGGACTTGGTGACCTGAATATCATGCCAGGTGCTTGTGTGCACATGCCTAAAAATCCCAAGAGGAAAATGGAGGAAAAGGGCTTGTGGCACGGCCATCTCTCTGGACAAGCAGCATTAACAACAGCTGGAAACTCGTGAAAAATGCTGATTCTTAGGCCCTGTCCTACTGGATCAGAGAATCTGGGAGTGAGCTAAGCAGTCTGTGTTTAACCACATTAGTAGAGACCAAGATAAAAACATAAATTGTGATATCCATGCTAAATTAATTTTTTAAAAATTTAAGTTCAATTATTCTATTGCAGGGAAGATGAGTTATCCTTAACAAATAATAAAATTCCCACTTAGTCATTTTTGTCATGTTTTGAATAATTATTAAATATAGGCACCTTATTAAATATAGGCACCTTATTAAATATAGGCACCTTATTAAATATAGGAACTTACACATTTGTAAATAAGTTTCTTAATTTTTACATTAGATTACTGCTAACCAGTGCCTGTGCTTTGCTTCAATACAGGAAGGTAGAATGCTATTCTTAAACATTTCCCTGTCTTCCATTTGTTGCTGTGATCACAATTTTTTTAATGGTTAATTTATTTATTTATCTATTTTTTTTTAATTTACCAGAGAGGGACAGGGAGAGAGAGAATGAGAGAAATTGAAAAAGCAAGCTACCAGGTCCAGGACTTGAACCGCAGTTGGCCATGTGGGAGTGTAGCACCTTTAGTCATCATGCCACCTGCTGACCCGGATCACAATTTTTTTTACTGTTAATAATAATATTAACTATTTGGCCTCAATACTACAGATGCCTGTCAAGTGCCAACTGCTGCTCTGCAGTCTAAGCTGTTCTCTTCTAAATTATATTTTAACATACATTAGTCTTTCAATGTATAGCTTTTATAATTGGTTTTATGTTATTAGCAAATATTGGTTGAGTTATAAGATTTCATGTTGTAAGTAACTGAGACAAGGCAATCACACATCTGCAGCTTTATTCTGAAGAGCAGCACTATTTTGCTCCCATCTTTCTAATTCCTTTAAGAGCAAGTATATTCAAAAATCATATATGACTAATCTCACAAAGAGCTTGAGTCAGGAAAGCATTTATTTCCTTTTCTGCTGCAGAAGCTGTTAAATCTTAGGCTAAGTATAATTGGAGAAAAATCACTTTCTTATGTCTATTGGACAATATTTTCCTTTCAGAGATTTGGGGGTTGCCTGTTTAGAAGTCATCTGCTTTTTGTTTTCCCCAGAGGTTTTTGCTTTGGGATGTGTGTGCTCGCCAGAGAGAAAGAGAGACAGAGACAGTGAGAGGGTCCCAGGATCTTGGGCATATGCATACACACACCCGGAGTGAGTTGCAAGCCACTGGGTCTGAGACTCAAACCGCAGTGGGCCACTTGGGAGTCCAGCAACGAACCGCTATACCATCTGCAGGCACAGAAGTCATCTCCTTTCTGATAGCTTTTTCCTTTTCATCCTAGACAGATAATAATTCACAAAACCGTTCAGTTGAACTGGACTGAGGGATAAGTGCCTGCCTTAAAATAAAGAACCTCAGGTTTAAATCCTGCCTTTGTCAATTATTAGTTAAGCTTCTCTGAACAAAATATGATCTCTGTGCCAGGTGGTGGTATAGTGATCATGGTAGCCAGATCCCATATGGCCAACTGCTTGCTTGGAGTCTCAGACCCAGTGGCTTAAGAAACACCGAGGGGCCAGCAGGTGGTGTAGTGATTGTGGTGCTGGACTCCCACATGTCTGACCACAGTTCGAGTCCCAGACCTGGTGACTTGAAATTCATGCCAGGTGCTTGTGCATGCATGCCCACAATTCTGAGAGGAGAATGGATTGCAGTGTGAGCATCCCCCCCTGGGGGAGTAATTTCTCACTTTCTTTCTCTCTGTCTCTTTCCATGTATCCAGTGAATGCATGCAATCTATAGCAAATCTCTCTTTAAAAAAAGAAGAAGAAGAAGAAGAAGAAGAAGAAAGAAACACATCAAGTGTATGTGCCCAAGATCCCGAAAGGAGAAATGAAGGAAAAGGGATTGCAGTATGGCCATCCCCAATGGGGTGGGGTTGCTTTCCTAATCTCTCTCGGTTGAGTTAATACACTCTCTAGCAAAAGTTTTTAAAAATAATAGGTATGACCTTTCTAATTCTTATGCTTAACAGCTAATATCACTCATAGCACTCTTTCACAGTTATGAGAGTCAGTGAGGCAGTGTACCTGAGAGCGCTATATAACTGTAAGAAATTATTATTATGATTATAAATGGTAGCTTCAGAAAGAGCAGTCACCTTTCAATTATTGTTAATGAGCCCAGTAGTCTCTATGCCCAAGAGACCAAAAGCTAAATGATGTTCTCTGCAGATTATCTTTGGAAGCTGCACTTATTTCTCATCCCCCACAGACACAATTTACTGTCATCTCTTCCAGGAGAGGAATTGGTAAAAGATAATAACTTTACCATCTTTGTATGTCAAGGCAAATAGTGTTAGCAATAGGAAGATGTCGTCAATTGAAAACCAAGGTAAGAATTGAGAAGGTCTCTAATTGTCTTAATGTTAGTGGTAATAAGGGGTTTATTCCAAATTCTCCAGACAGAAAACTTGATGAATTTGATTAGAAGAAAACAGTCAAGGATCACTCGGAGGCTCCTTCGCTGAGTGACTGGAAAGACAGTTGCTATGTTGACATATGCTGAATATGGTGCCAGTTGAACCGTCAAATTCAAACCATTGATTAGTGGATCTGTGTCAGAATGTAGAAAGGTATCATTGGCATGCCATGACATTCATCATTGCTCTGTGTCGTGTTCAGATCTTTTCAACATCTTATTGATATTATTAATCAAATTTAGAGAAAAACTGAAACGGAGAGAGGTGTTAAATGATAGGATCATAGCTTGTTAAATTCTTCCTAAGATAAATGGAACAAGATTAAAATCAAGAAGAAAATGGAAACATCCTGCGTTGAGATTAAAATATCCTCTTACAAGTAAAGGATACAGGAGACCTCGGGTTTCAGTTTTAGCTGACAACAAATTGATTTTGAGCCAGTTGGATAATGTGGCTGTTGAAAACAAAAAGTCAGGCTATATTAGTATTAGATATTCTTATCAAGGAAGAAAATGTGTTACTGTACTCTATAGAGTCTGACAAATCTGGAGGTTTTGGTGTAGTTATAAGCATATATTTAAAGAATGCTATTGGGTCAGCTGATGGTGTGGTAGTGAAGGTGGCTGGATCTTACTTGGCTAAACTGTACAGTTCAAGTGTTGGATCCAACAGCTTGAAAAACATGCCAGGTGTGTGTGTGTGTGTGTGTGCATGTGCACGTGCCTGCATGTGCCCAAAATCCCTATGGGAAAAATGGAGAAGGGACCCAGTGTCTGAAAAAACATGCCAGGTATGTGTATGCTCCTGTGCATGCCCAAAATCCCTACAGGAAAAATGGAGGAGACAAAATTGTTGCATGACCATGCCCCATGGGCGTGATGCTTTATCATTTTCCCTCTCTCTCCAGTAAGCGCATGTGCCCTTTAGTAAGTTAAAAAATAAGTAAAGAGTGCTATTGACAAACGACATTACATTTAGGGGGCCAGGGTGGAAACATATCTGGAAAATAGGAAAAGGAGTCCAATATAACAGTGAACCTGAAAACTATAAAGGTGATACACAAGAAAGATGGTGTAGTAGATGCCACTTGTGTCACCCAGAACCCCCTTTCAAGGCCAAGTCCTCTTTCTCTCAGCTGCTACAAGTGTTGGTGACTGACGGCTAACAGCTGAGTCCCAGGTCTGTCCTCTGCCTCCCCAAGGTTAACCCCTTTGTCAAGGGCAGCCCTGTCCAATGACTGGTCTGTGTGTGAGGGTACAAAAGCCCAACCCCATTACCTTGTGAAGGGCAGCTCTCAAAAGCCATTTCAATGTCAGGGCTCTCTCAGTGATCACCTGAGGCCTCTGTTACAATTGCATCTTCTCTGTCTAATCCTGCTTCCCTAGGTGTTGTTCTCAAGAACAATCTCCTCTAAACTTTTTACGTAGACATTGCTCTTCAGAGTCTGTTTCCCAGGGATTAGTATCTGCAACAGCTGAAATTACCTTATGTTACCTGGGGCCATCAGAGGTTACATCGCTGGACTCCCACATAGTCGACTGCAGTTCTAGTCCCAGACCCAGTGGCTTAAAACTCATACTGGGCTCATGTGAATGCGTGCTCAAATTCCAAAGAAGAAAATGGAGGGGAAGGGATTGTGGCACAGCCACCCCTTCTGGGAGGGGTGATTTCTCACTTTCTGTCTTTCTGTTTCTCTCTGTCTCTCTGGCAAGCTCACATACCTTACAGCAAAAATCTCTCCAAAAAAAAAAAAAAAAAAAGGAAATTACTTTACATTACCTTCAATAGCTTCCACTATTTGTGATGGGAGAGGATAAATTACTTGTAACAAAAAGAAGTTAATTATTCAGTAAATGATGCTGAGACAATTGGTTATCCATATGGGGAAAAAATGTGGGATCTACCTCATGCTATACTTAAAAATCTCTTTCAGGTGAATTTAGAACTGAAACATGAAAAAGGAAACTTTACGGCTTTAAAAAATGTGTAAAGATCAGGAAAACACTTTAAAGCTCACAGTATAAAGAAGATTGTTGATAAATTCAATCACATTATTATAATATAAAAGTATGGGCTAACCCATGACCTAGAGGTTAGGGTGATTGGATCCCACATGGCTGACTGTGTGGTTTGAATCCTGGACCCTATGGGTTAAAGGACACACTGGGCAGCTGTGTGTGCATGCCTTAAATCCCCAAAGGAGGGAGAAATGGAGAAGTTGTGTGCCCATGCCTCGTGGAGGGTGCTTTCTTTACTTTTCTCTCTGTCTCTCTCCAATGAGTACATGTGCTGACTGGCACAACAGAATAGCAATAATAATAGTATAAAGTTAAGATGAAGTTAAAGCAAATCAATGACTATGACACATTACATTATTTTTAAAAAGTAATAAGAAAGACTAGCAGGGGCTAGACAGTGGTGTGATGGTTAAGTCAACAAGATCCCACATGACTGACTGCTTGGTCCAAGTCTGAATTCTGTGGCTTAAAAAAACACACCAGGCCCTTGTATCTGCATGTTTAAAATCCCAAAAGGAGAAATAGAGAAGGGATTGTGGCTTGACAATCCCCATGTGGGGTGCTTTCTTACTTTCTCCCCTTCTCTGTCTTTCTCCAGCACACATGCCCTCTAATAAATCTCCCCCCACCAAATTAAAAAGACCTAGCAAAAAAATGTCATCTCTTTTCATGAAACTCTCCAATCTCTCTGGTTAGAGTTAAGCATTTTCTTTTACATAGTCTACATAGAGCTTTGTGCTTCTTCTATCTTGTAACTCTTGACATTGTCATATTCTTTATTTACATATGGATCTGACACCAAATTACCAGTCCCCAAATGGCAGGAATTATACAGTGTTTATCTGTGTGCCTCTGGCATTTATCATAATGTCTGGGGCTTGATTAGTAAATATTGGATGGGTGAATGCACCAGTTCCTTGTGCTAGGGCTTTTTTCATGAGACTAGAACCCATAAAAATAAGGGTTGAAAAGTCTAGTGCTCTGTGGTGGTTGCTTTGCTCTCTTTTTAATGTCCCCATTAAAATTATTCAAGATAAATTTTATTTTTGAAGGGTTCTGTAATTGTTTATTACCTACAGTGGAGCATATGGCTAAATGTGGTCCCTACCCTCAATTGAATTAAAGGAGATAAGCAAATCAGCTGTTTTGCTTTGTTTTTATTATCATTTTGATTACCATAGGATAAAAGTTCCATAGGGATAAAATGAGCTTTATATTTGTTTTTCACTCATTACTTTTTTTGCTGCCTAATGTTATCATCAGGATTTATTTGTAATCCAGGACAAAAGGGAAATAAGTATACTTTGCCTAGAGAGAGAAAATATGTTGACATATTTTTTTAAAAAAATAAAATATCTCCCTTAGGAAATCTAAGTCTTTGAAAACATACACCCTCTAGACATTTTTAATTTTTCTAATTTTTTAAAATGTCAGTGGCAGTTCTACAAAGTCTATATGAGAGTGTATGACTTAACTGGTATTTGTGATTTTAAGAGTGGAAAGGTAAAATGTGTATCTGAAACCTCAGGGTAGGTCCAACCCCCTACCAGATGAGTGATTCAATACACTGTGTTTTTCTATTTGCCAAGTCAGGGACTCGAACTGTGTGGTCAGCCATGTGAGATCTGAATCTCTTAACCACCATCCATAGACCTAGCTCAATCATAAAATATTAAAGCTGGAAGGGATCCTTTGGTCCAATGCCCACATGTTACAGGTAATGTACATGAGGTTCCATCCAAGTGTCATTAACTGGTGATGGAATATGCCAGATCTAATTTCAGTTTTGGTGCTTTCATGTTCACCATCTATTGCCCCTCCACCAATGTGAAGGTAACAAGAAACTTATTTGCATCTTTTATTTTGCCAAAGGCATGTATGTGCCCTTGCTAGAGACAGAGACGGAGAGGGCAGAGAGGGGGTAGTGAGAAAGCACACCGCAGAGGGGATGGCCAAGCTTCAATCCCTTCCCCTCCATTCTACTTTCGGATTTTGGGCACGCACACACAGGCATCTGGCTTATTTATCAGCAAGTTTGAGTCTGTTGTAGTAGGCCCTGTGGGATCCAGCTGCCTTAACCTCCACACCATCTGCTGGCTCTATTTGGATCTTTAGTGACTTTTGAGTTTGAGTTCCAATGGCCACTTCAGTATTTACTTTGTAGTCCTTGAAACTTCCCTGATAAGCAATTACATAATTGCCTTTGTACCATTAATAATTCATCTTCACAAGCAACTATACTCAAGGGGATAAGCAATTACATTCTACCACAGTACAATTATTTAGATTCATAATCGATGTGGAAGAAGAGGTAAAGTTTTAAAGATAAATTAAACATTTACTTGTCATTAATTAAATAAATTATGATAATTCTAAGTGTAATCATCTTATATAATAATTGAAATATAATTAGTAATATCCCTGGACTTCCACTTCCTCAGTGACTAAATGAAAAACATAGAATAAAAAAAAAATTTTAAGAGACATTATTGCTGGGGGCTGGCAGGTGGCATGGTGGTTAAGGGTGCTGGACTCTCATTTGGTCGACTGTGGTTCAAGTCCTAGGCCTGGTGACTTGCTTTCTCACTTTCTCTCTCTCTCTCTCTCTCTCTCTCTCTCTCTCCCCCTCTCTGGTCAAAAAGAAAGGAAGGAAGGAAGGAAGGAAGGAAGGAAGGAAGGAAGGAAGGAAGGAAAGAAAAGAAAAGAAAAGAAAAGAAAAGAAAAGAAAAGAAAAGAAAAGAAAAGAAAAGAAAAGAAAAGAAAAGAAAAGAAAGAGAAAAAGGAAAGGAAAGGAAGAAGTTATTGCTATAGAGAATGTGGGCTTGCCAGAGAGACCGAGAGAAATGGAGAGACAGAAAACGAGAAATTATCCCCCAGAAGGGATGGCCACACCACAATTCCTTCTCCTCCATTCTCCTCTCAGGACTTTGAGCATGCATGTACACATGCTAGGCATAAGTTTCAAGCCATCAGGTCCAGGACTCGAATTATGGTCAACTCTGTGGGAGTCTAGCAATGTAACTATTACACCATCTGCTGGTGCCTAGAAAAAAATTTAAGGACAATAAATCTTTTTTTTTTTTTTTTTTTTGAGAGGTTTTTGCTATAGATAGGGCACGTGCACTTGCCAGAGAGACAGAGAGAGACAGAGAGACAGAAAGTGAGAAATCACTCCCCAGTGGGAATGGCCATGCTGCAATCCCTTCTATTCCATTTTTCTCTCAGGATCTTGGGCACACACACACACCTGCCCGGAATGAGTTTAAGCCACCAGGTCCGGGACTTGAACCTCAGTCGACTACATGGGAGTCCAGCAACATAGCCATTACGCCAACTGCTGGTCCCAAGGACAATAAATCCTTGAGGATTTTTTAGCTCTAAATATTTTTTTTGAGAGGTTTTTGCTATAGGGCAGCATGCGCTTGCCAGACAGACAGAGAGAGACAAACAGAAAACGAGAAATCACCCCCCAGGGGGGATGGCCATGCCACAATCCCTTCTCCTCCATTCTCTTCTCAGGATCTTGGGCATGAACGCACACACGCCCGGCGTGAGTTTAAGCCACCGGGTCCAGGACTCGAACCGTGGTCGACTACATGGGAGTCCAGCGACATAGCCATTACGCTAACCGCTGGTCCCTAGCTCTAAATATTTTAATTCTCTGATTTTAATAAGAGAGCATTCACCCGAACTTCATTTATCTTGCAAGGTTAACTGATGCTTGTAGTGCAGCCTAAGAAATAAAGAAGATTTTTCTTTATTATGTAATAGATGATTTATTTATTTATTTATTGAATAGTGATCTACAACTAAAATGCTCTATTGTCTTTCTGAAAGGTTCCTTGGAATCCCATTTCACTGAGTTTCATATATTTGTTTTCTGCCTATCATTTACTTGATGACTATGTTTTATCAGAATTTAATAAATTATAGCTATTTAAACCATGTGGTTTCTCTGTACTTGGTTGGGTGGATGTAAGGACTGAAGGAGGCATAATAGAAGAAAACAGGTAGTCATAGCAATATTTGAATTTCGATTCTGCTGCTATGATGTCGCACAAGTTATATAACCTCTATTGATCTCAGTTTTCTGGTCTCTATGATAGAAATAATAAAATGTACTTCACGAAGTTGGTATGAAGACTAAGATTATTTCCTAATAAATAATAGGAAATTGGGCCAGCCAGTGGTATGGTGGTTAAGGCAGCTGGCTCCCATAGGCTGATTACAATAGTTCAAGTCCCAGAGGTTTGAGAAATATGCCAGGTGCATGTGTATGCATGCTCAAAATCCCAAAAGGAAGGACAAATGGAGGAGAAGGGATTGTAGCATGACCATTCCCCCTGGTAGGTGCTTTCTCACTTTTTCTCCCTCTGTCTGTCTCTCTCCAGCAAGCACATGCACTCTATAGCAAATTAAAAATAAATGAATAATTAAAAATATAAATGAGAAGATTTTTTTATAGAAGCTATAATCAGTAGATCATTATTTCTTTTTTTAAGAATTATTTATTTTAATTTTATTTGTTCATTCATTTGTTTTAATTTGACCGGAGAGAGACAAACAGAGAAAGAGAGAGAGAGGGAAAGTGAGAAAGCAAACCACCAGGTCTGGGTCTCAAACCCTGGTGAGCCATGTGGGAGTGTTCAGCGCCTTAACCACCACGCCATCTGCTGGCCCCAGGTAGATCATTAATTTCTTAAGTATAGTTTTTGTCTTTTTCATATTTGCAATACTAGCACCTACATAAGATAGTGAACATTTATTATAGTAGAGCACATGAGAGGAAGCAAATTTCCCTCCAAATTGTAATGATAAAGACTTGATACTTAAAAGGAATTTTATTCCATTTCCTAAGGAGAAATTGATAATTTCTTGCCTATATTATTTTTTTTCTTTAGATTTTTGTCATAGGGTGGATGTATTCACAAAAGAGACAGAGAGAGAGACACAGAGAGAGGGAAAGTAAGGAATCAGCTCCCCCAGGGGTGATTGCCATGCCACATCCCTTCTCCTCCATTCTCCTCTTGGGATTTTGGGTACACATGCACATGCACCTGCAGTGATTTTCAGGCCACCGGGTTTGGGATTCATATTGGCGAAGTTGGCCATGTGAGATCCAGCTGCCTTAACCTCCATGCCACTTGCTGGCCCTCCATATTAATATTTCTAATACAAATGAGCAACAGAAACCAGTGAAGGCTGGCATGGGACTAACAAGAGATGATCACTGTATTGAACAGTGAATGGAGAGGAAGATTCTGTAGCAGACCTGATGTCAGCTGACACTGTTCTCATAGACACACTAACAATAGTTTTCGATTGTTTTTTCATAAAGAAGATCCAGAACTTTCTATCAAAATTCATTGTGTCATATATATTTAATAGTTTGTTGTATGTATTTTGCTTAGATTAATGTGCCTTGAGTTGTATACAGTTCTTCATTGTCAATTTTCTTGTTATCATCATAAAGTCATAAATTAAAGAATAACCTGTCCCCTGAGTATTATTATAACAGATTAAGAAGCTTCATTTAATTATCATGAGTAAGATTTTGAAGCCTAAAACAAACCCACTGCACAATGATTAAGAGAGCTGGTTTGAATCCTAGTACTGGCAGTTTAAAAAATATGCCCGGTGCATGCTCAAAACCTTTATTGAAGAATGGAAGAAAAAGGACTGTGGCCTGACCATGCCCCTCTGAGGGTATCTTCTCTCTTCCTCCTCTTTTTCTTTCTCTTGCTTTCTTTCTCTCTGGCATGTGCATATGCTCTCTTGGAAAAAATAAATAAATAAAGACTTGATGAAACCAGAATAAGCAGTAGCTCTTACAGAATACAGTTTTAACAAGGATTATTTCTATCCAAGCCCCAAGTGTATTAAGTATTACACTTTTTAAATATACCATTTTAAAAAAATGAGTTTAGGAATATCAAAATGTGCTGATAATGAAATAATTGTTCTCTAGCAGTAATATTTATTTAGATATTGGTTCAACAAATATGATGTAGCATTGCTAAAACATTTCATTTCCACCCCTGAGAACTCTCTTATCTAAAATTAAGTGTATTTTTGTTTGTTTGTTTGTTTGTTTTTATCAATTTCCCGGTGTTGCTCAAAAAAATTATTACAACAAGTTTTTTTTTTCTTTTTTTGGGGAGAGGTTTTTGTTATAGAGTGCGTGTGCTCGCCAGAAAGACAGAGACAGAGAGACAGAAAGCGAGAAATCACCCCCCGGTGGCGATGGCCGCACCGCAGTCCCTTCTCCTCCATTCTCCTCTTGGAATCTTGGGCACGCATGCACACGCACCCAGCATGAGTTTAAGCCACTGGGTCCGAGACTCCAGTGGTGGTCAACTACATGGTAGTCCAGCGACATAGAAATTATGCCAACTGCTGGTCCTGATTGTTTTTTATTTTAATTTTTTTTATAAAAATGATTGCAAAATTTTCCTCAGAGTACACCGTTTGTACTATCTCTGTCTACATTTGCCAACATGCCCTCTTGTCCTCTCCTTTTCCTTCATTTCACTTGCAGGAGAGATTAGAAGAATCTGTTCATCATTAAATAATTGACTACCAGAATCCAGCTCTTCTCTTCTCTCTTCCCTAGGCATGGAATTCTAGACAAAAGCAATAAAATTCCTAAGATAGTACTGGCTCAGTGGCTCAGTGGCTCAGTGGCTATGCTCCGGTCTAGAGAAGCCAGATCCACGTGGCCCACCACATTGCATGTAGCCTGGTCCACCTAAAACAGTGCCGGCATGTGTATGAGTGCTTAGGATCTGATGGCAGAGGCCTGGAAGAAGGGACTTGGGTGAGCAGACTCTTTAGAATGTGCTCCTCTTTCTTTCTGTCTCTTGCATGCACATATGTTCTATCATCAGTAAAGGAAGAAAAAGCAACTTAGTTTTTTTTTTAAGGTTCATAAAGCAGAGTAAATGAGACATGGAGAATTAACATTTATTACAATGTCCCCAACATCTGAGGCTGATTATATGGAGTTTCATTTAAATTTTGGGGTTCTAGGTGTGTTCTTTTTTTTTTTTTTTTTGATGAATGTTAATGGAATGGGTGCTGGGGTGCAAGAGGCCCTCCCCTGCCCCAACTAGTACTGGGGCCCCACCTCTGGCAGCCAGATGGACTCAAGGGTAGGGTGGGGCGCAGTTTCTGCCCCTCTTGCCTCCCAGCTGGGGTCCAATAAAAAAATACTTTGGTGAATTAAAAAGTGGCCAAGGAGGGGATCAGCTTGAGGGGGCAGGCAGCGGGCTCGTAAGAGGGTGCTGTGGTCTTTGATAAAGGTGGTCCTCTCTCCCCACCCTCGTCCTCTTTGGAGTCAGATGGGCACTCCTGCCAGGCTTCCGGGGGCAGCCTCTTATAGGAAACGAGGCCCTGGTCCATCGTGTGCACCCTCACTCCCCAGAAGCTGAAGCCAGAGCACAGCTGCAGGACCAGGAGGACAGTGACGAAGACCAGCACGATGAGGGCACAGCTGAGGCCTCTAGGTGTGACGGGGCCATGCAGACAACACAAGTTGGTAAAGAGGCTGTCTCCCATGGCCTGGGCTGGGAAGAAACGGCAAGACGAGGCCGGTGATTTACTCACCCTCCTAATGTCGTTTTACTGGCCTGTAGTTAATTTCTCTGCCGTGAGTTTTACTGTTATTACGGTACCCTATAAGGGTAAAACATCACCCCCATCCTTACAATAAAGCCAATTAGTGATCTTAGGAATGTGGTTCCCTAGGACTGGCAGGAGGACCAGGAAGTTTAAGACTCCCCCACCTGTCTGTTTTTAAGCTAAAATTAACATTAGAAGTATATGTAGACTAAGTTAGTTTAAGGCTAGTAAATACCCCTTGCTAAAGCTACAGGCCAGGCCGAGGTTAACTCATGCTAGGCAAAGTCAGCACATTCACCACATAACAGAGACTCAGAGATAAAACAAAAGAACTCACTAATTGACAGACTCAGCAAACAAAATGCAGAAACCCACAGGTTTCTAAAAAGAAAAAGCCTGGCTGGGACAACAGGTTGAACAAACCTGAGGACTCCAGAGAAAGATTACCTTAGCTGGGAGCTCTTATCTAAAGCAACAGGTAGCTTTCAACTACAAAGAGTTATGTGCTATTGACTATAAAAAAACTACTAATAAAACATCCTGTGTTGTCTCCTGAGCTACAAGATCATCTTCCTTTATAAAATCATAGACTCACCTTCTATTGTTGTAATGTATAGATAGTCCATATATTAACTGTGCCTTTACTTAACAAGACAAGATTTCTATCTAGGTCTTTGCAACCAGCAATGTTACCGCCCTGGCCTGGGACTGAGATTACCAAGCTTCCTCCAAGCCCCCTCTTCAAAAGACCCTGTCCGGTAATCAAGACTAAAAAAAAAAAAAATGCACCAGACAAATAGACTCCTTCGTTCTGAGAACTGTGTTTGGCTTCACCTGTTCAAACAAGACAGACATCATGTTTTATGATCATTGTTCCTGTGCTTTGAATTCTCTGTTTCATAGAGTAAATCTTTTATTTCCCCCTCACCCCTCCTACTCCTGTAAGATCCCTCAATAAATACACATATCCTAATAGCCACAGTGCTGCAGCCTGGAGCTGACTCTGGCTGTGGCCGGCTGAGAACATGCAAAAGGGCAATGAGGTCTCAGTCTAATTTTTGTCTTCTGTTCACCTGCGCCGCCTCCGTCGAGTCAACCCACCCCCGCCGAGGCTAGACCCCGGCATAGGTGTGTTCTTTTCTTACTATCTTATATCCTCTGTGTGTTCAGGAAAAGAAATGAGACCATTTGAAGGAGGATTTTTTAAAAGAATTATTTTATTTAACTTTATTTGTTTATTAATTATTGTTTAATTTGACCAGAGAGGGACGGAGCGAAAGAGAGAGCAAGAGAGAGGGAAAGTGAGAAAGCAAGCTGCCAGGTCCAGGACTCGAACCACGATCAGCTATGTGGGAGTCCAGCACCCTTAACCACCACATCATCGGCCCATTAAAGGAAGATTTTTGTATAATATACTCCTTGTTTTGTTTTTGGCATCTGGATTTTTATTCCTTACATTTAAAAACATGCTCAACTGGGTAAGTTTTTTTATGTCTTTATTTGCCAGAATAAACCTTTATTTTTTTTTATTTTTTGGAGAGGTTTTTGCTATAGGGCGCGTGCGTTCGCCAGAAAGACAGAGAGAGACATAGAGACAGAAAGCGAGAAATCACCCCCCCCACCAGGGGGAATGGCCACGCCACAATCCCTTCTCCTCCATTCTCCTCTCGAGATCTTGGGCACGCATGCACACACTCCTGGCATGAGTTCAAGCCACCGGGTCCGAGACTCAAACCGCGGTCGACTACGTGGGAGTCCAGCAACATAGCCATTACGCTAACTGCTGGTCCCCCAGAATAAACCATTTTCATAAAAGTCTAATCTACCATCTATGGCTTAGTGACGTAAAATACCATCCATGCTTTGTGGATCTTAGGAATCAGAATTTAGTCTCAAGAAGAATTCTACCTGCTGGTTCATGCTCCACTTTTCCTTATCAGAGGCCATGATGCCAAAATGGCTTGTTCTGTTTCTCCTCAGCTCAGAAGTACAGTCAGGACACCATCCTACTACTTGAGGAATTGTGCTTATTTGAGAGGCAGCCTCTTCTTATTAGGTATGTGTGAGAATTAGTTCTGTTGGGAGGAGTAGCTTAGAGGTATATTTTAAGACAGTAGTAGCTGCAAATAGCAGCCTTGGTTATTTAAAAACCAAATCGTTTTCCATATCAGATCACAGGCATTTCATGGAATAAATGTTAGCATGTTTTATTGTACTTGGGTTGAGTATATAAACTGAAGGAAACCACTGGCCATTACAAACTGGATTAGCAGAGTCTAAACAGCTTTTAGGAAGTAATGCCTGGAGATGTGCTGCCTTGCACAGCCGAAGGCTGCTATTTATCTGTTCCAGCTGCAAACAGCTAACAGACTGTTTTGCCTTAGGGAATTGCTATAGATAAAACCTTCCCCTTCTGTACATTGTGCCATTTGATTTGTCTTTTGAGCTTTCTATACACAACACAGAGAACAAGTAAAGATATAAAACGTGACAAACTCTGCTAACTTTTTAGTCTGATGTTTAATAGACCTTGCTGTGTATTTACTGAACGAAAACCAAAATTGAGGACAAAGGAGGATAAGAGAAATCTTGCCTTCCAAGCTCCCCTCTCTCTTCATATCATGGTGTGTGAATAGTTCTTTTTCATCATTTCCTCTTTAGACTGGACCTAAGGAGTAGGTTGTCAACAATAAACCACCTCAGTGTGACTAGAAACTGGGTCTTAGGTGATGGCTTCCTGAAGAATCTGAGAAGTTCTTTCTTTCCTTAGGGAAAAAGAAGGACCCATAAAATTTCAAAAGAGTAAAATGCACTTTAGTACAAAGGGCATGGATTATTTTTAAATGGTTTAAAGATAATTATTTTAAAATATATTATTATCCTCCAAAGGTTCATGTTTTGGAAGTTTGGTCTTAGTGAGTGGTGGCTGGATGTCCCCCAAAGGTTCATGTGTTGGGACTTAATTATTAAGTAAAAATTCCTGGGCCAGCCCTGTGGTGGTTAAGGGAGCCAGATCACACATGGCATACCACACAGTTCAAATCCTGGCCCCGATTGCTTGAAAAACGTGCCAGGTACATGTGCCTAAGATCTGGATGAGATGTAGAAATTGAGGAGAAGGGATTGTGGTGTGAGCATGCCTCCTTGGGAGTGCTTTCTACCTCTTGCTTCTCTCTCTCTCTCTCTCTGGTGAGTACATGTACCCTCTGGCAAAACAAAACAAAATGTAACTTAATTCCTTTGTTGGGTCCCAGGATGGGACCTTTG
Organism: Tupaia tana; assembly: GCA_026018925.1. Taxonomy (NCBI): domain Eukaryota; kingdom Metazoa; phylum Chordata; class Mammalia; order Scandentia; family Tupaiidae; genus Tupaia; species Tupaia tana. Next base: position 38,443,289 of record JAKSZU010000023.1, on the reverse strand, counting down.
GGTGTGATGCCATGGAGGAGGGATGATTGAATTCTAGTGTGTTTGTAAGAAGAGGAAATGAGGCAGGCAGAAACCTCCTGGGTACAGACCATGGTCTGCTCTCCTGAGAGTTCTTCCCTCTACCATTTTGTGATGCATTTGGACTTTCCATCCACCAGAATCTTGAGTTTTACAAATACACTTATTTTCTTTCTTCCTTCCTTCCTCTTTCTTTCTTTCTTGAGAGATTTTTGCTACAGGGTGCATGTGCTTGTCAGAAAGACAGACAGAAACAAGAAATTGCCTGCCCCGGGGGGAATGGCCACACCACAATCACTTCTCCTCCATTCTCTCAGGATTTGGGGCATGCACACACATGCGCCTAGTGTGAGTTTTGTGCCGCCAGGTCCAGGACTCGAACTGAGATTGACTACATGGAAGCCCAGAGACATTACCATTACACCCTCTGCTGGTCCCTCTATTTTCTTTATAAATCACCCAGTCTCAGGTATTTGTGTTAGCAATGCAATAATGGACTAAGACATGTAACAAACTTTTCTCTGAGTGAAAATTTAACCTTCAATTTTACTACACATGACCTTACCTGTGTAGTATTCTTGCAAAAACTCTTAAATCTGGGACTAGCAGTTGGCTTAATGGCTACGTCACTGGACTCCCATGTAGTCAACTGCGGTTTGAGTCCTGGACCCCTTGGCTTAAACTCATGCCTGGCACATGTGCGTGCATGCCCAAGATCCTGAGAGGTGAATGGAGGAGAAGGGATTGTGACATGGCCATTCCCTCGGGGAGGGGGGGTAATTTCTTACTTTCTGACTCTCTGTCTCTCTCTGTCTTTCTGGCGAGTGCACGCGCCCTATAGCAAAAACCTCTAAAAAAATCCTGTATCTGTAGGTAATCAGACATCTGGAATTTTCACATTTATAAGAAATATGGAGGAAAAAAGAGTAAGTTAGGCACACCATGAGCAAGCAAAAAGCTAAGTCTATTAAGTAGGACTGTACTAGGTTTCTTCAAGAAGTCAAAGGCGGGGAACCAGCAGTTAGCATAATGGCTATGTCGCTGGACTCCCACATGGCTGACCGCGGTTCACATCCTGGACCTGGTGGCTTAAAACTCATGCCGGGCGCATGAGCGTGCGTGCCCAAGATCCCGAGAGGAGAACGGAGGAGAAGGGATTGCAGCGTGGCCATCCCCCCTGGGGGGTGATTTCTCGCTTTCTGTCTCTCTGTCTCTCTCTGTCGGGTGAGTGCACACGCCCTATAGCAAAAACCTCTCCAAAAAAAAAAAAAAGTCAAAGGTGTTAAACTAAAGAGGTCATTTAGGGAAGAGAGGAAGACTGTTCAGCATGGCAAGTTATTAAAGAAACCTAAGAGACATAGCAACCAAGCATAATGTGTAGACTTTGTATGCAATATGATTGAAAAGACATGTCTGAGACAATAGGGGAATTAAATATGAATTATATACTAGCATTAGATGATACCAAATATTTGCTGTTAAATTTACTAGGTTTGACAATGGCCTTGTGGTTATGAAAGATAGTATTTCTCGAAGTGTGGCCTCCAGCATCACCAGTATCACCTGGAAACATGTCAGAAATGAACGTTCTTGGCCCTACCCCAAAACTTTAGAGTAAGAAATCTGTGGGACAGCCAAGTGGCATGGTGGTTAAGGTGGTTGGATCCCACGTGGCTGACTGCATTGTTCAAGTCCTGGACCTGGTGGCTTGAAAAAGACATGAGGTGCGTATGCATGCTTGCCCAAAGACCCAAGAGGAGAAAGGAGTAGAAGGGATTGTGGCATGGCCATGCCCCCTGGGAGGTTGCTTTCTCATTTTCTCTCTCTGGCAAGTGCATGTGCCCTGTAGAAAACTGAAAGAAAGAAAGGAAGGAAGGAAGGAAGGAAGGAAGGAAGGAAGGAAGGAAGGAAGGAAGAAAAGAAAAAAGAAATTTATTAATGAGCCAGCAAAAATTAAAGAATCACTGAGGTTAAAAAAAATTACCTATATTTTTAAAAAGATGCATACTATATTATGTAAAGAGGAAATAATGCAAGAGCTGGGAATAGTTTTTAAAAATTGGATCATTGTGGATCATGATCCATTTTTGCATAGAAAAACACAGATAAATATGTCATGACTTTTCTGATGACCCAATATTTAAAAGAAATGATTTGATGAAAACAAATCTGTCAAAATTTTAATCTTTGTTCGGTCAAAATATTGGTTCTCCATGGCTTCATTATATGGTTCTCTCAATTTTTGTATATGTTTAAAAATATTCATTAGAAATTTTTTTGGAACCTTATAATGCTTAAAAAAAATGAGGAATCTTTCTCAGAGAAAACAAAGAAAAGCTTTGTTTTAAATCTTATAAGAGTCTTCAGTTTGCCCACAGCTTTTTCAGACCTGTGGTTTAGTCCTGGCTCTGCCTTAAGCAACTGGTGATCTTGGTAATTCAGTTTCCCAGGAGTCTCGTCATTCTTAGCTGTGAAATCAAGCCCACTTACTGTCTGTTAGGCTGTTTCTTCTGAGTCTGCTGTTCTCTGATCCCTGAGCATCCAGGTGAGTGGTCAAACCTCAGCAGCCTTCCTTAGGTACGGAGTTGAATGTGTGGGTAACTGCCTCACCCCACCTCTCTTTTCTCTGACTTTGTAATTCTCTAGATCTCTACATACGTTTCCCATTTCAAGGAGTAGTAACACTTTCTGGGATGACAGATGCCCAGGTCTATTATCTTCTGACAAAGTAGGTGTAGTATGAAATTTCCTAAAGCTCTCTAGGGAAGTGGATTAAGAGATGCCTTTCAGGTTAGGTCACAGGTGGTGAAGGCCCAGAGCAGCCTGGGGGATAGTGCTGCTGCTGGCACTTGCCCTACCGCGGCCACCATCTCCTCAGACAGGGAGGGATGTATGCATGACAATGGAAACCCTGATATCTGAGTGTGTATGGGAACCCTAATTCATAGTTCTCACACATAGAGGACCTATTGATTAAAATAGCGGAGCTTTGGGACCAGCAGTTAGCGTAATGGCTATGTTGCTGGATTCCCATGTAGTCGACCGTGGTTCGAGTCCAGAACCTGGTGGCTTAAACTCACGCCGGGCACGTGTGCGTGCGTGCCCAAGATCCCAAGAGGAGAATGGAGGAGAAGGGATTGTGGCGTGGCCACCCCCCCTGGGGGGAGATTTCTCACTTTCTATCTCTCTGTCTCTCTCTGTCTTTTTGGTGAGCACACACACCCTTTAGCAAAAACCTCTAAAATAAATAATAAATAAATAAGAGCTGTGTTTCAAAGCTGTGAACACAGTTTATGAAGACAGATAGCAGGAACCAGCAGTTAGCGTAATGGCTATGTCGCTGGACTCCCACGTAGTTGACCGCGGTTCGCGTCCCAGACCCGATGGCTTAAAACTCACGCCGGGCGCGTGTGCGTGCGTGCCCAAGATCCCAAGAGGAGAATGGAGGAGAAGGGATTGCGGCGTGACCATCCCCGCTGGGGGGTGATTTCTTGCTTTCTGTCTCTCTGTCTCTCTCTGTCTGTCTGGCGAGCGCATGCGCCCTATAGCGAAAATCTCTCAAAAAAAAAAAAAAAGGAAAAAAAGACAGATAGCAATGGTATCTTCATTGTCAGGAGAGGTCAGGTTATCTAGTAAACTATGAAAATGCAGAATTTCTAGGTTTATTTAAGTCTCTGTGTATCTACATTGAGGGACTAGATAGACCAGAGGAAGGCAATAGCTAACTGGGGAAAGGTGTTGGGGGTCATGCCAGGCTGGGCTTGGTAAGAGGATGGCAAAGAGAAAATGATAGGAATACGAAGACATCTGTATAGCCCACCTTGCATTGGCAAGAGGGAAGAAAATGAAACAGTAGCAAGCTAGTGAGGATAAGGAAAGGAACAACAGCTGGAGTCCAATGACCAAGAGTTGGTGATGGATTTCAACTACTTGTCTTTAGGTTACCTGATAGAAATCTTATTCCCATTAAGTGCAGGCAATCAATGATAGTGTTCCCACCAAAGGACATTTCCTGGGAGAGTTTTCCAGTGTTGGCCCTTGTTTGTTTTCTCTTCTCATGTTTCTTCATTCCTTTCATTTTCCTATTTTGACTGGACTTTCCTGTGTCAGAGCCAGTAGGGCTGTGCCCATGAACATTTGCTAACAACAGTAATTTGGAACAAATAACAGCAACGACAACAACAGTCAGTTCATTGAGCAGCATTCTTAAGCACTGGGCACTGAATTGACCACTTCATAAATATTATATTTAAACTCCATCTATACAATAGTTTTCATCTTGGTTTTATAGTAGAAGAATCAGAAAATCTAATAGTGAAGTAAATGGTCCAGGTCACCCAGCTAATAAATGGCAGAATCTGGGGTGAAACCCTGGTCTTCATTTACTGGTGACAAGGAACAGAGTGAAAATCTGGAACAGAGCAGTAGGGCAATGTATTGAGCAAGCCACATGGTGGAGGGTTTTTTAAGAGGTCACAGGACTGGAGATTTCTCTAGCTCCCTTAAGATGTAAATTATGTAGAAAAGTCATCCCTCTATATAAAGAAATAAGCAAGTACTTCAAATAGTACGTTGAAAGGAAATGTTTTCCCACTTTGCGTAGGAAAGGTAATTTTTTGAATGGAATCTGAACAAAATTCCTCTCTGAAAAGAAAAGCTGATGCCAGGACACTTCCTTGATGATATCATTAAATACTGTCCTTCAGGCTCATTAATCAGGAGAATTCCTGATCAATCATGTCATGCTCACTCTTTGAGGACTGCATTACTTCAGAATCATACAGGTTTCCTTTGCCTTCTTGGAAATATATAGCTCCCCTTCTCATTCACAGTAAGCAGAGGGAATCAGAATGCTTCTAAAATTCCTACCCCAGCGTCTTAGGTAGAAGATGCAAATGTTGACCTGCTTAGCTACAGGATGGTGGCAGTAGTGAAGGTCCCACTTCCACAGGGAACAGGAGAAGGCAAGAGTGGAATTGACTAAAAGGCAGCTGTGAATGAGAACCACTCCAGTACCATCTGTGGATACACACTTTGTTGCCTACATAGAACTTTCTCATATATTATCAGATTCTCACCCAAATCCGTATGAAATGATGGCTATATTCCTATCAGCTCTTTTATTATTTATTTGGGTTGTGTCCTACCTTATTCCAGAAAGGACTTAAAGAACTGACATTCAATATTGCAGGTAAAATGCATTTAAAATCAGTGATGAGTTAGAGAGGAAACATTGTTGTGTAGAGTTATATTGAGCACAAATTTTACTCGACGTTGATGTAGTTCAGAGCCAAAATATGAAGGCCTTTTGTTATCCTTCTGTTTGCAGAAGGAAATAATTGTAACATTATTTATCAAGAAAAGCGCTTATTGGGACCAGCAATTGGTGTAATGGCTATGTTGCTGTACTACCATATAGTCAACCATGGTTCGAGTCCTGGACCTGGTGGCTTAAACTCACACCGGGCGCGTGTACATGCGTGCCCAAGATCCCAAGAGGAGAATGGAGGAGAAGGGATTGCAGCATGGCCATCCCCCCTGGGGGATTATTTCTCGCTTTCTGTCTCTCTGGCAAGCTCATGTGCCCTATAGCAAAACAAAACAAAACAAAACAACACTTACTTAGATATTTTCATCCTGAAATAGTTATAAAATTAGGAAGCAGGAGTATTTATTTCCCATTCCTATTTGAAGATTTTTCTCTAACACTTCTGTCTCTGTGTTTATGCTTATGCTTCCATACTTATGTGAGTAGGTTGAATAAGTGCATAGAAATGTATGCTTTGGGGGCAGCCCCACGGTGTAGTGGTTATGGGAGCCAGATCTCATATGATTGACTGCAAGGTATGAATTCTAGCCCTGACAGCTTGAAGACCACACTAGATATGTGTACATGTGCATGCATGCCCCAAATACCACTAGGATGGTGACATGGAGAAGCGATTGCAGTGTGACCATGCCCCAGGGGACGGGGGTGCTTTCTCCCTCTCTGTCTCTCTCTCTTTTCATGTTCTCCCAAGAGAATATAAATCTCTTCAAGTTTATTAACTTCTGGTACGATTCCTAACAATCCTGTCCCTATAACAGGTAATGCATTTGAATGGGGATGGATAAAAGACTCAGAGGGTAACTTGTGAAGTAAATAATAGAGGGATGACTCTGATGTTAAATCACCTATCTTTCCCTTCGTATCACACTGTGATGTCTCCCTTAGTTATGTGCTCTGAACTCACACAACAAATACAGCTCTGTCATTGTGATTTCTGTTCAGATCTGCTGAAGCATTAAAAGATCATTCATTCATGCAGCAGGTATATATTGAGTACTATAATTTATTAGTCATTGTCCTAGGTATAGTGAGACACAGCAATAGACAAAAGATAGAAAAAGCTAATCCCTGTCCTCATGAAGCTCACATTTATTTTGGAGGGTGAAAACCAAAATAGAAAGTAATCATTATGTTTTATTCTATGTTAATGGGACATAAGTAGGATGGGAAAGACAACCCATGGCTTTATGGTTTATAGAATAGGAAGCTTAATTTTGGTATACACGGAAACTTCGAAAAGTTCATAAAGGGCCAGCAGGTGGCATGTTAAGGCAGCTGACTCCCACATGGCTGACTGTGTGGTTTGAGCCCCAGACCCAGTGGCTTGAAACACATGCCGTGTGTGTGTGTATGTGTGTGTGTGTGCGCGTGCCTAGGATCCTGAGAGGAGAAAGAGGAGAAAGGATTGTGTCATGCCCATCCTGAAGGGGTGCTTTATCTCTCTCTCTCTCTGTCTCCAGGGAGCCCACATGCCCTATAGCAAAGTTTTTTTAAAAAAAAGTTTGTGAAAAAATAGAATTAAAGTATGAGCTTATTTTGGTACAAATATATTTTGAAATCTATGCAGTCTTTCATAATATGTGCTTTTCATGAACTTTCTGAAGACCCTCCTTGTATAATGCACAGTGATAATTCTATCCACTTTTAAGTAATATGGATTAAGAACATTGCATAAATGCAGGGATGTAACCTAACTGAAGGCAGTAGCATTCCAGTGGAGAGAGTCATTTGTACCACAGGCCTTGCCAGCAAAGTTTTTGGTTTCTCCAGCTTCACTCACTCCTGCCAAGAGGCCTCCTTGTTCCTCAGGGAACCACTGTTCTCATATTTCAGAAAGACAGTGCATACCTGTGTCAGGTGTGAAAGGGATCTTTCCTAATTGCTGCCAGTGAGAAGCAGCACCAGGAAAGACAGATGGATAAAACAGACATTCTGCTCCCTAACTGGGTTATTCTTTGCAGTGGTTTATCTTATTGTGAGATTTTTCCTGCTGTTGTTCAGTTTGTACAAACATTTAAAATCAATATTATTTTTAGACACACACCTCTAAAAGAAATCTTAAACAAAGGGTTGAACTTCTAAAGATTCAAAACTTTACACTGGCCTTTTAAAAAGATAATTTACGGAGAGAAATTTCTAGGTCAATTTTCTCAAAGAGTTGTACATTTAACATCAAAAGGGTTTATTGGTCTTTGTGTGTGAAAGTCAAATAGTACTTTATTTGACTTTAATACTTTCAAAAAAATTCCTTGGGGGACCAAAAAAGAAGAGGAATTAGAAGATAATTTAAAATGAGAAGACCAGTAGGTGGCATAATGGTTACATTGCGGGACTCCCATGTAGTTGACTGTGGTTGGAGCCCTGGACCCAGTGGCTTAAAACTCACACCGGGCATGTGTGCATGTGTGTGTGTGTGTGCCCAAAATCCTGAGAGGAGAATGGAGGAGAAGGGATTGTGGCATGGCCATCCCCTCTGGGAGGAGATTTCTGTCTCTTTGTCTCTTCAGCGAGTGCATGCACACTAGAGCAAAAATCTCTCTCTCTTTTTTTAAAAATAATTATTTATTTAACTTTATTTATTCATTCTCTCTTTTTTTTTTTTTTTAATTTGACCAGAGAGACACACACACACAGAGAGAGAGAAGGTGAGAAAGCAAGTTACCAGGTCCCGGACTCGAACCATGGTCAGCCGTGCAGGAGCATCCAGCACCTCAACAACCATGCCACCCGCTGGTCCCCCAGCAAAAATCTCTCTTCAGAAATAAATAAATAAATAAGGTAATTTAAAATGAGAAACTCAGGAAACAAAACATCTCAAATATATAGGCTGCCTTTGTATTCATTATAAAACATTGTGACTCAACTGTATTTCTTTTTCTTTTTAATTTTTCAAAATGAGCAAGATAGCCCAATGTCAGAGAGGTTAAGCAGGTCTTTTGGAATCGTCGTTTTCCTGTCTCGTCTCCTTTCAGTGCTCTTCCACTTGACCTTGTGACTGATAGTCCAACAGTTGGCATTGAAACATCCTGATCCTCTACTGTTTCCCCTCATGTCTGTAGCAAATCCAGAATTCCCGTACCAGCATCCAGGTGCAAGGTAATGATGCAGCTAGAAATTGTGCTTTGAAACTGCACTTATACCGCAAGCACACCCTTTATTTGGAGTGCCGTTCATTAGGTAGTTTGGGTGAGGTGAGGTGGAACTGTTAATTCAGCACCCTCTCTCCAGCTGCTTTTTGAGCCACCTTTGACCCATCCAGGGGCATCCTAGCCATAGCCTTTTCTCTTCTTTTAAATTTTATGCCAATTCCAGCTGTCCCATTTCAAGTTAGTGGAATTAATTACCTAGTTTGGTAATTTATCAGGTGTACTTATCATTTCATAGAAAACAGTGGTTTTCTGGCTTTGTGGCCCAACTTACGAAAGCTCTGTGGTTTGATGTAGTGACCTCGACTACTGTCTCATCCTTAGCCTAGGATGGGAAGTTAAGTGCACCTACTTGTGCTCTCCTGAACTCTGAGCAAATAGTTTGATGTATTTACTCTTAGTTATGCTTATCATTGAAGTAGAAAGGTCAATGCTCTTTACTTTGTCCCAAAAATGCCCCTATGACTCCTAGAATCCTTTGAAGAAAGTATTAATTCATTATCATTAGTCACGAATATGTAAATTTAGGATTGTGACAATCATCTGTCACATCTCTATTCTTAACCCGGAGTCCCCGAAGCAGAAAATTACTTTCCTAATTAAGATCATGCAGTAAGTAGTACCAGAGCCAGAACTAGAGCACAGGCCTCCAGCCTCCAGTATTCCAGGTAATGCTTTTCTTTTGCAGAGCTATGGTACTATTTGTACTCTTTGCCCCAGATATTTACCGAGACTTATAGACCTCATGGGTTTATGTTGCTAGAAGCCCTATTAGAGACCATCTGTTCTAACTCCTCCTTGAGTTCACAGAGGAGGAGGTGGAAGCCCAGAGACTATGAGCCCAGACTTACAGCGACTGTAGGTTCTGGAACTAGGTCCCTGGAAGGACTCCCAGCCCACTGTCCTTTCAGTCTCACCACTCTGCTTCTTTGTCTATTGCTATGCCTTGGGAAAAGTTTCCACTCATAACCTAAAGATTCCCATGAACTCAGTCTCATAATTTTCTTTTCCTTGTGAATTGAACCATTGAAGGACACAGAATTCCATGTGATAACAGCATGTGACATGGGAGGCAGAGGGACACAGTGCCTTGCCTCCAATTCTCTCCATGATTCCATCAATTATGGCACTCATTGGCCTCAGTTTTCTGATGTACCAAGTGGGAGTGGTGAATTATTGACAGATGTTTGTTTCTGTTGAGAACTCTATGATCCTTTCCCAGATGTGTATGATGTGTATGTTTTGTTGGGATTTGTCCAGTAGAGGGGAGTGTGTGCTCACAGACAAACAGCCCTGCTGGGCTCCTCCAGTTGGGCTGTAGTGGAGACACCTTGAGGGTGTGGTTGAAGAGCTTCAGGTCCAGGTAGGACACACCAGGTGGGAGGAGCTGGAGAGAGGGCTGCAAGAGCTGAGTGGCTATACAATATGCAATTAGCAAAGGGAATGAAAGATTCTCCTAGGAAATTGCCATGGAGCCTGAAGTTTTCTTTAGGTAGTGCCACACTAAGAAGAATGACAGGTTGAAAAGCTGCAGGATGTTCCTGTTACAAGTTTTTCCTTCTGCTCTTAGATGTGATCAGTATCCTGATGGGATAGATGCACATAATATTAGAAGAGCTAATGACCCGCCATATGTCTGTGGCTTACAGAGCTCTGTCTCATGTCATGCCAGACTCTGTCTGAGGTACCTTTTCCAAATGACACAGTGTAGGCTGTGTTAGGAAGAAATATGCTATCTTCTTTTGGTACCTAATTGTACACGGGTGGCTCCTTCATGTCTGAAGCCTATATGCCGAAGTCTGGCAAAGACTGATTCTTTCATCATTAAAGTAAGTGATAGACCACAGTGGATCATGATGGAGTCACAAGAGAAAAATGAAATATCAGTTCTCCTGTACAGAGTTTTAAAGAGAGCATAAAGGAAACCTTTTTTTTTCTTTTTAAAAATTATTTAATTTTATTTATTACTATTAGTTTTAATTTTGCTATAGGGCATATGTGCCCATCAGAGAGAGAGAGAGAGAGAGAGAGAGAGAGAGAGAGAGAGAAAGTGAGAAAGCAAGCCACCAGGTCCAGGGCTTGAACTGTGGTCAGCCATGTGGGAGTCCAGAGCCTTAACCACCATGCCACCTGCTGGTCCCAGAGACATGTTATTATAGAGAGCCAAAACTGTAGAGAAGTTTTGAGGAATTGCTATTTTATTTAACAAATGAAGAGTCTTTAAAAGTTTATGGGAAATACATATTATGGAAAAAACTATGTATAGCTTGCAAAATATTTTTGTGCCAAAATGAATTCATACTTTAATTTTATTTTTCCATAAACATTTGGAAGTTCCCTTGTGTTCTGTTGGCATATTTTATACTTTTTGGAATTGAGAAATCTGGGTTGGCCCCTTAGCTTAGTAGTTACGGGAGCTGGATCCGTCATGGTCAATTGTGGTTTGAATCCTGATCCTGGCAGCTTGAAAAGTACACCAGGTGTGTGTATATGCCTGCTCAAAATCCCAACAGGAAGCAGAGATGGAGGAGTGTGACTATGACTCACTGGGGAGGGCTTTCTCTCTCTCTGTTTCTCTCTGGTTCTAGTCAGTGTGCACATCCTCTGGCAATTAGGAAAAAATAAAAAATAAAAGAGGGCTAGGACATGGTCTACTGGTTCTATAAGCTGGAACCCACATAACCGACTGTGTGATTCAAGTCCAGGACCCAGCAGCTTGAAAAGCATGCCAAGAACATGTGTCCAAAAATCCCAAAGGAAGGAGAGACAGAAAAGGAATTGCAGTGTGTGTGTGTGTGTATATATATATATATATATATATACACACACACACATAGTGTGTGTGGTGTGTGTGTGTGTGTGAAAGGAATTGAAAGGAGCACTTACAGTCAGGAAAGAGAAAAAGGAGGAAGAAGGGACAAATTCAGGAGTTAGAGTTAGTGCTGAGGATAAAGAAAGGAAGGAAAAGAAAAACACTTGACTTTCTTCTTACCCAGCTTCAGAAACTAATTTTTTCAAGTCTTTTGTCTAACTGATTTGAAGGATTTCCTTGTGTGAAGAGGAAGACATAAACTATTGTAGGATACTTTCTAGGTTTGGATGTCTTTATCTCTCTGTTCCTCCCTTTTTATAGCAAGGGTCAAGGCAGGTATGGGAAGATAATGATACATGCTATATCTGATAAGTATCTTTCCCAGGGAACTTAGAGAGCTTTTTTCCCATCTATTTAAGTAGCATTTAATGGCATGGTAGTGGTATTTCTGTTACCACATGGTGTTTACCTAACCTAGTAAGTGTTGGCTACATTTTTCACAGTGTGCTTTTCCAGCACTCTTGAGTTGCCATCTTCGTGGACTTCCTGATGGCTTTTCTTCATGGCTCACTCTGGTTGCCTTGAGGAGGTGGCCTACAATGATGTTATCATCTGTCTGTATGAAACTCACAGTGGGGTAGTTGTGTTTATGGAAGATACTTCCTGAGGTAAGCACTCAGCATTGCGTATCACATTTGCAGTTTATGAGACATCACGTAGCATATACAATGATGTGATCCTTGACCCATAAGATCCGACCCAAAATTGGTGAGCCACGTTGATGAACAATGAACAAATGTATTGATGACCAGTTATGATTAAAGATTTTTTTAAAGCTTGCTTCCGTCTCCAACTGACATTGACTTGTTCCAGAAGCATCTCATGAAAGTCAATAAAAATAATAATCATGTTCATCCTCATTTTAATATAGCTCTTTATAGTTTGCAGTGTACTTTCACAGACATCATGTTATTTAATCCTCCCACCAACCCCATGACAGCCATCACAAGTTTTATTGTTTGTTTTACAGATGAAGAAAGCAAAGCCCATAATGAAGTACCCTCCACTAAAGAAACACAGCTAGTAAGCAACAGAACCAAAACTCAGCTCTAGGTTTTCTCAGCACAAATTTTAAAAATTTTGGCATCTTAGCAAGTGCTAGAACAAATGTGGGTATTTTGACTCTACAAGTGGAAGAATTACAGTGTGATTTTATATATATATATGTGTGTGTGTGTGTGTGTGTGTGTATAGGGTTATAAATATATATACACACACACATATATATAAGGTCGTCGGGGAAGTCATGATGCATTTTTGCATGGAAAAATATAGAAAAATATGCCATGACTTTCCCAACAACCGAATGTATATATGCATACGTGCATACATATACATATGTGTTTGCATATCTCTCTATATAGACTAAAAAAATTTGCATTACGGCATGTGCACTCACCAGGGAGAGAGAGAGAGACAGAGATAGTGAAAAGGAAAGTGAGAAATCACCCCCTGGGAGATAGCCATGTTGCAGTCCCTTCTCCTCCATTCTCCTCCTGGGATTTTGGGCATGTACACACACATGCCTGAAAGGAGTTTCAAGCCATTGGGTCCAGTTGAATCGTGATTGGCCATGTGGAAGTACAGTGATATAATTGCTGCACCATCTGCTGGTCACTCAAAAATTATTATTTTTTGTGGAGAGGTTTTCGCTATAGGGCGCGTGCGCTCGCCAGACAGAGAGAGACAGAGAGACAGAAAGCGAGAAATCACCCCCCAGAGGGGATGGCCACGCCGCAATCCCTTCTCCTCCATTCTCCTCTCGGGATCTTGGGCACGCACGCGCACGCGCCTGGCGTGAGTTTTTTTAAGCCACTGGGTCCGGGACGCGAACCGCGGTCGACTACGTGGGAGTCCAGCGACATAGCCATTACGCTAACTGCTGGTCCCCGCAGCATGAGTCTGAAGCTACTGGGTGTGGAACTCTAACCATGGTCAACCATGTGGGAGTCCAGAGATGTAACCGCTATGCTCTCTGAGGGCCCCTAACAAAAGAGCAATCTTAACTGACTAGCACAGGAAGAAAGTTTTCTGATTTTAGAGGAACTTGGATCAAGAATGGAAAGTATTTTTTGATCAATGGAAATTGGGGACTCTTCCAGCTATATGGGACAAAGTCCATTAGATCTCAGCTCGTATCACTTTTTTAAAAATTTTTTTTCATAGGCCAATCTGATGGTACAATGATTAAGGAAGCCAGATCTCACATTGCTTGCTGCAGTTCAAATCCCGTCCTAACATATTGTGTATGCATGTGTTCCCCAAATCTTGATGGGGATGCAGAAATAGAAAAGGGATTAAGGTGTGACCATGCCCCATGGAAAGGTATGCTCTCTCTCTCTCTCTGGCCAGTGCATGTGCCCTCTGGCAATGAAAACTAAAATGTTTTCCCAGACACCTGATCTCATATTGGACTCACCAAATATTGGACCATACATTCTTCCTGCACACTCTATGGCATTCTGTACTTTCCCTTTTGTAGCACTTAACATACCATATATTCTAATTACCTGTTTACATCCCAGTGGCTCTTGAAAGACTGAACTCTTGAGACAGAGTCCTTAACATTCATAGCAGTCAGCATAGTGCAGGTTTCATTGCAGGGACTTGTATTAGCTTGCTAGGGCTGCCATACAAAGAACCACAGACTGGGTGGCTTAGCCAACAGACATTAATTTTCTCACAGTTCTGGAGGTTGGAGTCCAAGGTCAAGGTGCCAGCAGGGTTGGTTTCCTGAGGCCTCTCTTCTTGGTTTATAGACAGCTGCCCTCTTGTTGCCTCTTCACATGGTCATCCCTCTGTGCACACATGCCCCTGGTGTCTTTCTGCATGTCCTTAATCTCCTCTTCTTGTAAGGACACCAGTCTGATTAGGTTGTACTTACCTAAAGACCTCATTATAACTTGATTACATCTTTAAAAGCTGTATCTTCAAATACAGTCACATTCTGAGGTACTGGGGATTAGGGCTTTAACATATGAGTTTTGAGTGGATACAGTTCAGCTCATAACATGGTCTCTTACATATTTTTGTTGTGAAATATTGGACATGCTCATAAATGAATAAGAAGATAATATTTACATTCCAGCATTCCAACTTCTAGATGCTAGTCTGTTTCTTCCCAGTCAGAGGTAAGAACAATGGATGTAGTCTGGCATCTTACAAAATGTCTTGAACCTGGAGTCAGAGCCCTGGGTCCATATCTGACTCTGCCAGTTGCCAACTGTGTGATCTGAACCACTCCCAGCTTTAGCATCCTTATCTGTAAAATTCAGATAACAACACACACCACAGCAGACCAGGTGAGACTCAGTGAGGTCTTGTGAATGGGGGTGTCGGGCGTAGTATGGCATGCCATGAAGTAGACATCAGAAAATGCTGGTTCGGGAACCAGCAGTTAGCGTAATGGCTATGTCGCTGGACTCCCACATAGTCAACCGCGGTTTGCGTCCCGGACCCGGTGGCTTAAAACTCACACCGGGCGCGTGTGCGTGCATGCCCAAGATCCCAAGAGGAGAATGGAGGAGAAGGGATTGTGGCATGACCATCCCCCCTGGGGGGTGATTTCTCGCTTTCGGTCTCTATGTCTCTCTCTGTCTGTCTGGCGAGCACAGGCGCCCTATAACGAAAACCTCTCCAAAAAAAAAAAAAAAAAGAAAATGCTGGTTCAACCTGTCAGTTGAAAAGTATGTTAGAAATAAGAGGTATTGCAATTTACCAATGAGGGAAGGTATTGATATCAACAGAGCTCTAAAAGATATCCAGATTTAAAAAAAAAAGTTATCCAGATTTCAAAAGTATTTCATGACTCTCACCATTGTAATTTATGCAAACTGTTATTCCAGACTCAGATTTACTTCAGCTCAGCTCAGTTTGGCAGTTTATCTAATTTTAAAAATGTATATGGTATACTAATTATATTCAAAGTACTTATTTATAACCAACATTTCTAGATTTTTACCAAGTGATTTCAGTTACTGCTCCCAAATTCTGGTTGCTAATCACATTGTGGTATTGCCTAGTGGTGGTTTCATGCAGAGTTATGTTAAATGGATTTTAAGATATGCCTTTACATAAAATAATATGATGTTTCATCCTTAGTGTCATGACTCTGATAACAACCAGGACGCTTTTTATAAATGGTCCTTGCTTGAAAAGCTGTAGGAATACAAACTCTCCTTCTCGGAAGTAGAAAAAAATGTTTCTTTTGAACAAATGGCAGGAACTTGGAGTGTGGAGAGAAGCTGACAAATCTCTGGAGTCCTTCAAGAATCAGTGGCTCAGAATCAGAGCCCTTATTGCTGGGCTTGTTTGAACAACAACCATGACCGAATTTGCAACTCTTCTTGTTGCCTCTCTCTGAAGGTGTTAGAAATAAGGACCTTTGATGGTTCACAAATCTGCTTTATGTTTTCTTTTCCCAAGGCAAGTTGTTTGCTTCCTCTGCTTCTTCATCACACCTACGCCCTCTCCTTCCTTTTTCTTACTCTATTCCTGTTTCTCTCCCCACACCCTCTTACTGCCCTTTCTTTCTGTCTCCAGACCTGCCTGCATGTTTGGGCATTCTGTCCTGATCTGCCTCTGTGCTTCCTTCTCTCTCTCTCTCATTCTTCTTCCCTCCCCTTTTCTTTTTTTTCTTTTGTGTTGTTTCCTCTTTTGCTCCTCTCCTACATCTCTCTCTATCTCCTCCTGTAGAATGAGCAGAGGTGTGAGCAAGGGCATGAGCTCCTTCAGAAATGCAGCCGCATCTTATTCTCAGCCTCATCACCCCCTCTTCTACTGAGGGAGTTCTTCAGGGAGACCTAGGAATAGGATCTTATGTGTGCTGCATCTAAATTAGACTCTGTGAGTGGATGCGGTATTGGTGCCTTCATGACTATCATTACAATAAAATCTGCCTGATTTTCTCCCAGGTTTGGCACAGTCTACACCCAAGGTATTTTCACAGCCCCTGGATTTGATTTGAAAACATTTGTACTTTTACTTTTATCTAATTGTAGTTGGTTTAGGGCACTTGCAGATTTGGTTTCTGTTTTACAAGATTCACCAGGATTTATAAAAAATCTTTATTCAGTTTCATAAAGAATTACACTTAGATTTCATTTAGTAAAACAGTCATCTGTGTTTATTATTTTGCATATAGTTAGATCTGGGTTTACCCATGAACTCAACTAATTATTCTGGTTCCTCCCTTGACACTGGTTAGGTGGGTGGTCCATATGTGAGTAGAATCAAGTTGGTTAGATGGTCTTTGGGTACAGGTCAGAGTAGCATTAACCATGGCATTACTTATTTCAGTGACTTCTGTTCTGAAAATTAATGGGGAAGGATATCTGTGGTGGGGTAATGATGATCCAGTCAACCATTTGATTCTTTTAGAGACCGTTTATTGTAGAGAAACAAGTCTGACTTTAGTTCATTTGGGAGGAAATATAAATGTGAAATCTTCTTGCTCTTGTCAGCAGAACCCTGTCTTATTCATCCCTCCCCTTCTGGCTCCGAATAGAGTGCCTGGAAAACAGCAGAAACTCAACATGTCTTTTTGCAACATGCGTCTTGCCGTTTTCTCAAACTCCCACATGTAACCATGACGGCATTTTTGCACATCTCTCAGCAGTCAGCCAGTCACAGTTCTTTCTTTGTCAGGAACCGCCTTGTGTTTAATCAAGATGAAACATTTATCCCAGTTTTCAGTTACGCAGCCACAGTTATTTATGGGTATCAGTTTTCCTTCCCTGAGTTTCAGAGCCAGAGGACTCAGCGGGAAGGTGGATCCTGAAGAGTTCAGGTTTCAAGGCTCTGTAAATAGGCTGTTACAGTAATCTGTCTTCCTCCCTGTTCCTGGTATCTGCTCCAACCTGCCTGGAGCCTCCATTGCTCTTTTTATTGCCTTCTCTTCCTGTCTGCTGAGTTGGTTCCATTCTGGGCCTGCTGCCAGAGGGTGCAACTCTCTCTTCTCTGCGTACTTCCTGCCTCTTACCTTTCTCTCTCTAGCCTACTGCAGAAGGAGCAGAAGTGTTAAGAACCCTCAACTAAACTTGTGAAACTTTAAAAATACATTTTGGAAGTACTCTAAGAATATTAAGAGCTGATGTAGCGTTGGTCTGATTTCAGAAATTCGGATATTATAGGAATCAACTTTCTACTCTCTGTGCCCACCTTCCTTTCTAGCTCTACCTCACATGTTTTTTCTTTTCACAAACTCTGTGCCTCAAAGCTCCTCACTTTTTCTGAACACTACACTGTTCTGCTGGACTGACTGCCTGTGCTGTCCTTCTGCTTCCTCTTCATTCAACTCCTGCCCATCAGTAGGGCCTCACCCGTGTCCTGCCACCACCACGGTGGTGCTTTTTTGGTTATCCTTTCCTTCCTTCCTTCCTTTCTTTTTTAAATATTTTGGCCATAGGACATGTACACTCACCAGAGAGAGAAAGACAGTGAGAAAGAAAGTGAAAAATCATCCCCCAGGGATATTGACCGTGTTGTAATTCCTTCTCCTCCATTATCCTCCTAGAATTTTGGGCAAGCACACACATACACATGCCCAGCATGATTTTCAAGCCACCAGGTACAGGATTTGAGCCATGGTAGGCCCTGTGAGAGTCCAGTGCTTTAACCACTATCCCACCTGCTCTGCCCCCCTCCCCCGCCCGGTTATCCTCGAGGTCCATCTCTTACTCCTCTGAAGTCTATGAGAACTCTCCGTATCTCTTCACATGATGCTTAATAACATGCTGTGTCTGATGAGAATGTACCCTCCTCATGACCAGGGATAAGCGCCTGTCAGTCAACAGCTGTGGCAGCCACACTGGCAGTCCCAGGTGCAAAAGCATAATATTTACACAGGGCCTTATCATTTGCAAAGCTCTTTCATCTACATTATCACATCTGGTTTTCTCAACTGCACTTTGAGTTTGGTATTATTATTAGCTCATATATAGATCTTTAGAAGCCACTGTCCCAACTTGGTGATTTACTGAAAAAAAAAAAAAATCCTTTAAGCACGAATTATAAAGATAGGTTTTAGAAAGACATTTGGCATTTTCCAATGGTCTATAAATAGCCAATCAATCATGCTTTGAAAGTTACACATTTAGGCATTTAATATTAATGAAGCCCTTCCTTCATGCACTCACATGAAGGCAAGAAGGACACAGCTACTAAAATTGTGGAACCATTTACCAAAATTTCACTATACAGAGTTAACTATTAATGACCTTTATTAATTAATTAATTTTTTTAGA
Organism: Tupaia tana; assembly: GCA_026018925.1. Classification (NCBI taxonomy): domain Eukaryota; kingdom Metazoa; phylum Chordata; class Mammalia; order Scandentia; family Tupaiidae; genus Tupaia; species Tupaia tana. The sequence continues at coordinate 38,424,680 of JAKSZU010000023.1, read as the reverse complement.
GAGAATTTTGCTATAAGGCATGTGCACTCTCTGGAGAGGAAGAGAGACAGAGAGACAGAAAGCAAGACATCACCCTCTGGGGAGATGGCCATGCCACAATCCCTTCTCCTCCATTCTCTCTCAGGACTCTGGGTATGCATGCATGCTTGGTGTGAGTTTTAAGCTGGGGGTCCAGACTCATACTGTGGTTGACCCACATGGGAGTCCAGCAACGCAACCATTATACCATCTGATAATCCCATGATCTTTATTCTTAATTATTTTTTTTCTTTTACTTAAAAAAAAAAAGAAATTGCCTGAGAGCACATGTGCTCACCAAAGAGGGACAGAGAGAGAAGGAGAGAGTGAGGGAGAGGGAGAAAGTACCTCCCAGTGGAGCATGGTTATGTTGCAGTCCCTTCTCCTCCATCTCTCGACACCGTCAGGATTTTAGGCATGTGTGCATGTGTTTTAAGCTGCTGGGGCCAGTATTCAAACTGCAATTGGCCATGTGTGGTCTGGCTCCTTTAACCGCTAGCTTGCTGCATTGCCCTAGAGGTGACCTTCTTAATCAGAGTTCCCAGAGCTAATAATTGTTGAATTAGAGGTTCAAACTCTGCATTCCACTGTATCCTGTGGCCTCCCTGGATATAATGTTATTGTAAGGTATCATGCTATTTTAGAGAGAAGGGTGATATGGTGAAACTCAGTCACTTCAAATTACCTTTAAATTCCATGATAGGGTAGAAGCCGGCATGAGAGGAAGTGTGATTATTCCAGGGATAGACCCTCATCGAATTGCCTCTCATGTCAAAGAAATCAAAGACTCTACTGAGAAGAGCGGGATGTAGCATTTTAACACTTGTCCTTCTGGCAACCACAGCTCCATGTTTTGTTTCCCCTTCCCTGCCCCCTCAAAAAAAAATCAGAAAAAAAAATTAAGCCCTTTTTTCCTGTCTGATATAGAAAACAACCTGCATTAAGAATGTAATGAGGACAAAAGAGTGCTGTTGAGCCCAGTTTCTGGTGATAATTTTATTCCCTCTTCCTCCAAACTCCATGAATCCATTTCTGAAAGTGAAAGCAACAATCTTAGAGTCCTCTTGCAGAGATACAAAGGTATTAGATGAGACAAAATAGATATTATTAAGATTAAAGTGATAGTTGTATGTGTTGATAGTGAAGACCAAATACTTTCCTATCCCATTAAATTTGAGTTGCTGCATTACCCAGTGGGACTATTTAGAAGATGAGGTCAGAATATTAGCCTGGTTGTTTATCCTGTTGCATTTTATATGCTCAAGACATCTTGTGTGCCTGACATTTACTAAGGGCTAAGCATTTAAAGGGTGAGTCTAAGGTGTATTGCCTAAAACCAATACTAATTTTTATAAAACCTATTTTGAGCTAGGTAGTTTTCCCACTGTGACTTGTATTTTCTTGGAAAAGTGGTTTATGCATGACTGGATTTCTAAAATTTCCTTTTTCTTTTTTTTAAAATTTATTTCTTCCATGAGCTGGAGAGACAGGGAGACAGTACCTCCAACAGGATCTTGACATCAGGGTCCAAACCCAGCCTTAGCCATTCCCCAGTCATGTGTGTGCACATGCCAGACAAACTCAGGGAGGGCTCCTTCCCAGGAGAGTCAGCATCACAGAGGTGTCACGTGTCATGTTGCTCTGCTCTCCAGCTCAATTCTTTCTGTTTGAAAAGCACAATTGCATGATTATGTGAACTTAGAGAGTACACCGATATTTTTTTTTTTTTTTGAGAGGTTTTCGCTATAGGGCGCATGCGCTCGCCAGACAGAGAGAGACATAGAGACCCAAAGCGAGAAATCACCCTCCAGGGGGGATGGTCACACCACAATCCCTTCTCCTCCATTCTCCTCTCGGGATCTTGGGCACGCACGCACATGTGCCCAGCGTGAGTTTTAAGCGACATAGCCATTACGCTAACTGCTGGTTCCCACCGATATTTTTAAAAGGGATACAAACAAACAAAATTGGAATATGACAAAAATAAATAAAGCTTGGGTTATTCACTTTTTTGGCGAGTGGTCATGGTTTCCAAAAATCTCCTGGGGGTCAGCTGATAAGAATGTTGTACATTCTGTTGGCAAGGCAGGACCCTTCTGAAGTGTTTTATATATATATATTATATATATATGCATATAATATATATATATAATATATATATATGGTGGCATTCATTCAAGAGAGACAGGGATCTTAAACAGGATCAGGTCACACAGTGATTCACCCTCCCACCATTCCTCTTCTTTCCCCCCACCCCACCCTTATATTCTACACTATAGGCTCAGAGTGCTTTTTTTTTTTTTTAATGCTAGAAGGTGTATGTATGAGAAGGGGCAGAGAGAGAGAGAGAGAGAGAGAGAGAGAGAGGGAACACCCCTGAGAAGAGCTTGGTCACATGGCAATTCCCTTTTCTTCCATTTCTCCAAACTGTCAGGATCCTGGGCATGTGCACATGTGCCCAGTGTGTTTTTTAAGCCACCAGAGAGGAGATGTAAACCATGATCAGACATGTGGGACTGGGTTCCCTCTATCCAATGCGTAACCTCTACAGTATGGGGCTGGTCCAGGCTTAGAATACTATAAGCAGTTCAGTGTATAAAGCAACCGGGAGTGACAGATTTATTTTCAGGAGCAAGAATCCTGAAAATCACACCAAAAAATGAGAAATAAATTTAAAAAATACTTTTAAGGGACCAGCAGTTAGCGTCATGGCTATGTCACTGGACTCCCACGTAGTCGACCGCGGTTCACGTCCCGGACCCGGTGGCTTAAACTCACGCCGGGCGCGTGTGCGTGCGTGCCCAGGATCCCGAGAGGAGAATGGAGGAGAAGGGATTGCGGCGTGGCCAGCCGCCCTGGGGGGTGATTTCCTGCTTTCTGTCTCCCTGTCTCTCTCTGTCTGTCTGGCGAGCGCACGCGCCCTATAGCGAAAACCTCTCAAAAAAAAAAAAAATACTTTTAAAGACACATAAAATTAAACATACAAGGATGTCCATTATAATTTATAGGAGGAGGAAAAAGAAAAGGAAACCCAAATGTCTAATAAAGAGGGAATAGATAAAATATTTTAAAAATATTGGGACCAGCAGTTAGCGTAATGGCTATGTCGCTGGACTCCCACGTAGTTGACCGAGGTTTGAGTCCTGGACCCGGTGGCTTAAAACTCAAGCCAGGCGCGTGTGCATGCGTGCCCAAGATCCCGAGAGGAGAATGGAGGAGAAGGGATTGCAGCGTGGCCATCTCCCCTGGGGGGTGATTTCTCGCTTTCTGTCTCTCTGTTTCTCTCTGTCTGTCTGGTGAGCGCACGTGCCCTATAGCAAAAACCTCTCCAAAAAAAAAAATGTGGGACCAGCAGATGATGTAATGGTTACATCACAGGACTCCCATGTAGTGGACCACATTTCGAGTCTCAGACTTGGTGGCTTAAAACTCACACTGGGCAAGTATGTTTGTACACCCAAAATCCTGAGAGTAGAATGGAGAAGGGATTGCAGTGTGGCCATGCCACCTGGGGGGGTGATTTCTTGCTCTCTGTCTCTCTGGCAAGTGCACATGCCCTATAGCAAAAATCCCTCTTTTTTAAAAAAGTGTATATATATATATATATATATATATATATATATATTTGTCCATATATTCATAAAATGTATATGCAGTCACTTAAAAGAGTGGTATGAATGTATATGTGTATGTATGTGTATATGTATATATGTATATAATCAATGACCAAGAAATTTTGGATCATAAAATGACAACCAAACAAGCTGCAGTCTAGTATGTCTGTGTCTGTTCTCTCTGCGTGTGTGCATCCACACACATCGAACTAGTAACAATGAGTATTAACAATGGGTGGGTAGCTTCTACTGGTGGCAACATGAGACTTCTTTTTGTATTGTACAATTAATTCCATATTGTTTGAATGCTTCCCCAGTGAATATGCACACAATGGCCAATTTTGAAAACCTTTTTACTCTCAGTGCATGGAAAAAAGTGTGTTGGCTAACGACTCTGTATAGACAGCATATGCACAATCTGTGACCTGAAGCATCGATGGGGAAATAGGTAGTGGCCTTTAGAAAGGGAAAGCCACTGTTGTGAAGCTAACTTTAGCAGGTGCGCCAAAATTTGTGATCATGAAAGATTTTTTATTTGCCTTATTCTTATGTTTTTTAAAGCTTAAAAAAATAGTTCTTTCTGAGAAGTCTGCCAAGAAACAAAACTACAACAACTTAAAGATTTTTAATCGGCTTTACTTGTGATTGTAGAATAACACTTCCTTCCACAAAATAGAGTAAGTGTTGGTTGTCCCTGTAACACAGCAGTTAAACCCCAAGCATAGGAATCCAGATCTTACATCAGCAGCTTGATAAAATATGCCCCACTCATGTGCATGCATGCTCCAAATCCTGAGGGATGGAAAAATGGAGAAAAAAAGATTGTGTTGTGAGCATGCCCTTTTGGGGGAAACCATGTCTCATTCTATGGCAAGTGAAAATGCCCTCTGGCAATTAAAAAAAAATGGAGTAAGAATTTGAAGGAGGTGAGCAGAAGAGATTGGTTTTATAGACAAAGAAGGGATTAAAAAAGCATAAACAAAGTACAAAAAGTGGATTGGTGATTTTAAATTTACTCTTCTTGAAAGGTGGGAACAAGGAGACAGAACAAGAGTAGTTGAGTAGTTACTTCAGGTTATTTTTGTTTAAGGATTAAAACAAAAGGAACTTCATTAATATTCCAATTGAAAATGGCTTGTTTGCAAAACTAGGCTGTTATCTATCTCTCTTGCTTTCTCTGAAGGTCAGATAATGACCTAGTTTTGGCCTGGTGACATGGAGACATTAGTGATTCCATTTTGAATTTTACTGTTGTCTTTCGGGGCCCTAATGTGTAGAAGCTTAGTCAAAACAATGGTCTTCTATAAATTTAAACTTCTATAATTTAAAATTCTAAATTTTAATTTCAGTGTGAAGTTTTTCATTGGTCAGTTTGATATGTCTTTGAAAATAGAAGTCAGTGTGTTGAATCAAACTATGCCCTCAGCTAACATTGTGACCTCAATTGAATCATTTAATCACTAATCTCTCAGTGTCCCCACCTGTTAAAATTGATAATAATAATCCTTACCATCACATTCCTGAGTAGGGTGTTGTGAAGCTTAAGAAGATCATGTTTGCAAAATGCTTTGAGCTCTTTAGATAAAAGACGTAATATAAACACAAAGTCTCATTAAGATAATTATACAGAGATTTTTTTTTTCATAGTTCAAGTTTACATCCAAGGCTAAATGTAGCAATGGAGATCATTCTATGAGAGCAGGAAAGAGACTTGATTTTCAAAATCTGAAAATAAAATCTAACATATTTTGAAGATGCATATAGTAGGAACATTAGTTTTTAGCTTAAGAGAACTTACTTTTGCTTGATGACTCAAAATAAAAATAATAAAATTTTCATTAAGTTCTGTGTGTTTAACTGAAAACATCGTTTGTTAAGCACACCAGTCATTGCTCCTGCCACCTGAAAGAGGAAGAAAGCAAAAGGAAGCTCTTCAAGAATCTTAGTTTTTACAGAAAGTTTATCATTAATATGACTGCGAGGTGGTGAAACCTGTCTGACCCAGTGTGTGTACAGAAAGTTGACTCATTAATGTTTGGCAGAATCCCTTCCAGGTGACTCTGTACCAGTTGCCTGTGATGGGACAGGGGAGGCACATCTTCTGCTTCCTCCTTCCCAGGCTGTCCCGAGAATCTGTTTCAGGACAGGATGTTTACTGCAGGCTCCCCACCCTCTGGCACCATGGGTACATGCTACCACTACAACTCCCCAAGATATGCACAGTCAATTTCAGTTCCCAAGGTTTGGAAGTGCCGACACAGGAGGTCAGTAACCACAGAGGAAGGTAAGCTTGAAAGCAGAAGCCATGCTCTTGGTTGTAGATGGGGAAAGAAGGGTTTTTTATTTAAAATAGAGATAAATCTTTGTGTGGCATGTAGCAAGTTGATTCAGATGTCTTCCAGTTGTAACCTGCAGCACTGCAAAATTTCAAAATCTGAATATTAATATTTTCATTTGACTTTGTTGAACAAAATTAAAGATTGTTGTTAATTGTTTATTTATTTGGTAAAGTAAAATGTAGGAATAATCCTTCTCTAGAGAGACTGTTTTTATCACAAGGGCTTGGAGTACAAATGTGACCATTCCTGCTTTTGAAATATGAAGATTTTCTTATTCTTTAAGGACAGGGTGATGTAATAAAATGCTGTATCAATATCACAAACTAATCTAGATTATGCAGCCAAAGAATGCCAAAATATTTTGTATCTGATATTTAATATAGATATTATTTAAATAATGTTCTTTGTTTTTAATATTTACTATGGACAATATTAGGATGTGAGAGGTAGAGATTTTCTGATTCTTTCTTTGTTAAAAATGAGAACTGCTTCTCATTTCTATCAAACAAGCTTAACTTGTATTCAAAATAGAGAAAGTCTATAGAAAAAAATAAATTACTGGGTCATCAGAAAAGTCACAATGCATTTTTGCATAGAAAAACAGAAAAATATGTCATGGCTTTCCTGACAACCCAGTAGTTTCTGCTATAAGGGAGACACTGACTTTAAAAAACAAAAAACAAAAAAAACAATAAAAAACCCCAAAACTCCCCTGTTTGTCTTTATTTGCTGCTACTTATTTGAAAGCACAATCTCTATACTTTTGGTTTGTTCTAATTTCTTACATTTACTTTTTAGCATGCCCTTGAGAATCTCTCATTTGGAGAGGGCAGTCATCATGATTCTAACCGTTCCAAATGGGGTAGATATGAAATTATGAAGACACTTATTAGTAAAACAAATGAGAAAACTCCTTAAGTTATAATTGCTTAGTAGAAACTAGTAATTAAAACAGAAAAAGCCAAAGTTTCACATGGAGTCAAATAATTAGGCAATGAGTCAAATAATTTTAAGTTTCTGAACTACATTTTGTGATCTATTAGCATTTCTTAGACTACATGCACATGTCCTTACATTGGCTCAGAAATCAAGATTTCACTTAATGAAAAAATCAGCTTTAGAAAAAATCTGAGCAAATTTATAGCACATTATATCATCATTTTGACTGGCAAAAACAAATATTTTCTCTCTAGAAACACGAAGGAGAGTATTATTCTACTTTCTGGTACTACTCCATTACCAATAACCTAGACTAGTTGAAGAGCAGGCATTTGAGTACAAAGTCTGAATTTTAATCCTAGTTAAAATACTAAAATGGTATATGGCCATAAGTATGTTGTTTAACCATTGTTTGCTTGAGTGTTTCTTTCTTTAAGGAGATAGAACCTTTGTGTCTTATCTATCTCATTGAGATAAGTACAAGAGGGACCAGCAATTAGCATAATGGCTATGTCGCTGGACTCCTATGTAGTTGACCGCGGTTCGAGTCCTGGACTTGGTGGCTTAAACTCATGCTGGGCATGTGTGCGTGCGTGCCCAAGATCCTGAGAGGAGAATGGAGGAGAAGGGATTGCAGTGTGGCCATCCCCCCTGGGGGGGTGATTTTTCACTTTCTATCTCTCTGTCTCTCTCTGTCTGGTGAGCAAACGCGCCCTATAGCAAAAACCTCTCCAAAAAAAAATTTAAAAAAAGAGGGAGATAAGTACAAGAAAGCTGTTTGATGGATGATGGCTATCTCTAGTAGATGCGATTAAAACACGTATCAGAAGTCCATGTTGTTTACTTATTGAAACCACAGCAACAATTTCATTCATTTTAATGTATTATTCCATGTACCTATAAATGTTGATCTCTAAAGTGGACCCAATAGTTTATTGAGAGGCCCAGGTTAAACATTCAGTGTAATTCATAGTTGAAATTCTCCAATCACAATGGTTAATTTTTTGGGGGGAACGATATTTAAGAGCATCTAGTTAAATAAGACTCCAAGGTATGAATTCTGCTTTATAAGTCGCATAGCCTGTGTGTATTTCTCAGAAATGCCGGTATCAAAAATGCATTTGATTTTGATACCCTCCAGATTTTAGATTACCATACCCTCCAGATTTTAAATTAATCTCAAGTAGATGCAGGATTTCTGCATTGTCTTCTTTATGGCAGGAAATGACAGAAGTTTTCATTGTTATTGCCAGCCAGAATCTGAGGGCGTATAGCTTCTAGCAGTGGCACCTGGATTTGTTTTCTTTTACTTTCTTTTGAAGTGGGAGTTGGGGGTTCATAATAGTTGCTGAAGAGGAACAATTTCCTTGCCCACACCCAATAGTTAAAACATTTTTTCTTATATTAATCATCCAGACCCTCTACTAGTAAAGACCTGTCCCCTTTCACTAAGTAGTAAAACTATAATAGTAGTGAAACCAAACTGTTATAGATAGATATTTTTATTTGTTCCTTCACTGTTGATAAGTGACATGTCTGGATATGAGACTGACTGTAATTTCAAATAGGGTATTTGGATCTTCAGTCCCTGCAGGATTATCCATAGTTTATCTTAAATTTGTGTCACTGGCTCCAGTGCCATTCTTAATTGGTTGTGGTGATAATAGTAATAGAACTCCTAAATATATATACTAAATATATATATATATATATATATATATATATATATATATATATATTTTTTTTAGTTGCCAGAGGTCATGTACTTTTCAGAGAGAGACAGAGAGGGAGAAAGCATCCCTAATGGAGCATGGTCAGGCCACAGGCCCTTCTCCTCCATTTCTCCATTCTGTTGGGATTCAGAACACATACACACGCCTAGCATGTTTTTCAAGTGCCTGGGTCAGGATTTGAAAATCTTAATTGGCCATGTAGGCTCTGACTGCCTTAACCACTATGCTATGGGGACAGCTCGTCTTGTATAATCTTCACAAAACTCTTTGGGGATCTCTATTATCTCTATTTTATATGGGAGCTGAGAACAGATTTAGGGGTATGAGAGGCAGGAAGCTGAGGAAGAGCAACAGACTTAGAAAAAACAGGTCTGCAGAGCCAGACAATGACCTAATGCAGGTGCTCAATGTGTTGTGGCTGTGGTGTGTGGGAGAACCATCTGCATTTAGAAGACAATGTGAGGGGTGGCGGGTGTACAAGAGAGAAACTGGCAAGACAGCAAGTCTCTCCTTGGTTGAGATATTTTCTTGACTTGAGGATAAAATCCAATCTCCTTAGTAAGACTGCATACAAGGGCCTTAAGGACTTGATCCCTGAGCCTTGTTATCTCTTCTGGTTTTTGTTTGTTTGTATGTGTGTGTGTGTGTTTATGACAGGGTTTCACTTTGTCTTGACCCTCCTGCCTGCCTTCTGAGTAGCTGGGGCTGCAGGCATGAGTCAGCATGTCATCTCTTTAGGGTGGGCCATAAACTGGACCTGGGCCTCCCTGTGGCCTCAGCTGCTGAGTAGCAGTGTCAGCACTACTGGGCCTGGGCCTGCTACCTTCTGAGCACATGCATCTTCTATGTGCACTTATCCCTCCTGATTTGCCCAGTTAAATTTTATTGTTTCTTCAAGTATCAACTATTATTTTCCATAAGAAGTCTCCCATCCACAGGCCAGGGTGGCATGGTGGTTAAGGTGACTGGATCCTACATGGCCTAGTGCGTGGTTCAAGTCCTGAACATGGTGGCTTGGAAAACATGCTGGGCATGTGTGCTTGTGTGTGCACCCAGAATCTCAAGAGAATGAAGGAGAATGGATTACATGTGGCTGTACCCCCGGGTGATGATTTCTCACCCTCTCCCATATCTCTCCATCAAATGCACATGCCCTTTAGCAAACATGGAAAGAAAAAAAAAAAAGGGCAGCAGCCTCCTGTCCATAACCCCCAGCCTCCTACCCTTCCCCTGGGACTGCCTTAGGTATCTGTACTCTTTATTTCCCTCCTACTCTCCTTCTCACATTTAAATTTCAAAAATTTATTGAGTCCTGGGGCCAGCAGTTAGCGTAATGGCTATGTCGCTGGACTCCCACGTAGTCGGCCGTGGTTCGAGTCCCGGACCCGGTGGCTTAAACTCACGCCGGGTACGTGTGCGTGCGTGCCCAAGATCCTGAGAGGAGAATGGAGGAGAAGGGATTGCGGCGTGGCTATCCCCGCTGGGGGGTGATTTCTCGCTTTCTGTCTCTCTGTCTCTCTCTGTCTGGCGAGCGCACGCGCCCTGTAGCAAAAACCTCTCCCCCGCCCAAAAAAAAATTTATTGAGTCCTTTTTTTTTTTTTTTAAATTCATGAGAGCATACATATGTGCATGCACATGTGAAAGAGAGAGAGGCGTCCTCCACAGGGCCCATCACACCACAGTCCCTTTCTTCCAGTCCTCTAGCTCATCGGGATCCAGGGCATGGATGCATGCTGGGGTGCTTCCAACTGAGAATCTGTTGCAGAAAACAGACCTCCAAGAAACCAAGCCCCACTCAGAGAGTAGGAGAACTGGGGTTTGTAACACCTGTGGTCCCAGCAGAGTTTATACTCTTGTCTGGGCCCCGATTTGCAGAAGTTACAGGGGTTATATAGTCTGGGTTATGGATGTTGCAGACACAAAACAGTAGCAATCCAGTTTGTAACATTTTCCCCTCAGGCAATTTATACAGGTGGCCTAGAAATACTTCCTGTTTGCAAACACTTAGCAAACACGGTCCATATCAAATCCAAACTGGCAGTCAGCTCTGTGATTTCCAGCACTGCAGTCTGGTGTGCTACCAGCTATACCATCTAGGTTGGACTAACACTTACATTTCAAGAATTTATTTAGTCCTTTCATTTTCCCCGTGGGAGGCTGGACTCCTTGCATTGCTGAACTTGTCTTAGCCATCTTTGTATCACATAATTCAGTGCCTGGCATGGTGGGCGCTTAAGCAGCATTTTGACTGAATGGATAAAGGAAGTTTTGATCGCCGTGTAAATATTACTTGTATTGGGTCTTCAGAAAAGTCACAAAACATTTTTGCATAGAAAAACGTGCCATGACTTTTCCTACAATCCAGTAAAATCAATATGTGATCATATGGTTGTATTCATATGGAATTATGAACACCTATTGAATTCATATTGAGTTAAAGATGAGCACAGGCCACAATTTACCTTCTGAGGTATGTTCAGCAGTCAGACGCCTTTTCAAACTTTCTGTGGCTACTTGCACAGTAACTGTAGAGATGTTGGCATCTTTTCAAATACAGTCAGGGCAAAATATGAGAGGGAAATAAAGACAATTTCAGAAAGTCAGAGATCTTGTATTCATCAGCTAAAGTGGGATTGCTTTCATTCTCTTAAATGTAGTTCTCTGGTTGGTTTATGTGCCAGACAGACGATGAGAAATACAGACTTTACAGTTCAGCTGAGACATTGCCGCAGCCATTACTCTTTATTTACTTATTGACTCTCTCCAAAAAAGGTGCCTCGTTGGTCATGTGGCAGGGGATGGAAATTCTAAGTGCTTTTGTCATGAGACGAGGAGAGACTCAGGTTTGTGTGGTGCTCTTGAGGTGTACGTGAACAAGCAGCTGGATGAGTCAAATGGTTGAACCAACAATGACTTATTCCAGAAAAGAAGACATGGCAGACAGGCCTCTGGGAATCCAATGACTATACATCACACATTTAACTATTTTTTGAAGATTTCTTGGAAAATATTCAGATTTTCTTGATTCCGTATATTTGTGTCTAGGTATAATAGTTTAGGAAGGAAGAGGCCAATGAGTTCTTCCAGTATCACTGCCCTGAAGTTACGTTCTTAGGAGGCTTGGCTTAGGCTCTTGGACTGCTTGGTTACTCCTCCTTAGACATGCAAGAACTTGCAGGACTTAATAGTCCCCAGACCTGGGATTGGGCGGTGGTGTGGTGCCTCCTGTCCATCCTAGCAGACGATCATGATGAAGGGCAGGCAGCAGTAGTAGTGTCCTACAGGAGCTTCAGGATAGAGCAGTTTTTGGGGGAAACCAGGCTGACATTCTGAACAGATTCGTACCAAGAGAAGATGTTAGGCAGGAAACCAGCTTAGAGAACTATAAGGAGCCACTAAGGGAGCAGGCTTGACTTGGAACTTAGGGAGCCAAACCTGGAGCTGTTCCTGAGCTAAGAATTAGGCAATAGCCACTTATCTGGCTTCCCACACTTGTGGTTTAAATATGAGAATAATGAAGGGAACAATAGAAGCAGTTTTCAGTCAGGATATTATTGTTAAAGAAGGCTCTGCTTTGTAGCATGTTACTACCTCAGAGATCTGTGCTTAAGATGATTCGGAAGGAAATCAGAGCTGGAGGAACTGAAATGGCTCTGAGATGGAGTACCAGAAATCCAACACATGGTGTTCAAAGGGATGTGGTAAATCTGCTTAACTGTGTCTGGTATTGTTATCCAAAGGGCTCCTGTCTAGAAATGGGCCCACAGGCCATAGTGGAAGGTAGGCGGTAGTACTATTGGGTTGTTAGAAAAGACATGATGCTTTTTTGTAGAAGAACATTCAAAAAATATGTCATGACTTTTCTGATAATCCAGTATTCAAATTGGGGTGTGCAGCGGGCTGTGAAAGAAGCTGCCTCTGTATTAGTGCTGCGTGGTTTGTGTTTACTGCGGGAGCCCAGGCATTTACTGATGGTGGGAGAAAGATCATGTTTCTTGGGGGATCAAGCTGTCACTGGAAAGAGAAGGCTTAAAGTCATGTATATCATATCCTATGTCCACAGCCATGTTACATAAAGAATACAGGATAACAACAAAAAATATGTAGAGAAGAAAGACTAGGAGCATATCTACTGAAACACTATAATAGTTATTTCTGAATATTGGAAATGGGTTGCTGTTTTCCTTCTATTCATATATATTTCCTAAATCTTCAGTACAAGAAAATTGTACTGTAATAATAAAGAATAAAACAATGAAATTAAAAAAGGATAAATAGGGGCCGGCAGGTGGCACGGTGGTTAAGGTACTGGACTCCCACGTGGCTGACCATGGTTTGAGCCCCAGGCCTGGTGACTTGCTTTCTCACTTTCCCTTTCTCTCTCTGGTCAAATTAAAAATAATAAGAATAGGGACCAGCGATTAGCGTAATGGCTATGTCGCTGGACTCCCATGTAGTCGACCACAGTTCGCATCCCAGACCTGTTGGCTTAAAACTCACGCCGGGCGCATGTGTGTGCATGCCCAAGATCCCGAGAGGAGAATGGAGAAGGGATTGCGGCATGGCCATCCGCCCTGGGGGGTGATTTCTCGCTTTCTGTCTCTCTGTCTCTCTCTGTCTGTCTGGCAAGTGCACGCACCCTATAGCAAAAACCTCTCCAAAAAAAAAAAAAAAAAAGGAATAACATAAAATAAATATTTTTTTTAAAAAAGGATAAATAAGAGGGTTTTTTAAAACAAAATTTCACGAGGGAACCAGCAGTTAGCGTAATGGCTATGTCGCTGGACTCCCACGTAGTCGACCGCGGTTCGCGTCTCGGACCCGGTGGCTTACAACTCACGCCGGGCGCGTGTGCGTGCGTGCCCAAGATCCCGAGAGGAGAATGGAGGAGAAGGGATTGCGGTGTGACCATCCCCCCTGGGGGGTGATTTCTCGCTTTCTGTCTCTATGTCTCTCTCTGTCTGTCTGGCGAGCGCACGCACCCTATAGCGAAAAAACCTCTCCCAAAAAAAAAAAAAAAAAAAAATTTCACCAGTTTCATAAGTTTGCTTATTTTAAAAATTTGCCAGAAGGTGCATGCACTTGCCAGAGAGAAACAAAGAGAGAGAGAGAGAGAGAGAGAAAGCATCCCTCAGTGGAACAGGGTTAGACTGCATCCCTTCCCCTTCATTTCTCCATTTTTTGGGGGATTTTGGCCGTGTGCTTTCATGTGTTGGACATGTTTCTCAAGCCACCGAACTGTGTAGTCAGCCATGTGGAATCTGGCTCCCTCAACCACCAGACCACAAAGCTGGCCCACTTTTTTTTTTTTTTTTTTTTTTTTAGGATTTGCTATAGATTGTGTGTGCTTTGCTGGAGAGATAGTAAGAGGGAATGTGAGAAGTCACCCCCAGGGAGGATGGCCACACTGCAGCCCCTCCTCCTCCTCCCTCCTCCTGGGATTTTGGGCACGTATGCACATGTGCCCAGTGTGAGTTTCAAGTCTCCAGATCTGGGACTCGAACCATGGTTGGCCATGTAGGAAAACACTGCCTTAACCACCACACTACCCACTGGCCCCCTAGCCCACTTCATTATTGTTGATTGAAAGGCTTGGATATTTCAAAATAGTAGATAATTCAAAGCTTTTAGTAGACCTAAATCACAAATACTTGGTACTCATTTTATTTAATTCCTACACTGAAGTTGATTGAATTCATATCAATGAACCAGTTGACCTTTTGGAAAGAATATGTCACTAAGTGAGTAATTCATTAACAAATCACTATATAATAAACTTTGAGAGTGAGGCATTCAAATTATGCCAATAAATACAGGCATTTGAACCACAGCATGTTAGAGGTAGGTATGTCTTTGGGGTGTGAAATATTTTGACTGCATTTGTAAGTTTTTTTTTTCTTTGTTCCCTTCACACTGAGGCATTGAGAAGAAAATAGAAAAGACATACTCGGGCCAGCAGATGGCGTGGTGGTTAAGGTGCTGGACTCCTACATAGCTGACTGTTGTTCAAGTCCTGGACCTGGTGGCTTGCGTTCTCACTTTCCTTCTCTCTCTCTCTTTCTCTCTTTATCTGGTGAGCACACATGCCCTATAGCAACCTTCTGTTGATTGAGCAGCAATGACTATTACTATGTACTTGATAAAAACTAGTGGAGGGACTGGCAGGGGGCATGGTGGTTAAGGGTGCTAGATTCCCACATGGCTGACTGTGGCTTGAGTCCTGGACCTAGTGGCTTGCTTTTTCACTTTCTTTCTCTCTTTCTGGTCAAATTTAAATACATCAATAAATAAAATAAAGTTAAATAAAAGATTAATTTTAAAAAATTACTAGTGGAAAAATATACTAGATGTTTAAGTAGAATATGTATTTGTTACTTAATGAACTAGAGAGTTTTTAAAATTCATTTAACATTTTTTTTTCTTCACTTTTGTCAGAAGGGGCACGCACTTGTCAGACAGAGGCTTGCTGTAGAAAGATGGATTGGGAGCACTCTCCACAGTCACTTCTCCTCCATTTCTCCCTCCTTTTGGGATATTTTGGGGAACGTACACACACATGCCCAGCATGTCTCTGAGGCTATGGAGTCTAGGATGCACACTGTGTGGTCAGCCATGTGGGATCCAGCTGGTCCTTCATTTTCTATTTTTTTATTGCCAGAGGGCACGTGTGCTTACCAAGGTGAGAGAGAAAGCACCGCTCCCTCCCTCCCTCACCTCCCTGAGGCATAGTCGTGCTGCAAAATCCTTTTCCTCCATTTCTCCCTCCTATCAGGATTTGGGGCACACACACACACATGTATGTGCCCAGTGTTTCTCAAGCCTCTAGGGCTGAGATTTAAACCATGGTTGACCTCGTGGGTCCAGTTTTCTATGCACAACACTTAACTCCGACGTTGCAGTGCTGACCTGAAACTGGAGCTTTTGTAGTCGCATTCTTTTCTTTTTTTAAAATTTTTCTTTTTTTTTTTTTTTTCTTAGAAGTTTTTGCTATAGGGTGCGTGCACTCGCCAGACAGACAGAGAGAGACAGAGAGACAGAAAGCGAGAAATCACCCCCCAGGGGGGATGGCCACACCGCAATCCCTTCTCCTCCGTTCTCCTCTTGGGATCTTGGGCATGCACGCACACGCGCCCGGCGTGAGTTTAAGCCACTGGGTCCGGGACTCAACCACAGTCGACTACGTGGGAGTCCAGTGACATAGCCATTACACTAACTGCTGGTCCCTGCTTTTAAAATTTTTTTAGAGAGATTTTTGCTATAGGGCACACATGCTCGCCAGAGAAAGACAGAGACAGAAAGCAAGAGATCACCCTCCAGGGGAAATGATCCCCAAGGGGGATGTCCATACCAAAACACTTCTCCTCTATTCTCCTCTCTGGATTTTGGGCATGTATGCACACTCACTCAGCATGAGTTTTTTATTTTTTTTAATGCATGCAATCACTGTTGTTATTATTATTATTTTAATGAATTTTTAAATATATTTATTATTATTATCTTCACATGAATTTTGCCAGAGAAAGAGAAAAGAATGAGAAAGCAAGCCGCCAGGTTCAGGAATTGAACTGCGGTTAGCCATGTGGAAATTCCAGCACCTTAACCACCGAGCATGAGTTTTAAGTCACTGGGTCTGGAACCTGAACCATGGCCAACTATGTGGGAGTCCAGCGACATAACTCTTACGTCATCTGCTGGTCCCTGTAGCCACCTTCTTACTTCTGATTACATTGGAGTGCTTTAGTGATAGAGTTTAAATGATATACTTGTTTCTGAATTCTATCCTTCATGTACTCTGTTCTTTTTCATTAGGCATCTCTAGGGAATCTTTTAATTTTATTGGATTGCTGTGCTTACTCTTGATTTAATGGAGCAATAACAGTTTCACTTGGTTTTAATTAAAAGGATTATATAAGAGAACTACTACAGAAAATTAAAGGACAATAAAAGGTTTCCATAATCCATCCACCTCAACTATTTTCATAGAGATAGGTGTTTTAAAATGCTTAAGGTCAGTCTATTTTATATTTTATATCCTGCTACCTAAAATTATTTCAAAGTTTTTGTTTCTGTATTATCTTATTAGTTTGTAGCTTTATAATTTTAATGGAGAATTATTTTATTCGCAGATGAAATATAGTACAAAATTGTTACTGCTTAGATAATGGTTTTTCTCCAAAAGTTTCATTTGTTAGAATTTAGTCTTAGTGAGCAGTGACTGAATATTCCTCAAAAGGTCATTGTTAAGTCTTGGTTGTATTGTAAAAATGTTAAATGAAGGGCCAGCTGGTGGCATGGTAGTGAGTAAGTCTGGATCCCACACGACCAACTCTGCAGTTTGAGTCCCGGACCCAGGGGCTTGAGAATCATGCAGAGTGTGCATGTGTTCCCAAAATCTCTCCAGAGGAAAATGAAGGGGAGGTGATTGCAGTGTGGTCATCCCCCTGGAGGAGGCACTTTCTCTTTCACTCTCTCTTTCCAGTGAACACTTGTACCCTGTAGCAGTTACCTTTGGTAATGACCTCACTTGGTATACTGTTCTCAGTATATCCTTTTTATTGACACACAACATCCCATTGAGTGGATAGAGCACATTTTGTTTATGCACTCATAAACAGGAATGCTTGGGTTGTTTCCACCTTTTGGCTATTATGAATAACGCTGCTGTGAAGGTTTATGTACATATTTTTGTGTGGGATTGTGTTTCCATTTCTCTTGAATATATTTCTAGGATTGGAATTGCCTGGTCACATGTTTATGCTTAACAGTTTTTTTTAATAGCTGGAGGGCATGTACACTTGCCAGAGAGAGGGAAGGAAAGGGAGAAAGTGCCCTCCGATTGTAAATGTTCATGCCGCCATTCTCCTCCTCCTCCATCTGTCCATCCTGTTGGGATTTGGGGTGCATGTACATACATTTGGTGTGATTTTCAAGCTTGCAGGGCCGGCATTTGAACCTCATGGTTGGCCATGTGGGATCCAGCTCCCTTAGCCACCAGTGCCGTGGGAATGGCTCCTCTATGTTAACCTTTTGGAGAAATGTCAGATGTTTTCCAGAGCTACCGCACCATTTATATCCCTGCAAACAATGTTATAAGGGTTCCAGTCTCTTCATATTCTTGCCAACATTTATCCTCTGCCTTTTTGATTATACCCATCTAATGGGCATGAGGTGGTATCCCATTGAGGTTTGGAGCCTTGACATTTTTATCATATTTTAAATTCCCTGGGCAACTGTGATGGCACAGCAGTAACACAGTATTCTGCACAGCTGAGACTATGTGCAAAGGTCCCAGCTTGCTTGCTGGGTACTTGTACTCATGCCCATGATCCTATCTGATTAAGACTGGGGGTAGGATCATGACATGAAGACCCTGTTGGAGGTAACTCTTTATGTATCTATCTCTCTGTCTCATTAAATATAATAATCTAAAATATAATATATATAATATAATTAATTAAATATAATAATCTAAAAATGTATTTTAAGAACTGATGTAATTTACAGAGGACATTTGCAAACCACAATGGAAAATATAGAAGTCAACTCATAGATTGTGAGAAAAATATGGCATCCAAAATAAATATAAGGTCTAACTAGCATACCATAAGAAATTTAAACCTAACACTTGAATAGCAGTTTGTAATTGCATAGCACTTATTAACATGTATTAACTCATTTACTCTGAATAATTATCTTGGGTACTGTACAAACTCAACTTTAAAAGTGTAAAGGACTTGTTGCTAGACCTTTATTAAGGTTAATAAAAATAGAGCCATCTGGTGGCTGGTTCCCACACGACCAACTGTATGGTTCCAGTTCTGGACCCAGTGGTCTAAGAAACATGCCAGGTGTAGGACCAGCAGATGGCATGGTGGTTAAGACACTATACTCCCACATGGCTGACTGTAGTTTGAGTCCTGGACTTGAAAATCAAGCTGGGTGTGTGTGCATGAGTGCCCAAAATATCAGGAGGAGAGTGGAAGAGAAGGGTTTGTAGTGTGACCATCACCCCCAGGGGTGATTTCTCACTTTCACTCTCACTGTCTCTCTCTGATGAGTGCACATGCCCTAGCCTGAAACTTAAAAAAAAAAAAGTAAAAGAAAAGAAAAAGAAATGTGTGAAGTGCATTTGTGAGTGTGCTCAAAATCCTGAAAGGAGGTACAAATGGAGGAGAAGGGATTGCAGTGTGACCATCCCCCATTGGGGCTGCTTTCTCTTTCCCTCTCTCTGTCTCTTTCCCTCTCTGGGATATTAAAAATAATATATCTTTACATTTATGTTACAGTGCATTGTCAAATTTTTTTATTTTTATTATTATTATCATCATAATCTTCTTTATATTACATTGGATTAGATATACTTTTACAGTGTATTACATGGCTTTTTCAAAAGGGAATGCCATGCATGTCAGTCAATACAGAGACATTAATGTCCCCACTTCCTCATTCAATATCTTTTCTAAGTTTTTTCCAATCATTATTATTATTATTATTATTATTTTTTAAAACAGTCAATCACTATTTCTCATTTTGCTTGTAAAAAGACTTTACCCATCATGAAATATTTCTCAGACCAATCCAGTTGAGAATACCATACATGTCATCACCAACAGGTAATAAGCCATATCTGTTTCTCACTAATGTCTTGCCTCTCTATTGTTCTCTTGCTATCTTTCTCTATCCTCTTCTCCTCACCCCCCGCCCCCATTCCACACTGTCTTATTCTTGTTAAGTATTTTCACTGCTTTTATGTCCTCCAATTTTTTGCTCTCTACCATAGAGTGTGGGTAGTTGGTATATATTGAGTGGATACATACAATATCTTTCTTTCATAGTCTGGCTTACTTCACTCAGCAATATATCCTCCATATCTGACCACTTTTTATCAAATTCCAGGGTCTTGTTATTTTTTTATGACTGAGTAGTATTCCATAGAGTATATATATACCACACTTTTCCAATCCATTCATCAGTTTGTGGACATTTAGGTTGGTTCCATGTCTTGGCAATTGTGAATAATGCTGCAATAAACATTGATGTGCAAGCACTTTTCTGACTGAGTGTTCTCCTGTCTTTCGGGTAAATACCCAGAAGCGGGATTGCTGGGTCAGATGGTAGTTCTATTTGTAGATCTTTGAGGAACCTCCATATTGTTCTCCACAGTGGTTGAACTAGTTTACATTCCCACCAACAGTGTAGGAGGGTTCCCTTTTCACCACATCCCTGCCAACACTTAGCACTTTTTATATTCTTAATCTTTGCCATTCTGACAGGGGTTAGGTGGTATCTCATTGTGGTTTTTATCTGCATCCCCCTTATGATGAGGGATGTTGAGCATTTCCTCATATGCTTTTTGGCTGTTTGTATGTCTTCCTTAGAGAGATTTTTGTTCAGCTCATTTTCCCATCTTTTAATTGGGTTAATAATTTTTTTTTCGCATAAGGCCCTTGAGTTCCCTGTGTATTCTGGTTATCATCCCTTGTCTGAGGCATATTTAACAAAGATATTTTCCCATTCTGAGGCTTGTCGGTTCACACTTGATACTGTGTCTTTTGCTGTGCAGAAACTTCTTAGTCTAATAGAGTCCCACTTGTCTATTTTAGGGTTTATTGCCTGTGCTTTGGGGGTCTAATTTAAGAAGTCTTTGCCTACTCCAATGTCTCCCAGAGTTTTCCCAGCATTTTCCATCAGTAGTTTTATTGTTTGAGGTCTTAGGTTCAGATCTTTGATCCATTTTGAGTTGATTGTTGTTAATGGTGAAAGATGGGGATTCAGTTTCTTTTTTCTGCAGGTGGATACCCAGTTTTTCCAGCACCATTTACTAAAGAGGTTTTTCTTTTCCCAATGGATTGACTGATATCCTTTGTCAAAGATCAGTTGGCTGTAAGCTTTGGGGGTTATTTCTGGGGTCTCTATTCTATTCCCTTGGTCTACATGTCTGTTTTTATGCCAATACCATGCTGTTTTGATGACCACAGCTTTATAGTATATCTTGGGATCAGGGAGTGATATGCCTCCTACTCCATTCTTCTTGCGCAGGATTGCTTTTGCAATATGAGGTCTATTATGATTCCAGACAAATTCTATGATTGTCTTTTCTAGATCTGTGAAGAATTTTTCTGGTATTTTGATTGGAATTGCATTAAACGTGTAGATTAATTTGGGTAGAATTGCCATTTTGATTATGCTAATTCTTCCAATCCAGGAGCATGGGATGTCCTTCCACTTTTTAATGTCACTTTCAATATCTTTTTTAAGATTTTCATAGTTTTCTTTATAAAGGTCTTTAACTTTCTTAGTTAGTTTATTCCTAGGTATCTTATACATCTTGTGGCTACGGTGAAAGGGATTCCTTTCTTCAGCTCAGCTTCGTTCAACTTGTTGTTCATAAACAGAAATGCTATAGATTTTTGGATATTGATTTTGTATCCTGCCACCTTACTGTATTCACTTATTACTTCAAGAAGCTTTCTCAGGGATACCTTTGGGTCTTCTAAGTATACCATCATGTCATCTGCAAATAGAGATATTTTCAACTCTTCTTTGCCTATTCGAATGCCTTTAATATTGTTCTCTTCTCTGATTGCAATAGCTAAGACTTCCAGTACTATATTAAAGAGCAGTGGAGAAAGTGGGCAGCCTTGCCTAGTACCTGTTTTCAGAGGAAAAGCTTTCAACTTTTCTCCATTCAGTATAATATTAGCTGTAGGTTTTTCATAGATTGCTTTTATTGTGTTCAGAAATGACCCTTCTATACCAATCTTACTGAGAGTCTTAATCATGAAAGGATGTTGTATTTTATCAAATGCTTTCTCCGCATCAATTCAGATGATCATATGGTTTTTATCTTTCTTTCTGTTAATGTGGTGTATTACATTTATGGTCTTGCATATATTGAACCACCCTTGCATCCCTGGTATAAAGCCTACCTGGTCATGATGAATGATCTTTGTTATATGTTGTTGGATACGATTTGCGAGTATCTTGTTGAGAATTTTTGCATGTATATTCATCAATGATATTGGTCTATAGTTTTCCTTTTTTGTCATGTCCTTATCTGTTTTGGGGATGAGGATGATGGAGGCTTCATAAAATGAATTTGGAAGGTTTCCTTTCTTTTGAATCTTTAGAAATAATTTTAGTAGGATAGGGGTTAACTCTTCCTTAAAAGTTTTGTAGAATTCAGAAGTGAAGCCATCTGGACCTGGGCTTTTCTTTGTTGGGAGGTTATTTATTACTGATTCAATCTCCTGGCTTGTTATGGGTCTATTCAGGTTCTCTATGTCCTCCTGATCCAATCTTGGTATATTATATGCATCCAGGAATTTGTCCATCTCCTCCAGGTTATCTTGTTTGTTGGCATATAGTCGCTCATAGTATCCTCTAATGATATTCTGTATTTCTACTATGTCTGTAGTAATATTGCCTGTTTCATCACATATTTGATTAATCTGGTTTCTTTCTTTCTTCTTCTTGATCAGTCTAGTCAATGGTGTGTCGGTCTTGTTAATCTTTTCAAAGAACCAGCTTTTGCTTTCATTTATTTTCTGTATGGTTCATTTATTTTCTATTTCATTTATTTCTGCTCGAATCTTTATTCTTTCTTTTCGCCTGGCATTTTGGGGATTTGTTTGTTGTTGTTTTTTCAATTCTCTGAGGCATGATGATAAGTTATCTATTTGCCATCATTCCATCCTTTTCTTATGTGCGCTAATTGCTATGAATTTCCCTCTTATGACTGCTTTAGCTGTATCCCATAGATTCTGGACACTTGTGTACTCATTATCATTTGTTTTCATAAATTGCTTTATTTCAGTCTTAATTTCTTCAGTAGTGAAGAAGTCATTCAGAAGTAGGTTGTTCAGTTTCCATGTGTTCGTGTATTTTCGGGGTTGTTTCTTGAAATTAATCTTGAGTTTAATTCTATCATGGTCAGAGAAGATGCTGGATACAGTTTCTATGCCTTTGAATCTGTAAAGGCTTGATTTGTGTCCTAACATATGATCAATGTTTGAAAAAGTTCCATGCCGGGGTGAGAAAAATGTTTATGTTGTGGATGTAGGGTGGAAAGTTCTATAGATATCTGTCAAGCCCATTCGACTTATAGAATCATTTAAGTCCTGTATCTCTCTATTTATTTTCTGTTTAGAGGATCTGTCTAAAGGAGATAATGGGGTGTTGAGATCTCCAACAATTATAGTATTTCTCCCTATCTCTCCTTTTAGCTCTAGCAGTCTTTCCTTCACATATTTAGGTGCATCTGAGTTGGGTGCATAGATATTTATAAGGGTTATATCTTCTTGTTGGATTACTCCATTTACTATTATATAATGCCCTTCTTTGTCTCTTCTTACAGTCTTTGTCTTGAAATCTATTTTGTCTGAGATCAATATTGCTACTCCAGCCTTTTTTTGATTTCCATTTGCATGGAATATCTTTTTCCAGCCCTTTACTTTTAGTCTATGTCTATCTTTATCCATAAGGTGAGTTTCTTGTAGGCAACAGATAGAGGGTTTCTGTTTTCTTATCCATTCAGCCAGTCTATGTATCTTAATTGGAGAATTTAATCCATTGACATTCCATGTAATTATCGATATTTCCATACCTGATCCTATCATTAAGTGAGCCATTTTCTTGGTTGCTTTTTGTTCTCGTATAACTGTCTGTCTGATTTCTTAGTTTTCCTGGTATAGTACTCCCTTCAGAACCTCTTGAAGAGCTGGTCTGGAGTTGGTAAATTCCTTCAAATTTTGTTTATCTGAGAATGTTTTTATCTTTTTTTCCCATATGAAAGATAATTTTGCCGGGTATAGTATTCTTTGTTGAAATTGTTTTTCATTCAACACTTTGACTATGCTTCCCCATTCTTTCCTTGCCTGCATTGTTTCCACCGAGAGATCAGATGTAAGCCTGATAGGGTGACCTTTGTAAGTAACTTGATGTTTCCCTCTTGCCAACTTTAGTATCTTGTCTTTGTCTGTTGTTTTCACTAGTCTGGCTATGATGTGCCTTGGAGAAGATCTTCTTGGGTTTATTCTACCTGGGGTCCTATGTATTTCTTGGGTCTGGATATTTGAATGCCTTTCTAGGTTTGGAAAGTTTTCTTCCAGGATTTCGTGGAATAAATTATCAAGGCCCTTATTATTTTCTTCCTCTTCTGGAATACCAATTATTCGGATGTTGGGGCGCTTCATGGCATCGAGTATTCCTCGTATATTGTCCTCATTTTTCATGGTTGTTTTCTCAGTCTTCTTGATACTTTTTACTAGGTCAGATGTTTTGTCTTCTACATTAGAGATTCGATCTTCTGCCTGGTCTAACCTACTTTTAATACTTTCAAGGGAGGTATTGATTTCCTGTATCACATTCTTCAATCCTAGAAGTTCCATCTGGTTCTTGTTTAAGGTATCCATTTCTTCTTTCAAGTCATTAAAGGACTTCCTCATCTCCTGAAGCTCCTTGTCTCTTTTCTCTTCCATCTCAGTTAGTTTGGTCACTACAAATATTCTGAATTCCTTATCAGACATGTCCACAACGTCCATTGTATTGACTGTGGGTGATGTAGGCTTGATGATTTCCCTTGAGGGAGAGGCCTTTTGTTGGTTGCTCATATTTCTTGAGCCTCTGCGATTGTTTCTGGTCATCAGGTACTCTATATGTTGCTTCCTAACTTATTTAAGGTATCTCTGAGTGTTAAAAGTTGTACAGGAATAGAAATTTGATGATTTCTCTTAGGTTGGCCTATCTGTTGCTCACAATTACCATTAACTGTTGCAACTAGTCCTGAATGGCCCAAGATCCTCCCTGTTTCTAAGGAGTGGTGAGTCTCCAACTGACCTAATAAGCAACACCTCAAAAGCAAAGAAAAACCAAAAAAGGAAATCGCGCGGTACGCTTGCGTGCCACGCGCTATTTAAATAACCAATATTCAGACAGTCCAAAGGCTAGTGGGAAAGAGCCAGAGGCTGAGTGACAGGACCAGGTTAGTAGGGCCTGCAGCCTCAGTCTTCCTGGTGTCCAGAACTGCTGGCCAGCACGGTCCGGTTCGTGGGTGGGATGGGGCGGGGAGTTCGTCTTAAAGTCCCAGACAACCAACCTGGGGTCCAAGGAAGAGGAACGGTGGGGATGCGCGGAGATTCGGAGGGGTTGGGCCTGCAGCTTCAGTCCGCCTGGTGTTGCATTGTTGAATCTTTTAAAATTATTTTAATGTGGGAAAATTTTAATTGATTTCATATATCAACAGGTTGTTACTATTTTTAATAGCAAACAGAAAATAGCTAAAAGAACTGTTGGCAAAACAGTTTTTATTGAAAATCTATTAAAATAAAAGACTTGTTAGTTATTACATGCCTCACTGATTTGTCCTTAAAGAAATCTATCCTGAATTTAAGTCAAACATAGAAATAAAAAGAAAAAAGAAGCTCCAATGTGAGGATACATGTCCTATTGCTGTTATTTGGGGTGTGTGCCAAAGAGCTCTCCTCAGAAAGTGTTCCTCTTATTTTATTTGTACAGAATTTTACTTTTTTCCTTAAGAAAATTATATAACCAATATAGAAAATATTTAAAGATTTATAAGCATGGAAATAGAAAACCTTCCATCATCATCATCCATCATAAAACTACTATTAAGGTTTACATTTTTGTACAATCTTTAAAAAAAACACTATACTTAATATGTAACTTTTTAGCTCAACATGTTGTAAACATTTTCTCATTTCTAAAACTGTCATACTGTTTTAATTATTGTGAACTGTTTTGTACAGAAAATGGGCCATCCATTTATTATCTTTTACCTAATCTTAGACATTTGGCTTATTTATAATGTTTTAGTGTCTTGGTAATTTGACAAATATTTTTGTATATAGGTTGTTTGAATTTTGGAAAACTTATTCATGGTAGATATCTAGAAGTTTTTTTGGTTTGGTTTGGTTTTAATTGTGTTTTCCTAAAAGTTTTATCTTGTCAAAGCATGACAGTTATTTGCCTTTTAGTATTTATTATCAAATTGTTCCTCCAAATTTTATTAATTATATTCCTATTCATTATATACTCCTATTGACTATATGCCTAAGAATGTTCTTGTACTTCATTATTTATTTATTCAACAAACTCTGAGAACTTGCTATGTCGAGACCCTATGTGAAATTTGAGTACTAACATCAACATGATTCCACTGTCTTGTTTTCTAAGAGCAGAGTGCCTATTTTATTACTCTAGTATTTTATTACCCTAATATCACCATTGTATATTTTCACAAGTTTGGCTGTTTTGATTTAATGGGGGAATGTAGTATTTTAATTTTGTATTTCTGTCATTACTGGTAATGTTGAACATTGCCTTATCATCATTGATCATTTATTTTTAATAGTCCTTTGTCCATTTATCTATCAAAGTCTTTAACAGAAATATGAAAATTCATGAACTTGTATATTGTCCTTGCATAGGAACCTCACAGATCTCATTTGCATGTTAATATAAAGACATTTGTTAGTTTAATAAAATAGTTTAGTTTGTTACTAAACCAAGTATCCATCTTTGTCTTGAATAGTCTTGAAGCATATTCTGTACTATGTATAGATCATTCCTTTCTTGCCTTTGAGAGAAGAAATGGGCTTTAATTGACAAAGTCATGACAAACTTACTAAGTAGTTTGGTTTCTTCTTGGGCTAATCATGGGCACTGGGCCATTTTCAGTATTAAAATAGGTAACTCTTTTCCTGCTCTGGGAACTAATTGATCATTTGAAAGATTCATATTAGGATGCAGAGTGGTGATCAATATTGTAGGCTGAGGTCACTGACAGGCGCCAAAGACAATAATGTGTGAAATTTAGGATGAATTGCTTCTTGGGTTTTGTTGGGATTTACTAAGACAGGGAAGTTGTTTGGGTAAATGCTGCCTCTTTAAGTTCTCTTTGAAGTGACCAGCTAATGAATCAAGAATAGGGCAGTTAAAGCCCTCTCAGTGAGAACATCAAAAGAGGAATAGGATATAGTTACACACTAGGGGCCAAAGGCTATCAG
Source organism: Tupaia tana (assembly GCA_026018925.1). Taxonomy (NCBI): domain Eukaryota; kingdom Metazoa; phylum Chordata; class Mammalia; order Scandentia; family Tupaiidae; genus Tupaia; species Tupaia tana. The sequence goes on along the minus strand of JAKSZU010000023.1, from coordinate 38,398,010 downwards.
CTGACCTTTCTTAAGAGTGGAGAGAGGACTTGAGATGATTGGGTCATTTTTATTATATGGTGGCTTTTTTAATCCTTTCACTTTTTTTCTTTTTCTCATTTTCAATTTCTCTAGGCTTGTCCTTGCTTGATTATTCAATAGCAGAGTTTGAGAATTAGAAAATAAAAGGAATGTTGTATTACTGGCAAAGACTCTTAAAATGTCTTCTACATAGTAATTTTATAATTTACTCTATTCTTTCTTCAAGAGTAAGGAAAGTAAAATAATTCCATTTTAACTTTATTTATTTTGCTTGTAGGTCATTGTCTCCTTTATGTACTCATAGGAGTAAGAGGTATATAGATTTACGCTTGCTGGTGCTTTCAGCATGTCCTTCAGCTTTAAGGGTTTTCTCCCCCTCCCCAAAACTTTGAACAAAACAGCAACTATTTAGTTACCTTGTCTGAGTGGCTTTCCTATCTCTTCCGTTTTCTTGTTAAGCCAAAAAAGATGCCAATGGGTAAAACTGCCAAAAAGTGAGCAGAGAAAAGAAGAAACAGGACTCAATCAAAGGATGGAAAAACATGGCACATGCCCCACCACTTTTCCCTCCTGTGCCAGAGGAGGCGTTACTAATAAATTATAACAGTCTTTTTCCATGGAGCCTGAACAGGCCTCAGAATTCTTGCCAATGTTGGATTCCAACTACACATTTGCTATAATGTGGCCTCCAAGTGAAACCTGTATTATTTTCTTGGTTGATCTACATATACACCTCTGGGGCTTTAAGAGTTTACTTTAATTCATCAGTGGCCTACATGAACTGTCTGAAATAAACTAGTACTTATTTTTTCTTTCTCTTAGAAGAGAGACCACCACAATACCATCTATACGGGGAAAAAATCAGCTCTTTACCTTGCATAGCTACAGCTCATTTTACCTGAGGCTTATTAATTACATTTTTTTAAGTACTTAAAAGTGCTCTGGATCAGGTACTTATGGGAGAAAACATTGGCAGAGTCAGAAACAAGAGGGTCTCTCTGCTAGAAGGATATTTGAGAAGAAATCTGGTGTGAAGAAATCAACTGTGTGACAGTCTAGGGGACAAATTCCAGTAGAGGAAACACCAGTGTAAATGCCAGAGACAGGTATGAGGTTGGTGTGCTAACACACCAGCAAGGTGACTGGAACAAAGTGAGAAAGGGGGAGGGTAGAAGATGGGGAGAAAATGGAAGGCAGGGGTCACATCAGGTTTGGGGAAGGTCATTCTATTTTCTGTTTATCATAAAAGCTACTGCAAATGACATTTCAACATTCCCCCCCCCCTATTTTTTAACGGTGTCACTGTTAAAATTTACATTAGAGGAACCAGCAGATGGCACAATGATTACGTTGCTGGACTCTCATGTAGTCAACGAAGCTGGAGTTCCGAACCCAGTGACTTGAAACATGCCGGGCATGTGTGTGTGTGTGTCCAAAATCCCGAGAGGAGAATGGAGTAGAAGGGATTGCAGCATGGCCATCCGCCCTGGGGCGGGGGAGCGGGGAATTGATTTCTTGTTTTTTGTCTCTCTGTCTCTCGGGTGAGTGCACACGCCCTATAGCAAAAATCTCTCTCTCAAAAAAAAAACAAGATTTACATTAGCATCGTTGAAAAATAAAGATAATTGAAATTTTTTTCTGCAATGAAGATAGTGTCTAATCCCTTCAGCAAAACAACACCTTTATTAATTTTCATTGAATTATCCAATATTTCCTTTATTATATTTTCTTTGTCCATTAATTCACACTATACTTGATTCGATGGAAAATTACAGAACTATTTTTGAATTAAATTAGCTAGAAGACATTGCTGCAGGAATAAATACATATTACCAGTTTCCCTAGAAATGGTGTTTTCATGCTCTGTAGCTTATTCAGTTCTCTGTTTGGAACCATCTTAGGTATATCTCATGTTTAGGTTGAGCTGAGCCCTCCGATAAGTATATTGTTTTCCTTAACTTTATACAAGGGTGATTAAAATTTTCCCTAGGAGGGAACCAGCAGTTAGCATAATGGCTATGTCGCTGGACTCCCACGTAGTCGACCGCGGTTCACATCCCAGACCCGGTGGCTTAAAACTCACGCCGGGCGCATGTGTGTGCGTGCCCAAGATCCCAAGAGGAGAATGGAGGAGAAGGGATTGCGGTGTGGCCATCCCCCCTGGGGGGGGTGATTTCTCGCTTTCTGTCTCTATGTCTCTCTCTGTCTGTCTGGCGAGCGCACGCGCCCTATATCGAAAAACCTCTCCAGAAAAAAAAAAAAAAAATTTCCCTAGGAATTCTCTACAATCCCATCATTAATAGATATGATTGCCATTTTTTTTTTTAGATATTTTTGTTATAGGGTGTGTGCACTCACCAGAGAGACGGAGAGAGGCAGAGACAGAAAGCGAGAAATCACCCCCTAGGGAGGATGGCCAAGTCTCAATCTCTTCTCCTCCATTCTCCTCTCAGGATTTTGGGCACACACACACACACACACACACACACACACCAGTGTGAGTTTTAAAAGCTGCTGGGTCCAATACTCAAACCATGGTTGACTACATGGGAGTCCAGTGACGTAATCATTACGCCATCTGTTGGTCCCCTAGTGGCTGGAAATTGTGACTGGAAATAGTGAGTTTCTCTCTTAAATGATTGCCTTTAGGCTGTGGCATAGGTGACTACCATAAAATGCTGCTGTAAAGTGCTCCTTTATTCATGAGTTCACTTAGGTTACATCCCAGAAACTGCATCTCCCCCCAGCTCTGACACTGAAAGCTGAGTTTTAAGTCACCAGGTCTAGGATTCAAACCGTGGCCAACTACATGGGAGTCCAGTTACGTAACCATTATGCCATCTGTCGGTCCCATGATTGTCATTTCTAATAAAGGAATAGCAAATAAATTTTTTGGTGTGTCCATTTATTAGTAACTAGTGAGTCTCTACTGTGATGTATACTGTTACTTTATTTTTTCCTCTATTTCTAGAGGGTGCATGCACTCACCAGAGAGAGAGGAAGCACCTTCCAGTGGGACGTGGCTATACCACAATCCCTTTTCTCCCGTTCTCTATCCTGTGGGATTTGGGGTGGATGTTCCCGGTGTGATTTTTTTAGACCACTGGGGCCAAGATTCAAACCAGTGATGAGCCACATGGGATCCAGCTTTCCACACACAGCACTTAATTGCTGCTTTATATGGCCAGCCCCTATATTCTTACTTTCAGTGATAAATAGTAAGAATTTGACAAAAAGTCCACTTCTACATATATTAATAAAAATTAATCACATAGTAAAAAAGTGACTTCTGAAATACTTTTCAGCATAGTAGAATTCAGTCTAATCCTTGTTGCTGTTCTAAAGGCATTATTGACAGTCTTGTGCTTCTTGATAATTTCTCAGCAATGCTAGGCCCAAAGATTTCTGTTCTATTATGTGTTGGAATTGTTCCGGGGAACGTGGATCATGTGTATATTGATAAATTCTTCTTGGCTGAAAAATATCTGATGAACTCAATTCTATTCTTAGTATAGATTTAGCTTACTTTATGGATCAATTGTGTTCCTGAAAAATTTGCCTATGAAGTTGATTTTCTTTTAGTTAGTTGATTTTCTTTTTTATTCATGTGTGTTTTAAATGAAAGCTGTGTTTTCTGGTGGAAGCGTAGCCCCAAGAAAAAAAATTACATTTGAGATTATTGCAGTCCCCTGCAGGGGGAAATGGCTATTTTTCAGATAGTGAAAAGATGCTAAAAACAAGTCACTAAATTGAAGTTGATTTTGATTAATTTTATATTTGACCAGATAGATTCAAGATGTAAAGAAAAGAAATCCTGATTGAACAAAATGTTCTGAAAAGACCTTGCCTCTTTAACATATGTCTACATGAAAAACATGTCTTAGGTCCACCTGCCCTACTGTTGTAGGCTTATTATAGTTTGAAGAAAGAATGAGAAATGACAGAAATATTTATAAATGAATAAAATAAAATTTGAGAATACATTTGTTAAACCATTTATTTGAACTTAGATTGAACCCTTTAGAGAAATCGAGCTTTGTCCTATTCTACCTTTTTGCCTTACAGGATGTCTAATTCAGCCCTGAGCAGTTAAAGTCTTAACAGCAAAGGTTTATGTAGTGCTTACTGTGTTCCAGGCACTGCTCTGAGTACATTACATATAAAATGCTTTAATCTTTTGTTATTATTAAGTTTATTTGTATTATTCATGATATATTCTCATACAAAAAATGAGAGAGAGGGAGAAGGAAAATAACAAGCCCGCTCTGGGACCAGCAGTTAACGTTATGGCCATGTCGCTGGACTCCCATGTAGTCGACCAGGGTTTGAGGCCCAGACCCAGTGACTTAAAGTCACACCGGGAATGTGTATGTGCATGCCCAAGATCCAGAGAGGAGAATGAAGGAGAAGGGATTGCGGCGTGGCCATCCCCCCTGGGGGGTGATTTCTCGCTTTCTGTCTCTCTGTCTCTCTCTGTCTTTCTGGCAAGCGCATGTGCCCTATAGCAAAAAAAAAAAAAAAAAAAAAAAAAAAAAACTCTAAAAAAAAGCAATAAACAAGCCTGCTTGCTGGAGTCTTGATCCCTTTCCCTCAACCCTCCACCTTATCAAAATCTGTGCACCCGTGCAAAAGTCTGGTGTTTCCCAGGCCTACCAGGGATCCAAACATGTGGCCAGCTGTGTGACTTCTAGCACTGCAGCTCAGCACTCTTACTACCTGTGCTGCCAAGGCTGGGCCAGTTAACTATTCGATCTTTCCAGTAACTCTAGAAAGCGAGGGCCATTATTTCTTTCTTTTACAGAGAAAACTGGGACTCAGAAGGTCATGTAAATTTCCCCAGGTCCTTTGACTAGTAAAACTCTGAAGCTGATTTAATCCTAGAGTGTTCTGCAGAGTCCACACTAAACTCAGTACTAGGTGTTCCTTAGGACTAAGACAAAAGAGGAAAGTTTATCATCTGCAAGACTGGGTGCTCTGTACATAATCTGTCACGTAATATGTGTCTAATTTGTTCAACAAATATTGTTATATACCTGCTAAAATTAGGCATGGTGTCAGATGGTGAGTCACTATTAGAGAACAAGACACTTCAAGTTCTGCCCCATTAATTTTTTCCTCTGGACATTAGAGGCAAATAACAAGTAACAAATGCATTCTCTGTAGGAAAAATTAGTTTGCTGTGAAAACAACAACTAGAGACAACTTTTTTTTTTTTTTTTTGAGAGGTTTTCGCTATAGGGCGCGTGCGCTCACTCACCAGAGAGAGACATAGAGACAGAAAGCGAGAAATCACCCCCCAGGGGGGATGGTCATGCCGCAATCCCTCCTCCTCCATTCTCCTCTCGGGATCTTGGGCATGCACGCACATGCACCCGGTGTGAGTTTTAAGCCACTGGGTCCGGGATGCGAACCGCGGTTGACTACGTGGGAGTCCAGCAACATAGCCATTAAGCTAACTGCTGGTCCCCTAGAGACAACTATTTCAAACAGGGAGATCAGAGAAGGACTGATTAGTTCCTTGATTTAAAAATTTGGTAAAACTGGGTCAGCCGGTGGCAAGGGGGTTAAGGTGGCCAGATAGCTGACTATGCAGTTCGACCTTCAGACCTGGCACTTTGAAGGACATGCCAGGTGCCCAGTTTCCTAAAAGGAGAAACCCCTTGTTCTCCATTTCCCCCGTCTTTTGGGACTTTGGGCACACATGGCACCCAATGTGTTTTTTAAGCCTATGGGTTTAGAATTTAGATCACACAATCGGCTCTGTGGGATTGAGACAACCTTAACCACCACGCCACCGGCTAGCCTTATACTTTCATCTTGCTTTGCTGCAAGGACACTTAGAGCCGTATTACATTTTCAATCTCTTCAGGGCTTACTATTGGCAAATGTCCCTTCTTTTTTTCTTTGAATTTATCTTTTTATGTATATGTGTTTTTCGTGAATCTTTTAACATCATTTCTTTTTGGAAAGGAATTGATTAAAAAAATCATTCTATATTTTATAATCTAAGACTTAAGATTTTATACTGTTTTCTTTACTATTCTTCTTTAACAATTGAGATAATTTGTAATTACATCATGACTCTTTGAAAGACAGGTTTCCCACTGGTGGACCTATCCTGGTAATAACTAGAATATCATGAGGAAAAAAGGAAAAGCGTTCTTTAAGCACAATGTGCTTATAGTGAATGCTGTATAACATGTTTTCTGTATTCTAGTTCTTCACTTCAATAATGATTTTTTAATAAGCTAAGTATATTCCTTATAACCAAAAATACCAATTTTTTTCTGATAACGGGCATTTGAAGTACCAACATCTAGTTTTTTGAGCATTTATCATCTAAAATAGACAGAGGCTTTTAATGTCTCAGTAAATCCTACAACTTCCTAGGTTTGATCTTTCCTTGATCTTTTTTTGCACCAAATGTTACCTAAATGCTTCTACTTCTCCCTCCTATCTACTCATAGTATCCTTTATGCTACTTTCAGTATGTGCCAATGTTTTTCCAGTGCAAAATATTCAGTATAATTATGGCCCAAAATGAGTTTCCTGGCTTGAGTAATATTTGCCCCTCACTTTGTATCTGTATTTTCTCAGGAAAAGACCATGGAAGGGTGTTAATGTGATACTTACAACAATACATACATATTTATAGGCCTCTTTAAAACGTTCTGGCTCTAGGCTCATGCATTTGACCTTCAGGGGAGAAGCGTCACAGGGTATCTATGAAGGACTCTGAGGAGCTGTTGTTTTCAGAAATATCAGCCTCTTACTTGGAGCTATTGCATTTGATGACGTGAATTCTATTTTTAGAACTTGAACAGATTTGAGATCTGCTGCACTGCAGTGTTACCATGAATTCTTATGAACTTAAATTATTGTTCTTTTTATCTGCTTCGACAAAAAATAGTCCTTCCCATGAGTATGTGATGTTTACTATGTATATAATATGTATGTGCATATTGTATATAGGCGTCTTTACTTGAAACAAGGGCTTGTTTGTATTTCCCCATCAAATCCAACCACCTCCAGTCAGGAAGAGTTTCCTGGGGGGACAAAACAGCTTTTGAGCCCAGCTCAATATCAGGCATATTCCTATTATCTTCATTTTATTAATGAGGAAATAAAGGTGCAGGAAGGTTTGGTAACGTCACTAAGGTCAAACAGTAAAGGTGACAACCAGGAATTGGCCCACCTGTCAAAGCTCTATGCCCGTGCTCTCACCATTCACATCTACTCTGCTTGCAGACCTCAACATCCCCATCTGTGGACTGAAATTAATGTCCTCTCCAAGTAATATAAAAGACTTCCTTAGAACCTGGATTTTAGTTCTGCCTTAACTACTAGATGGGGATGTTGGACATATAGCAATCTGCTTGGGTTCTAGTTCCTTAAGTATAAAATCAGCAGGTAGGAGGGGAGACATACACGTTTACAACTCTAATTTCAGTTATATTTCATTTGAATTAAAGCATGGTTTTAGAAATTAAACAATGATAAACCTGTCTGATGGCTATGGATGCATTCATCATAGGTCCTCAGACGTATGTAGCCTACGTCTCCCTACTTGATGGTACCAGCAGCCTTCTTCCCTAGCCACGCTTTTCATCTGTCCATCCTTGCTCATAATTTCTCCCTCCACATATTTCTGATGAGTAGAGATGAGTTAAAGGCTGGGATGGATAAATAAAATGCTTTCTCAGAGTGCTATCTACCAGGATGTTTTGATGGCATTGTAACATGTAACACTACTGAGAATGAAAATGAGGGCAGTGGCTTTGGTGAGCATTAATCTCTAATTGACACATACCTGCCATAAGACTATACTTTGGCCAAAGCTCTGTCTTCCTAGATATAGACATGAGTAATTATACACACAGGCACACATTCTCTACAAGTATGTAACAGTGTCACTTTCCATTAGCTACACACCTAGTTGCTGTCTCTCCTGCTTGTAAGTACACGTTTGAATAACAGAACGGAAGACAGCCCGTCTGCCTTTACATATCAGGTCTGATATTCATGGTTGAGAAACCTTCACCTCTTTGGATGCATTTTAAGTCAAATATGGTGGATGGCCTTAGGAACTAGAGCAGAGGAGCTAAGACTCATGAAAGTGTCAAGCTGAGGGGTCTTTTTTCTTCTGTTTTTGGAGGCATAACCACTTTATCATTGCTGTCAAATGAGGGCTTGGCATGATGGGAAAATTATAGGAGAAAGCTTGAAAGGCACTGTTAATTTCGTTTCTTGAGACTTTTTTTCCAGATTTGCTGATTATGAAGTATGTTTACAAACTTCTTTTCTGAGATGGATATGTTCATATGTATTAGGTCACTGGTAGAGTTATGACGTATTTCTCTGTTTTTCTATGCAAAAAATGCATCATGATTTTCCTGATGACCATATATATATATATATATATATATATATATATATATTCTTTAGGTTATTAAGGGCAATGCCTATTAAATAAGTTTAATTTTTTAAATGAAATGTAGTTTGTGTGTGGATCTTAGTATGAATGAGGAAATGGGTGTTCCATTTTTTCTTAATGTATCAAAGACCTTAGGCATATTTTTAATCTAAATTGCAGAGTAAAAATTCTGTATTCATTAAGGTCTCTCAGCTAAATATTTTTAGAGGTTTTAATAATTATAGTTTTTCTAGTAAGGGCAGATATGATAGAGAGTGTATAAGACACCTATTTAAACTAACAGACACAAAATCTCAATGACTTGCAACAAATATTTGTTGTCCTCATTCACTGGCTTGAGAGTTGGGCAAGGTTCACTCTACCTGGTGTGACTTTAGCCGACCCTGGCTCCAGGCTGCAGGACTATGTTTGGGTCTGCTCCATGAGGCCAGTTCTAGGCTCTCTGGGGCATGCTCCTCTCATGGTGACTGGCAAAGGCACAAAGCAGAGTGTGAAAACACATGGTGCCTCTGAAGGCCCTGCCTCAGAATCTGCGCCATCAAGTTGCTTACATTGATTTATCTGAAGGCACAGGGCCAGGCATCCATGGGGCAGGGGAAATACACAACACCCACTACAATGGGAGAAGCTATGAAAACAACTGGAAAAGGCCTTGGGTGCATCATCATAATGCAGAGAGCAAATAAGAAGTGGGAGCATTAGTATAAAGTACCACAGGTAGAGAAACTGATTCTGCTTTGGAAAGGTGAGCTATGGACATTGTCTCCCTTTTCAAATGGCACATTACCTTTCCTTTCTGTCTGCTTCCTTTGTTTTGATAATTGACAGCAAAACCCCAGTCTGATGTTATAGGTTAGCATCAGGAAGTGCAGCTCATCATTTGAATGGTGGGGAAAAGCACAGACTTTCAAAGTGGCGCCAAGGTAAGTTATCTACCTTTATTGTAACTGTGCTGTATGTTGTATTAACTGTGGTCAGCTGTAGAATTAACCTGTGTGTGTGTGTGACTGATCAAGATGTTAAAATGTCTTCGAGAAAATACCTTATAAACAATTTTAAGACAAGATTTGTAATGTGCACATGAAAGGGAAAGAAATACAGTTAAATTGATAAGACTGTTTTGGCTTTTCACAAAATGTTCAATAAAAAATCTAACAACCAGAAAGCTGTTTGTATCAGAAAATTAAATGACAGTTGACTGTTTTGACAGAATGTATTTATTTAATTTCAGGTAATTTTTTTCTCTTTTTATTATATTTATTTAGATGTGGGCAGTAGTGTGGAAACTATTTTAATAAATACAGATACATGCTTTATTTTTTTTGAAAAAAAGCTGTTTGGGGACCAGCAGTTAGCTTAATGGCTATGTCGCTGGACTCCCACGTAGTCAACCGCGGTTCGTGTCCCAGACCCGGTGGCTTAAACTCACGCTGGGCGTGTGTGCGTGCGTGCCCAAGATCCCGAGAGGAGAATGGAGGAGAAGGGATTGTGGTGTGACCATCCCCCCCTGGGGGGTGATTTCTCGCTTTCTATCTCTCTGTCTCTCTCTGCCTGTCTGGAGAGCGCACGCGCCCTATAGCAAAAACCTCTCCAGAAAAAGAAAAAAAAAAAAAAAAAAAGCTGTGTTTGTACTATTGAAACTCTTCATTGAAAAAATTACTTTATAGAGCTGGCCCCATGACTTGGTGGTTAAGGGAGCCGGATCCTACATGGATGACCATGCAATTTGAGTCTCAGTCCCAGCAGCTTGAAAAACAGGTTGGGTGCATGTTCATGTGTGCCCCGAATCCTAACAGGATGGAGAAATGGCAAGGGGACTGTGACGTGGCCATACCCCTTTGGAGGGTGCTTTCTCCATCTCCCACTATCTGTGTCTTTCTCTGGCAAGTACACACACCCACTGGCAATATGTGTGTAAAAATTTACTCCATAAATGTGTTATGGTCTTTGGAATGATGAATTTGTCCTATGTCCTAACCTAATCTGTCAGACTTTTAAGAATAATGAATTTATGTTACTTATTTCTGCCTTTGGTCCTTTTCTGTCCTAATTATCTTTACCAAAATTATTATTATGCATCATGATTTTTACCTTGCATGTTTTCTTCATAGGGCTATTGTCTGGTTAAATACAAAATATTAGATACTGGCTCTTTAAAACTAAAACCATTCCCAGGATGAAGTTAATTATCATTATTTCTGCTTAAACTTTACATTGTTTGTCCTCTGCAAAGAAGAGTGAATTGGATAGTACACTTCGTCCCATTAGTGCAGTGTTGGATAGCCACTGTGGCTGTGAATTTGTGCATGCACATGTATATGCAGGTATACATGTGTATGTGTTGGCTAGGGTCTCTAAATTCTTGTGCAGATTTACCACTCATATCTGAATGGTGAATGTAAACTCACCAGACAATGTGTCCCTCATGGTATAGATGTCTTACCTTAGATGTCGTACATTGTGTTCTGTGATGTATATATACTGTCTAATACTGTTTTATTAAACTGTTTTAATTTTACCCAAAGCCAGCAGCTTCTCTGAAACAAAAATGAAAAGTGGAGAGATTTAAAATCAGAGATCTGGTTAGTAATTAACACATGTAGCAAGATGACATAGTATATAGCTCAAGTATACCATACATCTAAAAAGATTTATTCTTTTCTTGCCAATCAAGGACAGAAATATTCTAGAAGGGGTATGATCCAACCAGATGGAAGTTAAAAGGAGTCTGAGCTTTAATGTCTCCATCTATTAAAATAGAGCCGACACTATCTTGCTTTTAGGATCACCCAAAGATTAAGGTGGTGCTTTAACAGAGCTCTTCTTCTCTGAGCTTCTTTTAAGCTTTTCCTATGTTGCTGGAGTGGGGGTGGATGCACACTGCAGTGTGTGAGACCCAAAAGCCCAGGACACTATGTGTTTGTAGGCAGTAGGTTGCAAGGAAAGCCCAGGCCATGTATTTGGCCCAGGTGAAGAAAGAGCCAGTTAAAACCTTCTAGACCCTATGCCTGCAGAGGTGAGAGCAGACTCACAATGCCCTGGACTCACTGTTCTCAGAAGGGTGTCATGGACACCTACCTGAGGGCAAGTGTGGAAACACTGACCTGCATCACCTTTCACTTCAAAGTGTGATTGGAAACCAGAGAACTGTACGAACAGCAGGAATCAAAACCTTAGCTGTTCTCCAATTTTCTTTCCTCTAAAATGCTACTCTAATATAAAGGAAAAGCATGTTATCCCACAGCCCCTTTGTTAATTGACTTATTCTCAGCTCAAGTTACTTGTAAGTCAGGTTTTCAGTGTGGTGGAAGCTGCTGGCTGGCTTTGGGTCACTGCCAAACAGACTCTGTTATGAAGATTATGTGTAATAAACACCCTATCATATATCCAGCAGTGATCTTTCTTACAAAAGTACCCTGAGCTTAAAGCTTTAACTTCTGCTTAATGGCTTAATATTTTGTCAAGGTCACTTACCAGGAATTAAAAGAGGATTGGGAACTTGAGTGCAATATGAGACTTTAGAGGTGATCTAACCTAGTGTTTTCCAAACTTTGTTCCAGTAGAACACTATGTCTGTCTAAATGGATTCTGTGGTCAAATAAGTTTGGGAAACCCTATTATACAGTTAGGTTCCTTAATTTAAAAACATTGCAAGGTCATTAATATGCTGACATAAATAGTGGCTCTTCAAGGGATACAATATGTAACTTCTCTGACACTTATTTGAACATGAAGTCTTTCTGTTTTAGAGCACCTATCTTCATCTCAAGAATGTCAGGCAGTGTAGCTGTTAGGAGCATGGCTTCTAGTGTTTAACTGCTGGGGTCAAATCCTAGCTTTACTATTAACTGGCTTAATGATCTTGAGCAAACTGCTTAATTTCTTTTTGCTTCAGTTTCTCCATCTATAATGGGAACACTAAAAATTGAAGAACAAGGCTAAGAACAGAGCCTGGCACATAGTTAACTTTTATCATCCTAACATAGTTTAGGAAAGAATGAGCTAACCTAATGCCCTCAATTCTGGAGATGACAAAAGTGAGTCTCAAATAAGTTACTAACGCAGTGCTCACTCATGCCCATTCAACAAACTGACCAAGTGCCACTAGGTACCATGTTGATGATTCTACTTCCAGAAACAAAGATGAACAAGGCTCAGTTCCTACTCTGGAAGGACATACATACTAGTGATTTGGCTCATGTGATTCCCTTTAGTTGTAAAGTCAACAACCCAGGTATCCTAACTTCTGTCCCCCAGTTCCTCCTCTGATTCCATCTGAATGAGAATAAACCATGCAGCTTGGATTGGTGAGCGAGAATGTAGAGCACAGAATACAGTTAAAAGATACATCTTTTTACATTGAAGATGAGGATATATACCTTAATTCTTAGTGTGATTCAGAAAGTGTGATTCGGAGAAGCATTTTTGGAGGAAAGCCAACTCTTAAAAATATAACTTAGAAAGTGAAGTAAGAGATATTCTGAAATAGTCCCCAGATATGGCTGCCTTTATTTTTTGGTGGTGGTTGTTGGCTTCTGTGTGACTGACGGCCTTCTCTGTGTTTGTTTAGGTACATCTTCTGAGAGCTTTCCCTGGGAATGCTTTAATGAGCAGACAGCTAAAGACCTTTGCAACAGGGATGGAGGTCCATGGGTCCTGGCTTATAGAACAGGACCAGCCTGTCCATTTCTGCTCCATGATGAAAGAGAGAAGACAAACAGAAGTCAGTTGTACTTGGAACTCCATGTAAGTAGAAATCTTTGAGTTTCTGCTGTGGTTCTTTGTGGTCAACAGAGGTTCATTTAACATGCATTTAAGGGACCAGCAGTTGGCGTAACGACTATGTTGCTGGAATCCCATGTAGTCGACCGTGATTCGAGTCCCAGACATGGTGGCTTAAACTCATGCTGGGTGCGTGTGCATGCATGCTCAAGATCCCGAGAGGAGAATGGAGGAGAAGGGATTGTGGCGTGGCCATCCCCCCTGAAGGGTGATTTCTCACTTTCTTTCTCTCTCTGTCTTTCTGGCAAGTGCATGCGCCCTATAGTAAAAACCTCTCGAAAAAAAAAAAAAAACTTAAAAAACAAGGAAAAGGAAAAACATGCATTTAATATAAGTGATGTATATAAAGCTACTAAGTCTGCATTTTATATGTGGATCATTGTTTAAAAAAATAAACGAGTTGCGGAAAACCAAGGTATTTCTTGGTGCCTTGAAATTTGTGCACAAGAAAGTCACTAGTGACTCTGTATAGAAGTGACTGTGTTTATAATTTATCTGAGTGTTTTCAGAATACTGTGTTCACATAGCTTTTCTACCTATACCTTGTTTGGGGAGTACCTCTTTGCTGCTAGTCACTTCGTAATATCATTTTGCTAAGAATTTGTGAGTAACATGTCAGCCAGCTAATATGCTCTGGATTCTCCTGTGTATTCCAAATAGATTGTGTTTCTTACACATTCAGAAACCTTTCTTTCTCCCCAGCTACTCAAATAACAGGTGAACAGGTTGGCAGGAAATCTACTGAATTCAGAATGACCCACTTAAAAAACAGCCTTCTCCTTTCTTGTTCACTCCCATACTTATTGACACAGAAGCATTGACTCCCTGATACAAAGCATCAGACTGGATTTTAGCTGCTTCCACACTTGGATGGCCTGATAGGGTAGACTGGACTATCACTACCTTCAGCACCTCTTTACCGACTCAGTTTCCTGTCACAAATGGGGCAAATCCAGGGAATCTGGGAAGCACTTGTTTTTTCTTTTTTCTTTCTTTCTTTTTTATTGACAATTCTGGATTCCCCCAATCCATTGCTTTCAGACGTAGAGTTACGTGTTTGATGAGTATGATATTTGGCGAGGTCTGTGCTGTTCATATGGATGGTGATACTGGTTTTCATGTGTCTGAGTTTGGTCTAGATATTCTTGGGGATGACAACCAAAGAACAGAAGAACCTTGTACTTTTCATCATCATAAAACCATAGTCTCAGGGCCAGTGGGTGGGATAGTGGTTAAGGCGCTGGACTCCCACTTGGACGACTGCGGTTTGAGTCCCAGATCCAGCAGCTTAAAACACACTGGGCACATGTGCATGCCTGTCCCAAATCCTGAGATGAGAATGTAGGAAAAGAGATTGAGGTGTGGCCATTCCCCTGGGGAGGTGATTTCTCACTTTCTGTCTCTCTGTCTCTCCAGTGAGTGCATGTCCCCTATAGCAAACATCTCAAAAAACAAAAAAACAAAACACAAAAAGAAAAAAATAAAAACAAAACATAGTCTCTGTATCTTTACAGAAAAGCATTTGACATTCCAGTTACTTTAAAAGGATGCTTGGAGTGAACCTGAAAGATGATGAATTTACAAGCCTTTAGGAGGTGACATGGGAATTGTAAAGTTTTTGTTTTTGTCCCCCTATTTGCAAAGTAAAGTTTTGCATTTTAAGAGATGTGCCCAAATGAGAAGTGTAACAGTGACATCTATTGGTGACTCACTTTAAACTGAGCTTGCAGCAAACTGCATACCTGGAATGTAAATATGCTACATCCTTTTTCTTCTGTTTTTAGATACTCTGTTTACACATATATATATTTTATATTGGCTAAACTATATTTCTGATTTTCCTTTTTCCCCATGAATGAAATTATTTTTAACTTTACTTACTTTATTATAATAAAAATCATATACAATCTTTATAGAAAATAAAACACATAGTTAATTTAAAAAATAGTGTCAGCAGCAAACACAAGTGTTAAAATTTTATAAATTCTCCTTATATTTTTTATTATATTACTTATTTTCAGTGAGGAATTTTTAAACATGTAAGCATGCTAGATTTTATAGCCTTTTTTTTTAAAAAAAAAAAAAACTAATGACTCTCACACTGCTTATCCATGTTACAAATTTGTTATTCGTATGCATTTTTTTGTTTTTGTTTGCTATAGGGTGTGATGCTCACTGCAGAGAGGCAGAGAGAGAGGTGGAGAGAGGGGAGAAAGTGAGAAATAACGCCAGGAGTAGGGGCTCGGGTATATAGGCTTGCCGCATTCCCTTCTCCTTCATTCTCCTCTCTGAATTTTGGGCATGCCCACACACATACCTGGTGTGTTTTCAAAGCCAGTAGGTCCAGGATTCAAACCATGCTGTCAGCTATGTGGAATCCATTGCCTCAACCCCACACCACCAGTTGGCCCTCTACATGTGTTTTAAGTGATTCAATATTTCACTAAGTAGTATAACAATATTTATTTAATCGTTTATTATTGGTTCTGAAGTTGTTTCCAATTTTGGAACAGTACTATTGTTTGGAAATAAATAATATGAATACACAAAATTTTTCTTATATCCTTACCTCCTGCCCCAATATTTAAGACCAATTCCTTATAATTAATTTGTGGAGGTGAATTATTTTCTATAACTATGTTTAGTCTTTTCATACAGCATTACATAAAAAATGTTTTTCAGGGCTAGCCTTTTATAGTTTATATAAATAAAAATATATATCATATATATAAATTATATATCACATATAATAAATATGTAAGTAATGTGTCTACATAGTAAATGTATGATAAACTTGTTTCTTACTTTTCTAATAATTGTATTTTTAAATTGGAATAGTTTATCTAGATTATTTTCTAGATTGGTTATTTTTTTTATACTTTGGTCCTGATAGTACTTCATGTCCAAGACCTTCTCCCCACTTTAGCCAGTGTCATTTGGTTCTTATATGTTTAATTTTCAATCTTCCAAGTAAGCGTTCCACCTGAAAGGGTTCGACTGATGTAGGAAATGAGTGTCCTGTTAGTGACTATGACACCAACTCCCAAGGACATCTTGGCTAGGGAGGACAAGGAGGACATTGCTGTGCATTGTTTTGATCAGCCTTAAATGCTGGCCAGGCATTGTTCAGCTTTTAGCTTTGAACTAAATTTAGTGTCACTGTCACGATGTTACTTTTCAAGCCCTTTTCTATGGCTATGTAGACTCTCACTACTGTGTGGGGATGACAGCTAAAACATTTAATAATTAGTAAAAGTTTGGCAGGATAGACGCTGGCGTCAGGGTTTAGCGGGACTGATACTGAAGCCCTTTGTTTCACTGGACATTCATCTTTTAGTTGCTGAACTGTGAGAAGATGCAGTCCTTGAAGGAGGGATAAGGGGTGAAGATGGTGTAGGGCAGCATCTATTTACCAAACTAAAGGGAGGAAAAAAGCAAAAACAAAGAAATCACAAAGCTTTTTATCCTCTACTCTTACAACATATCTAACATCAGTTGTGTGAGTTTTCCACATCAAGCAGTCCTCTGTGGACACCAACCTGGTGAGCAACAATTCAGTTTCACCCTGACGTTGTCTACCTAGAGTAGCCTTCTGTTATATCCTACTGGTTAAGGGCTCATTCCTACAAAACTACCCCACCTCAGATGCCAATCGCAAGTAGCGGTTCTCAGGTTACCCACAACTTCTATCTGACTTGGATACAAATTGCTGGTTCCCATGACCCACTCTTTATTCAGTAATTTGCTGGAAAGCTTGCACAATCTAGGGAAACAGTTTACTTACTATTACTTATTTATTACAAAGGATTTTTTGTTCGTTTGTTTTAGAGATTTTTGCTCTAGGATGAGCACTCGCTGGAGAGACACAGAGACAGATAGCGAGAAATCACCCTTCAGGGGGAATGGCCATACCACAGTCCCTTCTCCTCTATTCTCCTTTTGGGATCTTGAGCATGCACGGACATGCGCCCAGCATGAGTTTTAAGCTGCCAGGTTCAGGACTTGAACTGCGATCGACTATGTGGGAGTCCAGCAATGTAACCATTATGTTATCTGCTGGTCCCACAAAAGATATTTTTAAAGGGTTCAAATGGATAAGCTAGATGATGAGATAGACAGAGTAAAGTCTGCAAGGGTCCTTGGCATAATAGATTTTGTCCCTGTGGAGATAGAACTCCTTTGGTTAGGGCTTTTATAGAGGCTTCATTATCGGAATGATTGACTACATCATTGGTCCTGAAATCAAACTCTAGCTCCTTTCTTCCTGGGAAGTGAAGGGGAAGGGCTGAAGCGCTACACGCACTAATCATGGGATTGGTTCCCCTGGCAGCCAGCCTGTGCCTCTTACTCCCCATCCTTAAGGACTTAACAAAAATTGCCTGATTAACATAAACTCAGGTGTGATTGAAAAGCGCTCCTTACACATATATGCACATTCCTCCAGGCTCCTTTACCTGCCCTTGCTCCTCTGCTGACCCTCCCTCAACACCCCCCTCAAAAAAAAGAAAAGAGCTTGTTATGAACAACAAAAGATGCTGCTACTTTCACCTTTATTGCTTCTGAGCTCTTTCAGAGACTGGGGATAAAAACCAAATATTATTACAAAAGGTGCTTCTGTCACTCTTATCACTTGGAAAGTTACACGAGTTTTAAAGGGGCTCTGGCCAGGAACCAAAGATAAAGACAAATATGTCTTTCTTATTGCATCACAACATCACACAATAGCAGGTGTTTCCAAGTTTAATCAACCAGTACTGCAGTCTTGGTGTCAGACTGCTGTGTAGAGAGCCTCTGTTGGGTGGAAATCCTTTAGTTCTGCTCAAGGAAATTCTGTGGACCATTCTGGGCAAACTATTGTATAAAGCTCTCGAAAGACTAAAGCCAATGTTTTCAGCTCCTTTTTTGGGTTGTACAGTTGCCCAGTGTTGTATGGAGCTTGCTTACAACTAAAAAATGATTTGTTGTTTATATGACATTCAAATTTTAACTGGGTATCTTGTATGTTATAGATTAAATCTGGCAATTCTAGGTATCATTTTTGCAGCAACTCTGGAATGTACCAGATGTGTGAATTGCCCTAGGGTAGCGTCTATACACGTGAAACCAAAGTCACCCAGAGTGCCCATTTAGAGAATGAACATGAAGAGTAACCTCGGGACCAGCAGACGGCATAATGATTATGTTGCTGGACTCCCACATGTCTGAACACAGTTTGAGTCCTGGGTTTAAATTCGGGACCTGGTGGCTTGAAACTCACAACAGGCATGTGTGCATGCATGCCCAAAATCCTGAGAGGAGAATGGAGAAGGGATTGTGGCGTGGCCATCCCTCCTATGGGGTGATTTCTCACTTTCTGTTTCTGTTTCTGTCTCTCTTGTGAGTGCATGTGCACTATAGGAAAAATCTCTCTCTAAAAGAAAGAAAAAAGCAGTTAGCCTCAAAGGGCACTTTCTTAAATTCCACCACTAGCCATTCACTTCAGTTTTCCATACTTTGAACGACATAGCCATTACGCTAACAGATTCACTTGAACCAGATCAAAGGCAACTGAATATGGTCAGAGACTGTACTGCAGTTTCATGAAGGTTTCATTTAAGAGGAATGCTCATGTCAATCTAAAATAACAACACGTGGAGAGAGGGAAGTGAGTTTATTCAGGAATGAACAAAAAGATTATATACAGCATACACAGTATGATCAGTTGAATTGCAGGTACATGCAAAGACACCAGGAAGGTTGAAGAAAGGAACCTTTTAAAGGCAAAAGAAGTAGATGCATGTTATTTTGAAACAAAAGTTCATTGGTTGTGCAGCTTATCACAGGCAGTGACACATGTACTGGGACTTACTGAGAAAGGATCTCCGTAGAATGAACCCTGACTGCAAGGCTATAGTTTAGTTAGGCTACTTGCTAGGTTGTGGTTAGGACTGACTGTTAATGGAGAGAGATCCTTATGGAAGTTACCCTAACTCCATGGTTGTGACTTGGACAGAATCTTTTTTTTCCTTCAGTTTTTGCTAAAACATGTTTGCACTTACTGGGGAGGGATTGAGAGCATGAGCCACCTCCCGGGGGGATGGCCACACTGCAACCCAATCCCTTCTCCTCCACTTTCCTCTTGTGATTTTGGGTGCACACACATGGGTGCTTGGCACATTTTTCAAATTATTAGGTCCAAGATTCAAACTGCACAGTCAGTTATGTGGGATCCAACTGCATTAATCTCCAGGGTACTAGCTGGCCCTGGACAGAATCTTTTACAGTAGCTCTTGCTGTCAGGCGAACAGGTGTGAGGACCCTCCCTTCATGACTTTTGGCCCCATTCAGTTTCATTTTGATATAAGTGACTCCATTTTGGTACTGACAACTTTCATACTCATCAGGGAAGATGGTTTGTAAAATGTCTGTAGACAAAGGACAGAGTAAGAAGAAAAGACACTAAAAGAGGTGTGTCCTGATATTGAAAAACAAAGATATGAAAAACAGAAGAGGTAAGTAGTCATTAAGATTATATGTTAGTTGCAGGAATCTCTGGAAATAGAATTTTGCATGGCAGCTTTTAAACTTTGAGTACTTCTGCAGAATTCTGGTTTCCAAACATTATAATCTTCTTCTCCTGTGAGGGTCTGAATGACTCAATGAATTGACCTAATTGTCTGGGCAAGATGTAGCGTCAGGTTCCAAGTAATTGGATCCTATGGACCAAAGGATGTATTTACCAAGTCCACACCAACTTTGAAGATCTAAACCAATAACAAAAACTTCCATGCTGGTCACTTCCTAAATGCCAGGCCGCATCCTTTGAGTTATTATTACACCTACTGTACAAATAAGAAGAGGAGTTCATTAAAGGCAGGGCTGGATTTGAAACCAGGTCTGAGTCTAGACCCAGGTACTTAAATGTTAGGCTCTTCAAGCTCTCCACTATGTACTTTGGATATTGTTTTTGGTTGTTTTCTTTTAAACTTAAGAACAAAAGACATTTATTTGATGGTGATGGGTTAGTTTCCATAATCAGTGAGAAGAATTGAGAACCAAGCTTTGAATTAGATAGCTAGAACTAAAACCATAATTAAGCCACAGAAGTCATGCAGCTGGTTCAGTATGCACCACCTATCCTAGCTCTTAAAAATTCATGGAGAAATATTAGTATGAGCATGTAGAGATTTCAACTGTTCTACATTTTTTCACTTCTAAATAGTAAATTCCATAGCATAAATTGGATTCGCCTTCATTGAATGCACTGCTTGCTTTCCAATGTGGTGTACAGGCATTACTTGGAAAGGGCAACATCTTTGTTGTTCTCATGGAAGCCATTGAGAGCCCAAAACTGAAAGCTCACAGTCACAGGATTTGCTACCCAGATCATTAGGGTAATCTTGACAATAGGGCTTGTACTTACAAGTAAAGTAAGTTCAGAAATGTCAAAGTAGTTTGTTTCCTGAGGAATGGAAACGAGTATATGAGGAAGAGAGAGAGAGAGAGAGAGAGAAGGAGAAAATAAGTATAAGAAAGACAGAGAAAAACACATGTGTCTACTGGTGATATGATAAATGATCAAGAAATTATCAAGTTGAAAATAACAGTTGAAAGCAATGAATTATTTATCCTTTAAAACGATTTTTAAATCACAACAGTTGAAAAAAGTAATCTGATTTTATTACTATTCCATATGAAATTTAACCAGCTAGCTCTCAAATTAGTTTCAGTTTTGGAATTGGTATGGAGAGTTGTTATTACATTTAAATAGAAATCCTTTGCTCTGCCAAAGTCCTCCGCTCATTTCTTACACTTCCCTTGACATCCATTTGACTTCTCTAAAAACTGCAAGATGATGGAAAATTTGATAACATCTCTTATTTCCTTATAAAATAAAAATTAATAAATTTGGCATAATCATTGAACCAATGGTTAAGGGAATGGAGAAATTTGATTTTCTTTTACCTTATACTACCAATTAATTGTCTTTTCTTTGCCTATTCTGACATAAAATATAATAGCAGTTAATATGAAATTTGGATTGTTGAGTGTGTACACAGAGAAAACTTTATATTATACCTCCAAAGCCTGAGCGAACACAGATTGAAATTAAGTTTTTTAATATATATATAGTACTTATTTATATATGTGTGTATATATACTTAAATAATTATTTTATTTAACTTTATTTATTTAGTTATATATTTTATTTGATCAGAGATGGACAGAATGAGAGAGAGAGAGGGAAAGTGAGAAAGCAAGCCACCAGGTCTGGGACTTGAACCGCACTTGACCATGTGGGAGTCCAGTGCCCTTAACCACCATGCCACCTACTGGCCCCGAAACTAAGTTACATTTTTAAAAAATGGTGCAATAGTAGTGGAAGGCCTCGCTAGAGCAATTCAGCACGAGAAAGAAAGAAAGGCCATCCAGATAAGAAAGGAAGAATTCAAATTGTCTCAACTTACAGTTGACATGATATTATATATAAGAAACCCTGAAGACTACACCAAAAACAAAAAACAAGAGACAAAACAAAACCATTAGAACTAAGACATACAATAAGGTTTCAGGACATAAAATCAACATTAATATGTATATTAATTACATATAGGGTGCTTGCATGTGCCAGAGTGAGAGAAAGCACCCCCTATGAGGCATGGTCACACTGTAATCCTTTTTTCTTCATTTCTCCATCTTGTCATGATTTGGAGCATTCATGCACATGCACCTGGTGTGTCTTTCAAGCCATTGGACCTGGGATTTGAACTGCTTTTGACCACGTGGAATATAATTCCCTATGTACCTGCCTTAACTCATTGTGCTATGAGGCCAACCCCCAAATTAATATTTTTTAAATGTCCATGCTACTGAAAGCCATCTACAGATTCAAAACAATTTCTATCAAAATTTCAATGTCATTCTTCACAAAAATAGATAAGAACAACACTGGGGACCAACAGATGGTGCAGCAGTTACATTGCTAGACTTCCACATGGCTGAACTTGGTTTGAGTCCTGGACCCAGTGGCTTGAAACTCACACGGGGCATGTGTTCATGTGTGCCTGAGACCCCAGAAGGAGAATAGATGAGAAAGGATTACAATGTGGTACAGCAAATATCCAGTATTTATAGGGAACTCAATGTAGTAGCTAAATAATAATAGTAATAACCCAATTTTTAAAAATGGGCAAATAAGTCAAGTAGACATTTCTCTAGAGATGACATACACATGGCCAAAAGTATATTAAAAAATGCTCAACATCACTGACCCCCAGGGAGATGCAAATCAAAACCAGAGTGAAAGGCACTGAAAGACGACCACATAATTTTATGTGTGGTATCAAAAGTAAAGAAAAAAATTAATCTCATAGAAGTTGAGCGTATAATAGAGATTATCAGAGACGAGGAAGAATAAAAGGGATGGGGAGAGGTTGATCTATGGGTATAATGCATGCACACGCACCTTGCGTGAGTTTAAGCCACTGGGATTCGAACTGTGTTCAACTACACGGGAGTCCAGTGACATAGCCATTATGCCAACTGCTGGTCCCAGATATCTTTCTATTAAATGTATGTATCATTTACGTGTCTTTCAGAGGAGCGTTTGTTCTCTCTCTAGGATGAAGGTGGGAATTTGTGGTTCCCACAAATGTGGAATCCCAGGGCTGGCAGGTGGTATGATAGTTGAGGTGCTGAAGTCCCACATGGCCGACCATGGTTCAAGTCCCAGATCTGGCAGCTTGCTTCTCACTTTCCTTGCTTTCTCTCTCTCTCTGTCACTCTCTGTTCAAATTACTAATAGTAATAAGAATAACAATAAATAAAATGAAATAATTCTTTTAAAAAAAAACAATCCCATATGACCCATTTAGTATTTGAAATTCAGCAGCCTTTGGGTACAAGCTATTTGAGAATACTCCTGTGTTGACATAAAGTTTCTATTTTTACAGTCTAGTTATCTTTCTGTTGCCTTTTGGTTTTTATAAATCTTAATTAAGCCATCCTGATTTATTAGTACCATTATTTCTAAATTGTGTTAAGGACTGCAGCTACAACATAAATGTCTTGTGTATGAATTTCCCTCTATAGCTACAGAAAGTATGTGACCTTGATTTTAGTAACTGTTATAACATTTCTTCAGAATATTTTATGATTCTTAAAGTGTTACAAATGACAGTACTGCTATATATACTTGTTTTATTTAAATCTTCAGTTTAAGTGATCTATTGAATGAACGCAATAGTGAATACATTTTAAAACTATGGAATTGTGAATTCTTCCCACTACTTATTGGTTCCTGCAGTTATATACAGTGCATAATAATCAGGGTCACCATTTATTGGGCCTCTATGGTGAATCAAGCAAACATTGAGTTAGGAATATTGGCACATTTAGTTCTTAAAACTATCTTAAGAGTTAAGTATTATTTTCCCACTTTAAATGTAGACACTGGCTCAGAGAAGTTCAGGGATTTGCCTAAAGTGACACAGCTAGTATGTGACTAATGATATCTCATATTGAACTCATACACATTCAACTTCAAAAACACAGCTCTTTTTCCTTCTTTTTCTCAGTCTTCTCTTTAATTATATATAAAAATAGGATCATAGTTGTGGCATGACCTGACTTACTTTCTTCTTTGTAATTTTATTGCATTGACACTTCTTTCCACATTTTTCTCTTCAAATGACTAAATTAATCATGTGGCTGTTAAGTTCAATGAGTCATTACTGATTCAGAATTCATAATCTTTGTGGCCTTTCTACTCATTGCAGATTTCTTCTAAACTTAGTAGCCATTTGGTTCTGATAACCAGGTGCTCTCTTAAGGTAATTGGAAAAGTTGTGGTGCATTTTTGCATAGAAACACATAGAAAAAATACATCAGGTCTTTTCCAACAGCCCAATATTTTTCCTCCTTCTATGTTTCAATAGAAAAGAGAACTGTTATAAAATACCATAGAATTTTTTTTAATTTTATTTTTTACTTGCTGTAATAAAACGAAGGAACATTTAGAATAAGATGTATCTAATTCAAGTATTGGTGTTACTGTGCTTTGGTAATATAATCTTATAATTGACATAATTTCTTAAATTTCAGTATTAACATCTACAGGTGTGTCCAATATAGTAGCCACTAGCCACATACAGCTATTTAAATTAATTAAAATTAAATGAATTGCAAAACTTAGCTCCTCAGCCATAGTAGCCACATTTTATCTTTTTTTTTTTTTTTTTTTTTTTTTTTTTTTTTTTTTTTTTTGGAGTGCTATAGAGGACAGAGAGAGACATAGAGACAGAAAGCTCACCCCCCAGTAGCTAGTAGCTACACTATTACGTGATGCGACATAGCAGCTAAATAAGTGGAGTAGCTAGTTACACTATTTGATGAAGCAGAAATTATTTTCTTATTCTGGAAACATGGACAGAACAACACTAATCTATAAATTAGAGCTGAGGATAATTTTCTCATAGAATT
Organism: Tupaia tana; assembly: GCA_026018925.1. Classification (NCBI taxonomy): domain Eukaryota; kingdom Metazoa; phylum Chordata; class Mammalia; order Scandentia; family Tupaiidae; genus Tupaia; species Tupaia tana. The sequence continues at coordinate 38,373,313 of JAKSZU010000023.1, read as the reverse complement.
ATGGGGAGGGTTAAAGTAATAGAAAACTTGCATAAAGGGCCTAATATGTTGCCTACTTAGGAAAACACTGACATCCTAAAACAATGCTATTAAGTCTTTGGGAAAGTAATGACGTGTTTTTCTATGCAAAATTGTGTCATGACTTTCCTGACAACCTAGTAGTTTTCTTTCTCCTTTAATCTCATGAATGCTCTTCCCTTTCATATTCTTTCTTGTTTTTTTCCTTTGTATTTGTTTCAATAGGGTTTGTGTGTTTGCAGGAGAGAGAGAGAGAGAAAAGTGAGAAATCACCCCCTCCCCCATAGGAGGGAATGGCCATGCTACAATCCCTTCTCTACTCTCCTCTTGGGATTTTGGGCACACATGCACATGTTCCTGGTGTGAGTCTCAAGTCACGGGGTCTGGGACTCGAACCACCAAGCTGGCCATATGAGATGCAGACCCTTAACCTCCACACCACCTGCTGGCCCCACCTTCATTTTACTTTAAGTAAATCCCCACCTTCCCTACATTTTCTATCTTCCCTTTTAAATTAAAAGTATTATAAAATAATACCTGAATCTTTGAAATTGAAACTAATGTTCTCAAGATAACTTTTTTCTTTGAGAGATTGATGCTATAGGACGTGTGTGCTCGCTGGAGAGACAGAGAGAAACAGAGAGACAGAAAGTGAAAAATCACGCCCCATGGGGGATGGCCACACTGTGGTCTCTTTCCATTCTCCTATTGGGATTTTGAGTATGCACACGCATGTGCTCAGCATAAGTTTAAAGCTGCCAGGTCTGAGACTCAGACTGCGGTCAACCACATGGGAGGCCAGTGCCTTAACCATCATGCCTCCTGCTGACCCCATCAAGATAACTTCTTTTAAAAATGATTTTTTTGGGGACTGGCAAGTGGCATGGTGGTTAAGGCTGCTGGACTCCCACGTGGCCGACCACGGTTCAAATCCTGGACCTGGCAGCTTGCTTTCCCACTCTCTCTCTCTCTTTTTGTCCTTCTCTAGTCAAATTAAAATAAATAAAGCTAAATAAAACAATTCTTTAAATTAAAAAAAATGAATTTTATTAGGGACTGGCAGGTGGTGTGGTGGTTAAGGGTGCTGGACTCCCTCATGGCCTTCCATGGTTTGAGTCCTGGACCTGGTGGCTTGCTTTCTTACTTTCACTCTCTCTCTCACTCGGTCCCTCTCTGGTCAAATTAAAAGAAATAAAGTTAAAATAATGCTTAAAAAAAAAGAATTTTATTAAAGTTTATTTGTCCCTTTCATGAGTGAGAGAGAGAGTACCACCAGGGTCCTGGTGCCACGATCTACCCCCAGCCTTCAGCTATCCCCAGATCATGGACACAAATAGGAGGCTGGCATACTCAGAGGGGTCTCCAGACTTGAACCAAAGACCCCATATGAGATTGCTTCATAGAGTACTGCATTTTACCACTGTACTACCTTCTAGATGCTCAAGATAATGTTTGTTTTAAAAAAAAAGAAGTAGAAAAAAATGATACCTAGTTAAAATGGTAGCTAAGAGCTATCTAGTTTTACTACTTGAAAAGAAGGGGAAAGCACAGGTAATGATAGGCATAAATAGTTTGTTATATTTCGGTCTTCATTATTACTTTCTTCAGGATCAACTTAGCCACAGTGAAATGCTTTCTTCATGGGCACTATGCTGCTTGTTGTTATTTATGTATGTGTTTATTTATTTATTGTCAGAGCGAACATGTGCTTGCCAAGGAAAGAAAGAGAGAGAGGGAGGTGGAGAAAGCACCCCCAATGGGATGTGGTCACACCGCAATTCTTTCTCCTCCATTTCTTCATCTTGTTGGGACCTTGGTTATGTGTGCATATGGACTGGAGAAGCTTTTCAAGTCTCAGGGCTGAGATTTGAACCTCAGTCAGCCAGGTGGGATCCGGCTCCTTTAAACACGAGGCTATGGTGCCAGCCTGCTTTCTACTGTCTGTATACATATGAGATAACAATATTATTTTCTTAACTTTGTAAAATCTCAAAGCTTGGGGACCAGCAGTTAGCGTAATGGCTATGTCGCTGGACTCCCACGTAGTTGACTGCGGTTCACATCCCGGACCCAGTGGCTTAAAACTCACTCTGGGCGCGTGTGCATGCGTGCCCAAGATCCCGAGAGGAGAATGGAGGAGAAGGGATTGAGGCGTGGCCATCCCCCCTAGGGGGTGATTTCTCGCTTTCTATCTCTCTGTCTCTGTCTGTCTGGCGAGTGCACGCGCCCTATAGCAAAAAATCTCTAAAAATTAAAATAAAATAAAATAAAATCTCAAAGCTTTTTACAAGTTTGTCCAAGGAACTTTTGTACCCTACATAACTCCAATATCATCTTCACAAGTTGAGAGTCACAGACTTTCTTTTAACCTTTTACATTATTTTGTCATCAGCATTGAATCCTCCAGGGAACCTTTGGAGGAACCAAGGTCTTAAATTTTTTTTTTTTTTTTTTTTTTTTTTTTTTTTTTTTTTTTAGTTTTTTACTAAAGGGTGTGTGCACTCACTGGAGAGACAGAGAAAGAGAGAGAGAGAGAAGGAAAGTGAAAAATTACCCCCAGGGAGATGGCCATGCTGCATCCCTTCCTCCCCATTCTCCTCTCTGGATTTGGAGCATGCATACACACACGCCTTACATGATTTTCATGCTGTTGTGTCTGGGACTGGAACTTCACATTGGGCCATGTGGAGGCCACTTGCCTGAACCTCCACACCACCTGCTGGGCCAAGGTCTTAGAAATAGTTGATAGTGAGACCTTATCCAGTAATGTATTATTTCAAGTTCAATTTTTATTTGTAGGAGCAAGGAAACTTTAAATAAGGCAGCACTTTAATTAACTGACATAAAAATAAACAAAAATGGTCAGTGGTCTGGTTTGGAGGGCTTGGGCTCTCTCCTAGGCCAGGCATTGTCTGGGAACAGTCCTTCACTAAGCAGAGGGAAAAGTCACAGCGCTAAGATTGCACTTGCAGTAATCATTATCAATCTGCTTCAGTAGACTCTTGAGAAAAAGATGTAGGGAAACCCCAAATTCATGGATTTTCTTTTCCCCAAAGTAATTTAGTTGGTTTAAAAAATTATCTTGGAGCTCATAATAGAGTGAACTTTGTCACCTACTATAGTGACCACCTGAGAAAACTGTAAGCTGATTACTCTCTTCAACTGATACAGAAGGAAAAAAATTAAAACCAATGCAGAAAGCAGTGGCCCTGAAATACCCAAAGGAATCCTTGAAGGAGTTTTCTTTGGCATTTAATTCACTCCTGACACAGATGGGACTGTGGTGCAAGCTGGAAAGGCATTATGCTTAGCCCCCTCTGCCCAGTGGCATACACTGGAGAGAGCTGTGTGGGGGCAATGTCCTGCTTAGACTGTCAGCTCATCAGTGAATACCTCACCATGTTAAAAACGAGTTCTGGGGCTGGCCTGTGGCCTAGTGGTTAAGGGAGCCATATCCCATGTGGCCAACCATTCAGTTTGAATCCCGAACCTGCAGCTTGAAAGATAGGTGGGCAGATGTGCATGTGTGCCCCAAATTCCAATAGGGATGGAGAAGCAGAGGAGAAGGGATTACAGCATGACCATGCCCCATTGAAGAGTGCTTTCTCTCTCTCCCCTTTCCTCTCTGTCTCTCTGTTTCTCTGGGGAGTACATGCACCCTCTGGCAATCCACCCGCCCCAAAGAAAAAATGAAACAAACAAACAAAAAAACTTCTGTTAGATTCTAGTTGATGTCCCTAATAAAGTTGTTCTTTTCCTCTGAAAACATATTATATCCATAATAGTCCTCACTATGTGCCAGTATTGATGAACGTGTAAACACATTTTGTTCTACTTCATCCTCATAAAACCCACAAAGCAGGTAGTGTTCTTATTCAGTTTTCAGGCGAAAAAACTGCTTCTTGTAGGGACAGAGCATGGTGTAAGCCTACATCCCATGGCCATATTCTTAACTCTGCACACTGCCTTTGCTTCTTGATCATCAAAACATCACTTTTACTTTTTGCTATAGGGTATGTGCACTTGCCAGAGAGAGAGAAAAAGAGAGAGGGAAAGTGAGAAATCACCCCTTAGAGGTAATTTTCTTCTGCTTTTCTCTTTTCTTCTACTTTCACAATATATGCCAGCCTCTTCTCTTCCCTTTTAGATTCTTCTATTGATAGTTTGTTATCAATGTTTAACCCATTTCCATGGAAGCTTTAACACTACCTAGTCTTAGAAATATTTTGGACTTCTAAGACTGAACAGAAAAAGGCCTTAGTCACTGGGATTGCTCCTTGCAATAGGCAGGTGCAGCTTGCTTTCTTTTTAACCAGTTAGTAGCACTGGTTGTGGCTTTAGATAGGCTGATCCAGCGGGCTGTTAGAACTGTTGCATTAATTGGCAGGGAAGTCCACACCAGAAGGCAGAGAAAGTACTACAGACCACCAGGAGAAACCATGGGAGGTCTCTGGCTGTCTTTCACTTGGCTTCATGCTATTCCTGTGAATTAGGTAGAAGCAGAGTGTCTCCATTTTGAAGATGTGGAAAATCAGCATAAAGAGGATACTGATCAGGCAGAGGGTAAGATGACAGCATATCAGAAGGGTGATAGGATGTGTTGTAGGACGATTGGGGAGATAAGATCCCTCATCTCCCTTCTGGTTGTTACGCTTGAGCAGTACAGGCTGGTACCAGTTCTGTAGCTTCTCTTCTAAAGCCTTCATCTTCATAACAAAGTCAAGTTAGATGACTTCTAATATTATTCAGCCTCCCAATAACTTCATTTTACCCCAGTTCTTCCATAATCCTACACTCTCTTCATGTGACATTCATTTAAAAAAAATTTTTTTTTGAGAAGTTTTTGCTATAGGGCGCGTGCACTCACCAGCCAGACAGAGAGAGACAGAGAGACAGAAAGCGAGAAATCACCCCCCGGGGGGATGGCCACGCCGCAATCCCTTCTCCTCCATTCTCCTCTCGGGATCTTGGGCATGCACGCACACGCGCCCAGCGTGAGTTTAAGCCACCGGGTCTGGGACTCGAACCGTGGTCGACTATGTGGGAGTCCAGCAACACAGCCATTACGCTAACTGCTGGTCCCCATTTAAAAAATTTTTAAAGAGTATTTTTGATGTCGTAATTTCCTCAATTCTCCCCTTTTTTAACGAGATTTCATGAGTTAAAACACATGTCCTAAACCAAAACCCCTGATCTTTGCTCATTACCCCCACTCATATCTTTATTCCTAGCTTACTTTTCTTAGTCCATTTCTCTAAACTTTTTCCCTCAACAGAAATTGTTTCTACCCTCTTACCTTTACTAAATTGAACTATAATTTCACTTATTGTTTTTAGTGATCTTCATGTGAACCTGTTGAACCACTCTGAGAAGCAGGGGGCAGTTAGTTAGTCATTATAATCAAGCCCCGAACTTGAAACAAACTAGACAAGGAGAAAAAATGACAAGTAAACCAAACACAACAAAGTGTAATCTTGTTTGTCTTACTGTCATTACCTTGCCTTTCTAGATTTTATGAGAATGTGGGAATGAATTACATGAACTGGAGATTGGGAACAAAGAGTAAAAATGGGGAGGGCTTTAGGAAGTTTACTTTTGGGTCATGTCCAACTTTTGCAAAATAGTTTTTAAAAAAAGGTTTTTAATGCTGATTCCCTTTAGCATTATGAAAGTTCCTCTATTGTCCCAAGGAGTGATGTGCCTCTGGCTACAGTGATTCTTTTAGCACCATCTCACCAGGTATTTTCTTGTTGGACTGATGTTTTATTACTCTGAGGTACAGTTGGCTCCAGTTTCCGTCTAGGTTCAGCTGAAAGGATGATGAAGTGAGGAAAAGAGAGAACTCACTGGTAGTAAATTCCCCTCACAGATACTATGTTCAAATTTTTTATTTTTTACATTTTACTTTATTTATCTATTTATTTTTGTGATTTACAAGCCTCTGGGTCCAGAACTTGAACTGTAGTCAACCATGTGGGAACTGAGCACCTTAACTACCATATCACCCACTGGCCCACTGTGTTCAACTTTTTATTTTATTTTATTTTTTTAATAGAGGTTTTGTCTTAGGGCACGTTCACTCACCGGAGAAAGACAGAGAAGGAGACAAGTGAGAGGGAAAGTGAGAAATCACCCAGGGAGATTGGCCACACCACAATCCTTTCTCCTCCATTTGCCTTGGTCCACAAATCCATTCTCCTCCTGGGATCTTGGGCACGCACGAACACATGTGCAGTGTGTTTCAAGCCACCAGCAAAGAGATTCGAACCGCAGTCAGCCATGTCAGAGTCTGGCGACTATCTGTTTTACCATCTGCTGGCCCCCTATGTTTAGACTTCAAGTGGCAAGGCAATGATTGTTTTTAATGACTAGTTATAAAGAACATCATAAGGGTCAAATACTACCTAATTATTTTTCATGTGTATTTTAACTTAGTTATCTAGCCTTTTGTATAGATGTGGGTATTAGAGAGAATGAATGTCGTGAGATTAGAAAAAAAGCTGAGGTTGTGGTGGGTGATAAAGGATGAGAGTCTTGGGCTTCCACTGAATTTGTGTAGGAGGTATGTATTCATCACAGAGTAAGACACTGAGATAAGCAATATCCTAGAGAAGTGATTATTTTCTCTCTGAAATGTTAACGCTTTAAATAGATTTATTTTTATGATTTTTTTAAAGGATTATTTTTATTTAATTTTATTTATTCATTCATTTTATTTTAATTTGACCAGAGAGAGACAGAGAGAAAGATAGAGACAGAGAGAGAGAGAGAAAGTGAGAAAGCAAGCTGCCAGGTCTGGGACTTGAACCGTGATCAGCCATGTGGGAGTATCCAGTGCCTTAACCACTATGCCACCTGCTGGTCCCCATAAATAGATTTATTTATTTATTTAATTTTGGAGAGGTTTGTGCTATAGGGCGCATGCGCTCGCCAGAGAGACAGAGAGAGACAGAGAGACAGAAAGTGACAAATCACCCCCGAAGTGGGGATGGCCACGATGCAATCCCTGCTCCTCCATTCTCCTCTCAGGATCTTGGGCAGCCCGGCATCATTTTAAGCCACTGGGTCTGGGACTTGAACCGCAGTTTACTACATGGGAGTCCAGCGACATAGCCATTACGGCAACTGCTGGTCCCATTAGTTTTATTTTTTAAAGACCAAACAGTGTAGACCAAATCCGTAGTTTCTTGTTTGAACAATATTGTCTAAAACACTTTCCTTTCCTGAGAAGTAAAAACATTTTTTATGGTCATGAGAACCAGTGGCCTGGAAGAGTCAGTGCTCAGAACTCTTTGGATTACCATGCTGCTTTTTCTAATAATACTTTACCTAGAGCCAAGGAGTTGCAATCAAATAATCTCCCGGGACTAAACTCTGCCCCACTTTCCATGAAATTGCACTGGCATCTGCGAGTTTTGAGAGTATGCTAAAACTTTATAATTCTGCTTAATGCCATGCTGTGGAAGGGCAAGTAAGTCTGTTATGGTTTGAATACTGGTTTGTTCCACCAAACTTTTATGTTTTGGAATTTGGTCTTGGGAGGTGGTGAAGCCCAGCAGGCATAGATTGGTTCATGGTAATTGTATCATGGATGTAGCACTCCATGAATAGATGAATGATGTCTTGCGAGACTCAGAGTGTTCTAGGTCTTGTGACAAGGGATTAGTTCTTGGGAGAACTGTAAGAATTGCCCGTAGCTTACTTTTGCACATACCTGCTATGCTCTGTGCTTTTGTCAGCCATGCTGCAGGCCCGTGCCTTTGGACTTTGAAGCCACCAGAATCATAAATTTTGCAAATAAGCCTCTATTCTCTTGAAGTCACTCAGTCTCAAGTATTTCTGTTAGCAATGCAGAAAAAAGATTAAGACAAACCCTTTCCAATTTATGTCCCATTTACCCAAATCTGTTGAAGGGCCTAAAAACTAATTGTGGAAATTGGTAATTACTTATATCTGAGAAAATTGACCCTTCTCAGTTAGAAATGTAAAGAAAAAAAAAAGCACAACACTAAATATGTAAGATGCCTCCTCCCCTACCTCTGTTTTATCCAGATGGTCTACATAGTTCTTAAGAAGACTGATCTTATGATTTGGTGTGATGGTCCCTTCTTTCCACAATCTTGAAGAAGCAGAAGTCTGATTTTTATCAATGGGCATTTCCCCTAGACAGGAAGCTTATTCTAAGACTTAAATGACCCTGCTGATATTTTTCTGCAACCACCTTCTAATGGCTTTTTAATAACTGTGCCTCAGTTAAAGATTCCAAAGTATACAAGAATCGGGAGCAAACAGAAAAGGTTATATCAAGGTTTAGAACATACTCTTAATTTTCCCATAAGGATTGGTTGGATTTTATTTGTGTAAGGGTTCCTTTTGAATGCATTGCTAGAAATATATTAACTGCAATCAGTTTCTCAGTGGTAATACTTATGAACATTGCTTTTAGAAATGGGGAAAATGGGGGCAATTGGTGGTGTGGTGTTTGACACATGGTTTGAGTCCTGGACCTGGCTGCTTGAAAAACATACTGGCAGGGTCCAGCAAATGATGTAATGGTTATGTTGTTGGATTCCCATATAGTTGACCCAGTTTGAACCCCAGTCCTAGTGGCTTAAATCTCATGCCAGGCGCATGTGCATGTGTGCTCAAGATCCTGAGAAGAGAATGGAGAAGGGACTGCAGTGTGGGCATCCTCCCAGTGGGGTGATCTCTTTGATTTCTTGCTTTTTGTCCCTCTGGTGAGCACATGTGACCTATAGCAAAAAATCTTTCAAAAAAAAAAAAAAAAAAGAAAGAGAGAAAAAAATACACTGGCAATTGTGTGTGTGTCCAGAATCCCAAAAGGAGAAATGGAGGAGAGGGAATTGTGGTGTGACCATCCCCCAGAAGGGTGTTTTCTCACTTTCTGTTTCTTCCTCTCTCTCTAGCCAGCACAAGTGCTTTCGAGCAAACAAACAAACAAAAAAAAAAAAAAAAAAAAAAAAAAAAAAAGAGGAACATGGCTCCAGTTATCAATGTGTGACCCACAGCAATTCCCTGCTACAGACCATCAAGACTGTCATTTTGCTTGTGGCTAGAGCTTCCACTGTGCCCACAAAATTACTGTTTGTATTTTAACACTTAGCCAACACCCCTTCTTGGAGCTTTGCTCAAAAAGAAATCCAATTTGACACTCCTCTTGATCTGGCGTAGTGGCCTGTCCACCCCAGGTGCTCACTGTGTGCTTACTGGACTGAATTTCAAAGACACAGACCTTCAGATAGGATAGAAAGCTGTCCCAAGAGGCAGCTATACAGTTAGGAAACAGAGCTACAGTTTTTCACCTCCAGGTTTTTAACATACATTGTAATCAGAGTGTTCATAAGAAACTACACTGAGCTGATGTTTGGAGGTGGTTTTGTCCCGATTTAGTCTTAGGAAAATTGGGTCTGTGATAGGTTCCTGACTGATAGAGACCTTTCAGATGGATTGTCCTTTAGGGGAGTGTGGATTCTCAGGGATCTTTGATTAATTACTTTGCTTAACAAGACAGACTTTGCTTTTGGATGGTGCCAGGCAGATTTCATTTAATTAGTCGGAACACCAAAGCAGAGGGGGGTGCCCTGCCACCAGGATTCCTAAGGAAGCCAGGAAGTCACGGCTGTTGGGCACGAGGAAGCCTAAGGTTGGCACAGGAGTGTGGAGGGTAGTCGTTTATCCAGGCCGAGGCGGTGCTCTTCCACTGTGGTTGGTGGACACTGGGCGTGGTGGGCGTGCTTGCCTAAGTACCTGTTTGCAGAACACTGAGACAGCCTGGGCAGACCTAAAACAGCAGTAATCTGAAACCAGTCATGTTGGTTTTCCTTCTGGGCTCCCTGCAGCTGAAATCTGCATTCCAGATAAAACCTGTAGAGAAGCGGAAGAAAGCACTTAAAACAAAACAAAACAAAACCAAAGAAATAAACGAAAAAATCCTCCTAAACAAACCAACCAACCAACCAAACATGAAAGGCAGTAAATTAACTGCTTTCAGAGTTACGGGCATTTTGAGTTGATCTATTTGTTTCTTTGCTTTGGGCTTTGTAAGTGGCTGTTCATTTGGGTTCACTGCTAGTTTTTTTGGCCCGGACAGCTCGGGTCTCAGATTGTAATCCAGAGGGAAAACAGGGACTGTGTAAGAAGTATTTCAGTCATTTTCCGCTGATTCACTTACGTCCCTTGGGCTGCTCGGGGCAGTGGTGAAGGCTGTCAGAATCAGCTTGCCGGCTCAGCAGTTTCGAGAGCCTCAACTTGCTCGCCAATGAGGAAGTTGATTCGACCAGGAGAACCACAGGCACTGGGGCGGAGCTGTCGTGAAGTCCCGGGCTGGGATTACCAGGCAGGCTGACGATCCCTAGGACAAAAGGCTCTTTGTGCACGGAAATCAATACGGAAGTCCCAGAAGAGCAGCCTCTCCAGTTCGTGTGTAGTAAGGTGCGCAGCTTCGGCTGCTTCTGGGCAGAGCGCGCTACAGACTTTTTACAGTTGCCCTGGGCGCACCATCATCGCGCAAACCGGAAGGAGGGCACAGTGACCTGAAGAGGCCAAGTGTGCTCGCTGCGTGCTGGGAGTTGGGCCCCCGGGGTCCTGTTCTCTCTGCCCTGTGAGTTAGGAGCAGATGGAGTGGATTAACTGAGCGAGCTGGGCAAGGTAACCCAAGTGAGAACTTCCACCAAGGGCATTGCTGAGACATGGAGGACAGTGGAAACTCTCTGAGTGGCAGTGATGTCTCGGAACCAGAAAAACCCGAAGCCGGGCTTGAAATGGCTCAGTCGATCCTGAGTAAGTTCTCCATGAAATCCCTATTTGGATTTACGAGTAAATTGGACTCTGTGAAGCCTGAAGAGGAAGATGCTGTGCTGAAAGCATTCCGCAGTTTAGAGATAGATCCCGCACCTCAGCAAGATGGCCCCAGTAATGGTTCGGAGGATCAGGAGGCAGAGGTTCAGGTTCCATCTGATCTGGGAAATAATGCCAGGACTGCAAGGGTGGAGATGGAATCAGAAGGAAGCCAGGGAAAAGCAGAAGTGGAGACCTTACTGCCTGGGCAGGAGTTTCTTCCACTCCCTACTTTGAGTGTGACCAGAGACGATGTCATTTGGGCTCGTGGGACCCTTGTGCACACCACCAGTGACTCTGATTCTGATGATGCTGGCCAGGAACCAGAAGTGGGAAGCAGTATCAATGGCCCCAAGTCCCCTAGTGTGATTTTATCTGAGCCATCTCAGGAGCCTGAAGAAAAACCAGGAGGTTCTAGGGAAAATATTGCCTCTGGGGAAGTGGATGATGCAGAACTCTGCACGGATCTTCCAAGGAGTCTACCTGAGAGAGGTAGCATGCTGAAAACTGGAGATGGTGGCCCTCAGACAGAACACAGCCACAGCCGGGAAGAAGGGTCCTCAGTCCCATCTGCAGTAACAAATCAGAATTTGAGTGTTGGTGTCACTGATGGTGCCTCTTCTAAAAAGGAGGTTCCTGGAGAGAAGTCATTCCAGCTTCCAGCTTTTTTTAGTGGGCTTCGTGTGCTGAAGAAGGGGGTTGCAGCGGAGGAAGGAGAGACCATCACTGAGATTAAACCCAAGGATGGAGACCTGGCTTTGCTCAAGCTGACCCAGCCTGTGCAGAAGTCGCTAGTGCAGGCAGACCCACAGGCAGTGAAGAACAGGGAGAAAGCCGCTGATCCGAAGGCCCCTCCCACTCTCCTGGAGCAGCTCTCCCAGCTGCTGAACATTGACATGCCCAGAACCCAACTGAAGGCAGCGAACCCTGCGTCGTCCAGCGGAGAAGAGATGGGCTGCGGTGGTGACCAGGAGAGCCAAAATGGCCCTGGAGAAACCCAAACCCAGGGCAGTGAAGTCAAGCTAAAGCCACCAGAGACTGCCCTGGAGGCCTTTAAAGCCTTATTCATCCGTCCCCCCAAAAAGGAGACCACAGCTGATACCTCTGAGCTGGAAGCTCTCAAGCGCAAGATGAGACATGAGAAGGAGTCGCTAAGAGCTGTGTTTGAACGGTCCAAGTCAAGGCCAACGGATGGCCCCTGTGAGCCCAAAAGTGTATGTAGCGTGGGGGTTTGCCTTTTTTCTCACAAAATGTCATAACGCTTTATTTCTTTTCAGGTTGTCTGTTGAAGTGAATCTCAGTTAGCTATCGTTAGTGATTCTTTTAAGTGAAAATGATTAGATTGAAATTAAATTATCTTTGTAAGGAAGGAGTATGGAGTTGTTCAGAATTGCTTTTTAGTCTTATGTTTTTCAAGAAAAACTCAATTCCTATAAAAATAACTCGAATATGAAGGCAATCTTATTCATTTTTTAATTAGAAAGGGGGGGAAGCATTTAGCAGTATGGAATTCTTGGTGAAGTATTTTTCGGCCTGTTGCTAATGGTCAGAAAAAAATGAAAAAAAAATCTATTAAAGATTCTGTACTAAGATTTTTTTTTTTTTTGAGAGGTTTTCGCTATAGGGCGCGTGCGCTCACCAGACAGACAGAGAGAGACAGAGAGACAGAAAGCAAGAAATCACCCCCCAGAGGGGATGGTCACACTGTAATCCCTTCTCCTCCATTCTCCTCTTGGGATCCTGGGCATGCACGCACACGCGCCCAGCGTGAGTTTTAAGCCACCAGGTCCGGGACGCGAACCGCGGTCAACTACATGGGAGTCCAGCGACATAGCCATTATGCTAACTGCTGGTTCCCAGATTTTTTTTTTTTTTTTTTTTATTTTCACCCCAACTGATCACTTTACACTTCTGGGGGAAAAAAAAGACTGTAGTGAGTTCTCTCAATTATAGCGAATGAGAGCACTGTGCAACTGATCATTAAAATTAATTTTAGAATTAGAGTTAGCATGTTTGTTTTCAGAAATTAATTGGCACTGGCCACAGTTCATTTAACTTATTCTTTGCTCACTTTTTTAACAGCCTGACCAGAGCCCCACTGAGCAGGACGATAGAACTCCTGGCAGACTCCAAGCTGTCTGGCCACCCCCAAAGACAAAAGACACAGAAGAAAAAGTGGGATTGAAGTACACTGAAGCAGGTAATATGAAAAGAATCCAGGTATCCAGGAATGAGTCTTTTTCTGCAATGGCTTTTAGTTCTAGTTCAGTAGACGCTCAGAATTTGGGGTTTTGTTTCATTATAAAATGTAAGGCCGAAGGCTTCACGGTTTGGTTTTGCTGTTAAAGTGAACTTTTGCACAATTATTGTAATGAATCTCTTAGAGACAAAAGGTGAATGCCATGCCGTGGAATGAATGAAAAGGGGGCATGTGTGTGAAGTAGGAGAACCTTTGGGGAGCTAACGGAGAAGGTACATTTCAAATTCCTCAGGAAGCTGGTGTTTGGTCCTGCTATAGTGTTTGTGTGAACTGGCAGTGTGGCTGGAAGAGGCAGAGTATGCTTCTCCGGAGCTGTAATCTGATTTGTTGTGTGTCTTTGAGTAATGCTTCTGAGATAAAGAAACCTTGTGCAGAGTGGATGTACAGATGCCGTATCAGTTACTCGTCCACTTCTGTGGACAAAGCTTTATTTAATGCATGGCCAATTTTAAAGCAACCTAACTCCCTGGAAACCTTCCTAGGAAATTTACTCAAATTTGTTAAAATAGCATAGGAATCTAGATATTTTTACTTACTAAGTGAAAGGTCCATAAGAAATTAAGAACAAAATACAACTTAAAAAAACAACAAAGAATTCGAGGATGAATGTATCCTAATTGTATGTGTATATGTATCTTTGACCAAATTTTACTTTCCTTCTTCGTGATATGTGGAAATTGTCCGTACATGGATTATGTTTTGATTGTCTTAAGTATGTGGGTATATTAAGAAAAATCAATCAGGTTATGGAAAAAATTTTGTTCTTGTTTATTAATAGACATAGGTAGATAAAAGTTTGTATGGTTTGACAGGTTTTTCTGTAATATATCAAATTACTTCAATAATTAATAACACATTCGCAGATTAATTTTTGAGATTGTTGCTAGCCTTCATTTATATTGCAAACTTATGACTTCCCCAAGACATTAACTATTTCATACCAGTTTTCTTTTCATAATGCTTGATTAATATTGGGTTGTCAGAAAAGTCGTGTGTGTGTGTGTGTGTGTGTGTGTGTGTGCAGGTATAGCAAGCTGGGAGTTTATTAGCAAAGTGGAGAATTTATTAACAAAGTGGGGAGTTTATTAAAGGAGAGGGAAGGAAAAACATCTCTCAAGAAGGGAGGTCTTCTGAAAAATGGGTTGCCCAAAATGTCTTGATTTTTTTTTCTTTTTATGTTTTTCTATGCAAAAATGCATCATGACTTTTCCGACAACCCATGGAGTGAAAACAATCACATCCTTAGGGAAAACGTGTGTAGCTAGCTGTTTCAATCTTGCCCACATTTGATTTTCCACAATTGAAATGCTTGTGATTATAGCCTTGAACTACCTCTCAAGTTATTTTTCTCATGATCTAGCTTGTGTAAATGATTAAAAGTAGGGAAGTTTGCTTTAATAAAGAAATTGAGAATCCTGTGAATTTTTGTTCAGTTTATATTGTTAATTTTAATCTTGCCCCTACCAGGATATTATGGCATTCTTCCTTGTTATAATTGACTGAATAGGGAAGGAAATAAGTGTCACAAATAGCTTTTGAATTTAACTTGAGTAATATTTGGGGGCACTTATGTTATTTTTTAAAAAAAAGAATTATTTAAGGACCAGCAGTTAGTGTAATGGCTATGTCGCTGGACTCCCATGTGGTTGACCGCAGTTCGGGTCCTGGACCCGGCGGCTTAAACTCACGCCAGGCGCGTGTGCGTGCGTGCCCGCCCAAGATCCCGAGAGGAGGATGGAGGAGAAGGGATTGCGTTGTGGCCATCCCTCCTGGGGGGTGATTTCTCACTTTCTGTCTCTCTGTCTCTCTCTGTCTTTCTGGCGAGCGCACGTACCCTATAGCAAAAACCTCTCCAAAAAAAGAAAAAAATAGAATTATTTAATTTTATTTATTCAATTTTATTTATTCATTCAGTTATTTACATTTGACCAGAGAGAGACACAGAGAGAGGGAAAGTGAGAAAGCAAGCCACCAGGTCTGGGACTTGAACCATGATCAGTCATATGGGAGTGTCCAGTGTCTTAGCCACCACGCCACTGGCTAGTTCCTTTGGGGGCATTTATACCTCTACAGATACTCTTTAATGTGTGCTTTATGTCCTTTTCCATTTTCAGATGTTCTAAGGAACATTGTAATTTACCTTGGCAGTGGTTTCTCAGTACTTTTTTCTTTCTTTCTTTCTTTCTTTCTTTCTTTCTTTCTTTCTTTCTTTCTTTCTTTCTTTCTTTCTGTTCATTCTTTCTTTTTTCTTTTTTTTTTTTTTAAATTGCTTTCATAACTGACAAAGAAAGGAATACCCCAAAAGAGGCTCCACCCCAACCTCAGCTAGGCCAGATCACAGACTTCTGAGTGTGCCCAGCATGTACAGGGAGGCCTCAGGATGTGAACCCAGGATCTTGTGCGTCCAGCATCACTAGACATTGCCTTAGCATTGTGCCACTGCTCCTGGCTCCTAGTCTTTCTTAATATGATGAAATACATTTTCAGAGCTATTTAAGATCCTCCATGAGATGGAGAGAAGGGGCAGAAAGGAAGGAGATAATAATGATAGCTCTATTGGGTGGGCTCTGACAGTACTATTTTATGTAGAGAGAAAGAAGGCTGGCCGTTGTCTGGGAAGGCATTTGGCTCCCAGCTCATTCCCTGTGGTGGCAGGACTGTGGGAGACTTGTGATCCTGGCTTTGGTGCTCAGCTTCTTGAGAGCCTTCTAGGTGTTCATTAATCTGTTGATAACAGATACTCCCAACTTCCAACAGTCCAATGTAAAATTTTTTTTTACCTCTACGATGGTATGAAAAGGATACACATTCTGGTGAAACCTTAATCCCATCACAAATCAAAGGGGTTACAATTTATAATAGTTTAAATTTATGATGCATTTTCAACCTAATGATTGATTTATGTAGGTTTTATCAGAAGTAAGTCAATAAGCATCTGTACTTTGTGTGTATTTGTTGGGGGGGAGTTTCAAAAGAAGAATAAACTGCAACATGCCTGCAGGAAACTTAATTTTTTTTACACCATTACTAGACATCAATATGAGAATGGTTGCCTTATTGTTTATTGCTAATTTTGAGAAAGTTAACATTTTCTCTGTGATTTTTTAAAAAATCTATTGTTCAGAAATTTCTGTCTTACAATTGAGCACATTTTGTGGTATATACATTGGTTTTTTGCCTTTAGGGAAACATAAGGTTTGCTACTCCCTGGGGAGCACAGAGACAGAAACTGGGTCCAATATAGTTCAAGGTGTCTGAAGTCTTGTGCTTGTATGTCTTTATGTTCTTTGTTTTTCCTAGAGTATGCTATTCATTCAATCAGTGACAGGGAAGGTTGAGTGCCGGGACCAGTTTGGCATGAACACGTTTCTCTGAGTGGGGAAGGCTGTGCATAAGAAGTAGACACAATAACAAATACACAAAGACACACAAGTATAGAAAAGCGAGGATCAGGTGGGCACAACTTATCTGATGGAGAAATTGCAACCAGAACCAGCCTCAGGTTTATTCTTTTAAAGGGCAGAGAATGGAGGCAGGGGAAAATGGGATGTAAAAAGAATGGGAAAGAAGGAAGTGGAATGCAAAGAGAATAAGGGAGGAGAAATTGGGATGCAAAACCAATTGTTTTTGGATGTAAATCGACTGAAGATGTGAAAATGACTGGTGCCATATAATTTCTCTGATCCTTTTGGGGGATAATCTAATAAACGCTTGTGACTTCCTTTAGCCTGATACTGGGCAGTATCAAGGTATTGGGTATCAACAACAGGAAAACAACCATTGACAACAGGCAGGTACTGCTTTCGTATGTAGATGCTTCTCAATAGCCCTGCTAGAGTAGCTTATGAAAGCACATATCTGCATGTGTCTTCAGGCCACATGTTTTAATCACACGTTTTCAAATTGGCTGCTCTCCACAGTTGAGACTCTGGTATTCCTAGTTTCTGTGTGCTGATAGAATTCTGTGCTGGTGACATCCAAGCTCAGTTATTGGCAGAGCTGGAAGAGATAGCATTTTCACCATGAAATCTGTCCTTGTGCTGTCTTTGCCCACTCTGGTCTTGACACTGTTTTTTAAAAATAATTTATTTAATTAATTAATTATTATTTTTTAATTTGATGAGAGAGAGAGAGAGAGAGAGAGAAGCGAGAAAGCAAGCCACGAGGTCTAGGTCTAACTGTAGTCAGCTGTGTGTGAGTCTAGCACTCTAACCACACACCACTGGTCAGCTCAACACTGTTTTGATTTCTCTCTATCAAGAACTTTTCATGCATCACTCTTTTTTTGTGAAGGCTCAAGCATTCACCAATACTGTAACAAATTCACTTTATACTCAGTATAAAAAGGAAGAACGTTGATGAAAGAGACACTGTCCCATTAAACTATGGCTCCTGGAGCCCTCTTCGTCAGGGTAGCTCGCCATTGCTGCTGGTGCCCACTGCCAAGGCTGCTCTCTCCTGCAACTCCCAAAGCCATCAGCATCATCTGCAGCTGCTGACACTGCAACTGCCTTTCTTGGCAGCTAAATCTGTTGACTTCTGCTAGACTCTCTGATGCCATTCAGATGATACTGTGCCCACTACCAAGGGCACTCCAACTGCCCATCTGTGGACTCACAGAGCCTTGGTCATGTGCCAGCTGAGAGACGCACACCCACCCTCCAGAGCTGTCACTCAGTGATTACCACAGGTGCTGAACTTGGCCTCCCTTGATGCTTGGGGTACGGGGAAAGCGCTTACTGTGTGTGTTCACTGCTGAATTACTCTGCTCAAATGAAACCAGATCAGCTCCTGCCTTCTATTGTGCTGTACGTTCTTACATTAATATCAGAGTGATTTTGCCCTAGATTTAGAAGGCCTCACAGTAATGGCTGGAATAATCTGACTAACAAACCCCAAGTGCTTCTCAGAAATAGCTTTCCTTTTCTGAATATAGGAATTTATTATTGAAACAAGTTTGTGGGATGGTCTTAATTCTTTAGGAGGATTCTTTTTCCCCCTTTATTTTCTTTCTTTCTTTTTTAAAAATGAGCTCCTCAGATTCTTACATGATTAATAAACTCAGTGAGTTCATGCCTCTTTTTCTGTGCTGTATACCAGACATGCATAGGTTTAGTAAACTTGATTAGCAAGTGAGGCTTTGGCCTTACATAAAACCCAACCTTGGACAAAGTGAAAAGTCGTTTTGTGAGGCAGATCAAGAGAAACATGTTCACCATTCAGTTGGTGGTAAAAGTGATTTGTCTCATAAGATAACTAGTACTCTCTTCTATTTCTCTTCTAAATACACTATCCTGTTTCTGGTGAGGTTATATGGGAGTTAGTAATCTGCCCAAAATCTTAAAAAAAAAAAAAAATAAATAAAAGGCAAGCATAAGACTCGGTAATTAAAGAGAGAGTTAGCATGGGGCTATGGTTCTTTTAGTCCTAAACTTTAATGAAACATTTATCTAAACCATATTCCCTTTCCTTTTGCTTTGTTTAGTATGAATGCACTTTATTTTCTTTTAACTACTGTATCACCAAGGGTCTTGTCAGGACTCAGGTGACTCAGATTGAGTGATTTGAGTAGAATTTATAATAGGGACTGTCCACAAAGGTGTGGGCAGGGATTAGGGAAGAGTTGGAGCAGTACTCTAGGACTGATAACCGTGAGATGCTTTTTCCACCCTAGACCTGAAGGAGCCAGGAAGAAGTAGTTATCCAGGTACCAAAAACTTCAGAGGGAGACTGAGTGGTTCTCACCTCTGGACCTCAAGGGGTAAGAGTAACAGTAGTTGTTAGGATGCTATGGACTTCAGAAGGAGGCTGAGTAGTATGAAGAAGGGGCCGGACAGGGACTGGGGCCTATCCGGAGAGATGCCACCAACCCACAGTGATATGTTGAGGGTAGTGCTGGAATAAAATAGCAAAATAGCCTGATCCTTTTCTCCCACTCTGATCTCTCTCTCTCCATATTTCCCGTTGGCCAAACCCAAAGAGAAGCCAGAGGACTAGGAGCCATTCGATGACACCCCTGTAGGCTGGTAGGGGCCCAGATGGGATATGGAAGTGGGAGAGTGGATCTGGAAAGGCAAATAGATCATCCCCATCACAACTATATTTCCAGTGATGAGCAGCCAGCAGGCGTGAGGCAAAAGAAATTTCTGAAGTTTGCAAGGACAATTGTCACACACTAACTTGCCTGTATTTCATGGCCCAGGTTTCAAATACAAGTGCACAAAACATTCTGTTTTAATCATCCTGTGAGAGGGTTATATTTTCTGTTGCATTGGTCATAGACAATGTAATGGCCATGATCAGAGCCTTGCTCCATGGATACCTACTTCACCTAATGTAGAGGGTTTGTTTAGTGATCTCAGAAAACCTTCTCTAAGTTTTTAAATGTTTTCGTATATTACAAAATGAAATAAAATTTGTAAATACCCAGAAAAAGCAAAAGAAACTTTTTGTGATTCTGTTTCAGAGATACTATTGAACGTTTCCAAATATGATAGATGTATTAATACTAAAAAAACAAAAATAGAATTTAGATTATAACATAGACAGCTTTTCTCATAGGAATATTTAAACGATTTTTTACTAAGTCTTATCAATATTTATAGACATCTAATTTTTTAAAGTTCTGATAATATAATAAATAATAGTACTATAAATGTCATTGTTCATAAATATATTTTTATCTAATCATACCAGATAGGATTGCAGGGCATAGGATATCTTTTTGAGACTTTTGATGTGTGTTACGGGATTACCACTGTTTTGTTTTTTTTTTAACTGAATTTTTTTTTTTTTTTTGAGAGGTTTTTGCTACTGGGCGCGTGTGCTCGCCAGACAGACAGAGAGAGACAGAGAGATAGAAAGTGAGAACTCACCCCCCAGGGGGGATGGCCACGCCGCAATCCCTTCTCCTCCATTCTCCTCTCAGGATCCTGGGCACGCACGCACACGCACCCGGCGTGAGTTTAAGCCACCGGGTCTGGGACTCGAACCGTGGTCGACTACGTGGGAGTCCAGCGACATAGCCATTACACTAACTGCTGGTCCCTTAACTGAATATTTTTGCACAACAGATTTTAATGTTTTTTTAAAATCATTAAATATTTTCCTTTTTAATCATTTGCAATTAACTTTATGTATGTAGAAACTTTAAATATTTGTATAGTTGTTTATCCTCCTTTGTTGCATAATTTTTTAAAAATAATTACTTTATTTAACTTTATCTTTTTATACTTTTAATTTGGCCAGAGAGAGAGAGAGAGAGAAAGCCACTAGGTCCAGGACTCAAACTGTGGTCAGCCATGTGGGAGTCCAGAACCCCCAACCACCACACCACCTGCCAGCCCCTGCTGTATAATTTCTTATGTTTCTTCTGGCTAAGAAGACTTCCTGTGCCCCAAGATCACCTATATTTTTCTTAAATATTTTTTATTTAAATTTATTTATTTACATTAATTCATTATACATCATTACAGCATACAAAATGAGATTTCCCATCCAGAATACACTGTATATTGGCTCAGTCAAGCACATCAACATATGTGTTATCAACAAATAATTTTCCATTTCTTATTTCTTATATATTTTGCTTTTTTTTTTTTTTTTCCATCCTTGATTCCCTATTCCTCACCTTCTGCTGTGACCCACCCTCCTCCCACATTGTCTCTGGTATCCATGGTTGCTTTCTATGCCTTTTCCCCCCATTTAATTGATTTGCTAATGAACTTAATTAGTCTAAATATTTCCAATAGCAAGTGCAGCTGATATATACCTATACATGAACATAAGTCTGACATTAGGCATAAACCTCAGTGAGTAGAATGAACATACTATAAAGTAGCACCTAGCTGGGGTTATATAAGTGTCATCTGTAGTCATCAAATACACATTTTTTTAAAAATTTCGATAAAAACAATTTTGGTGCTTTTTTTTCTTCTGAAACATTTTTTTTAAAATTAATTAATTTACATTTATCCCCTGAGCATCACATTTATCCCCTGAGCATCGTCACAACATACCTAATGTGTTTTCCCATCTAAAATAAACTGTTTAGTGGCTTAATCATGCATGTTATTATGAATAATTTTCCATTTCTAGTTTCATGTATATATATATATATATATATATATATATATGTGTATATATATATATATATATATATATATTTTTTTTTTTTTTTTTTACCCCATGTCTGATCCTCTGCCCTTTCCCACCCTCTTATCATACTATCTCTGCTGTCTACAGTTGTCTTCAATTCCTTTTCCCCCCACATTTTGTTGATCACACAGTTTCATAAGTAATCTAACTACTTTCACAATAGCAATTTCAGCTGGTAATTTCAAGAAAAGTAGTCTTGAACTGGTAAGGAAATTTCCTTGAAACTTAAAGCCTAGGAACAGGTTAGTATTCTGTTCAAATAGTAGGTAAATGAACCTATTGACAGCTTAAGACAGGACAAAAAACTCAAAATCGGACAACAAAGCTTAGAAAAAAGCAGCAATATTTTATTCAGGTCACAGAATGCTATTTCACCAGTTCAATCTCATGTACTTAATCTTTCTTCTGTTGTGGTTCGATCTTCCTGATTGAATTCTGGGATATAATATTCAACTCCAGACTTGACCCTACAATTAAGTTGGCCATTTTCTTAGTTTTTGAACTCTTATTTCTGTGTGTCTGCATTTAATTTTACTGACATAGCACTCCCTTAAAAACTTCATGGAGATCTGGTCTGGTGCTGGTAAATTCTTTCAAGTTTTGTTTATCTGAGAATGTTCTTGTCTTTTCTTACCATATGAAGGATAGTCTTCCTGGGTACAGTATTCTTGGTTGAAATTGCTTTTCCCTTAACACTTTGAATATATTTTCCCATTCTTTCCTCGCTCGCATTGTATAAGAGGTCTGCTGTTATGATGGAATATCCTTTGTATGTAACTTGCCGTTTTCCTCTTGCCAATCTTAGTATCTTGTCTTTGTCTGTGGTTTTGGTCAGTTGTATAATATGTCTTGGAGAATCTTCTTGTGTTGATTCTATTTGGGGTCCTTTGTATTTCTTGGGACTGGATCTTTGAGTGCCTCTCTAGGTTTGGAAAGTTTTCTTGCAGGGTTTCATGGAATAGATTATCAATGCCCTTATGAATCTCTTCGCCTTCTGGGATGCTTATTATCTTGATGTTTGGATGTTTGATGGTATCTAGTATTTCTCATACATTATTTTCAAATTTTGGGGCAGTTTTTGGATTTTTCTTTTTTTTTTTTTTGCTATAGGGCGCGTGCGCTCGCCAGACAGACAATGAGAGACAGAGAGACAGAAAGCGAGAAATCACCCCCCCAGGGGGGATGGTCACACCGCAATCCCTTCTCCTCCATTCTCCTCTAGGGATCTTGGGCACGCACGCACATGTGCCCGGCGTGAGTTTTAAGCCACCGGGTCCGGACTTGAACCACGGTCGACTACGTGGGAGTCCAGTGACATAGCCATTACGCTAACTGCTGGTTCCCGTGGTGGATTTTTCTAGGCCAGCAATTTTCTCTTCTACATCTGAGATTCTATTTTCTGTATGATCTAGTCTGCTTTTAATACTTTCAAGGGAGATTTTGACTTGTTGTATTATAGCCTTCATCTCTAACAGTTCCATCTGATTCTTTTGTAAAGTGTGAAATTTCTCTTTTAGATCTTTCTTTAATTTCCTCACCTCCTGGAATGCGTCAGCTCCTTTCTCCTGCCTCTTTGACAGTTCATTGTCTCTCTTTTCTTCCATCTCTGTTAGCTTTGCCATTATGAATGTTCTAAACTCTATCAGACATTTCCATGATTTCCATTGAACTGTCTGTGGATGAAGAGGAGTTATTCTTTTCCCTTGGAGGAGAGTAATTTCCTGCTTTCCCATATTTCTTGTGGCCCTGTGGTGATTTCTAGCTGTCTGATGGATGGTGTGTTTCTTCCCAAACTTTGAAGTTCAATCTGAGCATCGAGGAGTGTGCAGTAAAGGAAACATAGAGAGAGAAACAACAGCAACAAAAACAAACAAGAAACAGAGAAAAAGAGAAGAAAAACTAAAAGAAAAATTTTAGAAGATAAAAAAAATATTAATATTTAAAAAAAAAAATTAGGACACCCTGAATTGGCTAGTTCTCAGGAGCCATGAAGGTGTCTTCAAGAAGGCCTGTTCCCTTGCCTTTCCTGGGTTGGGAAGGTGAGAGGGAATTATTAACAAGATAAAGGGAAAGGAGGGGCCAGATAGCTCAGAAAATATCTTGCCTTAAAAAATTCTAAAAAGGAAAAATTACAACAACAAAAAAAAAAAATGAGAAGACAGAGATAGAGGTAGAGAGAGACAAAGACAGATACAGAGACAGGAGGCCTGAAAGGGGTCTTCCTACCATGCGAGTTTGTGTGCTGGAGGCCGAATTATCAGTGGAAAAATCTTCATTTCTCTATTTCCCCTGAAATGGCTAGTTCTCAGGAGCCATGATGTCTTCAAGAAGGCCTGTTCCCTTGCCTCTGATCACCTATATTTTAACATTTTGCATTTCTTTCTATTTTTTTCTTCTTTTCTTTCTCCTTTGCTCCATTTCATACAAAAATTTAATTTTGTGCATAGCATGAGGTACCAATAAGACAATTATTTTTTCTAAATTGCTAATTTTATTGCTAGTTTTGAAATAATTGTTCCTTCTATACAAGTAAAGGACTGTTTTGGGCTGTTTTCTTTGTGTTTATAAATTGTACTGGTATCTTAATTATTGCAGTATTATAATACATCTCAGAATATGGCAGTTCAAGTTATCTTGCATGTTTTTATGAAAGTGTTTTTTGCTTTTCTCATATATATACTTATTCCAGAAAAGTTTATAATTTACTTGGCTGAGTTTCAAAACAATACCTCTGAGATTTTTACTGGAATTTAATGTGAGGTGGGAATAAGAATTTTTAGTATTTCTTTGCAGGAGCACATCTTATTAAACTATTTAACTCTTTAAGTGATTTTCAGTGCAATAGTATTTATTTATGTATAAAATATATATATGTGTGTATGTATATCTTGTATATTTTTCTTTTAAATACAATCCCAGACATATTATTTTTGAAACAAATTTGAGAGAGTCTTCTTTAAAAATTTAAAACCAAAAATTTTTATTACCAGAGGGTGCTTGCACTTGCCAGAGAGAGAGAGACGGAGGGGGAAGCATCCCTTGATAGGGCATGGTCATTACCACAATCCCTTGTCCTTCATTACTTTGTCCTATCATGATATTGGGTATACACCTACTGTGCTTTTGAAGCTGCCCAACCAGAATTCAAACTGTGTGTTGAGCTATGTGGAATCTAACTCTGTTTTCATAAAAGTCATGACACCTTTTTTGCATAGAAAAATACATCTTGACTTTCTGATGACCCAATATTTCAACGAATGTAGGAACTCAAGCACAATAATTTCTCCATAGGTGCTTTTTCTCCTAAAGCCAGGGCTTGACTGAACAAAGGACATGTTTAGGTTGGCCTCATTCAGTGATATCTTTCCTTAGTTTTACTGTGGTTAGTAGTTCTTTCTATTTTGAGAGTCCCTTAAAAATCTAGCGGTGGGGCTAGCAGGTGGCATGGTGGTTAAGGATGCTGGACTCCCACATGGCCAACAGTGGTTCAAGTCCTGGACCTGGTAGCTTGCTTTCTTGCCCGCCTCCCCTCACTCTCACTCTGTCCCTCTCTGGTCAGATTAAAATAAATAAATAATTTAATAAAGTTAAATAAGATAATTCTTTAAAAATAAATCTAGCATTGATAGAAAGCTACAGAAAGAAACACTGTAGTTAATTTAGCAGGTATTTCTGAACCTTTTCCACCAGCCCACAGCTTTCTGTGGATATCCCCAGGTTCACATGAAGAAATCTCTGTTCCAAACACTAGCCCAAAGCTAGGCTTCCTTTCCTGTCCATCTCCTATTTTGTACTATGAAGGATTGCCTGGAATTTCCCATTATTTGTTAAGAAATCAAAACCTATATTGTTTTGGTGTGTGTCTCATAATCTTGAAAGAAAGTAAGATTAACATTTGTGGAATTAAAATTGTGCCTTTGTGAATGGTGGGAAGGTATGGTGGTACAAAGATGAGATGTGACACCCTTTAAGATAGTCCCACATGGCAACTTAAAGTTTTGAGCCAGGAGGCCTTGAGTAAGCTGGGCATCTGGCTGCCCATGATCTAGAACAGCTGATGCTGGGGGTGATCAATACATCAACACCCTGCCAGGGACGTTCTTTCTCTCTGTCTCTCTCTAATGAAAGAAAAAAAATGAGTAGACTTAAAAAATGATGC
The DNA here is from genome assembly GCA_026018925.1 of Tupaia tana. NCBI lineage: Eukaryota > Metazoa > Chordata > Mammalia > Scandentia > Tupaiidae > Tupaia > Tupaia tana. Next base: position 38,347,862 of record JAKSZU010000023.1, on the reverse strand, counting down.
CATTTGAGAGAACTGGCAGTGACTTTATTACTCATAGAACAAGGTAGGCTAAGAAAATCACGTTTTCTGAAATGAATTGTACACATTGAAAAAGAAATTAAATGTGTATCTGGAAAAATTTTCTCTCCACTTGCAGTATCTCAGAGCTGGCCGGGGGGGTGGAATGACACTGCCCTGCTGAGTGTGAGGATTTGGCTTTTGTAGGAGAGAGAACTTAGCACGGGGAATTGTGGTTAGTGTGAGAGAGCAAGCTGTCAACCTCTGTGGCATTACCTGGGACTCATACCATCTAGAACTTGGGAGCCATTCAGAACTGTCCCTATTTACTGCAGTTTAGATCAGACAGAAAAAGAATGTAATCCTTCCATTTAGTAAGGATACTAAGGATGCCTACTCTCTAGTTTGTTTCTAATTTGGGCTGATTGTGTTAAAAAATGGTAGTGCTGTTCACCACCCTCACTTCTTAGTGAGTCAGACATCCTTGCTTCACTGGCCTGGGAGAGCTATAAATATCTTGGGATATTTTATTAGCTTACTGTACTTCAAGTTTTAGTTTCTCCATTTATAGCTAACAAGGTTGCATTAGCCATGAATGGATTTTTCTTTTTTTTTTTTTTTAAGTTTATTTTATTCCTGGAGAGAGAGAGGCAGACAGACAGGACTTTCCCTATGGTCTTGACATTCTGCAGTCACCCCCTCTGCCCAACCTTCCAGTCAGCTAAGGATCATGGACGAAGTATCCCAGATGTGTTTCAGGTTGACCTGAGGTCCAAACCACAATTTAACATGTTGCTTCAGAGCTGCACAGTAGTGCCCTATTGCCCATGCCACTGCAACAGGGTTGGATTTTCCTTTAAAATCATGTGTCTTTATTGTCTCATAGCTTAGAAGATGGGTTTGTTCATTATATAATTCACAGGCCACTGTAACATGCTACTCTCACTTGCATAGAGTGATTGTGATAGAAATTGGTAGCTGTGCAGACTAAAGAACACAAAACCTTCATATTTTGTGGGTGCAGAAAAAGGGGAATACTGGGAAACTGGAAGAGAAGCGAATGTGCTAAGCTTCCTCTTACTATAGAGCTGTGAGCTACAAAGAGGAGGTAGACTCCTCCAACATAAATGGGGCTTGAAGTTGGCATTTAGTAGCGAGAACTCCAAAGTTGGGACCAGCAACTCAGGAATCAAATATTGTGTTCAAGGAAATAGTAAAGATCTTTGGCTCATGGGAGTAGAAGCAAGAAATTAAAAAATGGACTGTTGGACCGGTGGGTGGTGTGGGAGTCAGGGTACTGGATCCCGCATGGCCAACTCTACCATTGGAGTTCTTGACCTGGCAGCTTGAGAATCACACTAGGCATGTGTGCGTGCATGCCCAAAATTCTGAGAGGAGAATGGAGGATAAGGGATTCCAGCATGGCCATTCCCTCACTTTCCCTCTCTCTTTCTCTCTGTCTCTTTCTAAGGAGCGCATGTGCCCTGTGGCAAAAAAAAACAAACAAAAAAAGTTTCAGATTTTGGAGCATTTTGGAGTTTCATATTATAGATGCTTAAACTGAATGTCCATTGGTCATACTTTATCAATATTAATTTAATTACTGCCAATTTAATGGGTTAAGGATTGCATATTATTATTTTTAATTTGTAATTTTCTGATATAAGCAGGAGACAATTTTCATATATTGATTAACCTTTTAGATTTTTTCTTTTGTGGCTTGCTGGTTTTCTTTTGCTAACTGGGTTATTAGTTTCTTTCTTTTCTTTTTTTTTTTTTACTGATTTGATAGAGCTTCTTATGTACTAAGGAAGTAAGTTCTTTGATGGTTGTAAATATTACACTCAGTCTCCAGCTTTCAATATCTATTATCACGTGGTGTGTCCTGTTATACAGTTTTATATTTTCTGTAGTCATATCTTTTCTATATTTGTTGTTGTAACTTATGGTCTTGCAAAGCCTTCCACACCTAATGTTTCATAGTGGACTGTTGAGGGTAAGGAGACAGAAACTGGTAAAAAGCTCTCTTGTGTGCTGAGCTACCTGGCAGGGGAGGGTGACTCCTAGGGGATTTCCCTTGACTTCTTTGGAGCACATATTCTATCTCGTGGTGTAATCATAGAAGCTCCAGGTGAATGTGACATCAGAGTCACTGATGCTCCTAGATCACACTGGGCTCTTATTTAGTAACACCCAGCACATTATTAGTGTCTAACTCATTGGTGCTGTTATTAATTCCACTTTTACAAATAATAATGTGTTCATTTCATCATTTAGCAAATATTTATCGAGCATGTACTATGTATTGGTGAGCACAGTAGGTACTAAAAATGCAAAGAAAATGGGACAAGAAACTTGCCCTCAAGTACTTATGGTTCTTTTTTCTTTTCTTTTTTTTTTTCCTGGCCAGTGGGAAGGTGAATAGGTGACAACAGGGTAGGATGGGAGAGAGGTGAAATGTATACAACTAGGTACAGTAAAACATTCTAGATGCTCTTTCAGAAGAATTTATAGCATATAGTAGAACTCAAAATAAGCACGTCTTTAGTTGTACCTAGAGAAATTAGGGCAGGAATCCTAGGCTGCTTCGAGAGACAGTAGTTGGGGTAAGTCAGATGGAGGCAAAGTAGCACAGACATGCAGAGGGAAGACAGAGCAGCACTCTTTGTAGTTTATTAAGACCGAAATGCAAGAGACAGAAGACATGGTATGTAGGGTGTTGTGCCTCTAACTTTGGGTGATACAGGTTTTCTGGGGTAGTTGGAGTTCCTCATAGTGGTTCCAAGGAGAGATGACTGAGAAATTAATGACTTCTCATTTCTTGTAAATGGATACATTAAAAATCTTTATTATTTATGATACTGATTGATGCTGGAATCAGGGATAATAAAAGCCAGTAGATACCCTTGGTTTCATTTAAGGTGACTCATACCTCTTTTCTTGCTAAACCCATTGCCAGGGCTGTTAGAAGAATAAAATGAGGTTGTTTGAATTTAAACTCTTATTTCTTTATTTTGCCCAGTCTGGGAAGAATTTAGCACTTAATAGAGATATATATTGGTTTTCATTATGTTTATAGATTATCCAATTCTTAGACAAAATTTATGTTCAGGTCTAGGTTAATTTTCCTGAGATGAACTCACATGAAGCCAATTGTCTGAAACACTTTACCTAAAAGTCAATTTTCTAAGCTTATTCTTTTAAAATAATTATTTATTTACTTTTGTTTATTCATCCATTTACTTTCATTTGACCAGAGAAAGACAGACACACAGAGAGAAGGAAAGTGAAAAAGCAAGCTACCAGGTCTGGGACTCGAATCATGGTCAGCCACGTGGGAGTGTCCAGAGCCTTAACCACCAGGCCACCTGTTGGCCCTTTCAGCTTTTTTTTGAGCTGTTTTTGCTATAGGTCGTATGCACTCACCAGAAAGACAGAGAGACAAAAAGCTAGAAATCACCCCCCAGGGGGGATGGCCACACCGCAATCCCTTCTCCTCCATTCTCCTCTCAGGATCTTGGGCATGCATGCATATGTGCCCGGTGTGAGTTTAAGCCACTGGGTTTGGGACTTGAACCACAGTTGACTACTTGGGAGTCCAGCGACATAGCCATTATGCCAACTGCTGGTCCCTCTTAGCTTATTTTTAACAGCAAGTAATTATTTGCAGCACTAAGACAAAATAGCCCATTGACATTCCGCTAGAGTATGATGAGCCACATATTTAAATTTTCTTTTTAATTCATTTAAAGGCATCTGTGCTCTCCAGAGAGAAAGAGAGGAAGAGAAAAAGAAAGTGGGAACTCACCTCCTCCCAGGGAGGATGGCCATGCTGCATTTTCTTCTTGAGATTTTGGGCACACATGCATACGTGCCTGTCATGTCATTGAAGCCCCCAGATCTGGGACTCAAACTGTACAGTTGGCCATGGGGGATCCAACCGTCTTATCCACCATGCCATCATCTGGGATGTTCCACATACTTTCTGAGGCCATCAACTGCTCATCTAGCCAACAAACCAACATCTCATACCTTTCAAATCTGGCAAATCATTTAACTCTATTTCTTTATCTTACAAATTCTACCACCATTCCCTCTGTTCCGGTTTTGCTTCTTCTACAAAGCCTTTGACTCTCCCACTTGCCCATGTCTTTTTCTGAGTTCCTAGCCATTAGATACTGACTATGGTTGTTCTGTTCTCTTACCGTTGACTTGTTATTTAAATCATATTGTTGAGAATTTTATGTGTCTGTTTTATCCCCAAGTTCATTTACAATCTTGGGGGGGCAGAAGTGGGAATATTTTGAGGAGTTAATTGTAACTTAGGTATCTTGAATAGAGTGTGTCAATCTGTCTTTTTAACATGGTGCCTAGGTATTTTTTACATAGTAGGACACTAGATGAATAGTCTTCAAACTGAAGAACACAGAAGGACCTGCCAAGGAGTACAATGGAAGTACAAGTGATTTTGAGGAAACTGCTTTCCAAATCTTCTTCTTTTGCGAGTACAGACCTTCTATACAGTTTCCAGAGGAAAGACATAAGTCTCATCCATTTTAAATCTTGTTATAATCTTTTATATCTTGCTCAGATATAAAAACCCCCAAGGTGTTAAAGTAAGGGTAATTACAAGTAATGGTACCTGGGAACCCTTCTTTATTAAAATACTAAAATAACCCATCTTATCCCTTCAAGTTAAAGATATATTTTCTTTTAAATTTTTATGTTTAGTAATTATCAAATTTTATATGTTTTCATAGGTTAGGTTCTAATAAAAATGGTCATAACTCAGCCTCAAAGAAAACCTAAAATCAAAATTCTTATGACAGGAAATTAAAAAATATCAATTATTTTAATATTTATATCCATGCAAATTATGAGGGTTAATAAAAGACATTCAATCATAAAACTGTATTACTTTTGAATATATTCTGTGGAAGAAAGAAATAGAAATGTTTTAAGGGATTAAAAAGGAACTATGTAAAATTTCTGAATCTTAGAGCAGATTGTTCACACCCTTTTTATTTTTTTAAGTGGTTTTTTTTTTTTTGCTTTAGGGCATGTTCACTCATTAGAGAGAGAGAGAGAGAGAAAGAGAGAGAGAGAGAGAGACAGGGCATGTTCACTCATTGGAGAGAGACAGAGACAGTGAGAGAGAAAGTGAGAAATGACCTTACCCCCCAGGAGGGATGGCCACGTTGTAATCCTTTCTCCTCCATTCTCCTCCAGGGATCTTGGGCACGCACACATGCCCAGCATGATTTTCCAGCCAACGGGTCCGGAACTTGAATCATGGTCAGCCATGTGGGAGTCCAGGAATGTAACTGCTATACCATCTGCTGGCCCCCACACCCTTTTTAAATTTGTTCATATCCTTTCAAACTATGGTGTTATTAGATTCCATTAGCTACATTTAAAAGGGTGATAAAATAGTTTTATTTTAAGGTACACATACTCATAAATTCAACAGATTTATTTTTGCAATTATTTAAACTTACATGAAAAGTTTTAGATATCAGTTTTAAATATGTGCAAGGAACACTTTTTTTTTTTTTTTAAGAAAGATGTTAGTGCATGAATAAGAGTTTGAAGAGCAATGTTCTAGTTTAGACTTTGAAAAAGCTGCATTGAAATCACCTTTGACTATGTTTAAAAAAAAATGTAGATTATTGGGTCTCATCCAGGAATGTTAATATACATGATTATAGCTGATTTTTACTGAGGGAGTTCTGGGTGCCAAAGCAAGTGAAAGTGGCAGACTTGTTTCTATAAAAGTGTCAATACTGGTTATCTTTCTCAAGGGCATGGCTACGTTCATTTCTCTGTGGCTTGCTGCCTGGTTTTTAGTGGATATAACCAGACCTAAGGTTACAGAGGACACAGCTAATTCCCTGATGTTTGAAGCTGCTCAGAGAACTCCTCTCCTTCCTCCTCTCCACACCATACCCCTAAACTTGTGGGGTTTGTCCCAGCCTGTGCAGGCTCTCAGACAAGATTCTCTCAATCCTCAAATCCTCCCACATCCTTTCCCCTTCTCATCCAAACTCTGATCAGCTGTAGGGTGTCTGTAGGAATGCAGCTATGCAGGAGACTGGGTAATTGTACGCGTTTACTGGTAAGGACAGTGCAGCTTAGAGAAGTAGTATACCTTTCTCTGGCTATGAAGCTAGTAAAGGGAGGAGTCACTGTTTAAACTCTGGCAGGTAATTCCAGACCACTGTTTTGCACCATTCAACTGATAGACATGTCAGCACATATGGGGTGGGGTTTCAGGGCATGCTCTTTTCAAAGTAAATATAGGGACTTTTCATTCTTTTTCATTTTTAAAAATTGTTTTTATTTTGCTAGAGGGTGTATGCGCTCATCTGAGAGAGACAGAGAGAAGGAAGGAGAGAAAGCATCCCTATAAGTCATGCCACAATTCCTTCTCCTCCACAATCCCTCTCCCCTTTTTCAGGATTTTGGGCATACATACACACATGCTTGGCATGTTTCAAGTTGCCAGGTCCAGACTTGAACCATACAGTTGTCCATTTGGATTCTGTTGTTTTAACCTCTGTACCATTAGTTGGCCCAACATAGGGACATTTCTAAGAACTTCACTGGGGATTCACTTTGGAATGAATGGGAAGAAGTATTGATTGGGTAGTGATAACAAATGGAAACCTTATGACATTGTGTTTACATGAAATTTTGTATGAGGCAGTGTTTTACATAATAGGCACTTAATTTTATTTGAAATTAATACATTTAAAATATTTAATTTTATTTATTAATTTATTTTAATTTGATTAGAGAGAGACAGAGAGAGGGAAAGTGAGAAAGCAAGCCACCAGGTCTGGGACTTGAACCATGGTTGGCCATGTGGGAGTGTCCAGCGTCTTAACCATCATGTCACTTGTTGGTTCCTAAATTCATACATTTTTGAAGTATCAGGGCTTGAGCACGTCTTACATGCCAGGCACTGTTCTAGGCACTTGCATTACATCAATAGATCAAAGCAGAAAAAGTTCTCACCTTCAAGGAGTCATTACAGAAACATCGTAAACAAACTGTATAGTATTTTAGATGGGGATACATTTTATGAAAAAAAGAAGAAAAGGTATTGGCTTGTGAAGGTAGAACTGGTTGTTGTTTTAAATAGGGTGGTTAAGGTGAACCTCATTGAAAAAATGATATTTGAACAAAGAAGTAAGGAAAAAAGAGATAGGGAATGCAGGAAAAAGAATAGCCAGAAGGAAGCCTCTAGTATATTAGGAGCAATATGTCTGCGTAACTGGAACAGTTCGGTTGGAAAGAAGGTTTCAGAAATGTTATAGGGCCAGAAGTTGGTTGGTCTATTTGTTCATTCCTACTTTCTTTCCATTCTTCCTTTCTCTCGAGTTTATTTATTTATTTATTTATTTTGAGAGAGACAGAGAGAAACAAGCACTCGTGACAGGGTCTCACACCACAAACTTCTCCTCTAGGCCAGGATTACAGGTGAACCTGGTATGTACAGTTTGACTTAGGTACTGAACCTTGATCTTCCATATGGTTTTCCACATTGCAGAGCATTGTGCTACCACTGATCCATTACAGCTAGGCCCAGAGTTTCTTTATTTGGAGTCTAAGGACCTCTAAGGGATCTCTAAATAAAATTTAGGGGCCTGTTAATGTGAATAGGAAAAATTTTCATCTATTTTTAATAACATCTAATTGAAATTTATCCTTGGTTTTCATAATTGTAGACAACAAACCTTATTTAACAGAACCTATGATTATCAGAAAAATCATAGATATTATCTTATTACAGTTGTAACAGACATCTTTTTTTTGTTTGTTTTTTTTTAGAGGATTTTGCTATGGGGCGTGTGTGCTCGCCAGAAAGACAGAGAGAGACAGAGAGATAGAAAGCAAGAAATCACCCCCAAGGGGGGGATGGCCATGCCACAATCCTTTTTCCTCCATTTTCCTCTTGGGATCTTGAGCATACATGCACATGCGCCCGGCATGAGTTTAAGCCACTGGGTCTGGGACGTGAACTGTGGTTGATTACATGGGAGTCCAGCAAATAGCCATTATGCCATCTGCTGGTCCCAGCATCATTTTTTTTTTAAGGGAGATTTTTGCTATAGGGCATGTGTGCTTTGCCAGAGAGACAGAGACAGACAGAAAGCAATAAATCACTTCCTGGGGGAATGGCCATGCCACAATCTCCTCTCCTCTATTCTCCTATTGAGATTTTGGGCATGCATGCACATACGGCCAGTAGGAGTTTTAAGCCTCCAGGTCTGGGACTTATTGGACCTGCCACTAAATCTTGTTATTTAATATGCTAATAAAAGGGACTTGGTAGTGGTACAGTGGTAAAATGCTATACTCTTAGAGGCTAGCCCACATGGAACAGCCCCAGGTTCTTATCTCAAGACCTCCCTGAGTATACCAGACATGTGTGCCCATAATTCATGGCTGCCTGGAGCTAGGTATAGATGCCAGTGTCAGGACCCTGATGGGCCAGCTTGATGACACAGCAGTAATGCACTGCTCGAGAGAAGCTGGATTCCACTTGGTCACTATGGTTCAAATCTCTGACCCAGTCAGCCTAAAACTGGAGGAAGGGGATTATGGTGTGACTGAACCTTGTGGTTGGTGCTTATTTCCCTTGCCTCCCTTTTCTCTCATGTTCATTTCCTTTATGAATAAAGGAAAAAGTTGGACTTTGGAGTTGAGTGGGTAGGTGGGCCCAGGGTCATAGGGAAACCAGTTCTTGGGAAATTATTATGGTGTTCCAGGCAAGAGATTGTATTTGCATAAGAGATGGTGGTTTGGACAATGGTTGTAATGAAAGCAGAAAAAAGTAATTGGATTTTGGATTTATTTTGGAGATAGCGCCATCAGGATTTCCTGATAGATTGGATATGAGGGAGAAGACCCAAAGGATAATGTCACAGTTTTTGATCTGAGCAGTGGAAAGATGGACTTGCCATGGCCTATAGAAGAAGACCGTGGGTGGAGCAAATGTTCAGGGAAAGATTGGGTGTGGTTTTAGTTGTGTTAGACTTGAGATGTCTAACATGCACAAGGAAAGGTTGAGCAGACATTTGGATATGAGTGGGCTGTTGGGGAAGTGGGCTTCTAAATTGTATGGGGAGTCATTTGCACTTAGAAAAACTGGTGTTTGAATACTTGAGACTGCAAGACATGGTGAGTGTGGAACTGACCTGGGGATCTCCAATACGAAGAGGTTGAGATGAACAGGAGGAATCCACAGAGTGAACTGAGAAAGAGTTCTCAGCAAGATAGAAAAAACAAGATGATAGACTCCTGAATGCCAAGTGAAGAGCGTGTTATCAAAGAGGGTGGAAGTGTGCAGTGGTACAGCCAATGAAGTAAGGAATGAGAACTAACTAGTGACTTTAGAAGCATGGAAGATTCTGGGGAACCTTCTTATTTCAGAAAGTGTTTGGATAAAAGGATAATTTTGGAGTGAGTTTAAGAGAGAATGACAGTTGGAGACAGAATTGTAGGCAACTTTTTTGAGACGTTTTGCTGAAAAAGGAATAAAAAATGAGGTGGTAGCTGGAGTGACAAGTAGGATCCAAAGAAATATTGAGTCATCAGAAAAGTTATGACATACCCAATATTTTGTTTTGTTCCAATTAATATGGGGAAAATAAATGTTTTTGTATGCCAAAGTGAAGGTTCCAGTAAAAAGGAAAATTTTTATGTAGAAAGAGGGAACATTTGCTGCAGTGATATCTTCAGGAAGCTGAGTGATAGCGATCACTGGGAAAGTGGTAGGCTTTGATAGGAATATGGAAAGCCATCTCTAGTAACAGCTTCCAAGGCACTAAATGTGGGTTTCTGTGATGGTAGGTGGGAGAGGGTGTTGGTGGGAGGATGTGGAAGTTCTGGCTGCTTTAGTTTTGCCGATGAAGTAGGAAGCAAAGCTGAAAAAGAAACAATAATAATGCTGATCATAATAGCAACTGGCAATATATAGTATTAGATCATTGGAAAAGTCATGATGTATTTTCTATGCAAAAATGTGTCAAGACTTTTCTGACAACAAAATATTATATGCCTGTGTGCCAGGCACTGCTCTAAGCACTATATAAATATTCTAAGCTTCACAACAACCTTGTGAGGGAGGAATCATCATCCCCATTCACAGATGTTGAAATCAAGACACAAGGTGTGAAATAACTTCCCAGGTGCTGCTGCTTTTAGGTGGCAAAGCTAGGATTCAGAGTAGGCTTTTTGGGTTTGAAATTGACTCTAAATCTTGACGCCACCCTGCTTAAAGTCTTTGAATCTATCTATAGTAGTAATGGTTGGTTTATCACATGAAATCAACTCTTCATCACTTGATTAGACTCAAAGCTATGTTTATAAACCTGGGACACTTTGTGTAAGTTATTTTAACGATACTAATAACAGAAAATTAGAAAATTAGAAAATACAAATAGAAGAAAGTACATATCATTGCTCAATTCTTTTAATAACTGTGCTATATTACAGTGTTGGACGATATTTTAATAAGTTCAGCATTTCTGAACTTTTAATGCTAAAATTCATTTTTGTCATCATAATAAAATTGTAATAGATACTTACATCTAACTCTTTCAATGTAGTCTAGATTTTTTTTTTTTTTTTTGGTGAGGAGGGTTTAAAGGAACAGTTGTTAAACCATCACGTACATGTTTAGTCTTTTATACCCATTATAAACTGACCTCCCAAAAGGTAGTTTTTTTTTTTCTTAGTGATCCCGAGTGTCCTACGAAGTGGAATGGTATGGTGTTTGCCTCTGCAGGTTAGATAAAGTAAATCTGGTAAAATGTTTAGCACAAAGCCTGTTTCATAGAACACAGCCAATAAATGTTAATACAGTAGCTCTAGAGGCAGTAATTATTATTTTTGATGCTAATAATGATAAAACTTTATTATTGTATATATTAAGTTTTAGACATTGACTGTCATTATTTTTAAAATGTCTTCCAGATGGACAAAAATTTCATTTTACTACTTTATTAATAGTTTTTGATTCCTTAGTAAGGTTGAACATTGGTTTCATGTGTTTATAGAACATGGAAATGATGATGGTGACTTTGTATTTCCATGACATTTGTTGTCACAGTAACCAAGACACCTGTAAAGGGAATGGGTGAATTTCATGTTTAGCCCCCAGCTTACCAGTTATGAGCACCTGAAGGATGGAGCAGCCTGAGGCTGGGTGAGCTGATAACTGGATGCAGCTGGGTGCTGTTTCGCTGTGGATTCTCTATTAGGGGCAGCTGTGAATATGGTTCTAGGTGTTTCTTTCATTAAACTAGAAGGGGAAGAGCGCACATTGCTGAAAGTGTAATGGATATGGTAATGATCAAGTGGAGAGAACCTGGAGATGGTTGGGGCTGAGTTGATGCTAACTAGTGATGCCATGAGGGTTGTATTTCAGAAAGTCACCAATTGGGCTGGATCTTCTGGAGAGCATCAGATGTGAGTTACATCTTTTCTGTGGTTTGCAAGTCCTCTATGAGAAAGCCATCCTCAGATATATCAGCAGCAGACTGTTCACAGTACTGTTTCTTTTGGTAGTAGAAAGTTTAGATTCATGGATGATAGATTTGTTTGTTTTCTGTCTTCCTCAATGAATAGTTATTGAGACAGGATAGTGTGTTGTAGACATGAAGAGTATGAACTCTGGCACTAGGCTTCTAGACTGTTTCTTTGACCTGTGTGAGCTTGGGCAAATATTTGCCTCTCTGTTTCTTTGTTTCTTTATCTCTAATATGGAGGTGGTGGTAATAATACCTCACACATAAAATTTTTTATGAGGATTAAATGAGTTAATAATATGTTTCATCTAATATATGTTGTACATTTTCCATGTCTGAAATTACAATGTGTTTTACAATTGGTGTTTTACAATTGTAATTGGCAGCATTTCTTTCTTTCTATATGATACATAAATATCAATGTATCTTAGAATCAGTGGTGTTTTATATGGGAGGAAATATGGCATTGATAAAGCATTAAAACTTGCATGACTTGGCAATGTATAAAATGTTTAATAAGTGTTAGTTGCTTTTTTTTGGTTTTATGATCATAACCAGACTTTTTTAAATAACTATTTAATTTTATTTATTCATTCATTTATTTTAATTTGACCAGAGAAAGACATGAGAGAGAGAGAGAGAGAGAGAGAGAGAGAAAGCGAGAAAGCAAGCCTCCAGCTCCAGGACTTGAACCATGGTCAGCCATGTGGGAGTGTCCAGCACATTAACCACCATGCCACCTGCTGGTCTCCCCATAACCAGATCTTAATAACTCCATGAAACAATGTTAGGATGTAGTAAAAGGCATGATATATTTTTCTGTTTTGTTTCCTATGCAAAAATGTATCATGACGTTGCCAACAACCCATTAATTGCAAGGCCCCCATTGTGAGAACTTTTAAAAGTTGATCAAAAATTCAGTAAGAGTCACAGCATAGATTCATAGGACATGACCTTTGGTCCTTTGGGGCTCCAGGGATCTATAATGTGATTTTCAAGGTTACCTTTTGTTGTTACATTTATCTCTTGATGTCCCTGACCTCTGATCTCTAATTTTTTTTTTTTTGATGACCACCTGGGTAACCCATTCTAATTTCAGCCCCTCTTCACCTCTGGTGGCACTTGTTTCCATTTCAATCAGCTAATGTATCTGTCAACATCCTGAACCTTATATTTACTTAAGGAGCCTTTAGTTTTAAAATAATTATAATTTACCATTTCAGTTTCTGTTTGCCACCTTCGATCACTCTAGCTTTCTCTCCCAGCTCTCCCAAATCACAAATCCATTTTCTTCCTCTGGGGCTTGTCTCCAAACATCTTTCTCTGTGTCGATGAACCCTTCTGTTTTCCCCTCTTGCTTTGAGGCATTAAGACTCTATGATGTCACATTCTCGATGATGTCATTGATTTCTTTTCCTCATAGCCCTGGGTACCAGAGATCTGGCAACCCCCAGAGAGCCAAACGTTTGTCTTTTCCTACCTTTATCTGGACTGCAAAATCCATCAGAGAAAATCATAGAACTGTCAAGATTCTGCCACTGTGGATTCATGGCCTCTAGTTACAGATGCCCCCACCTCCCCCCACACACTACCCAGCTCTAATACGTGTTCCTAGTCTTCAGTGTTTTCTCAGTAGCTGCTATTTAAAATATTCTTCCACGCCACAATCCCTTCTTCTCCATTCTCCTTTCGGGATCTTGGACACGCACGCACATGTGCCTGGCATGAGTTTTAAGCCACTGGGTCGGGACTCGAACCATGATCGACTACATGGGAGTCCAGTGACATAGCCATTATGCTAACTGCTGGTCCCAAGAGTCTGTGATTTTTTTCGTGGTTTTATTTATATTGTGTGTTTCTTCAAAGGAGATATACAGATAGAGATTACTTTTGACAATGTTATTTCTTAGGTAAAACAGGAAGATTCTCACTCGTTACAGGAACCAGAAAGTCATGTTATCTTTTTCTGATGGTCAATTACCAGTTTTCTATTTTATTGTTTTGAACTAGTAAAAATGACATTTTATGATTTGGGCTATCATTATATCCATAAGAAGGTGGCATCTGAAGAAACTTTTGAAGTGAACTTTTCTGTAATAGAATTAATCAGGACTTTGCCCTGAATCTCAGTCTGGGTGTCTGAGGAAGACAGGTGTGTTTCTTGACCAAGTTCTGCTCTGAAGAGTGGGTGGGGCATGCCAAGCAGCTGCACCGTACACTCTGCTACCAGAGTAAACATTCCTGTGGAGTGAGTTCATATCCTTTGCATGATGCCCAGATGGCACATTTTAAAAATGATAATCTGGCAGGTTAAACTGGGATTTGCCAATAAAGTAGTATTGCTTAAAAGATCTTTCTTTTTGTATTTCTCCTCCATCTGTAGTCTTCTCTGTATCTTTCCAATATATGAGGATTCTTTCCAGAGGCTAAAATTTCACAGAAATTGGAGTAAGAGTAGGAAGAACCCAGTTTCTTTATTTTAGCTTTCAGCTCAGTACAAAATTCGCTTCCATGGTCTCCTCAGCTTGGACAGAAGAGAATTTGGAGTTAGCAGCAAATGAAGGGACATACATTTTTACAATTTAGATAGATGTTACCTTCTAGCCATCTCATATACCATTGTTTAGAGTAACTAACAAAAGCAGCAGTTTCAACCTTGGCTGCATATCTGAATCAACTGGAGTGCTTTAAAAAAAATACCAAGGCCTAACATGTATGATACCAATTAAATCTATCTCAGGGATCATGATCCAGGCCTGAAATAGTTTTAAACCTCCCAGGTGATTCTAATATGTGGCTAATGTTGAAATCCACTGGAATAAAGGCTTTATGAGGCAGGGCAGATAACAGGTTGGCTGAGGATGAAGTTTTGGCTTTTCCTGTAAGTTAGTTGTAGCTCCAGTTTATCTTTTATGATTTTGAGGTTCATAAAACTGTAACAAGATCACAGGTCATCTGTGCTTGACTGCTTTTTCAGAAGCATGTTATTACAACCTTTAAGTAGCAACTCTGTTTTGCCTGTGAATCACCTGCTTCATCTGCTCTTGTTTGTGCTCTTCCTAACCCTTTACAAGAAGGGAAGGTGGGTACTGTATATACTGGGTTGTCAGAAAAGTCATGGCGTTTTTTATGTTTTTCTATGAAAAATTGCATCATGACCTTTTTCACAACCCAGTATTTGTGTGGTATGTGTGCTGTCTATATTTCATTTGTCCTGTTCATTTGGAAAACTAGGTACTCACTCACTGTATGGAGAAGTCAATTATATAAAAAAGGGTCAGACCTGGGGGAAAAATAAAACTAAACACTTACTCAAAGCAAACAGCTAAATCCAGAAGATTTTTTAACAGCCATGTTAAACTGAAGTGCCTAGAGCCAATTTCTTGCTAGCTAACTAGCCAAATGATCTGATTCACTCTGTTTCCCCTGAGTGGATATAAAGTCCCTAATTGCTATAAATTTCTGGCCTGTTGTAGTTAGTTTCCACCGAAACTGCTTAGAGATACTATGAAGAGTTGCCAGATACAATATAGGCTGTTCAGTTAAGTGAAATTCAGGTAAACAATTAATAATTGGTATAGGTATGTCTCATTTGAAATATCGCATGAGACACACTAACTGAAAAATGATCTGGGGCCAGCCTCTGGCATGGTGGTTAAGGTGGCTGGATCCTACATGGCTGACTGTGTGGTTTGAGTCCTGGACCTGGTAGGTTGAAAAACATGCCTGGCTCATCGTGTATGTGTGTGCCCAGAATCCTGAAAGGAAGAAGACATGGAAAAGAGTTGCAGTGTGACCACCCCTCCAGGGGAGGTCTCTTCGCACTACCATACCACCTCCCCTACTCTTTCTGTTTCTCTCCAGTGAGCACACACCTCTTTGGCAATTTAAAAAAAAATTACGTTGTTTATCTGAAGTTGACATCTAACTTAGTGTCCTATATTTTATTTGCTAAATCTGGCAGCTCTGCAGAGGTGGGGGCAGTGCACAAGAGGATGTGAGTCTGTCCACTCTCTCTGGGCACAGTACGCTTGGTGTGATCCTACCTTTCCACCTGTTCCTACGGTGAAGCTGCCACCTAGCTGTCCACCCCAAACTCCCGTTTTGCTGTTTGTCTTTTTTTCCTATTTACCCCTTGTATGTTCTCATCTTTGGCATTAGGATTGAGAGATGCAGGCTTGAAAATAGCACGTGTGCACACATGCACATTCACACACAACTTGAACTCTTAAATTCTGAATGGTAAAAGCATGCAAGTGAAGACCGTACATTCATGGGCAGCAAGCCTGTGGCAGCGGCAATATGTTACATTTCTGAGTACTTTTCCACCAGGTGGGAGGCACAAGTGTCCCGTCTCTTAGAAACCTGGGCAGGTGGCCTAGCCTCCTGGGTACGTGTCTGGCCTGGTTTATGAGAAAATTCCACTCTCATTCAAGTTCAATCTGGCTGACTTTCACCCGCCTCTCCAGGGGCTGACCTTGAGCTCTCTGTCCTGAAGTTCATTTGTAAGCTTTAAATAAAGGACTCTGTTAGTTACTGAGTCAGAGAACAGGGAGCTTCTGCTGAACTTTTCGGTTAAGCATCTTGGCAGTGTGTGCCATCATGACTGGGCTATAGCATGGGTTTTATGTGTTTTAAAAGTCTGTAAATATGGCATCCTACTATGTATATTTTTCAGCAATGTTTTCTCTTAAAACTAATATGTTAGATTTAACTGTGTTGGTATGTATAGTTCTAATTTATTTTAATGCCTGCATAGTACCACTTTGTGTGAATATACCACTTGGTATGTACTTATTTGTACGACTATTGATGGAAATTTAAGTTTATTCCTGTTTTTTCCTAAAAAAAAAAAAAGTTTATTCAGCTTATTCAGGAAACATTGTAAAAATAAATTTCAATTGCAGTTTCACATGTATCAAAAATTTAGGTGATATTGGGAACCAGCAGTTAGCGTAATGGCTATGTTGCTGGACTCCCACGTAATCGACCACGGTTCGTGTCCCGGACCCGGTGACTTAAAACTCACGCCGGGCGCGTGTGCGTGCGTGCCCAAGATCCCAAGAGGAGAATGGAGGAGAAGGGATTGCGGCGTGACCATCCCCCCTTGGGAGTGATTTCTCGCTTTCTGTCTCTATGTCTCTCTCTCTTTCTGTCTGGCGAGTGCACGCGCCCTATAGCAAAAAACCTCTCCCCCCCAAAAAAATTTAGATGATATTTATATTAATAACTTACAGATACGAATGAATGATAAACTACAGTTTCACAGAAGATTGTAAACATATTGAACACTAGTCAGTCCTTTTTTCTAGGCACAGTGCTCTTTTGATGACAGATAAATGAACAGATACACTATTGTAAACTATTTCAGACAATACACAAAAAAGCTTTTGATTTGTTTTTCTTTTAGAAACAAAAGTTTATCATTTATAACTTTTTATTAATATTATTATTTTTGTCTCATACTCGCCATCCACTGTCCACTCTCTACTAAGTACTTTCCCACCTTACTGTCACAAGGATCCATACCGATCTTCTCCACTATCACATTTTCAGATTTCTCAACCTCTGCCATAAAGTGCAGACACTCGGTACAAATTAAGTGAAGATATCAGTATGTATCTTTTAAAGTCTGGCTCACTTCACTCATTATTAAATCTTCTATATTTACCCATTTTGAATTGAACAGTAGGATCTCATAGTTTTTATATAGCGCTGTAATATTCCATAGTATATGTATATGCCAAAGTTTTTCAGTTCATTCGTTGGTTTTTGGACACTTGAGTTGGTTGCATGTTTCAGCAATTACAAATAATGCTTCAATAAACATGGATGTGAAGATGTCTTTCCAACTGAGTGTGTTTTATTTTTGGAGCAGATACCAAGAAGTAGGATTGCTAGTCTTATGAAAGTTCTATTTGTAGGTTTTTGAGAAATCACTATATTGTTTTCCAGAAAGGCTGAACTAATTTACATTTCCACCAACAGTGTAAATGAGTACCCTTTTCACCACAGCCTTGCCAACATTTATCATTTTTTTTTATCCTAGCCATTCTAATTGGGATTAAAAGATATCTCATTGTAATATTAATTTGCATTTTTCCTTATGATGGGAGACTTTGTACATGTTTTTTCATATGGCTCTTGGCCATTTGTAAGTCTTCCTTGGAGAGTTGTCTGTTTAGTTCATTTGCCAATTTCTTTTTTGAAGAGAGGTTCTTGCTGTAGGGCATGTGTGCTCACCACAGAGACAGAAAGAAGCAAAGAGAATCCCCTAGGGGATTCTCCTCCATTCTTCACTCAAGATTTTGGGCACGCACACACATGTGCCTGGTGTGAGTTTCAAGCCTCCAGGTTCAGAACATGAACAACGGTCAGCCATGTGGGAGTCCAGAAACATAACCATTATGTCATCCACTGGTTCCAAGTTGCCCACTTTTTATTGATTATTTTTTTTCCATGGGTGAGACGTTTGAGTTCCCTATATATTCTAGATATCAATTTCTCATCTGAAGAATAATTTGTGAACATTTTCTCCTATTCTGAGGGTTGTCTTTTTACTTTAGTTATAGTTTCTTTTGCAATCAGGATGCTTTTTAGCTTGATATAATTCCACTTGTCTATTTTAGGGACAATTGCCTTTGCCTTAGTGATTATTTAAGAAGTATTTGCCTACTCCAAAGTCTTTAAAAGTTTCTCCTACATTTTCTTTTTTTTTTTTTTTTTTTTTGAGAGGTTTTTGCTATAGGGCGCGTGCGCTCGCCAGACAGACAGAGAGAGACAGAGAGATAGAAAGCAGGAAATCACCCCCCAGGGGGGATGGCCACGCCGCAATCCCTTCTCCTCCATTCTCCTCTCGGGATCTTGGGCACGCACGCACACGCGCCCGGCGTGAGTCTAAGCCGCCGGGTCCGGGACTCGAACCGCAGTCGACTACGTGGGAGTCCAGCGACATAGCCATTACGCTAACTGCTGGTCCCATCTCCTACATTTTCTACCAGTAATTTTGTGGTTAGAAGCTTTATACTTCAGTCTTTGATTCATTTTGAGTTAATTCTAGTTTCATTTTTCTGTAGATGGATATCCAATTCTCCCAATACTGTTTGTCAAAGAGACTGTTTTTCTCCATTGCATTGTCTTACATTCTTTATCAAAGATTAGTTGACTGTATGATTTGGGGTTTATTTCTGTCTTCTCTATTTTGTTCCATTAGCCTACGTATCTGTTCTTGTGCCAGCACCATGCTGTTTTGATTATTACTGCTTTGTAGTATACTTTGTAGTATACAGTGAGATACTTCATAGTTTATTATTTTGGTACAGTATTGTCTTATGAGGTCTTTTACATATTGTCAATATGAGGTCTTTTTTGATTCCAAAGTTTATAATTGTTTTATCTGTTTCTGTGAAGAATGTCTCTGGTAATTGTATTGACATTGCATTAAACATGTATATTATTTTAGTTTTCACTATTAGAAAGAATGCTTCCCTAAGTGTTCATTTTAACATTTTTGTCCATTTGCATACTAAGGTATAGATGGTAAAGAATTTTTGATTTTATTTATATGTGCCCTTAAATTTAATAGATATGGTCAATGGTTTCTGAGTTAATTTGTAATGAACACTCCTGTCAACAATGTGTGCAATTCTTATTCGTTCTCATCGGCTAATAGTATCAGCAGACTTTTTAATATTTTAAAATCTAGTGTGTATAAAATGATATTCTATTGTGTTTTTTTTTTTTTTTTTGAGAGATTTTGGCTCTAGGCTTGTGCATTCGCTGGAGAGACAGAGACAGACAGATAGATAGAAAATGAGAAATCAGCCCCCAGGGGAAATGGCCATGCCTCAATCCGTTCTCCATTCTCTTCTTGGGATTTTGGGCATGTACACACACGTGCCGGTGTGAGTTTCAAGCCGCTGGGTCCAGGACTCGAACCACAGTCAACCACATGAGAGTCTAACACCATAATCACTATGCCACCTACTTGCCCCTCCTATTGTAATTTTAATTCACACCATCCTACAATGCGATTGAGTACAATTCCCTTAAAGTATGGCACTCATATTTTTACTAGCCTAAAATTCTTTTTCCATGAATTTACTGTCCTAATTCAAATTTTCTATTGGTAGCTTTTATTTATTTCTAGAATTTGTTTATGTCTTCTTCTCCATGCATATGGCTTATCACTTAAGTATTTTTTTCTTTTACTATGCCAGAGGATATGTGTACATGTGATAGAGAGAAAGAGAAGGAAAAAGAGAGAGGAAGAGAAAGTGAGAGAGAGAGAGAGAGAAAAAAAAAAAAGAACCCTCAATGGGACCTGGCTATGCTGAAATCCCTTTTCTTGCAGTTTTCTGCCCATCTGGATTCTGGGCGCATGTACGTGTGCCGTGTATATGAACTTCCATGCCTCCCTCTGCACGGTGCTAACTGCTTTGCAATGGGGACAGCTCAGCTCACCCTTTCTAATGACATCTCTTAGCATGTATAATTTTGGTAATTTTAACACAAGTGAATTTTAGAAACTGTTTTCTTTTTGCTTTGCTAAATGTCTTGCTTCAACCAGCCGGTAGCATGGTGGTTGAGGTGGTTGGATCCCACATGGCTGGCTGCATAATTCAAGTCCCAGACTCGGTGCTTGAAAAACACACCTAGGCATGTGTTCGTGGGTATCCAAGGTCCCAAAGGAAGGGAGAAATGGAGAAGAGGTTGCAGCCTGACTATTCTTCATGGAGAGTGCTTTTCACTTCCCCATCTCCAGTAACTACACATGCCATCTGGCAAAATTATAAATAGGTTAAAGAAATTTATCTGTATTCCAATATCATAAAGATACTCTTTTAAAAAAAGATATTATTTCTTTTCTTTTTAAAGCTATATAGTGTGTGTACTTGCTGGGGAGAGAAAGAGAGAGAGAGAGAGAGAGAGAGAGAGAGAGAGAGAGAGAGAGAGAGAGAGAGAGAGAGAGGGAGAGAGAACGTGAAAAATCATCCCCAGGGGTATGGCAATGCTGTAGATTTTGGGTACATATATGCGCCCAGCATGATTTCCAAGACTCTAGGTCCAGGACTAGAACTGTGTTGTCAATCATGTGGGATCCAGTTACCTTAGCTACCATACCACTGGCTGGCAGGATACTCTTAATGTTCTTATGAGGGTTTTTCTGTAATGTTTTTCACATTTAGATTTTTATCAATAACTCACTAGAAGCTATCTTGTCTGTGATGATTTTTAATGTACTAAAAGTGATTCTTGAAATATGAATATTTTTCCCAAACTGGAATTTATGTAAAAACAGCCTGTCCTTCCTTCACAAATATTGATGTACCCTTAAATCACATATTACATTTCCGTATGCACATGGCAGTATTTACATACTTTCTTTTCTATTCTAGTTCATGGTGTATATTGTTATCCTTACATCAATGCTAGCGTTTCTTAATTTTGAATCTTTCTTGTTATCTTTGTCTGTGCCATACTGCACTTTTAGTTAATCATTTGGGATCTTTTACTCATGAGTTCTTTCCTTCACTGTGCCAGAGTTTATCTGGCTCTTGAATTTTTCATTTCAATGACTTATATTCTGTTTCTAATATTGCAGAACTTTATAGCACCTACTACTGTTTCTTCTTGCTTTTTTTTGGGGGGGGGTTTGTTTTCAGTGTGCTATTACTTGTAATAATTGTTTATAGTGGTTGCTATTCTTAATCTTGTTACGGATTCCACACATTACTATAATAAAATGTTTTAAGTATATTTAATATTTAAATCTTTTATTGGATGGTATGATGTGACAGTTGTTGATTTTGTTGCCTGTCTAGAGGCTTGGGTTTCTTCAGATGTTTTAGAAGTTTGGTTTATCGGTGTGTGATCTACAGGATAATTTTTTTAAAAAAGTTCTTCCCCACTACTTTTATCCTTATTTAGAGTCATCTCACCTGAGACTCCCATAACTGAAGTTTGTCTCATGATGGTGTTTTGGGATTCCTAGCTCAAGGTGATGATGCAAATATCACAGAGCTCATCACTGGGGACAGGGATGAATAGGATGAAAGTCTGGTTTTAGTCCTTCTATCTGCTTACTTAGGTCCCCAGACAGCAGCTTGCAGCAACTTCCCTTTAGCATCTGGAAAACTGCACATCTGTTCCTTTTCTAAGCAGCTAGCCTGGCCCTGGTTTCCTTCCTCATAAGGGGTACCTTCTGCCCTGGTTGCTGTGCAGTAACCTAACCCTAGGCCACTCTGCCTGCCTAGCCCGCCTCTGGAACTAGGGCACAAGCCCAGAGTACCACTTTACCATTTTGTCCCATTTCTGTTCCTCTAAGATGTTATTCTGTTTTGGTATTCATTTGGACTTTTAAATTTCTTGCTTTATATATATATATAAAGCAAGAATATATATATAAAGCAAGAAAAAAAATATATATAAGAGGTTTTTGCTATAGGGCGTGTGTGCTAGCCAGAAAGACAGAGAGAGGAAGAGAGACAGAAAGTGAGAAATCACCCCCCAGGGGGGATGGCCATGCTGCAATCCCTTCTCCTCCATTCTCCTCTTGGGATCTTGGGCACGCATGCACATGCCCCTGACGTGAGTTTTAAGCCACCGGGTCCGGGACGTGAACCGTGGTCGACTACGTGGGAGTCCAGTGACATAGCCATTACGCTGACTGCTGGTCCCCTTGCTTTATATTTCAAATTTCATTTCTATATATGCTTAGGATGTAGCTAAAAATTTGTACCTATAATCCCTGAATGTCTATTGCGTCACTTTTAACTCTTTTGTAAACATCTGGTTGGAAATGGCCCTCTGGTTATTACCATTTTTCTCATCTGGTTACAATATTCATACTAGTCCACCTTTTAAACTGGACAAAAGCAGTCATTTTACAACTTTGGTTCACCCTCATTTCTCCTCCTCCTTCTGCCCAATGTCAAATCCTTCAGGTGTTGCCATGGCTGTTGGTTAAAGCTGAAGAATTATGACTGCCACCTACTGGTGGGAATTGGGTACTTTGCTGCCTAAATTTTATTCTAAGTAATGTGTGCTTTTCTAGAAAGTTTATTTCTTGGTTGTTATATAATTGTTGTTGACTATTATTTTTAAAACTACATGAGTAGAAAATATAAGTTTTAGGGATCTCATGTTTCTAGAATTCTAAATTGCGTAGCATCTCTAAAAGTATAGAAAATAAGGGTAAGTAGCAAGGACAAAGTAAAAAGTCAAGTTATCCAAGGACTGGCAACTAGAAGTTGATTTAATGACTTTTCTTCATGTTAAGATGTCCATCAAATGATTTCCTGCCCTGACTGTGTTAACGAAACATATTCATTAATTTACTGACCTTTGTACCTGCTTTGTATTATCCCCCCAGAACATAAAGACTCAGATGCTCTTCTGAGCTTATTTTTTGAGTATTAAACAATGTGGATTTATTTATTTACTTAATTGCTTGTGGGCACATGTACTTTCCAGGGAGAGATAGAGAAACAAAGAAACAGAGAGAGGGAGAAGTGCAAAGTACTCCCCCAATGGGGCATAGTTGTGCCACAATCCTTTTTCCTCCATTTCCCCATCCTGTGAAAATTTTGGGCATGCACATATATGTGCCTGGTGTGCTTTTTAAATGAATGAGGCCAGGATTCAAACCATAGTAGCCTTGGTTATCCAGAAACACTAATCTGGCCAAAGTATTAAACAGTATAAATATATTCACTCTCTATTCTTTTTTTTTTTTTTTTTTTTTGGAGAGGTTTTTGCTATAGGGCACTCGCCAGAAAGACAGAGAGAGAGAGACAGCGCTTGCCAGATAGACAGAGAGAGACAGAGAGACACAAAGTGAGAAATCACCCCCTGGGGGGATGGCCACACCGCAATCCCTTCTCCTCCATTCTCCTCTCAGGATCTTGGGCACGCACGCACACGTGCCCGGCGTGAGTTTAAGCCACCAGGTCCGGGACTGGGACCATGGTCAACTACATGTGAGTTCAGCGACAGAGCCATTACGCTAGCTGCTGGTCCCATTCACTCTCTATTCCTTATCCTCTTCTGTTAAGCCCATTTCTATCTACAGTGATTGGTGAGACTCTATGTCAGTTATTGAAAGCTTCCAAAATACTGTGAGCCTCTAAATAGTGAACTTGGCTGGACCTTATGGTTTGTATGGTTTCATCAGTGAGTGCTGCAATAATGCTGTGAAAGAAGACTTGCTAAAGTTTTCAGTAATAAGCATTTATTTGCCTGGGTAAAAGCTCAGCTGTGGTTCAGGTAAACTGTTTCGGGCTCTTTCAGACTGGGCTTGACTGCCGACTATGGCTAGGATTTAGGTATATTCCGTGTCTGTCTCTCTCTCTGGGATCCAAGCTGAGTAGGTAGCGGCTACCCAGGATGTGCTCTTCCTATGTGAAGTAGCAGGAGTACAGGAGACAAGCCAAACCATAAAATCAAATATAAATCTCCTTGAATCATGTCAGCTTATATTCCCCTAGCTAAGAGCAAGTGGCATGCCCCAGTCAAAAGTCATAAGTATTCTAGACCCTGAAGGAAAGGGAAGGTAGGATTGGATGAATATTTTCTGAATACTGCTGATTCTTTTTTTTTTTTTTTTTTTTTGGAGAGGTTTTTCGCTATAGGGCGCGTGCGCTCGCCAGACAGACAGAGAGAGACATAGAGACAGAAAGCGAGAAATCACCCCCCAGGGGGGATGGTCACGCCGCAATCCCTTCTCCTCCATTCTCCTCTCGGGATCTTGGGCACACAGGCAAACGCGCCCGGCGTGAGTTGTAAGCCACCGGGTCCGAGACGCGAACCGTGGTCGACTACGTGGGAGTCCAGCGACATAGCCATTACGCTAACTGCTGGTTCCCAATACTGCTGATTCTTTCACATTGACATACAAAACAATCAGATGAAATCCATTTCTTAAGGAAAAAAAGACTTAATGCATTAATGCTGGAGCATAAGTGCCGAAAACTTCTTAGACATTTCAAATATGTATGTCTTCGAAAGGCTTTTAAGGTTGGAAATGTGTGCTGTTTGTTTTTACCTATCTAATACTTAGTTGAGTGCCTGGATCAAAGAAATACGAAGCCCCAAAATAAAAGAGGCTCTCAAGTACAATGAGTGTATTAGTCAGCTTAGGCTGCTATAACAAAATACCGCACACTTGGGTAGCTTATAAACAGCAGAAATTTATTTCCCATGGTTCTGGAAGCTGGAAATCCAAGATCATTGCTGGCAGATTCATTGTCTGGGGAGGGTGTTTTCTGTTTCAAAGAACACCTTTCCTCCGTGCTCTCATACAGTAGAAGGAACCAGCTAGTTCTCTTTTATAAGGGTACTAATTACATTCCTGACTACTGTGTCCTTATGATCTAATTGCCTCCAAAAGTTCTCACCTCCTAATGTCAAGGCCTTGGGATTTAAGATTTTCTTTGGGGGGTGGGGGTGAGCGCTAAGATTTTAGCATATGAGTTTCCAGGGAAAAAACATTCAGACTGTAACAGTGAGAAACTGGTGGACTTGGAGGGTTACAGTTTCCCCCATCTTTGGATACTGGGATTTTTATATTTCTAAGCAGATAAATCCTGAATGTTCTTGAACAGGGAAAGAGTTTGAGAATTACAGTTTCTAAATTCATGGGATTTCTGGCAGTTTTTGTCCAATATTGTATTTTTCTGATAATGGAAACTAGTCTTCTTTCTGCACAAATGCAGAGCAATTTAATAGGTTGACTTTGATTCTTCCCTTCACTTCTGCATGACCTCTTCTTTTTAACAGGCAGAATGGACCCCCTAGTCAAAATTTGATTCAGATGCCAAGACCAATGGTCATATGCACATGTGTGAATACGCGCGCGTGCGCGCACACACACACACACAGAGGCATGGAAAGGTTTCTTACTCATGTAATGAGACTTCTGAGGGAACAAGTCATGCTTCCCAAGCTACTCTGAAAATGACTCAAGAGAGAGCAAGGGTAGGAGACTGGCTTAGAGTTCTTCGGGTGTTTAGGGGGTAAGGTTAGGCTGAGAGTTGCCACTTGTTTGCAGTAGCTTTTGTCATTTGACTCTCCTACAAGTATCACAGGCTTTCTTACCAGATTTCCCAGATGTGGGGCACAGGGAGGAGGGGGAGGTGTGTCAGCAGTCAAACATCAAACAACAGAGTTGAGCGTCTTCCTGTTCTGTCCCTCCCGTCTGTGTGATTGTTGAAGGTTAACGTCTGAGAGGTGTATCAACATTACAGATGGTGGGTAGCCTCTCACCAGCTGTCAGCCTGAGGTACTCGATTCAGAACCCCTCCTGGCAGCTGTGGACTACATCCGACTCTTTTTTTCCTGGTGTCAGTGATTTTGAATTCCCTTCCACTCTTTCTGACAGGTCCAAAGGCTTCTCTGGCTTTTCCAAAGCACATGGTTACGATGGACTATATTTTTTAAAGCCATCTGGAGAGGAAACAAATATAGAGGACCAAATATATACCAAGATCAGACTGCACGCTTTGCCTTCATATGCTTAATGAATATGAGAACTCACATTTGATTTTATTCTTAGATTTTGGAGCCAATTGCTAGTTTCATTTGCTTCCATGACGGTGACCATCTTCATCAGAGTTAAAGAGGGCTGGAGAGGGTTTCCATGAGAATGAGTTTGTCTGAATTTTTATTTGTCTCGGTAATCAGCATTTTTTCTCAAATATCATTCTTCAGGTATCAGCATCTTAATTTTTGGCATGTTTCTGCATTGCTTTTACTTAATTTGTTTTTTAAATCAGTGTATTTGCTTAAATAAAGTAAACCTTATAGCTTATCTTACAATTCTCAAACCTTACTGTGTATCATGATCGCTTGGAGGGCTTGTTGCAGCATCTCAGAGTTTTTGAGTCCAAAGATCCAGGGTAGGAGTCAGAATTTGCATTTCTAAGATGTTCCAGATGATACTGATACTGCTGGTCCGGGGACCAAACTGGGATCAACCTTTTCTTAAAATAATAATATTTATTAAATCATGGGATTTATGTGCTTTTTTGATTTTTCCTTTATTTCACATTAAAATAAATATTCAAGTCAAAATTAAGTCCAGTTATATGTTAAAAAATGTGATCTTGCTAGTATGTGTGCTAAACTTGGGGATCACTGATGGTGTGTTTTCCAATTATAACTCAATGGTAGGGCCCTTCCCCTTTAAGACTAAAAATGTGCACGTGAAAAGAAAATATTTGTAACAATGTGAGGCGGTGGGCAAGGCCAGTGAGAGGCATAGATAGAGCAACTAAGAATCCATGGGTAGGAAAAAAGCCTTAGTTCTCATACAGTAGGAAAAATAAGAAATTTTCCGATTCTCTAGTCATAAACAAACTGGTTTTATCAATGTTATATGAGTGGTGAATGTGTGTGTGATGGGCAATGCCGGAAATGTATAAGAGAGAGTATAAATAAGATTTAACTGTAAAATGGAGACTGCAGGTCTGGAAGTCCCTACAGAGAAGATGGAAAAATTATAATCACATAATCTGATGGTATCTGCCATTATAACTCACATGTTCACCCTGTCCCTAGGCTCATCATACTTCCTTAGAATTAAAAATACTCAATACACCTTTTAGAAAGTTAAAATGGGGAGGAGATAGCCCCATGGTCTAGTGGTTAAGGGAGCTGGATCCTACATGGCTGACTGAAATCTGAATCCTGTCCCTGGTGACTTGAAAATTGAAAAACACACTGGGTGTGTGTGCGTGCATGCCCCAAATCCTGCAAGGATAGAGAAATGGAGTAGAGTGCTTTAGGGTATGAGAGGGGCAAAGCATCCAGTGGGTGGGCACTTTCTCCCTCCCTCTCTAGCTCTGTCTCTAGTGAATACATGTGCCCTCTGGCAATTATTTAAAAAAAATTAAAAGAAAAAGTTATAGGAAAAAACTCCCTATTTTACAAACTATTCTAGTGTTTGGATAAAGCTAGCACATTTTAAGTTTTTAGGAATTTGGGGTTTTATTTGTGCCTGATGCGTATCCAACCAAAAGAGCAGTAACAAACAATAAGAGAGCAAATAGAAACTTTGCACAGTAAGTAACACAGGTTCTTTGGGTGTGAATGTGGTATTGGGATGTGGTTTTGGGAAAGTTGTCAGCCTGAGCACCTCAGTTTCCTCATCTGTAACGAGGGCCTTACTATGCTAGGGTTTAACCTTACAGATTTGGTGTGAGAGTGGCATGGGTGATCTATGCTTAGAACTGTTTCTGAGAACTAGCACTCAGTAATGTCCATGACTCCCGTATAGTTAAGATAACTTCTTTTAATCTTTGACGAACTACAGCAATGGGCACTAAATGCCTTCCAAATTAGTGAAATCATCTTTAATTCTGCTCTTGGCAAATTGGAGGGCACAAAGCCTGTAACAACATGGCAGATGGATGTTTTGTTACTGTTAGCTGACCTAAAGGAAGCTTTATATAACAGAAAGGGAAAGGACCAACTAGACTAAGTGCTTGACTAGAAAGAGCTTTATTATTATTTTAACATTTTGCCAAAGGGCTCATGTACTTCCCAGAGAGAGAGAGAGAAAGCACTCCCCACGCTTGCCATGGGAAATGGTCATGCCACAGTTCTTTCTCCTCCATTTCTCCCTCCTGTCAGGAATTTGATATTACATACGCAACATGTTTCTCAAGCCACCAGTGCTGGGACTTGAACCTCACCACTGACCATGTGGGATCTAGTTGCCTTAACCACCTGCCAACTGGATGGCCCTTTTAAAGACATTCTTCAAATTTCTTTTTCTTTTTTTCATGGGCTACATAATTTTAATTCACTCATTAATTTCCACTGGGGCTAATGTGACTTTAAAAAGATCTGCCTTTTTAAAGCCCTGATGTTCAAAATCTCTATTTTTCTTTTTTACACATTTATAGGGTCCCAGAGATACTATTTTAACAAGCACAAACATCCTTAGTCTCTACTTGCAGTCTCAACCTCACATCCTCATCCCCAAGATTTGCCCCAGATTGCTTTAAGACCTTTGCAAAGCTAAGGAAGTTGCAAGGTGGCTGGGGAGAGAGCAAGGACTGCCACTAGTAAGATACATTTGGAAACCAGCTCCTTAATGTTGGCTTCTGGACATTATTTTGAAACCTTATATTCTCTTAGCATGCTCTGTGAACCCTTGAAGTGAGCATTCTGTTAATAAGGACGTTGGCTCCCTCCTTCTACACACTGCCCAGAGATTCTATTTTATCATTCTTATTGGGATGGGTGTGTATTTCTGCCACCTGTCACAATGAGTCTGTTGGCCAAAATATTTACTTAAGGTAGAGATGAATCATTTTTTGCTAGGTGTTAGCTTTGCAATGATCTCCTTTATCAACTTGTTAATGAATTAGTCATAACAATATCTGTCACACCCGTAGAAGCAAAATTTACACAGAATGAATCATTTTGAAAATACAAGCTATGTAGTTTCTATTTAGAATGTAGATACTATTCCCAGTGGACATTCCAATTTTACAAGAACATAAGTTTAAGTAGCCTACCTTGGACTAATCTGTGGAAGTTTGAAATTGATATTAGAGTTTATATCCTTACTATCATGTTGCTTAGGACTCAACATTTATTTTAGACTCAAACTTAATAAATTGTAAAATACTTATGAATCTATAATTATACTTTATGAATCTATGATTTCTGTGCCTATGTAATATTATTTGATGTATGAGAAGACTGCTATAACCACTTTGCAAAACAAAAGCATTTTATTTTTAACTTGCTTTTTCTTTAGAGAAATTTTTGCTAGAGTGTGTGCACTTGCCAGAGAGACAGAGACAGAGAGACAGAAAGCAAAAAAATCACACCCGAGGGGGGATGACCACACGGCAATCCTTTCTCCACTCTTCTCTCAGGATTTTTGGCACACACACATACACACTTGGTGTGAGTTTCAAGCCTTCTGGTCCAGGCCTCAAAACCACAGTTGACCATGTGGGAGTTCAGTGACGTAACCATTATGCCATCAGCTGGTCACTATTTTTAACTTTTTAATGTTAGCTATACATGAAAAAAATTGCATAAAACACATGTAACATCACCTAGATAAATTATACCCCAACTCAATTTTTCTTTTCCTGATAGTCTCCATACTCCTGACATCTTGTTTTTTTCTTTTTAGAGAGATTTTTGCTATAGGGTGTGTACTCTCTTGGGAAGACAGAGACAGACAGACAGAAAATGAGACATCACCCCCCAGCGGGGATGGCCATGCTGCAGTCCCTTCTCCTCCATTCTTCTCTTGGGATTTTGAGCATGTACATACACATGCCTGACATGAGTTTTAAACTACCAGGTCTGAGACTTGAATCATGGTTGACTACATGGTAGTCCAGCAATGTAACCATTACACCGTCGACTGTTCCCCATACTACTGACTTCTGTTAAGAGTAGTAGTTGTGGGACCAGCAGTCAGTGTAATGGCTATGTCACTGAACTCCCATGTATCTGACCGCAGTTCGAGTCCTGGACCCGGTGACTTAAACTCACACCAGGCGTGTGTGTGTGTGTGTCCAAGAGCCTGAGAGGAGAATGGATTGCAGCGTGGCCATCCCCGCTGAGGGGTAATTTCTTGCTTTCTCTCTCTCTGTCTCTGTCTTTCTGGTGAGCACACACCCCCTATAGCAAAAACCTCTCCAAAAAAAAAAAAAAAAAGAGTAGTAGTTGCAGGACCAGTGGATGGCATAATGGTTACATTACTGGACTCCCACATAATCAACTATGGTTCGAGTCCCGGACTCAGTGGCTTAAAACTCATGCCAGGAGTGTGTGTGTGTGTGATCTCAAAATCCTGAGGGGATAACGAAACAGAAGGGATTGCAGCATGGCCATCACCCCTGGTGGGTGATTTCTTGCTTTTGGTCTCTCTGACTCTCTCTGTCTTTGGTGAGCACACATGCCCTATAGTAAAAATCTCTCTCTCTCTCAAAAAAAAAAGTATTTGCTTTATAGTTTTGTTGTTTATGTGTGGCTGGTATTGGGATTGTTGGTTATTTCAAGTTTATTAGAAAGTCCTACATAGTTTCCATGGTAGTTGTACCAGTTTGTACTGCTGCTGTAAGTGAGTACTCATTGCTCCACAGTTTCTCCAACACTTACTTAGTTTTGTTAGATTCTATATTCTTGCTTACTAACGAAAATGAGTACCTTCTAATATATTTACTTATTATTTGTGTGTCCTCTTTTTAGAATACTTGTTGGTATTTTCTGCCTCTGTCTTCTATATTTTGTAAGATTTATTTATGTATTTTTACTATATTTTGGTTGACTATATGTGTTTCAAGTATATTCTCATACTCTGGCTCTTTTCATACTCTTCTCTCTCTATAGTATATTTTGAGAAAAAGTTCATTTTAATTTAGTCAAATTTATTATTTTTTCCTTTATATATAGTGCTTTATAAGTCTTAAGAAATCCTTTCCTATCATGTAGCTATAAAAATAATATATGAACTTATAAAATATCTACAATTTTGATTTTATAGTCTAGTTCTTAGTTGACTTGCAATTGATTATTACATGCTATACAGTTGGGATCTAGTTTTACGTTTTGCCATATGAACAATAATTTTTCACAATCAATAGTTATTTAAAAGACCATTTTTTGGACCAGCAGTTAGCATAATGGCTATGTCGCTGGACTCCCACGTAGTCGACCGCGGTTCGCGTCCTGGACCCGGTAGCTTAAAACTCACGCCAGGCATGTGTGCATGCGTGCCCAAAATCCCGAGAGGAGAATAGAGGAGAAGGGATTGCGGCGTGACCATCCCTCCTGGGGGGTGATTTCTCGCTTTCTTTCTCTCTGTCTCTCTCTGTCTGTCTGGCGAGCGCACGCTCCCTATAGCGAAAACCTCTTCAAAAAAAAAAAAGACCATTTTTTGTATAAGCAAGTATTTTCAAGGTTACCTTTGTCATGTATAAGTGACCACAAATTCATATTCCTGGGATCTCCATTTTCTATCCTGTTAACATATTTGCTATTCCTTCGACCAGCACCATGCTACTTTAATTTGTTGTAGTAATAATAATAATTCTTATGAGGATATAAATGATTTTAATCTTCATTTTTCAGTGTTTCTTAGTTTGGATTAACATTTTGCATTTTCACACTTCAATATCATTTTTTTTTTTTTAGAGAGAGAGAGAGATTTTTGCTATAGGGCATGTGTGCTTGCTGGAGAGATGGAGAGACAGAAAGCAAGGAATTACCTCCTGGGGGGATGGCTACACCACAATCCCTTCTCCTCCGTTATCCTCTTGAGATCTTGGTCTTGGGTACCCACACACATGTGGCTGGCATGAGTTTTAAGCCACCAGTTATGGAATTTGAACCATGGTCAACTACGTGGAAGTCCAGTGAAATAAACATTACACCATCTTTTGGTCCCACATTTTATAAGGAGCTTCTTAGGTGCAAACAAAACAGCCCTCATGAAATTTCAAAGGACTGCATTGAATCTATAGATCAATTAGAGAAAATTAGCACCTCACAATATTGAGTTTTATAAATAAGAAATATGGCTGGCTCACTTTCTGTATTTCTTGGTAAAATATTTCAGTAAAGTGTTGCTATTTTCTCATGAGGTTTTTCCATATTTTTATTATGGCTTTTACTAGATTCTTTGTATTTTCAGGAGTACTGTAAATGTTATCTTTTAAGCTTTCTTTTTAAAAGTATTTATTGCTAGTATGAGGATTTCTATGTATTTTTATTTTATCCAGCAGCTCTGCCAAATTGCATATCAGTTCTAACATATACATTTTTTTAAAATTAGATTTATTTATTTATTTATTTATTTATTTATTTTTGACTAGAGAGGGACAGAGAGAGAGAGAAAGTGAGAAAGCAAGCTGCCAGGTACAGGATTCGAACCCTGGTTGGCCATGTGAGAGTCCAGCACCCTTAACCACCACGCCATCTGCCGGCCCCACCTACCATATACTTTTTAATGGTGTGAGCATGTTGGGAGGATGTACAGATACTTAGAACAATGGCTGATATATAGTAAGTATTCAATAAATACATAGTAAATGCAGTCCATTATTATTGTCTCCCCTGTTAGCATAGATCTTAAGATAGCAAGTTAACTTGACAAGTTCAAAGAATAGCAAGAAAGCCAGTGTGCCCAGGGTGGTATGAGTGAGAGGAAGGAGTAATATGAAATGATAGGGAGAGGTATGTAGGAGCCAGATTGTGGGCTCCAGCAGAGAATTTTGATTTCACTCTCCACATAGTATAGAAAGCCAGAAATGAGACATCATCTGGTTGATGCTTTTAATAGATCACAGAGCCTTTGTGAGGAGAATCACTTATGGGGACGGTAAGAGAGAGAGCAGGCGACTCTACTAGAGGGATATACTTCAGTAGTCTAGGGCACAATGGTGGTGGCTTAGACTATGGCAGTGGTTGTGGCAATGAGGACAAGTGGTTTGAGTCAAGATATGGTTTGGATGTAGAACCCACAGAACTTGCTGATGGATTCACAGATCAGTGGAGCACGTTCTCCATAGGAGCAGTGGTGTGGCTACTCCTGTCAGTAGCACCACTCCTCTCTCAGTGTGGCACTACCACAGATTTCCTTTATCTGCTCTTGAAAAGTAAACACTCATGCCTGTTTTTGAATTCCACTTGGAGAAACAGCCTTTTACACATTTTAAATAAGGTGTTTTTTTTTTTTTTTTTTTTTTTTTTTTTTTTACTCATAATCCCAACACATTTATAAATAGCTGGCTTATCTAAAAAAAAAAAATGTGTACTTTAGCTTTTTGCTTCATGATTCTCTGTACCACGAATGGTTCTGTGACCCCACATGCTTATCTGTTTTGTTGGAAATAAAAGTCGTCTTGGCTCCTTTGCGCTTATGGTTTTAGCAGTTGGCTGGAGTCCTGGGTACACTCGGGACTTACTGTTGCAATAAACTTTATTAGGTTCACATTAAAATTGGACCAGAAATTTAGTTTTGTCCTCCTTTCAGCCTTAATTCACCCTAAAATCTCTCATCCAAATGACAAATAGTCTTGGCATTCCGAGGCAATCCAAAGATTAAAATCAGCCCTGGGTGCTTATTTAGCCTTACAGCCAATAGGGTTTTTTTTTTTTTTTCCCCTTCTTTTCCTTTTTTTTCTCCTTTTAAATAGAGCTAAAAATACAGTTCTTGAGCCAGCAGGTAGTGTGGTGGTAAAGGACTGGACTTCCACATGGCTCTCAGTGGTTTGAGTCCCAAGCCTGGAGGCTTGAACATCATGCAGGGCATCTGCATGATGTTCATGCCTGACATCCTGAGGAGAATGGAGAAGGGATTGTGGAGTGGCCATTCCCCCAAGTAGTGATTTCTCACTTTCCTTTTTTCTTTTTTTTTGGAGAGGTTTTTGCTATAGGGCGCGTGCGCTCCCCAGACAGACAGAGAGAAACAGAGAGACAGAAAGCGAGAAATCACCCCCCCAGGGGGGATGGCCACACCGCAATCCCTTCTCCTCCATTCTCCTCTCAGGATCTTGGGCACGCACGCACACGCGCCCAGCCTAAGTTTTAAGCCACTGGGTCCGGGATGCGAACCGAGGTCGACTACGTGGGAGTCCAGCGACATAGTCATTACGCTAACTGCTGGTCCCTCACTTTCCTTTTTTCTGCCTTTCTCTGGTAAATGCATGTGCCCTATGACAAATAAGATACTGTTCTGTGATCTCACATAAAGTTTTCTTTTACTATCCTGGCTTGTCTGCTCTTTACTCATCTGTATTTGTTTTGTATATGTCCTTAACTTCCAGCTCCTCCTTAAAGATAAACACATGCCCTGTCACTATCTGTCATTATCTAAAACACAGTTCCGCATTTTTTTAAGCACTATTCTATCTGCTTAATTTGGGGCTTTTTATAATTCATGATTTGCTAAAAGGAAGAAATCTCTCTTTATCTTGAGCTAGTAACCCTATCTTGTCCCTATTTTTAATGTTTCTTGTCAAGTTAAAGTCAAATTGTGTCATCATTTGCTCAGTTTATTTGTAGGAGGGCCTCTGGAATCTAGAAGTCGCTCATTTGAATTTTGTGCCTAAGTCTGTGCTTCTTTGTAATTGGCTTTTTTTGTGGTCTTACAGAATATCAAGCTGCTATTTTACACTTGAAGAGGGAGCACAAAGAAGAAATTGAAAACCTGCAGGTATTTCTTTTTGATTCTACTGAACTGGTTATGTGAGACTGATACTTAGTTTTTTCATGTGATGAAGTAAATATTTCTCTAAGGTGATCTAGACCACATTCGTAGTTTGCACCTACTGTAGATATAGGGAATCAAAGCCCTAGATTCTGGTCTTGTTTCTTTTTTCTTTTTTCTTTTTTTTTTTTTGCATTTGATTTTGTGATTCTGTTTTTAATACAATTCAATTTCTAATTTTAGAAGAATGCTATAAGTGCATTTGATTGGATTGAAAAATAAGATTTTTTTTTCTGAGAGGTTTTTTGTCATAGGGAGTGTGTGTTTGCCAGAAAGACAGAGACAGAGAGACAAAAGTGAGAAATCACCCCCCAAGGGGGATGGCCGCACTGCAATCCCTACTCCTCCATTCTCCTCTCAGGATCTTGGGCACACACACACAAGTGCCCGGCGTGAGTTAAAGCAACCGGGTCGGGAACCAGCAGTTAGCGTAATGGCTATGTCGCTGGACTCCCACGTAGTCGACCGCGGTTCGCGTCTCGGACCCGGTGGCTTACAACTCACGCCGGGCGCGTGTGCGTGCGTGCCCAAGATCCCGAGAGGAGAATGGAGGAGAAGGGATTGCGGCGTGACCATCCCCCCTGGGGGGTGATTTCTCGCTTTCTGTCTCTATGTCTCTCTCTGTCTGTCTGGCGAGCGCACGCGCCCTATAGCGAAAAACCTCTAAAAAAAAAAAAGAAAGCAACCGGGTCTGGGACTCAAATCATGGTCGACTACATGAGAGTCCACAGACATAGCCATTAGGCCAATTGTTGGTCCCTTTTTGGTTTTATTTTAAAGCCAGGGAAATATTAGAGCATTTAGTTTTACTGTTTATATGATTTTTTTTTTTTTTTTTTAATTTGCCAGAGGGTACGTATGCTCACTGGAGAAAGAGAGACAGCATGAAAGTGAGAAAGCATGCCTGTGGGGGGATGGTCACACTTCAATTTCTTGTCGTCCAGTTCTCCCTCCTTTTGTAATTTTTCACACACACATATGCATACCTGCTGTGGTTTTTGAACCACTGGGTCTGGGACTTGAACTCCACAGTTGGCCATGTGGGATCCAGCCAACCGTACGTCCATGCCAGCAGGCGGCTTATATGTGAATTATTTTTATGGCTGTGTTTTTTGTACAAAGTGAATTATTTTTGTGTGGCTGATTTGTATGTTCACGTCTGTGTATCTCTTAGAACATCCCTGAGATATGATGTCATGCAATTAAGGCACTTAAGGAGGGGCCCTTGTTGGGGGAGAGTTACACCGAACCATTTTACCTCCCCAGGGTGTGCTGAGGAATTGCCAACCTGACCCCCTGTGGGAAGCTCAGGATGACTAAGGGATCCTTCCCCTTGTCCTGCCATCCCATTGTCATTACCTGGCAGTTGTTTGCAGTGCTTATGGAGGATGTTCAAAATCTTAACGTGAAATAACGAGATATCAAGTAGACCACTGAATCTATTGGGATTTCAGAAAACTCATGATGTATTTTTTCTGTTCTTCTATGCAAAAATATGTCATGACTTTTCCGACAACCAATACTTTTCTGATGGTTGAGTAAATCCATTCATCAGGAGAAAATAATAGCAAAATTAAATTCAACTTCTTAATGCTAACATTTTACTTGCTGATTTAGTGAATTTGTAGATTATTCTTTCTTTTTTGAGTTTCTTTTATTGGTAAATAAAAATTATGTATATGTATGATGTACAGACATTTTGAAACATGTAAACATTGTAGAGTAACAAAATCAACTTAATTAACATATCTATTACCTCGTGTACTTATAATTTATTTGTGATGAGAATGCTTTAACACTATCCTCTTAACAATTTTCAAGTATATGATGCATTGAAATTAGCTATAGTCACTATGCTGTACAATAGATCTCCTGAACTTATTCCTCATGTCTAAGATTTTGTTTAGACCAACATCTTTCTAATTACTCTGCATCCCTGACCTACTGTGCCCACTCTTCTATGTGTTGGCCTATTATAGATTCCACATATATGTGAGATCATTCTGTACTTGCTTTTTGTGCTGGGCTTGTTTTACTTAATGTCGTGTCTTCCAGGTTCACCTGTGTCGTTGAAAATGATAGAATTTTCTCTTTTTAAGGCTGAATAGCAATCCATTGTTTATGTGCACGACATTATCTTTGTCTAGACATTTGTTGATGTGTATGTAGGTTGATTCCATATCTTGGCAATTGCAAATAGTGCTACAATAAATATGAGTACATCTATCTCTTTGAAATATTGATTTTATTTTCTTTGGATATATACACCTGGTTGTGGTAGTGCTAGATCATATGGTAGTTCTATTTTAATTTTTGAGGAACTTCCATATAGTTTTGCATAATGACTATACTCATTTACATTCTCACCAAAAGTATGCAAGGGTTTCCTTTTCTTCACAGCCTTGCCAGCACTTGTTATGTTTTATCTTTTTTAGTAATAGTCATTCTAATAGGTACAAAGTGATAACTCATTGTAGTTTTAATATGCATTTTTTGGTGATTAGCGATGTTGAACATTTTTCTTTCTTTTAGTTTTGTCAAAGGGTATGTGTGTTCGCCAGTCAAAGAGACAGAGAGAAAGAGTCCCCCTGTGGCATATGGTCATACCGTAGTCCCTTCTCCTCCATTTGTCATCCCATCATGATTTTGGGCCACGTATGCATACATGCCTGATGTGGTTTTGTTTTTTTTTTGTAGTGTAGTGTAGTCTGCCATGTGGGATCTGACTCACTTAACCACTAGGCCACAGAGCTGTCTCTGAACATTTTTCATATACCTTGTAGGCCATTTTTTTTTTAATTATATTTATTTATTATTAGATTTAAAAGTTTGCTATAGAGTACATGTGCTAACGAGAGAGAGACTAAGAAAGAGAGAGAGAGAAGGAAAGGGATAATGCAAGCCACTAGGTCCAGGACTTGAACCATGGTTGGCCATGTGGAAGTCCAGTGCCTTAACCACCGTGCCATGTGCTGGCCCCCTTGTAGGCCCATTAAGAAATGTCTGTTCAGGGTCTTCATTTTTCTTAAAGTTTTTGCCAAAAGAGAGAGACAGAGACAAAGAGAGGGAAAATGAGAAATCACCCCTAGGGGGGTTGCCCATGCTGAAATCCCTTCTCCTCCATTCTCCTCTCAGGATTTTGGGAATGCATGCACACACACTTGGTGTGATTTTCAAGTCACCAGTCTGGGGCTTGAACTGCAGTCAGCCATGTGGGAGTCAAGCCACGTTAACCACCACACCACCTGCTAGTCCCTCTTTGTTCATTTTTAAATCAGGGTATTTGGATTTTTGTTTGTTTGTTTGTTTTTGGCTATTAAATAACTTGAACTAATATTTCGTATATTGATCCCTTATCAGATGTATAGAAATATTCTCCTTTTCATTAAGTGATACTACACTTTTAAAAATAACTGAGATGATATATGAGATTATATATGAAGTCATTGCAAGTAGTAAAATATTATTGGATAAGTAATGTGATACATGATTTCAAGCTACATCCTTGCAGCCAAGTTTAAGTAGTCCAGAACATAAAAGTGGAAAAGTACCTGTCTCCTAGGGGAAAAAGAGAGGTGGAAGCCCTTATCTCTTTTGTTGCAAAATAACCTACAGAGGCCCTCTCTTTTTCTTTGTTCTGATGTGAGAAAGATTTTCAACTGTCTCAGAGGAACTGAAATTCAGAGAGGATAATTTAAGAAACAGATTGTTAAAGAAAGGTGTAGAAGTGCTTCTATAATCAGAAATTTTATTAACAGCCAAGCTGTAAGAATTAACACTACCAGTTTCCAAGTTATAAAACAGCCCTATGAGAGCTGGGCAGCTAAATCATACTCACAGTATTAGTAGATGCCCAATTTGCTTTTAAATGTGAGAGAGAGAGAGCAAGTAATCTTTGACAGGGTCTTATGTCACGGTCCTCCTGTCCTAGCTGCCCCATTATCTAGGACTACAGGCAGATGCCATCATGCCTGGCCTGTTTGGCTGGGCTGGGAATGCAATGGATTTCCCACGCAGCCTCAGCCATTGTGCAACAGGCTTTCCTGCCTGTGCTTCCCACAAGCTTCTGACCCATGGCTTCAGTCCTACAAGAGGGTTGAAGATGGAAAAGAGAAGAATAAATGGAAAGAAAAAGAAAGGATATTGTGATCATGATCTCTCTTTAAAATACAGGTTAGAAAAAGATATGATAAGCAGTAGTAAAAAGTGTTCAGAGGTTCCTAGTTATGCTTTAGATTTAAAAAAGTATTTCTAAGAGAAATACTTGTGCTTTTAATGCTGTAAGTAAACTAGCTAATATTTTTGCTGATTTGGGGATTTACACCTAGTCACAAAAACCCTGCGGCTCTGGCACACTGCTGTCTTTGGATGGTGTATCTAATTATTGCACTTGACTGTAGTTTGAAATCATTCTAGCAGTCACAAGAAACCCTTAATAGAGAACTCTAGTCTCCGATCTGACCTGGAGAAGTGTTTCACTTGGCAAACACAACATTTTAAAGATTGAAATAAGGGGCCAGTCCCATAGCATAGTTGTTAAGGAAGCTAGATTCTCCATGGCTGTCTATGGTTTGAATCCTGGCCTGGGTAATTTGAAAATCACACCAGGCATGTGTATGCATGTCCCCAAATCTGACAGAATGGAGAAATAGAAGAGGAGGGATTGCAACGTGACCATACCCTACTAGTGGTGCTTTTCCCTTGCTCTTTCTCCCCCCACCTCTGTTTCTCTTTCTTACTCTCTCTCTCTCATGAGCACATGCAGTCTTTATTTTTTTTAAAGAGATTACATTATGAATAATTATTTTAAAGTGTAGCTCATGGCCTGGATCCCACATGGCTGATCACGCTGTTGGAGTCCCAGACCCAGTGGCTTGAGAATGATTCTGTGTGTGTGTGTGTGTGTGCACGCGTGTGCACGCCCAAAATCTCAAAAAGAGGAAGAGATTGAGGCAAAGGAGTTACAGTGTGACCATTTTCCATGGGGAGTAATGTGGGAAATTTTTTTTGCTTTCTCTTTCTCTCTCTGTTAACCTATAATGAGTTCATATACCCTCTCATAAAAATTAAAAAAGAAAAAGAAAAGAAAAACAATAACTTGTATCATATTTCTATTTGTCAACCTCTGTTCTAGGCATTTAGCATTGATGTTTGAAAGAGTAAGTATAGAGATATAAGCAATGTAAAGGATTTGTCCCCATTTTTTAGACAATAAAAGGCTCTAAGGGATTGTGACTTGTTAGAAATTCTAGATTGTAAGTGAGGGAGCCTGAATTTGAAGCCACGTTCGTCTGTCTGACTTTGAAGTCAGTGTTCTTTTCATCAAGCAATATAGCATTACTGGAAAAGCATTAGATTTAGAATCAGATTTGGAATATGGTCTCACATTTGGCATTATGAACTACATGAACCTGAGTTAATATTTTGGGCTCAATTTTCTTATTTCTAAAATGAGAGATTAGTCTATATAATCTCTAATTGCTTCTTTTGAATTTTATGATTCACCCTTTGTACTAAAACAGAAAAAAGTTTTGAATTATTCCACTATGCTGTGCCTTCAGTTAATGATCGTCTAACTCAGAATCTCTAAATCCTACTTACTTATCCCTTATTTATTTATTTATTTTTTTAGTTTCTAGAGGTTCTTTCTAACTAGTAAGTCTCTTCTTGATTCCGCTTGCCTCCGTAGAATAATGTGTTCAGGTTTTCAGTTTAACTCTGAATGGAACACTGTAGCCTCAGAGTCTTCTCAGGTATGTCACCCAGTGAAAGGATGTGGCTCTTAGATTAGTAAATGAAACTTCTCTATGAGATCCACTTCTTTATGACAGGAGAGAAGCATGAGGAAGTGATATGTAGGACTTCTTTGTATCTTTCTTCCGCTTTGACAGCAAATTAAAAAATGTATGTTCTTGGGGCCAGCAGATGGCATAGCAGTGATATCGCTGGCCTTGGCTGACTGTGGTTGGAATCCCGGTCCTTGTGCCTTGAAAATCACTCTGGGCATGTGTGCCTGTGTGCCCAAGATCCCAGGAGGAGAATGGAGGACAAGGGACTGTAGCATGGCCATCCCCCCTATGTGTGTGGGGGGGGACGAGAGGAATCTCTCACTTTCTGTCTCTCTGTGGCTCTCTGTCTCTCTGGTGAGCACACACACCCTATAGCAAAACCCTCTTTAAAAAAGGAAGGGGAGATGTTTTTTGTCTGGCTTGTAAGGAGCTAAGTTATTTAAGAAAATTGTCTTCAGCCAGCACTTTTAAGCAGTTTGGAAGTAGGTGCTATGAAAATGACAGCTTGTTTTATCTGTTTTGACTAATATTCTTTGAGTTGTGGGATACAAGAAGAAGTACCAGCCAATAGTGACATTTACTTTATGAGAATCTTTTTCATTTACCCCATTCATCACATAAATTGTTTCTATCTGAGGGAAACTTGACTGGGTGATGGGCTCTGGCAGGCTCCTACTCATTGCTCAATATGGTAACTTCCACTGTGAAAATGATCCAGGGACAAATGCCAAACTGAAAATGGACTTAAATAGTCCCTTGTTGTCCCCATATAACCAAATGGTATGTTGGTCTCCATTAAGAGAGACTTGTAGACTTCCTTACTTTTCTATCTCCAACTCATCCCACTAACAGCTTTCACCCTGCTTTTGAAACAAAATTAAGTACAGACTACCTCTGAGCTGATACAGTTAAGTTTATAAAGGCATAAATACTGAACTTTTTCCATTTGTTAAATTTTTCCTTACCAAAACAATACATTTAAATCTCTTAATTTCTTTAGATATTGTGAGGGAAAGGGAGTAATTTGCAGACCAGTAACAACATTTTCACAAATATGAAATAATGAGATAATGATGATTTTATAAAACCCTCATGGTATTTCCCTCAGTGCTGATACTAGCATAATTCATTACGAAGATGCCAAAAACAAAAAAAATTAAAATGTTGAGAAATATTTTAATTTATCATTTCACTATGGATATAAAATGTTATGGGTTTTGCAGATTTGCTGGTTTACTGGTGTCGAAACCTCTCTTAGGTCATGGGCTACCTATTAGTCTGTAGATACTTTTTTATAAAATTAAAAATTTTTGCCAAGGCACATGTGCTTGCTGGAGAGAGACAAAGAGAAAGGGAGTGAGAAATCAACCCCTTGAGGGGGTGGGAGGATTGGTCATGCTACAGTCCCTTTCTTCCATTCTTCTCTTGGGATTTTGGGATTGCATGCACACATACCCAGCATGATTTTCAAGTCATTCGATCTGGATCCTGGACTCGAACAGTGGTCAGCCATGTAGAAGTCCAGTCAGTGCCTTAACCATCATGCCACCTGCTGGTCCTGATACTTTATTTTTAAGGTGTGTGTTTTTCTTTTCTTTTCTTTTTTTTTTTTAAAAACAAACAAACAAAAAAAACCACTATCTCATTTCTGAGTGAAAGTGAGAGAACAAGAGAAAGAAACAGAAATATAGCATCCCCAGCAAGGTTTCCATACTATGATCCAGCCCATACTTCAGCCAGCCCTGGATTATGGGCACGAATACATCTATGGTCCTCAGGGAGGTCTCGATGGAAACCTGAAACTCTCCCATGTTGGACAGCCTTGCAGTGTCATGTTTTACTGCTATGCCACTGTCTGTCTCCCATAGAAACATTTTGAGTTGAATTTTGGTGGATAACGTGAAGCAATTCATTCCTTACTGGGTTTACCCATACAGGAGCCCTTTGTTTCAGCCTTCAAGATGCTGTTTTGCCTCACATAATTCAGATGTAGAGGGAGGGGCTGGTTGTGGAATGTAGACTATGTTCATAACCATTTGTATCGTAGAGCTCGATGCTGGTCTCACATCTCTCTCAGGTACCACCAGTTCCAGTCATCCCTCATGAGTCTTAACCCCTGACCATGATTCAGTATCTTTGGATCAAGACTGATCTTTTTCAAGACTTTTTGATTTCAGGCAACAGGCCAATGCTAGAATAAATGACTTGTTAAATGTTGGCCTTTGCTTTTGGACTCTTTATAAAATATTTGTAGAAAGTGAGGTCTGGAAGTACATTGTGGAGAGAGCTTTCTTTTCCCTAGACTCATCCTATAGTTAGTAAGGTGTAAAATGCTGTGAATTTTGTATGTTTTATTAATCACTGGTAAATTAGGTTCTCTAGCTTTAAAGTAAGAACATTGGGCTAGCTGGTATAAGTTTGCCTTCTAGCTCTGAAGTTCTATTATTTCTGGCCTAGGAAAAGAGTGGACCCAGGAGTCTGTCTCTACTCAATCCAAAAATCTTGGAGATCACCCTTTCCCATGCTGTCTAAAATAGTGCTAGGGAACTTGTTAAAATTTAATGACTACTTATTGATTAATCTGATTGGATATTTGTTAGAAATTCTTTCATGACTCACAATATTTAGGTAGAATTCTATTTCAGGATTAGCATTAGGAAAGCAACAGAGT
Organism: Tupaia tana; assembly: GCA_026018925.1. Lineage (NCBI taxonomy): Eukaryota > Metazoa > Chordata > Mammalia > Scandentia > Tupaiidae > Tupaia > Tupaia tana. The sequence continues at coordinate 38,304,623 of JAKSZU010000023.1, read as the reverse complement.
TTTTAAATTTGTGATATCTTAAATTACAGTCCAAAGAAATTTGTTCAGCACAGTGTCATTTATTTTTTATTTATTTATTTTTTTTACTAGGAAGTATTTTAATTGTTTTTCTTAGAAAAAGCACAGTGTCTTTTAAATGTTGCCCTGGGATCAGCAGAAGGCACAATGGTTATGTTGCTGGACTCCCACATAGTTGACTGTGGTTCGAGTAACAGACCCAGTGGCTTAAAACTCACATGGGGTGCATGTGCATGTGTGCCTAAACTCCCAAGAGGAAAATGGAGGAGAAGGGATTGTGGCATGGCCATAACCCCCAGCGGATGATTTTTTGCTTTCTGTTTCTTTCTGGCGAGTGCTTGCACCCTATGGCAAAAATCTTTCTTAAAAAAATGTTACATTTGAATAATTTATTTAGTTAATTTATTATTTTGTCAGAGGATGCATGCATTTGCCGGAGAGAGACAGAGGGGGCGAGGGAGAAAGCACTCCCCAGAGGGGCCTGGTCACACTGTAATCCTTTCTCCTCATTTCTCCATCCTGTTGGGATCTTAGCATGCACAAACACGTACCTGACATGTTTTTCAAGCCACTGGGCTGGGATTTGAACCTAAGTTGGCTTTGTAGGATCTGGCTCCCTGCACATGGCACTTAACTATGGTGCTATAAGGACGGGCGGTCTTCTACTTGTTTTTACCCAATATTTCCAGCACCGGTTATTGAAGACAGCATTCTTTCCCTGATGAATGTGTGCTTGGCACCTTTGTTGAAAATTGGATGGCTCTATATATGTGGATTAATTTCTAGGTTCTTTGTTTTGTTCCATTGATCTATGTATCTTTGTTATGCCACTATCATAGTATTACTATAGCTTTGTAATATGTTTGAAGTCAATAGTGTGCTGTCTTTAGCTTTGTTCTTGCTCAGAATTGCTTTGGCTATTTATATCTTGTCTGTGAGTCCACATAAATTTTATGGTTGATTTTTCTACTTCTGTGAAAAATGCCATTGACATGTTGATAGGTATTGCATTTGAATTTGCAGGTTGCCTTTGGTAGTATGGATAGTTTAACAATATTGATTCTTCCCATCCATGAATGTGGTGTGTGTTTGAGTGTGTGTGTGTGTGTGTGTGTGTGTGTCTTCTTCTGTTTCTTTTATCAATGTTTATAGTTTTCATTGAAGGGGTTTTTCATCTCCTTGGTTAAATTTATTCCTTGGTATTTTGTCAATATTTATTTGTAACTTTTAGATGAGATTACTTTCTTAACTTTTTCTCAGCTTGTTATTGGAGCATAAAAATGCTATTGATTTTCTGGGACCAGCAGTTGGCGTAATGGCCATGTCGCTGGACTCCCACGTAGTTGACCGCGGTTCCAGTCCCGGACCCAGTGGATTAAACTCACGCCAGGCACGTGTGCGTGTGTGCCCAAGATCCCGAGAGGAGAGTGGAGGAGAAGGGATTGTGGCATGGCCATCCCCTCTGGGGGGTGATTTTTCGCTTTCTGTCTGTCTATCTCTGTCTGTCTGGCGAGCGCATGCGCCCTATAGCAAAAACCTCTTCCAAAAAAGAAAAAAAAATTGCTATTGATTTTTATATGCTCATCTTGTATTTGGCAACTTAATTACATTTTAAAATCAGCTGTGTTTCCAGCAGATGGTATAATGGTTACGTCCGCTGGACTCCCACATAGTCAAACACAGTCTGAGTCCTGGTCTGGCGGCTTAAAACTCATGATGGGCGCATGTGTGTGTGTGCTCAAGATCCTGAGAGGAGAATGGCAGAGAAGGGATTGCAGTGTGGCCATCACCTCTCAGGGGTGATTTCTTGCATTCCGTGTCTCTGTTTCTCTCTGGAGAGAGAGCATGTGCTCTATAGCAAAAATATCTCTTAAAAAAATCAGTTCTAACAGTTTTTTTGGTAGGTTTTTTTTTGGTATGTCTTTGGTTTCAGTATCAATGTAATGATGACCTTGTAAAATGAGTATGGGAGGATATTCTCTGTCTCAATTTTTAAAGAATAGTGAAGGAGAATTGTTTTTTCCTCAAAAGTTTTGTGGAAAAGTGAAGCCATCTATTCCTAGACTTTGCATTGTTGGGGGAGCGTTTTTTCTCCTTTATTCATGATAGAGTACATGTTTATGCATATAACTGAGGAGAGAGAAAAAGAGAAAGAGGGAGGTGAGGGTTATAAACATGCTTCACGGGGTCTAGTCGTGCCCTTCCTCCAGTGCTCTGGCCAGTCTGGACACTCATACACAGTACTGTAACACGACTGGCCACGTGGGATCTAGTTCCCTTAACCATTAGGCTATTATTTTTGTTAATCAGGTCTGTTATATGTTTTCCTGTCTCTTTGCCTTCTGGAACTAACTCCCACAATGTGTTCATACAGTGTTCCAAACATCTTAGAAGCTTTAATATCCTTGACTGAGCCAATATACAGTGTATTCTAGATGGAAAATCTCATTTTGTATACTGTAATGATGTACAGTGAGTGAATATAAATAAATTTAAACTACAATAAATTAATTAAAAATAATAATAAATATGGGACCAGCAGTTAGCGTAATGACTATGTCGCTGGACTCCCATGTAGTTGACCGTGGTTCGACTCCCAGACCCAGTGTCTTAAACTCATGCCAGGCGCGTGTGCGTGCGTGCCCAAGATCCTGAGGAGAACGGAGGAGAAGGGATTGTGGCGTGGCCATCCCCCCTGGGGGTGATTTCTCGCTTTCTGTCTCTCTGTCTCTCTCTGTCTTTCTGGTGAGTGCACGTGCCCTGTAGCAAAAACCTCTCAAAAATAAATAAATAAATAAATAAAATAAATAATTAAAAAAATTTTTTTCTTGCGTATCATTTCAAATTGTCAGTCTTCAAGCTCAGGAATTTTTTCTTCTGCTTGATCTATTCTGCATCGGAAGTTCTCTTTTGTATTTTTATTTCATTTACTGAATTCTTCAGTTTTATGATTTCTGTTTTGTTCTTTTTTATAATTCCTATATCTTTGTTGCATTTCTCTTGAGTCATCTTCTTGATTTTGTTGAATTGTTTATCTGCATTTTCTTGTATCTTATGAAGTTTCTTTAAGATCATTATTTTGATTTTTCTGGGATGTGTTGATGGAGAGTTATTGTTTCCTTTGGGGATATTATGTTGTCTTTCATATTTATGTCCCTACATCTGGTGGAAACATTGCCCCATTATTTTTATAGTGTGGCTTTTGTGTTGAAAAATTTTTTCATGGAGATGGGTCTCAGGATGTTGCGTATGTTGGCTATGTTGAATTTTGTTCTAGGAGGACTCTATAGTATAGTCTCTATTCAGTTTCTTCAGCTACTCCTTGTCAGTGGTGTCTCTGAGTACTTCGGGGGGGGGGGGGGTATAGGCTGCAGGGGATTGTGGGACTGGCCCTTTCCTAAAAGTGAGTTGGTGGAGTCACTTCTACATCTTTGGGTGTGGCCCAGAGCTGAGGATGAGATATCTGACTGTTTTTATAAGTGATGGGTGTGTAGGACCACCCCTAGTGCTGGGTACACCTAGGCTTGGGTCTGCCAATCTGTCTCTGTGGACCCTGAATTGGGGGACTTTTGGGGTTTTTGGTCATGTAGCTGGGTACAGAGATGCTGGCCAAACTCTGAGGGCCCCAGGTTAGTGGGGTCACTCCCAGCGCTGGTGCATAAGCATGTATAGGCTGTTGGCCTGTCTCTTTTGGCTTTGGGTGGGCAGGCAGGTATGCTCCCGTTGCTGGTGCTTTACTAAGGGTGAGGCTCCTGGCCTGTCTCTGCAGGCACGTGGTGAGCTGGGCTGCTCTCAGAACTGGAAAGTGGCTAGATGTGAGGTTACTGACCTGTCTCATTAGACTCAGATGGAGCCGCTACTGGCACTGGTGTACAGTTGAGGATTAGGCTGCCCTTCTTTCTTGGTGGGTCCTGCATAAGTGTGGCTGCTACCAGGCCTTGTGTGCAGCTCAGTGTGAGGTTGCTGGCTGGTCTCTGTGGACTCCCTGTGGACAGGGTCGCTACTAGCACTTGTGCATGGTTAGGCACAGAGTTGTTGCCCTACTGAGTGACAACTTCCTATATTTTTTCTGGAGGTTTCAGTAGGTGTCTCTTTAATACAGTTCTGCATTTTTTTTTGAAGAGATTTTTGGTGTAGGGCACATGCACTCACTGGAGACAGAGAGAGAGAGAGAAATGGAAAGCGAGAGATCACTCTCCAAGGGGGGCTGACCACACCACAATCCCTTCTCCTTCATTCTTGGGATTTTGGGCATGCATATACATGCACATGACATGAGTTTGAAGTCGTTGGGTCTGGGACTTGAACCACAGTTAGCTACGTGGGAGTCCAGCAACATAACCATTACACCATCAGCTGGTTCCCATATTTTTTTAAATACAATATATGTTGTAACTCCTATATGCTACAAACATATAATAAACATAATTAATTGAGAAATTTCTATTACATATAGTACTGTGTTACAGGCAATTTAGGTATTTTGCAATTACTTTGGAAGCCATTCTCCAATCTCACCACTGGAGGTCAGCTTGACTCTTTTTCTCTTAGTAAAGCTCCAAATAAAATTTTCTTTTGGTGACTGAAGCAATGTTTCAGTTTTATGCTAAGAGCTTTTGCTTTAAATGCATGGGGGACAAAACCCTCACTCGTAGTTTATTTCTCAGAAAAAAACATACACAGGAAAGTATATATAGATCTACACTCGGGGCACAATGGATGCTTAACCTAACTGGAGAAGCAAAAACGTGTGGTTATGGCTGCATCTCTGTGTGCACGTTCTGCATGACCAAGGGCCACCTAGAAACAATGCCTTATGAAATCTAAGAACGGAGTCATCTAAAGGACATTAGAGGCTCTCTGTCATTCCTTCAGCATATATAAAGTACCTGCTGGGTGCCAGGTGTTGTGCTGGAGGGAGCAGAACATGTCCCTGATTCTCTCTGAGCTTGTAGCCCATTCAGAGGGACAAAGACTATTTTTAAACCAATCATTCAATAAAATAAGATGATGTATGTTGTCGAGATATTCTGATAAGGTGTCGTCTAGATTTAAGAGTCAGGGAAGGGGAGTCATAGGAAATCACCTTTAGGTGGAGACCTGAAGAGTGAGGAGAATGTTAGCTTGTTGAAAAACTGCAGGGAGGCCTGTGTAGCTCAAGTACATGAGTGACAGATAGGGGAAAGATTGGGAATAAAGATCTGGAGAAAAATAGTAAGTGCAATGTACATTGAGATCGTGTGTGTGTGTGTGTGTGTGTGTGTGTGTGTGTAATGAGAGTTTTACTAAGCAAGACTTAATACATGTGATTGACATACATTGATGTATTTAACTCTTGATTGGTCTTAACCCATGGTTTGGAAAACATTGCAGTGGGGGAATGCAAGAGGCCAGATTTGAGAGTCTTGTAGGACTTTTAAGGCCAATTTTATCTCAGAACGGGGTGATTTTACTCACTTGTACTGAGCAGAGGAATATATGATCTGAGCAGATTTGCATTTTCCAAAAGAGCCCCCACTGGCTGCTGTTACAGTGGATAGCTTTTTGTGTGGCTGGACAAGTAAAGGGGACTGTTCCGAGGTACTGTAGTCATCCAGGAAGTAGGTGAGTGTTTCAGACTAAGGTAGGGACCCGAGAAAGAGAACTCACGTTCTCTGATAGTAGCACTGAGTTTCTACCAGTGCCAGTGGTTGTTTTTGCTAATCTGAGAGCTTATAAAACTTTTGTTGTTGCTTCTCTTTGAATAATAATAGCTTGATTTTTCCTCTGGTGGAACATAATAAGAGTATACAATGAATATTTCTCCAATGAGTTAATTAATAGGGAAGAAGATGCTGACAACACACTATCCTATTGAACATGAAATGGAAGTGCTTCTCCTTGTCAACTGGATACTTTCTTTTTTTAAAATCTTAACTGACTGTGTACACACCAGCAGGATAATTATTTCTTTCCATAAATAGGGAGCAATTTTTTACATTGTCTCTTTAAACTACTATAGGTGGCTATGTGATACAGTTCTGTGAATTTTGTTTTAATGCTTTTATGGTATCACCCTTACTGTTGCATGTGTAGTGTACAGTAAGTTCTAATATTAACTGAAAAATTATAGAATGATAATTTTTTTTCAAATTTCATAGTTTCTAAGTTGAGCTATGTGAAATTTCTGATACTTGAACTATTTTTACTTATAAAAAAACAATTTTATATGACTTAATCACATACATTTATATCAAAAGGGACAGCAGTGAATGTGTGTCAGATATTTCTCTGCATAGACAATGCTCTGAAATGTTCATCGAGGCCTCAAGTAAGGGTTGAGAGACTACAGCTGTAAGTACCATGCAGCGTTTTCTCTCTGAAGAAAAGCATGTTTTCTGTGGTGACTCTCTTTTCAATCTATAATTGTTGAGAAACCCCATGATTCTTCTCTCTCTTATCACTTACAGCACAATCTTGGTAAGTAATTTTCCAGCCTTCAGGCAATCAATGAAAAATAAAATTAGAAAAAACTAACTCATATTGATAGTCCCTGGTCCAGTGAATAAGCTAAATATTTAAGTGCTCTTTATAAAAGAGCCCAAACTAATGTTTTAGCTCATAAAATATGAATAGTTATGACCCCCTATTAATTGTTATGGTCTTTGTAATAAAGATTTTTGTTGTTTTTGTTAGGTTTTTGCCATAGGGTACATGCACTTGCCAGAGAAAGAGACAGTGAAAGGGAAAGTGAGAAATCGCTCCTCAGGGGGGATGGCCAAGCCCTAATCGCTTCTCCTTCATTTTTTCCCTGGGATTTTGGGCACACACACACATGCACATAGTGTGATTTTCAAGCCACCAGGTTTGGGACTCAAATTGGGGTCGGTCATGTGGAAGTCCAGCACCTTAACCACCATGCCACCTGCTGGATTCTGTACTATAGGTCTTTGTAAAATTATTTGTGTTCTTATTCCCTCATACTCTTATAGTAAAAAATTTTATTTCTTGAATTAGGAATTATGGGAATATGATAAGGTACAGATACATGTACAAGAAAATGATTAGGAAAGTAGGAAAAGAAGTACATTGAATATGCAAGTTGTATTTATTGCATGCCTTTTTGTTAAACAAATGTCTCTTTGATTGTTTCCTTTATTTCTCCCACTGATACTAGTTTTGTTGTTAAATGAAGTTTGAAAACTAAGATATGATGTATCACTTAGTAAATAATCTAAGAGTCTTCCGATTTACCAGTTTGTTTTGTTAGTCCTGCTATATATTTATGAACTAAATCTGACTATATTTTTCCTATTCCATACTAACATTATCATTTAACCATGTTATCATTTAACCATCAAAAGTAATAAAAGTCTGTGATTATTATAATGCAAAAAGGGATTTTTCTTTTTGATATCATTTTCAGTATGTGAAATAACATTCATTTCAATCTTGGTAAATGAAATATATTAGGTTGTCAGGAAAGTCACAAAGTTTTTTTAATGCAAAAATACGTCATTACTTTCTAGACAACCCAATAATACTGTTATTTTTCTGTAAAATTCCAATATTCTAGAGAAGTGGCTCAATCTCGATTGCCAAAAACAAATGAAAACTCCTATCCTTTTACTATTAAACAATGGTGGATAGGCTCAAAAATCAGGAGGGGAGAAAACAAGATTGCATTACAAATCTGGCAACATCAGCCGCACTAGTAAAATCAAATCCAATGTTGTTTTATGACTTTGAATTTATGTGAGTGCCCAGGATCAAAGGCCTCAAATCCCACTGGACCACAAGGTCCATAGTTCATGGCAAAAACTCATCAAAAAGAACATTTTAGTCGTTTAAGCTTTTCATTTTAATCAGCCACAGTAATAAAAGAGCCTTTAGGTGTCCAAAAACATTTTTGCAAGATCAAGAGGTTGTTCTCCCACTCATAGAAGCAACTTTCTTATTGGATCCATATAATGCCTGTGGCCTTAGGGTGTCAAAGGGCCACTGCCACGACATTGTTTGCCCTTGTGGGATGGTTTCTTTGGTTCTTCTAACTGTGCATTATGTGATAATAAATTATGGTGTCTGACGGAAGGACCATAAAATTTTCACACCGTTTATCATGCTATTTCAGCCATTTAAAGTTAGGTTTCTGACAGCAAGCCAGGTACTTTGTAATGTTAAGACAGAAATAGAAGTCTACTGCTGGCATCTCGGTCAGTGTCAAGGGACAGCTGCCTTAGAGAAGAGCATGAGGCTCCAGAGTCAAAGACCCAGTCTTGAGACCCAGCCCACATACTGCTACGACTGTTTGTGGACAATCCATAGTTGGGGATCCTACCTTCACCCCAGTGTTATTCAGGTCATGCAGGGTAATATTTGTAAAGTTACTACTGAGCTGTAAGAATGGATACACTAGACATAAATTATGTATGAAGCTAGTCTGAATAGTCTGGCATTTTCAGTGGGTCACTAGGATAAGTAAAGGGGGAAGCTAGCCAGAACATGGTAAATTAATGAGAAAATGTTCCTGAGAATTTGGAAGGTGGTGACATGGGGGACTCTGGGAAGAAAGAGGAGACATTTCTTTTGAGACAAGAAAATAAAGAAGAATAAGTACTTTCATCTACGGAGTAGTATTAGCACATTTATTTCTTTGCTTAGTTTTTAGCTTTGGTCCCCATGTGTTGGAAAAGAAATCAATGCACCTGTTATTTTTTCCACCTGGTCTCTTGGATATCATTGGTTACTATCTCTTCTGCACCTTTTCTCATTTGGACAGACAGGTATCTTCTCCATTGCTAGTAACAAATTCAACTATCATTTATATTAAAATCCTTTCCCCTGACCATACTGCTTCCTTGAGCTTCCATTCCTCCTCTCACCAGCAAAATTCTCAAACATTGACCATCTGTACTAAATTCTGTACCACTTGCTTTTAAAAATTAATTAATTGTGATTTTTGGTTTACATATTGTTGTTCACCTTTGTGAGATACAGTACGGTTTTTCAAAGTAGGCATACAGTGTGTAATCGAATCAAGGATAGAGACAGGTATCATATTGAACATTGAACATTATTGTTTAATGTGCTATGCACATTTAATAATAGTTCCACTACTTTTTTTCTTTTTCAGGGAAGTATGTATTGAATTGTTAATGATATCTTTTATTCTGCCATGGGACACTGTTACATAGCCTATTCTACTTCTTATGTGCATTTTCAAGTCATTTACTGATTTACTGAAACAACTTCTCACAGTTGAAATAGCCTCAAGTGCTATTGTTTGTCTCCTGTCAGTCTTTGTCACTCTTGGTTCTAAAAAGAGCATCTGAAGTTCTCTGTCTTTTTCTTCAACCTGGGAAATTGAATTCTATTCTTTTATTCTTTATCTGAATGTAGTTCTTCATCTTTATTTTTTTTTCTTTTTCTGCCTCTGTAGCATCCCAAATGTGGCCCTCCAAAAGGTGACCTTTAGTCACATCGCTTTCTAGGCCTTTTCTCTTGGGATTTTTATGTATTGATGCAGATTTATCTCTATAGGCTTTCTAGACCTATTTGAATTCAAACATTTTCCAGAGTTCTAGAGCTACATTTCTCATTTTCTTTTGGAAAACTACACTGAGAGAAGTTTTCAGTACAAGGAGACATCAAAAAATTAATGGAAAAATGGAATTAACATATAAGTTTATTTTGGTGCAAAATCATTTTTCAATGCATGAATTTTTTTTTTTTTTTGAGAGGTTTTCGCTATAGGGCGCGTGCGCTCGCCAGACAGACAGAGAGAGACATAGAGACAGAAAGCAAGAAATCACCCCCCAGGGGGGATGATCACGCCGCAATCCCTTCTCCTCCATTCTCCTCTCGGGATCTTGGGCATGCACGCACACGCGCCCGGCGTGAGTTTTAAGCCACTGGGTTCAGGACGCGAACCGCAGTCGACTACGTGGGAGTCCAGCGACATAGCCATTACGCTAACTGCTGGTTCCCATGAATTTTTTTAATAACACACATTTTCCATGAAATTTTTAAAGACCCCATCATATCTTAAAATTTCCAAATCCTAAGCAACAGGAAAATCTTAGCAATGGCTTTGGCTTTGGGAATAATGGCTTTGGGAGGTGATGAGGACTTTCAGAGGTGGGAGGGTACCACCCAATCAGTTGGGACCATGAGGACAAATAGAAGTAGAAGTCCATTTCCTCTTCTCTCCCTCTCTCTGCACGTGGTTGCTGAACTACCTGACTCTTTCCACCATGTTGTGATGTAGAAGCAGAGGCCGACCACATGTGGGGATCATTCCCTGGGACTTTCCAGCTTCCAGAATCATAAGCCAAATAAACCTCTGTTCGTCGTAAATTCCCCAGTGTCAGGTATTTCTATTTAGAAGCATGATAATGGACTAATACACGTGCTTAGGACTTTGGACTTACCTTGACAGGAAATAACGCATGAGCCACTATAAGTATTTAAAAGCAAAGAGTAAGAATCTGCATGTAGCTTATAAGATGGCCTGAATACAGGCAAGCTTCACTAAAGGCCTCAAGAGGATGAAATCAGGGTGCCAAGGAACATGTGTATGTTAGGAACCGCAGAACTGAAATGAACATGATTTGGCAATCAACTATATGCAAAAGTTAAAGGTGCAGAAGTTGTCACAGGAGGATCTGAAACTTTTGGCCTGGACTTTAACTTACAGAGCAATGGAAATGTAAATATACACTGCAACAGAGAAAAGACTGTTTTGTGTTAGTTATACTGGGGGCAGACAAGTAAGTGAAGATAAGGATTCTTTTTATCACTGTTCTTTTTTTTTTTTTTTTTTTTTTGGAGAGGTTTTTGCTATAGGGCGCGTGCGCTCGCCAGACAGACAGAGAGAGAGACAGAAAGCAGGAAATCACCCCCCAGGGGGGATGGCCACGCCGCAATCCCTTCTCCTCCATTCTCCTCTCGGGATCCTGGGCACACACGCACACGCGCCCGGCGTGAGTTTAAGCCGCCGAGTCCGGGACTCGAACCACGGTCAACTATGTGGGAGTCCAGCGACATAGCCATTACGCCAACCGCTGGTCCCTATCACTGTTCTTTTTAACAGCTCTGTGGTTCCTTATGTTCACACGTTCCTTGGCACCCTGATTTCCTCCACCCTGAGGCCGTTAGTGTAGCTTGCCTGTATTCAGGCCGTCTTGTAAGTTACATGCAGATTCTTACTCTTTGCTTTTAAATACTTGTAGTGGCTCACACATTATTTCCTGTCAAGGCAAGTCCAAAGTCCTAAGCATGTGTATTAGTCTATTATCATGCTTCTAAACAAAAATACCTGGCCCTGGGGAATTTACAACAAACAGAGGTTTATTTGGCTTATGATTCTGGAAGCTGGAAAGTCCCCACATCTGGTCAGCCTCTGCTTCTACATCACAACATGGTGGAAGGAAGCAGGCAGGTCAGTAGCCATGTGCAGAGAGAGGGAGCGAAGAGGAAACAGACTTCTAGTTCTGTTTGTCCTTCCATGCTCCCAACTGATAGGATGGTGCCCTCCCACCTCTGAAAGTCCTCATCACCTCCCAAAGCCAACACTTGAGAACCAAGCATCCAGGACATGAACTATTATCCAGACCATAGCAGCGTGTATTTAAGACTTTCTGAAGTCAGCTTTCATTATCTTAGTTTTCTTCACTACAATTTCTCTATATTTTCCTATCTGCATGTCTCATCTTTCATTTATTTACTTAATTTTGCTGAGGGCACATGTACTTGGTGAGAGAGGAAAAGTGAGAAAGCACTCCCCATTGGGAATGGTCACACTGTAATACTATCTCCTCCTTTCAAGATATTGGGCATGTACACACATACGCCCAGCATGTTTCTCAAACTGCCAGGTCTTGGGCTTGAACTATGCAGTCAATCTTGTGGGATCTAGCTGCCTTAACCACTAGGCCACCAGCTGGCTTTGTTATTTCTGTTAACTTGCCCAGAGAGCTCGTGTGCTCACCAGGAAGAAACAGATAAACGTCGGGGAAGGGGCGAGAACATCTCCCATTGGGAGAGAGTGACACTGCAATCCCCTCTTCTTCAGTTCTCCATCCCAATGCAATTTGGGGCAGGCACACATATGCACCCAGTGTGTTTCTCAAGTTACTAGAGGCAGCATTCAAACTGTGGTCGGCCATATAGAATTCAGTTCACTTAACCACTAGGCTGTAGGGCCAACTCTTCTTTCGTCAAGACTGCTTACTCTCTGTCATCTACCTTTGCCAATCCTTGTGCCCAGAATTCCTCAACATATATGAAATCATCTCTGATTTCCCTAGGCTCACCTTTTCTGAAGCCTTGGGCTTGTTATACTTGACTTAGGTACTTAACAGACTCTCATATTTTAATAATGAAAAGAGTGGTGCACCCCATACCACTACCTTCTTTCTGCCCCCACTGCTGTGCACATGATGGACATAGATATTCAGAATATAGTAAACGGTCATATCTGCCATCACAGTAATGCATAGTGCATAAATTAACCACTGTTTATTTTTACCTTTTCATTCTCTTTAATGGAAACCAGAGTGATTTACAGGTAGTATTTTGTAAATTCAGAGACAAAGGAGAGCTATAGTGAGAAAATTATTTTCAGAAAGTTTTTTTAAGATATGTTTGACAGTTTATAACTTTTTACTGCAATGATGGTGTTTGTTTCTATCATGTTAGATAAACTTTTTTTTGGTGAGGTTTTTTTGTTTTTGTTTTTGTTTTTGTTTTTGTTTTTTGCTATAGCGTGCACTCACCAGAAAGACAGAGACAGATAGAGAGACAGAAAGCGAGAAATCACCCCCTGGGAGGGATGGCCAAACCACAATCCCTTCTCCTCCATTCTCCTTTCAGGATCTTGGGCACGCACGCACACGCACCCAGTGTTAGTTTAAGCCACCAGGTCTGGGACTCGAACTGCGGTCAACTACATGGGAGTCCAGAGACGTAGCTATTACACCAACCGCTGGTCCCATGTTACATGCACTTTTATCAGATTAGATAGTTTATAGCTATCTAAGTGATCATTTGGTTGTTTTTGTTTATTTGTTTGTTTTTTGGTTTTTATGTTTTTGCCATAAGGAAAATAGCTATCTAATCTGATAAAAGTGCATCTAATATGATGGAAACACCTTCACATCAGAGAGACAGAGGTGAGAAATCATCCTTTGGGAGGATGGCTGTGACACAATCTCTTCCTCCATTCTTCTCTTGGGATTTTGGGCATGCACACACATGTACCTAGCTTGATTTTCAAGTCTCCGGGTCTGGGACTCAGACTGCTCAGTTGACCATGTGGGAGTCCAGTGCTTTAACAACTACACCACCTGCTGGCCCTATTTGCATGCACTCCCCTGAATTTATGATCATTTGTAAATTCTTTCATTTTGTAGATGATGAACTAAAGTTTGTAAGATCTGGTATTAGCAATAGAATCTAGCTTAATGGTTCTCAACCTTTTCTTCCTCAATATATCTAAGGAAATTGACATTTCCCAGAAAGAACAGGATTTTCCAACTAAACATCAAGATTTGCTATCTGGTTACTGCTAGTTAGCAGTAATAGAGCCCAAAACCATGGAGATAGCTCACAGGAGCACCATAACAAGGTCAGGTCTTTTCTCAATCTATTGTTCCATTATTTGTGGAAATTGCTCTGCCAAAGATGAGGAAAATATTAAGTATAACTTAAGGGATGGGCAGAAAAATCATCAGGTAGCATATAATGGCAAATAGCACTGAGATAATGCTGCATGAGGTTTAAAGTACCATATTTAAAAGCAAAATTTTCAAATACACAAACAAAATTGGACATATTTCTTTTAGGAATGTATGAGTCAATAGGAGATAATAAGGCCACCTCTTTTAAATATTTGATTTGTCGCTTTTTAAGGTCAAAAGTTTGTCTAATCTCCTTTCCCTCCATTCCTTATGTCTGCAAGGTTAAGAATTGAATCCAGAGTTTATAAATAGGAACTTGGTAGATTATTTTATAATTCTCAGATGAGATTCTTTATTTTAAGATATGGATTATGTCCAAATTGACTCTGTTCTATTGTGTCCTCGACTCAGACACATGACGCCAGTAGGATCACTCACTCTGCTCATTAGCACCGTAATTACTCCCCCAAAAAGGGAAGGGACAGAGGCTGCCAGCTGTCAGGAATATCTCTGTATTTCCGCTCCCCACCCCCAAATCTGCAACCAGGAATCACTCATAGCAAATGATCTTTAAAAACACTTTTACCAAAAGGCTGTGAATGTTACCAGAGGATTTTGCAAACCCTAAAAATAAATAAATAAATAAATAAATAAATAAATAAATAAATAAATAATAACTTCTAAAATCACTGGTACCCAGGAATGGAAAAACAAATGTTCTCCCCTTTGTCAGCTCTGATTTTTATTTCCTGGACTATTTAGTGTTTTCCTCATATGTATATCATGTTTGGATTGAATTCTACATTTATATTTTTACCTGTATTACGTTGATTTGAAAATCTGAAAAACACATAAAAGGCACATATTCAAAATAAAACTCATTCAGAGGAAAATAGGTATTTGCTTTTTTATATTGGCAACTATAGCTAAGATAGGGTTATGTTTTAACAAGGTAAATTTGGACTAAGGAAAGTCCAAATTTATGCCAAGTTTTATGAAAATCAAAATTTCCATCTTCTAAACATCTCAACCATCCTAATCAACTTCATATGTTGTGTTAATATCATGTTCAAGGACAGGCAATCAGAAAATCCTCTACTGCTCTGATGTGCACGAGAGAAAAGGTGGTGGTCCAAGGTTGGAATTCTTAGTAATCTAAATATTTGGAGTGTAAGTAGTGTGTAATTATTTAGAGTAGACAACCGGCATGGATACTTGAGCCAGTTCATTTTTTTCATAAATGCAGCATGGCGCAAGAAGAACCTGTACCGTATCTTGTAGCTGACCAACGTGTTCCATGAAGCAGGGACATGTTAATGGTATGGGAACCTTGCAGCAATCATGTGATTTGATACAGACATTATACATGTGACCCTGTATGATCATGAATCTGTATAGTTAGTTGGTTATTAACCTCTGAGTGACTTGTGGAGAAATTATGTACAAGTTTTCAGGTAATAATGTCTCTCTCTTCACATTATTTATATGTGCAGCAGTAACTATTTTTTAAGATAGAGATTTTTTTCTATAGGGCATGTGTGCCCACTGGAGAGACACACACACACACACACACACACACAGAGAGAGAGAGAGAGAGAGAGAGAGAGAGAGAGAAAGTGAGAAATCACACCCCACGGGAGATAGCCACACCGCAGTCCCTTCTCCAGTCTCTCGGTATCTTGGGAACTCATGCACACATGTCTGGTGTGGGTTTCAAGCTGCCAGGTCTGGGACTCAAACCGCAGTGTGCTATGTGGGAGTTCAGCAATGTAACCCTATCGCCATCTGCTGGTCCTGCAGCAGTAACTTTTAAGATAGAAAAATTGCTGGGGGAAAAAAATAGCTATTTATAACACATGTCAAACTACATTTGAAGTGACATTTATACTTTACATAGAAGAGTTAAACATTTATTTCAAAAACATTTCATTAGTCAGATTCCATGTTTAATCAGTTAGAAGAAATAAGACTGATTTTAATTCATATCTTCCAACTACTAGAAAAAAACTAAAGTACATATTTTTTGTAACAGTTATCCTTTCAAAAACATGGATTGTAGAGAAATATATAAATCAAAAGTAATATAGCTTAAGGGGGAGGGGAGGAAAAGAAGAACATGGTTTGTCTATATTCCAGGAGAAAAGAATCAAGTCAAAATGAGATCTGATTCTTTCAAAGTTATCCTGTCTGCATCTTACTAGAATGTCATTCCCCGTGCATCTTGGTATTCCAAGTGTCATTAAACATCTAGTAATCAGAACAGATGTTCCGCTACATCCTTTTTATAATCTTAACTGTTTAAGGCATTGAACACTCTACATTTATAAGTATATAATTAAAATCCCTATTAAAAATAAATCTAGATATGGGACTTACATTTTTCTTAATCCATGTTTACACAAAGGAGAGATCTGTTTTTAAATACTACAACAGATCTTTGTGAGCTCAAATAAATCAGCGTGACATTGTGCTAAAAGGGTTTCTAAAACTGATGGATACTAATGCCCTTTGGTCAGGGCACCTTCTCTGTGGAGTTTTTAGAATTTCCCTGTTACTCAAGAATACCTTTATTCTGGATCTTAGTGTTGCTTTCTAGCATGTGACCTTAGGAGCTACAGATGTACCTTATCATTTGTGCACTGTCAGCCCATAAGCATTCTCAATTTGCTTCAATGTTTCAAGTGAAGCAAATATAGCTCCAGAAATATTTTGGCTTTTCCTGCATACATTTATGCCAGAAGATGTTTGGTAAACTTGATTGCTTATGTAAAGAAACTCAAAAAGAACCTTGACCCCACAAAGAAGTGTATCATTCATATCATCGTGAGTACTGTTTCTAGACTCTGTGCTCATCCTGCCATTTCTGTGACGTTCCTTCCCATCATTTCGGTGTCTATCGCTGTGAAGGAAGATTGGAGAACAATTCACTTAGATGCACATGGAATAAGCCATCTTCATTGGTTCCTTAATTGTCTCATAGTGGAAATATATTTAGAATTATAAAAATTGTTACCACTAAAAGTGTGTCTGTTCACAAAGATGGCAATATTAAGATCCTTCATGTAGAATATTTATTTTGAGTCATTTGAGCCAGTTTATGTTGACTCTTATTTAGTTCTTTTTTTCATATATATATATATATATATATATACACACACACACACACACACATATACATATGTATATATGTATATATATGTATATATATATATATGTATATATATATATATATATATGTATATATGTTTTTTTTTTTTTTTTTTTTTTTTTTTTTTTTTTTTTTGCTATAGAGCATATGTGCTCACCAGAGAGAGGGAAAGTGAGAAATCAGCACCCCCTCCGGGGAGTGGGTAGCCATGCTGGAATCCCCTCTCTCCTACTATTTTCTTGGGATTTGGCGGATATGCACATGTATGCTTGGCATGATTTTCAAGTCACCAGGTCTGGGACTCAAACCGTATAGTCAGCCATGTGCGATCCAACACCTTAACCTCCACATCACTTTCTGGCCCTTTTTTGGTTCCAGTACATGTTGTAATATAACTCATGTGGGAGAATTGCTAAACAAAACAAACTTGTTGTTGGTGTGTGGGGATGGACCTGTAACTTTGTGCTTACAAAAGCTAGGACTTCATGAGTTTTGTTGGAAAGAATGTAGTCACAGTTGGCTATGCGTTTATCAGCTGTGACCTTGTTGAGAATTAATAGCAGTAATCACAAAAGTCTGGTCTTTATTATATACATAGCAGGCTTCTTGTGGGCACTACTTTGTATTGTAGTTCTTTCCTCCTTCTCCATTGCTGACTCCAGAAGTCATGAGTACAGTAGCAATAGGGTTTCTGAAGTATTGGCTAGAAACACTGAAAAATTCACTCAGTCGACAGTCCCAACAGGGGTACATGAGTGAACCAAAGGGACAATGCAGGAGGCCTCACAAAGTGAGGACATAGTTAGAAGGTGAAAGAAGGAAGAGAACGTAGCACAGTAAGCAGGATAATCTCAAAGTTAGAAAGAGGGACCAGGATTCTGTACTATCAGAGAAATCCACAGAGGCCATTTTCAAATTGAGTTATGAAACATTCCAAAGAAGAATGAGGAAAAAATCCACCTAATTGGGCAATTTAGGAAGCTATTAGCTATGTGAATATTTTCAACCTAAACCCTATTTTTTGCAAAATTACAGAGTAGGGTAAAAATAGGTAGTTACAAATCCTTTGGAGTGACATTTGTTAGTGAACATAATATGGGTTTTATTTTGAAGAGGTAACAGTTAAGGCAAGTGTTCTGGCTCCCCCACCCCCCCTTTATTTTTTGGGTGAGGAGTGGATAGATATGAGAGGAAAGGAAACCATAAGTACTTTTTAGGTAGAGATAAAAGACAATGAATCATATCAGTGAATATGTAAAAATACTTGCCTAAGAAAAACTCTAATATAAACACGAGTGTGTCTTGTACATAAGTAGTATTCTAGCTTTTTATCTCATGGTACAAGACTAGTTAATTTCGATGTACATTCCATTATAGAAAGATTTTACTTAATGCAATTTATATAGAAGAAAAGCTGAAATTTTTTTTTTTTTTTTGGAGAGGTTTTTGCTATAGGGCGCGTATGCTCACCAGACAGACAGAGAGAGACAGAGAGATAGAAAGCAAGAAATCACCCCCCAGTGGGGATGGCCATGCCGCAATCCCTCCTCTTCCATTCTCCTCTCAGGATCTTGGGCACGTACGCACACGCGCTCGGCATGAGTTTAAGCCACCGAGTCCGGACTCGAACCGCGGTCGACTACGTGGGAGTCCAGCGACATATCCACTACACTAACTGCTGGTCCCAAGAAAAGCTGAAATTTAACCACTGTATGTTCACCCATTTTTCTAAGGTTACCACTGTCTACAATTACATGTGAACCTATTCATAAGGGGACATATGGATTGTGCTCATACCTTCTAACTGGCAATGCCCTGTAACTCCTAAGAGTTGCTGCTGGTTGTATCTGATCTTATAGAAGATTTCTGCAATATTTCTCAGTGCCTTCTAATTTGTTGGAGAGTTTTTTTCTGTTCTTCACTTTCCATAAAAAATGGAATAGAAATCAAGACAAGTAACACCATTCTCATTTTACAGAATAAGAATGATGGAGGATTTGCATGTTGCTATACAGATGGAGCAATAGTACCCATCTGTCTATCTCAGACCTCCTACATATAGGAGGAAACTGTTCTAGTTGTACTATGGAACCAGAATTGTTTTGGGAGGTAGTGTTCCCTGTAACTAAGAAAAAAATGATAAATCTATTGCTTACAAGAAAAGAAACAAAAGCCCAAGGTATTCTTTTAACCTAATACTGATTCTTGTCTTGAAGGCTGACTTGAGAAAACTACCAATAGAGGAAATTCATCAAATTGGCCTGGACATAGAAGGCCTTAGGTACTTTTTCTTTCCAGAGCAGACTATTACAATTCTTTTTACTTGAAAACAGTTATTGATCAACTGGTATGAGGAAAATCAGACTTACCATAAGTAATGTCTTATAGAAGATAGTCTGAGGAAGAAGAAATGCGACAGCCAGCATTAAAGACACTGTAATTTTCTGTCTAATATTCCAAGCTTTTGGCCACCGTCACTGCCTTTCCTGGTCACATTGCTACGTAACTGCAGTGTTGGAATGATGCTGAATATGGCAGAACCATCTTAGATAGCTACCTATCCTGATCCTGGTCTAGAAAAAGAAAACTCTGGAAAGTAAGTGTAGTAGTGAAAATGTTACTGTATTGATGAAAAAGACCGAACTTTTACCTCTAAGAATTTGGACACTTGTTTTTACATAAAGAAGTACTCATAAGTACTTCTCTTTTTTTTAAGGTAGGTCCCCCAACCCCATAGGGCATGTACCCTCGCCATAGAGAGAGAGAGAGAATGGGAGGGAAAGCGAGAAATCTCTTCCCCCTGACCCAGGAGTGATGGCCACATTGCAGTCCCCTTTCTTCCATTCTCCTCTTGGGATTTTGCACACTCACACACACATGCCCAGCATGATTTTTAAGCCACCAGGTCTGGGGACTTGAACCGTACTGAGCCATGTGGGAATCCAGCACCTTAACCACCATGCTACCTGCTGGCCCCTCCATAGGTACTTCTTTAGGTGCCTTTTGACTTGTTACTCTACTGTCTGTTTTGTACTGTGTTTTCTCAACAGGTGGAGGTGTTCTTATAAACAAAATCTTTCTTGGAAATCTAAATGACAAGTGGCACTTTATTGGTGTTCACTTCTTTTACACTTTTTAAAGAATTATTTTAAATTATTATTATTATTTAACTTGAGCAGAGAGAGAGAGAAAGTGAGAAAGCAAGCCACCAGGTTCGGAACTCAAACTGCAGTCAACCATGTGAGAGTCCAGTGCCCTAACTACCACGCTACCTGCTAGCCCCTTTTACATCTTAAAACTTACCTTTAAGATAATTTTTTCATTCAAATATACTTTTACATAAACTAAAAATTGCCCCTTTTTAGTGTACTGCTTTGAGCTTAGAGAGACACATGCAGTCACATAACCATCTTATAGTCAAGATATAGAACGTTTTCATCACCATAAAAAGTTCCCTTATGTCTGATGGAAGGACAAGCCCCTTCTGACCTGAGACTCCTGGCAACTGTTACCGTTTTGTGTCCCTGTAGTTTTGACTTAATCAGAATGACATATAAATGCAACCATGCAATATGTAGCCTCTTGAGTCTAGTTTTATTTACTTAATATAACACGTTTGACATTCATCCATGTCGTTGCATCCTCCAGTGGTCTGTTCCTTTTTACTTCTGAATAGATCCCACTCTTTACATTTACCACAGTTTGTTGATCCTTTCTCTAGTTAAAGAATTTGGGTGGCTTCCAATAGGGGTAACGTATTAGGATTTTCTATAGAAACAGAACTAATAGGATGTGTGTGTGTATAAGTACTTGTGTGTATATGCATAAATAAAACATGGTTATCTATTAAAATATATATGAAAAGATTCATTATAAAGAATTGCCTCATGTGATTAAGAAGATTGCTAAATCCCATGATCTGCAGGGTGACTCGGCAAGTTGGGGAAGCAGGATAGCTGATGGTATAGTTGTAGCCTGATTGCCACTGTGTGATTTCCAGTCCAAAGGCTGGCAAGTTTAAGACCTGGGAAGAATTGGTGTTTCAGTTTGAGTTCAAAGGCAGGAAAAAATTCAGTTCCTCAGTTTGAAGGCAGTTGGGCAGGTGGAATTTTTTTCTCACTAGGAAAGGGTCAATCTTTTTACCCTATTATGGCCTTCAACTGCCATATGAGTTGTGGTCTTATTAGGGAGGACATTCTGCTTTACCTAGTCTACTGATTTAAATTTTAATCTCATCCAAAAATTACCCTCACCGACACACCCAGAATGATTTGTGAAATAACTGGACACTCTCTGGAGATCAGTTGTAACACATCTTCACCTGCACGTGGTATTGCCAGATTGGTCAGTCTCCCTGTCTTTCTTTCTCCCTTTTCCTTTGAATAGTCACCTGAGTCACCCCCCCTCCACTCCTTTGAATAGATTTCTAGTGGCATCTTGTCATGGCTTTAATTTGCATTTTCCTAATTGCTAATGATGTTGAATATCATTTTATGTGCTCATTTGCTATTTGTATATCTTCCTTGGTGAATTATCTGTTCAAATCTTTTTATCAAATTTGGGAAGAAGGACTGTTTTCTAATTTTTCGTTTCAATAGAATTTCATTGTGCCCTGGATACAAGTGCTTTTTTTTTTTTTTGGAAAGGCTTTTGCTATAGGATGCAGGTGCTTGTCAGAAAGACAGAGAGAGACAGAGAGACAAAAAGCGAGAAATCACCCCCCAGGAGGGATGGCCACGCCGTAATCCCCTCTCCTCCTTTTTCCTCTTGGGATCTTGGGCACGCACACACACATGCCGGCGTGAGTTTTAAGCTACCGGGTCCGGGACTCGAGCCGTGGTCGACTACATGGGAGTCCAGCGACATAGCCATTACATCAACTGCTGGTCCCGACACAAGTGCTTTTCAGGTATATGTTTGCTAATATTTGATCTCAGTCTGTGACTTATTGTGTTAATGGTAGCTTGGAAAGCACAGAATATTTTAATCTTGGGAAAACACAATTTATGAATTTTTTAAATAAGTTGTGATTTTATGATTTGCCAGAGGGCATGTGCATTACTCAGAGTCAGAGCGAGAAAGAGAGAGAGCGAAGGGAAAGTGAGAAAGTACCTCTGGGTATGGCCACATCACATCCCTTCTCCAGTTCTTTTTCCTTAGAGGATTTTGGGCATGCATGCATGTGTGTTCAGCATGTTTTTCAAGCTGGGTCCTAGACTTGAATCACACAGTTGGCCATGTAGGATCCAGCCACCTCTACCATCAGGCCCTGGACTGGCCCGGAATTGTACTTTTTAAAAAAACTTATTTTTTTAAAGAATTATTTTATTTAAATTTATTTATTTATATATAAATAAACAATAAATATATTTATAATATATTTATATAATAAATATATTTATACAAAAATTTACATATTGTATAATGTAATAAATGTGTTAATATATAAATATTAATATGTAAATATATGATATATTTATTTATTTATTTATTTGATCAGAGAAAGACAGAGAGAGAGAGACAAAGTGAGAAAACAAGTGGCCAGGTTCGGGACTAGAACAGTGTTTGGGCATGTGGGAGTCCAGTGGCAGGCCCCCAAAAACTTATTTTTTAATTGACAAAAATTGTGTATTTTTATGGTGTACAACATTATGTTTAAACATGTATGCATTGTGAAATGGTTAAATCAAACTAATTGACATATCCTAAACAGATCGTGTCTTCATGGTGTATTTAAGAGCTCTTTGTCTAGCCCAAGGTCACAAACCTATCTTTGTATTTTTTTAAGATGCAGTTTTGAGGAACATAAACTTGAATTTAGGAGGTTTTAGCAATTGAGTTTTATATTACCCACAGTATCCAATTAATTTGTTACTTTTACTGACAGAAAATCTTTAAAATTACATTTTATAAAATATATGCTTAAAAACAGTTTCTGAAGACCAGCAGTTGGTGTAATGACTATGTTGCTGGACTCCCATGTAGTCGACTGTGGTTTGAGTGGACCCCGTAGCTTAAACTCACACCGGGCACGTGTGCTTGTGTACCCAAGATCCCAGGAGGAGAATAGAAGAGAAAGGATTGGGGCATGGCCATCCCCCCTGGGGGGTGATTTCTTGATTTCTGTCTCTCTGTCTCTCTCTGTCTTTCTGACGAGCGTATGTACCCTAGAGCAAAAATCTCTTCAAAAAACAAAAAACAGTTTCTGAAAAAATTTGTTTCTTACTATTCTAGGGTTCTATTCAATTAAAATAATCTCTCACATTAAATTTTGAATTGTAGGGAATTTTTAATTTACAATTGAATCAGCAGCAAATCAGAATGGCTAGAGAGCCAGCCAGAAGTGTGGAGTTGTTAAGGCACTGGATCCTACATGGGTGGCTGCTTGATTCAAGTCTTGGACCTGGTGTCTTGAAAATCACACTGGACACCTGTGCATGCTTGCCCCAAATTCCAAGACGAGACTGGAGGAAAAGGGACTGTGGTGTGGCCAGTCACCCTGGGGGTGCTTTCTCACTCTCTGCTGCCCCCCACCCTCTCTCCCTGTCTCCCTCTAGTGAGTGCATGCTCCCTATAGCAAAAACTAAAACAAACAAACAGAAAAATCCAGACTACTAGAAATTTGTTTTTATCACGAGCACCACACTGTCAAAAATCATTAAATAAATAAAATGCATCGATTGTCTGTTCTACTACCCATCAAGGTGCTTGTTCTTGCACACCTGACTGCTGTAGCAGAGCTATGGATGGAACAGATGAGCCTGGGCCTTGGTGGTGCTTAATTGAATATATGTATTAGTGGTGTCCTAAAGCATATATGCATGCGCTTGAGATTTAAAAAGAGAAAAAAGAAACAACAGAGATGAATGCAGAGTTACAACTTTCCTAATCGATGAAACCACTTTCAAGGCACTTCAATATATCCAAAAGGTCATTAGGGAAAACAACCTTTGGTAGTTATGCCAAAGACTAAAAAAAAAAAAAAACAAAAAAAAAACCAAAAACAAAAACAAAAAAAAACAGGTATTCTAGAAGGAGATGGTCTGGTGGTATCCAAATGTGTAACTGTCTGACTTACACATGTTTAGTATAAGCATGACATTTTTAGAACCACAGTTCTTAAGGTTAAATATTTAAAAAAAAAAAAAAAACAACTTTAAAACTGAGCCAGTCAGTGGTGTGGTGGTTAAGGCAGCTACATCACATGTGGCCAACTAAGCTTTTTGAGTCCCAGACCCAGTGGCTTGAAGAATACTCCAGGCATGCATGTGTGTGCGCATGCGCACACGTGCCCAGAATCCCAAGAGGAGAAGGGATTGTGGCATGGCCATCCTCCCTGGGGGAGGTAATTTCTCACTTTCTTTCTCTTTCTCTCTGTTTCTTTCTGTCTGTCTCTGGCAAGCACATGCATCCTATAGAAAAATGAAAAAATATTAAAATTATTTGCAGAACTGCTGAGTACCTCCATGTATCTCTGGAAAACTGGTTTGTAAAACTGCTGATCTTTTTCTGAACTGTTTGTATTACGGATGAGGAAAGTAAGAGCTAGATATATAAAGTAAAAGGAAGGTCAGACAGCAGCCTTATGCCAAACTGAAGCTAGGCCCTCTGACCACTGTTATAGTGTTTTTCCTCTTACCTGACTAAGACACTCACATTGTAACAGAAAATATTACTTCCTGGACCCATTACTTACGGAAGGAAAACTATTTAATTTTGTGAGATCTTGTCTAGTGTCTCAACTTGTATTTCGTGTAATGAGTATGCCTTTCGGCTGGAGTGAGCAATTTTGGGAAATTAAGACATTTTCCTTACTAGTTTTCTCTAGAGGAGGCATTCTAGGCCAGAACCCAGATTCTAATGAAAAACGCATAAACTCTCTTGTTTGTTTTCCCTGTCGATTGGTCTATAATTTGAAGCCCATTCAATGGCAGATTTATCAAGTGACTAATTCCTGGGAAGACTTGAAGTGGCAAGGAGAAGGTGGTTGTGGCTTAGACACACATCATTGGTCATTTTTTCAAATAATATGAAGGTAGGAAGCCAAATACTTCCTTGCTTATTCATAAAAATAAATTTGAGAAGATTGGTTATAAGTGTTTAGGCCTGGAGTGACTGTTTCTCTTATAATGAAAACAACACAGATAATATGGGATGCCTTTGCTGGACAAATCAACTTGTGTTGTCCTTGGTTTTCTTTAGTTGTCAGGGAAGAAATTATATCTCAATAATAATAATAAATAATATAATGTGGTATAAAACCCATAGCAGCTCAGCAGCCCTGAAAATTATAATTTCAATGTATTACTATTTCAGCTACTTTCTCAAAGTATGGTGATTTCTTATTTTCACAAGATCTAGTGCATTGGGAACCAGCAGTTAGCATAATGGCTATGTCGCTGGACTCCCACGTAGTCAACCATGGTTCGCGTCCTGGACCCGGTGGCTTAGAACTCATGCCGGGTGCGTGTGCGTGCGTGCCCAAGATCCCAAGAGGAGAGTGGAGGAGAAGGGATTGTGGCGTGACCATCCCCCCGGGGGGGTGATTTCTCACTTTCTGTCACTGTGTCTCTCTCTGCCTGGCGAGCGAATGCGCCCTATAGCGAAAACTTCTCCAAAAAAACCAAAAAGATCTAATGCATTGCAGATGCTCACTAATGCTTATTTGAATATTATTAGGTGGTAGAGAGACCATGTCTGATATAATGAAGACTGTTGTTTATAGTCTACCTGGTTTACACAAAACCACTATGAAGAATATCCCTATAAGGGGATCAGCAGTTAGCGTAATGGCTATGTTGCTGGACTCCCATGTAATTGACGGCGGTTCGAGTCCCAGACCCGGCAGATTAAACTCACACCGGGCACTTGTGCGTGTGTGCCCAAGATCCCAAGAGGAGAATGGAGGATACGGGATTGTGGCATGGCCAGCCCCCCTAGGAGGTGATTTCTCACTTTCTGTCTCTCTTTCTCTCTCTTTCTGGCAAGTACACACACCCTATGGCAAAAATCTCTCCTAAAAAAATAAAAGAATATGCCCATAAGTAGGTTTATCACAACCATCTTCCCATCCCCCACTGAGCCTTTTCTTGCTATCAGAGAGCTGTATCATTTCTAACCATGAATACTATTCTCTACTCCACATTCATGGAGTCTTATGTACAAGTTTTATGCAGAAATAAAGGACAGAAAGAACTTATCAACTGGCCCCCATCTGATAATTCTGTAAAACTGATGTAATGTTATTTTTATTTCCCACCATTGAGAAAAGAAAGAAAAAGAAAAAACAAATAGAATATCGAGAGCATGTGAGATAAACCTCATTGAAGGATCTATATCATAGTTTCCAAAATGATGCTGTTGGACAGATGGGCGTTCTCTGTAATACAGGATCCCTTCATAGACATAAGTGTGAGTCATTGAGAGGGAAATATTAGGGGGATTATTGTAATTGCTTGGAGAATCCCAATTTGTCACAGTATTAAAGACCAGGGTTTACCATCTATTCCTGCTAGCTAACAGGTACCGTAGTGTGTGTCATACCTCATTGGACAAGTTATAGCTTTGGTGGTGAAATAAAAATACAGCATAAAACCCCAAGGCCTCTCTGTTAATAGAGAAGGAATTAGTATATTGGCTTATTGCCTAAGAATGTACAGTCTTGGGTTTGCTCATTAGGTTTAGAATTACTTTTTGGAAAAATAAAGTCTGAAAATCATTCCCATGGATATCCCAGTATGTATCCATTCTGTGACTTATCCCTTATTTGGTGATATTAATAACTTAGAAATAAAAATGTTATCAGAGTTCCCCATGAATAATGATTCCTTTCTTTTATTTCACAAAATGCAATCTGGCTACAACCTTGTTTTCTTTTGTGTCACAAGTAGGAACCTCAGTGCAGATTTTAAACATTTCCTGTTTTACTTCTCTATTATTTCCTTAGATGACTATTCATAGATACATTTACTTACTTAAAAAATATATTCCTAAATACTTGTAATAATCCTTTCAGAAATGTGCAATTTTATCTGAATTGCATGTTCACCCACTGGTGTTTTCACAGCTCCTTAGTGAGTCCGACTTCATGTAAACATTTACATTCATAATGAGGATTGGGACTCCTTAATTATATGGTTTAGATAATATTGTGCTGTAAGCCCTTATGAAACTTTCAAGATAGGGAGTTGTAGTCAAGGTTTGAGAGAAAAGTGTTGGGTGTGGAAATTATTAGTGTTTCAGAACTAGAGGAAACCTTAATAATTAAGTATTTTAAACAGCTTAGACATTAATACAACGAGGCTTAGAGAACATTTAAAAATTTGGCTAAAGCTGTTGACTGAGGTAACTGAGAGTAGAATTTAGGTTTTGCTGGAAAATGCCAGTGTTTTCCCCACTTTACCTGAGATCCAAAAAATTTAGATCTATTATTTACTTTGTGACTCCAGTTACTTTTCAGAAGGCTGAAGGGCAAACATTTTAAAGAAAGCATCCCTGATTAGTTTGGCCTTCTGTTTTTGTGTTGGCATTCTTAGTTTCTATAAATTGAATGAGAAGGATAATTAATCACTGGTGATCAGTGATCAAGTGAACACTAGACCTAGAGCCTATCTTCTATTGGCAGTTTATTTAATTTATATGTGCTTCTTTCTTCCTCTGGAAAGTAACCATAATACCACCACTCTCAGACTATTGCCATGATAGTCCATTAATGTGATACAAAGGGATTCCAAGCAGTAGATGACATTTAAGGTTATTGCTCATTCATTTTGATGGATTATTAATATTAACTTACCCACTATCAAGCTATGGAGTTTGAATTTGACATCAATTCAAATAGAAAAATGGAGAGAGTATGAATTTTAATATCAACCAGGAGTCAAAGTCCTTTGTTACCATTTTTGAGCCATGGGCTGTTGTACAGGTTGACGCATCATGTAGAATGTCTACCTTACAGAGCTGCAAGGGTTAAATGGAGGCGCCTAGCACAGTGCCCTGCATACTCTGCCTTGGTTTTGTTTCTCTCTTTGTCTTTAGTGAGCATTAGTGAGGCAGACTGAAGATCAGCACCGTTTTTACACGTGTGCAGGATACCTTTGTGCTCTCTAGCGTTGCACACATTGGATTTTCCTCCTGAGTCAACTGCATACCAATCGCTCTTTACCCTTTCTTTTTCTCTCCGTGTTTCTCTGTGTCTATATTCCTCCCAGCAAGTTTTAATTACAGTGATATGTCAGATGTGCCTCATGTTTCTGAGTGTCCCTAAGATGGCCTTTTAGTTGTAATTTGATGTGCTTTTATTTCTGATAAGAACCAAAAAAATAAAAAAAAATTGAGAATAGTTAATTAAAACCAGCTATTATTAATTTATGGGGTTTTCATCAAACACAGTGCTATTCTTTTTATTAATAAAGACGTCTGTGTTGTTTTTTACAGTGGCAAGTAAATTAAGTGGGGGGTTACTGAAGTCTTTGCACAGCTTTCAAAAACAAGACAGAAAAGCTCAGTGCCCACATCCAAAGCCACAGAACCGCCATCTTCCTGCCTCACCTAAGCACGCTACTAGAGCAGAGTCCCATCTCTTCGTAGTGTTTTGTGCTCTCAAGCCCCATTCCCTTCTCTCCCCTCGTCTCACATCATACTTTACTGAAGTGGCGAAGCTTTTTTGTGCTTCTGTTTCAGCACTAGAATTCTCTTGCTTTCCCCAGCATAGGGATGTAGAATTTAAAACAGTCCCTGGGAAAGACTGACTTACTCAAGTTGTGTAGCAGATAACCTGACTTCTTTCTTTCTTTCTTTTCTCTTTTTTTTTTTTTTTTTTTTTTTTTTTTTTTTTTTGGTCCTGGCCCTGGCAGCACTACTAGGAGAGAATGTTCGTAGCAACAAAATAGTAAGGGGTGATTTTTTTCCACAGTGCTTGGCACCAACCTGATGTCTTTCATCAGTAGGCACTTTTCCACCTTCTTTTTGACAGACATGCTTGTGGGGACCAGACAAGGGAAAAGTCTTTCTCTGTTGCTTGAGTTTCAGCACAATGTGTTCCTTCGATGATATCTCAGCAATGGTAATGTGGAGGATATTAAAAAATAATGAGGATTTGGTAGGGGAAGGGAGAGCCAGCCCCAGAGGAGGCTGGGGGAGTTGCCTAGAGCCCAATTCCTAATCAGATTAGAATCACAAATGTGGTTCAGTTCTACCGGATAGCTTATTGTACATTTGGGAATAGGCTTGGAGCTTACTATGGAGAGAACACTCATCTATATTAAGTATTTTGAATTATTTAAACATGATCAACATCAACTTTTAGAAATACCTTTGTTGAAAAACAAAAAAATCTTCAGTGTTTCATCTGAGTTATCAAGGCCAAAAGTAGAGATCATAGGCAGAAAGCAGATTGACAAATTTTCAGTATGTCTCCTCTAAATAGTTTCAGTGTCAGTCTGTGAGTAATCTCTAATAACTGATGACTGTGAGGTCTTACAGTGTATGCTACATCTGGGGAAAAATAATCAAAGAGGAATGGAATTTTATATTCTCTCCATTACTTTTTCTTTTCTTTTTTTCCTTTCCTTTGAGCGTCATGCATCACTGGTTGGGTACTATGGGGCACTAATAAGTCTTCATATTTCAAACTAAAGGAATATAAATTCATTAAGTACCTATGGATCACTAAGTAGCCAAGCAGTTTGCAATGTTCTTGAAGTTTAAACATGAATGAGGCTTGGTCCCCAAATGCCTGGACTTGTTAGATTTGCAAAGAAGACAAACACCAATGACTGTAATGCAACATGAATCTAGGAAGTTCTTTGATGAGAAAGACAAAAAGTTTTGTCAAGAAGAATCATAAAAAGTTTAAGCCAAAAGATTTAGTTAAACTTGATAAAATATTTTGTTAGGGATTTCACCAGGTGTAAAGAGAAAACATGTTCTAAGCAGAAGAAACAGTATGTGCAAATGCATGGAGTTGTGGGGTTGATCACAAGTCGAATCTATAATGTTGTAATGTAGAGAAAGCAGAAGGAAATGTCTAGAAATTCAGGCAGAATCCAAGTATTAAAGACCGTAAGGATCATGGAAGTAATTTAGGTTTGCTGTGTAGAATAAATAACTCTTTTCAATATGGGCAATGAAGGGATATTTTCCTCATTGAGTCATATCAGAATTAGGAAGGAAGAGGCTTTCTCCTTGGAGATTTTAAAATGCCCCAAGAAGAAGTCATTGCCAAAAGATCCAACTGATACTGTGATAGCATAATATTTCAACTGCATTAGAGCAGAATAAAGATTAAGATCACTGCTGATGGTCTCAACTATGGCTCCTTTTGGAAACTGTTGGTGAGCTTTATGGATACCAGTGCAAGGGTATCCATATGGGTATCCATCTCAGACTAATTAAATGAAGATCTCTGGGGATGGGATTGAACACCAGCATCTTTGACAAAGCTCTCCAAGTGATTCTAACCAAGAGTAGGGCTTGAAACCATTCAAGAAAAAAAAAAAGTGCTACTGAAAGAAAAGAGATTGAAACAATAGTTTAATTGGGATCACCCTCTCAAAGAGTGAATTTGAACCTTGCTTACAGGAATGGATACAGATTAACAGACAGTTGCAGGTGGGAAGAAGAGATGATTAAAAATGAAACAATAGAAGCAAACAAGTTAGGAATAAAGGAAGGACATAAGTTTTGGGAAATACTAGAAAGATATCAAACTACAACATCTGTCTCTTTTCAAATGATGTGTTGTATTGCACCATCATTTGGCCCAAAAACTAGCTTTCCTAAAGGCTTACTTCGCGGTATGTATAGACTTGAGATGCTTCATTTAGATAGAGCCTGAAACAATTTCAAATCATTGATACCATTGGTAGAGAATGAATGAGTTGCTAAGTGGGATTTGGCAACAATGAATTCAGTTTCAGACATGTTGAGTCTTTGATAGCTGGCTAAATGTGTGGGCAGATTAATTCACAAGCAGTTAAATTATGGTTTTAAGGTACCAATTTAGAAGTCACCAGCATATGGTGAATGAACATTTATTTGCTGCAAGAGAACATGAAATCTCCTAGAGAGATTGTGTAGTTAGGGAAGGAAGAAAAAAGCAAGGAAGTTGTCTTGGGATCAACATTTAAGGGATGAATAGAGAAAGAAGAGCCTTCAAATTTCCTAGAAAGAGGGGTGGTGTTGGGGGGGGGGGGGCAGTGGAGGACAGAGTGGGAGAAGTGGGAGGTGGATTTGAAGCTGAGAGAAGTAGAGAGAATGTCAAGATACGCACAAGAGTCACCTCTAACCACGTGACCAAGAGGCGAAATCACTGAAAACTGCCGACTGAATTTAACAATCAAATCATGGAGTTGCTAGTGGGACGATAGGGGCCAGAAGCCAACTGTAATTGTTCAAAACTGAATGGAAAAGAAAACAGAGAAGATAAGGATTGAGTGATCTTCCCCCCCCCCCCAAAAAAAAAAAAGCTCTGCTGTGAAGGAAATGAGATAGTTGGGAGAGTAACAGCTAGAGCGAGGTGAAGGATTTTGGTATCATCATTTTTGCATGGAATAGAGTCGTATGGTGCTATGTAATAGAAGGATGTGGAGAGTATAAAGCCAGGCTTTTTATCTGTTGAGCATGAGAGACAATAATAATGCTAGCAAACTTTCATAGTATACTTATTATGTTCCTGTTGTTTCTCTATATGCTGTTTTACTTATATTAAGTCATTACTTCCCATAATAGCTCTGTAAAGTATGTTCAATTATTATTTCCATTTTACTTACCTGAAAACTGAGATACAGAGAGGTTAAATAATCAGCCAGTTTGTGTTTTACTACTATTCTAAACTATAAATATATTATATCAAAGCCATCTGCAGAAATTAACTAAGCTCAACAAAAAATATTTAATTACTATAAAGTTGGCCTGGAAAATTCTAATACAATTCTAAATTTGATTGTTTTCTTAACTGTAATAAACTAAATGTCTTTGGGTGCTGGGAAATGAACTAGTTAATATAACTGAGAATATATCACCTCTGTACTAGTAAGTATAAAATCATAGACTCAGGACCAACAGTTGGTGTAATGGCTATGTTGCTGGACTCCCATGTAGTCGACCATGGTTCAAGTCCCGGACCCGGTGGCTTAAACTCACGCCGGGCGCGTGTGCGTGAGCGCCCAAGATCCTGAGAGGAGAATGGAGGAGAAGGGATTGCGGCGTGGCCATTCCCCCAGGGGGATGATTTCTCATTTTCTGTCTTTCTGTCTCTGTCTTTCTGGCTAGTACAAATGCCCTATAACAAAAACCTCTCAAACAAACAAACAAACAAAGTAAAAAGAAAAAAAATCATAGACTCAATACTTTACCATAACTGAGGAAATATCCAGAAGACTACAAGTAAATGGCATATTGTAATTTCTTTGCTATCTATGCATTTGTATTGTTTATTTGTTAGGATATTTTGAAATGAACACAAATACTGATCTTGTGCAGCTTTTTTTTTTTTTTTAATTGTCAGAGGGTGTGTGCGCTTGTCAGAGGGAGATGGAGAGAGAGAGAAAGGAAAGAGGGAGAAGGAGAAAGCATCATTTTAAGGGGCGTGGTGACACTGGAGTCTCCTCTCCATTTCTCTATCCTGTTGGAATTTGGGGCATGCATATACATGCATCTGGTGTGTTTTTCAAGCTGCCAAAGCTGGGGTCTGAACTCCAATTGGTCATGTGTGATCTGGTTCCCTTAATCCTAGGCTATGGGGATAGCCTAATCTTGTGAAGCTTTGATAAGGAAATTTAAAAAATATACATATCGCTCCTGTCTGTGCCTTTTATTTCTACTGTAATGTCCTGGAAACCTGGTAAAGGAGGCAGTCTAAAGGAGACTGTGAGAATAGCAGGTCTGAACCTAAAGATCTCTAAACCCGTTTTTTTCCTTATAGTTTTCTTTTTTAAACCAAAACCAAAAGTTATAAAAGATATATTCAAGCATGTCCAAATCCTTATTAAAAGTTTTGTTTTGCATTTGATATTAAAACCGGGTGAAAGTGCTTAGGTAACTGATTTACTTTAGGCCTTAATCCATGTTAATTATCTCCCATGAGCTCAGATTGGATGAAATTACGCTTGGACTGGACTGTTCAGGTCCCTGGAAAATTCATAAAATGAAATTTGCACCCTTCTGGATTCTTGAAAGAATGTCTGTTATTTCCATGCATGTATGTGGGCTATACTATGGTGATACAGTGATAATAGTATTGCATTTTAAATTTATATTTGTTTTCTAATAAACTCTTACTGATTTTTAATTTTCTTCCAGGCCCAGTTTGAACTTCAGGCATTTCATATCCGGGGAGAGCATGCAGTGATAACAGCGAGACTAGAAGAAACCATTGATAATCTCAAACACGAATTAGAGCACCGATGGCGAGGAGGATGTGAAGAGATGAGGGATGCGTGCATCTCCACTGATGATG
The DNA here is from genome assembly GCA_026018925.1 of Tupaia tana. NCBI lineage: Eukaryota > Metazoa > Chordata > Mammalia > Scandentia > Tupaiidae > Tupaia > Tupaia tana. The sequence goes on along the minus strand of JAKSZU010000023.1, from coordinate 38,271,340 downwards.
GCTGCCCTCCTAAGACGTACAGAAATGTGTACATTCAAACAGACAGAGAAACCTTCCTCAAACCCTGTGAAAATGAAAACAAGACAACTAGAAGTAACCACATAGTACCCAAGAAGTTGAACATCTCCTGTTTAAGCCAGCTTTCTCCCCCGAATGACAACAAAGACATCCACACATCACTTGCATCTGTGGAAGGCATCTTATCAAATCAACAGAAGGCACCACCTCCCCCTCCTGCACCACCGTTACCATCCTCTATTCCTCCACCTCCTCCTCCTCCTCCACTCCCACCTGAACTTGGACCTACAGTGCAACCTGTGAGTGGTGGGCTACCACCGCCACCACCACCTCCTCCGCCTCCTCCACCACCCCCTCTACCTGCAAGTGCTGGACCACCCCCACCTCCTCCTCCACCACCGCTTCCTAACACCCCCACTGCGCCCCACACAGGGGAACCTCCTCCTGCTCCAACACCTCCAGGTCTTGCACCCCCACCTCCTCCTGGACTCTTCTTTGGACTAAGTTCTTCTTCTCACCAGTCTCCTCGAAAACCAGCCATTGAACCCACTTGTCCCATGAAGCCTTTGTACTGGACTAGAATACAAATAAGTGATAAAAGGTAGGCTATCCTCTAGCACATTCTTAGCTTAGGAATTCTCAGGATTTTGCCCAAGTGCATTAGTCTGCTGTTGCGTTGCTAATAGAGATACCAGAGACTGAGTGATTTATAAAGTATCAAGTTTTATTTGACTCATGATTCTGGTGACTGAAAAGTCCAACAGTATAGGGTTTGCATCAGGCCAGTCCTTGTCACAACATAGCAGACAGTATGGTGAGTGTGTACAGAGGAATTATGCTCTGTTTTTCATGTGTCTGTCTCTTTCCTAATAAAACCACCAGTATTCTGTCGTGGGGTCCCTACCCAAATCACCTGATCACTAATCTCTTCCTGGAGAAGATCCCACCTTTGGGACCAGCAGATGGCATAACAGTTACATTGCTGGACTCCTATGTAGTTGACTGCGGTTCAAGTCCTGGATCTGGCAGTTTAAAACTCAAGCTGGACGTGTGTGTGTGTGTGTGTGTGTGTGTGTGTGTGTGCCCAAAATCCCGAGAGGAGAATGGAGGAGAAGGGATTGCGGCATGGCCATCCCCTCTGGGGTGGGTGTGGGGGGAGATTTCTCGCTTTCTGTCTCTCCAGCGTGTGCACGCACCCTATAGCAAAAATCTCTCAACCAAAAAAAAAAAAGAAAAGAAAAAAAGAAGATGATCTCATTCTCACCTTTAAACTCCATAATCAGACTATATTTTCATCCTCTTAATCCTGATATACTGGCTTAACACATGAATTTTTGGGGGATATATTCAAACTATAACATCAAATGAGGCTTTATTCTTATCGGTTCAATATTTGTGCAGTATAGCACTCATTTCAAGTGTGATATAGTGAAAACCTTGGGTAAACAAAGTCTCCGCGTTTGGGGAGAATGCCTCTCCACCAAGGTCACTCTAAATTTTCTATGGGTGGATGCTGGGAGAAACAATGTATCACTGTCAAGTTTTTCTCTAAGGTAAGTCTTCCATTATGCAGACTACAGAAGGGTCTAGATCTAAGCTAGGGCCTTCTCCAACATCATTATAATTAATGACCAGTCATAAAGAATTGAGCCTGAATCTATACTATGGGCTCTATGAGGATTTTTAGAATACTTTTGTGATTCACTGTCTTGTTTTTAGATGATATCTCTAACCCAGTGATCTGGATATTTAATAGATATGTGTCTTTTTTTTTTTTTTTGTGAGAGGTTTTTGCTGTAGGGCACGTGCTTGTGCCAGACAGAGAGAGACAGAGAGACAGAAAGCGAGAAATCACTCCCCAGGGGGGGATGGCCACGCCGCAATACCTTCTTCTCCATTCTCCTCTCGGGATCTTGGGCACACACACATGCGCCTGGTGTGAGTTTTAAGCCACTGAGTCCGGGACTCAAACCACCATGGTCTGACTACATGGGAGTCCAACGACATAGCCATTACTCTAACTGCTGGTTCCAGTTTTTCATTTTTATTAAAAGAACGGGATATGGCTAAGTTACTAGTTTTTCAGATCAAAGAGGAATCTTAAAATATAATCTCCCTCTACTCTAGTTCAGGTTCCTCTAATTGCTACATGCCCTCACATATTTATAACGTGTTGCCCTTCGAGAAAGTATCACTATGTGGAGAGCTAAAAAGCGCCTCCCGTTAGTATAGATTGTTAATCTAGGTCTGTAAGGGAAATAAGATATGGTTGCTTGGAAACTTCCCTTTAAATAGATTTGAGTCTGTTATCTTCAGCTTCATTTTTGAGCCTATTAGGAGAACAGTGAAAGAGATACTGAGTTGTTTGTTAACACCCTTCAAGTCTCTAAGCTTTATTTGTTTGCAAAAAAAATGGTGAATATAGAACGTATTTTAAAAACTCATTTGCCAAATCAAAATGTAGGCAGTGAATTTGTCAATTTACATAACATTTTTTTCTTGGGAAAGACAGGATACTGAACAAAATACATGCAATTTACAACTATAAAACACCCCGAATCACTGTATCAAGAATGGGGATTGCCTTAAAACTAAGCACATGGTGAATTAGATTGATTAGGTACCTCATATTGCCCCCTTTCCTCTCAACAAAAAATAAAGGCCAAGAGTTTATTTATGAACTATTCTGATATTTTTCAAAATGGTGATGCTTCGTAATTTCCCAAATGAGTGATTAAAAAAAAGTACAATATCCTGACATACTCCTACCACTAATAAAAGTACTAGTATTTTCCTTTTAAGACTCAGCTATTTGCAAAGAAATAACTTCCCAGGATATTTATTTTGAATTACGTTTCTATATTAGTATTCTCAAATTAGCATGCAGTCTTGCCAGGGTGATGAATCCCACCTGTCAGTCCTGGCGCAGGGTCCTCTGACAGCACATGGAGCTGTTTCACACCTGGGTCTGTCTCACTAGCCTGCGTTCACTTAATTCCCCAAAAGGCTTCATGAGCAACAGTCACTGTAGTCCATAGTAGCCATCCAACTGTACCACTGGGGCAGGTGGGCCCTTTGCCCACTGTGCCAGGTGGGATAAAGGCAAGCTAGAGATACTCATTGTCTGTATTTTTTCTTCCTTATGTAGTTGGCCGTGTTGAGAAGGGAAAAAAAGCGATTACTTAAATCTCATTTTTTTTCCCAGAGAAAAAGATTTTGCTATAGGGTGTGTGTGCTCGCCAGAGAGACAGAAAGTAAGAAATCACCTCCTGGGAGGATGGCCATGCTGCAATCTCTTCTCTGTTCTCCTCTCAGGATTTTGAGTGCACACTCACAAGCGCTCAGCCTGTTTCAAGCTGCTGGGTTGAGACTGGAACCACTGTCGACTACATAGGAGTCCAGTGATGTAACCGTTGTACCATCTGCTGGTGCCAAAATCTCATTAGTTTTCCCATGAACTCAGGGCTTCACTTTTGAGCACAATGATAAGTAGATGAAGGGGGACATCTGGAGTCTAACTGGACAGTGTCCACCTTGAACCCGACCCAGGATTGTCGGTTCTGCCCTTCTGTGATGTGCTAAGTCTCCAACATGGCCACTCCTGCTGGAATCACACATTAGTGTCTTTTATTAGGGCCCCTCAAAATATCTTGTGCCTCTGAGCATGACAACTTCTTTTAAAATGACAGTGGTCTAAAGAGTAGTATTCATTCATGAAGAAAAGTAAAATTATTTGGGTTGTGTTCTTTAGAAGAAGGCAAAATGGTATTTTAATATTTTACTCAACCAAAGTGGTAAGCACTTTATATAATATATGTGAGACGAATTTTAGTCTTGGTTTACTGGGGAACTTGGAATGAAATGTGAATTTTCAAATATATACGCTCTTCCTCATCGACCTTGATTGCTTTTTTACCTGTGATGTAAGCTATTTTCTTTCTTTTGCCATTTTTGCCTTCATTGTCTATTTCCTAATTTCTAGAATAGGAAAGGGACATTTAGTAAAAGAAAAAGAAATACTTTTGTAACTTAATTTTCAACTTCCTAATAAGTTTCTCCTTCACTTCGTCCCCATTTTCCTCTTCCTTCATTTTCAGCTAATATTGTATGTTCTGTGGGAATACATTTGACCACTGTGGCAGGTCATCCATTGTGAGCAGATCTTTGCTATTGCTCTACCAGATAGCAGCTTTCTCAACTCACCAAGAGGTGGTATCCAGAATTCTTTTATTCAGTTTTGGAATTGCCTTTCCCATAGAGATGGTGTTGTAAATGGTGATGAGGTGCACAACTTGACTCTCAAAGTCAATTTATTCTGGAATATGAATGAACGATAACATACTGGCCTGATCTCCAACTCCCTAGAGCTAAAACCAAGCAGTCCAGGTGCGGGGGTTGGAGGAGGGCGGGGGTCTTCAGAATCTTTCTGATGCGTTGGATACCTTCCTCTAGGCACGTCCTCCTCAACTGCTCTGAAACTTCCCAAGACCCAGACCACTGGCCCCTAATGACCACATGCCCCAAAATTCCTTGTTCCTCTTCCCCAACCAAGAGCCCCCTTCCTTAGTACAAAACATTAATGATGTTAATATTTCAAAGTGAAGTTGAGTGAATGGCAGAGGTATGTGCTGAGGAGGAACACAGAGATGGATACACTTCACTGGATATGTTTAGTTCTTGGATTTCCCAGGCGTTTGTTACATCGTTCATTATACTTCATAACACATATATGATTTCAATATTAAATTCAAAAATAATTAAAAATAAAAAATAAAGGGAAAGGAAATAATAAATGTGGCCGGAACCAAAGTGTTGTATTTCATTGGAATGGCATATCTATAGCAAAATGGGAACCCACAAGTCTGAAAATTAGTGTTACCAGAGGTTTTAAATGTGAAAATCACCTTGTAATGTCAAAAAATTTTGTGGACCACCACAGATAGTAATAGTTGTCTTTTTAGTCAAGGTAAATATTTTTAGATTTTGATTATAATGCATATATATGTTTGAAAAATAGATATGTAGATGAAACTTTTTCTTTTAGTTTTTAAAATTAAAGTGAGTTAAGAAAGTAGACATTTGGGAGATGTAACTTGACTAAAGGAAGCCTGGATAGTGACCCATCTGTCAGCTCCCAGACGCCGCTCTGATGTCCCTGTTTTTTTTCTTTTTTTCTTTTTTAAGAGAGATTTTTTGCTATACAGCACGTGCACTTGCCAGAGAGACAGAAAGAAACGGAGAGACAGAAAGCAAGAAATCACCCCTCACTTCCCCTGGGAGGATGGCTATGCTGCAATCCCTTCTCCTCCATTCTCCTGTCAGGATCTTGGGCATACATGCACACACACCCAGCATAAGTTTTTAAAGTTACTGGGTCCAGGACTTGAACTGCGGTTGACTACATAGGAGTCCAGCGACGTAACCATTTTGCCATCTGATGGTCCCTGTCCCTGATTTTTAACAGCTTTTCTTTCTGTGCATCAAGCTAGGGTGCCCCCGTTTCTAGAAGACAAACAGAGCAGTCTATGGCTGCTTTAATTGGAACCCCTGTGGGACTGCAGTGGAGGAGTTTTTGATTTGTTTTTGTCGTCGTTGTTTGGAGGTACAATATTATAAACTACGTATTTTGACGTGGGCACAGCCTGCTTACATGTTAAGGGCTCTGCACTGAATTTACCTGAATCATTCCTGAAAACCATATTTAAAACCAGTAGAAGTCTGAAAAGGGAGCAGATCTTTATGTTAGTACTCCATTTTCAGTCTGCTTAAGAACTACCCTGCCATTGCCTCAAAATTGCTTATCTTTTTAGCTTTCAGATGATGCTTATTTTTACCCATTATGGAAATGCCACAGAGGAACAGCTTGGGTGACTCCAACAGTCTGATTCCCAAGATTTCTGTTCCCATGAGTTTTCTCTACAGATTTTTCTAGAGACCATCCTTTTTTGGGAAATGTATAGTTAAGTATAGTATATTCTGACTTTTTTTTAAAGAGAGATTTTTTGCTATAGGGTGTATGCGCTCACCTGAGAGACAGAGAGACAGAATGCAAGGAATCACCCTGCAGAAGGGATAGCCATGCCACAATCCCTTCTCTTCTATTGTCCTCTTAGGATTTTGGGCACGCACACATGCGAGTTCCAAGTCACAGGGTCTGGGACTGGACTTGGGGTAGACTATGTGGGAGTCCAGTGATGTAACCATTGCTCCATCTGCTGATCCCTATGTTCTGGCGTCTTAAAACTACAAAATAAAAAGCGTTTCCCCATGTTTAATGAGAGTTTTACATGTTTATAAAATAAGTAAAACATGAATTAAAGATTTGATTGTGTTGTATTCTTTTCTGTGTTAGTTCTTAAGTTTACTTGTCATTTTTCTCTTTTAAGCCAAAATGCTACACCAACATTATGGGATTCCTTAGAAGAACCTGATATTCGAGACACTAGTGAATTTGAGTATTTGTTCTCCAAAGACACAACTCAGCAGAAGAAAAAACCTCTGTCAGAGACCTATGAGAAAAAAACCAAGGTCAAAAAGGTATTGAGTAATTACAGTAATAGCTATAATTATGTATATATTTTGTTGTCTGTTTGTTTGGGTCGTTCATGGGAGTTCATTATGTGCTGCATTATTTGCTTTCTCTCTGTGTTCAGAAAATGTTTTGCAGGATCTTGAGTCATAGATAGCCAAAGGGAGACAATTCTGAAGTCTGTGCTTGCTGTTTTGAGCATATCTTCTGTATTTCAAAATTTTATATGAGTATTTTCAGCACCTAACTCTATGAATTTTATGAAAAAGACAAAATTTAATCTTCTCTTAGTAAAAGTAGTCTGTGACCTATACGGAAAAATTCATCTTATTTGGAAACTCATTCACTTAACAATGTACATTAGTGGATTAGAGTGCCAGGCATTGTTCCAGGTCTGTACTGGTCATATGGTAACATGTGTCCATTTAAATGATGAAAATAAAGTAAATTCAGTTCTTTAGTTACACTAGCCACTTTCCAGTTTTGTTTTTGTGGCTAGTGGATACCATATTGGATAATGCAGATAGAAAATATTTCCATCATAAAGAAAGTTCTATTGAATAGGACTTAGCATTTGGGATATGTTGGTGAAAAAAACCTCCCAAGAACCTTGTCCCACTGGAAGTTATATTAACAATTAACATTAAAAATAAGCCTTGTAAGGGGCAGCAGGTGATGTGGTGGTTAAGGTGCTGGAGCCTTGGATTTCCGATCATGGTTCAAGTCTCAGACTTAACAGCTTCAAAATCATGCCAGGCTAATGTGAGTGTGTGCCTGAAATCCTGAGAGGAGAATGGAGGAGAAGGGCTTGTGGTGTGGCCATCCTCTCTGGGGGTTGATTTCTCACTTTCCCTCTCTCTGTCTCTGTCTGGTGAGTGCATGCACCCTGTGGCAAAAACCTAAAACTAATAGTAATAATAAGCTTTTAAATCTCATTGTAGGGCTGATAAGGAGGATGGATTGGGGTCTGCAGTTTTAAATGGAATGTTCAGAGTAGGCCTCGTTGTGAATGTGTTTTCTGGGAAAGACTTGAGGACTTGAAAACTAAGAGCCACCAGCTGTCTGTAAGAAAACAAGTGTAAGATTGTCAAGTCATCAGACAGGAGGTTGAATTGCACTTCTGCCATACACTGGCTGTGTGACCTATATCCTTCTACTCTCTGTGCCTTCTTGCCCTAATTATCGCATGAGATGACCTCTGATCATGATGTTCTTCTAAGTGATTATTCAATATGGTTGTGCCTATGTGTTATGCTCATCCTGTGTTTGGCATCCAGTCAGCCTGGAGCACATGATAGCTACTCTCATTTTTAATACAGTTGCTGCCACTGTTGCTATTTCTCTGCATTAACATCTTGGTAATAGCAGAAATAGTGTTGAGGAAAAAGTATAGTATTGGGTCGTTGGAAAAATCATGATGTATTTTTTCTGTTTTTCTATGCAAAACGTGTCATGACTTTTTCTGATGACTCAGTATTTGGTTGCACTAGGGATTTGGTGTGAGGTTGGGCTGGTTGTCTTCTTCCTAACATTTTACCTTTTCTCTTTTTAATTTGCAAGATGGTACATGTACTTTCCAGAGAGAAACAGAGAAACAGAGAGAGAGAGAGAGAGAGAGGAATCACTCCCTACGAGGAATGGTCATACTATAATCCCTTCTCTGTTAAGGATTTTGGTCATGCACGCATGTGCCCAGTGTGTCCAGGATTTGAACTGCACAGTTGGCCACATGGGATCCAGCTGCATTAACCACTTTACCACCAACTGGCCCCATTTTTCTTTTTCTATTAAACAAGATTAACAATATTCAAATTTACCTCACCTCCAGGATGTTTTGAAATTTAAATTTACAACAGAGGGGTTTGAGGAAGTGTTCTGAAAAGTTTATAATATCAAATGATATTATTATCAACCCTTCCTTTCACAATTATATTGTGGACCAGTCAGTGACTTTGGCTAATGTGGGTAAATTCCACGTGATTCCACAGTTTGAGTCCAGGATGAGATACCTTGGAAAACACGCTGAGTGTGTGTGTGCCTGCCCAAATCCAGAGAGGAGAATGGCCGAGAAGGGCTTGTATCATGATCTCCCCTGGGAGTTGCTTTCCTATTTTTCTTCTTTCTCTGTCTCTGTATAGCAAGTGCAAGAACTCTAGCAAATAAAAAAAAAATTATATAAAAGTGCTCATTTATCAGTTTATATTTCAAGTAATGTTATGCTTATCTAATCAGCTGAAATTTATCAGGGAAAAAATGAAAGAAGTCTGAATGGAGATCTCTATTAATTAAATCAGGTTTTCCCTTTGACTTGAATTGTGAATAAAAACCATGATCAAAGTTTTTCACCTACCAAATTCAATGGAATTGTGATGAGAAAAATATGATCCCAATAATATTTAAATATAAGAATATAGAACACATTATATGGAACAATTTGAATTTTTCTATGTAACAGGCAAGAAGTTAAGTTCTAGGCAAGACATCAACAGGACACGCTGCTAGGTCCTTGGGAAAGTTACGACATATTTTTCTATGCAAAAATGCATCATGTCTTTCCCAACGATCCAATATAAAATATATTCCCATGCAGTTAGATTCAGATGAGACAGAGATAAAGTGAATCTAGTGGGGCCAGTAGATGGCGTGGTGGTTAAGGTGCTAGATTCCAACACAGTTGTACCAGATCTAGTGGCTTGCAAATCATGACAGGTGCATATGCGTGAGTGCCTAAAATCCCAGGAATTAAACAAAGAAGGAATTATGGCATAGCCATCCCCTCAAGGGGGAGGGTGATTTCTCACTTTCCCTCTCTTTGTCTCTCTCCAATGAGCATATGTGGCCCATGGCAAAAACCTTAAAAAACAAGAACAAGAAAAAGCAGTGAGTCTTGTAGGCATGTTGGCTTCTTAAATACCATCTATAGAGACAGAATACTACTGTTTTTACATGAAAAGCCTAAGAAAGAATCTCTGTATTCCAAAACCAGTCTTATTTTGCCTCTTCCATGAAGGATTCTCTGACTAACCAGAAAGTACTGAGTGTGTTCTCGTGGGATAACATGTTAAACTTACTTGTGTTCTCTATTTCTTCTTAGATTGATATTACTCCCTTTGTTTCTCTCTGAATGCTTGGTAACATGTTGTTTACTCATGAAATTAATTAGTTCTGTTTTGGCCAACGAGTATTTGTTTTTATTTTTTATTTTTTGGAGAGTTTTTTTCTTATTAGGTGTGTGCGCTTGCCAGAAAGACAGAGAGAGACAGAGAGATAGAAAGTGAGAAATCACCCCTCAGAGGGGATGGCCATGCTGCAATCCCTTCTACTCCATTCTCCTCTTGGGATCTTGGGCATGCATGCACACGCACCCAGCGTGAGTTTAAGCCACTGGTCCAGGACTTGAACCACGGTCAACTACATGGGAGTCCAGCGACATAGCCATTACGCTAACTGCTGGTCCCAAGTATTTGTTTTTAAACCATCAAAGCATTTGGTCATTTTTATTTCTTATCTCATAATGGTTTGCCTATTCAACAAAGAGTTTTAACTAAGACAATTAGTACTTAATGTGCTTATTTTGTTTTCTGTTGGAGGGTTGAATACTCTGGATTTGAACTCTAAGCTTTCTTTTTATTTTTTTTTTATTTTTATTTTTTAGAGGTTTTTGCTATAGGGAGCGTGCGCTCGCCAGACAGACAGAGACAGAGAGATAGAAAGCGAGAAATCACCCCCCAGAGGGGATGGCCACGCCGCAATCCCTTCTCCTCCATTCTCCTCTCGGGATCTTGGGCACACATGCACACATGCCCGGTGTGAATTTTAAGCCACCAGGTCCGGGACGCGAACCGCAGTCGACTACATGGGAGTCCAGCGACATAGCCATTACACTAACTGCTGGTCCCAAACTCTAAGTTTTCTGAACAAGAAGATCACCATTACCCCATAGAATCCGCACATATGTGTAGTACTAACTTTTTTCTGTAATTGGAGGTGAAAATGTGAGTGTTTGGAGCTTCATGGTAAGTTTTCAACTTGGAGTGAGCTTTGTGGCCCACCTTAAAGCAGAGGTTTTACATTTTAAAGAAAATAACAAACGGAATCAATGCCAATAACCTCCAGACCCACCTCCTGTGAGCCTTCCCTCCACTGTGGACAGATTTCCAAAATCACGATGGACATTCCTTGGTCCATTCCAAGTACCAGATATTTGTTTCCTTTCTCTTGAAATGAAAATGAAAGTGATTTTTAGAGGTCGTGAACAGCTGAGAAGTATCAGTATTGGTGGCCAACTTCTTCAGCTTGATCATGGAATGATTCCCCTACAAAATGACTAGGAGAACATTCACCAAGTAGACTTTTCCATAATGACTAAACTGGAAGAAGAACTACATATATTAGAGATGTAAAAATTCAGCATTCTGGGTCAGCAGGTGGCATGGTGGTGGATCCCTACATGGCTGACTTTGCAGTTCGAGTCCCAGACCGGGCAGCTTGAAAACCAAACTGAATGTGTGTGCATGCCTGTCCAAAATTCTGAGAGGAGAATAGAGAAGAAGGGATTGTGATGTGGCCATCCCCCAACCCCTCCCCAGAGATGATTTCTCACTTTCTCTGTCTGGCGAGTGTATACACCCTGCAACAAACTAAAAAGTAAAGTAATTTTTTTTTTGGAGAGGTTTTTCCTCTAGGGCACGTGTGCTCACCAGACAAAGGGAGAGACAGATAGAAAGTGAGAAATCACCCCCCAGGGGGCATGGCCACGCCACAGTCCCTTCTCCTCCGTTCTCCTCTCGGGATACTGGGCACGCATGCATATGCGCCCTGCCTGAGTTTTAAGCCACCAGGTCCGGGACGCGAACTGTGTGGTCGACTACATGGGAGTCCAGCGTCATAGCCATTATGCTAACTGCTGGTCCCCAAATAAAGTAATTTAAAAAAAAATTTCAGCATTCTGAACTTTGTTCATAGAGACTCAGCCAGGTTTGAGACATAAAATGTGAACATATCTTTTATTTCTTTTTTGAGAGAGGTTTTGGCGTGTGTGCTCACTGGAGAGACAGAGAGACAGAAAGCAAGAAATCACCCCCCCCCCCCCCCCCCCGCAGGGATGGCCACGCTGCAATCCTTTCTCGAAACTTCATTCTCCTCTTGGGATTTTGGGCACGCATGCACAAGCACCCAGCATTAGTTTTAAGTGGCTAGGTCTGGGACTCAAATTGCAGTTGACCACGTGGGAATCCAGCAATGTAACCATTTCGCCATCTGCTGGTCCCTGAACAGCTTTAAATAGAGCTGGTCTTCATCCCTCCACACAGTCACCATTCATACTTCAGAAACAATGGACAGAATTGTCAAGGATCTGTGTCTACTAGTTTCGAGTTCCAAATTCTGTAATTTTATTTAGTTTTCCACTGTTGGTGCTGGTTTAAAGTAACAATGTGTTTGTGTATGTATTTGTGTGTAGGTGTGTATACTCAAACTTCTTATAGGACAGAAATCCTATTTTATAATGCTGTGTAGTTTAAGAAATAGAAGGAAACTTACCCATTAGCCAATTCAGTTCTCTTGTTTGGCACTTGAGAAACTGAGACCTAGAAGGATGAAGGAACTTATTTAAGAGTTTGCATAATTTAAGCTAGGACGATATAATGATGAAAACTTAAGAGGATGTACAGACACCTCAGCATGTCTCTGTGTTTCTCCTTTATTAAATGGTAATTTGCCACACTGACGATAGTAACAACTTTTATTGGGATGATTCATTTGAAGGTTATGAATGATGGTAACCGTTATTAAAATCATCAGCAAAATACAGCTACCCTTGCACAAAGCCAGAATCTTTCCTGCACTACCAAGTTATCCAAAGTGTCCTTCAGAATCTTCAGTAGGAAGCCAAATCTTTGAATAAAATCACGTGCTTTATGTATAACACCAACAAAACAATACCTGTTTGGAGCTGGTGTTTGCCTTTGACTCTGTTAAGTGTGTTTTATTTTTTTTTATTTTTTAAATTTATTTCATTTTTATTTATTCATTAATTTATTTTCATTTAACCAAAGAGAGACAGGCAGAGAGAGAGAGAGAGAGAGAGAGAGAGAGAGAGCAAGCCACCAGGTCCAGGACTTGAACCGTGGTCAGTCATGTGGGAGTGTCTAGTGCCTTAACCACCATGCCACCTGCTGGTCCCCTTAAGTGTGTTTTAAATATTAGCTATAATACAGTAAATACTAGTTAAGACAAATTTGTGTGGCGCGCGCGGAGGCATCATCCTCCTGTGTGGCACCACACCACTGCCACGAAAATGGTGGTAACCAAACTGAGAACCAAAGCTCAGAACGTCAGCTCTGTTCATATAACCAGCACATGGTGGTCTCTTTTTTCTCTCTGTAACCTTCAGATTAAGTCACATAACCTTCCCACACTGATTATTTTTTCTCCATAAAATTGCAAACAACAACTCCTTTACATGTTTATAAGAGGATAAAATATGATTATGAAAATATTTAAAGTATTAACTGGAACTTTGCATTGAATCTCTTAGTTTATGAACTAATTGGAAAGCTTTGGAAAAAAAATTCTTGAACATCATTGATTCCCGAGGTTGTTATAGTCTTAAAACGTCAGTGGGTTCATTCCTGAAAGTACTTACAAATGATACTGTCTATACCTTTCTTATTTTTTTAAATACCTATTTTATTTATTTTTATTGTTATTTTTTAAGTTTGTTATAAGTCACGTATGCTCCCCAGTGAACAAGAGAGAGAGAGAGAAGGAAGTGAGAAAGCAAGCCACCACGTCTGGGACTCAAACCATGCTCGGCCATGTGGGAGTCCAGCACCTTAACCACCATTCCACCTGCTGCCCTCCTTTCTTATTTTTTAATACTTACAGAAGTATTCCACCACTTCCTTTAATGATACATTCAGGCATCCAGTAGTTCAGCTCATGCTGGTTTATATAATCTTACACTGTAAACTAAGAATTCCAACTGTCAGTTTGCCCGTAGTACATGGTCTCTAAATCACATTTGTTTTGGGCAAAGTAGGTCAGCACCTTCCCAAAAGCCAGGAATCTGCCTTCATTGCCTGAGATTCTTTCTCCTGCTTTCTGTTAAAGACATAGCTCCTTGATAATCTTTCCAATTGCATTTTAAACTTGGTTGATAACTTTGAGAAAATCAACATACTCCTCTCGAGATGCCCAATCAGACTTTGGATTATAAGCCACCTCTGTTGCTTCTTCTTCTGTATAATATAAAAAGCATTCCTCTCCCTCTGTCTTTTTAGTAGATATTTCTTAAAAATTATTGAGATGATGGCTATTCCCCGGGCATTTTGGGGGAAGAGGGCTGTGATGGTTCAGCAGTCTGTAGAAATCTCCCGGAGCCAAAAGCCTTCGGCATTGATTGTTAATTTGGCCACTTTGGCAAGGATCATAGCTGTAATTCTCAGATCCCAGACTTCTTGTCTCAGTTTATTGGGGAGGGAAGAAGAGTAGAAGGAGGACATTATTTGGAAGCCTGAACATAGATTTATTGGGCTTTCATAACCTATTGCCTTCCAAGTTTGTATTATTTCAGCTTTTGAGTAGAAAGATAATTTTTCTGAGCTGTCTTTGCAAGGTATGTGTGTTACTATTTTCTAGGGGTGGGAGTGAGTTTGTCTACCCTTTACATGTCTCAGGTGTTTGATTAATGAATGGTAGGGTTAGAGACTATCATCTATAGAACCGAGTGAAATAATCTGTGCATGTGTTGATTGTACCAGTATATGACCTGGGGACCAATAGTGCTCTGTCCACATTCTTTGACTGATACCTGGAATGATCGGGGCTTTCCTGTTCTTCAGCTTTAAAGCCATGACTAGCCAAATTTACTGAAAGGAATCAAGAGCTTCTACTCCATGACAGGCACCAGTTTACAAAAATTTCACCTCATAAATTTTATTTGGAAATGAGATGGCCCAAAAAGTTAAGTTGTACATTTACTTTATTTGCTTAAAAAATGGTGGTTAGAACTTGTCAAATATGAATATCAATGATTCTTTCAGAATGTTCAATCTGAATATTATTCCTGGCGTCCCACCGTGTTTTTCTTGCTGGCTGTAAAATAGTCACTTGATCTGGATTTATACCTCAAGCCAGCTGCAGTTATCTTTAGGCTGATCATTACCTACCCCGAACCACCAGAGGGCACCTTTGAATGCTTAGAGTCAAAGATAAATTCCTTCTGTCCTAGGACACCAAGAAATGGAACCTACAAGAGAGGAGCTGCCCCTCAGTACCCACTTTAATCTTTTAAAATTTCTTTATTATTGACCATGAGGCCAAATTTCCCTGTAAACTGTCCACACAGAGTATTGGGAACCAAATGTACATTCAGAAAGCTCGTAGGGGGCAGTGAGCGGTATAATGGTTAAGGCAGCTAGATCCCACGTGGCCGGCTGCACGCTGGAGTTTGAACCCTGATACTTAAAAGACATGTCAGTAGTGTGTGCCTGTGTGCCCAGAAATCCCAGGAAAAGAATGGAGGAAAAGAGATTACAGTGTGGCTGTCGCCCCCTAAGGTATGCTTTCTCACTTTTCTCTGTTTTTTCTGTTTCTCTCCAGCAAGTACACACACCCTGTAGCAAATTTTAAAAAAAGGAAAAAAAAAAGACTTGTAGTTATTGGTAGAATAAAAAGCATTAGTAGGTGTTGCTGGATTACAAATGAATGACAGTAATGCGAAGATTTATATAGTATTTGACTTAGTCCCTTTGGGGCTGCTTCTGGAATCTCTTCACTACCACGCACACACCTTTAAAATCTGCCATATTTGAAGAGAGTTAGTATTTTTTTGAAGATAGATTTGGAGTTATCTAGTTAGAAAACACATGAAAAAAGGTATATTAGATACTACAAGACATACGTTGAGGGAACTATTTCAAATGCTTGTATTTTTAAGAAATATTTATCTGTTTCTCTTAGCCGAATGTTTTAAGCCTTGACCTCATTCATTTACCTTCTATACAGGTCCTTTTGTAAGACTTCGGTATGAGCTCGAGCTAGACAGTGGGACATGGCTGAGTGCCCATTTTGGGATCTTGATGGTGGCAGTGATTTCTTGGGACTTAGGTTCAAAGCTTAAAGCACATGAGGACCTAACAAAAATAAGAAAAATTTTCGTATATGTATACTTAGGTAACAAACCCAGGTCACCACGATGTTTTCATAAATGAAGTCGCAAACGCTTTGCAAAGTACACACATCTCTGATTTATATGGAAATCTATACAGCCCCTGTCTGTACACATGCCCTCAGAGACACATGGTTAATGTGGATAGAGAAATCTTAAAAACAATGAATTTATTTGGTATCTTTCAAATGATAAGTGAAGATTTCACTAGTAGTGAGAAATGCTACTGCTAAGTGAGTGGTTTTTGGTTAAGCGCTTGGCACGCACTAACTTACTTAGTCTTTACAAAGACCCAGTGAGCTGACTACTGCTTTTGATATCATTCCCATTTCACAGATGAGCAAACTGGAACTTAAAGGGGTTGGGTAAGTTGCTCAGCACCACACTGCTCAAACTCCTAAATGGCAGAGCAAAGCAATGGGGCCAGCCACAACCCCAGGGCTTGTGTTCTTAATTACTTGACAAATGGTCTGTTAGTCTGAATTTAACGACAAGTCCTGACTCTAAATTTACTTGGCAAAACCTGAATTTTATTTCCTGGTCACTGGATAGGAAAGAAGCATTGGCTTTGGTGTCATTAGACCTGATTTCTACTTCTGAATCTAAGGCTGACCAACTACTGAATCCTGGTTAAGTTAACTTCTTTAAATTCACTGGGCTTAGGTATCTATCTCATCTGTCAAAGGTAAACTTTAATGGGATGAATTCTGAGGTTCTGGCTGTAATTTCTGCCTTGCAGTTCAGAACATTCAGGATCTACCAACTTTTCTTTCTCAGAGGGCAGAGAGACAAAGGAGTCCTACCTGAACCAACACTCAGACCAGGCACAGCTGGGAGATTAGGCTCCCTTACTTCATCAGTAAAAGCACGTTGTAAAAGTCATCAATACGTGAGAGCTCATTGAATAATTCTTATAATTTTAATAATCTGCCAATTTTAATATATATATATATATATATATATATGTGTATTTATAAAAATGAATTATTTTTAAATAAACAAAGTTTATGTACTGGTATATGAAGGAGCTGGAAACCAGATAGGGAAATTTGCAATGGAAATTGGGAGCCAGAGACCTTGTTCTAAAAGTAAGTAGTTAGCAGTTGTTGCATATGCAGCCATGTAACCTCTTTGACCTTAGTTTCTATAACTAACATGGCATCCAAGGTGGAAGTTTTCAAATATGCTTTTCAGATGCAAAATAGCAGAGCTTATACCTTCACATATACATTTTTAGTCTTTGAAAGAGATTTTTGCTATAGGGCATGCAAGCTCCCCAGAGAGACGGAGAGATGGTAAGCGAGAAATCACCCCCCAGGAGGTTTGGCCATGCTGCAATCTGTTCTCCTCCATTTCCTCTTGGGATTTTGGGCATGCACGCACATGTGCCTGGCATGAGTTTCAAGCTGCTGTGTCTGGGACTCGAACCGCAGTTGACTACATAAAAGTCCAGTGACATAACCACCACACCATCCGCTGGTTCCCCACATATACATTTTAAAACTAAATGTGTACCTATGAGTGTGTGTAATGAAACAGTGAGTCTGTGGACCTTGCCAGGTCTGCAAATAACATGGGAATGACTGCAAACCAGACTCCAGCTAAAATGTTTCTTCCTGAAGAGATTCAGTGTTCCTTCCTGACTGTTGTCCTTATATAACAAAAATGCATTTGGCATCAGCGACCATTGGTTGAGCTGATCAGTCTCCAGAGTTCTGATGTGGCCCTTTACCACCGTCTCATCCACCCTTCAGTGTTTTCTAAGATCCAGAGGCCAGGAGTTCAGGTTACACTAGTCAAAAGCTGTCCACTTACTTCCTACCATAGTCTGGCTTGACCTCAATACTATGGCCACACTTCCAATTTTTGATAAAATACCTTTGACCCAGAGCTTGATTTCATTTAGGCCTGACCTGGTTTCTCTCCAGCTGAGGCTAATTTGCATGGCTGTAAACACGGTTCTTACAAAGCTCACCAACTGTGATAAAAGCAAAGGAAACCTGAGACCACTGGAAACTCAAAAATCCGCCTTCAGTGTCTAAGCCTGACTCTGAGTCACGCCTCAGCTCAGGAGGCTGCCAGCGGGCAGCAGTTAAAGAAATGTTATTCTGATTGATCTGATTAGGGCAGCAAGGTTAGCTATGGTCAATTTACAAAGACAGTATGAGAAGAAATCATGTGTGCAGCCATGTTATGGGTCAGCGAGGCCCCTGCCAGAAGTTATGAAAAGCCACAATGCTGCAGGACCATTATCAGATCTCCTCCATGGGGTACAAATGGGATTGGAGGTTTAGGGGCCCCTCTAGTGGAATGAATGACAAAAGGGATTGGACTATGAAGAGGAAGTGAATCCTGCTTGCTTCCAGCTGGATTCCTGAGCAGCGAACCCCTTCCACGAGAGTGGGAGAGCCTGAGAGTTGTCTGTACAGTGCAAAGGACTGCCTTTAGCTTCTCATTGCAGTGGAGAGAAAAGCGTGAAAAGGTTAATTTGATTCGGACATGAGGCTCTACATTGACCCACAGAAGAAGCCAGATGGAACCTATTGGGCATTTTGATCCCTTCCTTTACCACAAGAGTGGTTTAATTGGGATCTGGCTCCAGGCCCTGGTTACTAAATAACCTGAGTTTTAGTGTTTTCATTTTCATTAATTAACTTTTATGCTAGGTACCTTATTAGTCACATTAGGCATTTTGCATGTACAAAATATCCTAGGAGGTGAGAAAGGGGGTCTTTAAAAATAGTATAGAGCTGCAAGTACCAGGGGGTTAATTCATGACCTAATTATCACATTTCTTTTTACTCTCCTGTAGACTTTCGTGTACCACTTCCTTAGTTTAAAATAAGCACAAAAACAAACTTTTAAACTTTGCTTTCAAATGATTATTGCATTTATATTGGTTCTGAGGATTTTGGATCCTCTGCCTTGGGTGTGGTGCTCTTCCCTGTTTGGTTCAGGAACATAAATGTTACTTGCAACACTGGGATAAGGTACATTAATTAACAAAGAAAGGTTTATTTAAAATGAGGCCAACTGAAAGCCACATTGCTTGAGCTGGAGCTCATTATAAATAGATCATTCTGTACTATAATCATCTTACTAATGGAAAAAATGAGACATCGAGATGGTTGCTTAGAGAATATGATTCAGAACGTAGCCGTAATATGCCTAAAGCATACTATGTTTAGAATGCTTTAACAAGGCATTGGAGATACTGGGCCATGTCATGTTTTTGTTGTACATTCGTATATTCTTGGGATGTAGAGCTAGCTCAAAAACTCAGCCCTTAGTATGGGACCCAGCCCCTCAATTGCCACCAAAGAAAGGGATGAGCCACTAAGGCTGAAGGTACATGGGAAAGGAGGTGTAGGATTCATTGACTGATACAGAGTATTCATGCCTGTCAGGTGAGACCTTGGCGTTTGCCCCAGAGCAAAAAGACTGTAGTAGAAACACAAACTCTTAAGTTTCTGACCAGCTGCTGCTTCAAGCATGCCCATGCAGTGAGAGTTACAACTAGACCAAACATGGAAAGTGGTAATATAGAAGGTTGTGTGTGTGTGTGTGTGTGTGTGTGTGTGTGTGTGTCGGGGGGGAGGGAAGTTGTGAAAACCCATAGACCTCGCTTTTTCTTTCTAAGTCATCACTTCATCCATAGGGCAAGTTCCTTCATCTTCCCAAAGCTTGTCTGTGAAGTTCACGCATAGGTAAAGTGAGAAGTATTATGTTACCTACTTAATAGGGTAATTGTGAGTGTTACAATATTCTGGGTGAAGTGTTTAGCCTAGTGTTTGGCGCATAAATGTGTGCTGCTTCTACTGTATTATTCCTACCATTATTAGAATCATGACGATTAAAGAATAATAAAAAGCCCTCTAGTGTTACTCCTAAGGAGAGCAGAAAATCAGGTTATAACCCAAAGTCTCATTTCTCATTCAGTGATGGCTTCTGGGTCCTAGCTAAAGTCTATTCTACCCTGTTATTTCTGTTGTGTGTCCCACCTGAGTACAACTGTGAAATTATAACAAATGAATGTTAGCCATATGCTTAGAGATGAATGCCTTCAATGTGTGCCAAGAGAATACCATGCAATAGAACAAAAAGAGGATAAAATGTGCCTCCATTTTGCAACTACTATTTTTATTTGACTTTCATAGTAACCTATGTTCATGATAGTTTTTGTTTGTTTGTTTGTTTGTTTAGAGAGAGAGCTTTTGCATGTGCACTCACATGTGTCCGTGCGTGAGTTTTAAGCCACCGGGTTTGGGGCTCAAACCTCAGTTGACCATGTGGGAGTCCAGTGCCTTAACCACTGTGCCACCTGCTGGCCCAAATCATGATACAGTTTTCTTTGTGTGTGTGTGTGTGTGTGTTGAGAGTTTTTTGCTATAGGGCATGTTCGCTCGCCAGAAAGACAGAGAGAGACAGAAAGCGAGAAATCACCCCCCAGGAAGGATGGCCACGCCACAATCCCTTCTCCTCCATTCTCCTCTTGGGATCTTGGGCACGCACACATACATCCAGTGTGAGTTTAAACCACTGGGTCCTGGACTCGAACCACTGTCGACTACATGGGAGTCCAGCGACATAGCCATTACGCCAACTGCTGGTCCCCAGATCATGATACAGTTTTAAGTATAACAGTTGTTGGCAGGCAACATAATGTGGTCTTTTTAAATCTTTGTATAACAAGCTATTTGTAAATATAAACATGTATGCAATAACTGATTTATATGATGAGATTATAGAAGTATGTTATTTCAGTTCGGTTTCTCTACTTGCAATAGATATGATTGCATTAAATGTTTTATTAAATTTCATCAACATTAGTATATGGATATAATTTAAAAAGTCAAACAGTATTAAAACCATATCCTCTAATCAAAATGAAATTAAGTTAGAAATCATGTATCAATAACAAAAATGTCAGTAGTAAAATACTTATTACCTTTTTAAATTTATTCACACCTCTAAAAATGTCATGAGTTAAGAAATTAATCAAAATGAAATTAAAAAAATACAAAAGTATTAAATAGACTGAATATCAAGACTCATAGAAAGTAGCTAAAGTGTATACTGATGAGTATTTGTACTAGAAAAAAAAAGATAGATGAAACATAAATTAAACATCCAAAATTAATAGGTAGGTAGGAAAAAGATACCAAAGAATTTAGAAGGAATATTAAAGAGAACAACAAGAAAAAGCCATACTTGTAGACTAAATATGGTCAAATATTTACAGATTTATATCGTTCAACCTAATCTACTTTAAAAGGTAAGAATGGTCATGAAAAAATTAAAACAGTTTTTTAAAATTAAAGTGTATGTTATTTTAAAAATTTATGTATTTTGGGACCAGCTATGTCGCTAGACTCCCATGTAGTCGATCATGGTTTGAGTCCCGGATCCGGTGGCTTAAACTCACGCTGGGTGCATGTGTGTATGTGCCCAAGATCCCGAGAGTGGAGGAGAAGAGAATGCAGTGTGGCCATCCCCCCTGGGGGTGCTTTCTCGCTTTCTGTCTCTGTGTCTCTGTCTTTCTGGCAAGTGCACGTGCCCTATATCAAAAACCTCTCCAAAAAAAAAAATTATGTATTTTTTTGTAATTTATGATTTACAGAATAGTACATAGTAATAAAGACAAAAGTTTTTTTTTTTTTTCTTTTTTTGGGAGAGGTTTTTGCTATAGGGCGCGTGCGCTCGCCAGACAGACAGAGACAGACAGACAGAAAGCGAGAAATCACCCCCCAGAGGGGATGGCCACGCCACAATCCCTTCTCCTCCATTCTCCTCTTGGGATCTTGGGCATGCACGCACACGTGCCCGGCTTGAGTTTTAAGCCACTGGGTCCAGGACACGAACCGCGGTCGACTACGTGGGAGTCCAGTGACATAGCCATTACGCTAACTGCTGGTCCCAAGACAAAAGTTTTTTAAGAACAGTAGTAACATTCAAAAACTTTGGCATGATTGAGCAAAACAAATGCACATAAATTAAAATATTTGGAAAGTAAATGTCGCCACAGATGTAATAAAGCTACATTTTGCCAATAGATGAAAATAACATAAAATTCCTAGGAAAATATAAGATATCAAAAGAGTTCAGAAGAAACAGAACACTATACATATTAAGGAAATTAGATCAGTAATTTAAAGATTTCACATAAAGGGGACCAGCAGTAAGCGTAATGGCTATGTCACTGGACTCCCATGTAGTCGACTTTAGTTCGAGTCCCGGACCCAGTGGCTTAAATTCACACCGGGTGTGTGGGCGTATGTGCCCAAGATCCTGAGAGGTGAATGGAGGAGAAGGGATTGCAGGTGGCCATCCCCCCTGGGGAGGGGGGGGGTGATTTCTTGCTTTCTGTCTCTCTGTCTCTCTCTGTCTTTCGGGCGAGCTCACGCACCCTATAGCAAAAACCTCTCCAAAAAAAAAACAAACAAAAAACAAACAAACAAAAAATATTTCATACAAAAGAAATAACAGGTTTGCATTGTTTTATTACACTAAACAATTCCTTCTAATACAAAGTTCCAGGGACCAACAGATAGTGTAATGGTTATATCACTGGACTCCCACATAGTCAACCGTGGTTCAAGTCCCAGACCTGAACAGAAAATCACAAAAACACAAGACTAATACATAAATTTTAATACCACTACTAGACAAGGACAGGAAGTGAAAGAAAGTTACAGATTAACATCTGACAAATGTGGACGTGAAGGTCTCAACTAGAATATTAACAAACTAATCCCACAATATATAAAAAATGCCTAATGATTAAATATGGTTTATTCCGTACAGCCAAGTTTGATTCAAAATTAGGAAATATGTTAATAAATTAATAGATCATTAATATATTAAAGAAGGAAAAACCTACATTATTATCTCAAAAGATGGAAGAAAGTTTAAATTTGATTATGATCTATTAAGACATTTGTAAGGAAATTTAGTAGCCCATTAGCATAGAAGGTAACATCTTTATCTCCAAAATGAGTGTATACAAAATAAAATATATATGACAAAGGAATTTTTGGTGAACATGCCAAAGCTTTCTTTTTGAGATGAGGATAGGATAGGAATACTTGCTGCTACCTCTCACATGTAAAATGGTAGAGATTCAAACTAGTGTAATAAGGTGAAGAAATTAAATAAGACATTTCAGAAAGGAAGAAATTAATCTATCTTGTTCATAGAGGTTGTGATTTTCTTTTTCTTTAAAAAAAATTTTTTTTTGAGTTTTTTGCTATAGAGCGTGTGTGCTCTCCAGAAAGACAGAGAGAGACAGAAAGCGAGAAATCACTCCCCAGAGGGGGTGGCCAGGCCACAATCCCTTCTCTTTCATTCTCCTCTTGGGATCTTGGGCATACATGCACACGCACCCAGCATGAGTTTAAGCCACCGGGTCCGGGACTCGAACTGCGGTCGACTACATGGGAGTCCAGAGTCATAGCCATTACACCAACTGATGGTCCCGTGATTTTCTTTATGCAAGATTATATTGACAAATAAAAATAAGAGACTATAGTATACCTGGTAGGTATAAGACTAATATACAACAATCAATTGCATTTTTATATACTAGCAATAAGTAGTTGGAGTATGCAATTTTGAGCATACCATTATAGGAACATAAAATATCTAAGAATAAATCTCAGCAACTGTAGTCAAGAGTTGATGTGGAAGATTATTAAACTTTATTGAAATTATTAAGGTAGACCTAAATAAATGAAAGGACACATTCTCTTCATGAATAGGAAGGTCTATATTATAAAGATGTCAATTATCCCCCAATTGATCTCTTATTTCAAAGTAATTTCAATTAAAATATAAGTAGGAATATTTGGAATTTATCAAGTTTATTCTAAAAATGTATGTAGGAATAAAGTTCCAGGGACCAACAGAGAGTGTAATGGTTATATCACTGGACTCCCACATAGTCAACCGTGGTTCAAGTCCCAGACCTGGCAGCTTAGAACTCATGCCAGACATGTGTGTGTTCATGCCCAAAATCCTGAGAGAAGAATGGAGGAGAAAGGATTGTGGCATGGCCATCCCCCACTTGGAGGTTATTTCTCACTTTCTTTTTCTCTGTCTTTCTCTGTCTCTCCTGTGAGCACATGCACCCTATAGCAAAAAATCTCTCTGAAAAAAAAAAAAAGAATAAAGTTTCAAAAATAATTAAAAATTCCAAAAAACCTAATTGGATGACTTTTTCTACATATCAAAAGCAAAGGCAATAGATAATAAGGTATCCATAATATGATAGTAATTGGCACCAAAACCAAACTAAAACAAAACCAGAAATCAAAAAGCAAGCATCAATGGAAAGAATAGACTTCTCAGAAACAGATCTGTGGATAATATATGGAAACTAATACATGATAAATATCATATTTCAGATCAGTTGGCAAAATTTACTATAAAAAGGGTATTTTAAAAATCAAATACATGGGACCTGCAGTTGGCGTAGTGACTAGGTCACTGGACTCTCATGTAATCAACTGTGGTTCAAGTCCCGGACCTGGTGGCTTAAACTCACACCAGATGTGTGTGTGTGTGTGTGCACGTGTGTGCCCAAGATCCTGAGAGGAGAATGGAGGAGAGGGTACTGTGGTGTGACCATCCCCCCCGGTGGGGTTTGATTTCTCGCTTTCTGTTTCTCTGTCTGTCTCTGTCTTTCTGGCAAGCACACGTGCCCTATAGTAAAAACCTCTCCACAAACAAAAAAACAAAAAAACAAAAAAAAAAGAAATAAGAAAAAAGAAAAAATCAAATATATGTAGAGCAAGCTCCATAGTGCAGTGGTAAGTGCTGTGCATAGAAAACCAGATCTCATATGACTGACCATGGTTTGAATGCTGCTCTGGGCAACTTGAAAAACACAGCAGGCATATGTATGTGCAAGTCCAAAGTCCTGACGGAATGGAAAAATGGAGAAAAGATTGCAGTGTGACTTTGCTCCATGGGTGGTGCATTCACTCTTTAGTGAACACAGGTGCCCTCTGGCAATTAAAAAAGAAGATATATGTGTATAAAAAATGGAAGTGGATACCTTCAGTTTATGTTTAAAAATTCATTTTAGATATATCAATAATATCATTGAGAAGGAAAAAAGTTAAAAGTTATAAAAATGAATATAAACATATATCTTTTGACTTCACATGGAAAAGACACACAAAAAAAGAAAACAAATAAGTAATTTAACTACATTAAGGGAAAATTACATTAAAACAAAAAGCTCTTGCTCATCAAAAGACATCACAAATAGTTTGAAAAAGAATTACAGCTACATGAATTCACACTGATGATTCTTAAAGATGATGTTTAGTAAAAAAAGCAAATCTCAAAGAATAATTACATTGGTCTGATGTTCAAAATGATGAGGGAACCAGCAGTTAGCGTAATGGCTATGTCACTGGACTCCTGCGTAGTCAACCGCGGTTCGCATCCCGGACCCGGTGGCTTAAAACTCACTCCGGGCGCGTGTGCGTGCGTGCCCAAGATCCCGAGAGGAGAATGGAGGAGAAGGGATTGCGGCGTGACCATCCGCCCTGGGGGGTGATTTCTCGCTTTCTATCTCTCTGTCTCTCTCTGTCTGTTTGGCGAGCGCACGCGCCCTATAGCGAAAACCTCTTAAAAAAAAAATGATGAAAGGCTAAAACATTTTATGGAATCATACATTTGTAGCAAAACTTGTATTTTCTTCCAAAACACACACATGGGATGGTCAGCCCCATAGGATAGCATTTAAGTCCTGTGGGGAGCCAGATTGCACATGGCTGACTACATCCCAACCCTGGTGACATGAAAAATTCTGGTTGGGAAAAGGGAATGAAGAATAAAAGAATGCCATATGAACATGAGCTGTTACGGGATTCTCTTTCTTTATCTTTCTCGCTCTCACACAAGCTTAGGTGCCCTCTGGCGATTAAAAAAAAAAAACAGCAAGTGAATAATAAACATAAAATTTCAGAAAAGTAGTTTCTTTGGAGGAAAACTTTAGGGAAGAAGGGATTTTAAAGGCCTTTATTAGCCATTCTGATTTAGAGGTGGGTGTGAGTGCTCTTTTTTTTTTTTTTTTTTTTTTTTTTTTTAAATTCTATAGACTATGTGTAAATGTATACCTGCTGCTCTTTGCTTTATCTCATAGCCTTTTTTTTTCAATTTATTTATTTGCATTCATTCTCTGAACATCATTACAGCATACAAAATGAGATTCTCCATCCAAATTACACTATATATTGTCTCAATCAAGCACATCAACAAACATGTTATTGTCAGCAAATGATCTTCCATTTCTTGTCTTCTGTATGTTTTGCTTTTTTCCCCCCATCCTAGATTCTCTATCTCTTACCCTCTGCCATCTCCCACTCTCCTCCCACAGTCTCTGGTATCTATGTTTGCTTTCTATACTGTTTTCTCCTCACATTTTATTGTAACGCCAAAGACCCTAATCAATCCAAATACCCTCATAGCAAACACAGGTGATACCCACATTTCCATGAACACAAGTCTTACTTTACGCATCCTATAAAGTAGTACCTAGCTGTGGCTACATATCCTACTGCAGTCATTGAATAGATATATTTTTTTTTTCTGAAACTTTTTTTTTTTGTAACTCAATTTACATTCCTTCCCTAAGCTTCATCACAGCATACAAAATGCAATCTCCCATCCAGTACACACTGCATAGTGATACAATCATGCACATTACAAAAAATTTTCCATTACTAGTTCCTAGAATTACTTCCACCCCTCTTTCTGACCCTCTGTCCCTTCCCACCCTCCTCTCACACCACCTCCGGTGTCTACAATTGTCCTTCATTCCCTTCCCACCCACGTTGCATTGATCACACAATTTCCTACATAATCTAACTACTTTCCATGGTGAGTTCACTCATTACTACTAAGAAAACCAGTTTTAACTTAACTCAAAGAAATGCCAAGGAACTTTGCTTAAAGTCAGGAAACAAGTTAGGATTCTGTTCAAATGGAAGGTGCATGAACCTATCAGTCTCATGTACTTTTATCTTCTGTTCTGGTTCAATTTTCCTGATTAAATTCTGGGATATAGTATTCAACTCCAGACTTGTCCCTCTGATTAAGTTGGCCACTTTCATAGTTTTTGGACTCTTATTTCCGTGTGTCTGTGTTTAATTTTCTTGATACAGCACACCCTTGAGAACTTCTTGGAGATCTGGTCTGGTGCTGGTAAATTCTTTTAGGTTTTGTTTATCTGAGAATGTTCTTGTCTTTTCTTCCCACCTGAAAGATAATCTTGCTGGGTATAGTATTCTTGGCTGAAATTGCTTCTCTCGTAACACTTTGAATATATTTTCCCATTCTCTCCTCGCTCGCATTGTTTCTGATGAGAGATCAGCTGTTAGCCTGATGGGATGTCCTTTGTAGGTAACTTGATGTTTCTCTCTTGCCAATCTTAGTATCTTGTCCTTGTCTGCGGTTTTGGTCAACCTGGCTATAATGTGTCTTGGAGAAGATCTCCTTGGGTTGATTCTATTTGGGGTCCTTTGTATTTCCTGGGACTGGATCTTTGAATGCCTCTCTAGGTTTGGAAAGTTTTCTTGCAGGATTTCATGGACTAGATTATCAATGCCCTTATGGGTCTCTTCACCTTCTGGAATGCCAATTATCCGGATATTTGGATGTTTGATGGTATCCAGTACTTCTCGTATATCATTCTCAAATTTTTGAGCCATTTTCTCAGTCTTCGTGGTGGACTTTTCTAAGCCAGCCATTTTCTCTTCTACATCTGAGATTCTATTTTCTGAATGATCTAGTCTGCTTTTAATACTTTCAAGGGAGATTTTGACTTCTTGTATTATAGACTTCATCTCTAGCAGTTCCGTTTGAGTCTTTTGTAAAGTGTGTAATTCCTCTTTTAGATCTTGCAAGAATTTCCTCATCTCCTGGAACTCGGCAACTTCTTTCTCCTTTCTCTTTAGCAGTTCATTATCTCTCTTTTCTTCCATCTCTGTTAGCTTCAACATTACGAATGTTCTAAATTCCTTATCAGACATTTCCATGACTTTCACCGAACTGCTTGTGGATGAAGGAGAGTTACTCTTTTCCATTGGAGGAGAGGTATTTTCTCGTTTTCCCATATTTCTCGTGATCCGACGGTGATTTCTAGTCATCTGATGAATGGCGTGTTTCTTTCAAATTCTTGAAGTTAAGCCTCAATGTTCAGGAGCAAGCAGACAGAGGTGTTCTAGAATCTGATTGCCATTCTGTTGTGATCGCTGGTGCAGCAGATTCAGTAGATATTGGATGGAGAGACAAGAAAAAGGAAAATGAAAAAGAGAGAGAGAAACAACAACAAAAAGAGAGAAAAAAGACAAAAAAATAAAAAATTATAATTGCTTTTCTTTTTTTTTTTTTAAAGAAAAAAATCACAAAATAGAAATATCTAGTTCCCAGTTTCCATGAGGAATCTTCTCAGAGAATGGCTCAACTCTCCTGCCTGGGAGGAAGGAGCAGAAGGGATTATTAACAAAACAAAAGATGGAGCTGAGAGCCAGAGAGAAACTCTACCTTTAAAAAATCGTAAAAAGGAAAAATTACCAAAACAAATGAGGAGACAGGAGCAGAGAGAGACAGAGACCTCAGAGACACAGAGACAGAGGTAGAAGGCCAGAGGGGCTCCCTACCACACTAGCTTTGCTTGCTGGAGGCTGAATTATGAGTAGAAAATCTTCATTTCTCCTGTGCCCTGAAATATCTAGTTCCCAGTTTCCATGAGGAATCTTCTCAGAGAATGGCTCAACTCTCCTGCCACACTAGCTTTGCTTGCTGGAGGCTGAATTATGAGTAGAAAATCTTCATTTCTCCTGTGCCCTGAAATATCTAGTTCCCAGTTTCCATGAGGAATCTTCTCAGAGAATGGCTCAACTCTCCTGCCACACTAGCTTTGCTTGCTGGAGGCTGAATTATGAGTAGAAAATCTTCATTTCTCCTGTGCCCTGAAATATCTAGTTCCCAGTTTCCATGAGGAATCTTCTCAGAGAATGGCTCAACTCTCCTGCCACACTAGCTTTGCTTGCTGGTGGCTGAATTATGAGTAGAAAATCTTCATTTCTCCTGTGCCCTGAAATATCTAGTTCCCAGTTTCCATGAGGAATCTTCTCAGAGAGCTCTCATAGCCTTTTAAAGCAAAAAGAAATGAACAATACAACAAAAAACAAAAATCCTTCCCCATGGTACTGCAGAGGCAGCGGTTTTAATGCCCTTAGCTGTCTCTTTGGTAAACGTCCTGATGCGTACATATTCTGGAGTGTGGGGTGCCAGCCTGACTACTAGCATTTTGAGAGACAAGCCAAGGAAGGACGTGCCATTTCAATAATTACCTTATTTCAGTGTATGACATCAGCCTTACTCTCTGCTGTGTCTGATGTTCCTGAGTCCACAGCCTGTTTGGTTTTAATTTCTCTGCAAACTATACTTCTGATCATGATAGGTGGGATTATACATCAGGCACCTTACTGCTAACTTTTAAATCATCTCATTTTTAGCTTTAAACCTACCTCCATCTTCCCAACACTCAGTACCTCTCATCTGTGCATGTCCGGCATTGTGCATCCATAATTATGCCAGGAGATTTACCCTCTTTCAGCAACTTCTAAGGTCACATTTTCTGTGTTGAAATTAAAGTGGTCTACTTACTAGTTTCCCTGAAGGTAGATTTTGTGTTTCAGATCTTCAGTACCATAATTATGAGCCAATTCGAAGTAGGTTTGATTTTCCACATATTAAACGCTATTGCCTTGTTGCAGTATGACTGATTAGAGATGTACATTTTTTCTGGAATGATAGGTATTTCAACGGGAAGGACACAGGATTAAAGTCAGATGTTTGGGTGACTCTTGGCAAATCACCTACTATGTTTGTTATACCCTTGTCTATGTGAGAGAACCTCAGAAAACATGTTTTTATGATTCTCGTCTGGATGGATATTGAGGCTCACCCTTCATGAGCAGTAGGGAGTAGATATTTTGGATCACAGTGTTACTCTATTTACATGAGAAAATTAAGGATAAAGTATAATATATACTGTGTTATGAGAGTTAAGCAGAGTATTAAGTAATTATAGGGAAATGTTCTAAGATATACACCATAAGTCCTAACAGGATCGAGTAATAGTTTTTTTAAAAAATACACATCTAGACACGCATACATACATACATACTATACTATACTATTTTCTCTTCCTTTTCTTATTAATGCTTCCCAGAATCTTCATTTTATGTTTATGGAAGGAACTCAGTTTACAGAAGAAGCCTCCTAGAAGAACTGTGGTACTTACACCAATGGTTGTCATATAAAATACTAACAGAGTAGAATGACTTGGGTTGTAAAACTGTACATTACAGCAATAGTGGCAAGTTAAGACTACTTGAGAAGTCGTCCTCAGTGAATTATGTCTGCAAAAGGAAAATGTAATGCTGCCTTAGGTATTTTTAGAGGAGGAAGTGTTTCCCTTTGTGTTCTCAGATTTTGCCATCCAGTGGCTTGAGGCTCTGAAGCTAGGATGCTCACTGTCACTAGCTCTTCACCTTCCAAGCAGAATGGGAAAGGGCCAGGTAATTTACATCATGGATATACTCTAATCAAAGACCATCCATCATTTCTGATACCTTGAATGCAATGATTATCATATCAAAGACATACAGTGACATTGAAGATAATAACTTTTCTGTTGCCCATTATCTCTAAACAGCTCAGAATAATTATTAACACGTGTTGTTTCCAAAAGCCCAGCATTCTAAGTTTTGGGAAGTAAAGCCCTATTTGAACCAATGATGGTACATATGAAACTGGGTTCAAGATTTTATTATGAGACCAGCAGTTAGCGTAATGGCTATGTCGCTGGACTCCCATGTAGTTGACCGCGGTTCGAGTCCCAGACCCGGTGGCTTAAACTCACGCCGGGTGCATGTGCGTGTGTGCCTAAGATCCTGAGAGGAGAATGGAGGAAAAGGGGTTGCGGCGTGGCTATTCCCCGGGGGGGTGATTTCTCGCTTTCTGTCTCTCTCTGTCTTTCTGGTGAGCGCATGTGCCCTTTAGGAAAAACCTCTCCAAAAAAAAAAGAAATAAAGATTTTATTATTAGATGGAAACCTATGCAGCAAAGACAGTAAATCCAAAGGTCATGCAAATTTTGTTATTTGGAGGCTTTAGGAAGGCAATAAGGCCATCTGTGTACTTGGGACTGGCCATCTTTGAGAAAATTATTTGTAGTCCTTATTTGACTGAGTACGTAGCTTTAGAAGACTACACTGTGATTGATAGAGAAAACCCATTTCCAGCTAGTTAACCAGCAGACAAAACTCAGGGAATTAGAAATTTTTGTAAACATATACAAATATATCAGAAACTATGCTGCGTACTAATAATAGAGAGCAAAACAATACATTTACTTGCAGTCATCTTTTCTTTTTCTTTTTTTAAGAGGGTTTTGCTATAGGGCACGTGCGCTCGCCAGACAGACAGAGAGAGACATAGAGACAGAACGTGAGAAATCACCCCCCAGGAGGGATGGTCTCACCGCAATCCCTTCTCCTCCATTCTCCTCTTGGGATCTTGGGCACGCACGCCCATGTGCCCGGTGTGAGTTTTTAAGCCACCGGGTCCGGGATGCGAACCGCGGTCGACTACGTGTAAGTCCAGCGACATAGCCATGACGCTAACTGCTGGTCTCCTCTTGCAGTCATCTTGCTACCAAAAGTGTGGTTTATGGAGAACCATCATACATATCACCTGTGGACGTGTGAGAACTCTAAGAATATCAGGTCCTGTATTAGATTCCCAGGATGATGTAACAAGTTATCACAGAATGATAAATTAAAACAACAAAAATTTATTGTCCCGTGGTTCTGGAGTCTAGAAGTTCCAAGCTGTTGGCAGAGTCCTGCTTTGGTAGCTTTGTTCCTGCCTGTAGATAGGGCAATCAGGGTTCTGATGTCTCTTAGTCGTTTAAGAATGTTTTTTCTCCCAAGACTCCATGGTCAGTTGGAAAATGCACATGTTTTGTTTTGGGGTTCATTTTCTATGTAACACAAAAGCTCTACAATCATCAGAAGTGTCTCTTGTCCACATAGTCCTACCTCCTTTCTCAATGCACCCCTATGCCCAGCCGCAGCCTTCACCTGCTGTGGCCTCCTTTACTTTGCTTTCTGAACAGAATTCATCAGCCTGAAAACTAATAAAAGGGTTTTTCTGTCTCATCAGTTGGAGATGGGGTGCCAAATGTGTTCTCAGACTCAGGACAGGATGACAATTTGCCTTTTCACATTTCTTGGTGAAGAGCCTAAATCCTTAAAGTAAACTTCATATTTTTTTCATCCAAGCAATTTTATGTGTCCCCAAAAATAAGGCCATGGAAGAGATTCAGACCTAACAGTCTGACAGAACAGTGAAGCTTAGTTTTCCTTGAAACATTTAATGGGACTGATTATCAGGCTGCATGTGGAAAGCTTATTTTAATGGCATTATCAGGCCAGTTGACAGAGGCATCTACCCAGAAGCATACTAGCCCACTTTGGCCATCAGCAGTGAGGGCTTGTTTGCAACATGTCAGATGACATTTCATAATATGACACCATGGAGCCAGCTAATCAGTTTCTCTGATGCCAAAGAGTGGCAGAGGGTGGAGCATGGGAACAAAGAACCTGAGTCAGCATTTGTTTCCCTGGTTGCTTGCCAAGAAACAATTGCTTGTTTCCAAGGAAGCACTCATTCTTCCTAAGAGAGAGTAATATGGCTGCCAGCTCTGGTCCTGATCCTCCCATTAGCTGGCAGCTGTCACACACTTCTAGCACTGGCTGGGAGGTAACATTCTTACCTGTCCCTTGTCTAGTCATCCACTATATACTATACTGAATAGAATGGAATTGTGTCAGTTGCTTTCTCCCATGATGTGTGTGTGTGTGTGTATGTGTGTATGTATGCGTAAAACCTACATCGTCAGGCTACCATACCTCACTGCCTTGCATCATCTTGGGTCATTTCTTGAAATTTCTTTCCACTGGAAATTATTAGTATATTTTCCACATTAGACTTTAATTACTTATAAGAATGTTAAAGTTGGGGGTATGTGAATGGGTAACAGTTAAATGAGAATAGCAATTAAACCTTAGGGATTCCTGACATTTGATCGTGTGTCCCTTTGGCTCTCTAATGTAGCCAAAGTTTAGCCCCTCATGCTAATTAATATGTATGATTTGGAAGTTTCCAGAGTAGATTACTAGCTCAATCATCAGTGTTTGTATCCTGTTACATAGGATTCTACCTGCCTTTCAGTTCAGTCCACAAGATTGTCTTAAAGGTAAACACAGCAGTCATTATGAAAGCATCTCGATCCATTTAGAAGTCTGCAGCTTAGAAATATCATAAGATGACTTGTTTCAGTAGCACCTATGCTTTACACCAGCCTGTTAATGCCCCTCATTTTGCCAGGGTGGAACTTCATAAATGTTGAAGTGAAGCATAAGCTAAAGATAATGCCAGTCCCAAGGCCCAAAAGTAGTGTTTTAGAATTTAACTTTGGAGGATCAAATGGTCTACCTTCTGAATATTCTGACCATGTTCTGTCATGCTAAAAGAGGCACCATTTATTCTATGTAGTCGACCATACACTGCATGTGGATATTTGATGTATATATATTTGATGTATATATATCATTGCCATCCACCTACATTTGTGAATCCTTCATTTGTTTGTTTTTTGGTGGGGTGGGAGGGTGATTTGGACAAGATAGGCAGTAACTTTCACGTGCACTTGCTTGCCTGAAGTGGCCAGAAGATGTTCACTGGCGATAACACATGTGGCTATATTTAAGTGGACATGGAACTTATTCTCCAAGCTCTGTGATAAAACAGACTTCTCTGGAGATGGAAACCCTGTGACTGAAACTGAGAAAGGTCAAAGGCAAGAACTAAGACAAAGATAAAAATACTCTCTTGATCTGGACTAGGTTTGGTGCCTAGCAAAGGTGTAGATGTACAAATTAATCATCTGTTTCAGAGAGGGGAAACTTCTGTGGAAGAAGAAGGCTTCTGTGTTTCTCTTAATGTCGTAGCTGTGCCACCTCCCTCGGCTGAGCATGCTTCCAGCATCCATGGTCTGTTCCTAACCATTTATTTTTATTTTTACCTTCGGCCCTGTCTGCCAAGCTCAGGCAAAAAGTTGAAGACATATATGGGTTTTCTGTAGATGTGAAAATCCCACTGGACCTGGCAAGAATTCTTTCTCAGTCTGTCTGGCAAGACTTTTCTAGCTGAGTGCTCAGGGTGTGGTTTTTCCAGTGTAGCCAATCTGCCTTCCCATTTTTGTCTTAATTCTTATTCAAAGAGGCAGGTCCCCCTCCCCCACATATGTGAGAAATAATAATAATGTGTATACATTGGCTCAGGGTATAAGTTTAGACAGTGTGGAGTGTGGGCCTGCCTTTCCCCCCTCTGGAAGGCATTGCAAGAGTTCCTTAGGCTCTGTAATACTACGCTTGTGTGACATACCCTAATCCTGGCATGTGGCCGAGTCTGGAAAGGGTTTGCCTTAAACTAGGCATGTCTAATAGGGTTTAATGCAACCTGTGAATTTGCTGGTGCACAAGGTCAGCTTGTAGGTCAGTGGAATGCTGCACACATTGCATTCTCCTCCAGACTGTAATTATACTTTGGAGAAGGCCACGGGCTGTCAAGTTCAGCTGACTCCAGATAGGACTAAGATAAACTGAGGGCTTGCTAATATTCTTCCAAAACCTATTTTTTAAGGGTTTGATATAAAACATCTCTGTTAAAAAAGTGCTGAGGTTTATGAAAGATGCTAGTATAGGTGATGGTGCCCACCTGTTGTTTGCCTTCCCTGAGAGCAGAAAAAAAATTGTACAAAATGAAAGCACAGATTCAGATCAGACATATAAAGTAAAATACTGCAGTGTCAAGTAGAAAATGACTTTGAGGATTATTAAAACTCAAATCATATGCACACAAAGAGAAAGAAGTATAAAAGTGAATAGTGTAAGGGATCACAGACTAGGAGCAGGATGAAAAGTTTAGTTTGTATTGCAGTGAGTTGAAGTAGGAATGTTTTATTCATTTGGTGATAGAAAATGGCTATAAATACGTGCATTGTATGAATGTAATATAAATGATTTCTTAAAGTGTAAACATGCTTCTAAATTAAGCATGAGCTTAATTAATTCTAAATACCTGGGCTTTTGGGTCAATCCAAAGACAGAGGGATAAATTAGGCAAAACTTTGGGTTTTCTTCAATTCCAAGAATGCAATGGTTCCACAATCAAATTCAGTCAGAGTACATGTTTGATAAGCAAAATATTACAAATGCTCATACTATTTAGTACATGTTTTCCTGAAATATCTTCTCCAGACAGCCTGGAGAAGGCACAATTTTCTAAGAACCTACATAAAATAAAGTTAGGTTGCAACTTAAGACATAAATTCTGCCTACTAAAATTTCCATAAACAAGGAAAATAATTTGACATTCGAATGATGAAGTTGTGCACTAATATAATCAGGAGTCCTATCAACGTTCAACTCTCCAGCTTGGTGAACTGACCTTAGGGACTTTCACAGTGGGAAAATTCTTGCTGTTGGCTTGTTCTAATGCCAGAGAGAACCTTCACCCCAGTGACCATGCAGTGTAGGAAGAGCCATTTCATATAAATAATCAGAACATGAGTTGCAATGTCCTTTGGAATTTATGGTCTGCAGAGCTTATCATCTCAATTCTCCTCCATAGAGAGGTTTTCTGTAGGTAAGACCTGGACTTTTGTTTTAGGAAAAAGGCATGAATAAAACACTCTTTCGAGAATATTTCTGGATTACTGGAAAAAGACTATGCCAGAAACAACCATCTCATTCAAGGAAGAGTCTTAGCAATTTTAGAGATCTTATGCCCAAGAACAATTAGAAAGTCTTTAGATCAATTTGTATAAACAGCTCTTTTGTATCAGAGTTATTTGTATGTTTCCTCTTTAAACTGGTCTTTGAACTCTCATTGAACAGGGATATGTATGCAAACACAAATACATGGACACATACATACATATGAATAATCTTTAAATCCTCTGTAGTAGACATATGAGCATGCATACATGAGTGCTGTTGAGTTAAACTGCCTTTCAGCATTGGTGAGAAAGCAAGTAAAGATAGTTCTAGAAATAGGAGGCTGATCTCTTGACTTTTTTCTTAACTAGTCCATCAGATTATGATAGCAGTCACATTCCACACCTGGCCAAGGGACCATGAGAGTGTGCCATGTAGAAGTTAAATGACTGTTGCATTTATGGCTATAGTTCTTAGTTCTTGTAATTCTGCTTTAATTTTGATATTGTCCAGAACCATTGGTTAAGCTAGACAACTTAAAAAAATTAACAAATGGCATGCTTAAAGGATGTGTTGGTGCTGATTAATTAAATTACTGAGATAACAATTGGCTTGATATTTTAAATTCCATGTTTAAAAAAAAATCTGTGGGGGAACCAGCAGTTAGCGTAATGGCTATGTCGCTGGACTCCCACGTAGTCAACCGCGGTTCGCGTCTCGGACCCGGTGGCTTACAACTCACGCCGGGCGCGTGTGCGTGCGTGCCCAAGATCCCGAGAGGAGAATGGAGGAGAAGGGATTGCGGCGTGACCTTCCCCCCTGGGGGGTGATTTCTCGCTTTCTGTCTCTATGTCTCTCTCTGTCTGTCTGGCGAGCACACGCGCCCTATAGCGAAAAACCTCTCCAAAGAAAAAAAACAAAACAAAACAAAACAAAACAAAAAAATCTGTGGTAATGGGACTAGCAGATGGCATAATGATTATGTTACTGGACTCCTATGTAGTCAGCTGTAGTTCAAGTCTCAGTTCTGGTGACTTAAGACTAATGCCAGGCACATGTGAGTGTGTGCCCAAAATCCCAAGAGTAGAATGGAGGAGAAGAAATTGTGGCATGGCCATCCCCTGAGGGATGATTTCTCACTTCTGTCTCTCCAGCAGGCACACACCCCCATAGCAAAAAATCTCTCTCTTAAAAAACAAATTGTGTGGTTATATAAAATAAATTAAATCTATTATTATAAAGACAGCTGAATAATAACTAGTTTAAAATCTCAGGCAATTTAGGGTTCTAAAAGTTTTTCAAGTAATCATTACGATCACCAGTCCACAATATCCATATATAAATATGTACATATGGGAAGTGCAACTGACAGAATTTGGTTTCTTTACTTTTCTTTTTTAGGTTTTTAGTCTAGGGTGTGTGTGCCTGCCAGAGAGAGACAGAGAAAAGGAAAGTAAGATATCATCCCCCCAGGGGGTGGTCATACTGCAATCCCTTTGCCTCCGTTCTCTACTCAGGATTTTGGTCATATATACACATGCAGCCAGAGTGATTTTCAAGCTGCCAGGTCCAGGATGCACACAGCAGTCGGCCATGTGGAAATCTAGCACCTTAACTACCACTACACTTGCTGGCCCCAAGTTTGGTTTCTTTTAAGCCCAGTCTTTATTAGAGAAGCCAGTATATTGGAAGAATAAATACCCCAAATTAGTTTATCTTCTTGTCATTTGGTCTCTCTCTTCTGAGAGGAATTTTTATAATTCACTTTATCTGTCTAGAAGTTAGCTTACTAATAATGCATATAATGTAATAAAAGGCAAACCAGAAGAATTTTTCAGTTAGGAGGAAGTTCTACGTAAGTTGGCTCCTTGTTATTTGAAACTTTACAATCATTAAAAATGTATTTTAAGAACAAAATAATAATTATTAGTAGATAACTAATCTTCTGTCATGTTACAAATCTTTGTTCTTTCTCTTGTTCTCTTTATCAGTTTTCCTTATTCTTATCTTGTTTCTTCCCTAATGTCTTTTCTCTTAACTACTCTGAAGGTAAACTCCTCAGGTAGTGGGTGTATGTTTGGTTAAGGACATTCTGAAATTTGATAATGAAGATGAAAACATAAGAATTGGGTAAGAAGAACAAGTGTCCCAGTTTCTGTACCCCTTGCTTTAATGCGTTAGCAATGAGACAGTTGCCTTTGCATTTCAAAATTCTTGAACAGAGAGTACTGTTATCACTCTGAAGTCCACAGGAGGCCACTAAAGGAATAAAAATTTACAGTATTGTGGTGGTGCTCATTGCCCCTAATTCACAACTGTCCATGTAGATAGGCTAATGTGCAGATTGGCTCCTAGTACTCAGTAGGGGGCAGTAAAAAGTAGTTCTCTTGTTTTCCCTTAGAAAGTGCCTTTATCCACAGCAGTTGTGCTGTAAATCTTCCTCCTATTCAGCTATGCCTTCACTTAAATTTCTTTATACTGTACCAGCCTAGTTCACAAAACATACCTAAAAGAGTATGAAGGCAGAAAAAAAAATATAAAAGCAATTCACAGAAAGATGTGATGAATAAACCAAATCTTTAACCTTACCATTACATCATTAAAAAATGTACAATAAAATTCAGAAAAAAAATTAATTATTTTTTTGGTCAACATTTTTAAAATTGGTCATACCTAGAGTGGGTATGAGAAGAACAATCACTTTCAAGTATACATAGCGTAAATGAAAACTGATAGTGTATATTAGAAATAATTTGACAGTATTTATTAAATTGTAAAAAGGGCATATTTTAAAATGAATTCTATAAATCTATTCTTTAGAAATACAAACACATGTGACTAAAGATATATCTTTGTGGTTGTTCATTGAAGCATACTTAATAATTGTCAAAGTTTGAGAAATTCCTAAATGCTCTTCAATGGAAAGATGCTTAAATTATGTAACATACTTAGAAGTGGTGCTTTCTATTTTGGCATGGAAAATGTCAGTAATATATTTCTGAATGAAAAAAAATGCATGATGGAAAAAAATTGCAGAATAAAATGTATAGCTTGCTTGCTCTTTTTATAAATACTTGTGGATGTACATACCTCTTTATTTGGAAGGAGAAATGGAGGAGCAGGAATTACAGCATGGCCGTGCCTCATGGGGATGCTTTCTTGCTGACCCCTTCTCTCTCTTTCTCTTTGGCAAGTACACACACATTCTAGCAATTTAAAAAAGAAAAAAGCTATCTATCTTCTACACTTTGTCTTTTTACTCCCTCTTAGTTCCTAATTCTTTTCCCTACATTTATTTGATCTTTTTCTCTAATTATGAGGAAAAAGCTGGGCCCCTTCCAGTGAAGCCTGACTCAGGCTCAGCTCAGCTGTTAACTCTCACTACCACTACAGCCATGTGAGCCTCCTCATGACTGAGAGCAGTTGTGGTGGGGCCAACCAATTTTGGCTTCTCTCTATATATCAGTAAGATGACATCTGCCTTTCAGAAACTACAGGGGGAATGATGTTATCAACATGGCAGAACAGGAAATAGCAGCAATTCAGAAACCAATTAATAGGCCCCTATACCCAAGGTGAATGTGAAACAAGTTAAAATGAAGCTGGTAGGAAAGTTTGTGGCATTTATCACCAGGGCCTTCTCTGATGGTATACAGTGATCTAATGAAAATTCCAAGCTCTGGCTTCACCCAAAAATGGGAGAGTAAAGGTTGAAACTTATGTTTATTGTTTACTCTTTTCAAGAGGTACCTGAAGAGCTGGTTTCTGTTGTGTCTAAATCTTAAGTGTGGACAGGAAAGGATGCCAGGATGGGGGCCGCTGTGAACAAAGGCGATTGTTTGAATTAGCACGCACTCATTCACCATTACCTTTTTCACTGGCTGAGCAAAGAGATAATCAGAGTAAACCCCCAACTCTACTAGCTTCTCCCTGGGGAGAGATAAAGATGGAGCATGCATTCAGTGTTCTGGCTTTTTGGAGAGCTGCCCAAGGGACTGGTTCCTGTCTTGTCTGACTTGGAATGCTGATGAGTCAGCATATGCTGGTTGCCAGGGGACTACTGAGAAAAAAGAACTGAGTGACTTGTTGCTGCTACAGAGGACCTTCTGTACGGTGGGAAGATTGATACAGCTCAGCAGTTTCTCTTTTGAGGGTCATGGGGGAGGAAGAGTGGAGTTTGTGTACAACGTTCCAGCTTTTTATGGAGCTACCCAGGGGACTAGTTTTTTCTTACCTGACTTAGTACGTTCATGGGATCTGTTATGCTCTAGATGTTTGGAAACCAATGACAATCAAATGAGCAGAACAGCTCATCGTACCTCCAGAGAACCAGCAGTACTACAGAAAGGCATGAGAGAGAGCAGGAGATTCTGACACCCCACAAAAGAATCGAGCAAAATCTAATTGAGAATTTACCTGTATACATCTGGAGAATACTCATCCACAGAAAATTCTTTGAGAAGTCTCCCAGCCTCTAGCTGGGCTGAATGGCAAAGGTCTTTTCCATTATGAAATCAGTCTATAAAGAACAGAGGTGGCTTTTTAAAAAAGTATGCAAATCTTCACCCTAAGTAACAAGGTACACAAAGAAAAAGGGAAGCATGGACCAACACAAGGAAAAAGATTAATATCAGAAACCAATCCTAAAGACACAGATGAATATGAATTACTTGACAAGGAATCCCAAATAAATGTCATAAAGATGCTAAGTGAGCTTGGGTAATTGATGCATGAGCAAAATGAGAGTATCAGTAAGCAGAAAATACCTAAAAGAACCAAAAAGTGAACAGCCACAGTGGCAATGTAATGTTCCATTATGCTGAAACCATTTGAGTAGGTACTAGTGTCATGTCCCTAAACATATAGGTATATATGCTGTCATGTGCAGTACCTGTGATCCTAGTTGGCTGAAGCTGTTGGGGATACTTGTCCCTGTCTGTCATTCTCTGTCTCTTTCTCAAAAGAAGTAGATAAATAAACTTTATTTAAAAAGTAGTAAATTAATAAACTTTATTTAAAAAGAACCAAACAGGGACCAGCAGTTAGCGTAATGGCTATGTTGCTGGACTCCCATGCAGTTGACCGTGGTTCGCGTCCCAGACCCGGTGGCTTAAAACTCACGCCGGGCGCGTGTGCGACTGTGCCCAAGATCCCAGAGAGGAGAACAGAGGAGAAGGGATTGCAGCGTGGCCATGCCTCCTGGGGGGTGATTTCTCGCATTCTGTCTCTCTGTCTCTATCTGTCTGGCGAGTGCACACGCCCTATAGCAAAAAACTCTCAAAAAAAAAAAAAAAAAAAAAGAACCAAACAGATTTGATCAAGCAGAAGGGATGAGAGAACTTATTGTTAAAATTATCTAGCCAGAGGAACCAAAAGAAAAAAGAATGAAGAAAATCTAAGTACTTAAGGGATACCATTAAACAGAGCAATAAAGGCATTGTGAGAGTTACAGATGGAGAAGATAAAGATAAAATGTATTAGAAAAATAATATACAAAAACATCCAAAATTTAGGTAGAGGAAGGTGTTCAGATTCAAAATCATAATGGATCTCCACAAGGAGAATTTACAAAGCCCACACTGAGACGATTGTAATCAAACCGTGATGTCAAAGAGAAAGAGAATTTGAAAGCAACCAAGAGAGAAGCAACTTGTCACGTTCAAGGAACTTGCAGACCAGAAGGGAATGGGGATGACATTGTCAAAGTACTGAAAGAAAACTGCTAACTAAAAAATCTACACCTGGCAAAACTGTTCCTTTAAAAATGAAGGAAAAATTAAAAACTTAATTAGTTCAATGAAAGTTTATGGAAATATATTACCACTAGACTTGCTTTGCGAAAAATAACAAAAGGGTCTTTTAAGTTGAAATGAAAGGATATACAACCAACACAAAAGCATATGAAAGTACAAAACTTGCTGGAAAAGGCAAGTTTTGTAGATGAATACAGGATATTGTAGTGGTGGTAGGTAAATCACTTTTAACTCTGGTATAGAATTTAAAAGGCAAGTATTAAAATATAAGTAAAAAACATGTTAGTAGGTATACAATATAAAATGATTTGATATAAATTCCAGGAGGTGGGTAGAGTAGCAAAAGAGTACATTTTGGGGATGTTATCGGAATTGTCAGCTTAATGTAGATTCTTATAAGATGTTTTTATGTAAATTCCATGATAACTACAAAGGAAGTACCTACAGAAGATACATTAAAGAAAATGAGAAAGGAATCAAATCTTGCCACTTGAAGAAATGAACAAAGCACAAAGAATTACAGCAGGAGAGA
Organism: Tupaia tana; assembly: GCA_026018925.1. NCBI lineage: Eukaryota > Metazoa > Chordata > Mammalia > Scandentia > Tupaiidae > Tupaia > Tupaia tana. The sequence continues at coordinate 38,229,469 of JAKSZU010000023.1, read as the reverse complement.
GAAAAAATGGGCCAAAAAAGCTACAAAACAGAGAACTATTTAAAAACTAGCTCTAAGTCCTTTCCTTTTAGTAATTACTTCAAGTGTAAATGGATAAAACTTCCCAATCAGAAGATATTAAGTGGCTAAAGGACAGAAACAACAGGATCAAACACAGTACTGTCTACAGAAGACACACTTTAGTTGTAAAGGCACACTTAGGCTGAAAATAAAAAAGCATGGAAAAAGAATTTTGAAATGTTACTTTTTTGAAAAGGTCCACAAATGGACCCTAGCTAGACTAAGAAGAGAGAGAGAGAGTGTGTGTGTGTGTGTGTGGGGGGGGGGTGGGGGGACCGCAAAGGTGACCATTATTATATAATAGAAAACAAACTTTAAATCAGAAACTGTCACAAAAGGCCAAAGATGTTATATAATGATAAAATGACCAGTTCATCAGGAAGCTATAATTATTATATTTGTGGGATGGTTCAAAGAGTATGTGGAAAGACCGAGTTAACATACAAGTTTCTTTTGATACAAAAATATTTTGAAATTCATGTATTTTTCATGATACTCATTTTTTGTGAACTTTTTGGAGACCCCTCATTAGCACCCACCATCAGAATTAAATATATGAAGGAAATTTTTACAGAACTGAAGAGAGAGAGAGAGAGCAACACAATAATAGAAGATTTCAAGGCCAACTTTTAATATTTGATAGAACAAGACAGAAAACAATAAGGAAATAGAAGATTTGAACTACACTACAGACCAAATGAGAATAACAGACATATACAAAATATTCCACCCAACAGAAAATAATACACAGTTTTCTCAAGTGCACATGAAACATTCTTCAGGATAGATCACATCTTCGGTCACAAAACAAGTTTTAACAAGGGTATGGATATTGACATTATACCAAATATCTTTTTCAACCACAATGGAATAAAGCTAGTAATAATAGGAGAAGGAAAACTGGAAAATTCACAAATATGTGGAAATTAAACAACTCACTTCTGAACAACCAGTGAACTGAAGAAAAAAAAGGAAAATTAGAAAACATCTTAAAATAAAAACATAACAAAACTTACAGAACACAACACAAGCAGTACTAAGAAATTTATAGTAGTGAGTACTTTTATTAAAAGAGAAGATCTCAAATAACCAACCTAACTCTACACCCCATGGAACTCAGAAAAATAAACTAAACTCAAAATTATTATAAGGAATGAAATAGTAGAGATTAGAGCTGAAATAAAGTAGAGAACCGAAAATAATTAATAAAACTAAGTTGTTTTTTAAAATAATAAACAACATTAGAAACTCTTAGGTAGACTAAGAAATAAAAGAAAAAATCAAATAAATAAAAGTAGACATTATAATGGATGCAACAGAAGAATTTTAATAAACAACTGTGAACAATTATATGCCAAAAAATTGGATAACCTGGAACAAATGGATCAATTTCTAGAAGTGTACCACCTAACTAGACTGAATCATGAAGAAATAAAAAATTTGAACAGACCTACAACTAGCAATAGATTAAATCAGTAATCACAAGCCTCTCAACAGATTAAAACCCAGGATCAGATGGCTTCAGTGGAGAATTATACCAAACATTTAAGGAAGAATTAACACTAATGCTTCTTAAACACTTCCAAAAAATTGAAGAAGGTAGAACATTTTCATATTCATTTTTTGAGGCCAGCGTTACTCTGATATCAAAAGCCAAAGACACTACAAGAAACGAAAACTACAGACTATTATTCCTGATTAATGTAGAAGCAAGAATCTTCAAAAAATATGAGAAAACTATATTTGATAGAATATTGACAAGTTCGTACATCACTGTGAGCATGTAAGATTTATCCCAGAGATGTAGTGTACAGTCAATTTGATACATTATATTATATTAAGAGAATAAAGGATAAAAATCATATGATCATCTCAACAGATGCAGCAAAAGCATATGACAAAATTCAATACTCTTTTATGATTAAAACAAACAAACAAACAAATACTCATCAAATTAGGAATTAAATGACAGAATCTCAATATAGTAAAGGCTATGTGTTAAAAGCCCAAAGCTAACATTCACTGACCAAAGACTGAAACCTTTTCCAGTCAGACCAGGAACAAGCATAGATATTCATTCTCACCGCTTCTATTTAACAAAGTACTTGGAAGTTCTAACTAGAGCTTAGGAAAGAAATTGAAATAAAAGAAATGTAACCTGGAAATGAAGTGAAATTATCTCTCTTCACAGATGATATTATATGTAGAAAAGCATAAGGATTCAATGCATATATATCTCCCCACCTCCCAAAAAACCTATTAGAAGTAATGAACTAATTCTGCAAAGTTGCAGGTTTCCAAATCAACATACTAACATCAGCTGTGTTTTTATACACAAAATTATACAATCTGAAAATGAAATTAAGAGAATTCCATTTGAATTAAAAGAATAAAATAATAAAATTAATTAAGAAAATGGAAGACACTGAAAACTACAAAACATCATTGAAAGAAATTGAGGAAGACACAAATAAATGGAAAGATAGCTTATACTTATGAATTAGAAAACTTTAGGTTGTCAAAATGTTCATATTCCCCAAAACAATGTAAAGATGCAATGCATTTCCTCTCAAAATCTCAGAAGGAGGTTTGTAAAAATAGAAAAAAAAAGTCCTAAAATACATATGGAGTCCCAAAGGACCCTAAATAGCTAAAACAACTTTTTGAAGGTGGAGCAAAGATGGAGGCCTTACATTTCTTGATTTCAAAACATATTGCAAAGCTACAGTAATCAAAATAGTATGGTTCTAGTATGAAGACCAATGCTATAGATCAATGGAACAGAATAGGCCGACACATATACAGTCAAATAATCTTCAACAAGCTTGACAATACTACAGAATAGGGAAAGGATAGTCTTCAAAACTGGATTTCCCTATGTTAAAAAAATGAAAATTGCTCCTTATCTCATAATATAGCCAAACTAACTCAAAATTGATTAAAGACTTAAATATAAGACCTGAAACTATGAAACTGCTAAAAGAAAACAGGAGAAAAACTTTATAAAATTTGTCTTGGTAATTATCTCATGTATATGAAAACAAAAGCAAAGGCAAGAAAGAAAGGCAAAAATAAACAAATGGGACTATATCAACAAAAAAGCTGCTAAGCAAAGGAAAAAAAATCAAGCGTGAAAGACAACATACAGAATGGGAGAAAATATTTGTCAACTACACATCTGATAAGGGGTTTGTATATAAAATATATAAGGAACTCCTATACTCAGTTTTAAAAAATAACTAAAAGTGGACTAAATTTAAATACATTTCTCCATGAAAGATACACACATAGCCAAGAGAATATGAAAAAATGCTCAAAATCACTAATCACGGAAATGAAAATCAAAACCACAGTGAGATATTATCTCACAGTTGTTAGGATGTTCATTATTCAAACAGAAATGCCAAGTTTCAATGTGGATGTGAAAAAATTGGGACCCTTGCATACTACTGGTTGGAATAAAAATGGCATAGCTGGGACCAGCAGTTGGCGTAATGGCTATGTCGCTGGACTCCCATGTAGTTGACCGCGGTTTGAGTGCTGGACATGGTGGCTTAAACTCATGCCAGGTGTATATGCATGTGTGCCCAAGATCCCGAAAGAAGAATGGAGGAGACGGGATTGCAGTGTGGCCATCCCCCCGGGGGGTGATTTCTCACTTTCTGTCTCTCTGTCTCTCTGTCTTTCTGATGAGTACAGGCACCCTATAGCAAAAACCTCTAAAAAAAAAAATAGCTATTATGGAAAACAGTAGGGAGGTTTCTTTAAAAATTATAAGCAGAAGGGTCAGTAGGTGGCATGGTGGTTAAGGCAGCTTAATTCTCACATGGCTGTGATTCAAGTCCTGGACCCAGTGACTTGAAAATAACACTAGTATGTATGTGTGTTTCTCCAAGATCCTGAGAGGAGTATGGAGGAGAAGAGACTGTGGCATGACCATCCTCCCTAGGGGTTGATTTCTCACATTCCTTGTCTCTGTATCTCTCTGTTTCTCTCCTCTCTGGCCAGCACCCTATAGCAAAAACCTAAAATAAAATAAATTAAAGTTATAAATGGGCCAGCTGGTGGTGCAATGGAATGCAATGTTCTCCAATGCTCTGCAATGCTGGACTCACAGGAAAAAACCCCTGGTTCATATCACATGGCTTTCATACATGCTGGGCTTGTGCACAAATGCCTGTGATCCAGGCTGAATGAGGCCAGGGGTAGGTCATGAAATCAAGACCCTATTGAGGATGCCTGCCTCTCTTTCTTTCTGTTGCAAAGTAAATTATTTCATTAAATTTAAAATTAAACTGCTAGATAATTCTTCATTCTTACCTATGGATATTTATCCAAAAAACTGAAGTTAAGTTCTTGAAGAGATACTTGCACTCCCATACTCATTGCAGTATTACCCATAGTACCCAAAAGGTGGAAACAACCTAAGTGTTCATCAGTGATGACTATAGAAAGGAAATGTGCTATATGTAAAACACACACAATAAAATATATTCAAGAAGAAGGTGAAATCTTGTCATTTGCTACAACACGAATCAACCTTGAGGACATTATGCTATATGGAAATTATTTAGTTTTATGGAAGGACAAATACTCATGATTTTATTTGTATGAAATATCAATAGTAGTCAAACTAATAAGAACAGAAAGAACAGTAGTGGTATCCTTGGAATGGGGGAATAGAGAATTGGCAAGTTGCTATTCAAGGGGTGTAGATTTTTAGTTATGCAAGACAAAAAGGTTCTAGAAATCTGTTATACAACATTTTGTGTAGAATTAACAATACTGGGCTGTACACTTAAAATTTGTTAAGATATATTTCAAATTAGATATTTTTTGCAATAATAATAATAATAATAATAATAATAATATTAAGTCTTCAAATCCATGGGTGGGGGAGAAAGAAACTAAGAAGGTTTAGGACTTTTATGAGTCTGTGTCTATTGTGTTTCTATTATTTTAGATGGTTTTGAGAAACCTACAATTAGTGTGGCTGCATGGAAACTTAGAAAGATGCTTTTAAAGGTCTAGTCAGAAGTAGACAGAATTTAGTATGGATAGAGAAGACAGTGTAAATGTTATAACTTCACTACTGTTTGTCTTCTTTTTAGAAGGCAGTACTACATTTTATTAAAAGTTTTAAGGCATTATTTCAGCCGGAGCTATTCTCTAAACACCTTCAGCTCCAAGTCACTAGACAAAATTCCAAAGATGGCTTACTCTGATAATATCCTTTCTATAGTTTAACCTGATTGAAGAATGAAGTGGGGATAGATTCACCAGTGATAGACAGAATCAACCTCTCACTCTTTCACTCTCTTAATTTTCTTATGGTATCTCTCTTGACTTCCTTCAAGTAGCTAATAGAAAACTAGTATTTAAACATTGTCTTTCTTGTAGGTAAAATGTATAACTGATGGTTTTCAAAGCTCTAACTGGATCACTTGATGTATGTTTGTTTGAAGAGACATTTGTGATCTTATAAATTTGATTCTGTGCATGCTCACTGACATTGATTTGTATGCAATGGGTGTGGTTGTATCACTTACTATCCTAGATATTTAAGAATAAATCTAGTCAATTCCCAAAGCCCTTCTTCTGAATTTGCTCTTCAGTTAGTTTAGTTGGTTATTTTATTTGCCTTTTTGAAACTGTTACCATGGTGATATTTTCTTTTTTTTAATTTAAATCTAATTATTTCTTAGTGAGTATAGAAAGACATCTTCAACAGGATTTTCACATCTTAATCTTCACTCCAACCTCAGCTTACCAGGATCTTGGGCATGTATGATATGCTTCTGGAGGTCCTGCAATACAAACTCAGGACTCTTCCCATGTGGGTCGAGTTGTATGCCACTGTGCCATCACTGTGATTTTTTGAAACCACCAATATACAAACTTGTTGAGGGCAAGTACTTGATCTGTCTTAGTCATCTCTGCAGCCCCAGAGTTCAAAGCAGTTTCAGGCACATAAGAGACCTACAGCAAATATTTTTTGAATGAATGCATGGCTGAATATTACATAAAACTTATTTGAGTTTTCTCTCTCTCTCTCTCTCTCTCTCTCTCTCTCTCTCTTTCTTTCTTTCTTTCTTTCTTTCTTTTTTTTTGGAGAGGTTTTTTTCGCTATAGGGTGCGTGCGCTCGCCAGACAGAGAGAGACATAGAGACAGAAAGCAAGAAATCACCCCCCCAGGGGGGATGGTCATGCCGCAATCCCTTCTCCTCCACTCTCCTCTCAGGATCTTGGGCACGCACGCACACGTGCCCGGCATGAGTTTTAAGCCACCGGGTCCGGGACGCGAATCGCAGTCAACTACGTGGGAGTCTAGCGACAGAGCCATTACGCTAACTGCTGGTTCCCAGTTTTCTTTCTTTTTTAAAAGAATTATTTAATTTTATTTATCATTATCATTATTGTTATTATTAAATTTGCTATAGGACACATGCACTCACCAAACAGAGAGAAAGTGCAAATGAGAGAGTGAGCAAGAGAGAAAGAAAGAATGCTGCTAGGTCCCGGACTCGAACTGTGGTTGGCTATGTGGGAGTCTAGTACCTTAACCACCACACCACCTGCTCGTCCCTACTTGAGCTTCCTTAATTTTGTATTGGACTTCTAAAATTTATATGACTTTAAATTTGGATTTTTCTATCTAAGAAAAAGCCAGAAATTGCATTTTTAAGGAAGATATTTGGCTATGTGTAATCCCTTTTTCCTTCATTTTCATGTGAAAAATAAAAAATAGCCAAGTACTTCTTTATTTTAATTTAAAACCCCTGAAATTATGTGTCCTTCAAGAATATTTCTTTAAGGCTAATGTTAACATGATTAAACACAGACTGAAAAATTGTGATTTTCTTATATCTTGAATAAACTTAGTATTTATTATATTTAAGATCTAGTGTTATATATAAGTAGCCATTCTGAGCAGGGAAAGAAAGACAAAAGCCTGGAAATAATTGGTTCAGGAACAATTGATAGATAGGTAAGTAGATGATTAGACTGTCAGACTAATCTTGACTGGGAGAAACCTCTCTTAATATCCCACATTGTTCAACTAACAAGCAACTCAGTATAATAATAATAATATAATATAAATGTTTGTTACTATTTAGTCTTGTATTTGTTATATTATAATAATTTTATAAATACCTACATGGGAAGAGAAACCTATCTGGTTAGTTTGTATTTTACTCAGTATTGGGTATTGGGTACCTTAGAAATATTTTAAAAATTTGGTGATGATGTTCTGTGTGTACTTCCTATCGATTTCTGTGGCCTTGCCAGAGTAAAGATAATTGTTTCCCTTAGCCACTATGTGATATGTTTTGTTACTTTTTAAATTTTTTCTATAGGGCATGTACATTCACCAGAGACAGAGAGGGGGAAAGAGGGAACATGAGAAAGCACCCCCTAGGGAGGGTGGCCACGCTGGAGTCCCTTCTGGTCTCATGATTTTTGGGCACATACATACATGTGCCAGGTGTGTTTTTCAAGCTGCTTTGATCACGACTTGAGCTACCCTACTGGTCATGTGAGATCCAGCCACCTTAACCTCCACATTATCTGCTGACCCATGTGATATGTTTTTTAGGAGCTGGTTTGGTTTTACTAGATTTACAGAAACACAAAACTGTAGACCTCTTCATGGAACATTCATAAAGATTCAAATAATTGACAATAAGGTTTTTAAAGTTTCTAAAAGGACTGTGAAATTTTTAATCTGCATATACATTATTATAAAAGAATAATTTTAAGCAATTAAAGCTTAGTGTACAAAGCATTATATTTTATATTGATAATCAAACAAGTAACAGCTGGATTCTTTACGACAGGGAAATTTACTTAATAAATAAATGTATGTCAAGAGCTATATTTGGTGGGTTGCATATGTTATGTCATTTAATTTCTAAAATAAATATATGAAATAAATATAAGCTGCCTTACTTTATTACCCAGAAATCAAATCTATAGAGATTGTTAACAAGTTCATATGGCTGGTAAGTGACTGACTCAAGATTGGAATGTTTTTCCCCCTAAACCAGTCAATAAATGACATCACTAAAAAGAGTAGAGGCTATGAAGTAACCTAAGAGGTAACAGAATGAGTATATTCCAATGGGTGTAAAAGTTAAAAACATAACACTGTACATCATGTTGCCATTATGACTAAGATAAGTTGTTAGAAAGTGGGCCAATCTGTGGCCTGGTGGTTGGCTGACCATGTGGTTCAAGTACCAAACCCAATAGCTTGAAAAATATACCAGACATGTGTGCCCAAAATCCTGAAAGAAGGGAGAGATGAAGGGACTGTGGCATAATCATACCCCAGAGGGATGCTGTCTTGCTTTCTTTCTCTCTTTCTCTGGCCAAGCATAAGTACCCTCTGGCAAATTTAAAAACAAACAAACAAACAAAACAGATACTAGAAAAATTGTTAGTGTTGGTATTAGGCTGATGGAATTTTCTGTGGTGTTTTCCCTATATTTTGTAAAATGTCTTTAATTGCAGCTAAGGTAATTTTTAAAAATTATTTTTGGAGAGTTTTTTGCTATAGGGCATGTGCACTCTCCAGAAAGACGGAGAGAGACGGAGAGACAGAAAGCGAGAAATCACCCCCCAGGGGGGATGGCCATGCTGCAATCTCTTCTTTTTCATTTGCCTCTCGGGATCTTGGGCACACACACGTGCCCGGCGTGAGTTTAAGCCACCAGGTCCAGGACTTGAACCGTGGTCAGCTACATAGGAGTTCAGCGACATAGCCATTTGCAGTTAATTTACTTTTTGATTAAGTATTATTTTAAGGAGAGTGCTCATAGTATCATTTCAGTTCACCAATGAGTGTACAGTATCTAAACCTCTCAATGCTTTCAGTATACTTTCTGAAAGATTTCATGGTCCTTTGAGCTTCTATTCATTTCATTTGTTCAAATTCCAGATCATCAAGTTATTGGATGGAAAACGATCTCAAACTGTAGGAATCTTGATATCTAGTTTACATTTAGAAATGAAGGATATCCAGCAAGGTAAGTCTTTTCTATCACTTTTTCCCAACTTTTTGATTTATTTAGCATTTTATTTTGAAAATTTTGAAACACATACAAAATTAGAATGCTGTGGTGACTCTGGTGTACCCAATACCCAGCAATAGCACTGTCAGCTCACTCTTGTTTCATCTAAAGTACTCTCTTCCCACTAACCAGATTATTATGGAGCAAATCTCATACATTTTATAGTTCATCTGTTAAAAATGTTGGTACTTGGGCTGGCTCCATGGCTTGGTGGCTTGAGGCAACTGGATCCCACATGATCAACTCTGTGGTTTGAGTCTCAGACTTGGTGGCTTGAGAAATTTACCAGGCACTCTGCTGTGTGTGTTCAAAATTCTGACCAGGTGAAGAATGGAGGAAAAGGGATTGTGGCATAGCTATTCGCCCATGGGAGGATAGGGGCATCCTTTTTCTTCTTTCTGATTCTTCATCTCTTGCTAGTGAACCCATGTACCCTCTGGCAAATTTGAAAAAAAAAAAAAAAAACAAATGTTGGGACCAGCAGTTAGCGTAATGGCTATGTTGCTGGACTCCCACGTAGTCGACTGTGGTTCATGTCCCAGACCCGGTGGCTTAAAACTCACGCCAGGCATGTGTGCGTGCGTGCCCAAGATCCCAAGAGGAGAATGGAGGAGAAGGGATTGTGGCGTGACCATCCCCCCTGGGTGGTGATTTCTCGCTTTCTGTCTCTCTGTCTCTCTCTGACTGTCTGGGGAGGGCATGCGCCCTATGGTGAAAAACCTCTCCCCCCCCAAAAAAAATATTGATAATAACACTAAAAGATAAGGATCTATGTTCAAAATATAATTCCAGTGTTATTATCATGCCTTTAAAAAAAGTAACAATAATTGTTGTGTATCATCACATGTGATGATTGTCCACATACTTTTATTTCACCTATTCATTTCCAGTTATTTGAATGAGTGTCTAAATAAACTTGGCTTTGATGTTTCCTTCAAGTTTTTTTCTTTCCTTTTTTTTTTTTTTTTTTTTTTTTTTTCTTTTAAAGAGAGATTTTTGCTATTGGGTGTGTGCACTTGCCGGAGAGACAGAAAGGGAGAAATCACCCCCCAGGGAATGGCCATGCCACAACTCTTCCTCCATTCTCCTCTTGGGATTTTGGGCATGCATGCACATGCACCTGGCATGAATCTTAAGCCACTGGGTCTGGGACTTGAACCACAGTCTGCTATGTGGGAATCCAGTGATGTAACCATTACATCATCAGCTAGTCTTTCAAGTTTCTTTTAATCTAGAGGTTTCTGCCCTCCATCTTTTTGCCCCCTTTGTAAATTCATTAGTTGAAGAAACCAGGGCACCTGTCTTGTAATTTTCTACATTTAAAATGTTGCTAAATGCATTTCCACATTCTTGTCATTTTTCTTCTGTGTTCTGTGTTCCTGTAAACTGTTAGTATGAGTTAGATATTTAATCTGAATTAGGAAATACTCCATAGATACTGTTGTATGTTTTCTCAAACAGTATATGATATCTGGTTTGTGATGTTAACGAGAACTGATGATCTTTGCCTTAGATTTATTTCATTAGAAGTTTTCAGAATAATGATATAATAATTCTGTCATCTTTTCTTTATTAGCTGATATACTTCTATAGAGAAATAGTTCCCTTCAACAACCATTTGTTTATATCATTATTTCTGAATCCCTTCTTTCTTTTCAATTAACATTATTTCTACTTGGTTATCTTTGGGTCCATTTTAAATAAAAGGTGTTTAAAGAAAGAAAGTTTATTTGTATGTATTTTTTTAGCCTCTAGAAAAGTGGACCAAAGCCATCATATCTTTTCAAAATCTGCATCTTGCATGAAAACAATACTCCTCTTTCTTGATAATAGTTAAATGTACATCTTTATTTTGATATGTCACTTGTAATATTTTCTGAGTGGTAATACAATCTCTTAGATGGTTTTAGTGGAATTTAGCATGGGTTTAACAGTGGGAATACTCCAAAACCACACTGCCCTTTAGGTTTTAGTTTGTGTTGATCTGAGCAATTTTGTTTTGCCGCTCAGCAGAAGACTTCCATAGTTCCTGACCTAAAAGACAACTTAGATGCTTTGTACACTGCTTTTCCTTTGAAATGAGATTTATCAGAGGTTTTAATTTTGCTACATTGAAAAAATGATGAATTCCACAGAGTTCCCCCCAAATATCCCTAAATTGGGTGACAATCACAGAATGTTCAAATAAACTATTATTGGGAGGAGGGATACGGAGACAGCATTCTTGAGACAGGGAGGTAGTATTGTTATATTTTGATCAACTGGACTGGGGAGAAATGCTCACATATTGAAATGATCACCTTGTAAGCTAAATAATGTGATTGAATGTATTAAAAAATGTAAATAAAAAAATTTTAAAAAATATTTATGCTTAATGGTGGAACTGAATATATATGTGACAACCAAACCTCAAAATACTTAGAATTAATTGATTTGAGCTTGGGGCAGAGAGTAATTAAACATTTCTACCATTGAAATTACAGTGAGATTCTTCAGTGACTTTAAGGGGTATCTAAAGTTAGGTCTTCTGGAATAATTAGGTTTCTGGTAACTCAAATTAGGAGAATGCAATTTTAGGATAATCAAAAGAAAATGACAAAGCAAATCTCTGCAGGGCAGTTTATGTTGTTCTGCTGAGGGACTAACTTTTTTGAGGCAGTCACTGAATTAGAAAGGGATTCGTTAGGTATAGTGAAAGAGTCTTGTTCTAAACAATAATAGTCTTCCCAAGCCTCATGAAACCCACATGTGCATCAAAATAAAATATTACCATGATGTGTAATACCATGGACATAAGTTTTCACAATGTCAGTGTTCTACTGCAGAACTTTAGATTGCCACGTGGGTGAGAGTCATTCCAGCTATGTGATATTCCAGTTACCATCTCAGGACCATAAACCTTTCCATGGCTTTTCAGCCTTATTGGATTAAATGTTCATTGAGTTAACTAAGAGCTTAGTTCATCTAAACCTTTTTTAATACTCTCCTCTAGACAAGAACATGTTTGCATGAAACAAAAGTGAACTTTCATTTTAGCATTGGAAGTGTCAATTGTAGCATCACAGACTTTTAAGCCTTGTAGGCACACTGTTTTGGTTCTTTCTCCTGCCTCAGACATCTCTGTTATCCACCACAGTATTGGCTCCTAAAGTCTCAAAAATCATCTCCATTCCACGTCTTCATTTAGTAATGCATTCCAGATGAATATGGCATATAACTAGAGGTCAGTTTTCCTTCAGAACCATTGACTGACACTGGCATCTGAAGGTCATTAGGAGCCTGGTCTGTGTCAGTTATATTCATTCTGAATCCATGTCTGGTCATGAATGGAATGCACTTGGTCTCGTGTTATCATGATGGTAAAAGGACTTAGTGTGCCCATGTTGGCCTAAAAGGTTTGTTTTAATGTAAGGGAAGCCACAGTGAGAGATGATTTGGGGAGGCCAGCTAACAGCCAAGCAAGATCTCTTAGCATATCAGCTCTACTGGAATGACTACAGTTCAGAGATGGTTCTTCAACCTTTTCCTGTATTTATCTTGGTCACTGCACCAAGGTCAGAGTGAGAGTCACAAGAAGCTGATGTATAAACCAAAAAGCTAGTGTGTTCTGTTAGGAAAGAGAATATTCCTTTCTCATAACTAAAATATTTATTATATTTGTTCATTTTTTTTGTACAGATCATATTCCCGGTTAGCATTTTTTTCTATTTATGCCATTTCCCCACTAAAATATTATGGTCAGCACTCTATTGTAGTATCTTTAACATGCAATATTTCTTGAATAAATGAACAAACAGATAGGTGAAAAGAAACAGATGACGGCATGACTACAAGGAAACAGGCATTAACAGGTTTAGAAACAAAACAGCTGATTCTCAGTGGGTAAGTACAGAAATACCTGTAGGTATTCTGAAGAGCTTCAAGCTTTCTGGTTTTCTAAATGGCAATGGCATTTCAATCCTGTCTTGTGGAGATTACAGCTTTTTCACCTTGATAACAATGTTGCATATTTCAATCCACAGTTAACTCCCACAGATGATAATTTAGCTTTTATTGCTTCAACTTTTAAATAGTGATCTTACTTTCCTCATTTGTAAGTTGACCACTTTTCTTTGGTTCACTGAGCACTGCCTATAATGCATATCTAGAAAGTAGTTTTTTTTAAATTGCAAATTAAAAGTTTAAATTCAGAAATTGGATTCACCATTTATGAATACACTGAAACAGAGTCAATGCAAATTTAGATTAAGCATAGGTCCAGTATTTTAACAAAATGACAACTTTTCTAAAAGATCATAGGGCAAATGAGTAAATACCTCCCTTAGAATATTTAATTGCTTTGAAATGAAAAAAATGAATAATTTTTTAAGATTTTAAAGCCCAAACTCTGAAGACATACATTGGTGAAAGAATCTTATAACGGATATCCTTAGGATTCTAATAGAGATTTGATTGAAGTTTTACAAGTCATGCTTATTATTTAGCCAGTATATAATGTGACATGCTTACAGCAGAAGGTGTGTTGATTAAATTGCTACACCTGTGATTCAACTTTTATATGGTAAGAAGCTCTTTTAGAATATATGCACTGACCCTGATATGATCAAATTATATATCAGATACTCTTTAGGAAAGATGGCTTATTAACAGAAGAGAAGCTTGTTATGTTATGGTTGTAAGAAAATCTGCAGGTTTTTTTTTTTTTTTTCTCTCCCTGATAGTGTAGACTGATCCATCACTAGAATATTTTAGAAAGTAGAATTTTGATTCTTTATACCTCAAAGTCTTACAAGTACGAGGTAGCAATCAGTGTTTTCTTTTTTGTCACAAGGCATTTCTTTGCTAGGAATTTCTCTGATAATTAAGTTTCATTTACAGTAATTGGACTAGCATGTCATAGATAAATATCATATAGTAAAATATTTGTGGAATTTAATTTCATTTAAAATATATAGACTAAATTTTAAACCAGATAGAATCAGAATGTCATGTATACCCTTACCATGTATTTGGAGAAAACTTCCTGCCTACTTTCCTTCCTTCCTTTCCCAAAGTAACTTTTATATGTTTCTTTCTACCCAAAATGGTATTAGACATGTTATAGGAGAAAGCCAAATCCATTCATTAACTGAGATTTGGGACACTGAATCTCTGAAGGAGAAGACCTTGGTTGTGGAGGAAGAATGGTTTCAGGAGGCTGACCTTTATACCCACACAGCTTGTACTTGGTCTGGGAGAGACTGTGCACAAGTGATTTACTTACTGTTGGTTTCCATCTGCTAGACAAGATGACTTATATTTAAAAGCATTTGGCATCCTAGGACACAGTGACTGCCTACATGATTTGCAAATCATTGTTTTCATTCCACATTAGTGATTTCCTCTTATTCTTGTCCCAGAAGAGATGGAAAATTGCTGTTGCCTATTCTTGATATAAACCTCCATATGCATTGCAACAGACTACGTGCCAGAAACCTCCTGGCATTCATTTGGAATTTCCCGTACACTCAGGAATTATATTTATAATATTTAATATAACATCAAAATAAAACATTTTTCATTTTAGTTTCTATTAGCTCAGAATTTCAGTTTTAGAGTTCAGCTCTATCACAGACTATCTTTCTGTTTGGAAATCTCAATTTAAAACATGAATGCAATAACTAACATGCCACTTAGTTATATGCTCAGAGTCTAAGCTCCAGATACAACAATGCCCACTGGATCTTGCTCCCTTTGCTTTAATACTTTCTAGAAATATGTGTCCCCAAGTTTATGTGAGTTGTGTAAGCATAATGAATTAGCCCAGGCATCTGAAATTTACGATGAATTATCTAGAATTATTCATAACTTTTCTGAGGAACAGTTTCACTCTACACTAGAAGAAATTACTCAAAAGGCATTTGGTCTTCCCAAATTTTTATGTTTTATCAATAAAATATTGTAGAACATGCTTCTCAAGGCATATTTTCTAATATATATATATATATATATATATATATATATATATATATATCTATGTGTGTGTGTGTATGTGTGTGTGTAACATAAATGTATGATAGAACTAGTACCCACATTGTAAAACATATTAAAAACATGGATTCAAAGGAGATTAATATTTTTAAATGTCCTGCTAATTTTGAAACTTTAGGTTCAAATTAGCCTAATGTCTGAAAGCTCAATATCCAATTAGGTGAGGCCCATTATTAACAGCACTGAATTTCATATTGTAAATAGTCTTCTTGATAAAAATCTATGTATGGGGGTCAAGTTCTTGGTAAATCTGATTCCACTGTCCTTGTTATCTCATTCCTCATCAGTCATTGATGAAGAGCTTGTACTAGCAACCGAAGTGTCTGTTCTGCCATTTTCTTTTTGTTGATGGATTGTCTTCAATCTGGGGTTTCTCTGCAGGAGTCTTTTGAAGCCAGTCTCTTCATTTTGTGAAGTTCAGTTTAGTTAAAACCAGATTTTAGAGTGAGTAAACTTTATTTGATGGAGTCTGTGAAAATCAGAACCTGTTGAAAGCAAAGGAACAAGTAAAAACATCACATGTGAAGTTTTACCCACCAAAAGTAACTTGTGGCTATGACCTGCTGACTGAAGAAAGGACCAGTGTCATCAACTTACTAAATATCAGTAGAACTCAATTTAAAAATTAGATAAAATGAATGTAATTAGTAACTCTAATACTTTTCTTCCCTTTCCCATCTTCATCTTCCTTCCACTGAGTTTAACTCACCTGAGCAGCACGGCTCCCAGCTACCTCTTTCTAAACCACTATACATTCCTTTACCCAGAGAAGAGTCCAGAAAGCAGAGGGTGGCATTTCTTTGTTCTTTACCTTCAGGCAACTGGCTGAGACCTTCCAATCTGTCTGGAATGTAATTTTGGCTTAAAAGAACCAGAACTAATGGAACAACAGAAGCAGCTTAACCCAAACTGTTTCTCACTCCGCTGCCCTCCAGAAAATAGAGGGGATATAAGAGGGGAAGTTTTGTGAATTCTATGCTCTGTGTCTTTCTTTGAGGTTTGAACCATGGACAATTTTAATTGTACCTATAAAATGGCACCTTGGGTACCTTCAGGCGTAGTACATGCCTAGACTTAGGCAAGAACTAGGATTTTTACTTTATATGATTGTGTGATTTTTGAAGTTTTGGAATAGATTAGATAAATAGCCCCCTTGTGATTGTCATTTCCTCTGCCTCCTAGCCAGGTTCCAGTAGCTGTCTTTAACGTTTGCATCATATTCTATCAGTGCACAAATTAAGGTCTGTACCAACGAACATGATACACCACGTTTAGTGATGTAGATAAGATTGCAAACTGTTCGCTCGATATTTCTTATTCACTATATCTCTAGCAGCAACTGTCTTTGTGCTTCTTTATTTTTTTGTATGCTGTGCTTCCTTTTTTAGTTAATTTTGGCATGCAGTGTAAAATTACAATTATTACTGACAAGAAAATTTTATTTTATGTTAATTGTAGATTTTATTTTCTTTTTATTTAAGATAAGGCATTTTCAAATTCCTGGCTTCTTTTTTTTTTTTTTTTTTTTTTTTTTTTTTAGAAATTCTATTTACTGTGGTTCAGTTTGCTTACTGATTATTTTGAATAGTTGCAAATAGCAGAGAATCAAGTTTGATCACTTTATTATGTGTATTGAAATAACATATTAGAATTTAACTAAAGGTTAACAATAATTAAATAATGGTGAACTACGGATGTATGTAATATATAAATGAAATTTTTATACTATAGGACATATGTGGTTCCTACTCAAAGATAGCTGATTAATATAAAAAAAAAAACGTGATGTCATTTAGATACTAAGAGGATTTTTTGTGGCTTCTTGTGAGTAGTTGGCTCGTTGATTGACTCACTGATTTTTTTATGGGGGGGTAAGGATTTTAGGTAGAGTGACACCCATAAAGGAAATAAAAAATATAATGTTGGTCCAATAAATTCCCACTGTCTTGGAGGATAGTTGATGATTTTGGAATTGAGCTTGGGCAATTCAGCTGTAGGACATCCTGCCTTAGTTTCCTCATCTGTAAAACTGGAGACAATTAAATGTGAAACACTTTTAAAAATGCCTGACACAGAGGAAGCTCCCAATAAATGTTACCTATTAATTAGGAATTAAATATTACTCCCTAGTGGAAGTCTGCCTGTGGTCTCTACTCTCTAGTGTGGTGGACAGAGATTACTTTAAACTGCCTAACTGGTGTCTTTTGTTTGGATACTTCGATAGAGCTAGAGGCATATATGCATATCTGTGTCTGCACAGGCATGCTTGGTGCTGATTAGAGGTGGAAAATAGTAGCCAGAGGGGGTAAAGCAAGGCACATAGAGGAAAGAGTGTAGGAAAAGTCTGCCCATTCAGAAGAGCCTCGGTTATAGGTCTCTTCAGTGGGAGCAGTTCTACGGGGCCTTGACCTCTGAATAATTACCCTGTGCTCCATACGGCTCACTGTCTGCCCCAGCCCCCATCTTTTCATCTCTCATAGTTTTATTCTGGCCTGCAGGAAGATGTTCCTGCTCTCCTTTTCAGTTTTGCTAAAAAAGGGTATGTGAGCTCAACAGAGAGAGAGAAAGAAAGAGTGAGGGAAAGTCAGTTACCCCGAGGGGGCATCACCATGCCACCATTCCTTCTCTTCCATCCTTCAACCCCTCTAGGGATTTTGAACACATACATACATACACACACAGCATGTTTTCTAGTTGCTGGGTCTGAGACTTGAACTACACTGTCGGCCATATGGGATCCAGCTGCCTTACCCACCACACCACCAGCTGGCCCTACCAGTTGACTTTTTATTGAGCCCTAAAATATACTGGTAATTTGGACAAAACTGCTAAGTTTTATGTTGGCTATTTGGAAGTTATCATTATTAACAGGATAATCTCTATTAGTAGAGTCAAATAATCCTATTAATCTTTGTTTTTCTGGGCTGAGAATAAATCCAGTCTATTTGCAAATAATTACACACCTACTTAGTGCATGGCAGTCTTGTCCCCTGCTTAGGAAATACAAAGAGGAACAGAATGAGAAACATAGGAATTATTCTTAAAACCAACATCAGCCAAAGCCTGGTGAGACAGCCCAACCCTCTCTGTCTGTGACTTCTTCCATACTTTGGATGACCAGATTTACTTTGGCTAAAGCAACAGGCGATGGGGTTTTCCTTTCCTACCCTAGTCTGCCACATTTCTTGCCAAAGATCCTTCTTCAGTCAAAGAGAACAACTCATTTAAGTAAATCTGTTTTTTACTCATTAGAAGTTTTTCAAACAGTAAGAGCTTTCTTTGTTTATTTGGATTTGGTACATGTGGAGAGAGAAAAGTACTTGGTTAAAAAATGGTTGGAGGACTGAGAATTTCTGTATGTGGGCTTGTGAGAAGCCTTTTCCAAAGTGGAGAGGGAATTTACCCATTGTGTGAGACCCTGACCCTGTGCATGTGCCTAAATAGGCCCGTAGTTTTTATGTGTGCCTGTTAGTTTGAATTTGTGATCCCGATCTGCTTTTTGTCCCTGCTGACGGTTATTATATCTTAATGGGCGAAACTCTACTCTAATGATCCTTGTGTATATAATTCTTATAGTACAGAGCAGGCACCAGAGGACCACATAAAAATGTTTGCCTCAATTTCCCTGCAAAAAAGAAGCCCAGAAACCAGACTTGATCAAGTAACAGATTTTTAAAGGTAAAGGAACCCAATAAAATTACCAGCTTTTCACAGCGTGTGTCTACTTCCTTTTGACATATTGTGAGGTGTAGGTGAAATATTCTAACTGAACTGACAGTGTGAGCAGGGACAGCTGAGGAGGGAGGGAGATAAAAGTAAAAACCACCAGCAATGATTGATATTGCAGTAGCAATGAGTTGTTGGGGTCTCCACTTTGTGGATTTGACACTTCACCTCTCTGACACCATCTGCAAGAGTGTTGGTATAATGAGCCCTATACAGATGGTAGCAAAAGCTGCGTTACTTGGAATTACTGTATCAGGGCTTTCACGCTTGCTCTAGAATTGTTCCACTTACAAAAAGTGTGCGTATGTGTGGTGTGTGAAAAAGACCGAGATTGTGTATTTTTTAAAGTACAAATGGAGGAATGTATCTGATTCCAGGTGACTCCAAAAATACTTTAATCAAAGATGGATTTTTTTTTTCAACATTGTGGTAATTAGTCAGCTAACTTAATGGGTTTATATCATGTCTTAGAAGTTTCATGGTAAGGTCTTTCAAGAAGGGTATAAATAGAGACTATTTGTTGATTTGCAGATAAGTTATCTCAGTGTTTTTTGTTTTCTTTTTCTCTTTTTTTTTTTTTTTTTTTTTTTCTATAAGGTGTGTGTATTCACTGGAGAGACAGAGAGAAAGCAAGAAATCACCCCCTCCCCATTGGGGGAATAGCCATGCCATGGTCCCTTCTCCTCCATTCCCCTCTAAGGATTTTGGACATGCATGCACATGTGCCTGGTGTGGGTTTTAAGCGGCCAGGTCCAGACTCGAACTGTGGTCGATTACATGGGAGTCCAACAGCGTAATCATTACACCATCTGCTGGTCCCTGTCTGTGTTTTATGAGCAGAATGATCAGTTACAGCATCAGGCCTTTAGGAACTTACTCTATATTTGGTGAATAGGAGTTAGAATTAGGTCCATGTAAGACAACTCTCCTAGGAGTTCTAGAACTTGTGCCTTTTTGACGTTTTAGACATTTGGTCAATATTCAGACCTTCCTTGGCCACTTCATAGGGTAGAAGTGATAGAAATAATTTAATTTCTTTAAACTCCTGGCCTCAACCAGATCATCTCTTGGTATTTTTTTTTTTCAACCTACTTTGTTCTTGGCAGTTGTGTCAACTGCTTAGGAAGAACAAGGAGGAGCAGAATGGGCGACACAGGAATTATTCATAAAACCAACATCAGCTAAAGCCTGGTGAGCCATCCCAACCCTCTTATTTTTCTTTTAAGATCTTTCTATGGAAGAGGAAGATCTCACTAGAGTACTTGGCATTGGCCCCAAATCTATCCCTTTAGCCACTTCTTCCTTTACCAGTCCCGTGCCTCTCCTCTAGACTCTGGGGGAAAGATTAGCTGTCATGTCCAGTTCTCATGCTCCTCTGCCTCCTTCTATGGAGATGACATGAAGCTTTCCCCTTACATCTGGGCTGAAAACCTCAAAGTGGCTTCTAATCCAGTGCCCTTGGTCCCCTGTGCTAGTTAGTGATATCACTATGTAGTATTCTTCAGTGTCTTTCTCCTCTGCTCTATCCTTTCTGTACATAGTATGCAGGTGTTTGCCACCTCTTGCCCACTGCAATAAAGTTTAAACTGGGCTTTCCAAATTTTGACCTTTTGTATGTAATAAAATGATTTTGTTTACTCCCCTACCCATAACTGCTCGACTTCCTACTATATATTAAGTACATTGTTGTCTTTTCACCCTGGAATTCAGAATTCTGTAAGGTCTTGCCCCAAACTGTGTTTGGATTGCTCTCCCTTGTTCCTTTAATGAGTTTTCACTTTAAGCCAAAATTGAACTACCTGCTATTGCCTGAATGACCTTGTCCGCATCTGCTTCCTCCAGGTAGAATGTCTTACATCTTTCCAGTTGACACTAACTGGCAGTTGGTGCAAATTTACAAATTGTCATTGCTTAGAATGAATTTGGCTTAATTAAAGATGTTTCATGTATTTGCCTAAAGCCATGTAACAATTGAACATTTATCTTTTTTTCCCCAAGATTATATTACTATTTAAAACTTTTTTTGAAGGTTCAAATGATGGGAGAAATATTGGGTCGTCAGAAAAGCCTTGACACATTTTTGCATAGAAAAACATAAAAAAAGTTATGATTTTTTGATGACTCCATATTTTCCTTATTTACTTCTTAATGATGAGAAAACTCATTTGTTAAACTTAATATTTTTGTTGTTATGGAATATTCAGGCAATGAGTGGGGATTACAATTATATAACTGTGTTACTAAACCTTGACTTCTGGACAGGGATAAACTGGAAAGAAGCAAACAACTATAATTCAAATACATTCCCCCCCATTATATAACATTTTCATCTGTCAAAATCCTACCTACCTTTAAAGTTTCTGTTCTCTTTCCCCATCTTCTTCTTGTTGGGAAACTTTTACTCACATTCAGCAGGACTCACTCTTTGGGAGTCCTATAGCATATATTACATTCATGAGCATTTATTTTATACCTATTATACCCCAGGTATGAAGCTGGGACCTAAGTTATCTAGATGCATAAGAAACAAACTTTGCCTACACAGCTTTCACAATCTAGTGGGGAAACTGTCATGCAACACCACATAATACAGTCTTAAAATACAGTATCTTTGCCCTTTGTAAAATATAAGAGAAGTGCCATGGCAGAGAAAAAAGATCAAGGCTCCCAAGGACAAGGAATGTCCTTTCAGGGCAGGAAATGTTCAACTTCTGGGCCTTGGAGGATGAGGAGTGGGAAGCACAGAGCCATGGTATATTTCAGAATAGGGAGTTGCATAGTATAGCTGGAACCCAAGGTGCATGGAGGAAGTGATAGGGGATAAAACTGGAAGTATAGTTTGGAACCAAGTAAGCCAAGGGCTTAAAAACCAGGCCAAGGCAGCAAGTGGCATGGTAGTTAAGGTGCTGGACTCCCACATGACTGACCCGGACTTGGCAGCTTGCTTTCTCTTTCTCTCTGTCTCTCTCTAACCAAATTGAATAAAGATATAATAAATAAAATTAAATGAATAATTCATAAAAAGAAACAAAACAGGTCAAGGAATTTGGACTTCTCCTAATATGTAAAAGAGAGGAATTCAAAGTGTTTTAAATAAAAAAGTTCGATTTTGATGCCCATGTTAAATCAAATTAATTTGGTGATATAATTAAAAATGGGTTGATAGGAAAACTGAAATTAGAGATCAAGATTAGGTGGTGGTGTTTTGATGAAGGTACTGGCTCCCACATGGCCAGCCATAATTCGAGTCTCAGATTTGGCGGCTTGAAAATCACATGGGGCATATGTGTGTGCATACATAAGAGGAGAATGGAGAATGATGTGGCCATCCTTCTGGGGGGTGATTTCTTCCTTTCCTTCTCTCTGTCTCTCTCCAGTGAATACACACACCCTATGGTAAAACCTAAAATAAAGCAAAACCAAAAAATCAAAGAAAGTAGATCAACTTCCTTATTGGACCCAGAGGTATCTTACATGTTTTAAAAGATATTTGATAATTTTTTGTACAGTTATTTGTACATAATCTTTTCTATTAATAATGCTTCCCAAAGTTGGACTTTAGTAAGATTTTTAAAGATCAAAAGGGTTTGGGACCAGCAGTTAGCGTAATGGCTATGTTGCTGGACTCCCACGTAGTAGACCGTGGTTGGAGTCCCAGACCCGGTGGCTTGAACTCACGCCGGGCACATGTGCGTGCATGCCCAGGATCCCAAGAGGAGAATGGAGGAGAAGGGATTGCGGCGTGGCCATCCCCCCTGGGGGTGATTTCTAGCTTTCTGTCTCTGTCTCTCTCTGTCTTTCTGGCAAGTGCATGTGCCCTATAGCAAAAAAACTCTCCAAAAAAAGAAAAAAAAAAGATCAAAAGGGTTTCATAGCAACTATCTAAAACATCCAAGAATTCTGGAAAGAACTCAGTAGTTAACAGGGTTTTGTTTTTTTGTTTTTTTTTTTTTTTTTTTTTTTTTTTTTGTTTTTGTAGTTGTAGATTATTTTTGTCTCTTCTCCAATTCTTTTCAGATGTTAAAGTAGATAAGACATTAGCAAGTATTAGAACACATTGACAGAGTATATATTTGAAATCAGAATACTCATAGTTCATAGGTACCATTTTGAGTTTATACCAAATTCTGTGCACAATGCGAGTTATACATATTATCCAATATTTTTGGTAAGAGATATTGGATCTGTTTTAAAGATGTGCTGAGGCTCAGAGAATTTAGCATGTCAGGATCACATTCCAAATAAATTTCGTTCTGTCCATGATCATCACCTTGATCTTTTTCTGAACACCTTGAACATGTTCATTCATCAGAAAAGGAACTTTCTTTTGCAGTTACCTCTCCATGAAATGTTCTCCCAGATAGTCATAAAATGGCCTCTTTTTTTTTTTTTTTTTTTTTTTTTGGAGAGGTTTTTGCTATAGGGCGCGTGCGCTCGCCAGACAGACAGAGAGAGACAGAGAGATAGAAAGCAGGAAATCACCCCCCAGGGGGGATGGCCACGCCGCAATCCCTTCTCCTCCATTCTCCTCTCGGGATCTTGGGCACGCACGCACACGCGCTCGGCGTGAGTTTAAGCCGCCGGGTCCGGGACTCGAACCACGGTCGACTACGTGGGAGTCCAGCGACATAGCCATTACGCCAACTGCTGGTCCCTAAAATGGCCTCTTCAGGTCTAAACTTAAATGTCACTTCCTCAAAGAAGTCTTCTTTCATCATTCCATTTAATGTTGTACATTTCTCTATTTTGCTTTCTTCACAGTATGTCCTTACATGAAATTCTGTATTTGCTTGTTTATTTTCTGACCCCCGTAAGAAATAAATTTGATGAGATCAAGTGTTCACAACTTCTGACATATATCCACAGCAGTTTCTGGAACTTAGCACACATTCACTGAGTATTTATTCAAAGACTGGTGGAGTGAATGGATGAATAAACATCTCCAGAGCCTTCATCATTCTCTGGTCCCTTTCTCTTTAGGTATTTTCTCTCTGTTACCTAGTATCCTGAGAGGAATTGTCAGACTGTTTAACCCACTGACATGTGCATCTGGGACTAGACTGATGAATTTTTAAAAATCCAGTATTTACTTATTAGAGAAATAAAACAGGTCATTTTTTTCTCATTAATGAGATGATGTGATTACATGCAAGGCCGTAAGATTATAGTTCATACATATTACCTCAGATGTGTGATTAGTTTCAAAATAAACATTTCTGATAAATTATTTTCAGAGTTTTACCTTTTCTTGTGCATTTCATGCTCACTGATTTTTGTAGATTATTGGGATTTACATAAAATAGGCATTGTCCCTGGTTATTTTGATTTTGGGTTTTAAAGCACTACTCATTTAAAAAGGCAAGATGTATGTAATAAATTAGGGAATTCCTATTATTTCTACACACAAAATAACAGTCGTAGGAGGGTAAATAGTTTTATTCTTTCTGCAAATTGCTTTGTGTGTGTGTGTGTGTGTGTGGTTTTGGATTGTCCTTTTAGAAGTGTAATTTTCTCTTGTTATGGTGGAATCTGAGATGACTAACTCTTTCACTAACATGTTAACCTCTGCTCTTCTCATTATTCTATTTGTCTAGGATAAATAGGCTAATAAGTGAAGATGACCTGTAAAAGAATTATAAGTACATTTCTCAGTTTTCTATGAAGTTACATGATTTTAGCTCAGTTAATTGATCTTGTTATGATTATTATGAAGAGACTCATATGATTCTAAACTACAGGAGGAGCAAAACAATTCAAAGCAATCTGCCCTTTACCTGTATTCTCCACCTTCTCTGAAAACTATGATATAATGCAAGTGAGCAGAATATAGGCTGATGAGCAAAGTTTTAAGGTATTATAAGTATCACCGGTTGGTTTAATAAAATTAATTAGCCTGCCACAGAGAAAATTTACTGGCGTGCTGGTTAATTTCACAATGTAAAGTGAGGGAAAGGAGGTAGGGTTGAGGGAACAAACCTTATTAGTTTTGAATAATTATTTAAAGATGTGGACCTGCCTATTTCAAAGACTTTGATAGCCAAATCCATTAAGGCTTTAAAATCCCAATTCCCAATGATTATATCCTAGACTATATAAGAAGGAACCTCTCTAGATGAAACCATGAGCATGTTAACTAACAGTTTAGTGACTTATTTAAGATATCGAATGAGTAGAATCCTAATAAAACCATGGGAATGAGAACTTGCCTGAAAACTGGCTCATGGGAGGTTTCCATAATCTTAATTTGCCCTTGATGCAATGATTGCTTTTTCGTGTCTTTTTAATCCAAACAAGATGTTTGCACTGACCATGGGAAAGGTGCCTGAAATCACATGCCTGAATTCATTTAATTTGCCAACATTGTCTTTTTTCTCTCTCTCTTTCTGGTAACGGGCAAGAGTCAGTTCTGGTGTATTAGGTACTAAATCTCTTCAATTACCAGCCGTGAAGAAAGATTTAAAATTGTGCTTCAAACCTACAAACTGATTTAGTTTTAAAGCACAAACACTTCTCCTGGGGAGCCTAAATTAAACTGGAGAAAGGATGCAAAAGCTGAGGAATGAAACACGGCCGGACCAAGACTCGAACCAGTGATAAGAACTGCTTTGGTTTCTTTTACTTAAGCCTCTTGGTGCAAAAGGAGTAGAAACCAGCTGAAAGGCACAACTCATGTAAGAAAGGCAGTTCTTATATTCCTTGTAAACGGGGACCAGCAGTTGGCGTGATGGCTATGTCGCTGGACTCCCATGTGGTCGACCGCGGTTTGTGTCCCGGACTCGGTGGCTTAAAACTCACGCCGGGCGTGTGTGCGTGTGTGCCCAAGATCCCAAGAGGAGAACAGAGGAGAAGGGATTGAGGCGTGGCCATCCCCCCTGGGGGGTGATTTCTCGCTTTCTGTCTCTCTGTCTCTGTCTGTCTGGCGAGTACACATGCCCTATAGCAAAAACCTCTCCTAAAAGAAAAAAAAAAAAAAAAGAAATATTCCTTGTAAACAACATGAAGTGAATGTTAGTGCAGGGGATCTAATCAAATCTTTATTTTTTTTCTTTTTCTTTTTGGGTTTTTGGCAGCCATTTTCAATGTGGATGACTCAGTGGTTGACCTGGAGACGCTGGCGGCCTTGTATGAAAACGTGAGTGTCAAAGATATACAGAGCTGGAGCATCCATGTTTTCCTTCTATGTGAAAGAAAAAAGTTACTGAGATATGCATGTTTGTGGGTAGTAATGATTTTCACATAGCATGGAAGAGATAAAAGCACAGAAATTCTAACTTGAATGGGAATGCACATGAGAAACACTAGGTTCCTAACTACCACTGTGGGATCGCAGTTCGTAGGTATCATTGCACATCTACAAGGCAGGGCAGTTCAAGGTGGAGATCACCTAAGCAGCCTGGAGCCCAGCCCTGTCACTTGCTGGGAGAGTGAATGAAAGTATACCGTCTGCCTAATGCTGGCGTTCAACAGTGTCTTCCTCTGAAGAATAGGAATGCTAATTTCAGCTTGGATGGTTATTCTTAATCTAGATCAGCTGATGATGTTGAATGTGGGATGCACTATAGTGTGTTTTGGATTGCGAGTCAGTCTTAGGTTTCAGGTCCAGCTCTACTGTGGTCTGCAAAGTGACCAGCCAGTTACTCAAACTCCTTAACCCTGTTTGATTCTCAATATAGTGGGGATTATAGTGGGCTCTACCTGATTTTCTGTATTAAATAATAATTTAATATATGTAGCATTAGCCATATATTTTGAAAATCAACACGACTATACACTCATAAGGCATTTTGATTTAGATTGTAAGTGAAAATAACCCACAGAATTGGAAGGCTCTTTTAAGATGACACAAGAGAATCTGAGTTCCCATGATTGTTAAATGACTGGTGAGATGCAAAAGTATAAATTGAACTGGATTCTCTAAGTATTAGTTTCCCCCAGGAAGCTACTTGGGGTCTGTGTTATGCTCTGGTCACCTAGCTCAAAGATGTTTCATTACAATATTTATGTCCTCTGGGACCTTAAGTCTCATGTAGAAAATTTCTGTAGTTTGATATGTAGGCCTGAGTGACTCACTAATTCCCCACTTATTTTCACATCCTTTATGTATAAAATCAATAAATATTTAGTACAGCCACATTTCCAACAGATTCAACTATGTAGAAACTTATCACATTTCCATTAGTAAAACCGTCATGAGTAAACCCAAAGACAGAGCCCGACCCACAGAGTAGTGGTTAAGAGAGTGACATCTCCTATAGCTGACCATGGTTCAAATCCCATCTGTGGTCACTTGAAAAACATACTGGGTGAGTATGTATGCATGCCCCAAATCCTGACAGGATGGAGAAATGGAGGGGAAGGGATTTTGGCTTGATCATGTCCCATTGGGAGTTGCTTTCTCCCTCTCTGTCTTTCTCTGGTAAGCATGCATGCTCTCTGACAGTGATAATAATAAACAAAAAGCTGAAGATACACAGATACCAGACCATCAGGAATTAATCTTGCATTTGTTGGGTACCTGGAGAGCATCATGCTATAGTAGAAGAAAGAGGGATTTTAGTGCAGAAGACTTTTATAATTACCTAGCCCAAGCCTCAGTGGAATCATCTGTATAATCAGCATCCAGTAATTGATGTTAAAGACTTTGTTAAGGACAAAGTACCTTCCAGATGTTTTCTGTGGTTTCTATGGGCTCAGGACTATGCACATGGTTGGTGCAGTAGAGGCAAGCTACATAGAACTGAAATCGTGGGATATATTGAGAATGTATGTGACTAAATGACAAAAAAAAGTGGTACAAACAATAAGTACTTAGAAAATTCAGAAGAAAGGGAGATAGTAACTAGAAATCAGAGTCAAGACCTTGTTTATTCATTAGAAGGGCTATTGCGAACGTAAGGAAGCAAATACCAAAGACAGTTTCCCCTGTAGCTACTTGCAGGGGAAGAGATGGACGATTCAAAGGTAGCAATCAGATGTCCTGGCTTCTGCCATGACCATTTGCATTAGCCATTTATTCTTAAACTTTAGCAGGCACCAAAATCCCTCAGATGCTTACTGGGCCCCATCCCTGTAGTTTTTTATTTGGAGGTAAGGTCAGTAATTTTATTTCTAACGGGTGATGGGTGATGCTGATGTTGCTACAGATATAGGGACTACACTCTGAGACCCATCACCCTAGACAGAGTCTCACTTCTCTTTTTTGTTGTTGTTGCTGTTATTTTGTTTTCTATTTTAATGCAGAGAGCCCAAGAGGACGAATTGGTTAAAATAAGAAAATATTATGAGACTTCCAAAGAAGAAGAATTGAAGCTTCTGGATAAACCTGAGCAGTAAGGACACTTGAACACTTTTTATTAGGCCAGTAGTAGAACTGCAATCTGTCTGCCTGTCCGCCAGAAATAACCAAATCATAATTGTGCAGTCAGCTAAGTCACAACACGTCATGCCCATGACCTATTGCATACAGCAGAGTGACCCAGCTGCCGGGAAAAGCAGCACTGAGATTTGTGCTGTTGGATCCAGTATGTCTCACCCTCCCTTTTCTACCCCCGTGACTCCCCTTTCTTGTTCTAGTAGCTTGTTAATTCTTCCTAGACTAAACATTTTGGCTGAAAGGCCAACTGAGGAAGGAAGTCAGCATTGCTCTGTTTAAGGTTCTGCTGATGCAGTTAAAAAGATGATATCAGACTCACAGAATTCATACTGAGTTTCCTAAATGCCACATCCAGTAAATGTAGCCTGAACATGCCAGCTTTCCGCCACACTTCTCCACCTACTCTGCCAGGTTAGACGTGACTTTCTCCTCCTCGCCCTGTATGTGCTTATTCTTCTCTCTTCTTAGTCTTCAGAGTTGCTTGTTCTGTAGTTTCAGATGTCACCCCACAGGCTTTGAAGACTCAGAATGGTAGTGTATTACCAAGCCATTCTTGTTCTTGGCCGAGTTCTTGAGGTCTGCAAGACACAGATGAGTTTCTGGGATTCTGCAACCCGAAGGCCCTGTCCAGCTTTTCAGGGCACAAAACTCTGTGAACATGTAAAATGGATTCAAAGTGGACAGGTTTTGTTTGTTTGTTTGCTTGGGGTTTTTCACCTGTTGCTCCTGTAAATGCTTTACCAATTCAGATTAAGTCTCTCAACGTAGAGATGTTGTGAGTGGATAAAACAAAAAGAAATGAATGATCAGGTTTAGGGTAACGAGTCAGCCCTTGAGACATCCAGGGTGTATGGCTTGCACTGAAGCCTGTATCCCTTGGAGTGGGTCCTCTAGAAGGCCTCACTTCTCATGGTTGCCTGAACATGTAGACCCAGGAAAACAGTCTAAATGATGAGGCTGGAGTGAAAGAGAGATTTCTAGGTTTACTCACTTATTGACAAAATTCTATGCTGATTTTGGGAACTTTGAGGAGTGGCTTTCTTTGGAAGCGTAGGCCCTAAACTGTGAGAATGGCTGACTCAGTGAAATGAACAGCGGGGGAGATTTTGTGAGCTTCTACTGGAAGTATTTCCCTTTTCCTTGAATGTTACTGTCTTTCTGGCATAATTTTTCAAGATTAATTGCCAGGACATAGAATAATGGGTACAGGTAATTAAAGACAAGTTATTAGCTCTGCTTTTTGGTGATCTAGATAGAAGAGTATTTTAAAGTTCATAAATAGACATTACAATGGCTTTTTGGACATACAAAGCTATTACTGGTAGCAAGAAGACTGCCATGTTATGCTGATGGGGCGATATGCTTGGGCTCAGTCTCTAGAAAGTGACACACAGAGAGGTAGGGGCCATCAGACCTGAGTGAATTTTAACTTTACTCGCAACCTCCTGCACAGGCCAACCTTTGTTTGATTTATATGAAAGGCTGATTCTCTGGCAACTTAATTTGCCATTAACTCCAAGTAAGTCAACTATAAGCATGTTCTACATACTGGAAAATATGAATCATTTATAGTTTTAGCATTTAGGTTTCCTAAGAGTTCTGCGGTGCCCAGTCCTATAAATCATAGCATGGAGAGGCTGGCCTCTTCACTCACCTCATCAAGTCTCTTACACCCTAGTACCAGATTTAGAGAGTCGTTTCCCACAGAGGTGTTATCTGCTTGGGGACCAGGCTGTCTGAGAGCCACTCCCTCCAGAGATCCTGCCTTGGGACGATGATGATGAGATGAGGTGAGACTCTACTGAGTTTCATTAGGCTGACACATGCTTACCATGGCTTAGGCTGAGGACTCCATATACAGCCTGTTGGGATGCTCCACTCAGGTCCACAGAAGCCTTGAAGCCCTCATGGACTAGGTTCTGTTATTGTACTATTTCATCGAAGAGCATGGATTAGAGCATGAAATTATGCTGTGTGCGCATATGCCTTGGATAACACCACCCAGAGATTATGGAGATGATAAACCAAATGTTACTGCCTTGAAAACAGTGGGCCACATTGCTTCATTCTACTTGTCAGCTCAACTATTGCTGTGGATGTATAACCCAAACAATGAGGCTTTCAGGGGGAAAAAAGTCTGCTATGGAGAAAGAAGGGAAAGATTCTTCATTTGTGCCTTCTGTGGGGATGTTTAGTCGTCTCTATTATTGAACCTAGAATATAAAGTTATACTAGCCTAAAAAAAATCATTCTTTTTGAGAAGTTTTTGCTATAAGGCGCATGTGCTCGTCAGAAAGACAGAGAGGGACAGAGAGACAGAAAGCGAGAAGTCATCCCCCTTGGGGTGGGGAGGATGGTCATGCTGCATTCCCTTCTCCTCCATTCTCCTCTTGGGATCTTGGGCATGCACGCACATGCACCCAGTGTGAGTTTAAGCCACTGGGCCCAGGACTTGAACCGCAGTCAACTACATGAGAGTCCAGCGATGTAGCCATTATGCCATCTGCCGGTCCCTTGAAAATCATTTTTTAAGTATCATAAGTGTAAGGGCCCAGTGTCTAAGATGTATGCTTGAGATATATGAAAGGGTTACTATGTCTGCCCTATGGGAAGAGTATTATTATGGTTTGGATAAAGGTTCGTCCCACAAAGTTTCATGTTTTGAAACTTGGTCTTAGTGAAAGGTAATTAGATGTTTCTTAAAATTCATGTGTTGGAACTTGATCTGTTGTAAAGGTGTTAATGAAAATGTAATCCCTTTTAGGTCTCCCAGCATAAGGCCATTGGGTGTGATAATGTAATTAGGGTGGGACCTTCATGACTGGTTTCTGGTAGGATATAAAAGCAAAGAGAATGAGGCCAGAATGGGAGAGAGAAGGCCACGTGGATACAGACCACACTCTGCTCTGCTAAGAGTTCTGGTTTTGGACTTCCTAAATACCAGAATTGTGAGTTGAAATAAACCCTCTCTTAAATTCACTCTGTCAAGGCTTTGCTTTACAAGCCTTTGAGGTAACCTGTACTTCTGATACTTTACCGGATAAATGGGAAAGGAACAATGGTGCTCTTCCTCAAGGCTTTACATGGCTATTTTTGGACAGAAAGCAACATAAAACCAAATTTTTCAAATTTACTTCTCTAGGAGACCAGCAGTTAGTGTAATGGCTATGTTGCTGAACTCCCACGTGGTCGACCGTGGTTAGAGTCCCGGACCCGGTGGCTTAAACTCATGCCAGGCGCGTGTGTGTGCGTGCCCAAGATCCTGAGAGGAGAATGGAGGAGAAGGGATTGTGGCGTGGCCATCCCCCCTGGGGGGGTGATTTCTTGCTTTCTGTCTCTCTGTCTCTCTCTGTCTGTCTGGTGAGGTACACGCGGCCTAGAGCAAAAATCTCTCCAAAAAAAAAAAAAAAAAAAGAAAAAAAAAATTTACTTCTCTAGTATTTTGCATCTTTGCAATCTACCAGATGTTTAAGCCAAGGACTCATAGGTCTTCCCGGACTGTTTTCCACATTCTGTGGGGTTAGTCACGTACTCAGGTTCTTGCTGCCTTAGCTTTCTCATACATTTGCCCCTCTCCATTCTCACTGTAGGCCTTCTGACCTTCCCTCTTGGAAGACTGCAGCAGTGGTCTAATAGGTCTCCTAACCTCAAACCTGCTATCACCTCTTATCAGCCAAGCCATTGCCGAGGTCATTAAAGCAAGCCATAAAGGTCACTTCTCTGTTTAAAACCCTTAATTTAGAACAAAAAGGATAAACTTATTCTAGAATTTAAATATCATTTTGGCACTTGGCTTCCATTCTCCTCCCCTCAATACCGTCCAACCTACTCAGGTCTCTTCGGCAGTTTCCCACATGTGTTGTCCACAAGCATCACAGGGTTCCAGGAATGGGTTCTGAATTCAGTGCAAAGCATGCTACTTCCACAGTGCCATTTATGGACCCCATTACCAATATCATGCCCCTCACACTGCACTGTAATTACTGATTTGCTTCTATGGTTATTAAGAAGGAATTGAGACTTCCAGCAAGATGGCTGACTAGGGGTGCCTAACACCCTTCCTGCTCATAAAGAAAAGACCAAAACCAAGAATAAACAGCTGCTATTCATCTGGACTGTTTGAAGGAGAGCACTGAGATGCAGAAGGGATGTGATGGAGTTGCTGGGGAGCACAGAGCCTCAGGATGACCTTCTATAGAGGGACACAAAGTTTTGCCTTTGTTGCACCATCCCATCTCTCCAGTCAAAATTGGTTTGAAACCATCCTCAAACATACAATATAAAATTTATTTAAAAACAGGGACCAGCAGTTAGCGTAATGGCTATGTCGCTGGACTCCCACGTAGTCAACCGCGGTTCGAGTCCCGGACCCGGTGGCTTAAACTCACACCGGGCGCGTGTGCGTGCGTGCCCAAGATCCCGAGAGGAGAATGGAGGAGAAGGGATTGCGGCGTGGCCATCCCCCCTGGGGGGTGATTTCCTGCTTTCTATCTCTCTGTCTCTCTCTGTCTGTCTGGTGAGCGCACGCGCCCTATAGCAAAAACCTCTCCAAAAAAAGAAAAAAAAAAAAAAAAAAAATTTATTTAAAAACAAAAAAATTGTGTAAATTTATTCTCAGGTTTTAGCATGATACCCAGCACACTAAGAATGCTTCATTCATACCCACAGGACTGACTGACATTCCTGGTGACTGATGCTCTAATATTCATTTTCTGTGACACAGTTCGACCCAAAAGTAATATAAAATTCCTGAATGCCCCTTCCCTTCTTAGTCTGTGTATGTGTTCTAGAACCTTCACTATTTAGCGGACAATGGAATTTTAAGTTTCTCTGAGAGCCTTCCCAGCCCAAGTCTTAATCCCAGTAAGGCTTTAATCCTGGAGAGCCTTGCAATTCTATTTTACTCTTTCTTCAGTACACCAAATTGATGACTCATATTGGTCATAAGCCTCTTCATATTGGTCATAAGCCTTTTCTGAGGCTATGTATAAGTAATCTTTCACCCAGCATTTTCTGCTTTTCACCTATGCCCCTTTTGGTGAACTGGGTTGTTGATCTGTGCATTCCCTCACACTGCCACTGTAGCTACCTCACTCACTGTGTTTGTTTTACATAGGAAGGCTACATACTCGGAGGATCCAGGTCCTACTTGGGGAATGGTTCTCACGGTCATATTTGGAAGGAGAGAAATGCAGGGCACTTGATTTGAGATAGCTGTTGGAATCTGAGTAAATACATCCTCTCAAGAGTCATCGACAGGATCAATTTTGCCAGTCCTATGCATTTTATACTTCTCATATATTTGTGAAAACTGGTGATACCTCTGATCTCACTTATGATAAATGAATCTATTTTTAATACTGTATTGAGAAAGAGACAATTTGCATATAGATTGTAGGTTTTTTTATCTTGTCCTATTCCAGAATTCCCGTGAACTTCTACTTTCATATTCTAGCATATGATTTTCATAATAATCAGTTATAGAACATTAAGATAGAAGCGTATTTCCTTTTTTGCATATTCCTGACTTTAATGCAATGCCATCAAAAAAAAAAAAAAAAAAAAAAAGAAAAGAAAAGAAAAGAAAAAAGAAAAGAAAAGAAAGAGAAAAAGAAAAGGCCTTGGGACCAGCAGATGGAGTAATGGTTATGTTGCCGAACTCTTATATAGTCAACAACAGTTCAAGTCCCAGACCTGGCGGCTTAAAAACTCATGTCAGGTGCATGTGCATGTGTGCCCAAAATCCCAAGAGGAGAATGGAGGAGACGGGATTGCAGCATGGCAATTCCCTCTCCCCACCTCCAGGGGATGATTTTTTTACTTTTCTTCTCTCTCTGTCTCTCTGGTGAGTACATGTGCTGTATAGCAAAAATCTCTCTTTAAAAAAAGAAAAAAGAGACCTGGTTGTGGGACAAGTAAGAAAAACAACTGATAATTAGAAATTTATTAAAACTTGAAACTCTTTCTTTACAAGGATCACTGAGTATAAGCCAACAATTTTTTTTTGGATATAGAAAACGGAGGCCCGAATTACTCCTATGTAAAACCATTTTTCTGTGAAAAATTGCAAAATTTCAAAGTAATGATGTTATGAGTTGACTAAGACTTTCAGAATTATCAGTTAATCATCATTTCAACTCTAAGGTGAAATTAATGGTTGTTAGTGGATTTTCTCCTTCCCAGATTCATACCCAACTCTTTCCACCCATTTTAGTTTATATCCCTTCCTCTGGTGGTTGGCCTGGAGAATAAGTAGCTCTTCCAACTTAATTTTTCAAAGAGTACCGGTGCCCAACTGCTCAGACAGTGAGCTACTGTGTATAGGTCAGTACCCACCTTTAGTGCTTAAGATCTGTCTTGCCATATTTTTAAAGAAACTTTAGGTTGTTATTTAATGAATACCTGCTTTGTCCTAATTACTGAGCTGTGAACTGTGTCTGTATAGGTACATCAATATGAAAATGTAAATAGATCTCTGAATAATTCGATCATTAGAAACTATCATATAATTCATTGAATAAAACTAGAACACTATCACTTCAGTAAGGACTTTTTAAAAAAATAATTTGTCTATAAACACTTGCCTCAAGTCTCCACTTAGTTTAGCTTGGGTAAATGCACCTTTAGAGAATGCTGCATGATAAGGAAATGTATTTCGAAATTTTTATCGGACAGTGAAGACATGAGCTTTCCATTTGGGTGTAGCCTCGGGTTTGGGTAGCAAGAGACAGAAATTTGATAACTTGTTCAGTATATTTGCATTACCTTTCTTTTCCTAAAGTGAGTCATTTGCCATACATTTTACTCACCCTCATAGAAACCCACAAAAAAGAGGCCCTGTTGCCAACAGTAGAATACTTACTCTTGGAGTTCCTATAATCTGCCCTTGTAAAATACTTTATCATTGCTCAAGTAAAATTGTTGAATAAAAGATGTTCTCGTGGTAGATTCTTGTGTCTTTTTATTTTCTTTGTGATTGTATATGAAGCTAAATGACTCTTTTTTATTCCTACAGGTTTTTACATGAGTTAGCCCAGATTCCAAATTTCGCTGAACGTGCCCAGTGCATAATCTTCAGATCTGTCTTTTCTGAGGGGATCACCTCCTTGCACCGAAAGGTAGAGATCATCACACGAGCTTCTAAGGTATGTTGCTGTCTGACTTAAAAGATAGCCTTATTGGGGATAAAGGAAGAAGTGAGGAGAAAAACCAATTATTGTGCCCTTCTAGAAAACATTTTGGAATTTACGCTGTGTTTTTCTAAGTGTAAATGTGATGGTTATTCTGCCCAAGTGTGTGTGGGTGGGAGAGGAGGGTGAGAGAGAATTGGACATGCAGACAAGGAGGGAAAAAATGACACATTTACAGATTTATTCTAAAAAAATCCCAGACATTTTTCAATGTATATACTGGCCACTAAAAATCAATCTAAATAGCATAGTTTATTTCCTATTAGACTGTCTGGACTGTAAAAGAGAGTTTGAGTTAGACCCATGTATTTGATTATCTGAAATGTGTCTACATAATTAAATAGAAAGATGTTAAGACTAAGTGAAATCAATAACTTGAAAATGAGTGATCAGCAAGTAAATTTTTGTTGGCTTTACTACACTGGTATTCATTATGATGTTAAATTCTATTATTTAGCCTTTTCTCTGTAAGCTATGTCCCTAAGAACATGATATTCCTCTCCACAAATATTGTAGCATTTAGTTGGAAGTATAATTTTTTCCCAATGAAATATAAAAAATTTCAAAAGAAAGAAAAAAGGGACCAGCAGTTGGTGTCATGGCTACGTCGCTAGACTCCCATGTAATTGACCATGGTTTGAGTCCTGGCCCTTGTGGCTTAAACTCAAGCCAGGAGCATGTGCGTGTGTGCCCAGGATCCTGAGAGGAGAATGGAAGAGAGAGGATTATGGCATGGCCATTCCCACTGGGGGGTAGTTTCTCACTTTCTGTTTCTCTGTCTCTCTGTCTTTCTGGCGAATGCACATGCTCTATAGCAAAAACCTCTCAAAAATATATTAAAAATTTCAATAAAAGAAACAAAAGTATTACCGAAATATATTGGGTCATTGGAAAAGTCATGATACATCTTTACATAGAAAAATACATCATGACTTTTCCGACAACCCATTAATATATACACACCTGCTAATAACACCTGAAAGACAGGAAAAAAAAGTCTGTCTGGAGGTGAAGTTTGCTTTCTTTATGCTGAAATAACGTAAAATAAAGTCGACCAAGACTATGGAGAAAGAAAAAGATTTGAAAATTCACACTTATAGCAAAAGTAAATCAAAGATAGAGAAAGCTAGTCTCACAGGTTTGTGGGTAAGGGAGCTAAATCCCACGTGGCCAATTGCATTTTCAGTCCTGGCACTGGTGGCCTGAAACATATTGGGTGCATGTGCATATGTCCTAACAGGATGGAGAAGTAGACAAAAAGGGATTGAGGCGTGACCCATCCTATAGGGGTGTGCTTTTTCTCTCTTCCAGAAGAACCCATGCCCTCTGGCACTTTTTCAAAGGAAGCTGAAGAAAATCCAAGCAGTTTGAAATTGTAAAAGTCATAGACATACAGCAAACAATAAATTTAAGTTTAATAAACTTAATAAACATAGCCTATGACTTTAAAATGCTTCATTATAATGTCCCTCAGAGGATTATACCCAGAGATAAGAAAGAACACACTTGCTGTTGTGTCTACTCTACATTTAACTGTACTGTTTGTGTAGGCACATCATTCCCAAATAGATCCCTGCTAGATATTAAACTCCCTCCTTCTTAGAAGTCATCAGAGGGGTCCGGCAGGTGGCATGGTGAATAAAGGCACTGGACTCCGACATGGCCAATAGGAGGTCAAGTCCTGGACCTGATGGTTTGCTTTCTCACTTTCCCTTTCTCTCTTTCTCACTGGCTCTTTCTGGTCAAATTAAATAGATAATAATAATAAATGGAATTAAATAAATAAATATTTTTTTAAATGGAAATCATCAGAGATAAAGCCCAAATATACCAACTGCCTTTCTTCAATTTATAAATACTTTAACATGGATATTATAAACAAAACTGTCTCAAGTGGAAACATCAGTATTTAATCCTCCATACTAAAACACAAGCAATTTATAATTAATTTGTTGTGTGGGTAGAAAACGATAGCTGTTAGTGTATTTTTAGACACTTATGAATTAGTGCAGTATATTTTTCATTTTACCAGCTGCTAATCCTGTTGGTAACAGGCCAATTGTCTCTTGGGTACTCAGTATATATTCACTGATGAATGAACATGGGTATGTTTGGAATTCAGCTTCTTAATAACTGATGTTTGCACCACAGGGCTTGCTGCAAATGAAGAGTGTGAAGGATATTTTAGCTCTCATTCTGGCTTTTGGAAATTATATGAACGGAGGAAATAGGACTCGGGGACAAGCAGATGGATATAGCTTAGAAATTCTGCCGAAACTCAAGGACGTCAAAAGTCGGGTATTTATTTATTTTTCTATGATCTATGAGTTCCTATGATCTGCCACTTTTTCTTTCTATACTTTTAATTTTAAGAAAAAGAAAAGTATTCCAATTGTTTCATTCATTTCTATCTTCCCCCAGTAACAATAATTTATTTTAGAACAAGCATTTTTTTCTTTGCCTTCTTCTGACTTTTGAATACTGGTTTTTCATGTTAGCCTTATCTTTGTTGACACAATCCCCAAACTTTGTTGACTCTAACATACACGATTAGGTATTGAAACTACCACTGGAGTGAGAGAATAAAAGCGAGGACACAGTATTAGTGTAGGGCAAAGGCTGGAATGTGTTTGAATTTAGTGTTGGCTACTTGTAATTTACTCATTCCTGAGTGGCACAGCAATGTTGAATCACCAATTGAGCAGAGTATTTGACTTGTTCTTTTGCCCACAACAATTGGACTGGGGTCTACTGTCAAACTCCCTGAGCTTGATTATCATTTGGCTCCACACCCCTGCAGAGCTACCTCTTTAGAAACAACCAGCCCATATCTAGACGTCCCAAGAGGGGGAGGGGGACTAGGAAGGGGAAACACACAGGCAAATTAGAATTAGATCCCTGTGAACAAGGCACAAAGACTGCCTTGTGGGAGGGCCTGCTCCCTCTGCCCTCCCAGGGTCATAAAGTGGCGTGTAGTTCCTTTTAAGCTGGCCCTGATTGTTTTTCACGCCAGTAAGAACACACATTTTTTTTGGAAGGTGGGAAGGGAGGGATGGTTTTCTGTTCTAGTCCCTGGTTCCCTTTAGTACTCCCCACCCACCTCCTGTCTTGGCTTATGCCTGAAAGTATTAGGAAGCGATTTTTTGTTTGTTTTAGCTATTATCACAGTGGTCTTAGGGATTTTGTTTGTTTTTCCCCACAAAGAATGATGTAGTGTCATTTCTTTGTCCAACTGACATAAAAGATGGAGAGAACAAGGAGGGAGGGAAATCTTGCCAATCCCAAACAGAAGTAGGCCCAAATCTTACGAATTGGAAGTACCACAAACTGAGATTTTAGTGCTCAACTTTATAACTTGGCAGAGTCTCATGTGAGTGATTTTCATTTAAA
The DNA here is from genome assembly GCA_026018925.1 of Tupaia tana. Lineage (NCBI taxonomy): Eukaryota > Metazoa > Chordata > Mammalia > Scandentia > Tupaiidae > Tupaia > Tupaia tana. The sequence continues at coordinate 38,190,626 of JAKSZU010000023.1, read as the reverse complement.
TTTCTCTTTTACACCTTAGGATAATGGGATTAATCTGGTGGACTATGTTGTGAAGTATTACCTGCGTTACTATGATCAGGTAAGAAATGGCAGTATGTGAAAACTGCACCGATGGGTTTCACCTCTTACACATGCTGGCATTCAGAAATTAGAGGATGGATAGACGGCTGATGTGTGAATACAAGTCCAACATAAGATCTGAAAGCTCTCCAGCCTCCTTAGTTTATGGATAAGGACACTGACGCCAAGAAAGTTTGGTTGACTCCTAAGGAAAGTGGTATTCACTGGCACAAATCTACTGATCCGCAGCCCACTGTACAGCAACTCTCCAGAGAGACTCCCAGTTGTTTCAGCACCTTAGGACTAGACGGTGAGGATCTCTGTGAAACCTAAATCCATTCAGTAATTGGCTATGGTTGAAACTGGATTCTGAGATGCAGAATAAAATTTAGAAAAGTAAGATGCAGCAGTCCCCAGTATTTTATCAGTAGTACATCTGTGAACGTGTTGAAGATGTGGAACTAAAATAATCCTTCCTCTCTACTTAGAGTTCATTTGTAATTAGAAATAGACATTTCTGTGAGAATCCACCTGAGCACAATTTTCTGTTTTACTCCTTGTCAAAGTGAGAACAAGAAGTCCTAACTTTGAGAAGAAAGAGGTACTGTCCTAAGTTGTTGAGCAATACAGCAATCACTCTGAATGGAAAAAGTTTCAAATTAAAATGCTGTCGGGACTCCTGCCTAACTATTCATGTAAGCAGAGTTTGTTTTTAGGCACCAAGGGAAGAAAAGTAGAGAATCTAGGGCCTTGTTTTCAAAAGGCCTGTAATTTCATTCGGAAGACAAACTAAGTACTGATGAACAATTTAATAAATTCTCCTGCCCTCCTAGTGGGTTTATTTAACTGTTCTCAATGTATCTACAATTATCCTTCTAATTCTCTTCCTTTCCTTAGACTTCTATTCTGTTTCTGTTAAGGACATCTTAATTTTTGGTCATTCAGGCATGAAGCCTTAAGCTCTACTTTGGTTCCTCTCTGTCCTTTAAGTTGTTTCTGAAATCTTTCCCTGCCTTTGTTCCCTACTGACCCCCGTTCCTTCAGACTTTAGAGACTTCTAGTTGCTTCCAAGCTCCTCTCTCTACTTCAAGGTACTGCCACTATAGGCCCTCCTGTAGCCTCATTGTGTGTAGTTCTCATCGTATTACTTTTTTATTGAAAACAGAAATGGTTCCCCATTTTCAAGCAAATCAAGACTCTGTCCAATTTAATTTCAGTCTTACAACTGTGCTTTTATAACTTTCCCTCTACACTTATTCTATGATCCAACTCAGGACCATGTTTTCCAAACACACCCCATGTTTTCTTACTGATGGGTTTTTACTACTGATCTCCCTAACTGAAGCTAACTTTCTCTCTGAGTTTTATATAAAATGTTCCTTTTTTCTTATTAATCCTCTCTAGAAATAATAAATTTAAAGATCTTTTGGGGAAAAGTTTCCAGTGCTATTATTCACCCTTGTGAATAAGTGTAGATAATTTCACCAAGAGTTGCAGGAATATTTGAAAAATATAAAGTAAAGCAAAAAAGATGTTCAACATCACTAATTATCAGGGACATGCAAATCGAAACCAAAATGAGATATCACCTCTCATCTATGAGGATGGCCATTATAAAACACAAAACAAAGAAAACAAAACAAGAAATAATAAGTGTTGACAAGGATGTAGAGAAATTGGCACCCAATACTATTAGTGGGAACGTCAAATGCCATAGCTGCTATGGAAAACTGGAGGTTCCTCAAAAGAATCTAGCAATTCCACTTCTGATTATTTATGCAAATGAATCAAAACACGAGATATTTATACATATGTTCTTTGTAGCATTGTTCACAATACCAAGAATTAGAAGCAACCTAAATGTCTGTGGCTAAAGAAAATAATTAGAGAAAATGAGTTGTATACATACAATAGAATATTATTCAACTGTTTAAAAAAAGGAAATTCTATCACCTGCTGCAACTTGAGTCAATCTTGAAGGCATTATACTAAGTAGAATAATCTAATCACAACAGGATTTTGTTGGACTAAAGTCAAACTCAGAAATAGAAGATACAATGATAACTGCTGGGGCTGAAGTGGAGAATTGATGTAAAGTGGATATAGATTTTTAGTCATGGGAAATGAAAAACTTCCAGAGATCTACTGTACAAAAATATGCTTATAGTTATCAATAGTGTACTGTATACTTAAATATTTACTAGAGGATAAGCCTCATGTCATATGCATTTTAGCACAATAAAAAAGTAAAAAATTGTGACATACTAGATTCTCTTTTGGAAATACTAGTCATGATTTCAGTCAATCTCAGAAATTGGCAACATAATATTACATATTATTTGTAAAAATAATTGTACAAAATTCATTTAGGATTAAATAATAAAGAATAATCTATTCACATACTTAAGTATGTTGTAAAGCTATAATAATAAAAAATGTGAGATGATAGCAAAACAGATTAAAAATTTCAAGAAGACAGAAAGGAACTCTCACAAATAGGTTTAAGTAAATATGTGTTAAGTATGAAATAAGGGAGAATATTGAAGTAATTGGGGGAACCAGCAGTTAGCGTAATGGCTATGTCGCTGGACTCCCATGTAGTCGACCGCGGTTCGCGTCTTGGACCCGGTGGCTTAAAACTCACGCCGGGCGTGTGTGCGTGCGTGCCCAAGATCCCGAGAAGAGAATGGAGGAGAAGGGATTGCAGCATGACCATCCCCCCTGGGGGGTGATTTCTTGCTTTCTGTCTCTCTGTCTCTCTCTGTCTGTCTGGCGAGCACATGCGCCCTTTAGCGAAAACCTCTTAAAAATATATATATATATTGAAGTAATTGGAAGAAAGAAAAAATTCTCTCTTTTACCTCATACCAAAGATCAAAATATTTTTTTTTTGAGAGAGCTTTTTGCTATAGGGTGCATGTGCTTGCCAGACAGAGAGACAGAAAGTGAGAAATCACTCCTATACAGCATGGCCACACCACAATCCCTTCTCCTCCATCGTCCTCTTGGGATCTTGGGTATTCACACCTGGCGTGAGTTTTAAGCCGCTAGATCAGGTACTTGAACCACAGTCAACTATGTGGGAGTCCAGTGACATAACCATTATGCCATCTGCTGGTCTCTAAAAAACTTTTCTTTTTGAGAGGTTTTTGCTATAGGGCGCGTGTGCTTGCCAGAGAGACAGTATGGCCATGCGCAATCCCTTCTGCTCCACTATCCTCTTAGGATCTTGGACATGCATGCACATGTGCCCAGTGTGAGTTTAAGCCACTGGGTCCAGGACTCAAACCGTGGTCCACTACATGGGAGTTCAGCGACATAGCCATTACGCTAACTGCTGGTCCCCCTAAAAATTTTTTTTAACAAGGTGGTCTCCAGATAAATGGGACTCATATCTAACCAACCATTGACTTATCACACATTTTATTGGACACTTAAAAAAATTCTCATAAAGATGCTATGTGTTTGTCAAGCTGTGTGTCCATGGAGGTACGCCTGTCTAAAGGGAATACCTTTTCTTAACTCCCAGAAATGTGTTGTTGGCAAGGTTTTGACCTTTCAGTATCGAACGCCCTAGGAATATGCATAACCTTAGCCTAAATCTAGGCTAAGGAAATAACTAAAGACTCATATCACTATTTTATTATAATAGTTAAATATTGGAAAATTGGCAGTAGGTGCCCAATACTAGAAACTAAGTTTAAGTAATTCATGCTAGAGTCATACAGTGGAGTAATATACTGCCATGGAAAATGTATAGCATATTTATTGACATTTAAAAACATTCTTGATTTGCTTTGAAATTACATGTATATGTTTCAGAATAATATAGTATTATTTCAAATGTTTAAATATAAATGCGAATAAACACAGAAAAACCTGGAAAGATCGTATATTAAAATGTTTGATTGTTTTTTGATTTTAGGATTGTAAGAGATTTTTTACTTTCTTTTTTAAATTACTAAACATAATGAACATGTATCACCTTTGAAAAAGGAAAAAGATATAGTCAAAAATAATTAGTCCAATCTTACATGGCCCTTCTCCCATGAAGTCTTAATTTATCCTGATTTTTTTTTTCTTATTGGGCACATGTGCTCGCTAGAAAGACAGAGAGAGACAGAGAGATAGAAAGCGAGAAATCTCCCCCTAGAGGGGATGGCCATGCCGCAATCCCTTCTCCTCCATTCTCCTCTCGGGATCTTGGGCAGGCACACACATGTGCCCGGCGTGAGTTTAAGCCATCGGGTCCAGGACTCGAACCATGGTCGACTACATGGGAGTCCAGCGACATAGCCATTATGCTAACTGCTGGTCCCGATTTATCCTGATTTTTGAAGGAAGCTTTTAAAGCCATCACCTTTGAAGCTTGAGAATACCTAAATATCTCTCATATGTCTTTGTTCACCTTGCATATAGATGTTGATTAACAGTTATCTATTAACTTTGCATTGCTACTTGAGGTTCAGAATTCATTACTGTCTCTTTTTTAGTGTCTGTATTAACACTTGCTGAGTTGGGTATAATATAAATGTGCACAAAGTGTAATAAGTAGCATCTGTAAAGAACTAGGTACAAGGCGATGAGAGCTATTTTCTGGTGATAAGGGGAAGGCATGGTGAGCTTCAGGAATTTCCGAAGCAACAGCAGGCACACGTATACACACCTTAAGTTCTGGCAGCAGGAGCTAGTGTTGCAGAAGAATTAATCTAAAGAATCTTTCTGAGTTGGCCTAGGCAGATTTACCTAAGAGTATCTTCCTCTACCAAGTCAATTGCATTGGGCAGGAACATTGAAATGTACTTGTGAAATATGACTATCCTTGAAAATAGCTGTACCCAGTAGAATCAATTTTGCAGAGGAGAAAAATCTCACAATAAGAGTAGTTTCAAACACAGGATGACCCAATCTAGGCAAAAACAAGTGCACAGTTTTTCAGTGGTCTTTTGACTTTCACTGTGCAAAATGAGTTTTATTCACAAGTGTAGAATTACGTGATTTATGAAACTACCCCATCCCTCTCAGAGCGTAAGTGGTGGTTTTTGTGGTTAGTGGTGGTGAACAATTAGCTGAAGGAAGGCGACTCCTGCTCCAAACTTCCTTCTACACATGCCTGCTTTTTGGTCCAAGTCTAGGCCTGCAGAGTTTAAAGAAACCCATGGAGAGTCATGTCTTTTCAACTGTAATTGAGCAGCTTTCATAAAAGCTGTTACCAAGCTGATTTGCTCCTTTTTTAGCTTAAAAAAAGAAAAATGGAAACTAGGACTGAATCTGATTTAAAAAAAAAGTTTCAGGACATAGAAAGAGATGCCTGAGTTTTTCCAGTGTGGATTACCATGGATCTTTGTGGGAAGCATCTTAGTTGTTCCTTCTTGACACTCAGACATGGGTGCAGCTTCCATTGTGTTTAAATAGTAAAGTAGGTATAGAAAGATGAAAAAAAATCATTGTGTTCTGATAAAAACGAGGGAAACCACCTTCTTCTAACATCCCAAGTGAAGCTGAAGACCTTAAAGGAGGGAAAATGGTCCAGGGAATTCCTGAAACCACAAGAAAATATGGTGATAAATCAGATTTCTTCAGCTAAAGTTACAGACTTTTCAGGACTGTGTTTTCTAGCTTCTCTGTAATGGTACACTTGAACCAAAAACAATGTTTATTAATATGCCAGACATTGGATACTATACCCAAAACGTGACTTGGTTCCTGCCTTTGAGGTGTTTATAGCCTGGTGGGGAAGACATGCAAGCTAATATGGCAGTTTTTAAATGCATAATGATGAGTGCAATACTGGTATCAAGGGCTCTAAGGTATAGGGGAGAAATACTCAAGAGCTGGGGGTTCAGAGAAGGCTTTGAGGAAGTGACATTTACTGTGAGACTTGAAGGATGCATTTGAATAAGGAAATATGAAGCTCTAGGGAAGGGTTGGAAAGGGACAGTTTTATAGACAAAGGCCTAGAGGCAAGAGATTGTGTCCTGTTTTGTTATTTCATGAAGGTTTAGAAGAGGGAATCAGAGATAGCGAGAAGGTGGAAACAAAGGCTAGATATGTAGACAGAGGCCAGTTCATAAAATGCCTTGTAAAGCAGTTATAGAGTTTGAATTTAGTCCTAATGGCAGTAGGGAAGATGGAATGTGAAAGGAAGTTGGCAAAGTAGTCTATGTGGAGAAAAGAATCGCTGAAGATTGCCTAAGATATGCAAGATACAAAGCTTACATTAAACAATTCAGGGAGAAAACAAATCAGGCTGGAAAAGGTATTTGAGGTGTTGTCTCTGTTTCAAAGTGTGTGGAGAGTTTGTTTCTCAAGATGTATCCCAGCTTAAATCCCCTATTAGATGTAGCTGGAGAGCTTGTCAGAAATCTACACGACCATTCTGTCACAAAACAGCTCCTGAGATAAACCAAACAACCCTTAGAAAAGCTTTACAAATACTCAAAGAATTTGATCATTCACACACACACACACACACACACACACACACACACACACAAGTTTTAAGTTGCAGAGGAGGTGAGTAAAGGTGAAGGGAGGAGCCCATTCATGTTGGCATATGCTACAAGGAGACTGATTTCCATAGGTTAGAATCACATGGGAAGCCTGAGTTTAATTCCCAGTTCAACCTTAAGTCTGGGCATGGTGGTGCACATCTGTAATCACAATGACTCTGTCAGGATGATGTAGGACTGTGAACTCAAGGCTGGCCTGGGCAACAGAAGACTCTGTAAGAAAAAACTGGTGCATGCCTTTATTCTCAGATGGATGTTGAGGCAGGAGGATTATGGCATGGTGAGACCCTGCTTTAAAAAAACAAAAAAAGGCAATGGAAGAGTGATTGTATCTTCCATTGTAGTAACCTCTTGTTCAGCACCTTGCAGTTCACACGCATTGTCATACCTAAAGATGAATTGTCTAATTGCTAGCATGTGTAACTCAAACAGAGACTTAAAATTTAAGTACTTTCATGTGTTTGTCCTATGCCTTTTTTCCATGAGAGTAGAGTATCCAAGATCAGGACATACCTTACAATTTTCTTATGATTCATGAGGCAAAATAGAACATAGCTCATGCCATAGCCATAGCCAACCTCAATGCCAGTTAGACCAAAGTGATGTTGTGAAAGACACAAAAGCACTTCAAAGTAGCAAGTCCAGATGAAGGAATAGCAGAGGAGCTTTGTTATGAATCTTATTCAGATGTCCAATAAAAAATGTTATTTTTCTGACTGATGCTTGGGAATTTCAATGGAAAGTGACGATTAGGAAGTGTAATATAGTTTTGTTTACCATATCTCTTAGGAAGCTGGAACAGAGAAGAGTGTTTTCCCCCTGCCTGAACCACAAGATTTCTTTTTGGCCTCTCAAGTCAAGTTTGAAGACCTCATAAAAGATTTGAGAAAACTGAAGAGGCAACTAGAAGGTAATAGAAACTGTTCTGTTATTATGCTAATAGCTAAGATTACTTTTAAAATGTTTTTAGAAGATTATTTATGTCTGGCTTACCAGGTGGAATTGGTTCAGAGTTCATTTACAGTACACGACAACTTCATGAAACTGTCCGTGTCTATGCTCTGCTTGGAGACACTGTACTTATGTATCTGTCTCTCTTATTAGGTTCAATTATTTGCTTATTATCTCTACATTTTGTTATAACTGTATTTTCTAATATTTAATAGCTTTAACTTTAATAGTAATAATAGTAGCAGCAGCAGCCAGTTACTGGAAGCTTGCTGTTATATTTGTCTTATTCTGTACTAACAAGTGGGAACTACACTAATCTCATTTTACAGATGTGAACAAGAAGGCTTAGAAAAGTTATATTCATACAGACAGTAAGAAGTGTGTTTATTGTACTCCAATCAGTTCTTTTCAATTAGAACTCATGCATTTTCTTACTATGCTGCTTGAGATATATATGTATATATGTATATATGCATACATACACACATACCCTTATACTTTTGGTTTATGTGTAAGTCTAATAATAATGATAAAACCTACAATAAGCATTCTATTTTAGTTTAATTTACATTTTTAATTATTCAAAACAAAATGCTAAAAGTCTCTCTTGGCTTTTTAAGAAGGTGAAAATATGTCTCGCTTGGGTAGGAATTTTCCTTTGGCATTTCTAGAGTCTTGTGTTTTCACTGTGGAGACATCTCCTCATCCAAGAATATAAATACTTGCCTTGGAGCTTGTATAATTCCAATTGAAGAGCTCTACGGAGGATTTAGGGAGCGTGTTAATGTGGAAATGGAGCCCAGAGTGCCAAAAGGAGAGCTTGAGGAAATGAAGAGCTTCAACCAGGAATATTTTTACACTAAGACATAAAATAAACATTTTAAAAATGTTTATTGTGAAAGAGTGCTCAGAAACCTAAGTTTTAGACTGAGAACAGCTTGGGAATGGAAGCAAAGTGGGAAAAATCTGCTCCTGGTGGCTGGGAGAACCATTTATTTTTACTTTGGGCATAAAACTTGTGTAAATAAGGATAGTGGTTACAAATGAATATTTTTACCTTGTAAATTATTTTAAAGGAACATGTGGGGTTTGTTTCTTCTGTTGATGTGGTTGAGAGAGTAAGTTCAGTCCAATGGATGCTTCGTTCAGGAATATGATATGTGAACTTGTGGTAATTCTTTTTTTCTCTCTTCTAAAGAACTGACAATTTTATCCTTATCTAACATGAGTAGCTTAATTCATTAAAGCAGAATAAGCCCTCACGTAATTCTGTCCTTTCCCAGTGGTAGAATTAGAGCCCACCCTGGTCCTCAGGATGGCAGCAGGACTTAGCAGCGATGGAGGATGACGTGTGCTTGTCCACTCCATTGTCCATCCCCTCTCTTCTCTTGGCCCCTCATCAAGCCTTGGACTGACTTCTTGTCTAGTCTTTTGAGCAGAAACTTGATCTTTTCCCTTGTCCTTCCAAGGGGCTGCCTGGAAAGCAGTCTAAAGATACATACTAAGGGGATAAGAAGAGTGAAGTGAGAGGAGAGTGGAGAGGCAGGGATTCCTAGCAGGCTTCTTACTTGAGCATACCTTATTTTGTCTAGGCAGGCTCTTAAGTGTCACTCTGGGTCTCTCAGTACTTATTACTCTTCTGACACTATCCTTAGCCAATTTTAAGAAGCTACGAGATGGGCTGGCCTTGTAGTACAGTGGTAAAGTGCAGTATATAGGGAACTGGATCCCACATGGGTGACCAAGGTTTGCATTCTGATTTGGTAGTTTGAAAAACACACCAGACATATGTACGTTCATGTCCAAAATCCTGACAGGATGGATAAGTGGAGGAAGAAGGATTGTGGCATGACCGTGCCCCACCATTTCCTTCCTTCCTTCCTATCTTTTTCTCTGGAAAAGCTCATGTGTCCTCTAGCAATTTAGTAAAGAAAAGGAAGGAAAGGGAGGGAGGGAGGGAGGGGAAGGAAGGAAGGAAGGAAGGAAGGAAGGAAGGAAAAAAGGAAAGGAAAGGAAAGGAAAGGAAAGGAAAGGAAAGGAAAGGAAAGGAAAGGAAAGGAAATAGAAGGGCCTCTGAAGCTGGCGGAGCTGCCTTTGGAAGGAAAACTAAGCAATCGTCTCCATTATTTTTCTTCTTTGTACTGAGCTTCACCAAAACACACGAAGTACCACAAAGGCAAATGAAGATATGACTCCCCCCACCGCACCCCACACACATAGAATATTTAAACAAAAATGCCCTGCTAATCTTTAGAGATGCCAGTGTTTGTAACACATGAAAGGTACCCAGTAAATATTTAAAGAAAATACAGACCGTGGGTTCTCTAATGAATTTCTTTTTCTTCTAAATAGCATCTGGCAAGATGGCCAGATCGTGGCGGCCCGTTTCATCTCACATTCCCATTCAGGTTTCACCTCCTTTTCCATAAGGCCTTGGTGTGAGCCGAGATTGAATGTTTAATTGAAGAGGACATAATTTTCACACATACAGCAAAGATTTGATGAGGCTTTGAGGTTTATTGTAGCCATTAAAATGTCGTAGCTGCTGGCAAGGTCCCAGAAAATGTCTAAAGCTAAACCAGATGTGATTAGCAAATTTCAAGAAGTATCAGGCCCCAATTCTCCAAGCAGGCAGAACCCTTTAGGAAAAACTTTTTGAGTAGTGTTAAACACACCTTAATATAGGATGTAAATTAACCTATGACTGTTGGTTATTTAAATGTCACTGATATAAGTACAGCTGTCAATGCACATCTTTCAGAGAGATAAGAACTTCAGATAGCATTTTTATGAAGGTGGAATAAACATAACTGAGAATTGACAATATTATCAGCTATGGTTTATTTTGTAGTTATTATCTATTGATGCTTTGCATATACCATCTCTTTTAATCTTTACAATGACCCTGGGAAGCAGGGCCTGTCACAAGATTAGGAAGCTGAAGTTCACAGTATTCAGGTAACTTTCCAAAATTTCATGGGTGATAGACTAGCCGCTTTTTGAAACTAGAAAAGACTCTAAGGCGTGTATTCAGTACCAAGACATCTCCTGCCTCTGACCCAGACGTCTCCATATCCAATCGGAGATTAGAGCAAAAAGTCATGGGTTCAAGATATAAAGCCTCCGAGAGACAAACAGCAGAAAGACAGGCACTGCACTCTGCCGAAGCACACACGTATGTGCCCAGAACTAGACATGGAGAACTTCAGGCCAGGCAGAGAAAGCATTGACCTTGGGTTGGGGATAGGGAAAATGAAGAAGTGCATGACGGATGAGTTATCAGAGCAAGCAGATAACAGTCTTACTTCAGATTAAGACTCAGACTTAGTTGTCAAAGGTGTAGTTTTTACTGGTTTGGTGAAAATAAGATGTTGTCAACTTGCATAACCATAAAAAAATACTCAATTTCTTACCTATAAAATGAGATAATTATTGGGCCAGCAGGTGGTTTGGTGGTTGAGGCAGCTGGGTCCCACACGGCCTACTGTGCAATTTAAGTCCCGGACTTAGCGGCTTGAAAGTCACTCTGGGTGTGTGCATGTGTACATGCCCAAAATTCCAAGAGGAGAATGGAGGAGAAGGGATTACAGTGAATCCACCCTCCTATGGGGTGCTTTCTCCCCTTCTCTCTCTCTCTCTCTCTCCCTCTCTGTCTCTCTCCAGTGAACATACATACCCCATAGCAAGTTGAAAAAAGAGAGAGAGAGACAGACAATTAGAATACCTGTATCAAAGAGAAAAAACACACGTGTAGTTCCTTAGTAAGAAAAGCTTCAATAAAGCTGATTAGGGGTATGTACCTTTTACTGGAAAAATATATCAATACAAACTGTAAAATCAGTTCGTGTTGTCGAAGGGCCAGCTGGCTGCACTCATGGAATAATGATACCCAGAGCACTTGTACTTTCTTCTTTGCATTGTGAAGAGAAGAACCTTCTTAGTGCTTGGAAACATGTTCCATGTTTTGTTCTCTAACTCTTAGGCAGTTTTTACTTTCCTAATACTGAGCTGTTATAAGAATAATTGGGAAAACACAAAAAAACAGCAATAGTTACTTTCTTTCATACTCCTTGATCTGGTTCACTGACAGAACTCTCAGGTACTTTTACCAACCTGCATATGGAAGGTAGAATAATGGTCCCCAAAGATGTGTAAACCCTAGTCCCTAGAATCTACCAATGTGTTACCTTACATGGCAAAAAGGGACTTTGTCACTGTTGAGATGAAGAGGTTATCCTGGGCCGTCCAAGTGGGCCTAATCTAATCACATGAATCTTTAAAAGTGGAAGACTTTGACTGTGATCAGAGGGAGATATAATGACAGAAGAATGATCAGAGAGATGCAGTGTTGCTGGCTCTGAGGAAGAAGTGGGCAAGGAGCCAAGGATGTGAGCAACCTCTAGAACTGGAAGAGGAAAGGAACAGATTCCCCCTAGAGCCTCTGGAAGGGGATTCGGCCTTGCCAACACCCTAATTTTGGTCCCATGAGACTAGTGTAGGCCATCTAACCTACACACCTAGGAGAATACATATGTGTTCTATTAAGGCATTTAAGTTTGTGCTGATTTGTTGAAGTAGTGGGAAGAAACTAATATACCATGCAATAGATTCTTTTTCCGAATTGTGCCAGTTAATACCAGTCACACACACACACACACACACACACACACACCTGAAAACATTTTATACAAAAATCGTATTATAGGAATTCATAGTACACATGAGCTTATTAAAATTTCTGACAAATCTTATAGGTTAAAAAAAACCCAGCATGAACATTGGTTTTCTTTTTTTTCCTCTTCCCCTGAACACTTAGGCATGTTTTATAGAACATGTATTATGTGAAATATAGTTTAAGAAGGATATATTAATCATTAATTGATAAAAGATAAAGATAAAGAACACAGTTGCTGTTTACATCATCATTACTGGGTGACCTTAATAGGAGGAGCTGAAATGAAGGATTTTATGGCCTTTGCCCTTTAATATTGCTCTTGTTAAAGAAAATATATTTAGAGGTCAGAAGGTAGGAGAGTGGTTAAGGTGCTGAACTTCATGTGGCCAACCATGGTTTGAGTGCTGGTTCTGGTGGCTTGAAACTCACACCAGCACATATGTGTGCATGCCCAAAATCCTGAGAGGGGAATGAAGAAGAGATGGCAGCATGGCCATACCCCCGGGGGTGACTTCTCTCTCTGTCTCTCTAGCAAGTGCATGTGCCCTGTAACAAAAATCTCTCTTTCAAAAAAAAAAAAAAAAAAAAAAAAAAACAGTGTATTTATTTATTTAATTTGCTACAGAGCACATGCACTTGCCAGAAAGAGAAAAAGAGAGAAAATGAGAAAACACTCCCCAAGGGTGATGGCCATGCTGCAATCTCTTCTCCTCAGTTCTCCCCTTGGGATTTTGGGCACGCACACACACATGCCCACTGTATTTTTTGAATTGCTGCATTGAAGACTGGAACCCTGTAATTGGTCATGTGGGATCCATTCGCCTTAACCACCATGCAACTAGCTGGCCCAAGAAAAGCCTATTTATTCATTTCTAACATAAGAGTGAGAGACAGAGAGTAAAAGACAAGGCCCCAAACAGGGCCTTCACCCTGCAAACCACCCCAAGCCACCAATGTGCGCTGGATGATCTTGGGATGCAAACCTAGAACCTTTTCATGTGATTTCAGCATTGTGCAACTTTGCATTACCACTGTGCCACTAAGACTGGCCTTTGATATTGCTCTTAATACTCCCTTGGCTACACTGTTCTTACTGAATTTATTATCCATGTAAACAAACTACGCACTCTATTTGTTTAAAAAAATCCAAAGTAAATAACTAGTGATATACACAGTTTATCTAATATCACCTTCCGTAAGTATACATTTCCTGTGAGCACTTTTTTTTTTCAAGAAAAAAATCATCCTACTATGAAAATAGAAAAGCTAAATTCTTTTTTTATTGGAAAGAGACAGAAACTTTTTATATAGGTGTTGAAAAGTCAGCAGATGCTGGAAAACATACCTAAAAGTAAAAATAAATTACCCTTATTTGCTAAGAATAATTACCTAGTATTCCTTATTATTAAGTTTGAGTAACTAAATGAATTAACTTTGTACTAAATTGTGCTTTAAAATTCATGCATTACTAGCCCTGTTATTTGGGAAAATGTAATTAGTAGTTAACTCTCAGTGTATGATATTCAAACTTGTTTGAGAATGTTGGCTGAGATACAAGTTCATATTTATATCTTTTAAGATTATTCTATTAATGTCTTTTTGTCTAAATATTTAAAACTATATAGTTGAGCATATTCTTTCTGTGTGCCATTTAGAAATATTTGGAAGCACATTTACGGAGTTTGGTAAAAGCAAAAGTCTCAGTTGACCTTTGTGAAATCTATTATCACTCTGTAAATGTTTATTTTAAAATGTTAACTCTTTTAAGCCTTTCCTAAATGAAATGCTGCAATGTGAAATGCCTTGTTCAGACATTCAGGAAATGTTAAATGTCTTCATTTTGATTTTCAAGAATCACAGTATTTCTAGACTAACTTCATATGAGCTACATTTATCACATTTCTGAACATTAAAAATCTCTATATCTTTATTTCAGGGAGTGAGCATATTAACCCAGATCTATACAGCTGAATCTCTGTTTTGCGTAAGACTAGTACTTGAACATTGAACCTTAAAAGCTAAATTATAGGAGGGTGTAAATGCATACATATATGAAACCAACAGTCCATGAAAGAGAAGTTTGTGGCTGGCCTCATAGGCTAGTGTTAAAAGAGCTGGGCCCCACATGGTTGACTATGGTTCTAATCCTGGCCCTGGTGGATTGAAAAACACATATGTTTGCATACCCCTAATTGTGTCAGAATGGAAAGATGGAGAAGGGGTTGCTCTGTGACCATACCCCACTGAGGGGAGTGCTGTCTCTCTCTCTCTCTATTTTTCTCTGTAAGCACATGCACCTGCTGGAAATTAAAACAACAGCAACAAAAAGCCAGAAAATAAAAGAAAGACAAATTTCTTTTTTTGTAGATTTTCTGAGCAATAATTAATGTGGCTTCCAAATGAACAATGCAGATTGAATTTATTTATTTAGTTTCACTCTCTTCCAAAGGTCCACCAACAAAATAAAATATTACCCATGTTATCTAAAATGTATTAATAAAATAAAATAGTAACACCCATGTTATCTAAAATATATCTGATCATGGGCCTGTGTAGGGACTAGTGAAGTAGAAATAATGTAATTATTCAGATATGCCTATGTAAATTTTACAGTTAAAACTAGGTTAAGAGACATATGTTAAAGCCAACTTTTAGTTACAGGTAGGTAGATTATTAGTTATAGGTGGGTAGATTATTTCCCTGGCTTTAAAAAAATTCATATACATGGGACCAGCAGTTAGCGTAATGGCTATGTCGCTGGACTCCCACGTAGTCGACCGCGGTTCGAGTCCCGGACCCGGCGGCTTAAACTCACGCTGGGCGCATGTGCGTGCGTGCCCAAGATCCCGAGAGGAGAATGGAGGAGAAGGGATTGCGGCGTGGCCATCCCCCCTGGGGAGTGATTTCCTGCTTTCTATCTCTCTGTCTCTCTCTGTCTGTCTGGCGAGCGCACGCGCCCTATAGCAAAAACCTCTCCAAAAAAAGAAAAAAAAAAATTCATATACATAGTTTTGGGCAGCCATCAATAGGAGTCAGCTCTCCTCTTTACATGTTGGAAAACCTTTTCTCTTTAGGCCCACATGGTAGACAATAAATTTGGCATTGTTCCTGTAAAGTAGAAACTTTCATCTCCCTTGCCCTTTAGCTGATTTAACTTGATCAGCAAGTTAAGTGGATAAATAAATTGATGAGAAATACTGAAATGCTAAAAGTTGAGCTGCTGCAAGGTGCAGATGGAGCACTAATAATATCAGGAGGGGAAGCCACTTGCAAGAAAGCCGGTATCCCTAGTTAGGGAGGGCAGGAGGTCTGCTTGGCAGAAAGAAAGCTGTATATCACTTGTGCTTGATCTCACTATTGACTGGTTTTGTTTCATTTTGATTTGGGTCTATTTTTAGTGTCCTTTCTTTTTCCTATTGTGACAATTGACTGTAGTAAGTAAGAAGAAATGCTAATAACTGGTGTTGCTAACCTGCAGGAAGGGGAAAGGATTTCTCTGTCCCCGCTGCTCTATCCAGTTCTTTAATGCCAAGTTTGCCTAATAATCACCCTCTTTGACTTTTTTTTTAATTGCCAAAGAGCATGTGTGTTGGCCAGAGACAGAGAGAGAGGGAGAAAGCACCCTCCAATAGGGTGAGGTCATACGAGAGTCCTTTCTCCATCTCTCTATTCTCTTGTGATTTTAGGTGTGCATGCACAGGCACCCAGCATATTTTTCAAGCCAGCAGTATGAGGATTCGAACCATGGTTGGTCATGTGGGATCCAGCTCCCTTAATCATGGGACTACTTTGCAGGCCTGACTCTGACCTTACAATCATACTGGTTCCTCCTAAGTCAGAAATCAACGTGTCTGTCTACCACTCTGATGAAAGTATGGCCTTTGGGAGACTATGTCAGTCAAACTGTTGAGCCCCAAACAGAATTTTAAAAGGTAATTTCCTGTTGATACTATCTTAGGAAGCAAAAGAGGAAATTTAAAAGAGGTCTGTAATGACTGTTACTTATGCTTAGGGTTGCCAAATTAATTAAAATTAAATTAAATACAGGAGGCCTGGTAACATTTCAATTTCACATAAATAATCTTTTTTTATAAGTGTGTCTTAAATATTGCATGGGACACACTTATACTAAAAACTTTCTCTTTATTTCAAATTCAAATTTAACTTGGTATATTATTTTTAATCTGGTATTTCTGCAGATAATTAAAAAAATAATAAAACCAATTAGAAATTGGTTTATCATCATGCTCTGGCAATTCCTAACAATGGTACCAAAAAATTTTTCCTTCATGCCAGTGTAGAAAGAAGACATAGGGCCTATAAATGTATGTGTGTGTGTGTGTGTGTGTGTATATATATATATTTTTTTTTTTTTGAGAGGCTTTTGCTTTAGGGTGCATGTGCTTGACACACAGAGAAAGAGACAGAGACAGTGAGAGGGAAAGTGAGAACTCACCGCCCCAGGGGAGATGGCCACACCATAATCCCGTCTCCTCCTTGGTTCTTAGGCACGCACGTGCGCGCACACACACACACACACACACACATTCTAGCTTGATTTTCAAGTCACTGAGTCCAGGACTCAAACTGCTGTCAGCCATGTGTGAGTCCAGAGATGTAACTGCTATGCTGTCTGCTGGTCCAGGGTCTATAAATACTAATATGTTCAAAAGCGTAATGAGTGTCCATCTCCACCATCACTAGACAGAATATAGAATTAAAGGGCAGCCCCTATGTAACCTGCATGGTTTCAACTCCATTGTTATCTCTTCAGTTTGTGGGAATTGCATGTGGTGAATTCTGGCATAGATAGCAGGGTAAGGAAATGTTCCAGAATGGGTCAAGTCACACAGCAACCCAGACTCTTCTCCCTGTACTCAAGACTAGCTTTGACTCTACAGAATAAGCGACTTCTACTGCCTGGTATTGTCAAGCATTTTTGTTTTGTTTTGTTTTTGTTTGGTTTGGTTTGGTTTGGTTTGGTTTGGTTTTCTCTGTGAGACTGTAAATGTTCTCTGAGAGAGAGAGAACAAATCAAAACAAAGCAGAACACTAGATCTTATCATGAAGAGTGAATTTTTTTTTAAATTATGCATTCAAATATGGCCTTTGAGCAGTGTAGCTTGAGTAAAAGGGGAGAAATCTCTTTAGAAAGCTTTGAGAGTGCTTCAAAGGAAAGAAGGTTGATGGAACACTTGTCTGGGATTGAAAATTCCTGTAGGACTTCAGCTCTTCTTGAAAATGACTAGAATAATAGTAAAAGATTCTTTAAAAGCATAAACTCAAAAGCACAGAGAAAATGAAAGAGAACCACAAAAATTCTGAAGCTTAAAAAAACCAGATGGACAAATGGTAAATAAATTAGTCATAAAAGAAAGCAGAATTCTAGTCTAGGAGTAGAAGTAAGAGACAATACAATTTTAATAAAGAGGAAAGTTTATATGTTACACAAATTCATATATAAACTCATACAAACTTACACCTATAAAAATACATTCACATTTGTAGGTAAATAAAATTATTCAAGAAAACTTTCTAAAATGATAGATACACACTCTTAATTATTTTTTAATTTGCCAGAGTGTGTGTGCACTTGCCAGAGAGACACAGAGAAAAAGAGAGGGAATGGGAGAAGTATTCCCCAACTGGGCATGGTCACACCACAGTTCCTTTTCTTCTATTTCTCCATCCTGTCATTATGTGCCTGGCCTTTTTTTCATGCTGCCATGACTAGGATTGGAACAGCATGGTTGGCCTTGTGGAATCTGGCTCCCTTAACAACTAGACCATGGGGCTGGCCCATGAGCTCTTAAATTTAAAAGGCTCAAATTGATTCCAGTATGGAAGAGTAAAACAGATCCATACTATGACTTGGACATTTCAGAATACTCATGTAAAGAGAAAAGCTTACTCCCTTTTATTGGTTCACCAGGAAAGTCATGATGCATTTTTGCATAGAGAAATATGCCATGATTTTCCCAGTGACCTAACTGAAGAAGAGGGTAGGCAGGTAGAACAGAGTAATAAATTACACATGGAGAATTATGAAATATAATGACTTCAGGCTTTTTATCAGCATCACCAAAAACTATAAATTGATCCATATTTTAAAGGAAAATGTTTTCCAGTCCAGAATCTTAAATCTACCAAACTAATCATTGAGTATGATGGCAGATTTAAAAAAAAAAATTTTTAAGACATGAAAGTACTGAAAATAATTTACCTCCCTTGTAATCATCTTCAGGATGCCACTGGAGATGCTTTACCATTAAAAAGGAAGGCCATAAGTTATAAAAAATGAAGAATTCAATGGCGAAGGGAGATGAGAAGTGTCTCCAGGATAGAGAAATTGCCCAGAATAACAGTCAGGCATGGAGAGAAAGCATTCCAGATGAGGTTAGGTTAAAACAATCATGGAGAGGCCAGCAGTTGGTATAGTGGTTAAGGCATTGGACTCCCAAAGCAAACTGCAGTTCAAACTTCGAACCCGGGGGAACCAGCAGTTAGCATAATGGCTATGTCGCTGGACTCCCACGTAGTCGACCGCAGTTCGCGTCCCGGACCCGGTGGCTTAGAACTCACGCTGGGTGCATGTGTGTGCGTGCCCAAGATCCTGAGAAGAGAATGGAGGAGAAGGGATTGCAGCGTGACCATCCCCCCTGGGGGGGGGTGATTTCTTGCTTTCTGTCTCTCTGTCTCTGTCTGTCTGGCGAGCGCACACGCCCTATAGCGAAAAACCTCTCCAAAAACAAACAAACAAACAAAAAAATCCCGAACCCAGGAGTTTGAAAATCATGCTGGGTACATGTGCATGTGTGCCCAAAATCCCAGGAGGAGAATGGAGGAGAAGGGATTGCGGTGTGACTATTCCCTCAGGTAGCAATTTCTCATTTTCCCTTTCTCTGCCTCTTTCTCTCTTCCATTTCTCTCCCTATGGCAAAATCCTTAAAAAAAAAAAAAAAAAAGGGTTCAGATTCTTAAGGAATATACATCTGATGTATTTGGTTATTTTAACAGAAGATTTATTTAACTAGCCACAAGTTTATAGTTCATTAATGTTATCATAGAAAACAAAGTGTATTAGAAAAAATTATTAATTTCAAGGGTAAACATGGGGAGAGTGTTCAGGAAAAGCGAAGTAATCAGAGTTTACATGCATTATCTGGGAAGCTGTTTTTGCAAATTCATACTAATGTCTCCACTGAACACTAGTTTAGTCAAGTCATGGTAGTACTGTATTGGGAGAGTGGAAGTGGGGAGGTGAGAACAGAGAAAAGAGATCTGCATCACTTACAGTACATAAAGAGAAACATCAAAACATACCAACGGGGGACCAGCAGTTAGCGTAATGGCTATGTCGCTGGACTCCCACGTAGTCATTCGAGTCCCGGAAAAACTAAAGATCCCAGGAGGAGAATGGAGGAGAAGGGATTGCGGCGTGGCCATCCCCCCTGGGGGGTGAATCTCTCTGTCTCTCTCTGTCTGGTGAGCGCACGCACCCTATAGCAAAAACCTCTCCAAAAAAAAAAACAAAAAACAAAAAAAAAAAAAAAAAACATACCAACGGGAGCTTGTTAGAACATGCAACTAAGTACCAAAAATAATCGGATAAAAATGGCATAAGTTGGGGACCAGCAAATGGCGTAATGGTTACATAACTGGACTGTTACATAGTCTACTGCAGTTCGAGTCCTGGACCCAGCAACTTAAAACTCACCGGGTGCAAGTGTGTGCATGCCCAAAATCCTGAGAGGAGAATTGAGAAGGGATTGTGGTGTATCCATCCCCTTTAGGGGGTGATTTCTCACTTTATGTCTATCTCTGGCAAGTGCACACACCCTATGGCAAAAATCTCTCTTAAAAAAAAAAAAAAAGAAAGAAAGAAAGAAAAGTGACAAAGGTTGCCTCTAGGGAGAAAGAATGGGGATGGAGATAGGGAACTATGGTTCTCAGAATGCATAGAATGTGTTTATTCTTTAAACTGTGTGCACGTGTGACTTTGATAAATATTCCAAAAAAATTTAACAACTAAAGCATTTGTAAATGCTAGGTTAGTTAAATTCTAATAGCAGAGGCTGGCGTGTTGAAAGTAGTACTGGACCAGGATTTAAGAGTGCAGGTTTAAAATGTAAAGTTCAGTTCTGCCACTGACTAACCACATGATAAACTGTACACCTTTTACAAATCACTTAACCTCTCATCACCTCAGCTGAAAAAAAAAAAAAAAATGGAGATGACCATAATTCTCTACCCTGCCCAACTCAGAGAGTTATTGGAAGGGTCAGATGTGATGATGTATGGAGGAAGAACCTCTGAAGGTATTGCAGGTGGTACCGAAACCTGTTCAGAAGACATGCAGTTTTTGCTCAGTGCACACCGGTGTGTCCATAAGGAAGGAAGGAGAAATTGATCCATGAGGACAAGTCTGGCTACTTTATCACCTTTTAGGAAGCTCCAGAGGACACGACTTGAATGATTACTGACCGTGCCTAATTTATTAGCTCTTTCCTCCTTTTCAGTCCGTTTGTCCCCAGCAGTAGTTTACTCAATCTGCACTCTGGTACGAAACTGGATACATTAGCCAGAGTCCTGACCATGTTGCCATGGTGTTAAAAATATTTAGTTTTGCAAGCAAACTTTTAGAAATAATTTTAAAAGATACTTTGATATGATTTATTTTTGTAAAATGATTTCAACAAAACAGACCTAAGGAACTGGGATAAGTATTTCAGAAAGGCAGTGGGTGTAAAATGTTGATCAATGTGGTGACTTTTGATGCAAAGCATTCAATTACACATAGCATGGTGGGTAAAGGTCACACATTTCCCAAATGGAATGCTTTCAAAGACAAATTGTACAGAAAAGAGAGAGGATATGGAAACTGAAATTTGATTCATCCGCTTAATTAATGGAAGAAGTTTGTGTTTTCCTTTGAAGCCATGATTGTGACATCTCTAGGTGGGATGGATGAGTTACGTTGTCCTGGTTTCCTCCTCAATTTGCACTATTTCTGCCCTCAACTTATAAATCAACTTAGTGAAAATAATAGAATGTGTTTATTCATTTATTTATGTTTGACTTTTGCCAGAGGGCACATGCAATCTCTGGACAACGGGGTGGGTAGGGATGTTAGAAGGCACTCCCAAGGGAAATAGCTGCATCCCCTTCTCCTCCATCTCCCTCTCCTTTTAGGATTTTGGGCATTCACATGTACCTGGCTTATTTCTCAACTCACTGGATCAGGTCCTTGAGCCACATAGCTGGCCATGTGGGACCCAGCAGCCTTAAGCACCATGCCACTGGCTGGCCCTTCTTTGATTAAACAACACCATAAAATGTTGGAATGAAAGCTACAATCATAGAAATGTCTGAGTCAGGAGTCCTGAATTTAAATCCTTGCTCCAAGCTATGGGACCTTTGGTGGGTCATTTCACCTTATCTCCGTATTCTCATGTAAGAATTGAGGGCATTACTACTTGCTCTACTGATGTTTGAGAAGATTTACTGGAATTATATAAGGAAATCCCTTTACAGAATACAAGTAAAATGTATAATACTTATCTTCAATTCTCCTTGTGCCCCTATATCCAACATCAAGTTCATCAGCAAGTACTATGACTCTTCAAACGTATCTTGAATCTCTACACCACACTTCTAGTCCAAACCACCACCTCCTCACCTGGCGCATAACAGCAGACTCCTAACAGGTTTCCCTGCTTTCTTGCTTGCCTCCCTTTAATCCAGTCCTCACTCATCAGACAGGTCATGGCACTTTGTTTCATGTTATCTACCATGTAACCAAATCCAGCCTCATAGCCACACCCTACAAGTTCCACATGATTTGACCACTTCTACCTTTCATGCCACCCACTCCTTCTGCCTCTAAGCTCCAGCCACACAGGTCTTCTTCCTGTTTCAACCCAATGAGCTTGTTCTACTTTAACCCTGGATGTAGCTATTCCTTTGCCTAGAATGCCCTCCCAGGTATTCCCGTGCCTTGAGTCCTCCCTGCCCACCCAGTCTTTAGCAGCCATTTTGAATAGGTACTCTCTATTATAGCCCCTTATTTTGGTATCACTATTATTATTTGTTTATGTATTTGTGATTATTCTGCCTCTTCACTTGCTCCAGGAAGGCAGATATCTAATGTGACCGTTTTAGTGTTATATCTACTCTGCCTACTACGACCTGCCACACAGTCCTTCAATCAGTATTTGCAGAGTGAATAAATGACCAAATGAAAACATGGCAAAAAAAGACCCAACTTCAGATAATTGCTGACTTTGTTATTACAGAGAAATCAGATAACTTTCTATGGCCAAAGATGTCAAAGGAGACTCAGTGGGTGGAAGCATTAGGGAAACAGATTTAAAAGCTGTCTGAAGGTAAAATTGATGACCTTGAGAGGTCACAGGTTCCTTATCTACTGCTTGTTGAAAGACGACCTGGTGGTAGATGGTAGGGTAGGCTCCATTAGAAGTGTAGTTTGCTAGATGATTTTGAAAGTATGTTCTGATTTTTTAAGATGGTTACTTTCACTGTGGTGTTTCAGTGCATTCTACAGTTCTTCTTATTCAGTAAGGGATTTGGAGTCCTTCCTAGACTTGGTTAACTAGAACAACTAATAACCCCAGGAATTCTGACCATTTACAGGACATAAAAGTCAACTGTAAAATTATATCAGTCTTGGATCTCAGGTATTTTCTTTGTAAATGACTCTCAAAGATCTGTTTTTGAATTAATCCATCTCTCAAAAATTCTTGTGTTGATACCATCTAGATGTAATTTTCATAGAGTAGAGCTCTGCAAAATTATCCACTGTGCTCAATTTAAAAAAGTGTCCAAAATTGGAATCCTACAAAATACTTATAGCCCTCAACATTCTAACTTGAAGCATTAAATATTATATAACTTGAAGCATTAAATATTATATAATTTGCCTGTCTTTTTTTTTTTCAGAATTTTTTTTCCATGTGTACTTGCCAGAGACACAGACAGATAGAGAGAAAGAAAGAAATCATTCTCCAAGGGGGATGATCACAACCCAATCCCTTCTCCTCCATTTTCCTCTTGGGATTTTGGGCCCACATGCACACAGACCTGGCATGAATTTCAAGTTACTGGGTCTGGGGTTCGAACCACAGTTGGCCATGTGGGAGTCCAGTGCTATATCCACTGCACAACCTGCTGTCTCTATTTGCCTGTCTTTTGATGCAGAGATGAGACCTTTCTTGCACTATGGCTCTGTTTAATGGAATCCTGTAGGTCTCTTCTGTATATTCTGCAACCATAATAAATCATCTTTGATTTCCCTTTTGTATTTTTAAAGTGGAATGATGACTCTTGCAAATAATCACTACAGACAGAATCTTTCTAAATATTTATGACTATTGTCAATCTTTTAAAACTGTATTATCTGGGACCAGCAGTTAGCGTAATGGCTATGTTGCTGGACTCCCACGTAGTCGACCGCAGTTCGCATCCCGGACCCAGTGGCTTAAAACTCACACCGGGCGCGTGTGCGTGGGTGCCCAAGATCCCAAGAGGAGAATGGAGGAGAAGGGATTGTGGCATGGCCATCCCCCCTGGGGAGTGATTTCTCGCTTTCTATCTCTCTGTCTCTCTCTGTCTATCTGGCAAGCGCACGCGCCCTATAGCAAAAACCTCTCCAAAAACAAAACAAAACAAAACAAAAACAAAAACAAAAAAACTGTATTATCTATGCCTTTTTTAAATAAAATTTTATTTTTACTCTAGAGTAAATTTAAATTTACAGAAAATTTGCCAAGATGGCATAGAGAATTCTCGTATAGCTCTTTCTCACTTTCCCCATTCTCAACATCTTACATTGCTGTGATACATTTGTCAAAACTAATAAACTGGCACTGATACATTGCTATTAACTGAACTCTAGTTTTTAATCTGGATTTCAGCAGTTTTCCCATTATGTCCTCCTGTCCTGGGATCCAACCCTGAGTGCTACAATTGCCTTAACAGTCTCTTCTGGTCTCCTGTACCTGTATTTAATAGTAATATTTTTTTCATTTGAATTTTAAAATGGTACTTTTCCTAAAGTTTATCATTAAATAGTTAAACTGTATCATTGTGACAAAAAGAATGACTGGCATAAACAGGCTTGTAAACAACAAAACTACATTTGATAAGGATTCTGCCCATTCTGGGGGAAGATTGTGCCAAGAAACCAGGGAGTCACCTACATGCTGCAAGTTTTTTTGCATGGCATCTACATAGGAATCAGAAAAGAGAAATGGAAAAACAACATTAATTTGGCAAGTTTGTTAAGGAGCTTGTTTAATATTTCCATGAAAAAACATGCCAAAAAAGTACTGATGTGGTTACAATGGTGACACCTCAACTGTGTGTGGAGCTTCATCTTTTGAATTGGGCAGGGCTTGGCACTCACAACTGAGAAAACAGTCTCTGTGACAGGAAGCAGTATGGCTGACTTACCCGGCCAGGCATGGAGCTTGCTCTTTTGATTGCTAACCCATGCTCAAGCCAAACTACAGTAACATCAACTGTATTAGGTCAAAATATTTTCTCCATAGAGAGAGATTTGTGGGTAGTTTTGTGAATTTCAAAGTATTTTCCTGCCCAAGCAAATTGTGTATCTTGGAGTCGGAGAGGTTCACTATCGACAATTGGATTCTTTTCATGTCAGACAACCAAATGAGACATGTTAGAGGGAGATTTCTTTAGTCCCAACAAAAGGGATTGGAGGTTTTGTCAGTGTCTCTCTCTCTCAGATTCTTTCCCAGATTCCTTGGCCTCATTGTGGTTCTTAGGTAGGTAGGAACTGTGAACTGCAACTCTACCTTTTAGGTACCCTTGGGAAGGTCCATAACCTACCTGGCCCTGGATCAGGTCTCTGCTGTACCACTTAATGACCTAACCTCCTGTTACCCCTTTTGTCTTCCCACATAAAATGAAGGGGTCCTACTGGCAGAACACCATGATTTGTAACTACATTTGCCTAATTCCACATCATTTACAAAGCACTTTATGAAAGCCATCCCATATTTTTTTTTTCTGAGACTTCCCTGTATATGGTGAGGTAGGAGGCAGGAGTGCACAAGGCCCAGGAGTCCAGTACCCCGGGGTTCAGTTTCTGACTGAGCCACTTACTGCCTTTGAGACTTTACTTGTCACCTAAAAATGAGAACAGCAAGAGAACTGAGCTTATGGGCTTCCTGTGAGAAGCAAAATGAGATAATGTATTTAAAGGAGGTGGAAGTCTTAGACATTGTTGACCACTTACAGGCCATTTGCTTTTGATCATGCAAACTGAGACTCAGTATAGTTTTCAAAGAATTGTTGGATACAGAGAAACACAGCTGTCTGGAACCACTGGGTCAGTAATTTTTCTTGTGCCAATGCATATGGAGAGAGGAAAAGCCCAATGAAAATCTATGCTGGCCAATGCATTAAAATTGCTAACTTAACTGTGTTTTAAATTTTTTTCTGGACCATTTTGAAAAGAACAAATCTGTACCATTCAAAGAGATCCTTATTTAACCTTTGCAATCAGTTCATTATTCAGCAAATATTTATTCTAAGCCCTGAGTTAACTGCTAATTTAAAATAAACTCACTGAAACATCAAGTCATTTATAAACACATTTTAAGAGCAAGTATTATCCCCATTTTCTAGGGGAGAAGTGTATTCTTCCTTACTCTCCTTCCTCTATGTCAGGAGAAGGAAACTGTCCCTTGGAATGGTGATGAAACTTGCTGATCTGATAGGGATGGGAAGGTAGGCAATTTGCTCTGCACCTATCCTGCAGATTCATGAAAGTATTTGCAAAACTCTTCTTGATTGTTATCTTGTCAAGAAAATCAACCATTATTTGCTACTTCCAGCTTCCAGGCACTATAAGTACCAATTCTCCCCCGCCCCAATATAGGACACACACCTTCCCTAAGCCCCAATCCCACCCCAAAGTTGAGTGTTTTAAGTTGGTTTAGTTTCTTAATTATTTATTTGTAATCAATGTGAATTTGTACATATTTGTGGATATTGTATGATCTTTTAATACTTGAGTACATGTATAATGATCATATCAGGGTCATAAACATATGCTTCATCTCAAACATTTTATTACTTTGTATTGGGAACATTCGGAGACCTTTCCCTTAGGCCAGCCCATGGCCTGCTGTATAAGGTGGTTGGATCCCACATGGCTGACTGTGCAGATCAAGTGCCAGAAATGGTGGCTTGAAAACAATGTTAGGGGCCAGCCAGTGGTGAAGTGCTTAAGGCAGATAGATCCCACATAGCCAACTATGCAACGTGAGCCCCAGATCTGATGGCTCAAAAAACATGCTGGGCGCGTATACAAGCATGCCCAAAACCACCAGGATGGAGAAATGGAAGAGATGGGGCATGGGGGTGCTGACCCTCAAATGCATGCCAAATTTAAGAAGAAGAAAGGAAAAAATTTCTCTTTCTTAGGTAACATGAAATGTACGCTAAATTATAGTTAGGTATAGTCACCCTACCATTCTACATAACTCTAGAACTTATTCCTCTTATCGAACTGTAATTTTATATTCATACCTTCTCTCTCTTTATCATTCTTTCCTCCCTATCTTTCCTAGCCTCTAAGAATCACTAGCCTCTAAGAATCACTAGTCTTTTCTTTTTCTTCTTCCTTTTTTTTTTTTTTTTTTTTTTTTTTTTTTTTAAAGATTCATGTTAGGGTGCATACACTTGCCAGATATATAGAAAGAGTGAGGGCATGACCAGGCCACAATTACTTCTCCTTCATTCTCCTTTCAGGATTTTGGACACACACACACACATAAACACATATACAAACACACACACACACACACACACACACACACACATCCCCTGTGTGTTTTTCAAGTGGTCAGGTCTAGAACTTGAACCACATAGCTGACCATGTGAGATCCAGCCACCTTAACCACCAGGACCACCTTGCTGGCCCCAAGAATCACTATTCTACCATTTGCTTCTATGAGATCAGTTTTTAGTTTCATGTGATTGAAAACATGATCTACTTATTTTTTAATGCTTGAGTTATTTTACTTAACACAATGTCCTCTAGGTTTATCTATGTTACCTCAAATAATAGGATTTGTTCTTTTTAATGGGTGAAAAGTATTCCACTGTGGTATCTATCTGTGTGTGTGTGTGTGTGTGTGTGTGTGTGTACATACACATGCCACATTTTCTTTTTCCAATTGCTGTTGGTAGACAATTAAGCTGATTTCATATTGGCTCTCATAAGTAATGCAGTGAACATGGTGGTGCAAATTTCTCTGTGACATACAGATTTCCTCTCCTGTGGTTAGGAGCCTATGATGGGATTTTTTTTGGAGAGGCTTTTTGCTATTGGGTGCGTGTTCTCACCAGAAAGAGAGAGGCAGAAAGCGAGAATCACCCGCTGGGGGGATGGCCACGCCGCAATCCCTTCTCCTCCATTCTCCTCTCGGGATCTTGGGCATACATGCACATGCGCCCAGCGTGAGTTTAAGCCACTGGGTCCGGGACTCGAACTGCATTCGACTACATGGGAGTCCAGCGACATAGCCATTACGCTAACTGCTGGTCCCAATAATGGCATTTCTAATGTTCGTTTTCTGAGACAACTCCATACTGTTTTCCCTAACGGTGTACTAATTTATATTCCCACCAAAAGTATAAAAGAGTTCCTCATTCTTTGCATCCTCACCAGCATTCATTTTTTTTGTATCTTTTTGATACTAACCATCCTAATGGAGCGAAGATGGTATCTTACCTGTGGTTTTGATTTACATTTATGAGCTGGGATTGAAGTTTTAAACTGATAGGTACATTTATTATCTTGTTTTTCTTCTTTAAAACTATTGCAAAAGTAATTGTGAATCATAATGAGTGTCATGTTCATCTATAAAATAGGATAAACAAAAGACAATCTACTAGGCATAATTAAATGATTAAATCATTTGCTCAGACATATCACAAGTACCTGACTCATCCTGAAGACAGAGACAAATTCCTGGGGCTGCCCAGGGCAATAGGAGATAGCTTGGATGGGCCTCTTTTGCCTTTACATGTTATTGTTTAGGCTCATTAACATCAGGACTGAAGGTAATTAGAAAGTTGATAAACACTTCAGAATCTATAACTAGCCTTCTCAAAGGACACTGTTTGCTGTCATTTCAGTTGTCTTGTTCTTCTCACCATCAACCCTGGCTAGTATTCCCCCTTTCTTCTGACAGTCTCATCTCTCCCGATGCAGTAACACACACACATATCACACGTAACCATGTTAAGGCCTCCTGTTAAAGACTTCACCAACTCATCCTCTCTAACCCTATCGGCTTTGGCATGCGAAGTACCAGGGACTTTTGGACCAATAACCCTCCTTGTGCCATAACTCAAGAGGGAGGTGGGATCAATGACAGGTTTACAGGAGAGCATGGCTTTAAATAGCTGAAGTCAGTGTCTGGAGGCTTCCCGTTAATACCACGGAAAGCGTCCAGCAAGCTAGACTGTTGGCTACTTTGTTACCCACTCTAAACTATTTCTGATCTTCAACTCTGTTTTCAAACACATCCTAAGAAATCCCAACTCCCAACAAATTGACAATGCAGTCCTCTTTATATGAAGCCTTGTTTATAGGCCACAATTCTCCCGACAGATTTACAAGTGTCTGCAGAGTTTTAAAAGACGATTGCTTAACAGGCATTAAGTGAGACACATAGAACTGTGTAAATATTTTAGCTAAAATAGGGAATTTTTTAAAAAACATCTGAGCCAAATATTGCATTAAATCTGAAGACAGTGGCAAACCGATGATCAGTAGTTGCCAGCTTCATGCTTTGCCAGCGATTCCCGTAGCCAAGACTAGATACCAGAATCCATCCACCAGTTTAGGTTGTGTGTTTTTAAAGTAACTGTCCACCCTTTTCTTTTCTCTCTTCTCCTTACGCCTTTCCTATCTTTCTCTCCTTTATTTCCTCATGGTTCATTTAGATGTAAACACTTTCTGGAATAGAAAATTAAGGTTAATGTGACTAATCAGTAAAGGCTGAAATGGGAACATGGGTTCAGAGGTCAGGGAAGCTGGAAGGCTTATAGCTGTCCTGGCTGAGCTGTGTAGAGGCAGGTTGCTTCTTGCTAATAGGCTTATGCATCTTAATCACTGGGCTCTTTGTAGCCAGCTGTTGCACTGCTGGAAGGAAAATAGTCCTAAGATCAGCACTGCTGCTACTTTGTGTTACTGGGACTCCTTAAATCACAGCGGCAGGCCTGTGGCCCTCAGGATTTGTATGTATGAGAGAATCCATCACTTTATTCTAGTGAACGCTGTCGTGAAGTAAGTATTTTGGCTCTAGGGAAAGCATTTACTGTTTCAGCATTTCTATAGAAAAACCACTTTCCTTATCTGTGCAATGGCTGAGATGTGTGGTTTTATCTCACGTATAATTTCCACTGAGCACGAGGTATCTCACCCCTCAGAGTTTTGTTCTGCCTTTGCTGATTCCACCAGTAACCTTGTATATTTTATCCACTGACTTTCAGTAATTACATGTATGTACTTCTTGAAGTAGTACTCCATGTACCAGGTTGCCCCCCAAAATGTAGGCTCTATCTGTTCTTCACAAAGAGCTTCAAAGTGTAATCACTTGTCTAGATCATTACTTGATAATGTTGATAAGTAGCTCTGAGCATCTTAAAATTACGTGTCTTTTGATTATTAAATATATAAATTATATTTCAAAAGTCCGAGGTATCTGATGTGAATCTACCTGCCTATATTCCCTAAATTTAGACCTCTCTGCTGGTATCGATAACGGTGCCGTTCATATTTGAATTAAACGTGACACATTAGGGGCTTTCAAAGAAAAGGCTGTTTTCATGGACAGACCTCCAGCCTATTCTTGTGCTGTGGTTAACCCCAGTTCAGTTTGTGTCAGCTTTTGCGTGTCAACAGTTACCATCTGTGTTTGTGTGACTCGACCCATGGCTGCATGGTCAGCACACTGGTTTCCATCCTAGAGCTGTAACCGCCCCTTACATTGCAGTGACAGGCATAGTTCCAGTGTATATGGAGCCAGCACCCTGTGTAGAGTGGTGTAGAAGACGCAGGTTTGTTTTCAGAATCTCTCGCCTTTACATCTCTCACTGTGATGCCACCTTTTCTCATTCCAAAAACAGTTTGGCCACTGTGTACGGAGACCTCTAAAAAGATTTTTGCTATTTCACTCATAATTTCACTTCTCACATCTATTCTAAAGAAATCACCCTACATTTAGAATAACTTCGCATGGATGCAGATGTGACATAAATCCTGCGCACTGTGGGAATGAGGTAGAAAGGACTTTGTTATCCAACTATAGAGGAATTGTTAAGTGAACTATGGTATAGGCACTTGATGAAATTTAATATGACTGTCAAACACAATGTGAATTTTGTGAAATAATATGAGAAAGTGCATATAACATGTTAATAGAAAGAATGAAAGTACAATTTGTTTTATCAAATATGTCTTAATTTATAAAAATGACATATAAAAGGCACCTCTCATAAATTCATGAAGGAGTGGCAGCCAGCAGTTAGCGTAATGGCTATGTCGCTGGACTCCCACGTAGTCGACCACGGTTCGCGTCCTGGACCCAGTGGCTTAAAACTCTCGCTGGGCGCGTGTGCATGCGTGCCCAAGATCCTGAGAGGAGAATGGAGAAGAAGGGATTGCGGCATGACCATCCCCCCTGGGGGGTGATTCTCACTTTCTGTCTCTATGTCTCTCTCTGGCTAGCGCACACACCCTATAGCGAAAACCTCTCCAAAATAAATAAATAAATGAATGAATGAATGAATGAATGAAGGAGTAAGGGATGAGAAACAAGGTACCAACAGGCCAGACAGTGCTCCGATGATAGACCCAGGCGGGACAGTCCCAAGTTAGCATCCCAAGGTGCGTTTGCACATACTGGGCACGTATGCATGTGCCTGTAATCCATGCCAGCTGGGGGTGGATCATGGCATGAAAACCCTGTCAGAGGTGCTCACCTCTCTGTCAAGAGATAATAATCCAAAAAAAAAAAAAGTAGTTAGCTAGTAGTGTGATGATTAAGGCAGCTGAATTCCACATGACTGACTATGTGATTTGGGCCCCAAACCTGTGATTTGAAAAACATACTGGGAACATATGTATGTATTTATGTATGTATGTATGCCCCAAATCCCCAAGAGACAATGGAGGAGAAGGGATTGTGGTATGGTCATTTCCCTGATGAGGGTTGGAGGGTGGGTGCTTTCTTTCTCACTTCTCTCTTAGCACACCTGCCCTATAGCAAGTAGTGGGGAAAAAAAGTTACTCAACTATTGAATGGTAGTTGTGTTCTGGTCATAATACCATGACTGATTCCCTCTCACCTATTGTTTTAAAATGTTTTTCAAGCTTCTTTATGAGTGTATGGTATGTTCTTCATAATACTTTTTAGAAGTTAATTGCTACTGTCTTTCCAAAAATGAGCTCCCTTTCCATGAGATGCCCAAGAACTTCATGTTTGGGATTGCCTGCCTTATGCCTTCTATTATACAGTCTACCTAGAAACCAGAACCTTGGGAGAAGCGTAATGGCTATGTCGCTGGATCCCACGTAGTCGACCGCGGTGAGTCCCGGACCCGGCGGCTTTTTGCTTGCCAAGATCCCGAGAGGAGAATGTATCCCCCCTGGGGGGTGATTTCATCTCTCTGTCTCTCTCTTCTGCCTGGCGAGCGCACGCGCCCTATAGCAAAAACTGAAAAAGAAAAAAAAAAAAAAAAAAAAAGAAACTTGATGAATGTACTTTTTCTTCCATTGTACTTGTTGGAATACTAAAGTTTAGAAATACATTTATATTAATGAATTCTTTTGGATTATATTTTATTTTTCAACTAATGCTGTAATGCCTTCCTAATCAGAACATTTGGAGTAACCATCTTTTAGTTCAACGGAGGGCTTCTAATGGTAGCCATATTCAGGGGGACCAATGGGATGGCTATTTTTGAGTAAATGACTGGATCACTTAGCACCCTATAAATCAAATCATGCCCATTCCATCTATATTTAGGCCTAGTCATGGGTAGATAATTAATGAATATTTCTCATGTTAATGTCTCGCAGACCAAGGCTGCATCCATAACCGCATAATCATCACAGTGGAAATTGTGATTCAGCTATGATGTTTGATAGGAGGGACCACTGAATCGTGCAGTAGACAGTTCCGTGTAAAGGCTGCAGTCGGTGGCCTAGCTTTGCAAGTCTTTCCAAAAGTCCTAAAGCATACTGGCATGTCCTCACTTGGCCCTGTCACTTCTGCTTAAATTTTTTCATGGAGAATACTCATGATCATAGGACATTAAGGTGAATTTGATCTTGGGCAACCTCACTCGGTGGAGTGAATCAGAATCATGGGATTCCCCTGGGCTTGAGCTTCCTGGTGGGTTTATTTTTATACAACATTCCTCTGGGAAAAGAGGCACCCCGTCTCTATTGCCTCTTCTGCACTTGATCAGAGTAGCCCTAGAGCATATCTTCTTGCATGAAATTGTTTGGGGGAGATGAGGGTTTTGGGAATTTTCTTTAAATACAAGAAGAATTTAGGGACCAGCAGTTAGTGTAATAACTATGTCGCTGGACTCCCATGTAGTCTACCGCGGTTTGAGTCCCGAACTCAGCGGCTTAAACTCACACTGGGTGCATGTGCGTGCGTGCCCAAGATCCCAAGAGGAGAATGGAGGAGAAGGGATTGCGGCATGGCCATCCTCCTGGGGAGGTGTTTTCTCGCTTTCTGTCTGTCTGTCCCTCTCTGTCTGTCTGGCGAGCGCACGCACCCTATAGCAAAAACCTCTCCAAAAAAAAAAAAATAATAATACAAGAAGGATTTAATTTTCCTTTCCAAGAAATTCTATGGCCATCAAAGACTACATCTGAAACATCCCAGGCAGTTAAGAACTGATTCAGTTTAAAAGTCACCAAGGAAGCAAGCCTTCCATGACCTGTTTTTGATCTTCAGCACTTGTCACAGAGAGCTGTAGCTATTGTTTAGGCTTAACTCCAACAAGTTTCCTATTTTTGGACTTCTTTTCTCTGGCTTAGCTTCTTAAACAAGTGGCTAGAGAGTCTTTCTCCACTTACCTTAACCCTTCCCACACACTGGCTTCCTCCATCCATTTCCACTTTCTGAAACTGCTTTAGAGATTACCAGTGATCTCCATGGTGCTAGAGTAGGTGACCACTTCTCTGTCTTTAACTTCCTTGACCTCTCAACAGTATTGCTAACTCATGAGTTGAATTGCAAAGGTCGAGGACTTAGCTTTTAGCAAAAGAGATAATAGGAAAAAGCAAGATGTTTAAGGAAGAAGATATATGATGAGTAAAAGTAAAACATTATGAGGCTAGCCCCATAGCTCAGTGGTTAAGGAAGCTGGATCCCTCATGGTCCACTGCAGTTTAAATTCTGACCCCAGTGGCTTTGGAAACACACTGGATGCATGTGTATGTGTTCAAGGGCCTGATGGGAAGGAGAAATAGAGAAAGGAGGATTTCTCTCTCATTTTTTTTATTGCAGTACTGTTCTCCTCTCAGACCAAGTAACTCCACACTCCTGCTTTTCTACTTAACAGCTTATTGTCACTTATTGCTGGCTACTTTTCTACTGCTTTGATGCCCTAGGTTTTGCCCTGCAATCTCTTCTCTTCTTTGACTATATTCTCTGAATGATAATTCATTTTTGCTGTGGGTTTAAATACCAGTTTTATGCTAATGATGCCCTGGCATGTGTTTCTATCCCACTAATTTGTCCTGAACTGTAAACAATTCTAAGTAAAGGCTGCAGGCGATGACTTTTTATATGCAACATGGAGTGTCTATTTAACATCTCAAACTTAACATGTCCTCAGTAATACTCTCAATTTTCTCCCTCAAGCTTGCTGATGGCTCATTCCTTTACTCTAATTAAATCTCTGGTTGCATACCTTTATAATGACACTTTTCCTAACCCCTTTAAATAAAATTGCAAGCCCCCTACATCTGCATTTTCTCACATCCTCTCTCTGCTTGGGATGCCATTTCATGGCTTACCTCAGTGTATAACTGAGGACACCTCTGGAACCAGGCAGGTTTTCTCCCCTGCAGACACACTTTCCTTGGAACCAACATCTGAACATAGAACAGAAGTGATCCAAGAACAGAATGTCCCTGAACTTCAGACATACTGTATAATTAATTTACCTCAGATGTCTCATGCAATCTCATAATGTTTTGCTTTTTTTTTTTTTAGAGGGAGATTTTTGCTATAGGGTATGTGTGCTTGCCAGAGAGACAGAGACAGAAAGGGAAAAATCATCCTCCACGGGGGGAATGACTATGCCACAATCCTTTCTCCTCCATTCTCTTCTCAGGATTTTGGGCATGCACACACATGTGCCAGGCGTGAGTTTCAAGCCACTGGGTCCGGGACTTGAATGTAGTTGACCATGTGGGAGTCCAGTAATGTAACCCTTATGCCATCTGCTGGCACTTCTTTTACATTTTTAAAATTCCATATTTCTTTTTTTTTTTTCATTGCCATAGGGCATGTGTGCTTGCCTGAGAGGAAGAGAGTGAGTACCCCCCAATGGGACCTGGTCATGCTGCAGTCCTCCTTTCTCTATTCCTCCTTCCCATCAGGCCCTTGAGCACATACACATGTATCCAGTGTATTTCCCAAGCCACTGGGGTCAGAATTTAAACTGCAGTGGGCCACGAGTGCTCCAACTTCCTTAACCACTGAGCTATGGGGCTAGCCTCATAATATTTTACTTTTGCTCCATTATATTTCTTCTTTCTTATACATCTTCCTTGTTCCTACAATCTCTTTGGCTAAAAGCTAAGTCCTCGACCTTGGCAATTCAACTCATGAGTTAGCTTTTCTGAAGAACCTTCCCTGAGCACTAACCCCAGCCCAATCTGAGTTGGAAGTCCTTACCAAGTTTTACTGTAACTAGTACAATTTATTTCCATATTTATTTTTAAAGTTTATTTATTTTTTCCATAAGTGAGAGAGATGCACCCCCAACAGGATCTTTGTTTGTTTGTTTATTATAGGGCATGTGCATTAACCAGAGAGAGAAAAAGAGAGAAAGTGAGAAAGCATCCCCCAGGGGGATGGCCGTACTGTATTCCCTTCTCTCTCATTCTCCTCGTGGGATTTTGGGCATGGTCACATATGCACGTGCCTGGCTTGTTTCTAAACCATAGGTCTGGGACTCAAACTGCACTGTTGGCCATGTAAGATCCAGACACCTTAACCAGTCAGTGGACTATGAATATTTTTACAAGAGAGATGACCACTAGATCTTGTTTAAAATTTGTCCTCAACATTTACCACAATGGCATATTACATATACTCAATAAATATTTTGAAATGTGTAAGTATTTGTGTAACCTATATATACTCATAGTAGAGCTGGGTGATTTAAGAGCAATTTAAAAATATCATCTTCATACTAGCGAAGCTATCCATAAGATTTCAAAGTAAGTTTATTAGAGAGGTACATGAAGATGCCTTTGAATCCTTGTGAAGTTTCTTTGCTCTTCACTAGGTCCAAACTTGACAAAAACAAAACAAAACAAAACATCCCCCTTCATACAATTTATAGCTCCTGTTTAGCAAGCAGTGTGAGTGTAGGAGCGTTTTCTAAAACTGTGAGAGGGAGCAGAGGCCAGCCCCCTCCAGTTCAGTTCTTGCTCTCTTTTCCTACCCTTACCTCTCTGTAGTCATCTCTCCTTCTTCAAAAGATCCAAACTCCCCTTCCTCTGCCTAGGAAAGACAATATCCCAATTTCCTGGAGAGAGAATATTAAATAACACCTATCCAGTCCCTCATCTGGACATGGCAGAGTGCTTGACTTCGAGAATTTATCAAAGATTTTTGTTTGCAATAACAACCATTCCTTTTCTAAGAATTTTGAATCTAGTTTTTGGCATTTTAATCATCCCACTCACATTCATCTATTCACACATGACATACACATTTTCTCCTCTTTCTCTCTCTCTCATACACATGTCTGAATGGATGAATGTGAGTGTAAATGGATTGTGATTCAGTCAACTTGTGCTTTTCCAGTCTTTGCATCCATCTACTTGAATTATATATAATACAAGTGCGTATATATATTTATATATATACACATATGTGTGTATAATATATAGTATATATGAGTATATGTGATATATATAATATAATACACTTGTATATATATTATATATATAAAATACAAATACACGTGTGCACGCACACACACAAGGTATTGATATTAGCACCTTGGTAGAATTTGACACTGGAACTAAGTATATGTGCACAAATACACCTATATAGACACATGAACAATGTATTTCTAATTTATTTGTGTCATGTGTATGTGTATGTATATACATATGTGTGTGTGTGTGTGTGTGTATATATATATATATATATATATATATATTTATATATATTTGACACTAAGTTCTAGTGTCAAATTCTGCCAAGATGCTAATATCAATACCACATGTGTATAATTTTATCTCCCTTTATTTGGTCATGTATTCATTTATTTAGCAAATACTCATTGAGTGTCGTCCTTGAACTAGACGGTATAATAGTTGCTGAAAATATAACGGGAAGCAAACTGTTTCTTTCCAGTGAGAGAAACAACCAAATAGTCATGAAAATTGGTTTAGTCCTTGTGGGGTAAGTAATAGGTCTCTGCTGCATGAGACATGGAAGGTCCAGGTGTGTATCCCAGATAACCTAAACAGACCAGGTACAGTAGCACACACCTGTACTCTTAGCTTACTGGAAGTCTGGGACAGAGGGTCACAATGGCAAGACATATAAAAAAAAAACCTCTTTCTTCCTCACATTTGTCTGAGCTGAGAGTCTCTCTCTCTCCCCCTCTTGTATTAAAAAAAAAGAAGAAGAAGAAAATTATAGTGTAATTCCACAGGGAGCTATACAGTGCTATGATTTTCTAACAGATTTTGTATACAATCAAGGATAAAAAGAAATTCTGATAAAGTGACTTTTGAGCTGAGATCAAAATGATGATGAACCACTAGTTTGGTAACTAGGAGGTAGAGGGAAATGACTTGGCAGAGGAATGCTCTGATGGTGGGGACCATGAGGAATTAAGAGAGGGTCAGTATGGCAGGGAGACTAGAGTTAGGCTGGGAAGGCAGGTATGCTAGCCCCTGTAGGGCCTTGCAGGCCATCTCGAGGGAGTAGAAACAATCTAGAAGAGTGATAGAAGCCACTGTCAGATTTAAGGTGGGAACTTAATAAGCAGATTTCATAAAGGGCAGTTGGACTCTAGTATGGAGAATAAATCAGAAGGAGAAGGGGATGAAAAATAAGGTTCTACAGCAGTCTGGTGGGGAACAATGAATTCAAGAGCTCTTTGGGGGATGAAACTATGGGCTACATATGCCAATGGGAGTCACTTCCTAGAGATGGTTACTGAAATGTTCACCTGGATGAAATTGTCTAGAGAGAGTGAGTTGGCATAGGAGGAAAATAAACCTGTCCCAAACATTAAAGAACTTTAACATTCCATGATTCAGTGCAGAAAGATGTGACTGGAAAGGAGCTAAGTAGTCAGAGGTAGGAGAAAAGGTCTAGAATGGGGGATACAGAAGTTAGAGGACAAACTATTTTTGAGAACAGGGAAGTAAACAACAGACTCCTGCTGGGTAGTCAACCAAGAGAAGATACCAAAAATTGCCTCTGATCATAATTAGTTCATGAGTGTCTTCAATGTATTTTTTTCATTGTTATAGTGGTGGTGAAGTCAATTTCAGTGAGTCAGGGAGTAAGAAACAGAAAAGGCATTGACAATTTTTTCAAACAGCTTTGGCTGTGAAAGGGATTATCCTATTTAAAACATAACGGTTGGGGCCTGCAGATGGCAAAGTAGTTAAGACCCTGAACTCTCACATGGCCAATTGTGTTTTGAGTCCCAGACCCAGAAGCTTGAAATGTATGCTGGATGCATGTGCATGTGTACCCAAAATCCCAAGGAGAGAATGAAGGAGAAGGGATTGTAGCCTGGCCATTCACCCTGGCAGTGGAGGGATGATTTCTCACTTTCTGTCTCTCCTGTCTCTCTCTGCCTCTCCAGTGAGCACAAGCACAAAAATATGTAACAAAATGTCTCCCTAACAAAAAAAAAGAGAAAGAAACAAAAAAAATAATGATTTGCTTAACAAACACAACAATTTTAGGAATGTCACTTATTCAAAGAGTTTTGGTATTGCTATTACTTAGCTATCCCTAGAAACTAAAAGAATAAAGCCATACACAATATGTTATCTAGTCAGACTTCCATTATTTGAATATATCAAATGGATAAAGAATATTTTGGGTAGCATTTAAATGTTCAATATGCAAAAAGATTTTTCTTGTACATTTGTTTAATCCCCGTAAGATTTTATATGTTGAGAAACTAGGATTCAGGTTTAAATAACTTTCCTAGCCAATAAAGTATATAAAATTTTCAAAAAGTTAACATAACTTTTAAATACTTTGCTTGTATTTCTCTTGACACATCCAATTATTTTTTGATTTATTAAGGATTTATACATCCCAGACTCATTTCCCACATTAGATCCATTATTTAGTAAATATTAGAGCTGTTAGAATTAAGACATAGTTGCTCTGGACCAGCAGATGGCATAATGGTTATGTTTCTGGACTCCCACGTAGTTGACTGTGGTTTGAGTCCCATATCTATTGGCTTAAAACTCACACCAGATACGTGTGTGTGCATGCCCAAAATCCCAAGAGTAGAAGGGATTGCAGCATGACCATCCCCCCGGAGGGAGTGATTCCTCTCTCTCTGTCTCTTCAGTGAACACATGCAACTTATAGCAAAAAATCTCTCTTAAATAAAAAATGACATAGTCACTCTTAAGATTTTTGAAAAATTGTGTTATAAAAGAGACAGAGATGGGATAGTCATTATTTAAGTATTCATGATAGATAGTTCCAGTTTAAGGCTGTTTCTAATTAGTTTTTTCAAACAACTTCATTACAATGAAATCATAGTCCATATAATTTGCCCTTTTAAAGTCTATAATTTTATGACTTTTGCTATTGTAAGTCACAATTGTGCAGCGATCACAACCAATTTTAGAACATTTTTGTTACTTCAAAAAGAAATCTTGCACCCTTTAGCCATCACCCTGCAATACCTATGTTCTTCCCTGTTCCTCTCCATCCCCAGGCAATCACTAGTGGGCTTTATCTCTCTACATTTGCCTGCTTCAGACATTTCATGTAAGTCGTATCATATCATATGTGGTCCTTTTGATTGACTCCTTTCACGTAGCCTAATATTTTCAAGGTTCAATCATGCTCTAGTATATATTAGTATTTCAGTGCTTCTTTTGGCCAAGTACTATCCCATTGTATATGAAAAGTACATTTTATTTATTTATTTTTATTTTTTGCTAGAGGGAATGTGCACTTGCCAAAGAGAGTGTGAGAGAGTCTGAAAGCAAGAAAGTGCACCCTCTCCCTCATGGGGCATAGTCAGTCTAAAATCCTTCTCTATTTCTCACCCCTCTCAGGATTTTTGGTATGCATGCGTATGTACCCAGTGTCATTTTCTAAGCATCAAGGTCTGGGACTCAAATTATGTGATTGGCCATGTGGGATCCAGCCACCTAACTTCCAGCCTATGGGCTGGCCCTAAAGTGCATTTTATTTAGCCATTTGTCAGTTGATGAATGTTTGGGTTGTTTACACTTTGGGAAGTAATCCAAAACTCTAGTTACTTAGCATAATTCCATTTAGCTCTTGAGGCATAGACACCATATATGTCCATATGTAAAGTGGAACTTGTATGTGCAAATTCATTTGTGTATCTACATTATTCTGAGGTTACATTCTGACCCAGGTTTCAGATGTTTAAGATTTGCATTTTAGCCCCTAATATTCAGTTATCCATTCATATTTTTTGACCACTTTTAAAAAATGTAGCTAGTTAATGAGAGAGAAACAGAAAGAGAGAAACACCCTCAACAAGGTCTCATGCTGTTATCCTACTTTCCCCAGCTTTTCAGCCAGCCAGGATTGTGGATGTGTGCATGTACATGGCATGTATGGATTGACCAGGGATCTGAAACCCAATCTTCCATATGGCTTCCAGCTTGGTAAACACTGCACTACTGTTGTGCCATCACAGCTGGGCCTTTT
Organism: Tupaia tana; assembly: GCA_026018925.1. NCBI lineage: Eukaryota > Metazoa > Chordata > Mammalia > Scandentia > Tupaiidae > Tupaia > Tupaia tana. The sequence continues at coordinate 38,150,190 of JAKSZU010000023.1, read as the reverse complement.
GACCACTTTAAATGCATATTTTTGCCTTCACATGAATAGAGTTGTTAAGAGGAATAATTTTGGATAAGATATGTGCTGAATCATCAAACAAGGTTAAATAAGAAAGCACTTTTGGGTATATATATATGTGTGTGTGTGTGTGTGTGTGTGTATGTATAGTCCACACATGGGTCATTAGTATATAGTTGTCTGACTTTAGTCTACAAATTTGAGCTCTGAAGGACTATTTAGCAAAAAGTGGCATAGCAGTCCCCCTGGAAAACTAATCTATGTGTATTTCTTCTAAAATGTATTTTTCTTTGTCCACACCTATCTGTCCCCACGCTGGGATTTCCCTCACAGTGCTAAGCCTTAAAATGCCCAATGAATTGATCATTGGAGAGCAAGAACATGAAATATGTGCTTTTTAGTTCACATTTTTGTAATTTGTTTTTGTCTTAAACCAACCTGAAATCTTGCTTTGCGTGGCCTTTCCTATATGGCCTTTTAAAAAGTATATATAGAAGTATATATAGAAGATATATACACGAAAGTACCTTTTCACTTGTGCGCGTGCGCTCGACAGACAGACAGACAGAGACATAGAGACAGAAAGCGAGAAATCACCCCCCAGGGGGGATGGTCACGCCGCAGTCCCTTCTCCTCCATTCTCCTCTCGGGATCTTGGGCACGCACGCACACGCGCACAGCGTGGCGTGAGTTTTAAGCCACCGGGTCCGGGACACGAACCGCGGTCGACTACGTGGGAATCCAGCGACATAGCCATTACACTAACTGCTGGTTCCCGACATAAGTGTATTATGGGGTAGAAAGTTAAAAGTATACTCACTTTTTCTAACCCTATCTCATCCCCTGCACTGATGTTATACAAAAAGTACAGAAAAAATACTGCACTGTCCTACTATTACTAAAAAGATTTGATTAATTGTGTGTGATTATGAATGAAATAACTCACATGTTAAGCAAGCAGTTCAAGTTACTAGAAACGATAATTACTGTATGCTGTACCCATTAAGAAAATTTTGTTAGTGACCCATTCACTACACCATCTGAAGACAGAGATTTGAGTCTGAATTTTTTTGTGTCTGTGTGATATATCCTCAATACCTGATACAATTCAAGGCACATAGTAAGCACTCAGTAGATATTTGCTGAGCTGCCGTAATTATTGGGGAATTTCTTTACATTAAATTCCTTAATTAGGCATTTTGTTCACTTCATTCATGTAAAATAAAAGTTTGCTTTGGTCAGCTAGTTCTGTATTTTGCTTCAACAGTCCTCTCTGGTGGTCCTTTGAGCATGGGTCTTGTAGAAACAACAAATATTTTGTAAAAATGAAGAATTAGGCACAGGACAATGGAAGGATGGGGTAGGAGTAAGGTAAGCAGAGAGGAGAGAGAGAATTCGAGACTGGAAAAGCAGAGAGCCTAGGTGAATCCTTCCTTTCCTCTAGAAAGGTATTCTGATTTCATGAAGCCCGTAGGTCCCTCAACTCACAGGGAAAGAAACACACTCCATAGTTTCTTAACAATTGGCCATGTCGGGAACCATCAGTTAGCGTAATGGCTATGTCGCTGGACTCCCACATAGTTGACCGCGGTTCGCGTCCCCGACCCGGTGGCTTAAAACACGCCGGGCACGTGTGCGTGCGTGCCTGCCCAAGATCCTGAGAGGAGAATGGAGGAGAAGGGATTGCAGCGTGACCATCCCCCCTAGGGGGTGATTTCTTGCTTTCTGTCTCTATGTCTCTTTCTGTCTGTCTGGCGAGCGCACGTGCCCTATAGCAAAAACCTCTCTCTCTCAAAAAAAAAAAAAAAAAAAAAAAAAAAAAAAAAAAAAAAAAATTGGCCATGTCTATTTCGTATATTAAAGCAATTAAACATGTATTAGATTTTGTTTAATTGTATCTGGATCTTGCCTCTATATCCTTCTAAAACACTCAAATTTTTTAAGTTGCTAATAAACTTGATTCCCTTTTTCTTAGGGATCAAAAAGAAAAAACAGATAACCATTATCTGCTTTTGATAGCCTTAATAGCCAAAATCTGAAATCTTAAAACATTCAAGGCCATCTCTCTCCACTAAAATATGTCACAAGTGTAACCTTTAACGGGAATATCTCCATGTTGTCTCTATTATATTTCATTTTGTATTGATTTTTATTTTGGATCTGTCTCTCACAATGATCACTTATTAGTAGCTAACTTTGAGAATTAATGTATTTTTAATTGTCAGAAATTTTATGGAGAGAAAAATAGAGAGAGCTTGGGCGACTTTTGCATTGGAACTCCGGCCCAGCTTGTGTCTGAAGCAACTTTGGTGGTCCAGCATTATTGTGTACAAGTCTTCTGCTTGGACAATAAATGGCATTTGTGGATTTGTCCATGACCTCTCTCCTTTATGCACCACTAGTCTCCAGTGTCATCATTAATTAGTCTTCAGGTTTCCCATTTGTCTGCTAGAAAGCATCTCGGATAAGCCAAGTTAATAAATTGGAGCAAGCAAGCTGTCTGGCCACCAGAATGCACAGCTGTGCAGAGACAGTTGGGGGGGAGCCCTTTCCTTTGATCGTATGGAGAAGTTTAATTCTTACAGGCCTTGTGGGAGTTCCACCCCATGGGCGTGCAGAGAAGACCTCTGAGCACAGCAGAGAAGCTGTTCTCATTTGTACTGGTTTCAGTTTCTAATTTCAAAACCGTGAGGCTCAGAAGCCTAGGGGAATTGTTGCACATTTTGCTTCATCTTTCCCCAGGAATTCGCTTACAATTTTCAGTGAATTCTCACAATGGGTGGTGGAACTTTAGCAAGAGAGTAAAAATCATTCCTGTGTTCTAGACAGGAGATTTGCACTGTGATTTGTTTCCAAAAATATAGTGTACAGTATCTATATGGAATAATCCCCAGCTATGACAACTGGGAGTGTTTCCCTTTCAGTTTTTTTTTTTTGTTGTTGTGGTTTTTTTTTTACAAAATCATAGAAGTAACAAATAATACTTATGATCCTGCTTGCTAGTGCTAGGCATTCTGCAAACCACTTCTCATGCATTATTCCATTTATAATTCTCATATTGTACCAATGAGGGCACAGCATTTTGCAGAAAAAAAATAAAATCAAGCAATAGCCCACCTGAGCCCAAGTGGGTCTCAATCTAAGTATAAGCTCTTTGTCACCCTATGATATAACCATAAAAAATATAAGCAGCTGATGGGCACCCCATCTGTCACCACAGCCAGGACAATGGAAGAGCTGTTTTGTGTTTGTAGGTAGAGAAATGGGCCCTGTCTTTGGCTTGGAAGAAGTAACCTTGAAGGGATTTGTGTCATGGCTTCAGTTATATCCTATTACTACACTACAAGCATGTCTCATCTTTTATATATGTGCATCAAAAATAGTTCCATATAAATAGAATTATTGAAATTTGAAAGTAGTAGAGGGTTAAAGAATTTAAAGAGCTCTCCCAATGAGTAATTCTAGCTTTCATTTAAATACAGTTATGTCAGAATATGAGCTGCATGCATATCACCAGAAAAGCTTACATAGCTATGAAAGGTCACTGATAAATGTTGATTTTTTAAAGGAGTTTTGTTTGTTTTAAGAGGTTTTTGCCTTAGGACATGTGCACTTGGTTGAGAGAGAGAGACAGGCGCAGTGAGAGAGGGAAGGTAAGAAATCACCCCCCAGGGGATGGCCATGCCACAATCCCTTCTCCTCCATTCTTCTCCTGGGATCTTGGGCATACAATACACACATCCCTGACATAATTTTTCAAGCCTCTAGGTCCGGGACTTGAATCACAGTTAGCCATGTGGGAGTTCAGCAACATAACTATTACACTATCTGCTGGTCCCAGGAGACAGCTTTTGACATGTGTCTTATCAGTTGTTTCTTTCTTGGCCTACCCTCAGAACCCGCTCGCCAAGACAATCATCTTTGTTACCTTGCTTATGCCTCACAGGGTGAAATGGTAGACATTTCTGAGAGTCTTTATAATATAGTAGGCCCTTTCTACATAGCTTGGGACACCTTCTGGTGTTTGAGAAGCGAAGAGACTGTGAGCCATTGGCACACCTCTCTTGGGAACGGAGGATGGGAGGGAAGACACAAGCTGGTTATACTGCCTCCTGAAAAGCCCACTTCTCATGTAGATCATTACTAATTTTATTTATCAGTAGAATTTCCTCTGTATGAAAATCTACTTACAGTGAAGAAATCTGATCCTTTGACCAAATGCTTGAAACTCCTAACGTGTGGGGACAAGTAAATCATAGGAAACCTCTATGATAACTTCTCAGGGATTAATATAAATATGTGAATAGACATAATTAAAGGTAAAACATAAACACTGTATGGAAGATACTAGAGATGTTTTAAGGATGCAAAAACGTTTTAGGATGAATAGGACTTTGTTGGATGTAGTGGAAAGTAAGTACGGAGTTAGAGTAGGGAACTACATGCATGAAGACATAGAATTGGGAACAATTGGTGGCTACAATTAAGACACATTGAACAGTTTTGGTTTTATCAGTCAGGTGTCTATAGAAAATAGAGCTGAGAGGTGTTATAAGGACTTTTTAAATCATAGTTTTGGAAGTTTGAATTTAATTCTGTTAACAATGAGAACCTATTAATAGTTCTGTCTTCTTTTGTACCTTTTTGCCTTTGTTTTCAGGGGATGATTTTGCCTTATAATTTACAGAGACTGAAGAAAACTTAATGAACTTCAAAGTGAACTTTTAATCTCTTCTGCTTCTAATAAAAGAAAAAAAGACTCCCCCCACTGTTTAAATTTTTCTTTCTTTTTTCTATTTTAATTTCAGAGGGACTTTTGCTATAGGGCATGTGCACTCACCGGAGAGACAGAGAAAGAGAGAACGTGAAAAATCACCTTCCACCCCCAGCGTGAATGGCTGTGCCGTAATCCCTTCTCCTCCATTCTCCTCTCGAGATTTTGGACACACATGTACACACTCCTGGTGTGAATTTTAAGCTGCTGGGTCTGGGACTTCAACAGCAGTCGATTACTTAGGAATCCAGCAATGTAACCATTATACCATCTGTTGGTCCCTTTCCCACTATTTTTTATCTCAGTAAATGGTACTTCCAGCCCTCCATTTTTCATCCTTCATCCTCTTTGGTTTTTTCCCTCTCTGTAAATCTTGCACTGATGCACCAGCAAGCCCTATGTCTACCAGCTCTACCTACTCAATCTCCCTCTTCTTTTTTCTCCTCTGACATCGCTCTAGCCAAAGACCCTCCTATTTTGAGAATTAAATGTACTAGAAAGGATGTACTTGCCATTGTGGCCACAGGTCCATCTACTGGGAAAGAGGGAAAGGGAAGTCTGATAACAATATAGAAGTTATAAAATAGTTACTATAGATAAAATTAACTGAAGTTATAAGGTAGTTACCGTAGAGAAGACTAACTTATACAGAAAAATAAAAATGTTAAGGAAAAAAAAGGAATCTTTTCTAAGGTTCGTTTTATTCATTTCCTATTTGTCCTAAGGTAGAATTTGTATTTCTTCAGTCAGGTAAGTCAATTAAAAAAGAAAAAAGTCTTTGCATCCCAGTGGACAGAGTATCCCATATAGCATTGGCATAGTTCTCAGAATATGTATTAGCAAATATTCTAGGTAAGTTTTATTCAAAGTTCTAGAAAATAACAATATCAATAGAGGGAATCTGAATTCAGGTACTCTTCCCCTGAGATCTAGCATCCCTGTTTCTTTTTTTTTTAATTAAAAAAATCTAACTTTATTGAATATAGGAATGGATGGATTTTCAAATTAATTATTTTAGCTTTGTGGTTATTACTTTTATAAGCCCTCTGACCCATGGCAAAACTTTCTAACTTGTATATACAAAAATGCTTGCCTATTCTTGTCAAGTTTCTATTTAGTTTCAGTTCTATAGGTGCATAAACAAATATATTTAAATACACAGGATCATCTATAACTGAATTACTGGAACATGGTAATGCATTGCAGCTGGTAGTAAGAAATCAACTTCCAAGTACAAGTACAAGTACAAACTTGTATTTTATGTAAAAATTCAAGTTTTACACTTTCTTATTCTTACACTAGAATTGCGGTCACTAACTTAAAGGCAAACATATACTTTTGTTTTCTATCTTTTAGCTGAACAAAAATACATAGCATTTTCATTATTTCAAATAATGCAATATAATCCTTTTTTTGAACAAAATGGTCAGGGTGCTAATGAAATCATCTTTGGAGGAAGTGTTTAATAAGCATACTTTATTTAAATGAATTCTCCAGTAGGACATGGAGAATTCACTGTCTTTACTTAGAAGGCTGTGTAAATAGTTATCTGTCAATTTATATGTGCTGCTCACCAACATTCCCTTATTGAAAACATCAGAATTTCCACATCACAGTTCTTGAAAGGACTTTTAGTCTTAAAATTCTGGTTCTTCTTTGGCTTGCTTCTCTCGATTCCACCCAGGCTTTATTAATGGTTCGCTTCATATCATCATCTCCATCTTCATAAAGTTTCTTTAGAACATTCATCAGTCCCTCACTAGGATCTGTTTCAGTGTCGTATGAAGGCTTTTCTTTCTCTTTGCACTCTTTTTCAACCTGGGTCAGGTAGTCCCATCGTGTGTTTTCTGTTTTCTTTCTACATAATATGAGAACTGTATCGGTCTTAACCTTTTTTGAACTGCCTTCAACAGAGATGGGTTTCAAAAGATTGTTCACAATCATGGAGTAACTCTTGCCATTTAGGTTCTTTACCAAAAGATCAAATGACCTCTCTGTGAAATGCACCTGCACGTTCTCAGTAGGAACTTGATGAACTCCAGTTAAGGTAATGTAGATTTTCACAAACTTATCTGACTGATCCCATCCATAATTACTGATTTTCACTGTATATCCTGTTGTAATGGGAGCAACCACAGCAGCCGGCTTTTTTTTTTTTTTTTTTTTGAGAGGTTTTCGCTATAGGGCGTGTGCGCTCGCCAGACAGACAGAGAGAGACATAGAGACAGAAAGCAAGAAATCACCCCCCGGGGGGATGGCTACGCCGCAATCCCTTCTCCTCCATTCTCCTCTCGGGATCTTGGGCACGCACGCACACATGCCCGGCGCGAGTTCTAAGCCACCGGGTCCGGGATGGGAACCGCGGTCGACTACGTGGGAGTCCAGTGACATAGCCATTACGCTAACTGCTGGTTCCCAGCAGCTGGCTTTTCATTGTCAAGAAGTTCTGTTTTTTTTTTTCTGTGATTTCTGTTGCATCTTGTTTTTGATTTCTTTCTCAATTTGGGATTTTTCAGCTGTAAGGGCATCACATACTCTTTTCCTAGTGGCCTTTTCCCATAACACCTTTACTTCTTCTAGATCTTTCTGTAGCTCTTCCACAGTCGAAGCCATGGTCTCGCTGGGCAGCGACCGCCCGAGCTGCAGTCGCGCAGGAGAGGGGACACCGCACAGTGCCGCAGCCCGGGTCCACACCACCCCTGCGCTAGGTTGCGGCCCCTAGCAGCCTTGTTTCTTGACAAATCCATAGATACTTCTGAGAATGTGATGTGTTTTTTTTGTTGGTTTTTTTTTTTTTTTTTTTTTTTTTTGAGAGGTTTTTGCCATAGGGCATGTGCGCTCGCCAGACAGAGAGAGAGAGAGAGAGAGACAAAAAGCTAGAAATCACCCCCCCACCCCCACCCCCACCCCGGGGGAGGGGGATGGCCACTTTGCAATCACTTCTCCATTCTCCTCTCGGGATCTTGGGCACGCACACACACGCGCCTGGCGTGGGTTTTAAGCCACCGAGTCCGGGACACGAACCACGGTCGACCACATGGGAGTCCAGCTACATAGCCATTACACTAACTGTTGGTCCCGAGAATGTGATGTATTTTAAACTTGATCCAGAAAATGACAGAGGGATTCCTTCGAATCATGTCTTCATCTTCCTACTGTCTTACAGTCTCCGAGAGCTACTTACCATTTCAGTAACCTACTTGGTATTATTCCAAATGTAAAGTGTAAGATAACTAATTTCAGAGCACACTTGAGTGGCCTCTTTTACATTTTCTGTGTTTTGGTGCTGACATGTTTATTTTATTGCTTTGTCTGTTCAGGGATGCTAACTTTGAAAATGCCTATTATTAGATAAGAATTTCCTAATGTAAATAAAAGTACCCTTCCCAAACCTTTTTTTTTTTCCAAGATGCCTTCCCTTTGTGTAAATTTCTCCAAAATTTGTACTAGGCATTTCTATTTTTTTAAGTCAGGTAGCTTGATTTCTTCATGGTGAACATCTAGTGGTTTTTTTTTTTTTTTTTTTTTTTTTGTAAGAGATTTTTGCTATATGGCATTTGTACTCACCAGACAGACACAGAGAGACAGAAAGCAAGAAGTAACCCCCCCCCCCCCCGGGGCGGGGGGGATGGCCACCCTACAATCCCTTCTCCTCCTGAAATCTTGGGCATGCACACACATGCGCTCAACATGAGTTTCAAGCTACCAGGTCTGGGACTTGAACCATGGTCACCCATGTGGGAGTCCAACAACATAGTTACTATGCCATCTTCTGGTCCCAGAAAATCTGGTATGTTAATATGGTCCCTTTGACAAGGATGTAACGGTAGTTTCTGGCCATGTTAGCAGAGAAATTGACCATTACTTAGCTCTAGCCTTGGAGAAATGAAGCCTTTGTTTCTCTAGTGTATTTCTGTATTTGACACAAGCATTTAAAAACCTTGGGGAAGGGCCAATAGGTGGCATAGTGGTTAAGGCACTGGATTCTCATGTGGTCAGCCATGGCTTGAATCCTGGACCCAGCAGCTTGAAACTCATGCTGTGCACATGTGTGTCTGTGCCGCAAATCCAAAGAGTATATAATAGAGAAGGGATTGCAGTGTGGCCATCCCCACTGGGGCGGGGGGGGGGGGGGTAATTTCTCGCTTCCTATCTATCTCTCTGGTGAGCCCACATACCCTGTAGCAAAAATCTCTCAAAGGAAGGAAGGATGGAAGGAAGGACAGAGAGAGAAAGAAACAAAATGAAATTTGTGGAAATGACTCCTGCGTGGATTAACTGCCTTTGATGATGATGAACTGTGGATTATTGTGGTGTCCATGTAGCCAAATCAGAACTATTTAATTTGAGGTGATTTGATTATCAGCAAAACCAAATATATTATAAATTCTAATACTCTGTCAGAGGCAAATCACATAAAAGTACCTCATGTGTGCTGGTAGAGTATCAATAGGAAGGGTACATAAATGGGAAACATGAACAGTAGACATGGTCCTCCCTATCTTGGGCTTAGTTCTTGTGCTAGATATATATTTCACCCTGAGAAATTCCCATATAGAGGTTCCAGACAACTTGGTTGCCTGGGAATTTCTGGAAAATCTTTTGGAGGAGGAACCTAAAGTGGATCAGAGTCCTTTATTCCTTGAGACTAGTCCTTAAACAACTTTTGTCTCTTTATTTTGGGGAGACCAAAATCAACCTTCTTTATCTGTCCCAGGTCACAGATTTTCTGGATCTCTAAAAGGAAAATTGAATGTGATACATTTCTCAGTTTCTAAAGAAGGGTTTGCCTATTACTTCTATTTTTGAACCCCCATCAATCCCAAATTTGGACAGTGACTGATGCAGAGTCTGCAGAGACACCCAGGTTCATAGCACAGTGCTTGGTCCATAGCAGGAGCTCAGCAAATATGTATCCTTGAGTATGTCTAATTCTAAACTTCTCTTCACAGCAAGTGAGAAACAGATGATGGTGGTGTGCAAGGAGTCCCCAAAGGAGTATCTGCAGCCTTTCAAGGACAAACTAGAGGAGTTCTTTCAGAAAGGTAGGAGACGTTGTCAGCTGTATACATAATACTCGGAAACATCCTTCATGCCTGGAATCCCCCCCTGAGCTTCACTATCCCTTGCATCCTGGTAGACCACAGGCAGCTCACGTGATTCTATGAGTCCATCTTCCCATGGTGGTTACATACTCAGTGTGGATGGCATTTTCTTGTAGCTTTTCTATCACCTTTCCATTCTGTTGTACTATTTTAAGTTCTTGATGTTACTCCTGTTTTTGTAAATTCTTTGAGGGCAACTGTTTTTTGTTTATTCATGAAACTCAAGGAAATCCTTAGTACATGTTAACGGATAACTGATGTACATGCAAGGTTATGCAGTCATGCATTTCAGATTTTTAGCACAGACTGATGGAAGGATATTATCTTCTTTGTTTTATAAATAACAACTTGGAAACACATGTTGTATTTTTCATTTCTTTTCATATGGGAAAATTGGGGCCAAGTAAATGTCACACATCCGATCACCTGGTCCCGATAGCCCTTTGGGGATAGTAGATGGAAGTGACATGCATGGGACTCAGCACTTACTTGGAAATCTTAACAGGTTCTGTTTCTTCCTCCACAGTTTTGGCAGGAGCAGAAACTTGTATTGATCAGGGTTAGTGAATGTGGAACTTTAATACCTTTTAGGTATCTCCTGTCCTAATTTCTCAAAGTCATTTTCATATGTGAAACAAAAGTAAGTATGAGGTAGGGAGTATTGGAAGGAGTGGGTTTTTTTTTTTTTTTTTTTAACTTTTTTGTGTGTGTTTGGCTAGAAAGCCAGAGGAAACAAATGTATATAAGAGCCTCTGAGGATATCTCAACATGCTGTTTCTATTATTGAATAAGGCCACGTAATACTACGCCATCAACAAAAGGCTGTTAGGCAGGACCAGTATATAAAGTGTGGCCAAACCACCTTGGAACTTGGCAAGGAAATTCACAGTTCATTAGTCAGAGGAACTCCATTCCAGCTGCTCCCTTGGTGCTTCCTCCTCCATGATGACGAGTTGTTAGTATAAAGTAGAAGTCAGAGTTCTCTCTTGGCCATTGCTGAACTTCATGTATGATGAAAATAATGCTGTTAGGCAAATACCACCTTTTTTTTTTTTTAATTGCACAGAGTAAGTATGCTTTCCAGAGAGAGACAGGGGAAAAAGAGAGAGAGACAGAGAAAGGGAGAAAGCACCCTGAAAGGTGAATGGTCATGCCATAACCCCCTTTTCTCTATTTCCCCATCCTGTCAGGATTTGGGGTACACATGAACAAGCACCCCAATATTTTTCAAAATACTGGAGTGGGATTCAAACTGTAGTCTGCCGTGTGGGCTCTAGCCTCCTTAATCACTGTGCTGTGGTGCTGGCCTGGCAAAGTTCTATCTTGAGAGCAAACAGTGACACCAACAGTTATGTGCTATGTGACTATAATTAGGTGGGTTTCATATGTGACTTATCAAAGTAAACACATTGGCTTATAATTATATAGTATATGTATAACCTAAGTAGCCTGAAGAAAAAGATGAAATACTTCCATATGCTGACCCCCAACTAAATAATGGCTACTTTTTAATCTTTGTACAATTAACTGGAAGTAAGGTTCTTGGATTCCATTTTTATCTTTAATTGAACTTTATTCCATATCTATAAATTCTACAATATGTGTATTAGAGTATTATCTGCTCATATGTTGTAATAGCCCTAGAGTCCTTCCTCTTCATATCATCTAGCATCTCATAACACTTGCATTGTGAATTTATTATTTTTGTTGAAAATAGATAAATAGGAATAGGTCTAGAATCTTGAAAATAACTTTTTTAGGGGATCAGCAGATGGTGTAATGGTTTCATTGCTGGACTCCCACATGGCCAACTACAATTTGAATCCTGGACCCAGAGGCTTAAAATTCATGCCAGGTGTGTGTGCATGTGTGCCCAAAATCCCAAGAGGAAAATGGAAGAGAAGGGATTGTGGCATGACTATCCCCTGAAGGATGATTTCTAGCTTTCTGTCTCTCTGTCTTTCTCTGTCTCTCTGGCGAGTGCAGTAATCCTATAGCAAAAATCTCTCTAGAAAAAAACATTTTTTGGTACTTCAGAAAAGGAGTTTGGAAATTATTGTTTGGGGTTATCGGTTGGGTCACTAGAAACATCATGATGCATTTTTTGCATGTAAAAACATAAATATATCCTGACTTTTCCTATGACCCAATGTTGACTTCTTTATCGTTCGGTTTCTCAAAATTTTAGTCAACTCAGAGAAAGGGAATCATCTCCAGTCAAACTGAATTTTGTGTCAGGTAGGCAAGAGTGTGGTCATAGTCAACTATTCTAAGAAAGCCTTAGAGCAGTTCTCAACCCTATATAATCATGTTGGAGAGATTTTGTTTCTTAATTTGCCAGAGGATACATGTGCTTATTAGAGACAGAGGAAGATAGAGTAATAGAGAGAGCGTTGCAAGAATCCCCTTATGGAGCATGATCACATTACTATGGCTTCTCCACCATTCTTCCATCCTGTTGGGATTTCAGACATGTATCTATTCACCCAGTGTGTTTTTCAATCTACCAGGGCCCTAGTACAAACTGTGTAGTTGGTCATGTTCTGGCTTCCTTCACCACAAGGCCATGAAGCTGGCCCTAGAAAAAGTCTTGACACCCAGGCCAAACATTGTACCCACCAGTAGTATTCTAGGATTGGGACCAGGCAGCAGATTTTTTTTTTTTTTAACTTCCCAGGTGATACCAATGTGGTACTCAGGTTGAGAACCACTATTTCCCTTTAGTTCACTTTTAATATGTATTTAAAGATATTTATTTATAGCCTGTTATATGTCAGTCATTGTGAGAAACACAGTGACCCTTTCCTAAGAACTGTCTTATTAGGAAGAGACTTGTAATTGAATTGGACAAGTTTTTCTTTAACCAACTGAGCAAAGGAAGATAATACTGACATTAAACATATCACCAAATCATGACTGAAACAAAATCAGCTAAAACAAGGCACAAAAAGCTTTTGAAAGGAACATTATATTAAACATTCTATTAAAATGTTACATAGTATATTACACAACACTCTGTTAGACCAACCCACATGAGAAAGTTCTGTTTTTATATCTGGAGACCTGCCTGAACACTGAATGTGTACATGCCCATTATCTGGGCTGATTGAAGTTGAAGTTGGAGGGTAGATCACAATGTGAAGGCCTTTTTTAGGGTACCTATCTCTCTGTCTTTCTTGATCATGGAAGAAAGAAAGAAAAATATATAAAATATAATATTGTAGGAATTTAAACATTTCCAATATTGTGCGGTGAAAAGCCTTCTGTTGAAATAACCTGTTACTGGACCAGCAGTTGGTGTAATGGCTATGTTGCTGGACTCCCATGTAGTTGACTGCAGTTCAAGTCCCGGACCCGGTGGCTTAAACTCACGCCGGGCATGTGTGCGTATGTGCACAAGATCCCAAGAGGAGAATGGAGGAGAAAAGATTGTGGCATGATCATGCTCCCCTGGGGGATGATTTCTCGCTTTCTGTCTGTCTGTCTGTCTCTCTCTGTCTTTCTGGCGAGTACACGAGCCCTATTGCAAAATCCTCTCAAAAAAAAAAAAAAAAAAAAAAAAAAAAAAAAAGAGAGAGAAAGAAAGAAAGAAATAGCCCGTTACTATTATTACTTAGTGAAACTGGCAAAACACAGACTGGGATTGTGTTGTCCAGTATGGCAGACACTACTCACATGTGGCTGTCAAGCAATTGAAATGTGGTTGAGCCAAGCTCAGGTGTGTTGTATGGGCATTTAAAGAAAACCAATTTCTAAGATGTAGTACAAAAAACATCTGAAATATTTTATTTCTGATTTCTATATTGATTATGTAGTAAATTGATAATATTGTGATCATTAAAGTGGTAATCTATTAAGTTGAATAAACAAAATATTAATGTGTATCTATTTCTTTTACTTTTCAAATATGACTACTAGAAAATTTAATATATTTTTGGCTTATGTTTCTATTAGAAAATGTTAGTCTAGAAGCATGGTCCCTGGGCCTTCCTTTTCTCATTTTTTCACTCTCCTCACATACTCAGTCTACCTTCTTAGCTTAAAAGCAGGGTTTCACAAGCAGCCCCATTTCCACTTTTGCTCTGAATCTGCCTGGCTATTGTTTGACTCTCAGGTAGGGCCGTTTAACTGAAGGAGATGACAGCATGCTACTTAGTTAGGCTACATCTACATAGCTCAGAGGAGTATGATTAAGATCTGTGGTTGAGGGGCCAGTAGGTGGTGTGGTGGTTGGGGGCACTGGACTCCCACATGGCCAACCACGGTTTGAGTCCCAGACCTGGTGATGTGCATTGTCATTTTCCCCCTCTCTCTCTTTGTTTCTCTGTCCCTCTCTGGTCAAATTAAAAAATAAGTAAATAAATAAATAAAGTTAAATAATAATTCTAAAATATAATAATAATGGATAATTAAAAAAGTGTATCTGTGATTAAGCTATATTATGGCCCAGCCATGGTGGTACATGCTGGATGCTCCTGATGTGGAAGGCCCAGGTTCGGTTCCAACCCACCCTGAAAAGCTGAGCATGATGTTGTGCAACTGTAATTCCAGCTACTCATGAGGGTGAGGCAGGCGCATCATAAGCTCATGCCCAGTGTGAGCAATTCAGCAAGACCCTGCCTGAAAGAGCTAGGCATGGTGGTGTGCACCGTAATTCCAGCTGCGCAGGAGGCTGAGGTAGGAATATCATGACCCAACAAAATGGAAAACTTCCCAAATAGTATTTCCTTTTTCTACATACATATTTCATGGGTTAGTAAAAAGAGCAGAATTTTCTACCCACCACAATTATGTATTATTCACCCCAAATAATCAAATTTTTATGGCAATAGTCATACAGTTAAAGTATAGTATTTCATCTAAGGAGCCATTCATTGTAACAAACAACATTATAACATGTACTGCTATGGAAGAAAAACCGCTATCAGTTAAACCATAGCATGTAGATTATAGGTAATACCCCAATATCAGGGATGCTAAAATGTAAAAATGTTATCAGTTTTGGAGTGGATGGAATGTGATACTGTAATTAGACATACAGGATCAGAGAGGAGGAATGGCCTGCTCTTCCAGTCAAGGCAGGGAAGACTTGCAGCGAAGGAGAGATTTTTGTTCAGACTTGAAAAACAACAAAGGTGACGATGACGATGATGACAATGATCCATAACATTCTTTGAGTGCCTCTATATGCTAGTGTGGGGTGCAAGTCATGTTGTTATTTAGTGTTCACGACAGCCCTCTGAGTGAGTTCTATTATCACTCTTTTTTGAGAGAGAGATTTTTGCTATAGGACATGTAGACTTGCCAGGGTCAGAAAGCAAGAAATCAGCCCCCAGGGGGCATGACCACAGTGCAGTCCCTTCTCCTCCATTCTCCTCTAAGGATGTTGGGCACGCACGTGCCCGGCGTGAGTTTTTTAGCCACTGGGTCCGGGACTAGAATCATAGTCAACTACGTGGGAGTCCAGCGATGTAACCATTACGCCATCTGCTGGTCCTGAGGATAACTCATTTTTAACTTGGATCACGACTGAATACTGATGAGGAAGACTAGATTCGTGATGGATGACGGTGGAGTAAACTTTGGACATATTCACTTGATGCATATATGCGACACATAGAATCTTAGGATCATGGGAGAGAGCTGGGAGAGACTTCAGAAGTAGCAATTTAAGTCACATGAATAAATGTGAGACCTAAACCAAAACAAAGTATAGAATGAAAAGGTTCTTGAAGTATCAAAGTATCTGAGCACAGGGTATCAAATAATTGAAGAAAAAAACCGATATTTTCACACTTCTACAGTCCAACTTATATGTACAGACTATTTGGCAAGAAAGCCAAGTTTTCTACTAGGGTTCTTATCCGTCAAAGTCTTAAGCAATTGTATTCTTTATGCTCGAAAAGTCACATGCATTGTGACTCAGTTGATTGATGGTTAAGATTATTTTTACATAAGCTGCAATTCAGTTCTTCTAGCAATCATGATGATTTAATTTTTCATTTGTAAATCATATCCTGTTGCCACACTCAAGTGGAGATGATGTGTTTGTCCTCATGTTTTTTTTTTTTTTTTTTTTTTTTTTTTTTTTTTTTTTTTTTTTTTTTTTTTTTATCATCCCTCTCTTCTCAGAATGCCCTTACATAGTATTATGTGACAAAACTGTGGTACTTTTTCTGGGCTGATTTCATTTCCTGAGCAGAACCAAAAACAATTTTAATGGCACCACTTTTCAGGGTTGCAATCTCCACAGTATCTAGGGCTTTTTCCTTGCATGTTTTTCTCTTTTCTACAGTAGTCTCTTGTTGATTCCAATTTATAGCTCAGTTCAGAGTAACTTGGTGCAGGCATTTTTTTCTGAGCTCAAGCTTTCCCACCCTTAGATCAAACATGTTCATAATGATACGGCCTTCACAAATGTGATGCCCACATTAAAAGTCCCCATAAACATGGCGGGGATCCTGTAATTGAAAGGGGGCGCGGAGCAGCTGATG
Source organism: Tupaia tana (assembly GCA_026018925.1). Lineage (NCBI taxonomy): Eukaryota > Metazoa > Chordata > Mammalia > Scandentia > Tupaiidae > Tupaia > Tupaia tana. The sequence goes on along the minus strand of JAKSZU010000023.1, from coordinate 38,133,808 downwards.
AGGTCCCAGGTAGAGATCTTGTAGGTGGTCTTTTCATGCTGTTAAATTGGTCATTTGTATTTATAGCTTTGGCAGGGAGGGCTGGAACCTAAACTGCTCTGATACCAGCACTCTCCCACACTCAGCCTTATCTTATTCTTGATTCATTTTACCTGGCATCCGTGAGTGGACCAAATTCAGAATGAATCTGAATGAATCGTTCTAGTCGTAGGTCATCAATCTTATCACTAAGGTACTTCGGACAGCTGAGATTAGAGATATTCTTAATGTCAAGAAGCTGTTTCCTAGTAAAATCAGAAGATTTACTATGTACTAACAAAAACCAGTAGCTCTGATTTCTCACATTGAATATATATATATAGGTACCAGCAGTTAGCGTAATGGCTATGTTGCTGAACTCCCACCATAGTCGACCGTGGTTCGAGTCCTGGACCCAGTGGCTTAAACTCACACCGGGCGTGTGTGCGTGCGTGCCCAAGATCCCAAGAGGAGAATGGAGGAGAAATGATTGCGGTGTGGCCATCCCCCCTGGGGAGTGATTTCTCACTTTCTAGCTCTCTCTCTCTCTCTTTCTGGTGAGTGCACGTGCCCTATAGCAAAAACCTCTAATACACACACACACACACACACACACACACACACATACACTATATGTGTGTGTGTGTGTGTGTGTGTGTGTGTGTGTGTGTATTTCATGACAAATGAGACTATGTCTGTCTGATCCTAGGCACTTTCTCATCCCAACATGGTATAGGCTCAGCTGGCCCATGATAGCTGTTAATAATTATTTGTTGAATTCATGAACACATTAGCCTGAATCATGTAAAACACCTGGTAGTGCTTTTTTCTCCTCCCTGGTTTCCTATTTAAATTCTCCTTTAGAATTGGTGAATTATGCCAGAATCTTGTGAGATGCATTTTTTTTTTTTGAGAGGTTTTCACTATAGGGCGCGTGCACTCGCCAGACAGAGAGAGACTGAGAGACAGAAAGCGAGAAATCATCCCCCAGGGGGGATGGCCACACCACATTCCCTTCTCCTCCATTCTCCTCTCAGGATCTTGGGCACACACGCACACGTGCCCGGCGTGAGTTTTAAGCCATCGGGTCCAGGACACAAACCGCGGTCGACTACATGGGAGTCCAGCAACATAGCCATTACGCTAACTGCTGGTCCCATGAAATGTATTTTCAGCCTATCATACATGACTCTGGTCAGGCCTCCTGGATATTCAGATGTCTTTGTATGTTGAGCATGTGCATATTATCTATTCTTTATCAATACTTAGATCAGATTAGAATGACAAGGGCCATAACTGAGCCTCAAAACTACAATATAAGGGACCAGCAGTTAGCGTAATGGCTATGTCGCTGGACTCCCACGTAGTCGACCGCGGTTCGAGTCCCGGACCTGGCGGCTTAAACTCACGCCGGGCACGTGTGCATGCATGCCCAAGATCCCGAGAGGAGAATGGAGGAGAAGGGATTGCAGCGTGGCCATCCCCCCTGGGGGGTGATTCCCTGCTTTCTATCTCTCTGTCTCTCTCTGTCTGGCGAGCGCACGCGCCCTATAGCAAAAAAACCTCTCCAAAAAAAAAAAAAAAGAAAAAAACTACAATATAAGAGCAGATTATTAAGTGATCTCTTTGTTCAACTGCCAGAATTATAAAAGGAAAACCATGTCAATAACCATATTCGACCATTTTGGTTACAGAAATCAGGAAGAGTGAATGATTTGAACAGTAGAACCTGTGAAAGAAAATGATTCCTTAAATTCTTTACAGAACTTATGGAAGGAAGAACTGTGGCTGAGGGAAAGCACAGTCTTCATGGGCTAGAATGGGTTTTTGTACATCTTACTACTCTTCAAGAAGATACCAGCAGGCATGGTTGCAAACATTATCGAAATGGCCATGAATTAGGGGAATCTGTGGTGACTCCTGGGACACTAAATAAACAGAGCATAACCCTTGGGAAGTGGTAAAAGCTATCTTACCAGAGGTTCACTAAGTGGACTCCTGTCTGAAAGTATTAATTTGAGTATCCCCCCTTCCAGACTTTTTCAAAAAGCCTATACTTTTCCCTTAAAAGTCAGCTTCTCCCTCTTCCTCTCCCTCCACTTTTCCCACTCCCTACCTGCACTCCTGCCCACCCCATACTTGCTATCTTTAATTTATTCAACTTTTCTTTTTGGCCAGGCATCCAATAGGTTGGTTTGTCCATAACTCTAATTCTCTTTTTTATTCTTTCTTCCCAATGAAAAATTTTGCAAAATGAGGAAAAATGACCAAATTATTTTTATTTGTGTATAACATTCATATACTTTAACAAGATTTTACTGCCTGTCCTCCAAAATAACACCTCAGACCAATCTTGCTATAGTTAATAAAAAAAATCTAAATAAAGCAGATAGTCCATTTCATGACCAAATGGAATTTATTTCCAGAATATAAATATGATAGGATACCGGAACCTCTACTAATATAGTTCATCATGGTTTACAGTTCTAAGGAAAAAAATCCTCATGATCATTGCTTAGCCTTAGATGCTTAAAAAAGGTATTTGACAAAATGCAGCATTCATTTTTCATTTAAAAAGCTCAATAAACCATTAAGTAGTTAATATAATAAAAATCTACCACAGCCCAATTTACAGTTTACATGAGACACAGAAGACCAAACTATCTAATATAAAGAGCTTCAACACATTGTTAGGGGAAAAAAATCCAATAGAAAAAAAAAGGCAAATAATACGAACAGTGACAGAAACTGCTCTTCAAACACTGGAAAAGATGCTATTCTCAAAATAGGAGAAATGTAGGGACCAGCAGTTAGCATAATGGCTATGTCGCTGGACTCCCACGTAGTCGACCGCGGTTCAAGTCCCGGACCCGGTGGCTTAAACTCACGCCAGGCGCATGTGTGTGCATGCCCAGGATCCTGAGAGGAGAATGGAGAAGGGATTGAGGTGTGGCCATCCCCCCCGGGGGGTGATTTCTCGCTTTCTATCTCTCTGTCTCTCTCTCTCTCTCTGGCAAGCGCATGCACCCTATAGCAAAAACCTCTCCAAAAAAAAAAAAAAAAATAGGAGAAATGTACACTTACTTGAAATTTTATTTTCCATCTTTGAGACTGACAGAAATCACAAAAGTTTGATAACAAATGGTTGGCAATGCAGAAGAATAAATGTGACTCTTCTATGTTGCTTGTGAAAATGTAAATGGTAGAGTCAGCTCCATAGCCAGTTGGTTAAGGAAGACGGCTCTCACATGGCTGACTGTGGTTCAAATCCTGGCCCTTGTGGCTTGAAAAACACACCAGACACATATGTGTGTGTCCCCAAGTTCCAACAGGATGGAGAAATGGAAAAGTGATTATAGTGTAACTACATCCCATGCAGACTTTTCACTGTGGGTGCTTTCTCCCTCTCTCTCTGTCTCTGTCTGTCTCTCTGGCAGTGCATACACTCTGGCAATTAAAAAATGTAAAGTGTTACTGTCCATACAGAGGTCAATTTAGCAGCATCTATTGAAGTTACAAATACATATGGCCTTCAGCTTGATAGTTCTACTTCTGGAAGTATGCCCTCAGATATGCTCACAAATACACAATAGTATATACTATGTTACTTATTGAAACGTTTTCTTATTATCAGAGTTGACACTTATGAAAAAAAAAAAAAAAAAAAGAAACAGAAATCACCCTGCAATGGGGCCTAGTCAAGCCTTAATCCTTTTCCCTCCAATTCTTCATTTTGTCTGGATCTTGGTCACACATGCACATAAGCCCCACGTGGTTTTCCAGGGAAGGGACAGGGATTCAAACCTTTGTTGGCCATGTCAGGTGTGACTTTTTCTATGCAGCGTCTGACCACTGCACTGCAGGGCTAACCCTGAAGCACTGTAATCACCAAAGATAGAAGACAACCTAAGTAACCTTTAATAATAGTGTTCTCAAATTGAGGCGCTTCTGGGAACCAGCAGTTAGCGTAATGGCTATGTCGCTGGACTCCCATGTAGTCGACCGCGGTTCGCGTCCAGGACCCGGTGGCTTAAAACTCATGCCGGGCATGTGTGCGCGCGTGCCCAAGATCCCGGGAGGAGAATGGAGGAGAAGGGATTGCGGCATGACTATCCCCCCTAGGGGTAATTTGTCGCTTTCTGTCTCTATGTCTCTCTCTGTCTGTCTGGCGAGCGCACGCGCCCTATAGCAAAAACCTCTCAAAAAAAAAAAAAAAAATTGAGGCGCTTCTATACAGTAGAATACTAAGCCTCGATTTAAAAGGAAAAAAAGAAAGAATAAGGAAAGTATTCATGTATTGACATGGAATAATATCTAAGATGTATTTTTAAGTGGAAAAACATTAGGGGTCAGAAGAGTAGGTCTATCATAGTACCACAGAGATAAAGAAAGAGGGGAAAATGGGTACTACTGAACAAAAATCTCTGAGGACAAATAAGAACTAACATAGGGCTGATATTTAGCTTGTCCTTACCATAACTGCCATACAGCTTTCTGTTCTGTTTAGTTAGTACCCAAGCTGCTGATAAATATTAGGAATATTGTCTCGGAAACAAATCAAGCAGGTTCATTGATACAGTAGATAAAAATGGATGGAAGGGTGTTAGAGGTGGTGTGCAGACTTGTCATACATTTTGGTGTTTTAACCAATGTGTGCTTCTTAACAAAAATGAAATACTGTTTAAAAATAAATGAATAACTTTCTATGGTACTTTCCATTTTTAAGTTTTTTTTTTTTTCAGTACTCTGCTTCTCATTCAGTGCCTTCCCATCATTGTACCAGTTGCATTCCCATAGCCTCCCAAACCTAGCCCTTTATGTTAAATTACAAAGGAATTTGAAACTAAGTGCTCTCACTCACAGCCTTGTTACTGCCATTGGATGCTGGACTGGACAACTGAGAAGGAAATTTAAAGATCTCAAATACTTTCCTTCTCGCTTAATTGGAAAGCAAGATCTATGAGCTAGTATTTTGTTTTCATTTCTTATGGTTGTCCTCCTCAGTACCACTACACAACAGATCTAGGTAGGAGTCCTCCCAGCCAATGAGAATATTTGGGGAAATGTTTCAAAGACACGAACTCTAGATAGTTCAACGTACGCACGCGTGCACACACACACACAGAAATCCACTGGAAAGACTCAGTTCTTTCTTTTTTTTTTTTTTTTTTTTTTGGAGAGGTTTTTCGCTATAGGGCGCGTGCGCTCGCCAGACAGACAGAGAGAGACATAGAGACAGAAAGCGAGAAATCACCCCCCAGGGGGGATGGTCACGCCGCAATCCCTTCTCCTCCATTCTCCTCTCGGGATCTTGGGCACGCACGCACACGCGCCCGGCGTGAGTTGTAAGCCACCGGGTCCGAGACGCGAACCGCGGTCGACTACATGGGAGTCCAGCGACATAGCCATTACGCTAACTGCTGGTTCCCTCAGTTCTTTCTTTTGAATTTGGATTATCTTCACTCATTTTGTCATGGTTCCAGCACTCTCTTATGATGTCTGCAACTGGAGTGGCCATGGAAATGCCCCCAATATGTTGGATGTTTTCCCTCTTCCTCATCTTTTCTTTCCTGTTACCATAATCTTGTTCTCCATTTCATTTTCTTCCTTTCAGCTCTCCATTTCATGGATTTTTCAATGTAAATTTCCATGAACAGATTGGGGTCAGAATCAGAATCTATATCTCAGATTACCCCAACATAAACCATACTCTGAATCTAACCATGGGGTAGAACCCACTATCAGTCACTTACATCTCAAGGCCACTGCCAGGATTTAACCTCTTCTGTGGATATTTGCATCTTAAGCCTTAACTCTAATTTTGGAAGAAAGGTTTTATCTTTTGTTGTCAACCAATGTCTCAGAATTATTAGCATATGCCAAGTGACAGAGAGATGATAGAGGCTGAATTTGGAAGGTCTTCTCTAGAGTTACAACAAAAAAAATTAGAGACACATATACCCCCTCAAGCTGATAACACCAGATTGCTTATTGCTTTAGTGGAACAATGACTATATCTTAAATTGTTTTACAACTTCGAGTAAGGCCTTTAACCATGAAAGTATGGAAGTATCACTAGCATCTACCTCATGATGGTGGTGGTGGATGGTCCATTCATTTCTCTTTTGTCATGGTAGAATCTAGTACCCTTTGCTGAGCTTTTGTAGCTTCAATTGCAGTAAGCTCTTTCTGAGGAGTAGAATTACCCCCTCTCTCCCTGGGAGAAGTTGGGGATGGAGCCAAGTGAGCCAGGCTCTTTCTTTCTATATACAGTCCCCCCTTCCATGGGCAATATTTTCCAAGACTGACAAATAATACGAAACTTGTATGTGCTATGCTTCTTTCTTTCTTTTTAAACAAAAGCTTTATTCAGTTCATTCAAAAAACATTGACAAAATAAGTTTCAGTTGCCATACTACAATTTTACAAAAGATTGTAAACATTTTTTACGCTAGTCAGACCTATTTTTTTAGGCAAAGTGCTCTTTTGATGACAGATAAACTCACACTATTGTGAACTGTTTCAGACAGTACAAAGAAGGGTTTTGATTTGTTTTTCTTTTGTAAACAAGTTTATCATTTATAATTTTTTTCTTTCTCTCTTTTCTTTTCTTTTCTTTTTTTTTTTGATCTTATACCCACCATCCACTGTCCACTGTCCACCAAATACCATCCCCTCTTACTGTCATGAGGATACTGATCCCGTCTACCACCATCACATTTGTTTCATTTTTCTATGTTCCAAGACCTACAAATAATATGAACCTTGTATGTATTATGTTTCTTTCTATGCACACATGGCTATGATAGTTTATCAATTAGGCATTGTGAAAGATTAGCAGCAATAACCATTAATAAAATCGAACAGTCGTAACCATTTGCTGTAATAAGAGTTATGTGAATGAGATATCTCTCTTTCTCCCAAAACAGCTTACTATTTTTGGGCCATGATTCACATGGGAAAATGAAATCATGGAAAATAAAACCTGGATGGTGTGGTGGCAGAACGGGTGGCTGCTGTGTAGATCTTTTTGCCCACTTGTGAATTCTCCTTTCCATTTTTCACGTTCATTTTGGAAAAACTAGAAGTAGACTAAGTTTGTATCTTTCAGAAGCAGGATTTTAGTTAACTTCTGAGGTTTCCTTTATAATACTGAGCTATGATCAATCTCATACTTTATTCTTTCTATCATGACTATATATATATATTCTTTTTTGGTCACAGAGTTTTTTTAATATTTAAAAAACCTTTTATATTTTCTTTAACACTGCTTCTTTGTGTACACTTATGGTAACTGTTTTTATTATTGTGGTAAGATCACTTATCATGAGATCCACCCTCTTAAATTCTTAAGGGCTCAATATAGTGCTGTTAACTATAGGTACAATAAAATGCATGTGTGTATGTGTGTGTGTGTTGAGTGTAGTGGAGAGAGCACTGTTCTTAAAGTTAGAATACCTAGGTTTGAATATTAGCTTTACCGTTTAACATTTTTAGTGACTTTGGGCAGGTTTTTAAATTTCCCTGAGTCTCTCTTATTTTTTTTTTCTTGTGATAGTGTCATTTTGAAGATTAAATGAAATCACATACACATAATACCACCATAGAAACCATAAAACATTAATAAATACAGTGCTTCATGTTAGAGCATTATTGCCCTATCATCGCCCTCTGTGAGGAATGGTAATTTGTTGAAAATTTCCATTTGAGTTTTCTGTTCAGGTGGGGAATAGGGAAGGGATATTGCTGACTTTAACAGTTAAAGAATGGTGCTTCATTTAATCTTCGCAGCAGTCCTTTGGGGCTGACTTCATTTCTAACTTCCCAGGTCAAAAAATGTGAGACTGAGAATAATTTACCCAAGGTCAATGTGTTCTCAATCACAGTGTTGTTACTATGCCATCCTAAAGATGTGGAAAATCATTTACTTTCTCTACATCTCAGGGCCTTCATGGGTAAATAGAAATAAGTATTCGAATCTCTTTCATCCCCTAAAGAAGAGAGATGTCAGATAGTCAGACTTTAACATCAATTAATAGCTTAACGTCAAGGACTCCTTTCCTGTGGTCAAAATTGGGACCCCTTTTCCCTTCCCCGACAATAGCAACAGCAAATTTTCAACTGCAATTTGTAAAGAATTACATTGACAAGGATTTCGGTTAGTATGGAGTTAGTATGAAGCTCCACCTCTTACATCATAGTTGTGCTCATGATTAATTGCTACATGTAACTGTTGGCTCAGCCTCCACTTCCCTTTGGATTCTTGACGACTGGGGCGAGGTTTTGGCCAGTGACTGCAGTTGCTACCCTGTGACTTCTCTTTGACTTACTCAGTTTTTGTTTTCTTCATGATGGAAGAACTTAACCGCATATATTGCCTTCTGGAAGTTATTGTGCAGAATACATTTTTTTAATTGAATCATTCATTTATTTTAATTTGACCAGAGAGAGGCACAAAGAGAGTGAAAGAGAGGGAAAGTCAGAAAGCAAGCCACCAGGTCTAGGACTCGAACCGTGGTCTGCCACGTGGGAGTGTCCAGCACCTTAACCACCATGCCACCTGCTGGTCCCTCAGAATACATTTTACATAATACATAGTTTTGTAGATAATATATAACTGGAAATATTTCTTCATTCTTTCTAATAATACAGGCCAATTTTTTTCTGCTGATTCTTTGCTTCAAAAGAGTTGAGGAAGCACCAGTAGGAACTCAGGACTTATGGACTTATTTTTATTTATTTATTTATTTATTTATTTATTTATTTTAGAGCAGATACACAGAGCCTGGCATTGTATATACAGGTGCTATTGTTATTACAGTCTCGGTCATTTTGTCACAGATTTATCGTTCAGAGATTAGGGCTCAGAAAGTCAATCACAGAAGTTTTACTTACCCAGTGGTACAAACAGCAGTGGTTCCACATTTAACTAGCAAATAATTACTAAACAGAGGACATGTTCATATTTATTATATTTAAGGAATATCTATGTATCTCTTTCATCTCTTCTAAAAGGAAGACAAAACAGTGACCTAAAAATGTATATAATTAGAGCAAAAATCAGGTCAGTAAAGTTAGCCTAAGTTAAAAAGATACCATGTATACATGAAGATTATACTGTAGTAATTTCTGTAGCTGAACCTTAATGATAGAAGGGATATACATAATCCCATTAAAGATGGATGGCTTTATGGATCACACTTCATGGCTACCAAAATCAACAACATTACCACCTAGTGGCAGCTGGGTTGAACTACAGAAACATACATCTCGTGATCCACAGTCAGACTACCTTGTCTCAGTGATTAAAAATGGTGAAAAATGAGAGGGACCAGCAGTTAGCATAATGGCTATGTCGCTGGACTCCCATGTAGTCGACCGCGGTTCGCATCCCAGACCAGTGGCTTTAAACTCAAGCCGGGCACATGTGCGTGCGTGCCCAAGATCCCAAGAGGAGAACGGAGGAGAAGGGATTGAGGCGTGGCCATCCCCCCTGGGGGGGTGATTTCTCGCTTTCTGTCTCTCTGTCTGTCTCTGTCTGTCTGGCGAGCAGACGCGGCCTATAGCAAAAAGAAAAAAAAAAAAAAACCTCTCCAAAAAAAAAAGGTGGAAAATGGGATCAGAAGATGGCATAATGGCTGTATCACTAGACTCCCATGTAGTTGACTGCAGTTCGAGTCTCAACCCGGTGGCTTAAACTCACGACAGTCATGTGCGTGTACATGCCTAAGATCCCAAGAGGAGAATGGAAGAGAAGGGATTGCGGTGTGGCCATCCCCCCCCCCCCCCCGGGGGGGTGATTTCTCACTTTCTGTCTCTCTGTCTCTCATTGTCTTTCTGGCGAGCGTACTCACCCTATATCAAAAACCTCTCCAAAAAGAAAGTGGTGGAAAGCCACATCAAACAGTTATCCTTGATAATTACTAGTTACTGCAACACTCAAATCCTGCTTTCTAGCAGATTGGGAAATGACAAAAGTGTGCTTTTCCATTTTCTTAGAAACCAAGACTTAAAAAGTTGTAAATTGAGGGTAGAGAATGTGATCCTATAATTCCTTAGTCCTTGTATTAATTTTTTTGAATTGATAAGAAATGTATCTACTGTCTTCTACAGGATTTTGTGTTTAATTTTGATTTATTTATTGCATTTTTTCTTCCGAAAGTTAAAAATGTGTGTTTGAGTAGATTAGAACTATTTTAAATAGGACTAACACTAGTTTTCTTTTTTTTTTTCCTATTCTTTTTTATTTATTAATTTATTTTTCTTTTTTTTAACATTAATATGCTATACATCATTACAGTATACAAAATGAATTTTTCATCCAAAATACACTGTCTGTTGGCTCAATCAAGCACATCAACATAACGTATTATCAACAAACAATTTTTCATTTCTTATGTCTTGTATATTTTGCGTTTCTTTTTTTCTTTTTTTTTTTTTTTTTGCCATCCTTGATTCCCTATCCCTAACCCTCTGCCCTATCCAGCCCTCCTCCCATTGTCTCTGGTATCCATGATTGCTTTCTATGCCTATCCCCCCCCCCATTTAATTGATTTGCTAATGAACTTAATTTGTCTAAATATTTGCAATTGCAAGCACATATATACATACACAAGAACCCATGTCTGACTTTAGGCATAAACCTCAGTGAGTAGAATGAACATACTATAAAATAGTACCTAGCTGGGGCTATATAGCTTACTGTGGTCATCAAATACACAGTTTTTTCTTTAAATTTTGGTAACAGTTTTAGTATTTTTTTCTCTGAATTTTTTTTTTAATTTACATTCATTCCCTGAGCATCATCACAACATACTAAATGTGGTTTCCCCTCTAGAGTAAACTGCATAGTGGCTTAATCATGCATGTTATCATCCATAAAATTCCATTACTACTTTCATATATATATGTTTTTTACCCCATGTCTGACCCTCTGCCCTATTCCACTCTCTTGTTACACTATTTCTGCTGTCTACAGTTGTCTTCAATTCCTTTTCCCCCAACATTTTGTTGACCACACCATATCATAAGTAATCTAACTACTTTCAATAGCAAGTTCAGCTGGTGGTTTCAAGAAAGGCAGTTTTGAACTGGTAAGGTTATTTCCTTGAAATTTGAAGCCTAGAAACAAGTTGGTATTTTGTTCAAATAGTAGGTACATGAATCTATTGACATCTCAACACATTATAAAAATCCTTAAAACCGGACAACAAAGCTTAGAAGAAAAGCAGCAATAGCTTAGTCAAGTCACAGAATGCTGTTTCATCAGTTCAGACTCATGTACTTAATCTTCCTTCTGTTTCTGTTGAGGTATGATCTTCCAGATTGAAGTCTGGGATATAATACTCAACTCCAGACTTTGTGCCTACAATTAAATTGCCCATTTTCTTAGTTTTTGAACTCTTATTTCTGTGTGTCTGCATTTAATTTTACTGACATAGCACTCCCTTAAGAACTTCTTGGAGATCTGGTCTGGTGCTGGTAAATTCTTTCAGGTTTTGTTTATCTGGGAAAGTTTGTGTCTTTTCTTCCCAAATGAATGATAACCTTGCTGGGTACAGAATTCTCCGTTGAAATTGCTTTTCCCTTAATACTTTGAATATATTTTCCCATTCTCTCCTCACTCGCATTGTTTCTGATGAGAGGTCTGCTGTTAGTCTGATGGGATACCCTTTGTAGGTAACTTGCCTTTTTTCTCTTGCCAGTCTTAGTATCTTGTCTTTGTCTGTGGTTTTGGTCAATCTGGCTATAATGTGTCTTGGAGAAGATCTTCTTGGGTTGATTCTATTTGGAGTCCTCTGTATTTCTTGGGACTGAATATTTGAGTGCCTCTCCAGGTTTGGAAAGTTTTCTTGCAGGATTTCATGGAATAGATTATCAATGCCCTTATGAGTCTCTTCACCCTCTGGGATGCCTATTATCCGGATGTTTGGACGTTTAATTGTATCTAGTACTTCTCGCATATTATTCTCAAATTTTTGGGCCATTTTCTCAGTCTTCATGGTGGATTTTTCTAGGCCAGCCATTTTCTCTTCTACATTAGAGATTCTATTTTCTGTATGATCTAGTCTGCTTTTAATACTTTCAAGGGAGATTTTGACTTCTTGTATTATAGCCTTCATCTCTAACAGTTCCATCTGATTCTTTTGTAAAGTGTGAAATTCCTCTTTTAGATCTTGCATGAATTTTCTCACCTCCTGGAATTCTTCAACTCCTTTCTCCTTCCTCTTCAGCAGTTCCTTGTCTCTCTTCTCTTCCATCTCTGTTAGCTTTCGCCATTATGAATGTTCTGAATTCTTTATCAGACATTTCCATGATTTTCATTGAACTGTGTGTGGATGAAGAGGAGCTATCTGTTTCCCTTGTGGGAGAGGTATTTTCCTGTTTCCCCATATTTCTTGTGGTCCTGTAGCGATTTCTAGTCATCTGGTGGATGGTTGGTTTCTTCCCAAACTGAAGTGCAATCACACAAGTTTTGTATGCTGGAGGCCCAGTTATCAGTGGGACATCTTCCTTTCTCCCAAAATGGCTAGATCGCAGGAGCCGTGGAGCTGTCTGTCTCTTGAAGAAGGGCTGTTCACGTGAGTTTTGTATGCTGGAGGCCCAGTTATCAGTGGGACATCTTCCTTTCTCCCAAAATGGCTAGATCGCAGGAGCCATGGAGCTGTCTGTCTCTTGAAGAAGGGCTGTTCTCAAATAGTACTAACACTAGTTTTCTCACTATAGAAAATATGCAGTGTCACTTCATGTTCTTTCATAAATCTAGCTAATCATAAGGGTTGGTTCTTGAGGTTCCAGTCCATGATAACTCATCTTTATTCCACCTCAGAGTCAGGCAATAGAGCCTGTCCTATTTATCACTTTCCTTCTCCCCCTAACATCTACCAACTTGTTGATGTTCAAATTATTCATTGCAAAAACCAAACCATCTGCCCATTGGACTCATTGTACCATCCCACTTCCTTATTGAAATAAATGAACTGTGGACTAATTGTAATATAGTAATTCTAAGGAAGCTTAATCTATTCAAGTAGGTAATGTGAAAAGCCACTGAAAACTCTATTTGAAATTGCTATTCTTCCCAGGAGGGCACTGTTCTTCCCTCAATATATTCTCCTTCCTTTCATGATTCTAGGATTAAGCCTAATTGCTAACATAATATATGTGTGTGTTCGTCGGCTTTCTTAAACTTAAGCTTCCTCTGGCATCAGTTCCTCGTTTTAGTCATGGCTGTGGCATTAATTGTAATTGGTCTGAGCTTCATGTGGTGAAATAGGTTCCAGCCTGTTGACAGCAATTAATGAAGCTCTAGATAGTTCTGGGTAAGATTCAAGGGCTGGTTTGCATCTCTTTCAAATTGTTTTCTCATTGTTTCTGTTGTAGCATCCTGGGAGACTGTAGTGAAAAGAGGGCTGGATTTACAATTACACAAACCTGAGTTCAAATCCCTTCTCTAGTTTTCTGACCTTGGAAAACTCATTTCATCCAAATAAAACTGAGTTCCCTCATCTTAGAGATAGAGATAACAATACCAACATCATAGGTTCTTGTAACCATCAAACCAACTGAAAGAAGCCCTCCACCTAGTACAGTATCTACACAATCCTATACATAAGTATTTTTTTCTCTGCCTTCCCGTTATCGTCCCTTGTTCTCTTGTACTTTGTTGTGACATTTGTAAGCCAGGATTTAGTTTTATTGAAGATACTTTATTGGTCATGGTCCCTGATTTTAGCACACATAAAGTTGTTCAAATTGTTTATTAAGTATCAATTTAGGTCTTACTTGCTGTTGATACAGTGATGAGCAATAAGAACACAGTCTTTACCTCTGGAACTAAACATTTGCCAATAGAATTGCAAGTACAGCTTGTTGGCACTCCTGTGCATAGTGTATGTTTTTGTTATTTGTTGCTGCATTACAAAGCACCTCAGAATTCAGTAGTTTAAAACAAATTATTGGGGGGAACCAGCAGTTAGCGTAATGGCTATGTCGCTGGACTCCCACGTAGTCGACCACGGTTCGCGTCTCGGACCCGGTGGCTTACAACTCACGCCGGGCGCATGTGCATGCGTGCCCAAGATCCCGAGAGGAGAATGGAGGAGAAGGGATTGCGGCATGACCATCCCCCCTTGGGGGTGATTTCTCGCTTTCTGTCTCTATGTCTCTCTCTGTCTGTCTGTCTGGCGAGCGCACGCGCCCTATAGCGAAAAACCTCTCTCAAAAAAAAAAAAAAAAATTATTGGGTTGTTGGAAAAGTCATGATGTATTTTTCTATGTTTTTCTATGTAAAAATGTGTCATGACTTTTCCAATAACCCGGTATTATAATCCCTCAGTTTTGTGGGTTAACTAGATTCAACTGGCTGGTTTTTACTCAAGATCTCCTATGAAGTTGGAGTCAGATGGTGGCTTGAGGAATGATCTCAAGGCTTCTTCAGACACATGTCTAGATTCTGGGCTGAGATGGATAGGATGTTAGGGCTTGGCTGGGTATCTCTGAGAATCCATGTAGTCACACCACATGACTTGGTCTTTCCCAGTACATGGTAATCTCAGGGTAGAAAGACTTCTTGGGTAGTAGCAGGCTTTTTCTAGAACAAATGTTCCAAGGAAAAGGATGAAAATATAGTCAATCCTATTAAATACTAGAGATAAAACATCTTGTCACCTTAGTCAAAGAAGTTGCAAGTCAGGCCAGTTTCAAAGGAGTGAAGAATAGATTTTCCCTTTCAGTGAGAAAGCAGCACACACGTGCAGGGAAGGAACGACTTGATGGTGGCTGTCTTAGATTGTTCCTCAGATTGGTGTCTTTTGATGTCTCAACTCCCAACTAGTAGGTGCTGACTCTTATTTGACCTAGTTCACTAAGATTTACAAAGTTAGGGACCAGCAGATGGCATAATGGTTACATTGCCGGACTCTCACATAGTTGACTGAGATTCGAGTCCTGGACCTGGAGGCTTGAAACTCATGCCAGATGCATGTGTGTGTGTGCCCAAAGTCCTGAGAGGAGAATGGAGGAGAAGGGATTGTGGCATGGCCATCCTCCCTGAGGGGTGGTTTAGTGTTTTCTGTCTCTCTGGCAAGCATACATGCCCTATAGCAAAAATCTTTCTTTAAAAATAAAGATTTACAAAGTTTACTATTTGCATTTGTCTTAGGAAAAGGGATTGATACTGTTTTTAAGGGTCAGATAAAGAGAAAAATAAAAACCTTTTTCTGATCCTTATAATTTGTTCAGCACAGATAGCATTTCCAAGGAATAAAATTTCATCATTCTTCTCCATCATCCTCTGAAGAAAACTCCTTATTTCTCTCTTACTATGTGGAATGAAATAAAGCTTTTTTTTTTTTTTTTTTTTTTTTTTTTTTGGTGAGAGGTTTTCGCTATAGTGCACGTGCGCTCGCCAGACAGCCAGAGAGAGACAGAGAGATAGAAAGCGAGAAATCGCCCCCCAGGGGGGATGGTCACGCCGCAATCCCTTCTCCTCCATTCTCCTCTCGGGATCTTGGGCACGCACGCACACGCACCCGGCGTGAGTTTTAAGCCACCGGGTCCGGGACGCAAACCACGGTCGACTACGTGGGAGTCCAGCGACATAGCCATTACGCTAACTGCTGGTTCCCTGGAATGAAATAAAGCTTTGTAAATACTACTTTCACAAAATCAACCCTATGAATTGACTCACATGTTACCTGCCTATTTTAGCATGAGAATGATCACTAGTAACTAGAATACATCTCTTGAGACTAAATATAAAGTCCCCTTTGCTGCAGCTTCTATTCTGCTTCTTACAAGAAATACTCCTTAAAGTTTGAGCCCCAACAAATCAGTCCCCTGAACATCTACACTATGCATTCAAATACTTAAACTTGCTTTCTGATTGGGATGGGACTGAGGCTGGGGCTGATGGAATGCATAGAACTAGTTAAAAGCCCATTCTAAATCTTATTGAGAATTTTTTTTTTACTAGTTTATCAACCAATTTTTCTGTTTCTGAAAATCTAGATGAGAATCAAGATTTTGGAATTTATATATATTTCTTTAAATAATTATTTATTTAATTCCATTTGTTATTATTATTTTTCAATTTGACCAGAGACAGACAGAGAGAGTGAGAAAGGGAAAAGGAGAAAGCAAACCACCAGGTCCAGGATTTGAACTGCAGTCAGCCATGTGGGAATCCAGCACCTTTAACCACGATGCAACCTGCCGGCCCCTGAAATTTATATTAAAGTTTATAGGGTTTGATTACATTTTCCAGGTGGATCAATTTGAAACACACCACCTGTTTTCATTTACAATAATAAAATTATTCCCTTGGATCTATAAATGGGACCTCTAGAGACATACTACATATACTCTGAGATTGAAATAATGAGTGTGTGTGTGTGTGTGTGTGTGTGTATCTATATGTATTTCTCAAAAAATATTAAATGGACAATATCCAAGAGGCATCTAAGCAAAAACCAGTTAGAAAAGTAGCCTACATTATTTCCTGTAAACTGTCATGCTCCAAACCCAAGATCAATGAGCTGTCATAAAAATAGAGAGGGGTAATTCTAAGCAAAAATATCTAAAGTAGTAGCCAAGGGAATACAGAAAACCACTGGCCATATAAACTGTGATAAATGGTGGTGGTTGGTTTGTTTTCCAGTTTTGTTCCTGTGTCAGAGTCCTTCTTTGAGCAACAGTGTCTGTGTAATACAAACCCAGTATTGTGTGACACTGCTGTCTGTGTATATCTTCCTGAAACTGGGGAGGGTGCAGTGAGGAGTCATCTTTTCTTCTTTAAACAAATATTTCTCACACTGCTTAGGACTTAACCAGTTGTGTGCACCTTCTCTTTTTAGCTTGCCTGTTGTCCAGACTTGCGGCCCACTTACTGCTCGCATGAATGGGACGGCCAGTCCACGGGCATGGCTTCTTTCCTGTTTGTACCAGTTTGTTCATTTCCTGTCACTGAATGGTGATACTAGTCATCCCAAGGACAGCTCTCCTGCCCAGACTACTGTTTCTTCCTGCAAAGCAGCCGTGTTGCATTACTCCTTAACGAAATAGCCCAGCTCTGGGAGCTACATAATGTGCCTATGTGTATAATTCCACGTGATTTAAAATGCCTTTCACACAACTACTCAACTTTTTTTTTTTTTTTTTTTGGAGAGGTTTATGCTACAGGGTGCATGTGTTCACCAGAGAGACAGAGAGAGACAGAGAGAAAGGGAGAAATCACC
The DNA here is from genome assembly GCA_026018925.1 of Tupaia tana. Taxonomy (NCBI): domain Eukaryota; kingdom Metazoa; phylum Chordata; class Mammalia; order Scandentia; family Tupaiidae; genus Tupaia; species Tupaia tana. The sequence continues at coordinate 38,116,553 of JAKSZU010000023.1, read as the reverse complement.
CCCCAGGGGGTATGGCCACACACAATCCATTCTCCTCCATTCTCCTCTCGGGATCTTGGGCACACATATACACGTGCCCGGCGTGAGTTTAAGCCACTGGGTCCAGGACTTGAATTGCGGTCAACTACATGGGAGTCCAGCAACATAGCCATTACACCAACTGCTAGTCCCAACTACTCAACTTTTGAAGCAAAGTGATTTTAGTCATTTGCATGCAGTTATGTGCAGAGATTAGAGATTTTGACCATGTTGTTTTTGGTAGCATCTCCAAGGTGCTCATACCAGATGATCCCACTCCTCTCATACTGATTTAGGAACAATCGACAGTTCTGAGGTGGCCAGGACCTAGGACCTCTCACCATCACAGCTATTCCCATAGTGGAGCCTGAGCCGCAGGGTGATCACCAAGGGCTGGGACATGCACTGACAAGCAGAAGACCAGACTGATGAGTAAGTGGTGCATTAGCCTGGTATTGCTAAGTTTGCCCTCGGACCTCAGGCTGCTAATTCATCCAATTCTGCTTTGGATTACGGAGCTATAATCCTCCTTTAGAAAACGGATCACTTCTCAGGTTTGTTCAACACGAGTTTATTTCACTTTAAATATATGGCCCTCTAAATGCTCAGAGGAGAAAGTCTGAAGTTGTTGTTACGGACTTACCAGTGTAGTTCTCCCAACCCTTGAGCATATAGCCTTCAGTGTACATATAGATAGTTCCTATAATTAGAAGCACATCTTTAAGGGCATTTTGTTGTTGCTGTTGCTCCACACTTCATGGCTGTATTGCTGCAAATTAGCACAGTGCTTGTTATTTCTTTGTTTTTGTTTTGTCTTTTTTTTTTTTTTTATTAGGAAAAATAGGGCCTTAGGAGAATTCTTTTAGTCCTATTTCCAGGATGCTGATAGATGCCAGCCATTGTTGATGTCTAGCCTCTGCGGAGGTTATAACTGATAGGTCTGGGTCTCTTATTTCGAGAAGCCAACCATTTAATGTAGGGACACAAAAATAAAAAAACTGGGCCAGCAGGTGACATAGTGGTTAAGGTGCTGGACTCCCACGTGGCTAGCTGTGGTTCCAGTCCTGGATGTAGAGGCTTGAAAATCACACTGAGTACATGTGTGTGCGCCCAAGAGAATGGAAGAAAAGGGATTGTGGATTAGCTATCTCCCTGGGGAGGGGGGGGGTTGATTTCTCACTTTCCCACTCACTGTCTCTGTCTGTCTACCTCAAACACATGTGCCCTGTGACAAAAACCTTAAACAAACAAAAGAACAGGAACTATGTGAGGAGTTGCTAATCATCATTACCAACTGTAAGCATTTTCTGGCTAATGTCTCTTCATGTGTAAAGAATCTGGGGGTTCACATGCTTGTCCTTAAGTAGAAAACAGTTTAGTTTAAGAGATGAGGAGGCAGGGACCAGCAGATGGCATAATGGTTACATCGCTGGACTCCCACATAGTCAACTGCAAGGCACATGCATATGCATGCCCAAGATCCCAGGAGAGAATGGAGAAGAAGGGATTGTGGAGTGGCCGCCCAACCTCCAAGAGAGGGTGATTTCTCACTTTCTGTCTCTCTTTCTGGTGAGCACTGTAACAAAAAAGCCTCTCTTAAAAAATAAATTAAAAAAGGACAAGGAGACCAACAAGTAGATGGCATAATGGTTATGTTGCTAGATTCCCATGTAGTCGACCACAGTTCAAGTCCTGTACCTAGTGGCTTAAAACTCATGCTGAGCTATGAAAGAGAGACATTGTATATCTCCACTTAACATATATCAGCTGTCCGCACTCTATGGTAGAGACTGAAAGACTGGAGGACATAAAAGCATTCAAAATAGATAGGACACTAGAGACAAGGTGGAAGGAGGCTGGAAAGGGAAGATTGTAGGGAAGGAAGTTAGGGAGAAAAAAATAGAGAAGTAAGATACTTCTGGGACACAGAAATGGTTTATTACCTCTTGATAATAATGTGTATAATATTCTCAACTGGACTAGTCTGAGATGTATTTCATTTTGGGTAAATTCTCTTTACAAGCTAAATGATGTATAGCAATTGAATGTATAAAAAATAATAATAATTTAAAAAACAAAAGTGAAAACTCATGCTGGGCATGTGTGTATGCATGCCCCAAAGATGAAGATGAGAAGAGATTGTGGCATGGCAAATCATGCCCTATTGGGGATAATTTCTCTCTTTCTGTCTCTCTCTCTCTCTCAGCAGGCACGTGTGCCCTATAGCAAAAATATCTCAGAGAGAGAGCAAGAGAGAGAAGGAGAACACTAAATTGGTAAAAAATTATATAACATAGCAAATCCTAAATGCCAAATGAAGTCTGAGATGGCTCCTCAGAGGGCAGTTTGCATAGAATCACCAAGGTTGGCTTGGTGCTGATGTTCTCATTGCTTCTTTCATCTGAATATCTCGGAATTTCCTGACCTTAGGAGTAGGGTCCAGTACTGTGCTGGGGTATGAGTGGCTAGGGTGCTGAAAATGGTGGGCTAAAGCTATTTATGGAAGGCCAGCTTCCCAAACCAGTCTTTGCTCTGCTCACTGGTCCTTGGCTTTGATCTAGTCTCCTTCCCATGAGAGTTGTTCTCGTCCTCCTCTGTCACATATGACAGGCTCCCCCCCAGTTTGATCCAGTTTCAAGGGAAATGAGCTGTTTGTCCAGTCACCATCTCTAGGCTGTGTAAACAAGCAGATGGACAATTAGTGGTTCTGTCAGGGCCTTGGACCACTGCCCTGCTTGACAAATGGAGAATCATCACTCATCTTTTGGACAATAGTCCTGCAAGCATGAGATAATGGGGACTACTCTGCTTTCGAGATTTCTTCATGCTGTTTAGATTCTACTCTTCATGTCAAAATCCTATTGTTTAAGCATTTCTGGCAACAGCAGCCACTGCCACTCAGCTCATTTGGAAAAAAATATTATTTTAGATTCTGTTGCCTTGTTTTTTTGGTTGGTTTGTTTGTTTTTTTTCCCCTTCGTTAAGCTCTTTTATAACTAGCAGGAAATAGAACCAAAACATAGAGCTCTGTAGGTAATATCTTAATAAGACAAATGCTGACAAGAGAAGTCGCCTGTTGAACAAGGCTTTTGTCTTCTTTTAAGCAGCCACACGTATTGTGCACACAGGCTGGAGACCAGAAGACCAAGCCTGACTGGGTTAGGTCACTTGTAACCCCAGGGCTGCTGTCCTTTGTGTTTACTTGAGCCTTTTACCCTGGCCAGGGTGTTTTCTTCTTGGATTCAAAGTGCCTAGAGGCTCTGTGGAGGGTTCCTCCCAATCTGCCATTTGTCTCTTGAGGCACACAGAAATCAGACACCCATCCCTCAGTACCAGGCTGTCCCAGCATAAGCTGCAGGCATTGTATTTCCTTTTCTCTCCCTCCAGACATTGGCATCACCTCCTTGGGTTTTTAATTTCTTTTCCCCTCTCCTTCTGCTTTTAATTTTTATTTCTCTTTTATCTCAGTTTTCTTTGCCTTTTTTCACAGCTTTCTGGTTTCCCTTATCTCCCCCAACTACCCACCCTGACCTCTTACTCTTTTTAATTTCTCATGACTTATTCTTCAGATTCTTCTTTATTCATGAATTATCTTTGCCCAGCATCATTACAAAAATTCTGGTCTTTTTTTCCCCACCTTTTTCTCTTATTTTCTTTTCTCCCTAATCCTCCATCCAATTCCTAATGCCTTTGAAGTTCTGCAGACTCAGTATCTCTTGATATTGTTCATAGATGAGGCATGAGCACTTGGTGATCCTTGCACATGAGAACTGCAGAAGTGGTCTCTCCTCCCTTGTTCCCTAGGATGGCATTTGCCAATGGGCAAGGAAGCAACAGAGAGCTCAACCTGTTCTCTGTGCCTGAACACACTATTCTTTTTCAGTTCTTCATTCAGCGTTTATTTGCTATCTACTATGTGTGAGACACCAAGGAAAAAATGATGAATCAGATATGAATTCTAACCTCAAGGACTCCATGTCTCTGACACACTGTCTTACTCCACCCTTCTCATTTGGTATGGTTGATCCACCCAACTTTTAGAAAATGCCTTCTCTCTACTCATGGATGTTCCTCTGTCTCCTATGTTGTTTCTTCTTCTTCCTGATCTTTAAACATGGGAAAACTCAGGACTCAGATTTCTTCCCTCTCTACTCTGCGCATTTACCAGGTGATCTTATCATGGCTTTAAATGCTGTCTTTACTCTGATGATAAGCTAGATTTATATCTCTTGCCCATACCTATCCTGGAACTCCAGATGTGCATACCTATCTGCTTTTTTTTTTTTTTTCTGAGAGAGATTTTTGCTACAGGGCATGGGTGTTCCCTGGAGAGAGAGAGAGACAGAGAGATGGAAAGCAAGAAACCACCCCTAGTTGGGAGGGCCACACCTCAATCCCTTCTCCATTCTCCTCCCAGGATTTTGGGCATACATACACACACTTGGTGTGAGTTTTAAGCCATCAGGTCCGAGACTTGAACTACAGTCAACTACATGAGAGTCCAACATTGTAATCACTACTCCATTTGTTGGTCCCCCTAGCTGCCTTTTAGCATCTTCTGAGATTGATACCAAATAAGCATCTCAGACTTGGTGACCAGAATAAAACTTTGATTTTCCCACTCCATGGACCTCACATCTGCTTTTCTCCTAGTAAATGGAACCACCATTCTTCAAGATACTCAAGGCAAAAATCTTAGAAACTATAACCTTTCCACCTTTTTCCCCCCATTTTATTCCACCAGCATATTTTGTCAGCCTTTCTTTTTAAATACAATGAAACTTAAAATAGTTCATGGAAAATGGAGTATGAGTTTATTTTGTACAATTTTTTTAAATCCACATATAGTTCATATTATACATTTTCCATGGACTTTTAGGAGACCCCCTCATATATCCATTATCTGAAAATCCTCTCCACTTCACTAGCTACCACATTGGTCCAAGCCACCATCATTTCTCACCTAGACTGTTGTCATAGCTTCTAACTGGTCTTCTGTTTTTGGCCTTGCCCCTTAGATCTTTTGAAAATTTACATCAGAATAGGTTATTTGTTTTCTTAAAATCCCTCAGGAACTCTCCATTTCTATCATTATAAAACTCAGAGTCCTTGTTAAGCCTAAAAAGCCCTATGTGATCTGACTCCTAGCACCTCTTCATCTTCTTATCCATCCTTGCCTTGTTCTCTCTGCTCTAACACACTGAACCTTCCTTGCTGTTCTTTAAGCCTGACCAGCATACGCCACTGTAGGACCTCATACTGGCTCTTCCCTCTAGCCAGTATGTACTTTCCCCAGACATCTACCTGGTTTTCCCCCTTGCTTCATTCTGGTCTTTGCTTAAATATTCCTTTGTCAGAGAGAATACCTGTTTTAATTGTTTGTAGCTGCTATAACAAAATTCCCTAGGGTGGGCAATGTATATACAACACAAACTGATTTCTTACAGTTCTGGAGGCTGGGAAATATAAGATCAAATTACCTATAGTAGCTAGTGAGGGCCCACTTCAGAGATGTTGCCTTCTTTTGTGTCTTCACATGATGACAAGGGGCAAACAAGTACCCTGGGGCCATTTTAATCTCATTTGTGAGAGTTCTATCCTTGTGACCTAGTCACCTCTCTAAGGCCTCACTTCTTAATATCATCACATTGGAGGCTAGGATTCCAACATATGAATTTTGGGGAGACACAAACATTCAGACCATTGCAATACCCTTTATAAAATAACATCTCTTTTCTTTCTGTTACTCTCTTTTCTTCTCTGTGTTTATATAGCTTATTACCTTACCACTTGCCTTCGTGTAAAATATCATGTATTTATTTATGGTTTTCTTGTTGCTCCCATGAAATATATATTTTGAGGACAAAGATTTTGTCTTATTTATAGTTTATAGTACCAGTAAGCATGCTATGAGGTTTTTTTTTTGGTTTTGGTTTTTTTTTTTTTTTTTTTTTTTAGTAGTAAAGAATGGAGGTGGCTTTGAGGAAGTATATACAAGGTACCATATAACTTAGAAGTGAGAGAAATCATGAAAAAAGGTAGATTATGAGCTAATGGCTGTATGACCTATGAAGAAAATTCCAAGGGAATTAGATTGACTTAATGAATGTTATACAAAGTACAGTAAACCTATTCATTACGGCTGAAATATAGATCTAAAGTCTTAGTTGTCCAGGAGATGTACCAGGAAGCCAGGCAATCTTAGCCATTCTCACAACTACTTTGACCAGATGTATTTGTCTTGTGTAGATCAGATTTCTGATAAGTTATAGGAAAGTAACAAGTTGGGAGCTTACTGATAGAATTGGAACTACTCTGGCACAACTACCTACAGAAGCAATTTGGAAACCATGTGAAAAATAGAGAAAAGAAATAAATGTAGAGACATAGGGAATAGTGAACCAATTGATAGAGGTCATTTATAACTATCTAGATATACTTCAAAACACCGGAGACTTGAAAATTATATTACACATTGATTGAGATCAGCTGGGATTATAGAGAAACATTCCACCAAGCTAGATTCTTCCCATCTCTAAACTCCACCTCTGAGTGCTACATTCCACAATGGGCTTCCCTTCCACTGGACCTGTTAGGCAATTTATTTCTCAAGCCCTCTGTTTTTTATTTATAAGCAGTAAGAAATAAAGTTGGAAAAATTTGCAAAGTCATAGGAAATGGAAAAATCTGTTCAGATTGTAGAAAGTTTTAATACTAGGTGCAATGATCTGTACTTTTTTGTGTGTTTAATAGGGAGCCATCAAGAAGTCAGGTAGGAATTTGATGCATTTAGAGTTGTAGAATTTAGAGGTAATACTGGCCACAGTGAGTATAATGAATTGGAGGCAAAAGGGACAGTGATTAGAAGTGGGGTGATCATTTAAAAAGCCATATGGTAATATAAGGAAAAGGTAATGGGGGTGTATTTTGTAGAGAAAAATATGAGAAGTTGAATATGGGTGACATCACCTTGTCACTTGGTGTCCAGGATTTAGACAGCTGATTGAATGTAAGCTGCATAAAAGCAGAGACTACCTCTTAATTGTGTTCACTGCTATATCCCCAATGCCTGACACATAATGGGTATGCGTTAAATATTTGTTGAATAGGATTAAAAAGAATAATTAATTAAATATGGGAGAGTGGGAGGTTAAGATGACAGAGAGACTCAGAGCTTAAGTGAGTAAAACAATAGAGTATTATTAAAGAAAAAAATAAGCACAGGAAGATGAATATGTGTTGAAGAGACCTGGGCCTGGAACATTCAAGGGACATAATGAGTGACGTGAAACAGGTGATGGAGACTTGAGTCTAGCACTTGTAGTTGAGGAATTAGCCAGAAAGCAATAATGGGTGATGGGACCAGCAGATGGCGTAATGGTTACATCACTGGACTCGCACATAACCGACCATGGTTCAATTCCTGAATCCAGAGGCTTAAAATTCATGCCAAGCACATGTGGATGCATGCCCAAAATCCCAAGAGGAGCATGGAGGAGAAGGGATTGTGGTGTGGCCATTCGCCCACCCCTCCCCCCGCTGGGGATTATGATTTCTTACTTTCTGTTTCTTTGTCTCTCTTGTGAGCACATGTTCCCTATAGCAAAAATCTCTCTTTAAAAACAAAAAAGAAAGAATGGGTATAGCTGTATCGAGAATGAGAAAGAACAGAGAGCAAAGAAAGCAGTGAAGAAAATTGTGGTGGAGTAAGCAACATACCGTAAGAGATATGCAGAAGAACCTGAAGAAATATAAGATCCAAGAAAGCACTCTGCTCTAAAACTAAGAAAGAACATTTCAAAAAGCCAGTTTTCACTGTTGCAAAGAAATTGAAGAGGATGAGTGTCAGATGCCAACAAAAGCCAAACTCAGTACACAAGAGAATGAAGACTGGTGATTAGTTGTGATCTCTGGTGACAGTAGTCTCACTTCTGGGCCCAGGAGGTAGTTTTCAACTCACATCATTCCTTAGTAATTTTGCAGCCATTCCATGCATCTTGGTCAAGCACATGTATTTTAGACCTAAGACTGCCCAGAGACTGTCTTTCCACTTACAGAGAGAAATCAATCTCAACACATATTGTTCACAATGTTAAAGCATTTGTCAGCTTTCGGGTTATTACAATCCTGGGTGGGAAAATCAAGTTTCAATTTTGATTCAGTTATGAAATTGTGCTCATGGCGAGTTCAGAGGAATAGGAAAGGCACCGAGTGCTTTGGAGCTACGTTACACGTGAGCATTGGCTGCATCCTGTCATTATTTTCCCTGTCCTCAGAACACTTTACCCTGGCAAGATCCACCCAGTGCTTACAGCTCTCATGTTGCTTAATTGAAGTCCTTTTGCCTTACCATAGGTATTTAGTTTTTTTGTTCTTTTTTTTTTTTTGGAGAGGTTTTTGCTATAGGGCGCGTGTGCTCGCCAGACAGACAGAGAGACAGAAAGCTAGAAATCACCCTCCCCAGGGGGGATGGCCACACCACAATCCCTTCTCCATTCTCCTCTTGGGATCTTGGGCACGCATGCACACGTGCCCAGTGTTAGTTTTAAGCCACTGGGTCTGGGACTTGAACCGTGGTCGACTACATGGGAGTCCAGCGACATAGCCATTATGCTAACTGCTGGTCCCACCATCATTATTTCTGAGATAGGTAAAACTTACCTTTTACCCATCAGTATTTCTGAGATGGGTAAAATTCTGAGACTTTCTTATTGTTTAGTGGACAATAGAGAGATCAGAGAAGACATTTGCCCAAGCAGTGTTGTATCATCTTGTCCTTCAACAAAAAGGGAAGTGTTTTATATTCATTAAATGCAAAATTTGTGAGACACATACAGTTTATATAAAAAAATGTGGAATACTTGATTCTGAAGAGAGAAGACCTGTGCATTATAGCACCAAAACCCAAGGTTAGGGGGAAATGGAGTTGCGAAGGAATGAATTATTATTACTGTAAATTACCGTCAATAGAGCTAGTGAAATAGGAAAAAAATGTAAGCAGTACTATACTCCTAAATAAAGTAAAATAGAAGAGCAGGTAAAGGACAATCCATGAACAACTCATTCTTCCTTATTTCCATAAACTTACAAGCTTCATTTTCTTCCTTCCCCCTTTGCACCAGACAGACGCTTATCACTGAGAATCCTCCTTGTCTGTGTCCGAAGGTCATCTGACCACCAAACTTAAACTTAAGAAGAAAGAGTTATCAATTTAGGGAGATGGAAATAGGATTCCCATGGAATAACTCATAACATCTATTTGAAAACAAACAACAAAAAAATAAATAAATAAATGAAATCCTTACAAATTATCACATCAGGGAAATCACAGTCCATGCTGAGAAAATGGCCAAGTTTTTGAGGTTGCAGTTTAGACCCCACACACAAAAAATGTTTCTGCATTTCCAAGTGTCTTTGGTTGGGAAACTGGAATAACAGGGCAGCTGACCAGGCTTCCTCACAGGATATCTGGTACATTCCCCACTTTCGGTGGGAGAAACCTGGTTGGTGGTCTGAGTCAGGAAGAAAAGTGATATTTCAGTTTAAAAGAGTAAAATAATTATGAGGTTTTTTTTAGAGTCGTGCTTTAGGAAAATAAATAAATAAACTGAAATAAGGGATGCTTTTTATTTAAAATCAGTCTATTTTCATTTTATCTAAATAATTTGCCCTCCCTTGTGTCTGTGATTATGTGGTGAGGCCCAACGTGCATCCCAGCCAGGCTGGATGACATCTTCCTGCCCTGCCCTCTCTTCCACCCCATTCTTTCTGGCACGCCTGTGCTTTAAAAGAAAGGGACTGGATTTCTTGATGCTACTTGGCTTCCAAACAAATTCTACCCAATTCAAATTTACAAGCTCTAACAAAGATGATGCCACCCCTCCACCCCCCGAGAGTGTCCCAAAGCCACCATGCCAACTACATGTTTTGTTTATAGCAAGACTTTGAGAAGTTTTGGTGTCATAATGTTAGCTTTTTTTTTTTTTTTTTTTTTTTTTTTTTTTAATTTTCCAGAAAGTGTTTGCTCTTACTGGGGAGAGACAGAGAAGGAAAGTGAAAAAGAACCCCATCCCCATGGGGGATGGTCACACCACAATCCCTTCTCCTCAATTTATTCTTTTAGGATTTGGGGCGTGCATGTACACTGGTCCTGCATGTTTTTCAAGCTACCAAGTCCAGGACTCAAACCATGCAGTTGGCCATGTGAGATCAGCTGCCTTAGCCACCATCTGGCTAAATTTTAGCCTTTTGAAGGCTTTAAATGAGTGAAAACCACAAACTTCTTTAGGCAGTGACTATGAAACTCTCATTCTAAAATTAACCAAGGTTATCACTGGCAATTAAGGACTCCCTCCTGCTATAAACAGTGCATCTGTTTTCAGGATCAGTAGAAATAAGAAACTTCATAGATGAGATGGTATATATTCAAGGAACAGTGCTAGTTAGATTCCCATTATCGGTGCTAGTTAGATTACCATTATCTGTTCACTTCTTGATGATGCTGTCTGTTCTTGAAAACGAATGGCTGAAAATAATAATGATGGGAGTAGGGGCCAGTGGTTATCATAGTAGTTATGTTGCTGGACTCCCACATGGCCAACTACAGTTCAAGTCCTGGACCAATGGCTTGAAAATCATGCCAGGCACATGTGCATGTGTGCCCAAGATCTCAGAAGGAAAATGGAGGAGAAGGGATTGTGGTGTGGCCATCCCTCCTGCCCCGGGGGGTGGGAGGGTGATTTCTCACTTTCCCTCTCACTGTATCTGTCTGTCTCTCTCTGGCGAGTACATGCACCCTATGCCAAAAATCTCTAACTAACTAACTAACTAACTAAATAAATAAATAAATAAATAAATAAATAAAAATGGTGGAAATGAGAGAGGGCCAGGAGGGAGGTGAGTTTCAGCCACTTTTGAGGAAAGAGAAGAACCAGATGAGTAGAACATGGGCAATGGCTATTGGATTTCTTTGTTGGTGACTTTGGCTTCTGTGTTTTTCTTTTCTGCTGTTTGTATTTTATTTATCTTTTTTGTTGTTGGTCGTTGAGGCAGTTTGAAATGAAAAAGACAGAGGGTAAAGCTAACATATGATGAGAAACACGCCTCTGTGTAATTAAGGTCTTCTTCGATCTGCTACTTCTGAAACCCAGAAGAGACCACATTCTGCCCTGCAAGCCATGTGGCGGGGAGGAGACTGATTTTGGTGAGTTAAGACAGCTTCTCCAGCCTGTTGCTCAAGAGACAGAGGATCGGGAGTTAGATTCAAAGTTCTGGTTGATACGACTTTAATATAATTTTTCTAATTTTTCTAACTGGGATGAACAGAAGTTTAAGAAGAGGGAGTTTACCTTCCCAGGGTTTAAATTAAGTTTTTATCAGAGTATGGCAAAACAGTCTGGGATTTGGGATCAACTAACCAAAGATGGTGAAAGCAAGTAAGACCAAATCTTATCCTAGGATAAGATCTAGGCACATGAAGGAGTTTAAGAAAGTGAGAATGCTGTAAGAAAATTCATATTTAGTTAAATGCCCCCCGAAAAGAAGTTGGTTCATTACCTTACTTCACTGCACACGAAAAGTATGAAAATGCCTCTTTATACTAACTTCCATAGAGAATGACTCTGGAGAACTTTAGGAAAAAGACATTCAGAGAAATGTTCAGACTTGTTACCTCCTGTAGTTCGGCTAGAAGACAAAGTCCATTGTATTTTTGGGTCAGTGATGTGGGTGGCAAACCATTCCCTAGAATATTGCTTCATCTCCATGGGCTAATTTCAGGACGTTTTGAATAACTTAAGTCAGAAGGCTTTTTTCCTCTGCTCTTGTTTTTTTGGGGGTATTTTGATGATAGTTGAGGTTCTGTGGGTCTTCTCCCTCATTCCACTTCTCCAGAAGAGGCCCTTGCAAAACAGCTGTATTCCCCTAACACAGTTCCTGTCCTCCCCACCAGTTATGCTAATTGACTATCACAACCATTTTCTCTTTTTTCCTCATGTGTCTTTCCTACTTATCCTCTAAGTGAAGAACTATAGACTAGGATTTATATAGCTGTGGTCACAGATTTTAGAGGACCCACATCTTAAATAGGAATACTAGAGCTCTCCCTTTGGTAACGACCAACTCTTGTGAGAATTGACCCCCTTTCACAAGATCTAGAACTCATTAGGTCTTGAAAGATATTGTTAATACATTGTTAATTTATTCACGAGACTCTTACCTTTGTGATGTAATCAGCATGAATCAATCACCATGCACTAGGCTTTCCTCTGGGATACCATGAAGGAATTATGTTTCCACTTAATACCTTTACAACATAGACAATATAGTCAAGGCCCAACACATGGATTTCTGAGGGGCATATTCAAATCACAACACCAGGCCAAAAAAATCTGCCTCTTGCTTTTCTACCATTGACAAACCTAAGAATGATAAGTTTGCATTACCTCCCACCTTTCACCCAAAAAAATCAGAAGGCATACCATGTTCGGTAACCCTGGGTCAGAAATGATAGTTGGAGAAAAAGAGGCTTCAGCAAATGGCTTACATATCATTAGGCCTTGAATGACTGGCCATTTTAAACACTACTTAAATCACCATTTCAAAAAATTCTTTCCTCTGCTTTGAAAATGTAGCATCAACTCAGCCACCACTACTCTGAACCTCCTTTCCACAATGAAGCACAGCTGTCTGTGAGGGAAAGTTAGGGACGCCATAAAGGAACCATGGCTCTTTTGCAAATTGCTGCTACAAGAAGAAGAAAAGCTGAGGCAGGCATATAGTATTCTATTTTACACACCACAAACAGACAGACAACCCCCAGATTTGGAATCCAGAGTTAACAAAGGCATTAAATCCATTGGGCTTTGAGAAGGGGCAACGCTTTTTCATATTTCTCCTCTGCTACCATTATTTACATAACAAATCGCTGCAAAATGCAATCATGTCAGATGTTGGAAACAAACTCTTCAGGGTATAGCTATTTTTAAACAACCCATACTTACAGGGATGTTTTAAAAACATGCAATGCCTGGATTTATGTTTCAAATCATAAGTGGTCACAGGGACTCTGTACTGCTAGGTCGGTGCTGACCTAGGAACGGAAAACCTTTTCAGCAAAGCGTGAAATTCCTCAGGGGTGACAATATTAAAAAAAAAAAAAATCAAATTCTCCATAGATGGAAGTCCTCTACTACTGGACAGGTAGATGAAAATCCCTGATAATAGCATTGTATCCTCACTTTCAAGAGCACTGGACTTCTCTTGCAAATATTCAAAGTACTTCTCCAGCACAAGATTTTATTTACTGACACCAAAAACAAGCATCCCTTCCCCACCCCAGGCCTTACCCCTAGGAGTTAGAAATTGGTAAAAAGAATGCTGCATTCTTTGGGATGCTGAGTGGATTATTTGCATCACTCATGGGGGTTAATATTCATGGTCTCTATTCCACTTATCTAATCTTACTGCTTACACAAAAGACTTTCCCTCCAATCTAGTAAGTTTCTTTGTCTCCCTGATCCTTGGAACAGCTTCTGTCCAACACACACACACACACACACACACACACACACACACAGATGCATACATAATACCACTTGCCTGCCACTCTTCCCCCCAGCCCTATATAGGCCTTTGCTCTCATGACTCCATGGGCCTGAGTAGCAGCTCTCCTTCGCCTTTTTAGCCAAGGAACACTTACCCTTCAAAACTGCCCTCAAGTCTCACCTTTTCTATAGAAATTTCCCAGATTCCTGCAATATTTGATATTTATTATTTAAGATAATAAAAGTAGCATTATCTAACATTTATGTCAACTCTTAGCCTGGTTCAGCATCATCTCATTTACTTCTCATTTAAAAAATAGGAGAAGAAAGAAACAAAAAAAGTACTATCGTTTCTATTTACAAATGAGAAAGTAACTCAGACAGGCTAGATATAGTCAATGTCAGAGAAGGGAAAGACTCAATAAGGAAAAGTTAAGAATTCAGTATGGAATTCTGGTGGCTTGAGCGAGAGTGGTTGAGTAAGTGGAGGGAGATGATAAGGAAGAGGGGTATTTAGATGGTACAACTTACTAGATTGGATCCTACTTCCAGATCTGGAAAACTCTATTTCAACTGTTTATTATATGCTATTTGCATTACCGGGAACACTCCCCGCAGCCCTCACTGCTCCATGTCTGTTTATATCAGACCTTCCCGGAGAGTCAGAGCTTTCCTTAAACATAGTCTTGTTAAAATTTCTCCCCTCTGTTATTATTAGTTCAGTGGCCACTCTTTCTCTTACCTCTGTTGCATTTCTCTCAATTCTGAAGTACAGCCGTGGCACCCCGTTATGATGTTTCAGTGAACAGTGGACTGTTTCTGTGATGGTGGTCCTATAAGAATATAATGAGCCTGGGTCTGTCATAGCCTGTGTCATCTATCTAGGTTTGGTTAGGTACACTCTATGATGTCCACCAATGACAAATCAATGCTGTTAAACTACACGTGGCTATATATTTGAGAAATTACTCAGCCAATAAGAGAGGAAAGTGTCTATTTTGCCTTCAGTATTCCCTTGCTTAGTATTCAGTGGGAATTCAGTAAATATAGTCTGAATTTATCCAAAAGGGATAGGATGATTTGAAGGTCTCTCCTCACTTAGATCATAAATGGAATGAAATTCCATAATCATTGGAAATTCATTTAGAGATGAACACAAGATTTAAAAAGGAAAAATCAGACTCTTCTTACTATCTTTTTCTTTTTTTTTTTTTTTGAGAGGTTTTTGCGATAGGGCGCATGTGCTCTCCAGAAAGACAGAAAGTGAGAAATCACCCCCCAGGGGGGATGGCCACGCCGCAATCCTGTCTCCTCCTTTCTCCTCTCGGGATCTTGGGCACGCACACACACGTGCCCAGCGTGAGTTTAAGCCACCGGGTCCGGGGCACTATCCGCAGTCGACTACATGGGAGTCCAGCGACATAGCCATTACACTAACTGCTGGTCCCAGACTCTTCTTACCAAAAGAACAAAACCAAAATGCAATCTGAAGAAAAACATCATCTGATGAGGAATGGAAGACAGTGAGTCAAGATTGACTACCTCCTACAGTGTGTACACAGCCAAGGAGTATTTTTTTTTTTTAATTTGTCTTTATCTAAAAATAGAGACAGGGAGAGAGGAATTACCTCCCCTATATCCCCCGCTAGGGGGGATAGCTACACTGTAATCCCAACAGAGTTGGCTGTGCGGGATCCAGTAGCTTAACCTCCGTGCCACCTGCTGGCCCCAAAGATTATAAGATTTTAATACCTCTTGTCATTTATTAGATAGTCCATATCTAATAACTATATTATTCATTTACTTATTTATTTTTTATTTTCAGACTTTAGCCTTCCAGATCCCTGAAATTTTAGATATCTTAAATGTAGGATCTTGTAATACAACCCAGAAAAGTTCCCTTCATTTTTCCATTTTCTTTTGAAATAAAGTAAACATTAAAATAAGTTGCAGAAGGGCCAGCAGGTGGCGTGTTGGCTAAGGCTCTAGACTCCCACTTGGGCACCTACGGGTTGAGTCCTGGATGTGGAGGATTGAAAATCCCAGCAGGCACATGTGTTTGCATGTCCAAAATCCCAGGAGAATGAAAAAGAAGGGAATATGGCATGGTCATCATCCTCTCCAAGGGGATGATTTCTCACTTTCTCTTTCATTGCCAATAAAAGTGATCATTGTTTACTTGTTATTTATTTATTTTTTTTAGTCAGCATAAGTTCTCTTTGTAAGGACAGATTTAGATTCAGTACCTCCACAGGGAGAAATGTGTTCCCTTTCTTCTCTATGAGTGTACCCATAGAGAGTATCATTTTCCTTCCCACCATTGAGGTCTCAGACTTGGAGAGTTATAGCTAGGTGTAGAACATGGTTTTACATGCCACCAACAGAACAGCAGGAACTGTTTTCATCTTCACAGATCTTAGCCTTTAAACATATGAAAGGGTGATATGCGTGGATTAAAGTGGGTCTGAGAATCTTTATTGCTTTGGAAAGCTGAGATGATAGGCCCAATCCACAACAACATCGTTAGGGCTTCTTTGGATGTGATTGCATCCATTTACTTTCAACTCATGCAGTAATAGTGCAGAGAATAACTCCCAGGAAGCTGGCCTCAATTCCTTCGTCAGTTGGCTGCTGGTTTGATTCCCACCATTCTCCTCTAATAGCCATGTATGGATAGAGTTCTTACTATTAATTAAAGTATAAGTTGGAGAAATGTTTTCGTGCTTAAAAAACTATTCTTCTACTCTTCCATCATGAGGCCTGCGTTATTCACCAGCTAGAAACTCAAGCAGCTGAGAGTTAGAAGACAGCTTCCTGATCCTCCTGGTTACACACATCTGAAGAGCTGTCAGGCTGACAGAGCTTGTGCCTGGGTGTCTGTTTTTAACTTAATAGGAAGATTAGATTAGTCTCATAAATTAGACTAGATAATGCGTAACAAATTTTTGTTACTTGATATTTGGCTGGTTATATTAGTATTACATTAGAATAGACCCTGAGGAAACAGAGAAGGAAGTTTTTCTTCAGTTTGGCTGGAGTTTTGCTGTTCTGTTTTTGTGTTCTTACTAATTTTGTCCTGAATTTGTGACCAAATGGCCAACTGTTGCTACAAGAAAGTAAATATTAGCACGCTTGTTATCCACCAGGGCCTTTCTTCTAAGGCATGACAAAATATTCGCCTTAGGTCACCCATCAGGAAATTCTATGTTCTACCTTTCTCCATGTTTACTGAAAATGCCATAAACTTATATCCAGAGAAATTCTGAAATTCTTGAATAAAAGACACTGAAACAACCAATGTTTCTTTAAATATTCCTAGTAGTCAGAGAGTATACTTTCTCTCCTCAGTAATTTTATTAGGTACTAAAAAATCATGATTTGGTTTGGAAGGAACATGAGCAAAGTGGTAGACCCAATCTCTTCTTTTATCTTATATTAACCACAAATATTTCTTCCATTCTCTTTGAATTTTCCTCTGTAGAGTACAATAGTTGCTATGCAGAACCTTTACCAAATTGTTAGAACTTACAGGCAGGCTAAATACCATTCACTATTACAAAAATCCAGTGAAGAAAGCCAATACTAAATGATAAAGAATTAAGAAATCACTTTTTTAACTGGCTCCATTCATTTAGAAAATTGAATTTCTCTTCAGATGGCTTTTTTAGAATTTATTTATTTCTTTTGAGAGAAAGAGAAACAGAGAGATAGGCACCCTCAACAGAGCCTTCATGTCGCGTTTCACTAGCAGTCTCAGCCCTCCTGGATCACGGGTGTGTGTGCACTAACCCAGTGTGCTCAGGGAGGTCCTGGGCTGTGAACCCAGGACTGCCTCATGTGGGTCCAGTTGTACCACTGTTCTGCCACTGCTTGACCCTTATGGGATTTTGGATGATCAAAATTTAACAAATAATGAAGAAATCCTGACTTTCTTCAGGAAGGTAATAGAAGTACAATAAAGAAAGATGAATGAAGTGGTTTATTATTCTCTGTAATTAATATTCTAATTTTTAGTATCTATCCATATTGATACATATGGATCTAATCACTTGTAACTACTATAAATTATTTTGTTGCATGAATAAACCTGTATTTTTATTTTTTAATTTTTTTTT
The DNA here is from genome assembly GCA_026018925.1 of Tupaia tana. NCBI lineage: Eukaryota > Metazoa > Chordata > Mammalia > Scandentia > Tupaiidae > Tupaia > Tupaia tana. The sequence continues at coordinate 38,098,876 of JAKSZU010000023.1, read as the reverse complement.
TTTTTTAGCCACACTCTTTCCCCTTTCTGTTCTTAAATTAGTCACATTCTGGGGACCCGCAGTTAGCGTAATGGCTATGTCGCTGGACTCCCATGTAGTTGATTGCGGTTCGTGTCCCGGACCCAGTGGCTTAAACTCACGCCGGGTGCATGTGCATGCGTGCCCAAGATTCCGAGAAGACAGTGGAGGAGAAGGGATTGCGGCATGGCCATCCCCCATGGGGGGTCATTTTTTGCTTTCTATCTCTCTGTCTCTCTCTGTCTGTCTGGCGAGCGCACGCGCCCTATAGCAAAAACCTCTCCAAAAAAAAAAAAAAAAAAAAAAAAAAAAACCTCTAAAAAACACCAATTAGTCATATTCTGAAATTCCACTGTAAAGGAAGGCTAGTAATCTTTATCTTTTTTTCTTCTATGAAACGATTTCTAGGGACCAGCAGTTAGCATAATGGCTATGTTGCTGGACTCCCACATAGTCGACCGCGGTTCGTGTCCCGGACCTGGTGGCTTAAACTCACGCCGGGCGCGTGTACGTGCGTGCCCAAGATCCCGAGAGGAGAATGGAGAAGGGATTGTGGCATGGCCATCCCCCCTGGGGGGTGATTTCTTGCTTTCTATCTCTCTGTCTCTGTCTGTCTGGCAAGCACATACGCCCTATAGCAAAAACCTCTCCAAGAAAAAAAAAAAAAGAAACAATTTCTATTAAATGATTCGAACTCTTTTATTAAGAAGTGGTATGAACATTAAAACTAATGCTACTTTCTTATACATTATGCTATCTATCCAGAACAAGATTCCTCTAGCAAACTCATTTTCTATGTTTTTCTATGCAAAAGGCTTCATGACTTTTCTGACAACCCAATGTTTAAATAATGCAATAGTGATAATGATAGGAATGTAAAAATTAGGTAAGTGTGATTAGCTAGGCTGTAAGGCCACAAACTCAGCCCAAAATAATGCTGCAGAGACCCAAAGAAAATCATTTTGCTGCTCATAAATAATAGTTTAAGCTGATAAGTGGCTGAAGTTCAGAATTCTCCTTGGTCCCTAGAGGGGCAGTATTCTTCTTGGACCATAATTTTCTATCTTGCTTCTTGGAAAGATTGACTAGAGGGAACTCAGTAAAATGAATCTTGGAAATAAGACTTCTGCCTCACACTATCTGTTCACAAAAGAGAGCCATAAAAATAATTACATACCTAGAACCTAATGGGGACATGGCAACAGGCCTGAGGGAAATGCTCTCTCTTCAGCCTCTCTTCTAATTCCCTTTTCATTTTTATTTTGTTTGAATACAGGGTGAATGCATCAGTTGTTGGCAAACATTTGTGTTTTCTGAACTTGTTTATCTTGATAGTAGTTGAGGAAAGTAAGAATTGAGGAACTTTGGAAAGAGCCAGCACTAAGAAAACTAGGAAGGGTATAAAGAACAGCTTTATTGCCATCTGGAAACAACCTGGACTGTTTAAATGACTCTATTCTATGTTATATCATCTGGTGTTCTAATAGGAGATGGATCTCTCGGTTTGTACATAAAAATTCCAGAGTAAGCCCATAGGTGAACATGACATAAAAATGGAGCAAAGATTAGCATGAAATGGGAAGAAGTTTAGAATTGATTGATTAGGAAGAACATCAAGAGAGACCACTCTTGTCTCTGTCACAGTTTCCCTGGGTTCTTGTCATCTGTGTTTCCCTGGGATCCTTTGATTCCACTTTTATTCTCTTTTTACTAAATCCTCCTTCACTGGATCTGATGGCATCAACTCTAATATCAATTTCTGAGCATATCTTTTGTGTGCCCTCCCCCCCCCCCCCCCCCCCCGCCACGATCCCCCTTAAGTCTCAGGGAAACACTTTTTTTCCGTAGGGAATTCAACTTCAGTTTTTTTAAACACCTTCACCATCAGCAGATAGCCTCTCAGAAAGCATGGTACCCAGTAGTCTTCCATTCTCATAACTTTTTCTTCTGTGGACCACAGATCACTTGACGCTGTACCACCTCATTTGTCCTCTCATTTCCTTGTGAAACAAGCACCCTGAAGTCCTACTGATATACGAGGGATGCTCGGAGATCCCCTCCATCTCAAGGACTACTCAACTAAGTCGGTGATAGACTGGGCATCCAGAGAGAAATTGAGCTCCCTTGAGTCTGACTTTGAGTTATTTCTGGCAACTATGTCAAACTTGTTTCCATCATCCTAGATTTGTTATCCAAACAGATCTTACCCATGATTTGGTTGGCCTCTGATTATTAGCAATGTTTTTTGTTAACTTGTTTGTACCTGTCAAGATACTTACTCTAAACAGCATCTCCCAAGCTGATTTCTATGTCAGATCTAATACAATTTGAGTAAAAGATAACTGTACCTGATCTCAACTTTCATTTTTAGGGATAGGCCCACAGTGTGTTAGATTCTGTGCCAAGCAAAGGCAAGAGACAGTTTCCTGGCTAAAGCTCTCACTGCCTAGATGGGAGAGCCAAGCCTAAACAGAAGACTATATATAGGGCAACTGCAGTGCACAGAATAATAGGGAAAATTACTTCAGCCAGTTCATGACATACTGCAGCATGTCAGGTACCCTGTTGGCACATTTATATTCACATGAGCAAAACAGATAAATTTAGTGTTGACAAGAGAAAGAGACAAAAAAGGCCAAAAAAAAAAAAAAAAAGTAACCCAATGTATAATTATGGATTGTGCAAAGTTTAGGCTTGGTCATGGGGCAGGGTTTTAAGAAAACTACTTTAGGGACCAGCAGCTGGCATAATGGCTATGTCGCTGGACTTCCATGTAGTCGATTGCGGTTCGTGTCCCAGACCCAGTGGTTTAAGCTCACACTAGGTGTGTGTGCCTGCATGTCCAAGATCCCAAGAGGAGAATGGAGGAGAAGGGATTGCAGCATGGCCATCCCCGTTGTGGGGGGTGATTTCTCACTTTCTGTCTCTCTGTCTCTCTCTTTCTGGCGAGTGCATGCGCCCTATAGCAAAAAAACCTCTCCAAAAAAAAAAAAAAAATATCCACTTTAAAAGAGTGGGAAGGCCTCTCTGCAGTGATGACAGTTAAGCCAGGAAATGGTCCAGTCATAGGAAGAATAGAAGAAAAACATCATATGCAGAAGGAAGATCACAGGTAGGAGTCCTTAGGTGGTTAAGAGCTTGGCAACCTGAGAGACTGCAATGGCCAGTGATGCTGGGACTAGTGCCAGCCACATGGAGCCCTTAAGCTCATGAGAAGGAATTTGCATTTTATTTAGTATTCAATGGGAAGCCTTAAAATAATTTGTGAATGGAAGCAACATGACTGCATTTGTGTTTTAAAAGACTATTCTGATTGTTATATAGAAAATAGAAAGAGGCAGGAGTAGGTATAAGGATATTATTGAAGCAGCTCAGGTGAAAAAATGAGTGATATGGACCTGGGTGGTGGAACTGAGATAGGAAAGTATGGAGAAATTCAACAAATGCTTTCAAAGTAGAAGAGATAAGAATTTGGATTTAAGCACAGGGGTTGAAGCAAAAGGAAGCAAAAAACCTCAGCTTCTGATCATCTTAGTCAGTAATGATACTGTTTACTGAGGTGAGGACATCTATGAAGGATCAGGTTTGCAGGCTTGTGTTATGGTAAGGAACTCAGGATGATGTGAATTCCTGGACAACTATTCATGTCAAGGTGTTCATCAGGGAAGGATGAATACAAGTCTGATGTTGAGAATGTAGTTTGGGTCCAAGTTACACACTAAGATTGCTTACTAGAAAAAGGTTGCTGTACACTAACCATACAGAGATGGAAGAGAGACAAATCAAGGGCGAGCCTTCGGGGCTGAATGTTTGTGGAGCGCGAAACCAGAAGAGCCAGTGGAGGCGACAGAGAAAGTGATCAGAATGGTAGTGAACGGAGCTTTGCTAACTTGCCACTGATAAGCATTTTGTCTTCCTGATAATGAAAACACACTGCGTCTGATAATGTTTTATAAACCTACATGCAACTAATGCATCATCAAAGAGATCCGACTTTGGATACAGAGATTCTTAACAAATGGACTATGTTTTTACTTTTTAATTTGTATTACTTCCATTGAGGCCTGTCTGAAGGGCATTTTATTTTTCAACTACTTAAAAAAAAATTGTTTTTGTAGTTTAATTTGTCAAATTTGGGTAGAGATTTATCTATCAAGGTTATGATATAAAGGTATTTCAAATAGTAGTACATGAGAAAATGGTATTAAAGTACGGGTTTATTTTGTTGCAAAAAAAAAAATTGAAATCCTTGCATGTTTTTTAAGTAATGCAAACAAAGGTTTCCCATGAACTTTTAAAATACCCCCCATACACTGGAACTATAGGGGACTCTATAAGAATCTGAACCTCTATTAATCACTACTGGATTCTAGACACTGCCCAATTACGTAGATTTGCATTTTCTGGCACAAAGGATATAGAACATGAATCTTTTAAATGGTGCTCACATTTATTAAATACCATGATTAATAATAAAGGGACCAAGAGTTTCTGAAAATTCCTTCCCTATCTAGCCCTGCTTATTCCTGCTCCCGTCCTCCCAGTGACCACTATATGGTGTCTGCTGGTGGTGCCATTGCTGCCGTCCCCGAGCTGTGTGTGGCTTTCAGCACTGAAATGAAATCTTATTTACTCACAGATGCCATTTTATAGAACTGTAAAAAAGGAAGCACATGGCTTTTGGCGGGGCACAAGCTCCAACATGGCCTCCCATGGTTGCTGCAGTAGAATGTTGTCACTTCAGGCTCTCTGCCTTCTCCCTCATAAGTGCAGAGAAGCCCATCCTGTGAAAAAGACCTTTTAATTGTGAGTTACCCATAAAGCATTCTGTACCACCTTGTACTAGATTTCCACTGTGAGTTAGAATAGTTTTAGGGGCTTTGTTTTCACATAGCATCTTTATAGTTTTTGTTTGTTTGTTTGTTTTGAAGAGATTTTTGCCTTAGGGCACATGTGCTCACCAGAAAGAAAGACAGAAAGCAAGAAATCACCCCCTGGGGGAATGGCCATGCCGCAATCCCTCCTCCTTCATTTTCCTCCTGGGATTTTGGGTATGCATGCACACGTATCTGGTGTGAGTTTCAAGCCACCTGATCCAGGACTCAAACCCTAGATGATCACATGGGAGTCTAGCAGCTTAATCACCATGCCACCTGCTGGCCCCTAAAATAAGTATTTTTTAATGGTTAATTACCATATTATTATTTATGATAATATTAATAGTGCTACTTCAGAATTTTATTTGACTGTAAAATCTAAAAAATGCTCAAAGCATGCATGAACTATTTTATCAGCACAGAATCTATGGAGAGAAAATATAAAAGTTGGGTTTTGAAATTTGAACACTTGCTTGGAATGATAACATTTAGGGGAATTTTCACATTGTTATGGAGACAGCCAGCCCCTTTGGGCACACCTTAGACTCAAGGGGCTTCTGAGTGGAAGAGAGAGCAGTGTGTTGGGCAGCTGGTGACGTCTCAGGTCATGAGCAAGTACCCTGCCTAGTATACTCCCCAACAGTTGGAATTCTGCCCCAAAGAGCTGGAAAACAAACTGCAGTATGATATCCCATTCTTGCCTCCAATAGTGAGATTTGACTACAGATTGATTTACTCTTCAGAATCAAGAACTGAGGAAAGCCAAGAAACTCAACAAAGAATAGAACTTACACTTGAGAACACACACTTTTGTAAGCAGATCTTCAGAACATGTGTGTTTTGTCATCTCAGAGAATTAGAAGAGGCTTTCACCTCCATAAAAAGAATCTAACAGAAAACATAAAAATGAAAATTTTCACTGATGATAATAAAAAGGAATCAATACTAAAAATAGACATCACTGAAAAGCAAATTAGTGAGCCGAAAGGTAGACTGAGTCAAGGAATTCTATAATAGATCATAAAGATAAAAATAGATGAAAATGTTAATAAGTAGAAAATGGATTCTTAAATCTAATTTAATTCCACATTTATTTAGTATAATTGAAGAGACATATTTAAACATGAGATAGGACCAGAAAAAAAATTGCCATTATTTGGATGCTCTGATTTTTATAGAAAACCTATAATATTTGCACAGTGCTTATCCATTTTCAGCAAGACTGCTGCTTCACACAATCCCAATTCATGAATGGTTAAATGTAAAAAGGCAAAAGCAAAAATAAGAATATAAGCCATATTATAAGAAAATATAAGACATCTTTATGACCTTGGGAGTAGAAAAAAACCTTGTAAGTGTTTTAAGAAGCAAAAGACAAGAAGTTATTTCTTAAAAAGTTCAGTAATAACAATAATCGGCCCTGAGCAGTATAAAATGATCCTATCACGATTGAGGACTATTTGACGGGTGGATTCAAATGCACATTGGATGAGCAAGCAAATATGCTTCTGTATGTCTGCCTTATGGAAACTGCATATTTACACAGGAACACTCAGAAGTGCTGAGAGGATATACCCCTAACTTACAGTAGTAGTTGAGTCTTGGGAGAGAACTAAATGTATATTGGAGCAGACAGGATGCAGGACAGAAGGATAGCAGAGGGGGCTTCCTCAGTAACATTTAATGTTGGGTTGTTGGCAAAGTCATGATACATTTTTTGCAAAGAAAGAGTAGGTCATGACAAAAATGGCAAAAGCAAAAATAAGAATATAAGCCATCGTATAAGAAAATATAGGACATCTTTATGACCTTGGGAATAGGAAAAACCTTCCTGAAAGTGATTTAAGATTTTTGTTAGGAGAATTTATATACCTAAAATAGTTAAAAAAATAATTTTTCAAATCTTGACTAGTGAAAAGTTTTCAGTTTTATAATATTCAGAACTAAAGACTCTCTCTTTGCAGTTAAAAAAAAAAGTAGCATCTGTTCTTGGAAGCTTCCAGGTTGAGCCCAATGTTTATATAATTAAGAATCTCTGTTAATGTGTTCACTCACTACGATAGAGAGAGCTTTCAGATGAGAATGAAGTTTATATATGCCCTTCACATTGAGTTGATGGATTCTGGTTGCAAGTTATCTGTGTTAATCTTTAGGCATATTGATTTCAAATGTTTAAATATCTGTTTTTTTTTTTTTTTTTTTTTTTTTTTTTTTTGCCTAACACTGATGTGGTTGTACTTACTATTTAGGCCACCACTTGGGATGGTGAAATCTTAAAAACTGCAGCAAAGGCAGAATATTCCCTCCAGTCCTGTTTCAAGTATGCAGAAAACAGTAGTTTAGGCTCTTACATTCTTTAACTTCATTATATAAATGGTATTAAACTAACCATAAGATAATTGCTAATAATTACAGCATTGATTCTCTGAGAGTTTGTATGTGACTGTGTGTCATTTTTCCTCAAAGTAGGAAGGGATTTCTTTTGTTGTTTGGTTTTTGTTTTGGTTAGGTCCTTAAATACCCTACTTTTTTTTTTTTTTTTTACCAAATTCTTCTTCTACTCTGGAATTTTTTTTCTATCACTCATTATATTTCTTACGAAACTTCTTTAAAAATTTTTTAAGGGAAGGAACAAAGCTAGCAAAGAAACAGATGTGTCTCATATAAAATATGCAATAAATCTTGTCCCGCAAATTCTTTGCTCTGAACTTTCTGACAGAAACTGTCAAATATCCACTTTAATTCAGGTATAAAATGTTCACTCTGTGTCATGGCGCCAACCACCATATGCAGAAATAAAGTTAGTGACCAGCCATAAAAACAGCAGCATAAGCACCTTTGAAATGGTACAAGTCATCGTGGGTGAGAACAACCCATATAAATCCATGGGGAATTAATCTCGGCTTTGCTACTATCCTGCTGCGCATTTACAATGAGCTTCTACTCCCACACAGCAGAAGCAGTAATACTTTTAAAAGGAGAGAGAAAATAAGAGAGCCGTGTGTCCACCTAATGAGCTCGGGGGAGGGTGTTGGGAGGGGATGCATGGATTAGAAGGCGGTAACTATTCTTCCCTTTCTTGGAGCTCTGGAATCCCCTTGAAGACGCAGAGCACCATGGTTGAACGTGGAGGGGGGGAGGTTCTTCAGCTCTCCTAGCCTGGCTTCACAGATCATGTGAAACCAATCTCCCCAAAGTGCAATCACAAGAAATGACTTCAGCTTCATAAATCATTGTTATCATCCCACAGGAGGAGGTAATGCTATGGTTTTTCTCCAGTAAAACATTTCAAGCCTCTAGTTTCATGGGCTTTCTTTTTTTCTTTTTTTTTTTCTTCCTTTCCTTTTCCCTTTCTGAAATCAGTTTCATGCCACTTGTACAATCAGCTTCAGTCTTCTACCTAAAGGAAACAGTGGGACTGTCCAGTTCACCTAATATTTGACTATTTCTACCCTCCCAGCTAAGAGGGAGGCTTATTTCCTACTGAGGGGTGTGTATATGTGTGACTTGACATACTCACATTTGCTTCCAGGAATATGTTGACCTTCAATATTTTTTTCCCACTAAAGATATTTTCTTTTCATTAAGTTTTCTACGTACAGAGAACATATATTAGGTTTTAGCACAGTGAATAAAGATCTTATTTTGCATATGATACACTATATTTTAAGACTTTTGCCATTAGACACATGTGCTCACCAGAGAGAGATACAGAGGGAAAGTGAGAAATCACTCTGGGGGGGGGGGGGTTGGCCTCACCCCAACCCCTCTCCTTCATTCTCCTCTTAGATTTTGGGCACACATGCACATGTATTCAGTGTGATTTTCAAGCTGCTATATCTGGGATTTGAACTGCTGTTGATCATGAGGGAGTTCAGCACCTTAACCACTACCATAATACCTGCTGGCCCATACAATATGAGATACTTTGTTAACACTTGTAGACATCTAACCCATTTCTTTACTAAGTCACAAAAGTAGGAAGACCAAAGGATGAAACAATAGGTTATTTCCAAGGTAAATCAAAAGGTAAAAATCTACTTTAATTATATATGATAATATTTTATTACTCCTTTATATTAATAAAAACATTTCTCTCATACTGGGTCTCATTTAAGACAGAAAATTGCTATCATGAATTTCTAGAAAATTATTTTGTTTTATTAAAGTAGGTTCTATACTCACTTTGAAATAAAGACTAGTTTTTCAACAATTATTTTAAGGATTATAAATTTAAATGTAACTTTTTAATTGTCAGAGAATATGTTTACTCACCAGAAGGAAACAAAGAGACATAGAGAAAGAGAGGGAGAATGTACTCCTTCCCCTGCAAAGGGGACTGGTCATGCCACAATCCCTTTTCCACTTCTCCATCCTGTCAGGATTTGGAGCACACATTCACACACAGCCACTGTTTTTTTAAAGCCACCAGGGCCAGGATTCAAACCACAGTTCACCATATGAGATCTGGCTCCCTTAACCATTAGGCTATGGGGCTGGTCCTAAATATAACTTATTATAAAAGTATTTGTTTAAATTATAAAAGTATTTATTTAAAAGTTGACTTTTACCATGACAGGTTAAGTGGAAAAAACAAACAACAAACAAACAAAAAAAGAAATTGCACTATTTCTCAGTGTGATTTCAATTCTACAGACAGGTACAAATGCCTATGTAGTTATATACGGACTTCAAAAAGTTCATGGAAAAATGGAATTAAATTATGAGTTTATGTGGTGCAAAAGAATTGAAATCCATGCATAGTTGTTTCATAACGCACATTTTCAATGTACATTTTGAAGACCCCCACATAAATATGTACCTACATGTATGAAAAGGAATCTACTTATTACTAGAAACCACTACCTAAGAGAAAGGTGTATGCATGTTGTTTCCTTTTAATTTTTAAGATAGAAAGCCTATGTGCATACATGAAAAAGAAGAGAGAGAGAGAAGGCACCTTTGATAGGACCTCAGTTGTGCCACAATCCCCTTCCCAGCTCCTCAGGATCCTGAGTGTTCATGTGTACCAGTGCTTATGCTGTTTCTATTTTCTTATTTCCTTGTCAAACATCCAAATATTCTATAGCAAGGATTTATTACTTCTAAAACCTGGGAAAATATAAAGTTTTGCTAAAAAGAGGAGAAAAGTGATTCCTTTTACCTTTTATTCTTTTTGAATTCAGCTTTAAATTGTTAGCATAGCCAAGTATTTACTCACATACAATTTGTTTTCCACAAATGCTTCTTATACAAGAGGATGACAATTATTGAAAGATGACCCTGGGGTTGTCCACTTGAAACTGTGTTATACCGTCAGCACTTTTACCCCAGCAGACCATGAGCTGTGTAACCACATTTAAGCTGAGGCCTCGTTTCTTTCCTTTTACTGACTCTGATAATGATCACCTGTGCTAATAATGGTCTTTGTGCCTATCTCCTAGTGGTGAAACACATTAAATGTCCTTTATGTGGAAAATATCTTCTACAGCATCTTCTTTGGGAATTCCAGTTCTCCTAGTATTTTCTTTTCTTGGAAATATCGCCCAAGGAATAGGTTATTACTTACCTTCGTTGTACCTACATACCTGGTAATATCATGACTGTCGAAATTCTGGTAATTCTTGGGTTATCATTTTAAGTGGACACATTTAAACCAACTATAGCAAATCCTTGACCAAGTGAAAGAAAACTAAAAGGTATTTTGATGTTAAAGGCAATAGCCAATATCGGGGAAATTAGACATTTTTCTGTTTCTGTGGCCCTGTAGTTCTGGCTTCCTAAGTATACTCAGCCTTAGCCAAGGTTCCAAAAGGAGACTATTTCAAGGGGAGTAGTGGATGTTCTATGATGACCTATGGTGCATTCTGATCGTCCATTCATTTTTATGACTAAACATCTCAAGAGTTACTTTCTAGAAAAAGAGCTTCATTTATTTAAGAAATGTCAAAAGGACAAAGTGAATGAAGAACTCTCCTGTGTAAAACTATAGGTGACATTATATTTTTATCTCATGTATAAGTATGACTTTTTCCTTCTCTCAATTTTTTATTAGTTAAGGTATTAAGCTCTTAAGCTCTCTGACCATTCATGATGACCTTTTATCTGGTTTTCACTCTTTATAACATAGTTAAAACCATTACATTTGACGTATTTCTAGATAATTCATAGAGCTATGTGGAATGGTTACTTCATAAAGATTGTAAAATCTCATATTTGTGTGTGTATAAGGTATAAATAAAGAACCTTAATGTGGACTACTGTCATATAAATTTAACTTATTCACGCCAATGCTTGTTCTTCAGTCAGAGTTCTTATTTGTCTTTTGCTCCATTTTGTAATGACTTTATGGTTTTATAGTTCTTAAGCAGGGACCTGTAAAGAATAACAGCATGGTATAAGGAAATTCAAATTGAAATCAGGAGATGCGTTTTCTCTTTTTTGCCCAAAACTGGTTGTATGACCTTAGGCAAGTCACTCCTTTCAATGTGCTTTGCAGCTGCTTCTAAACAGCATCTGTTTCTTTTTTCGATTATATTAAATGAGGCTAATTCTTCACGAAGCAATTTAAAACATGTGAAAAACAAAAATTCTTTCAACCAGAGAAGCAGAAATAGCAACTGTAATGTCTTGGTATATTCATTTCTGATATTTTTATAGCTATAACATTTTTATAGCTATGTATCATTTCTGTGATATATGTTTTAGGATAATTTTAGTCACATTATATCTACTGTTTTATAATCTTTTTTATTTATAATTATGTCACAGCATTTTCCTGTGATATTCTTTGAAAGCATGATGGAGTATGTGGATGTAGCAAGAGTGTTTCCAGCATTGGGGTGTTTACACAAGTTACTAAAGAAAAACTAGAATGTTCAAATACTTAGACAAGTCTCACAGCAACCCAAGAGAAGTTGGTCAGTCAAATGTTATTGGGCAACAAAAGAATTGTGGTGGTGATCGTAGTGATTATAACAATTGAAACTTATTGCATTAATGTGGCAGGTGCAGTGGCGGAGCATCTTATAAATGTCTTTTAAATGATTATAATGGCAGTCTAATGTAGGTCCTATTACTACAGCTATAGATCAGAAAACTAGTCTTAGCCAAGTCAAACAACTTGTCCAAAGCTAACAGTCAGAAAGTAATGGAGCACTTCCAAGTTTTAGCTTCCACAATTATCCACACTGTAGAATCTACCTCATATGTCAGTTGAAAAGATTGAATAATCTGTGCTAGTTCCTTTGGACAGTACCTTGCACACACACACACAGTACTCATCAACGCTGCCACCAGTCTGTCCATCTTAGCGAGTCATTATCCACTACATTAAAAGCAGTTGATAAGCCAGTGGACTGACTGTCCATAGATTTTGATAGCTGGAGGGAGAGGGACCCAGTTGTAGCACACCATTCTGTTAGTGGAAAATCTGGTATCTCTTTATTCACTCTCCTGTTTCACTTATTTTTAAACTATAGCATGAGTAATTTCTTTGGTTTCTTATAGCTGCAAAGTTTTCAATTGTTAAGTTCCTCTTATACGGTGTGCAGACGTATGAAGACTAGTGTGATGATTCTAAATAGCATGGAGAGTTTTACAAGCAATTATGATAAATCCAAAGAAGCCAGTTGAGGAATTGTTCTTTTATCAGTTTATTAATAAAATACTTTCTCTAGATTGGTGGGATATCAAGTAATAAAATGTCATAAGATAAAAGTCAAACAAGTAAAATAGATCCTTGCCTTTGAAGAGCACTGCTTTAAAGCAGAGAGAGAAATTAACCTGTACCCTGTTACTATTTTGCTTATGAACTTGCTGCAAATTCAGACTCCCATCTGCTTTTATGGTCATTATTACCAATTAATGAAACAAGTTCCTGGTTTATAAATACTAGGTTTATAGCCTCATGTGCTAAGCAATATTTATCTTATTTTTTTTGTTTATTTATTATTGCCAGTTGGTGTGTGCACTTGCCAGAGAGAGAGAAAAAAAAAAAAAAAGGAAGAGAGGAAGCACCTCCCTTGTGGAGTGTGATCATGCACAATCCTTTCTCCATTTTTCCATCTTGTCTGGGTTTGGGGCATGCATGTGCAGGTACCTGGCATGTTTTTCAAGCCACCAGAGCCAGGAATTAAACCACATAGCCATGTAGGATCCAGCTGCCTTAACCATCAGGCCATGAGGATGGTGCTCATGTGCTAAGCATATAATGTTTAAAAGAAAAAAAGAAAGAAAGAAAAGAAAACCATAGTCCATGCCTCTCATGAATTACATACCTTTAGGATTATGCTAGTACTAAAGTAGGATAGATTTGATTGGATAAAGAGTCTTTCTTCAATATTAGTATTTATTTGCACCTTCTCTTTAAGTGGCCATGAAGAGCCATGTGACTCTAAAACCCATTGTTTTTGAAATTTCACCAAGGCTTTTTGTTTGGTTTTATTTTTGAAAGTGAATATGTGTGGGGGCCAGCAGGTGGTGCAGTGGGTTAAGGCGCTGGACCCACGTGGCTAACCACAGTTTGAATACTGGCCCTGGAGGCTTGAAAATCACACTGGGCTTGTGTTTGCGCATGTCAAAACTCCCAGGAGGAAAATGGAGAAGAGAGTGTGGTGTGGACATCCCCCCATGGGGGGTGATTTCTTACTTTCCCTCTCTGCACCCTGTGGCAAAATCCTTAAAAAACAAAAACAATTTGATGAACATCTTTCTGTGTCAATTAATCTCCTCTTACTCCCCCCCATCAGAGCGATTATGTGTGTGTGTGCGTGTGTGTGTGTGTGTGCGTGTGTGTTATTACTATTTTAAAAAATTTCTTCCACAAGAGAGAGCTAGAGAAAGAGAAACAGACAGCATCCCAAACAGGGTCTTGATGGCACAACCTACCCCCAGCTTTAGCCAGTCCCTGCTCTTGGACAGGCACATGCCAGGAGTACTCGGGATGCAAACCTAAAGCCCTCCTGTGTGTGTCATGTTTTACCACTGTACCTCCATCTGGCCCCCTTTAACCAACCTTCTGGGTGAAAGAGAGTAGAGGCAGCCCTCTCTTAAAACTCCAGCTTTTTTTCAGGTCTTGATATTTCTTAAATGATATCTGTTTCCTAAATGATGCTACCAAGTTTATTATCTCTATGTGAGACTTGAAAAAATTGTGAAATATAATAGAAGACCTGATTCTTCCCATCGCAAATGAAATATCTTGAGAGAAAAAGTAGGCATTAAAAGGAAACAGGACTTATGTGTAGGTGAAAATCTTATTTTATAAATATGCTTGTTTAGAAGTATCTGTGAAAAATAACTTAAAAGTTGTTTTACGAAAGACATATGTCCCTTCAGTTGATGCTGATCAATTAAAGGTATGTATGGCCTAAAAGATGGCATACTGTGAAGAATTTCAGGCCCTGCTGGAGAATGCAACCACCTGACTCCCATTAATGTTAATGAGCCTCTCACCAGATCATTCTAAAATTTTACCCCCATGGTCTGTTTTAAAGCATCAAGATTCAGGAAATTTAGAGTGAAGGCTGAAATTCCATCTTAGAACTTTCTCTCTGATGTGTATATTCCGATGGAAAATGCATAGTACAGTGTAGCCCCAAGATACTAGCTTGGTGTTTAAAAATTCCAAAGAGAAACGCTGCCTCTTGGGCAGTGGTGGGGGCATTGGAGAGGATATTATATTCTGAGTCAAAAGACCTCGATTCTGCCAGTAATAATTAATGTCACCTGGGAAAGTCTCTTCACCAACTTGGGTATCTGTTTTCTCTACAAGAAAATGAAATGGTTGGACTAGATTTTACCTAGGTTTTGGTTATACTGTTCTTAACAACTGTCTCAACTAATTGCATCCCTATCACTTTGAAATGAAGAAATGACTGTGCATAGCATTGAGGGACTGCACTGGATTACACAGAAGCAAAGGAAAATGGTAACACAATATCAACTGTTAATTAAATGGTTTCCTTTAAGAAGAATGAACAGGATTTCTCATAAAGTCTGAAGGCTTAGTCTCATGTCAATAGTGTGATTGCCTGAAAACCTTATAGTGGGTAAGCAAAAATCTCACCTGAGGTAAAGATATAGTGAAAAAAATGAAAGAATCATAAATGTTTTACAATAGGTTGACTTAGTGTAGATAGATCTGCTTCATTTAAATCCCAGTTATACCTATGTCTCACTACGTGCTAGAGCTGTGACTCTATAAAACATTTACTTTGGCAATAGTTACTATCATTCTTAGACTAGATGTGCAATTTGATGCATACTGAATGTAAAAATAAACAAATATTTTTAAAAGATTGTATATAAGTGTTTCCTTAAGTTACATTCATCCCTGACACAAACAGTCATTACAGTTATCACAAAATAAATGAGAGTAATATAGTTCTTTTCATTATATAGGAAGAAACTACAAAACTAATGGAAAAATAGAATAAAAGTATGAATTTGTTTTGGTGGAAAAAAGGTTCTGAAATCCACGCATAGTTTATTCATAATACACATTTTCCATGAGACTTTTGAAGATCCTTGTATAACCAGGGAGACTTTTCTTTTTAGAGATTGCTACAGGGCACATGTACTTGCCAGAGAGATGGAGAGACAGGAAGCAAGAAATCACCCCCCACCCTAGGGGCAGTAGCAATACCACATCCCTTCTCATCTGGTCTCCTCTCAAGATTTTGGGCATGCACCTAACATGAGTTTTAAACCACCAGGTCCAGGACTCGAACCATGGTCAACTACATGGGAGCCCAGCAATATAACCATTATGCCATCTGCTGGTCCCCAGAGAGACGACTTATAGCACTTTTTAATTAAAATTATTATACCAATAAGATACATTATAAAATAATTGAATGCTATAAATGGATCTAAAGTATAAAAATGTAAAAGACTTAAGATTATATGTTATATGTAAATTTGCATCAAGATACAATTTTCAACCATTTATGAGGAAATTAAGCCCTAATATCCTAAACCCACCATTGTGTGTAATGAGTATGCATTTCTCTAAGCATCTAGAATAGTATCAGTGATATGCAGATGGGAGAAATGAGAGACTAACTCTTTGTTTTAGTCCACTTTTATGTCACTAGCAACTGAATAGCACACTGAGTAATTTATAAAGAATAGAGATTTATTTAGCTTACAGTTTGGGAGGCCAAAGGTCAAGGGTCCACAGCTAGTGAGGGTCCCTTCTTGGTAGGGACCCTCTGTTAAGTCCCAAAGTGCTGTAGGGTATCACATGGCAAGAGCTTGATCAAAACATGAGTCTATCTGTATTATTTCTTCTCCTTACAAATCCACCATAAATCAGTCATGAGGGCCCCACCTTGATGACTTAATCTAATCCTAATCTCCTGTCAAAGGCCGCACCTCTCAACACAACTGCATCCCATCATACTCAAATCTCAAAACATTAATTTTGAGTCGTGACCATAGAACTACTCAAATCATGTTCTCCGTTCTGCTGTGCAGATGAAGAACTCTGGTTGAGAATGGCCCCAGAAGTCCAAGTTAGGTGATACCAATATTTTGCTTTTATTTGATGCCCATAAAAATATTCAAATATAGTTATGAAGGGCAACTGGAAAAGGCAGATAAAAATGTGCTAAACTCCCACATGGCTGACAGCGGTTCAAGTCCCAAACCTGGTGGCTTGCTTTCTCACTTTCTCTCTCTCTGGTCAAATTGAAAAATAATATTAAATTAAAAAATTCTTTTTAAAAAAAGATGAAAAAGATGAGCCCTGGAAAGTCTGATCGAACATAAGAGGATCCAGACCGAAACATCATCAATCTGGGGTTAGACAAGATGACTTTTTAAAGATTTATTGATGTGGGTTTTTTGATTTATGACTCTAACGACCTCTTCAGAGTATTCTGATACAATGTCTTTTACTTGATGCTTTCACCAAAAACCTGGTTTTTCTAGTTCACATTAGCCTTAGGCAAGTGACCTGGAAATCAAACTATACCCATATACCGAGACCCTTGACATTATATGCCTTTACACATCCTCATACCAGTTTACACAGAAAATCCCGCAATCCAGTTAGACAACTGCAAATGTAACCTCTGTGACAGATCAGAAATGATCATTCTTTTACTTCAACTGCAACCAGGAAAGCTAATAAAACAGGAAGACCAGATAAGATATCATCGTTTGTGGGTGAGCATACCAAGAGAAAAAAATGTAAGGGCAAAAGCCCTTCATGCCACAAAGGTCCCATATATCAGTATTTTCCCCTTCTTAAATAAATATTAAAAAGCCATCCCTCTTTCCAACGGCAGTGTACTATTGCCTCTGATCGTGAAGAGCATTCTTTTCTCCTGGGAAATGTACGACAGTGCAGTTTTCTGAGAAATGAAAAATGACTGCCATTCACATCAGATGGATACCACATGAAGTAGAGCATGGTCCCTCTGCTTCCTCGTCAGCATCACCCAAGCTCCTCTATTTGTAGAGCTGTAATAAAAACAACTCCTTTACTGTGCGTCCTGTTGGTTTATACCAACCATGTCAGGTCCATAAACCATGGTATATTAAAGAGTAATAGACTGTGTAAAGAATACTAGGGAGATATTCCAAGCCCTATCCTTTCCCCTCATTTCACAATTTACAACCTCCCAGATGGGTAAATCATAAATATGACTTAATTATGTTTGGTATAAAAACCCCACTTTCTTTGAAGAGTGACCTTCTTTTCAGCTACTCTCATTGTGTGAATTCTGCCCTCTTGAGATGAAAACTTGGGATATTTGGCACATTTGTATCATGCATGTTCTTAGTCTGAGTATTTTCTGGAAGTATAGTTTTATTTATAAAAACTTTCTCTTTTGCAAAATTAACTCTATAAAATAGTTAGTTTAAAAACAAATACAGATGAAACTTAAAGGTTAATGTTATTCATGCCTCAATAAAGATTAGTTGTTATATATGCCAGTTTAAAAAAAAAATCCAAAACAAGATAATAGGATAGAAATACTATTCTTTTGGCCTTCAATTGAACTGTATTCTTTACTATTTTGTTGCAAACAGAAAATGGAAGATAGAAATTTGCTGGGCCAAGAAATGGGCTAAGGCCCTTAAGCAAAATGATGAGCAGGGACTATGTGCTGCTAATGTGGGTCCCTCTTGTCCATTTATTCATCTATGAAGTAAGTGGAATGCCTACTAGGTGTTAGTTGAGAGAGCAGTCATAAAGCAGATTCTGGGCACAACCCTGAAGAAGCACAGTCTAGCCGAGAAAGTAGACTGCAAGCCAGTGAACTCGGAACACTGTCCTGTGTGCTATGCGAGGACATCGTTTGAACACACTGCTGGAGGAGCTTCACAGAGAAAGTGCAGGTAAATCAGCACTCCTCTGTGGTGGAGAAGCATGGCGGGCTTCTTCAGTGAGCTAGCCTTTAAGCTCGGTTTTTGAAGAAAGAGGAAGATGTTTACACTGGGGGTTTGGTAGAAGAGAGAAAGCCAGGGAAGAGGAGGTATTCCAAGGAGAAACAGCACATGCAGGCATAAGGGAAAATATTGCACAGAAGAGTGCCATAACTGCCTTTACCTTTTAAGATGACAATTTTGGTGACAAGCACAGAACTGAATTTCTTGTGCAATGTGAGGAAGCTGTCACAGTATATACCCTTAGTTATTATTATTATTGGTGGCAGGTATGTGCCCAAAATCCTGAGAGGAGAATGGAGGAGAAGGGATTACAGCATGGCCATCCCCCTGAGGAGTGATTTCGCACTTTCTGTCTCTCTGTGTGGCAACCACATGTGCCCTATAGCAAAAATCTCTCTTAAGAAAAAATGAGGCTGGAAACAAAATCCCAGGACATTAAAGACTGACACAAAAGCATGTGATAGTTGAAGCCTCATTAAATAAAATACACATAAATGTCTCGTAAGCCAAAAACCAACTAACCCTTAAAGAAGCCATGTTGCTTTCTCTCTGTGACATAGAATTATGAAATGTAAATATTAGTTTTTAATGAAGAAAATAAAAGTTTAAGAAAACAACCGCTGTTCCAATGACAGAAAAATAGTAGTAGGCTATAAGAAGGTCCCTGAGCAAAATTACCTCAACTTTGTCCAAGTACTTCCAGATCTTCACCATCATCAGAGTACATAGAGAGCCTTGATAAAAAAAAAAAAAAAAAAAAAAAAAAGTTTGATGTTAAAAACACCCCCCTCCCCATTCTTAGTACTCTGGCTTGCTTTTCTTTCTGGTTTTACTATCTTAAAAATTGTGAGACTATTATTGTTCTAAGCAGCTACTGTATTCTCCATGATTTAGGACAGAATTATATTTAACACATTGCAGATGATGAGTCATTCTTTCCAATGAGAGGCAAGGGGAGAGGCAAGTGAGGAGTGACTCTTACTTCCCTACCTCCTCCTTCTAGTGCTGCATCCATATCTGATGCCCCTTCCAAGCCTACTCTTCTAAGAAGTCTACCCACCCTCTACCCCTCAGTAGGAGGACCACAATTGCAAAATGCAGCATCTAACTACTTCTATCTAGGTGGCTTTGTAGGACAAAGGAGTAAGTCATCCCCACACATAGATTCAAGGCCACTACTAGTCAAAGTTGTAGGATAAGGACAATTTTCATCCAAGATTTGCCATCTTCAATTTAAATACTGTTTCTCCCTCTTGTGCCTGTTACCAAACGTGATGTTGTCTAACTGTGCAAGCATTATCTAATTCAGTAACTCACATAGAGTCTCCTTCTATTGATTTCAAGATTGATTCTCTAGGATTTAATTATTATTTTATTTTTGCTACCGTTATCAAAGATTACTTACACCAGATCTTATTCTCTCAGATTTTATTGCCTGTCTTTCCTAACTAAAATGAAGGTTCTTCAGGGATTTCTGTCTGCTTTCCTCACTGGTGGATCCTAAGCAACTAGAAGGGAGACTGGCTTATTGAGTAAAAGAGTAAAAGAGTCAGAGGTTGCAGAGTTTGGTATGGCCACCAGGAATATTATTTTTCTTATACAATGTTGGATTCTTTTTTTTTTAATTTACAATAGAGCATATGTGCACATATGTGATAGGGAAGAGCACCCTCCACAGGATCTGGTCACACCCCAGCTGAATCTTTGGCACTTAACCGTGTGCACGATGTGTTTCAGACTAATGGGACCAGGAATTTAAGCAGTGATTGCCACGTGGAATCTAGCTTCTCTTGAACAGTGCATTACTTATATCATGGAACTGGACCCTAAAAACATTTTTTTTTTTTTTAAAGCTGGAAACAGTCACTAAAAATTCCCTTTTAAGCTTCCTTCAAAGAAGCAGAATATATAGTAACAAAGCCAAGTACTTCCCCTCTCTTAATGGGACATGGCCTTCTCATTTCCCTGGCATTCCCACACTGTCTGTCAGTTCTAATACTGGGATACTAGGAATAGAATTCCACAGTATCAAGATTTTTCTTTTCCTTTTTTTTTTTTTGGAGAGGTTTTCACTATAGGGTGCGTGTGCTCACCAGAAAGACAGAGAGAGACAGAGAGATAGTGAGAAATCACTCCCCAGGGAGGATGGCCACACCGTAATCCCTTCTCCTCTTGGGATCTTGGGCATGCACACACATGTGCCCGGCATGAGTTTAAGCCGCCGGGTCCAGGACACAAACCACGGTCGACTACGTGGGAGTCCAGCGACATAGCCATTACGCTAACAGCTGGTCCCCCAAGTATCAAGATTTTTCTGTGTGGCCCACAATTACCTCTTGGTGATATTAGAATTTGAGTTTGTGACCCCAGTCTTTAAACATTTTCTTTCTAGTTAACATAATTATACTTACTTAGATAGAGCCTTCCAAAGACTTCTGAAGCTGTATCTATATCTATATCTATATCTATATCTATATCTATATCTATCTATATCTATATATACAATGACATATTTGGACATTTCAAGCATTGTGTGTGTGAACTATACAATGTGCATTGCTTCTTTTTACATTTGGATACTATTTTTTCCAAATTACCATATTCATAGAGCCATTGCAAAATCTTATCTAATGCTTAATTCAATTTGAATAGAGCATTTTCTGTTACTAAGTTCATATGCAGCGACAGCTTGGCCACAGGCTACTTAGCACAACATGGAAGTAGCCAGTTAGAAACCATCTGGAGACCGAGAACAGCTCAGTCCTCCAGGAAGATCACTCAGATCTCAAAGGAATGTTTCCTCCTAGTTAGTCATGCACATAATTTAAAATCACTAGATAAGAACAAATCACTTGTTCATTTCACATTCTGAAGAACTTAGTAGCCGATGAGAGACACAGGTCATTTCTCAGGATCTAATTGACTTAGCACCAGACCAGTTTTTTTTTTTTTTCTTTTTTTAAATTGCCACAGGGTGTATATAGTCCCCAGAGAGAAAGAAAGAAAGCACCACTTGAGCTGGGACATGGTCACACTAGAGTCCTTTATCCTCCATTCTCCATCCTGTTGAGAGCTTGAGAATATACACACATGCTCCCAGCATAGGTTTCAAGCCACCAGGGTCAGGATTCAAACGGTGGTCAGCCATTTGGGATCCACCCTCTTTAACTACTAGGTTAAGGGGCCAGCCCCGAACTAATTTCAGAGATTCCAGCAAGGAGTATGGGGAGAAAGTCATACAGCAAAAGATGGCCCCAACTATGACTTAACTCTGCCTAAAAGCATGTACTTAGGAAAGCCAGATCATTTTATTTTATTTTATTTTTAAAGAATTATTGTATTTACTTTATTTATTATTATTATTATTATTATTTTAATTTGATCAGAGAGAGAAAAAGTGAGAAAGGAAGCCACAAGGTCTGAAACTCAAACTGTAGTCAGTGACATAACAGTCCAGTGCCCCCAACATCCATGCCACCTGCCGGCCCCTGAAAGTCAGATCATTTTAATATAAAACAAAATCAGTTTTATTAGTTGGAATTTACTGCGGTTAGAGATGGTATACAACTTTATCACAATCTTCTCTACCTGGTGTTCATATCCAATATAAAATTTTATGTTTGGGAAAGTTGGTATCTCTCTTTTTGTGCGAGTTTTATACAATACATGTATTTTAAATTAAAATATTTTATTTGACATATAGGTGCTTTTCCACAGTTAAAGTTATAGCAGAAGACAAGCCAGATGAAGTTGCTGCTTTCCTGGAGCTTATATTGTGCTTTAACAAATGAGTGAGTTGCCAGGCAGTGGTACAACAGTAACACAACTGGTTCCACATTAGGAAAATCCCGGGTCCACATCTCCATGCCTTCTTGAGCATGCAGTGCAAGCATGTCCTTGCCTTGTGATCTGTGCCAGCCGGGCCTGAGGGTCGACTGTGGCATGAGATCCTTGTTGGGCTGCTTGTCTCTTTCTCTCCCTCTGTCATGGATGAAATAAATAAACTTTTAAAAATAAATAAGCAAATGAACATTTGGAGGAGGGATACGAAGACAGCATTGTTGAGACAGGGAGATAGTGTTGTTATATTTTGATCAACTCGACCGGGGAGAAATGTTCATATATTGAAATGATCACCTTATAAGCTATATAATGTGATTGAATGTATTTTTTAAAAAAAGTAAATAAAAATAAATAATAAAAGAAAAAAATAAAAAATAAAAATACCTCATAGATAAAAAAAAAAAAAAAAGAATAGTCTGTCAAGTAGATAGAGGGTATGAGGAAAAAAAGGAGACCTTTTAGAAAGGATGAGTGGCGAGGGATGCGCTTTTCTTTACTGAGGCCCCAGAGGTGATGTTTGAGCTGAGACCTGAAGGAAGCAAAGGGGCCAGTTGTGCAGAGACTGTGGGCAGAATGCTCTAGGGAGCAGGAGGAGCACGTGCAAAGGCCCTCAGATGCATGTGCTCTGTCTGCTCAAGCCCCAGCATGCTGGTCAGTGAGGCTGGAAAGGAATGAGCATGGAAAAGAGGAGATGATGTCACTGAGGAACCAGGGGGCAGACTGGCAGGGCCTTCTAGATATTGTGAAAACTTTAGATGTTCTGTCAAGAGTGATGGCAAGCCAAGCCATTGGAAGGTTGTGATCAGGATCAAAGTCCATAAAACTTACTTTTTAAAAACAAATGAAGATAATGATGATGAGGTACTAGTAATACATGCCATATATTGAGCTCACATTATGAGTTATTTCATCTTTAAATAACCGTATGATAGCAGTCTCTGTGGCTATTCTCACAGGACAGAAAACTAAACATTTGGTCATGAATCACTAGCCCACAGGTTAACAAGTAGTATACAGCAGAACCAGGCTTAATAAAAAAGGCAGTGTTTTTCAATCCTTTAATACCTTTCATGAAGAGAGACCTTAGATATGATAAGTTTTCATTCATTCTGCATCATTGTAGCCTTAAACTAATGAAATCTCATATTGATTGTTATGACTTGCCTATTTTTCTGAACATGTACAAGAGTGGTATTTTCATTTATAACAACTGTTATCTTATGACTAGAGAGAAGAATATGTAAAATAACTACCCCAAAATGAAACTTTCTGATTAAACAACCCCTACAGAGTATATATTCTCCTTGTTTGGGGATTTTTTTTTTCTTTATGTGAGAAAGAGAGAGAGGGAGGCGGGAGGGGGCAGTGAGAGGGAAATGGAGAATGACAAAGATGGGCATTCCTGGCAGGGTCTCGCTGTGTCGTGATCTTCCTGCCAGCTTTCTAAGTAGCTAGGATTATAGGCGAGCGTGCAGCCACACTTGGGTCTTCAGGTTGGCACAGTAACCAAACCCAGGCCTCCCATAGGCACAACCTATGAGCGCCCAGAGCACAAGTGGTTTAGATTCAGAATTGTATCTCTCTCCTTTTTTGTTTTTGTTTTTGCTTTTAGGGCACATGCACTTACCAGAGAGGAGAGAGAGACAGAGACAGAGAGAGGAAAAGTGAGAAATAACCCCTCATGGGGTTGGCCACACCACAGTCCCTTCCTCTCCATTCTCCTCTTGTGATTTTGGGCACATACACACATGTGCCCAGCATGAGTCTCAAGCCACCAGGTCCAGTACTTGAACCATGGTCAGCCATTGACCACTATGCCATCTACTGGGAATTGTATCTCAGTATCATTGATTTCCTTAGTCATCTTATGTGGTTTTTATAGAATACATTTTGAAGACAAAGGAGTTCATCATCGTCCTTAGACTGCCAGACTCCTGGGTATCAAGGTGGTGTGTGCAATGATTCTCACTGAATTTGCTTGACTCTGAGCAGAACTGCTGCAAATGGTACTAGATTTCTTAGCTCTCACTCACAGAGAGGAACTATAATAGGTATATGTTAAGAGCACACTGAGAGGCCAGCTGTAGCCAGAGCTGTGGCAATCTACCCAGAATTGTTCCCGTTTATGTCTCTGTCCAGGTATAATTATTAATATTAACGTCACTCCCTTTCACTCTCAAAAGTATCTCAGAGAAAGCAACAAATGTTTTGGCTACCGTTAACTCTAGCTGTTATCAAGAAAACAATAGTGGTCTCCAGGACACATGGAGTGGCTGTCAACCCTCTAATTCAGATGATGATAACAAATGGGTATAACCAAAACTAGAAGATTATACAAAAGATATAATAGACAAAAATAGTTTTAATCTTAACTATTTCTCTTTTATAGCAAAAAAGGAGCACAAAATGGAAGAAAGTCACTTGGAGAATGCACAGAAGAGGTAAACAGCTCTGATTTGCCCTGTTCTCTCTTTGACTAGCCATTTTATTATTATTATTATTATTAAAGTATATTCACATTGCTGTGCTGCCATTCATGTCCAGAATTTTTTCATCTTCCCCAACTGGAACTCTGTATCCATTGAACTCTGATTCTCTATCCTAGCTGCATCAGCCTCTGGCAACCACAGTTCTGTCCGTTTCTGGGAGACTACTACTCTAGGTGTCCCCATTTGATCACATAGTGTTTGTCCTTCTGTGATTGCCTTGTTTAACTCAACAGAGCGTTTGACTCATCATTCTCTTGGCCTATTTAAGACTATGCATCCATGAGAAGAAATATTTAACCAAGAACTAGAAAGAAAACATTGTAGTAGTTCTTGGGAATTATTCCCCCCAGGAAGCAGAGAATCATCTAGAGGCGACTCACCTGGCTCACATACATGTCATGACACTGTTCTGTTTCCCTTTCCTTCATTCCTCTGTTCCTGAACCAGGTCATGGAATTTAAGAACAGTTTTATTCTCACACACACACACACACACACACACTTATATATTATATATTATATATTACATATTACATATTGCATATTACATATTTAATTTGCCAGGGGGCATATGTGCTTGCCAGAGAGAAAAAGGGAAAAATGGATAGTGAGAAAGCACCTCCCAGGAGGAATGGCCATCCCCTGGTCCCTTCTTTTCCATTCTCCCCTTGTGATGTTGGGCATGCACACACATGCTAGGATCTGGACTCGGCTGTGCAGTTGCCCAGGTGGGATCCATCTGCCTTTACTACCACGATACCAGCTGTCCCCCTTCTTTGTATTTTATAACTAGATTAAACCAATTATCACAAGTGCCTAAGAGGCTTGTTATATAATTTGTCAGATACTAGAAGATACTGTAGACAAGGAACAGGTCCAAGGGAGACATTGGCCCCTGTATATAGAAAATTCACCAAGGGTTTCTCAGTTATGAGTGTAAGTGCAAGTGAACAAACTAAACAAATGAACCATTTTCTTCCTGTCTGGGTCCAATTTCCCAGAATTCCAAAAGCCCATGGACAGTGCTGCCTGCCTTGCTGTGACAAGTGGCAACCCCTTGCCCAGCTTCCCACTTTGATTACCAATAAAATTAAAATGCTAATGAAAACAAGGTTTAGGCAGATCTTATACTTTTCTAAGTACATTTCTTGAATGATAATTATCATCCTATCATAATCATTCAAAACTATGACAGTTATATGGTTATATTTTCATACTCTTGTGCTCCTCTATTGACCTTTTCCGTATATATCTAGATAAAGAGATATGTGTAGATCTATAGATATATCCATTCTCAACACATAAAACAAGTGTATCTATGTTACGGAACTGTTCAGCTCATAAAGAAGCAACCATCAACAAGGGCTGATTGGTTATTAGTCCACACAGAAATTCATCTTCCAAGGTAGATGTCAGATTTCTAATACTTTTTCAAGACTCTTGCTTAAAATACAGGGGGCCCACCTTAGAGGGGCTGAAGCTGCTGCTGTGCATTAGCTATGCTGAGGAGAGTCATAAATTTTGGTGTCAGCATTTTCCGTGGCTTTGTGGTGAAGGTAGTCTAGCTTTCATGTCATACATGAAATATGTTAGATCCCATCTTTAATGTAGAAACCACAGTTGTTTGGTTACACTCTTTAAAGAGGTTGTGGTCAGTGTTGCAATATTCGTGTGAGATTTAGTAAATTCTCATGTTTTATTCTCAAGAGAAACAATTTACTCTGAGGCTAAGGAATATTTGCTTTTCCTAAGCAGTTTTTGAAGGCATACATGCAAAACAATAAGTGGATGTGTTCTGCTTTGGCATCTCAACACTATAAAAGTAAAACAGTTCACTTGGTTCTGGGCTTTTCAGTATTATCATTGTACTTTAAAAATGCTTGGCAAATTAAGAAGATGCAAATCAGACAAAGAATTATGCAAGATAAAAGGAGTCATGGAATAGTTTCGAGTGATATAAAAAAAGTTGTGTAAAACAAACATATGATTAGATATAAATTAATCTTTTCAAAGTTGAAATGCTATTTTAGAGTTACCTGCTGATAGAGTGAAATTTCAAAAAGCATAATTGACCCCTTTGTTCCCTATCTATTGGAGAAAATTCCCTTGGTCGTTAAATAGCAGCAATTTTCTTATCCAAATTTCAGAAATTTTCAATGATCATTCTGTGAATCAAAACTGAACTTGAAACCAAGAGAGTTTTATCCAGGGAAGACATAGTCTAGACTATATTAGATGGTTGTAGGTTTATATTTTAGCTTTTTCTTAAATAGACGGGTAACAAGGCACATCCTCAGAGTGACTTCATCTTTGACAAAGCTGTGAAGGCCAGAGCCAGGGCATCCCAGGGGACTCTGCTTTGTTTTTTCTGAAGAGCTTCACTTGTTTTCTTAGTTTCCAAAACACATAGGGGGCAAAAATGCTGAAATTTAGAATTCTTTTCGTTTTCACCCCCTTTAAGGAAGAGTAAGCAAAGTGGGGGCCTCATAAGTTCCCAGGGAGAGAGGCAGGGAGAGTAATGGTTAGGTTCAGTTTAGAGGTGGGAAAAAGTGAGACCCCAAGAAAAATGACATGCTTTTCTCAGGCTCTCTGATAACCACCAAATAGCTCTGTCATTCTCTGACACTGCACTGAATTTACAACATGTTGGTCTCCAAATCACGCTAGAGGTGTTGGGATGACCCATGAAGCTCATGACTGGGCTTCACTATATCCTATTAGAATGTAGAAAGATAATTTGTTCCTTTGAATACCAAAAGTGAACGTCTTTTTTTTTTCCCTCTATTAATGCACAATATGTCTCTAAGTGTGTATCTGTATGAGAGGTAAGCAGAAGAAAGGGGGAAAATAATTATATGCCTTGCTGGAAGTAATGCATGACTTTGTTACAGTGGGCAACTGTGTCTAAAGTAGAAATAGCAAGAAATGATTATTTTATTTCTTGAATAGCTTTGTTAGGATGAGCAGAATGGTGAAGTAGAGAGCATTTCACAAAGAGTCAGGAGAACCGAGTTCAAGGCTCAATTCTGACAGTGAATAAAGTCATTTATTTTTGTGGGCCTGTTTTCTCATCTGTAAAACAAGATGTTTGGGCAAATCAACCTGTAAGTCCCTTCCAGTTCTAAAGTCTTGTGACTCCGTAGGAAATTCATGGCCTATTCCAAGATGTTACATAACTCTCTAACACATTTCCATGATACTATCGATAAAGTTTTCATTTTACATGGAATAAAGATATAAACTGTAGCATGTACACTTGGTTGTATCAGCATTTTGACCACCACAGAATTAAGAGTTATGTCTGGGGAAACCTTGGATGTGGCTACTTTCTTCCATTACTGGTTTTGCTCCCCAAATAGGCACATTTGGAATTATAAGAGAGTCCCTTAAGAGATTACTGCAGTTATTGCCTTTCTTCACTTATACACTTCTAGTCTTTTAATAACTGAGAGCCCAAATCCCTGACCAGTACTTTTAATTTGCGTTAAAAACAGATTTATTATTTACAGAAGCACAAAGAATTTATGGGACTCGGAGCTGCAGCTCCAGCTTGGATCTCGCCTAATCGTAGCCATGGAATCAATTAACAGTTCATCTGTGAAATGTGATAAAATCTTATGAGATACATATTGCCCAATAACTGAGAACGAGATGAAAGTATGCTCCATAATAGTAACGGGGCTTCAGGGTTTTACAATCGCCATTGAATAGAGTTCCATTGGAAACTCAGTATTCAGGATGGCCACAAAAAGAACCCCACTATGTCTGAACAGATGATAGAGACTTGAGTAATAAACCTGGCCAGCCATTCCTGCTTTGATTAGTTTCCAACACCCTAGAAAAGGGGGTCATTTATTTAAGTGCTCATGGCAAATGAGCTTGTCGTGAGGCTTGGGGTGGGTGGGGGCAAGGGGGAACGATTTTAGTTCTAAGCTATAAATTGCCACTGAGCTAGTGCCTCCAACCAGGGCTGCTTGGGAGGCCTAGGTAGTCTGGTGTGCAGTGACCCTTCATGGGGTGGGTCTTAGTAATATTTGGGAACCCACATTAGTAAACGTGGGTTCCTTTCGGACCAGATTAGAGATTTTTTTCCAAGATCGGAGATGATTTTTCATCCAAACCTTGGTAGAGATACATTTATGTCTAATTTTGTACATTGGAGGTTTGTATTCTTGTGTCACATCAAAATTGAAAATGTAGTCCTCTTAAAGATCATGAGGTCTCATATCTTACCCTTAGGAAAATGAGGAGTCAGAGATGTTTAATGATTGACTGAAGATTATAAAACCAGCGTATGTCAGAATAAGGATAGAAGTGATTTTCTTAATTTTTTTGTGAAATAGATGAATTATTCTCTACAGGTCATCTGACCACTGCTAATGCTAAAGAATCAGTGTGTCATCAGATTTACATGTATTCATAAAACATAAAATGAAGAGCAGGTAAATGACTGGAATTTTAGGTGGAGGATAAACTCAAGAAGTTTTACCTATCTAACCCCACCCTGAAATTAGGCATCTTAACTTTTATACAGATATGTTAGGAGTAGCCCCAATAAAGTGACATTTCTTGTCAAATCAGTGTGGGCAAATAGGTTTCCTGAGACTTAGGATAAGCTATGGTAACTATGAGCGTGGGCTCGTGTTAGAAAATTGACCTGTGGCAGGCTGCCCCAGTGTCCCCTCCTCATCGTAACAGGCTTTGGTGCTGACAGTTTCTCACTCTCTACTTCACTCCATTCCCCCCCTACCTGTTACAGTTTTGAAACAACAGTGGGATATTTTGGGATGAAGCCAAAGTCTGGTGAGAAGGAGATCACACCCAGCTATGTGTTTATGGTGTGGTATGAGTTCTGCAGCGACTTCAAGATGATTTGGAAACGGGAGAGTAAGAACATATCTAAAGAAAGGTAAGATTCTAAAAAAAGCATTACTACCTCCTTCAGGTGTCTGGGAAACTGCCCTCTCACACCTAACACTGCTCGAGGCTGTCACACCCATCAGCATTATCTTTCAGATCAAGTGGACAACCTGGAAGGATTTTTGCCTGAGGATTCTTAGGGAAATTCAGAGAAAGCTGTCGTCCACACAAGCAGATACACTCACATAATCTGATAAGTTACACTTTCTTAACCCCTTCCAATTACTTGCTAGTAAATGAAAGGGGAGTTGTGCTAATTTGCAACAGATTGCTTCTCTGCGTATTTTCATGTTGGCGCAGGCTAAACGAGGCAGCCTTGCTGTCGCAGACAGTATAGACAAATAAAACTGAATGCTTTTCCCATTAATATACTGAACTTGCATCAAAGGGAAATCTCTGAGACTCAGGCCCCACTTCACACAGTGTTGAAGCCCCACACTGGATTTACAGCACCACTTCTGGGTCCCCGTATCCTGCTGAGGACATCAAACTGCATGCCGCTCAGTCTCATTGCAGCCTCCTGATTTTATTAGTTGGGGGTAGAAAAAAACCTCCACTCTGAATGTAGGCTGTGTGTGTGTGCGCACGCATGCTCGTATATTTGTGTGCACGGACATGCCTGCGTTCGTTTTCCTTAGAGAGGCTGAATTTGGCTGTTTATCAGAAAGAAAGCATTTCTACTTGATCATGATTGTGATCCGGTTGCCACCGTTCTGTAAAGGGTGCCGTGGATTTAAACTTCAAACAGGTCTCGCTTCTACTCCTGAGCAACATCTGTATAAGGATGTCATTCAAAATGGGGTGGGAGGAGACAAAACACTTACAAACTGAAGAACACTATATAATTGCAGCCAGTGTATCTCACTAAATATTGATACCTAGAATTCCCTAGTTCAGTATTTTTGTTCTTCACTTTGTAATCAAAGAGAGGGTATAAAAGTAATGTACTTATGTGCGACCTATGTTTCTATGTTTTACTTTAAAACATTGTTTTTAAGGGGAACAAAATTTAGAGATTTGATCCAATATTATAGAACTGAAAATATTTTCTCAAGGAATTAAAAAAAAGTCTTTTTTTTAACAAAGTCAAAGTTTTTGAAGTGTTTCTAATAAATTTTCCCATCTTTCCTCTTTGGATACATGGGGATTAAACTGATTATATCCATTAGATAGATAAACTGAAGCAGAGAATAGTTCAGTAGCATAGTTGAGCAAATTGGTTGTTGATAATAACATTAAAAAATCCTAAAGATCTTGGCACCCAGCTGATTGCTCTCACCCTGTGATCACTTACTGAACTTTAAAATAAGCTTAAATAGCTCCTATGTAATCAATTCTCATAGGAAAATAGTAGAAAGAAGCTCCTTTTCCTCTGAAGGGACAACAGCTAGCCAGTCGGCTCTCCATGTCCCTGCTCTAAGGAAATCAGAGTCTGACTGTGTAGACTTTGCTTAAGAATTTGTACCTCTGATGTTGAGCATAATCCTTAGTGAATTTATTCTTGGAGCCCTAAAAGTGGCCCATAAACATGAAAAAAAAAGGCAAAAAAAAAAAACCCATAAAATAGAGGATTATTACTTGCTTTTTATTTTAATACTTCTTTTAAAATACAGAACTGTATTCCAAATTAAGGAGTTTTCTCTATCACAGAAGTTAGACCTGGTGGTGGGATCCAAGTGTCCTTCAAAATGACATTTCCTCTGATTCCCAGCCAGTAATGTCTGCAGCATTGCTTTCTTGGTGCAGGGCTGAACTGCCCGTTTCACACTCTGTAAACCAATACCTTTAAAGGGTCATGACTTCACAATCCCCTTTTCAGTTCTCATTTAGTAATTTCAGGGGTCTCTTCATTTCAGCCATGCTTTGCAAGATGGATCACCAAGATTTCCAACCTAAAACAATGTTGCTGAAAGTTAATGACGGCTAATAAAATATCTTTGGAAGTCGCTTGTTTAGAAAAATCTATTTGCTAAAATTGTCAGCATAGTATATACATTACCTCTTAACCATTTAAGCAAACCGACTAATGTACAAGGTTTCCTTGTGATGTGAGGATTTTAAAAAAATGTTTCTCTATCTATAAAGGATCTTAGCTTTTAAACTGTTAGAATCACATATTTATTATGGCAGAAGAAGCAAATTAACTTGAAATCTTCTCCTATAATTAAAGAAGAACCAGTATAATTGCTTTGTTTCAATACCTATTTAATATTTTATATTATAATTTTTCATTATACTTTTCCCAGAAATCCAGTAAGTCTAATAACACTATATGCTAGGAGGTAATATAACCTCATTTACAAGAGCAGTACAAAGACATCCTAAAAAAATGTAATTTCTAACCAAAAGATAACCTAATCCCCTGTAATAATAAAGGAAAAATTGTAGTTCAGAATTTTATCAGAAAAATTGAACTCACTTGATTTTTTTTATTTTTTTGAGTGAGAGATCTTTTGCTACAGGGCACATGCAATCACCAAAGAGACAGAAAGTAAGAAATCACCCCCCCACCGGAGGGGGGATGACCATGCCACAATCCCTTCTCCTCCATTCTCCTTTCGAGATTTTAAGTACACACGCACGTGCACCTGGCTCGAGTTTTAAGCTGCTGGGTCCAGGACTCAAACTACAGTCAATTATGTGGGAGTCCAGTGACATAACCATTATGATATCTGCTAGTCCCACATTTGATTTTTAAATGTATGAGAGCCAACTAAAACCCCCCCAAATAGTTGTAAATTATGAATCAATAATACATTTGATAGAAAGTGGACAAATGTGGAAGATTTACTGCTAAATGAAGTAAGCCAGAAAGTGAGAGGTATTGTATGTCCCTGCTCAATATATACCAAATGCCTGCACCTTATGGCAGAAACTGAAATACTGGACAATATAAAGGCATGGAGAGCAGCTGTGCACACCAGTGTGGGAGAGGGAGGGGAATGGCAGAGGGTGGAAGGGAGGGAATGAAGGGTTAAACAAGAAGTAAAACAGTTAGGAAATACAAAATGGAGAATTACCTGTTGAAGACAATAGGGGGAACCAGCAGTTAGTGTAATGGCTATGTTGCTGGACTCCCACGTAGTCGACCGCGGTTCGCGTCTCGGACCCGGTGGCTTACAACTCACGCCGGGCGCGTGTGCGTGCGTGCCCAAGATCCCGAGAGGAGAATGGAGGAGAAGGGATTGCGGCGTGGCCATCCCCCCTGGGGGGTGATTTCTCGCTTTCTGTCTCTATGTCTCTCTCTGTCTGTCTGGCGAGCGCACGCGCCCTATAGCGAAAAACCTCCCCAAAAAAAAAAAAAAAAAAAGACAATAGGTATGGTAAGAGCTTTGTATTCTAGATGGGGAAATTCATTTTGTATGTTGTAATGATATATAGTGAATTAATATAAAATACACTTTTTAAAGAATTATTTAATTTGATTTATTCACTCATTTATTTTAATTTGACCAGAGAGAGACAGACGGACAGAGAGAGAGAAAGGGGGAAAGCAAGCCACCAGGTCCAAGACTCAAACTGTAGTCCACTATGTGAGAGTGTTCAGTGCCTTAACCACCGTGACACCTGCTAGTTCCAATATGAAATGAATTTTTAAAAAATCAATAATAGGATTTTCAAAGGGAGAGATTCTATGGCAAATGATGTTTTGTTTAAACTCTGCTTCCAAAATGAAATAGAAATGTTGAAAACTACTTCAGCCACCTAAAGTTTACATGGTAGAGAATACTTATTTTTCTGCCTAGCATGGTTTTCATGAACACACATTAGCTTGGTGCAAAGTTAAGACGGTTGCATCTCCATAACAAGGTAACAACTACCCCTCATAAAACCCATAACAAGCTCTAAACAGACAAATGAGTGTGTAAAAATGCCCAATGTTCTTGTGCCTTGTGAGTGTACAGCAAATCTTATCATTAAACTGGTATCAGGGAATGACTGTGGTAGAAGGAGTATATACAATATTTCACTACGGGTAGTGAAATTTCATTACCTATATCATTGTAAGTGGAATCTACTACATGGTGACATATTAAGTTGTTAGGAAAGTCATGATGTGTTTTTCTATGCAAAAATGTGTGTCATGACTTTCCTGACAACTCACTATTAATGGCATTTTATTTTCCCTGGTATTTCAGTAAGTTTTGAACAAAAGAGCAAACTTCTGTGTGCAGGCACAAATCGAGAAGCCTACTCCCCAGACTTTCAGTCTGACCCACCCAATTATCCTGCTGCTTCTAGTAGAGAGACTCATTCCCCAGAGAGGTATACCAGCTCCTTCTTTTATCCCTTCTGAGTACAGATGATACTCAATAGCATAAAAAAGACCTATAGGCAGAGCATCACAAATCAGCATTTTTACCTCTACTTCCCCTCATAAGTTGCTAAATGATCTTGGGTCTGTCCCTTATTGTCAAATGACCCAATTGTCACATCTGTGAAGTGTACATATTAGGATGAAGCAAGAACTGAATGTTGTTACCTCTCCTAGTTCAAATCTCTATGAATCTAGAAACTACTCTGCTAATATTCTGAGGAACTGTGTATTTAATTTCTGAGATAACACCCCCTCATTTTTGCTCTTGAGCTCTTTAGGGACTATATTAAGAGAGACGGTAAACCAAGCAGGTGAGTTGGGGAGAGATTTGGAGTCAGGGAGAATTTTCATTGCCTTCTTGGAATTGGCTAATGTCTACAGCTACCTTGCTTACTTTCTCAGTTCTTTTTTTTTTTTTTTTTAGTTTGTTTGTTTGTTTGTTTGTTTGTTTGCTATAGGGTACATGCACTCACCAGAAAGACAGAGAAAGACAGAGAAATAGAAAGCGAGAAATCACCCCCCAGGGGGTATGGCCATGCTGCCATCCCTTCTCCTGCATTCTCCTTTCAGGATCTTGAACACGCACACACATGCGCCCAGCGTGAGTTTAAGCTACTGGGTCTGGGACTTGAACTGCGGTCGACTACATGGGAGTCCCGCAACATAGCCATTACACCAACAGCTGGTCCCTCTCAGTTCTTCTTATAAAATACTAATGTTGGTCTTGAAGATCACATTTTTCTGTTGAGAATGTATACACACACAAAATTTTCCTCTGCTCATCTGTAGCCAACCTTGCATCTAGTAGTGTACTATGGTTCATCAAAACTGTATTTTATCCTCAGAGGAAGCCTTACCTAGTTTTACCTTTTCATGTATTTTCATATTTGTGCCTCTTGATGTCCAAACATTCAATAAATTTTTGGTATACACATTTCTTCTACCTATTAAATCAACAGATTGTTCAATTATGTACATAATTATGAACAGGTAACCTCATTTTTGCTGCTGTATTTTTTGGCTATTATTTGCAGATTTGGTTTTTCTGTTGGCTGTTTAATTACTCTAGGCTATAGGATCTTTATAAAATATTCCACTATTTAGGATATTTTAAGACTGTTCTCACAGATGCCCACACATGCACAGAAACCACCATCACCCACAAAATGAGCTATGAATTTGCAAAAGGTAAAGAAGGCCCAGGGAAGTCATGACTCCAGTAGGAAAGTCTTGGCAAATAATTCACCCTGAGCCAAAGCAAACTTTAAAAGTACCATTTAAAAGAAAAAAAAAAAAAACCATAATGGGTAAGTAATGAGTGAATAAGGAGTTTGGTAAATTTTATGTGAAATGTAAATAAGAAATTTCATTATTAACATAGCTATAATTTACACCATGCGAATGGATGGTTACGTGTGTGTGTGTGTGTGTGTGTGTGTGTGTGTGTTAAGCTTGGCTAAATACCTACATGGTTTTTAAGTATTTTACTTGCAGCTATTATGGTTAATTATGGAACTGCCATAGCCTTGATAACAGATAGTTTGAAGCTGTTGTCGCCTTATCCCAAAGCTGCTCTCAGAGATCCCTGAGGTCACTTTAGGACTGAGAGATGGGGACTTAGAGACGCTGTTCCTCAACTCACAAAGGGGCCATTTATTGTACTGTAGACATTCCAGGAATTCTCTTTATATGAGAAATTTTTCCCTGAAAAGTGCTCCACAAACTAAAATTTTATTTATTGCATTTCTATTTACATACTATGTGACCATTACTATAACTTCTAACAAATTAACTTTCTTTTCCCTAGCCCTCTACTATATAGCTAAATAGTTTATATATCCTTTTTCCCCCTTTAATTGCCAGAGGATACTTGTACACATGCGTGTGGGAGAGATTTAAAAAAGCTTTTTCACGTAAGCATGAGCACCCCCCAATAGAGTGTGGTCATGCTACAATCCTTTTTCCTTTACTTCTTCTCATCAGGATTTTGGACATGTCCACATACACACACACCTTGCATGTTTCAAGTCACCCTGCTTGGCAATGCTGGATTTGACTTTCTATGCACTGTGCCTAACCACTGTACCACCAGGGAAACCCAAAAGCTTCATATTTTAAAGAAATCCCTTAATAATACAAATAAACTCCTTCTAGTTATTTGGCAAAACTTTGGATTTTTCTAAGTCACTTTTAAAAGTAGTTATGTACAAATTTACAAATAGTAAATGCCCCAAGCACCTTACTTACAAAGATTTGTCATAATCACAAAGAATAAAACCTGCATTTCCCTAACAATAAATTTAAAACTACTACTGCAAATCTAAAAACATGCAATGAGTGAGGAGAGGAGATATATTTTAAAATTAGGAGAATTATAGGATCATTGATTTTAAAAACCTAAATACCTTCAAAATCTCTTCACCCTTTTCCCTCTGGAAACTGTCATTCTATTTTTTTTTTCTGTCTTTTAAAAGAAGAGTTTGTATTCACTTACTTCCTTTTCCTTACTGCACACTCCTCATATCAATAAGGGAAAAGTCTTGGCTGCCATAATAAGATCACAATAACTGTTCATTAAACAAAAGAAAAAATTTTTTCTTTTATAACAATCTGAGTGCAAGGAGTTTAGATACTGGGACCCCAGTTTCTTTCTCGTTTGTGACTGCCACCCTGAAATCAGGCTCCTTACTCACAAGGTGGAAGATGGCTTATGGCATGTTCACCACCCCTGCTGCTGCTGAGTTCCTGCCAGTGAGAAGGGGAGGGCACGCCCTTTCCTTTTAATGTCATGAGCTGGAAGTGCACACATCCCTTCCACTGTAACCTCATTGGGTAGAGCTTAGTCTCATAGCCATACACAAGGAAGGCCAGGAAATGCAAGTTTAGCTGGGAGCATGTGATAAGCTGAGGTCTCTTGGATTCTGTTACGAAAGGAGGCAGGAGAAACGCACATCAAGACCTTGCCACATTACCTAGTTGTGAAAGCAAATGACTCCTAACTCTCTGCCACTGTCAGTTTTTAAACACTAGTGGTAGATTCCTATCTTGAAATGTTTTATTGCTCTGACAATATGTTAAGTCTCTTTCTGCAATGGTGACTACTTCTCTATCTCCTTCATTAGCTCCTCTTTTTCTTCCATTCCGTAAGTGTGGACCTTCCTTAAGGTTCAGATTTCTACTCTGTCCTTCCTCTCTAGCTAACCCCAGCCGTTTCTACAACTTCACCTATTGTCTTTTTGCCAAAGCCTAAGTCTTGTTTCCCAGAACCTCTTTCCTAAGTTTTAGCCCTAAGTCTCCTCCTGCACATGAAACATTCCCACAGGGTGCTCGACATTCATCTGCAATGCAGTATGTCTAGTCAAAAATTATTCTGTCTCAACCAGTGCTTCCTCCTCTTAAGCTCCCTAACTTTCAGTTGCAACCTTATCCTCCTCTTAGTAGCAAAATGCAAGCTGGAAACCCAGTTTATCTCTAATGCTACAAGATTCTTTTTATACCTATTGTTAGTAAGTCTTCTCAGTTTTGCCTCCTCAGTGGTTACTTGTCACTTGTGTTCACAGTGACTCTGCCCTGATTCAGGACCTAATGATCCTTCACCTGGGTCATTGAAGTGTTCTTCTAACTGTTCTCTTTGCATATTGCATGTTTTTTTTTTCTCTTTAATATTCATTAACATTGCATCCAATTATTGTTCTAGAATGGAAGATAGATTGCATCTAACTCTGTAAAGGTATATTGCCCATTGCTCATGAAATAAAGGGAAGAGAATTAGCCATGTTGATACTTGCATTCATGAACTTATCAGGTCCTCACAACAGCCCTGAAAAGATTTATTGCTATTTCACAGATAAGCACAGGAGAGTAAATAAATTGCGAGCATCACAAATTTACTAATAATCAACAGATTGGCGATAAGGACCTAGTTCTTCCTTTATAAGAAAGCTTGAACTCTTTCCTAGTATTTTGTATTCTCTCCCAAATTACAGCATGACCCTTCACTGCTCACTTTCCAGTCCAATTTCCTAAAGTCTAACCCCTCCTGCCCTCACCATATGGGTCACTCACTGTTTCTGACATCTACACTTCCTTGACCTTGTGTTCTCATTAGATAATTTCTTCACACTGCATTGTTTCCAGTTATTTCCTGCTGATCAAAATATAGTCATCTTTAAAGAACTCCAAAACTAGCTTCTCTAGAAATCTTCTGAAATCCCCCTACATAGAATTACCTTTTTTTTTTTTTGAGACCAGCAGGTGGTGTAATGGTTATGTCACTGGACTCCCACATAGTTGATCACGGTTTGAGTCCTGGACCCAGTGGCTTAAAACTTATGCCAGGCATGAGTGCTTGCATGCTAAGATCCCAAGAGGAGAAGGGATGAGAAGGGATTGCAGTGTGGCCATTTCCCCTGGAAGGTGACTTCTTGCTTTCTGTCTCTCTGTCTTTCTCTCTGTCCAGTGAGTGCATGCATCCTGTAGCAAAAATATCTCCCAAAAAAGGGGGAATAAAAAGAATTACCTTTTTTTCTGATCTTTGGCAGCATAGTTTTGGTTTGTTTTTGTTTTGTTTTGTTTTTCCATCTTGCAATATTCAGTTGATTCCAACTTTTTATTTAGCAGTTTATTTGACTTTTGTGCTTCTAGGACATAAAAGTGTTCCTCATTGTATCTTCAGTGGTGCATGCTCCAACACAAGACATGATCCATGTTTATTGACATAGAAGGGACTTTATCATGTAGTCAAAATGACATTGAGAGAACACTGAAGATCTCAAGTGGTATAAGTGCTTGGAGGAGAAAATGATCCCAAATAAATATGAAAGCTAGAGAAGATCTTGGGAAGATATTTAAGCTATAAACAGAACCTCTCTAAGCAGAAAGTGGCAGAGAAGATTCAGAAGCCAGTGAGGGAATGTTGGGGATTAGCAGTTGGCAAACCTGCCAGATCTTCCAGATCACCTGGAAACCATTGCAAAAATATAAGCATATCTACTGAATCAGAATCCCAGGGGGGTAGAACTAGGGATCTGTGATTTTAGAAAGCTTCCCACAGAGATGACAGAGCAGGAAGAAATTCTATGTTTGGTTGTCTTGATAAATACCTTGGCTTCACCCATCCCTTGCTTAAATATAAAGGGAGCTTTGGAGGTAGGAGAGGACACTTCCCTGATGATTTTTATATTCAGCCAAATTTAGGAACCACTGGATTTAGGAAATTCAAAGGTCTCTTCCAACCCTGATTTCTGCAATTCTAGATAGGGAATGATCTGGGCATTGACAGAACAGATGAATTCGGTTACTTAGAAAGGAAAGGGGAGAAGACATTGTGCAAGGGCACGTTGTATAGATGTGGATTTTGGTAACTCAACACATAGAGTATGATTGCTGGGGTCAGCCTAGCTGCCTTCTTTCCTGTGTGCCCTTCACTTGTTCCACCCCAGTCTTTCATGGATTTTCTTATTTTTATGAAGTCAATTTGTAGCATTTAATTTAGAAACTTTTAAAAGAGCTGTTATGATACTAATTTAAGCACATACTTAAAATATATTTATGTCTCAAGTAGTATACAGGTATGAGACTCTATTCTAGAAAAATGTTAACCAGTGATCACAACTGTCTTTATGACGTTTTCTCTAATCTCTCTGAGCTAACTTTCCTCCAAAATTCTGGGGGTTGATCATGTCTTCAATTTTGTCATTTAATGATTTGCTTTTTATTTCGTTGTAGACATTTTCTCAGTGAAATAAACTATAAGTCCCTAGAAGAAGAGGGTCGTTTCTTATCCTATATTGTTTTCTCTAGCACCTTGTAGTTTCTTATACATAGTAGGTACTCAGTTAATATTTGTTGGATAAATAAACATTGTATTTTCTTTTGTTGAACTGAAACTGACTGCAAGATTTGCAGTCTGGTGCTGATATATGAGATATTTATTTAGATTTCAGTGGTAGAATTTCCCAAATATATCCCATGTGGCTTGCTTTGGTCCAGAAACTGAAAATCTTAATAGCTTTGTTAAAGTGTATAGACATGCTCAGAACAAGAAAGATTAGTTAACGGGCTAAAACAATCACCTTCTCTGTTCTGTATTACTTTCAATTATTATTTTTTTAAATAGAAAGGTTTAAAAAAAAAAAA
The DNA here is from genome assembly GCA_026018925.1 of Tupaia tana. NCBI lineage: Eukaryota > Metazoa > Chordata > Mammalia > Scandentia > Tupaiidae > Tupaia > Tupaia tana. Next base: position 38,058,870 of record JAKSZU010000023.1, on the reverse strand, counting down.
GGAATCAGAGATCCTTGGGATTTGTGACTGTGCCAAGCCTCAAACCTCTTTGGATCTCAAGTCAGGACCTTAGAGAACATCTGTCCACACTCTATTTCTCTAACTTGGCAGAGAACAATGGAAACCCAAAGTAAGTCTCCTTCACTCGGCTAGAATATTTCTAAATCACTTATCTGTGGGTCTTCTGACAGCTTCCGCCTTGGGCAGAGATGCAACAGGGGGCTGCCTGGGTAGTATTATTTGAGGGGCGCCATAGGGGCTCCCTGCTCCAGACAATCTCCCTGTTCCCTCACTTTTGTTTTAGTCACCTGTACAAACAGGCTCTGATCACTTTTAGTTTTTGGTGAGTCATGGTAGGTGGTATAGGTTACAAAACCAAAGGGGGGCGTTGCCATCTACAAGCATATGCGTGTCTTCATTATTAGGATTGGAAGTGTCTTCCAAAGACTAGCTGTGCATTTCAATTAAATTTACAGATTTATGACACAGGGCCGACTTCAGTTTCTAAGCTGTCTCCCTGACGCCTCTTTCTGAACAGGAAAATGCAATGCTGTTACCTCTCACTCTGCACCTAAATCGCCTGATTGGCCTGGGGTGTTATGTCTACCAAGTGCAGAGTGATTGGCTTTAACCAAGCATGCATTCCAGGGCAAGTCCAGAGCCCCTTCCCCACTTCCACTCCCTTGTGGCCTGAGGAGACTCTCTACAAACGGAAGCGGCCTTTGTTCTGCAATTAATCACTTGAAGTTAAAGTATGTTTGGGTACTACAAGTAATAGCTCACAAAAACTATGAAGTGGCTAATTCATGTAGGTGGTGAAATTCAGTGTAAATAGAGAAATAACTTATGAATAGGGTACAGAAAATTGTCAAATCTAGGAAATAGACATGATAGGCCAATTTATCATGAAGTAACTTTTTTCATTTTCTTATTGTCACTTTTTTTGTTTCATGTTCTTTTATACATTCAATCATGTTCTTTAGCTTACAAAGCAAATATTCCAACATGTGTACATTTCTCCCTAGCCCACTTGATAATACTATAAAGTTATCTTCAACAGATAATACCACATTTCTTTGTCCTATTAATGCTTTGCCTCTATTTTTCTTCTAAATGTCCTTTCTCAGACTCTACTCTTTCACCCACACTATATCTGGTATTCACAACCATTTACTGTGTTTCTATATCCTTTAGTTGATCAGTTTCAGTCATAGAGTGCAGACACTCGGTATACAATTCTTATATGTATGAGACTAAATTTTCTAAGCCTAAGACCTGTTTTACTGTCCTGCTGGTTTATCTTATCCTGACTACTAGTAACACTGTCCTGGGGGGTACAGGGGTCGTCACGGTCGCAAGTCAGAGAGAATGAGCAAAAAACAGAGTAGATCTACCGAATTATCTGGTCCTCTCAGCGTGCTTGAGATAAATTATTTGAGGGTTAACTATTATTTCATATTGTCTATGACCTTTTGCTCTGAGTTTTATTTTTTTACCCTTTGCAAACACTCCACATAGACTAGTAGATGATATTTTTTCATCACTTGCTGCATTGAAGAAAAAGCTTTTCTTTATATTGAGGATTTAATGAGTTTTATTTGTTATCACTGACAGTGGAGAATGATGTATTTTATTGAATTTTATAACTATTAACCATGTATAACAGTTACATTAAGAATCCAGAAGTACCCAGTAAGTGAATGTGGCCAAGCAGTCTCCATGATTGTTGAGAAATGGTTTGATTCAATGAATTAGGACAGTACCTTGTAGATACTTGAGTATCAAAAACCCAAATAAACTCATAGAGCCAATAGAGCCATACTGAAAATGGTCAGGACATTAAGTAATGACTGGAGGGATAGCCAGGCATAGCCACATACTTCTGAAAACACGTTAAAAAAAAGTTTCTATGACCTTCATGCCATCTGTGGTTCAGGTAATCCTAATAAGGAAAATATTAAAGTGTTCCCCACAAGCTTCTGTACTGAAAGTATCGTAAGTCATATGATACTGAACTCTCTGCAGCATAAAGCTACTTTTTAAAAAATAATTATTTATCTTATATTATTTATTCATTCATTCATTTTTTAATTTGACCACAGAGAGACAGGGTGACAGTGAGAGGGAGAAGAAGTGAGAAAGCAAGCCACCAGATTCAGGACTTGAACCCTGGTCGGCCATGTGGGAGTGTCCAGCACCTTAACCGCCACACCACCTGCTGGTCCCCAGCATAAAGCTACTTTAATACTTGCCAAAAATCTGCTTGGTATTTCTTGTGCCTTGGCTTAATCAAGCCTGCAAGGAGATCATGATAAAGGAGTAAAGAACAAGTTGGTATCTCATTTTTTCAGCTTCTCTGAGTCTTTTTCTCCTAAAAGAAGATTATAAAAAGTATCATCATTTGCTTAGAGAAGAAGCAGTTCCCTAATAGAAATTTGTAAAGCCAATACATATTGGATACTCAGACTGGCAAGTCATTTATTTTACAGGTATGTTTGATAGTAGGCACCAGTACCTTTTCCATCCCACAGAAACCTTATCCACCATTCAAACAACCCTTGTCCAGAATGAACTGGACTGATGGCAAAAGCATATTTTTCTCATGTTCCTTTATCATGTTCCCCCATGGATTTTAGAAGAATCATCAGAACAAAGAGTTCTTGTATTTGTTAAAGAGATTTTGGTTCGCATCTGGACATTTTAGGATAAGTCTAGTAACGCGTGGTTTGGACCTTCAACTTATATCACTCTGCTTTTTTAGAGAACTTGAGGATTCCCTGTGGCTCACTGACTTAGAGGTATATTACTGTACTAATCTATCGGCACACACAACAGACCTTGTCCATTTTCTAGACTTTTTTGATCCTCTTTCTTTTGTAATGAATGATATTGTCTTCTTTTAAAGAGACTAACATTGCAGTTGTCAGTTTCTGCTTATCCCAACTTGCATCTCATGAACATATTCCCTCAGTGTCTCTCTTTTGTTTGCCTTTATTCACCAACATGTCCAAAGTCATTTACTCTCGATGTCTTGAATGAAGAACTATACACAGTCTGGGCCATGCAGTGATTAATGTTTTGAGGTCACACTACGCTGGATGACTAATAGAATTTCTTCTTTGAAGCTGGTAGCCCTGTAGGCTAAAACTTTACTTCTGTGTTTCTGCATTCACTTCCTTGGTACTGTTGTCTACATTATAAAAGCAAGTCATTTATTAATAATTATTCACTGGCTGTATTATCAGGTTGTATTTGTTTTCCACTTGCTGAAATAATGGGTCATTTTATCATTTAAGAGAACTTCTAACATATCATCAATAGGCATTTAGGAAAGAATAGTGTTTTTTTCAGTGATAGTTTACCCATTTTTAAACAATAAAATTCATCTTACTGATTAGAAAGAATATAGACTCCAGCCAGAGCTATAGTTTGACTCCAGTTGGGTTCAGATGCCTGTTGTCAGCCTATGTCACTTTCTCTTTTCTGTTAAGACTATAACCTAGCCTCATATTTAAGAGTTTTTCAGAAGTTAATAGGTTGATAGTCTTGTAATTCATATGGATATTAAGAATGGGTAATAAAAGAAAGAGCAGTTGATCTTTATTCCAAAAACAGAGAATTAATTTGGAAGAGTCTTAGGTAGGGAATGATAAGATATAGATCCATTTCATTTTCTTTTTTTAATATCTAAAGAATTTACTTAACTTCATTTATTATTATTATTATTATTATTATTTGACTAGAGAGAGACAGAGAAAGAGGCAGAGAGAGTATAAGTGAGAAAGCAAGCAACCAGGTCTGAGACTTGAACCACAGTTGACCATGTTGGAGTCCAGCGCCTTTAACCACCATGCTGCCTGCCAGTCCCAATCCATTTTACTTTCAATCTGGAGTTATTAAAAGAAAAACAAGGCAATTTTAAAATGGAAAGTAGAATAGAGCATCAATCAAAAAGATCAAGACAAATAAAACCCATATAAATAAATAAAATGAGTCATAATGAAATGTGAGGTAATTCCTGTCTTGGTGAGATGGAAGTAAGCATGTGCCCCACTTACTTCCCACATTTTGGCTTCTCTGGACCTGTCCCCACCATGCCTGTCTATGAGTATTTGCCAAAGACTGATGATCTCACAGGCTTAGAACATGTCTGGAAAGCAGACGAGAGTAGTAGAGCTGGCCATGTTTTTTGTTGTAATTTTGTTTTGTTTTTGTAGATTTGATGTTTTATTTTAGCCCAAAACCTGGAATCTGGTGGCTATAGATTTCAGAAGAATTATCCTTGTAAGAGTCCTTGTCAGGACCAGCAGTTAGCGTAATAGCTATGTCACTGGACTCCCATGTAGTCAACCACAGTTCAAGTCCTGAATCCAGTGGCTTAAACTCACGCCGGGCGCGTGTGTGTGCATGCCAGATCCCGAGAAAAGAATGGAGGAGAAGGGATTGCAGTGTGGCCATCCCCTCTGGGGAGTGATTTCTCGCTTTCTGACTCTCTGTCTCTCTCTTTCTGGCGAGTGCACATGCCCTATAGCAAAAACCTCTCCAAAAAAAAAGAAAAAAGAGTCCTTGTCTTCTTAAACCAGTTGTCCTTCTCTAGGATATCCCTGGACAGTTCTTTAGTAAGAGGCTTCCGTTGGCTGTCTATCTCCTAAGAGAAGGTTTTTGTTGTTGTTGTTGTATTTTCCCTCTTTCCTCCTGGAACCTTCAATGGCTGCTATTAAATTCCATACCTAGGGATCATCCAACATGTTTTTTAGAAACAGAATTCTTTTGGTCAAATTGAACATATAAGAGGGGCCAGCAGGTGGCATGGTGGTAAAGGCACTGGAATTCCCACATGGCTGACGACTGCGATCAAGTCCCAGACATGGTAGCTTACATTCTCTCTCTTTCTTTCTCTGGCAAAATTTATGTGAAAAATATTAATAACAATAAAAGAAATAATTTTTAAAAACATATGAAATGCCAATATTAAAAAAAATAAGCTTTTGTTTTTGAGAGGTTTTTGCTATAGGACGCCTGTGCTTGCCAGAAAGACAGAAAACAAGAAATCACCCCCTGAGGGGATGGCCATGCCGTAATCCCTTCTCTGCTATTCTCCTTTCGGGATCTTGGGCATGCACACACACGCACCCAGTGTGAGTGTAAGCCACCGAGTCCAGGAACCGAACTGCGGTCAGCTACATGGAAGTCCAGTGACATAGCCATTGCACCAACTGCTGGGTCCAATTCTCCTCCCCTCCTTGAAGTACCTTTGCAGAGCGTTAAGGCTCTTTGGAAAACAGTTTGAAAACAGTTCTTGAAAAACTCCTGGTTTTTCCAGTGCTGATGAGGAACGTAAAACAGCCTGAGCACTCTGTACTACTCACTTCCTCAATATGTTACTTGTCTCTTGTTGGTTTTTATGCTCATCCCTAAGGTCAGAAGTGAAGGTAGTGGGTCAGCAGGTGGCATGGAAGTTGAGGCATGGATACCACATGGCCGACTTCACAGTTTGAGTTCTAAACTGGGAGGCCTGAAAATCATACCAGGCACATATCTGTAAGTGCCCCAAATTGCAAGAGGGATTGCACCACCACCACCACCTTCCTGGGGGTGGATGGTGACTTCTCACTTTCTCTCTCTCTCTCTCTCTCGCAAGTGCACACACCCTATAGTAAAGCTTAAAAAAAAAAGAATTGAAGATGGTTCTGTTATAAACTTCATGATGATTTCATTGTCTTTTGTATACTGTAAGCTGAATGTCAAAAAGATAAATATATTGTATGTCTTCATTCTCAGAGATGGTTGAATTCTGAATTGGTTTGATTTAGCTATGGATATCTTAGTCTAACCAATAGTATGCCCAGTTTTAAATTCTCCCTCAAAATGAGGCTATAATAACAGTTGAGGCACTAAATGCAAAGGCATGTCACTTTTTGAATGTGGCTCACCTAACTGCCTGTGAACCCTACTTTCTGATTGGTTAAAGAAAAATTGTGATTTTGTACATTTTTCATTATTCTTTTCATTTTTAGGACAAAAATTATGTTCTCCAGCTTTCTACATTTTTTTTTCTTTTTAATTACCAGAAAGCATGCATGTTCCCCAGAGAGAAACAGAAAAAAAAGATAGAGAAAACACCACAATCCCATTTCCTCCATTCCTCTATCCTATCAGAATGTGCATTGTTATTTTAGAGAGACTTTTGCTATAGGACACATGTACATGTTTTTTAAGCCACTGGGACTGGGATTCAAGCTGTGATCATCCATGTGGTATCTGGGGAACACTAAGCTATACCATTGGCCTCAACATTCTACTTTGTAGTTTGTTTGTTTTTTAGGTTTTTGCCATAGGGTAGGTACATGGGCTCACCAGAACGAGACAGTGAGAGGGAAAGTAAGAACTCATCCCCATGGGGATGATCATGCCACAATCTATTCTCCTTGTTTTTTCCCCTGGGATTTTGGGCATGCACGTGTGTGTCTGTTGTGATTTTAAAGCTACCAGGTGTGAGACTCAAACTGCGGTCAGCCATGTGGGATTCCAGTGCCTTAACCACCATGACACTAACTGGCCCCTAGCTTTCTACATTCTAAGTAGAAACACAAACCCCTCCCCAGGTGGTTGTAATATGAAACTAAAATAGCAAACCACTTCTATAAAAAACTAGGCAGGAACACCGGAGGACATGCTTCACTGCCCATCTCATATTTGTGCTGTCCTCAGTGGACTTCAGCATTAATTGCAATTTGTTGGGGCTCCCAATAATTCCTTAGGAAACATATGCATCATAACGAGAAAGAAGAAAAGATAAGATTTTCAAAAATTGTAACGAGGTGTTTATGAATTGAGAGTAGATATTTTTTCTATAACACATTTATAAGTTTTTTCCCTGTATTTCAGATTTCTTTTGGAGGGATTGCCATATAATCTCTAAAATCAAGTCTAGGCACTTGACTATGTGTAATCATGAGCAATTATGTGTGATACTCCAGAGGAAATATATATAGAGCAGAAGCCAAAATAGAACCCAGATCAAGGCCAGAAATAAAACAAGTCTAGTACCAACAGATGGCATAATGGTCATGTCACTAGACTCCCATTGGCTGTCTGCGGTTCGAGTCCTGGGCCCAGAAGCTTGAAACTCAAGTATGTGCATGCATGCCCCAAATCCTGAGAGGAGAATATAGGAGAAGGGACTGCAGCATGGCCTTCCCCTCGGGGAATGAATTCTTGCTTTTTGTCTCTCTGTCTCTCTCTGTCTCTCCAGCAAGCACATGTGTACTATAGCAAAAGTCTTTCTAAAAAAAAAAAAAAAAAAAAGTCCATACACAATTGAATCAAGGAGGATGTTGAACATCATTTATGTAAGTAGAAATTGTCTAACCATCAGGTTTTCTTTGATGAAATGAAAAAACCATTCTTACCTTCTAAGAGACAGAAGCAAATTCCAGGCTTGGGGTAAAGTTACATAGTAACTCAGAGTCTCAGTCTCTTTACAGGCAAAGTAAAGGAGATATTTTTAGGTATCCTAGAATGTGTACCTAAGTTGACATGTATAAATATTTAGCACACTTGGGTGCTCTCAAGTACCATATCTCCTTTCTAATTTATAAATCAGTCAACTAATCAATAGCTGGAACTAGGTTTTTAAATGTTCTCCTCCCCCCCCCCCCAAGAGTAAATGCAAAACGTAATGATTTTACAACTCAGTACTTCGCTAAACATTTAGACTATTTGAAGTGGGGGGTGGGGGGGGAGTTACCAGTGCAAGTCATTCATTTGTCACTTAAATATATAGTAAGAACTGACTAGTGAATGGCCCAGGGTTAGACATAAGAACAGGGAGGGATCCCAGGTGTTCATAAGGCTTGGTCATTGTCCTCAAGTGGTTCCAATGGTTTAAGGGAAATAAGATACCTACCCAGTTCTCAGATGAAAAGCCCTAAGTGCCTTAAGAGAGGCACAAAGTGCTTTTTCACATGAGAACAGAGCAATTACTTCTGGCTAAGAGAGATGAAGGAAGCTTTCATGACTTTGTCACTTAAGCTGGGAATAGAAGAATGGGAAGAATTTGGACACAGGGAAATGAGTAAGATAGCCATTGAGGGAACAGTAAAAGCAAGTTGCAGAGGTGAGAAAAGTCATGTTCAAAGAATGGTGAGTCATTTGGCTGGGGCATGGAGCACATGGAGGGAAGGGAAGGATACGTGATAAGAAATCACATATAGTATTTGCCTTAATTTTCTCAGCAACTGTGCTACTTAGATATGGTATCATCCTCACTTTTGACAGATGAGAAAATTGACGCTCAGGAGGCTAAGTGACTTTTCCAAGGACTTTCAAATAATTTAACTGGCATACTATCAGTACAAAAACAGATCTGGGTCTGAGAAGATAAGACAGGTAAAGTAATTTAGAACAGGGGAGATGTGTTTGTCAGGCTAAAGAATTTTAGTCATGCTATAGTCCAAGGATTGGCAATTAAATAGGGCCCACGCCAGTGTTTAGAAATAAAGCTTATAGAACACAACATTGTCCAGTCATTCTTTTTTTTAAAAAAAAAAAAAAAAAAGAAAAGAAAAGAAAAGGAAAGGCTGCTTTTATAGTATAACAGCAGAGTTGAATCATTGGAAGGGAGACCATATGGCCCACAAAGCCTAAAATATTTTTCTATCTCGCCTTTCTGGATGAGATGGACAAATTTCTGAACACATGTAATCTACCGAGATTGAGTCAGGAGGATGTAGAAAGTGTGACTAGGCCCATAACAATCCAGGAGACTGAATCAGTAATAAATAACCTCCCAACAAAGAAAAGCCCTGGTCCTGATGGCTTCACTTCTAAAGTCTACAAAACTTTTAAAGAATAGTTAACTGCATTCTGCTCAAGTTATTTCTAAAGATCCAAAAGGGTGGAACTCTCCCGAATTCATTCTGTGATATCTCCATCACCCTTATCCTTAAAACAGACAAGGACAGGACAAGGAAAGAAAACTATAGACCAATATCTCTGATGAATATAGATGCAGAAATTCTCGACAAGATACTAGCAAATTATATCCAACAACATATAAAAAAGATCATACAAACTGATCAGGTAGGTTTTATTCCAGGGATGCAAGGTTCGTTCAACATACGGAGAACCATAAATGTAATACTCCATATTAACAGAAAGAAAGATAAAATCCATATGATCGTATCAATTGATGCAGAAAAAGCATTTGATAAGGTACAACATTCCTTCATGATCAGGACTCTCAGCAAAATTGGCATAGAAGGGTCATTTTTCAACACAATTAAAACTACCTATGAAAAACCCATAGCGAACATCATCCTGAATAGGGAAAAGCTGAAAGCCTTTCTGCTAAAAACTGGTACAAGAAAAGGCTGCCACTTTCTCTACTCCTTTTTGATATAGTCCTGGGAGTACTCACCAATACAATCAGAAAAGAGAACAAAATAAAAGGCTTTCAAATAGGAAAAGAAGAGGTGAAATGATCTCTATTTGCAGATGACATGACTGACATAGAAAATCCAATGGTATCCATGAAAAAATTCCTGGAAGTAGTCAATGAATACGGTAAAGTTGCAGGATACAAAATCAGCATACAGAAATTTATAGTGTTTCTATATACAAACAGGAGACTGAGAGAGAACTGAAAAAAGTAATTCTATTTACATACTTTGTAGCCACAAAAAGTATAAGATGCCTGGGTATATATCTAACCAAAGAAGTTAAAGACCTCCATAAGGAAAACTATGAGAAGCTAAAAATAGAAACAACAAAAATGAGTGAAGTGTGCTGGGTGTAAGAAAAAAACTCTGCTAGCAAGCTGATAGAGGGCGGTGCCCTTCAGCCTCAGGACTGCAGATGTGGTCAGGATGATAGCAAGTACCACAAACTGAGGCGCTCCTACCCCATCAAACTGCCATCGCACAGTGACGTCACTCACTGTTGCCATACCTTTCAATTTTATAAAGATGGTCAGAAATTTGAATTCTTGTGTGAAACCTCTATGTTTACAAATGATAACATCTAAATTCAACTTTATTTAAACCACCTGTGGCTGATTAAAACTGAATTGAAATTTATTTAAAATCTCAGAGGTTGACCAAATGGTGATCTTGCAGCCTGTATTTCTTTCCCATGTAATTGCCACATAACTGATCCTCAGTGAATTTAATGTGTCCACAATAGCAACTACTGCAGCTTTCTGGCAGGCCTATGACACTTTGCCCACAGATTTTGAAGAACACTACAAAATAAAGATAGATAAATAGATATATAATGTAGACAGTTCAACCATCAACCTTTTATCAAATCAAAGCAGTTTTTTTTACCTGTATGTTCTGCTATAGTGTAAGACATAGCTATAACAGATCATAAGAACATTTTAAACATTTTTTTCTTATGCATATAATATAAAACCAACTGAAAACAGCTCAGTCCTCCAAACCTAATGTGAATTCCAATGTTAAAGACATCCAGAGAAGCTGGTAAGAATTTGTTGGTTTGTATTTCACAGGATCAGTGTTTTATATTTTTAATAATTACTTATTTAATTTTATTTATTATTATTATTTTAATTTGATATAGGGTACATGTGCACACCAGAGAGGGAGAGAGAAAATGGGAAAGCAAGTCACCAGGTCTGGGACATGAACTGCAGTCCACCATGTGAGAGTCTAGCACCTTAACCACCACACCACCTGCTGGCCTCACAGGATCATTCTTGAGCATTGGTGATATCATACAGTATTTACATTAGATTTAAGAGATTTTATGTTTTAATGAACTTGCATAATTTCTTCATTTTTATAGAGACTAATTATTTATAGTCATGTATTTATTTATTCAACATTTATGCTCACTTACCATATGCCAGGTTTTGTACATGATGCTGATAAAAGAAAGACAATGGAGTCATCTTTGCAGTTATCCCCTGCTTTTGAGAAGCTCTAGACTAGTGTGAAAAACATTTATCTAAAATGATCACAACATAGTAAGATAAAAGAACACTGAAATGAAATTCAAGGAAGAGAGAAGGAGGTGTCAATTCATTTACCTTTTTTGTGTGTGTAATAAATGTACATTGGCAAAGCAGTTGGAAAATGTTCCCCTGTCTTAATGAAATGGCTTTTGGGCCAGCCCATGGTGTGGTGGTTAAGGTGGTATCCCACATGGCTAACTGCTTGGTTCAAGTCCCAGACTCAGTGACTTGATAAACATGCAGGTCATGAATGTGTGTGTGACCAAAATCCCAAAAGGAGAAATGGAGGAGAAGAGATTGTGGAGTAATCATTCTTCTAGAGGGTGCTTTCTCACCCTCCTTTCTCTGTCTCTGGTGAGCGCATGCACCCTCTGGCAAATGTTTTAGAAATAATAATGAGATGACTTTCAAATGTCCTGGAAAAGCTCAAGCAGAAACAACTACATAATTGTGAGGCCCCATGTTCAAAAATGACAAATTTCAAGAAAGTAGCAGCAAAGCATTTAATCAAGGTACCTTGTGTGATTGCCCAGGTTGCATGCCTTTGAAGCCTCATGGACTTGGCAAATTTAAGAAACTCAAATAAGCAGTACTTCAGGAAAGCAAAAGATTTTTTCAGTAATTTTGTTTTGGAAGTGTGCATTCATTTAATAATTTTGTATGGCATGCATATGTGTGCCAGCTCCTATATCAAGAGTTAGAGATAAAGCAGTAAAAGGATAATCACCATTTCTACCCTTGTGGATCTTCTAGTGTAGTTAAGACTTTTGATTTTCATTATCTGATCAAATTATGTCTTGACTATATTCTGAGAAAAAATGTTTTAATATCCAGTGATTCTTACTTTTTTTTACATTTAAAAATATATGGTATAAATTTTAAAATGTAATTTTTAAACACTAATATATTTAAAGTTTCTGTAAGAAATAAGCATTATCTTGATTATCGGAAGAGCAAATTTAATATGGAAAAATTTACTTAGAAGTTCTATAATATGTTAAGTTTAAATTTTATAGATAATACCTATGTCCAGGAAATTTAGGGAAAAAAGTATAAGAAAGCAGGTAGAACCTTTGCTTTGAAGCTTAAATAATTTCTCTTATTTAGTTGAGAAAGTTTTGTCATACTTGCATCAAGGTTAGCTTGTGGACTTGACTCTTAGAATCTGTTCAGATCAGAAAAATTGAGGTAAGTTCCTTGGTTTGCTGAATCTCGGGATAATATTGGGTCATCAGAAAAGTCATGATGCATTTTTATATAGAAAAACAGAAAAAAAATATATCTTGACTTTTCCAGTGACCCAGTAGCATTGATTGATTTGGTTTATCTTCAAGATACAGCTAAATGATATTACTGCAAGGTAGCACTTAGCTAACAGTTCTACTTGCTTAGGGTGTGGCCAGGAACTGTTGTGTAACGCATTCTTAAGGAATTCTTTTATCTCTGATGGAAGATTCAGCAATGGTATGCTAGGTGTTTTATATACATTCATTCATTTTAGCCTCAAAGTGTTATCATGAGGTTGATATTAACCTCCACTTTATATGTAAGGAAATTGAAATTTAGAAGAATTGATTAACTTGTGGCAAAGATAGAGGTAGATGGTGAAACCACTTGGTGTAAGCTAAGCTTCCTCTCATTCCTTTTTTAAGAGTGTCCTGTGAAAGGGAAACACTATGTAGGTGTAATTGAATGAAAACACTTGAAGAAGAGCAGGATAGAATCAGTGAGATCTGAATTGTCCTAGAAAGTGTGTGTGTGTGTGTGTGTGTGTATGTGTACATGTGTGTGTACATACTGCAGAGGCTGCAGAACAGCCTCCATCAGAAAGGTGTGCAGTAGGGACAGATCTATAGGTTGGCTTTCATCCCCCATGCCTTCATACCCCCAACTACCCCATCACCCTGGATGTCCAGATGCTATGAAGTGTTAGTTGCAGCTGCTAAGGCATGGGGGCGTTGGGGGAGGAGGAGCTAAACAGAAGCATAGTGAAAAGCAACTTGGAAAAAAAAAAGAGACAACAATTTAAAGATGAAAAGTTTAACTGCTAAAGCATGTGATGGCCCCAGAAAGTTTCTCTGAAGTCGGGGGCTGGGGAGAAATAGTAGTTCCTGGCCATCTCACTGCTATTACAAGTTCACTAGTGAGTGCTTTCTTTGAAATCAAGTCTGGTCAAAGAGAAAATAGGAAGTGTTAACAGCTACAAGTTGTGTCATCTTTTACAACACCATCGTTTTGATTGGCAACTCTCTTAATATTCAGAATCTCCAATCTAGTTTATCCTGAACTTGATTCTTTTGGTGTATTCCTTTCTTGTGTGAATTTAGCTACAGTTACTGCTGCAATGGAAAAGTTTAGTAGATAGCGTGGTGTATACACTCAAACCTGTGTCAGTATTGAGAAATGCAGAGAAGCCTTCAAATTTATTTCCTCTCGGGTTATATAAATCATTGCTCATCTTTGTCCTTTGTCTCATTTTTATTTATTTTCCAGCTCACAAGCCAGCATGTTGTATTCATTGTAACAAACCTGTGCATGTACGCAGGGAGTTTGGAGTACTAAGAATACACATTGTGTAAAATTAGCTAAGTGAAGTGCTAAGCCACTCAGCCACTTGTAGACGTTAACAAGTATGTGATAAATATCCAATAAAAGATTTTTAGCTGAGGCCCTGAAGAAAATGCACACTAATTTCTTTCAACTCTCTTGAGTTTGGTGGATCTTTAAATATTCAATACTTTAAAAAGATTTTTGAAGAAATTTTAAGTATAAAGAAGGATATAAAGGATAATATCCACCCGTGTTCCTACCACTAAAATTACAACTACTAACATGTTAAGATTTTTTTATTTCTTTGATTTTTTTTTTATTTTTTTTTTTATATTTTGCCATAGGGCTTGTATGTTTGTATGTTTGCCAGAGAGAGACAGAAGGAGGTAGAGTGAGAAATCATCCCCCAGCAGGATGGCCACTGCAGTTCCTTCTCCATTCTCCTGTCAGGATTTTGGGCACAGAATGCACATATTCTCAGCATGATTTTCAAGCCACTGAGTCTGGGACTCAAGCTGTGGCTCAGACATGTGGGAGTCTAGCACCTTAACCATGACACCACCTACTGGCCCCATACTTTAAGACATTTTTAATTTTAAATAAAGAAACATTATAGGTAAAGATATCTGACACATTAACTCCAGTCCCATTCTCTTCCCCTATCTTTTTATCAATAGCCTCTATCAAGAAAATAGTATCTTTCTAATCAGTTTTGATACTCATACGTGTGTGTGTGCTATATATGTGCATATTAATATAGATAGCTGTTTGTATATATGTTCACATAATAGGCAAGCACTGTGAACAATGTAGTTTTGTGGATGCTATTTAATGTAGTATACTAGATGCACAGTAGCAATAGTAGCTAACATTTGTTCAGTGGGGCTGAGAATTAATCCCACAGTTGGGCTCTGGAGCCTGAGCTCTTAATCATCATGCTAGATGGCTTCTCCTCTGTATAACTCTGCAGGGTTCTTTACTTTCTCAATATCATATTTCCAATATCCATGATTGTTGAATGCATAGATCTGCAATAATACCTGTTCACAGTTATAACATATCATTTAAAGAATATATTACATAGGCAGCATTGCATCATGGTTAAGTCCTATGAACTAGGAATAATAAAATTTTCTATCTCACAGAGTTGTTGTAATAATTAAAAGGTTTAGGGGCCAGCAGATGGTGTAGTGGTTAAGGCACTGGACTCCCGTATGGTCAGCCTCAGTTCAAGTCTTGGACCTGGTGGCTTGAAACTCATACCAGGTGCATGAGCATGAATGCCCAACATCCTGTGAGGAGAATGGAGGAGGAAGAACTGTGGCACGACCATTCCCCTGGGTGTGATTTCTTGTTTTCTGTCTCTCTCTCCAGCAAGTGCACACACCGCATAGCAAAAATCTCTCTCAAAAAAAAATTAATTTACATAAAACAGGTAGAACTAAATCTGGCACAGATTTAGTATCCAATAAGTGTTAGTTATTATTTGCTATTATCATATATCCATTACTCTAACGGACCTAATCATTAGGTTGTTTCCAATTCTAATTGCATATGTTGCCACAGTGAAAGCTCTGTGTCTATGAATAGAAGTTTATTTTGGTCTACATTGGTCTAAGCAAAGAGTTCTTAGACATGACCCCAAAACCACAGGCAACGTAAGTAAAAATAAACAAATGGGATTGTATCAAACTAAAAGGATTCTACAAAGTAAAAGAAACAATTAAGAGAGTGGAAGACAACTCATAGATTGGGAGAAAATATTTGCAAACCATACCTTATAAGGGGCAAACATCGAAAATATATAAGAAATTCAAACAACCTCAACAGCAACAACTCAATAAAAAATAGTCAAAAGGCATAAGTAGATGCTTCTCAAAAGAAGACATACAAATGGCCCACAGATAAATCAAAAGTGTCCACCATTACTAATCATCAGGGAAATCCAAATTAAAACCACAGTGCGATATTACCACAGACCTGTTAAAATAACTTTTTATAAAACAAGGTGAAATATAACATTTCTCAAAAAACTAAAACTAGAATTACCACATGATCCAGCAATCCTACTTCTAAATATACATTCAAAGGAAGTGAAATCAGTATGTGAAGAAATATCTGCACTTCTATATTCATTGCAGCATTATTCACAGTAGCTAAGCTATGGAAACAACCTAGATATCCCACATCAGATGAACAGATAAAGAAAATATGGTGTATATATATACACACACACAATAAAATATTATTCAGCCTTACAAGGGGTAAAATCATGTCATTCATGACAAGATAGATGTACCTGGAAGACATTATGCGCAAAATTTATTTATGTTTTATATGTACCTTATATACATAGACTGAAAGTAATTTTGTACAGTATTTTTACACTTAAGCATTTTGGCTACAACTTGTAACATGAGGCTGAGTGTGGAATTTTCTACTTGTGGTGTCATGTATATGCTCAAAAAGTTTCAGATTTGGGAACATTTCAGATTTTAGACTTTTGTTTAGGGGTTCTCAACCTGTAAATGGAATCATATGTATTTCTTTTATAACTGGTTTCTTTCACTTAGCATGGAATGGATATACTGTGTTTTGCTTATTCATTCATCCATTGATGGATATTTAGGTTGTTCCTGCTTATGGCTATGGTAAGTAATGCTGCTATCAACATTAATGTGCAAATTGTTGAATATACATATGTTTAGATTTTCTTGGTTATACATATTTTTTATTCACCTAGCAGTGGAATTGCTGGGTCATAATGGTAACTCTATGTTTAACACTTTTAGAAACTACCAAACTATGAAAGGATTCCAAAAATTTGTAGAAAAATGGAATGAAAGAATGAGTTTATTTTAGTGTGAAGATATTTGAAGTTCAGGCATAGTTTTTTTCATAATACACATTTTCCATAAATTTTTGAAGACCCCTTGTATTTTTCAAAGTGATTGTAACATTAAAAAATGCCATTAGTGATGTAATAAGGGTTTCAGTTTCTCCTCATTCTTACTGTCAACATTCTTGTTTTGTCTTTCTTTTTGATAATAACTATCCTAGTGGGTGTGGAGTAATATCTACTTTTGGTTTTAATTTGTATTTACTTGATAATTAATGGTATTGAACACTTTTTCACATACTTACTGACAATTCATATGTTATCTTTGGAGAAATGTCTATTCAAATGCTTTATCAATTTTTTTGAGGGACAGTAATTAGCTTTTTTTAATTTGAATTGTTAAGAGTTCTTCAGGTATTATGAATATAAGCCCCTTATCAGATACATTATTTACAGATATTTTCTCCAATCTGTAAGTTGTCTTTTTACTCAATTGAGGTGAGTTGGAAAATTTTTAAATTTGTAGTTTTCATATTTCCTTAGAACTTAAATTTTCAAAATTGTTTCAGTATTATCTGCTGAGTGACTCATAAGCTAGACAGCACTGAAGTGAACAATGCTATATGCACATCGTATTTCATTCATCAGCAACTACCACATTAGTCACAAAACACAGACTTCTCATTCTAACTTAAATCTCAGCCAGTGGGAGAAAAACTGTTTTGATAAAGCAAAGGAGAACTTTTCATACCTAATTACAGTTTGAATTTAATGTTTTTTATTCCTATATTTTTAAACTGCAGATTAGTTCATTCAAAAGTGCTTGTATTTTTGTTTAACCTGATGTCTTCCTTATTCTCCTTTCTTTTTTATTTTTTATTCTTTCTTTCTCTTCTCTCCTTTTATCTATTCTTTTATTTTCCTTCTTTCTCCTTCTTGCTTTATACTTCTATTTCAGATTGAAAATGGCTCAGGAATCAGTCAGCAAGTTGACAGCAGAGAAGAAAGTGGAGACAAAGAAAATCAATCCCACTGCTAGTCTGGTGAGATGCATTTTTTATCATAACCTCCAGGTTTTTTGTTATAACTTAAGTTTATAACTTAGGTTTGTTATAACACTTGGGAATGTGTCTGAATTTAAAGGATAAAATTCCGGGACGAAATGTTGTACCTAGATTTGCATTCCAATCTTAGAGTAGCACAAGGTAGAAAAGAATACGTCAGGGTGTGTAGCTTCATACATGACCTCTGCAAACTCACAAAGATCATTTTTAATCAACAGAATTTAGTCACTTGTCATTTCACATCCTTCTACACCCCAACCAGCTGGTGATCCACTGATGTTGAAGTAGCTTTCTCCGAAAATGTTGATGTATATTCACTTCCATCAGTTTTCCCAATTAAAGAAAGGAGTAGAAATTGTTCTGTTTATTTTGATAGTTGAGAAAATTGCTATGCAGAATGATACAGTCCATCTAGGGTCACTTGACAAATGGATAGTGAATACTAGACCAGTCTCTGGATACCTCCACATCTCTCTCTGCACTGGAAACCAGAATTCTAATCAGTCTTCCTTGGTTTGAGAGAAAGTTGTCCTCCAAATCCAATTTTCTGTCAATATCACAGTCAATTTCCACCTACATGTTACAGACAATAGTCACAGGTAAATCGTTAGGAACCCAAGATATTAGGGATGAAACTGGGTTCAAATCCCAACTCTGTTACATAAATTTGTAAAATGTTGGTGAAGTTACTTTGCTTCTGTCTTCAGTGTAAATATGTAACTAATACTATTTTTTTTTACGATTATTTTGAGGAACCTGGGCAAATACATGTAAAGTGCCTCGCACAAAATTAAGAGCTCCATAAAGTTAGCTCCTTTTCTTGTTACTATGAATTTCTACAGCTTTGGTTGACCCAGCTGTGGTTGCCTCACTATGTCACTCTCCTCAACTTGAATTTCAAACCTGATCTTCTCTAGGCCTTTATGTCCTATGACTACCTATGTCACATAACTACTTATTTTATCTCTTCACTTTACAAGTGCTTTTGCCAACTGCCTTACATTCTGTGAAAACATCTACATAGTATCTAAGCTGTAAAGTGAGATTACTGTTGTTGATTGGCCATGGTGTCTCTTATAACAACCCTATCAGCAGCCAAATGAATGTTGAATGAGGTTGATAAATGAGAAAAGTGAATTCAGGGCCATTCAGGTAGATCAGGTAAAGCCATGGTTAATGCACATAGCCCTTATTGGAATGGGTACATCCTCTATGCCTATTTGATGAGACCTTTATTACAGTAATCTGTATGATTTTCAGTGGCAATAGGTTTAACCCCAGTTTTTGTCTTTCTCCTTCACTGGCTACTACTCTTTTCCCCAGGCCTCTTACATGGGCTTCTATCCAGGGTTTTACAGCAAAACCTGTTCCCTTGAAGCAGATAGAACAGGGTCAGCACTGTAGACAAAGAAGAAACTACGCGTTTACTGTGACATTCTTTTATAGCTTGATTTCCATTGTGAGCAAGCTTCCAGTTCCAGTTGTAGTCTTCAGCTCATTCAGATGTTTGTTTTATTGTTTATATGCATGGGTAGAAATTAGGGACAAGCTTGTAAACTGAAATCTGATTCAATTTCACAATGACAGATACAGTCCAAACCCAGGATCAGTATATAAAAATCATTAAGTTGACCTAGCCACATTAGCACCTGCTGGTTAATGCTGCTATCCAAAAGCTGGGACCACATTGGATGCCCGGGTTCTATTTCTGGCCAACTCTAAAATCCAGGCACAGTGGCATACACCTGCAGCCCCAGCTACTTGGGAAGCTGAGCAGGAGGAGCACAACATAGCTAGAGGTTGTCTTAAAAGAAGATCAATATTATGTACATTTAGTCCAGTTTAGTAGTTCACTGCAACACCATATCTCATAGAGCACAAGCAGCTGAGAATTGTTTCTAAAAGGAGTTTTCTTTGTATCTGTCCTTTCCAAAGAAGTATACTTTTCTTTTCTCGTCTTCTACTTGCCCTCCCCAAGAGCAGACACATTCATTCTTATTATGCTTAAAATATTTACTTTTCTTGAGTCACAGAAACAGTAAGGGTCTGTGAGCTCTTATTTTTACATCATTCCAGTAGAATTCCATGCCCTTTCTTTTGGAAAGGAAGCTTAGGAGAGAGCAGAGAAAGTTATCTAAGGCAAAATGGGCCGGCCATTCTGCGTTGACTAAATCTGGTCATTTTCCACTTTACATGGCCTTTGTTCATTTCTTCCAAGTTGATCACTTCCAGATCCATTCAATTTGGAGGCAATATTTTTTTTCTTATCCTTATTCTCTAGAAACTAATTCTTGAACATTCCTTAATTGATCAGTGATCCAAAAGTAGGGGTAGGAAAAGTGTCTGAATAACAGAGTTATTATAGAGAAAGAACAGGACAAGCCAGCCTGGCCTAAAAGATTGGTATTAGATAGATGTAGCTGGCTAATTAGCTGGTTGTTTGTTTTTCATTTTTGGAGGGACATAAAGGTGGAGAGAAGAAGGTAACTAGGAAGGTCAGAGATATTCTCATTTTTAGTGTGTTTGGTGCAAATCTACTTTAGTAGTCCTGTAGACCAAAATTTGAGAAATGTATCAATAGTTGAGAAAGATGTTTAAAAATCTGATGAAGCAATGATAATAAATCCACTTTTTTTTTTCTTTAACAACAGAAAGAAAGACTGCGACAGAAGGAAGCCAGCGTGACCACCAGCTGAGATGGAGACACATGAAAACAGTGACAGCAGAGACGTAGTACCTTGCATGCTCCTTTGTGACACTGGTGCTACAGGATGTTCTTGAAAGATATGTCATAAAAATATTTGTTTTGCTCTTCACTTTCTGAGGTCATCTGCAGAGTACCCTGTGCCTTCTTTAAGAATTTCCCTATTAAGCCACAGGAACAATACATAGCTGTTAAAGGCAATGTTATAAGAATATTCAATAATTGTTTTTGTAAAAGTTCAAACTACTTCATTATATGGCCAGAAGAACTACCAAGATTTTCCAATTTTTTTTTTAAAGCTGAGATTTCAAGCTTGATATCTATAATCTTGTCACAGACAGAGAGAAGGACATTTTTATGACAGTTGCCTTGGGAGAGTTCAGACATTGGTCTTTACATGCTGTTGTTTTGATTGTTGGTCTTATTTTTTATCTTGTTTCAGCAAAATCCTACAGAATATTTCTCACTAAAAATGTTAAAACTTACCAAAACTATTTTTTTTAAGGTCCAAGACAGTAGGAAAATGATTTCACTGTTTTCCATACAATGGAAAGGAGAGAGAATGGAATTGTGTGTGAGTGATAAATAGCCACAGACTTCATGGAAAGCAAATTATGATGCAGACAGTTGACATCAGCCATTCAGTGTGGCCCTTTTTTTCTTTTTTTTTTTTTAATATCAGTTAATTGTGATTTCCTTGGCTGGCAGAGATTCTGCACCCCAAACCCTAGAAGAAACTCTGATATCTGTTCAAAGACAGCACCTGCTTGGACAAACTACCTAGTGGCAGAGCACCTTTCATGTTTCCCACTGTTTATGAATGAACAATGCTGTGTGAACAGACCAGGTGAGTCCTACGTCACATTCTGTGACCGTGTGGCTGGATCTCTCCCACTACTCCCAGGACGCAGTTTCCAGACAGGAGAGTAAATGCTACTTACAGCCTTTTATCACGACCTTGGCACATGGAGTCTGGTAAATCAGGAGTCTTTGAAGTAGAAAAACATAAGGGCAGAAGAACAGTTCTTTACATCAAAATGAAAAGAAGGTGATCACATCAGTATTAAACTTGGAGTGAGAAACACATCAGAAGCTTTTTCTTACCCTGGCCCTGAGTCACAGAGGGAAACCACCTTTTATTTTCCTTAAGGCCCCCTACTCTTTGACTCTATCATGTGATGGAAGAAGAACTGGGTGAATTGAGAAAAGGATCAAAGACTATCATTCTTATGCTTTGAAGGAAGAGAGAACCAAGCTTTCTCCTCCAATTGGTGGAAGACAGTCTAGAGATGAGCGAGACTCTCATTTCCTTCCTAATCCAGCTGCCCCATGGAGCCTGCTCCTAGTTCCAGCATCTTCCCAGAACTTTCGAACTTGCCAGGTGCCTGAAAGTCTTTTCGAAATATGCCTGCCAATCATCAGCTCCCTCAGGGACAGTCCTATAACCAATTCAGCCAATGCATATCCTAATATAATACCAAGCTCGGGAATCAAGAATACACAGTCAAGATCAAATCAAGTCACTGAAGCCATATTCTTGCAGGTGCTAATCATTCTTTATGATGGTTCAAAAGGAAGGAATATGGTAACTCTATCACTACTACTACTACTATTATTATTATTATTATTATTATTATTATTATTATTTTAAAGTGAAGAGATGAGACAAGCAAAATAGAAACGCTGTTAAGGAACTTCCATGATTAAAATGACTTGAATTTGCTTGTGACCAAGGAGCTTTCCATACTGCTTTCTTATGTGAGTTCTCTGATTTTCACTTAACTGTGAAGAAAAACAAGAGAATTCATCAGTTTAAAATAAATTCCACTTATAGCTATCCTCTGCTTCATGACGTTCCATCTAGTCTCATTGTCTAGAAGAAAAGTGCCCGTCTTCTACATGCCTTGGAAATCAACCTGAAGGAATCTGAAGGCCTTTAAAATGATCCCTGTGAGATGCAGCTGAGATTGTGTTAAATGTGACAGATGTGTCCAAACATCTTTAATAGAGAAAAGGTGGTTGGGTTATTGCCTAGCAGCTTGAGCACTTGAAGCAAATAGGGTTATGTGGCTTTTCTAGGCACAGCCTTCCCTGAATTAGACAGGAGAATGGACAAGATTGCTACACTGTGCTAACTAGACACATAAACGTGACTCACTAGTCAGATTCTAGGGAGGCTTAACTTACAAATAGCTTTGTCCCTTTGTAGGCAAGATTCATGAAGTCTAAAGGCACAGTCTGACAGCAGTTCAGATCCTTGCATGAGTAATTGACAACAGTCACTAAGCATGCAAGTATATCCCATATTACCCTAAAACATTATGTTGGCATTTTAGGTGAAAGGCATCAAACCTGTGAAGTGTCAAGAATCAGATTAGGAGATATGATGTTTGTTTTTTTAACCCAAGAAGAGACAACTTACTGGAAAAATTAGTGTGGCTGAGAAGATGGTGGACATGACGGTAGTGGAGGCTGGGGTCATAGGAGATGGCCCTGTTACCCAGCAGTTGCTTTTTCATTCTTTATATTGATTATCCATGATGTCTTTTCACACATTCATTGTAACTACTTTGGAATTATGGAGAAATAATTTCTAAAATCCGATGTAAAATAAGGAAATCCAGTGGTGCTGTTACATCTTTAAATGTTCCAGCTAAAGCAAATTGCTGTCATGGTTGTGGAATTGGATATCAGTTTGAGTGTTGGCCTTACCTACCCTAGTAAACTCAGTAGAAGCTATATATCTACTGAGTCTCCTCTAGAACCCTTCTTTTGCATAAATAACATAAGGTCTTTCCCAAATGGAAATCTCATATAATCCTGCTGAAGAAGCTGGAAAAACTGAAGGAAAAAATACAGCATGTTGGTGGCATTATACACCTCCAGCAAAATTAAAAAGTCATTAGCATGGTTTTTCCAAGGACCACAATCGGATATAGCAGAAGAGATGAAGTGTATTTTTGGTAAAAATTTCTCTGTTGGCCTATGATTGTAATCTCTCTATAGATGCTGCTGCCTACAAAAGGGAAGTTGTCATTTTAATTATATTTTTGTTTTCTGAAAGTTCTGTTCTTATTTTCATTTCTACTTTGTCCTTGCCTAGCATTATTGATTCGGGTTATAGTATCCAGCAGGACCACAAACTGTGACTCATCAGTGTATTAAGAGGAAGAAGCAGTGCAGACCTGTAGGCTCTGTTTTCCAGTAATCAGACTGTAACATTGATGAGGAACCCCTTTCTTAATTCCCTGATATCCTAAATCGGTCTATTGTATAGTGCTGGTGTCCACCCCGCCTTAAACAACAACAAAGATAAAACCAATTTGAGGCCTTATTAGGTGAGAAAAGAGAAGAAATTCAAAAATATAGCCTTCTCCCCTCTTCCACATATCTGACCCAAATGTCAAATATCTGATTTCACAAAGTAGTTTAAATTATTTTTAAAAAGCAATAAGTATCTTTTTGACCTGAGCTTTATTTATTTATTTTTGATGCTGACTATTCTGAATCAGAGCCCCCTCCCCCCAAAAAAATAAAAAGGCCAAAAGGTAGATGGCAGATAAAAAGCTTCAGCATATTTTGTAATCCACAAATTAGTTTATCAGTTTATCAGCTCCTGAACCACAAACAATAGACATATTGTGAAATCCCAATGTTTCAGAAATTTGAAGCACATAAAAATTTGAACAACTATGATGGTTAATGGTTATGAAAAGAGTAAGAACAAACTACTGCCCTCTTGAGAGTTCAGCCTCAATAGGCAATTTTTAGATTATGACTTTGAAAAAGCCAGGGATTATCCTGAATAGTATTTGTTTGTTTGTTTGAAAACCTATGTATAAGAAGAAGGAGCAATATATATATAATAGGAGCAATACTAGACCATTAAAATTTTCTTTTTCTGGCTTCTCATAAGAGTGCACTTTATAAATAATTAGAACATCCAGAAGGTCACAAATACTCCACATCATATATTAGCTATTTTTACCTTCAGGGACCCTACAACTAAAAAGAGTCAACTGAACAAAAAAATGAACTTTTGTGCATGCCTGTCACTTTATCCTTATAAAGAAATCTGCCGCATAGGTAAAACAAATCTATGTGGCCAACCTGAAAGGATTTCAAAAGAAAGATTTCAAAAGAAAGACATTTTAAGCCTTTCTGAAATACAAATAACTTATTGGATATGTTTCCATTTTCCAGCTATAGAAACACAATCAGGCTTCTTGGAAACTCTTATTGGTGCAGAATTAACTTAAAGGAAAGCAACTTCAGAAACCAGGCTCAGCAGATCTTTTCCCTTTAGACTTACATGGCAATATTCCTAAGGTCATTAGCAGTGGAATCCAGGCATAACCAGGCTGTTACACAGCTTCATGTGACTGTCAGAAGCCCATTTTGTGACATTTTTGCACATCCGTCAGCTGTTGACACCTTGTTAGAAGCACTGAATTTTAATTTCACAATTCTTCATCTCCCTTCCCAAGAAGTGGGCAATCTACCAAGTTCTCCCAGATCAGCGCTTTGCTGAGAAGTAGTGAATTTAAGAGAATTTTAACATGTCAAACTTGAAGCCAATTCAGTAGCCTTCTTTGTTCCAAGACTCTTAACCAATACTGTGATATAAACTTAGCATTTTGGACATTTGTGTAGTTAATAGCCTTCTTGAAAACACGAAGGTATTAAAATGGCAACTAGCTAACTCGGGCTCTTAAACCACCCTGTAGTTTCTACCAACAAAGAGATTAGGGAGGCAAATCAAGCCTCCCTCTTTATGTCAGCTGATCTCAAATAAAATTTACTGGATTCATATTGCACTCTATCCACAGCCCTTCTCCTAACTACCCTGGTGATTACCAGTGCCATTGAGGATCTTTTCTGTCTCTCCTCTGATATGGTGGTTCCCTTTAGTCAATAGCTCACATGAACTCCAAACTTCAGTGCGTATCACATCTATGAAGTACTTAATCTGGGGAAGAATAACTTAATCTCAATTTTCCATATGAAAGTGATAGATAAAAAGCCATTAGTCTATTCCTCTGCATATTATCTATACTCATATACTTTTCTATTTTTTAAGCTTTTCTTAAATTGGGGATTCTGAGAATCCCCAATCTGTTTCCTTTTCTGAAGTCTGATCCAATTACTTCTGTTGGCTATTTTTTGGTTCTTTGTATGAAACTTGATAGCATTAGGCTAGCAAAATTGAAAAAGGTCCACAGTTTCAGCAGAAATTCACAACCAAAGAATTTGTCATGGAATAAGCAACCTAGCTGTCACATACACTGAATATGTCACCAAATTTTACCTGTACAGACACTGAGAGGTTCTCTACCGTTGACATTATGAAACTCTTCAAAAGAATATTCCTCCCCATCTATAGTGTAAGCTGCCAATGCATTATCTTATACTTAGCGTATCGAGTGAATCATATGTTTTCAGGCATGCAGCAGCAATGCTTCATCAGCGTCTCTGGCAAGGTCGTACCTACTTTCCTTCATCATTCTCTTCCAGAGCTTTCTTGCACTTGCATCTCATGAAGCAAATGTATTTTTGACTCTTCAACTGGGTTAGCTTTCCAGGTCCACCTTTCCAAAATGAGAGATTAATCCCATAGACCACTGAGCACATAGGGACATTCCTCTCTATCTCCCCATGCTATGGACAATATATGTTTAGAAATGAGATGAACAACTCTTTGGTAACTCTTGGGATAGAATTTTGAATTCCATTTTCTTTCTATGAGGTTTATAAAAGGGAGTACATAGCACACAAAAATTGTAATGCTCTTCCCAATAAGAAATTTGAAGGACATTCAGAATTTACATTTTAGGTATGTTTGAATAAAGTATAAATAGCTCCTTTTTGTTCTTCTTTACAACTTGTCTGTAAATATAATCTTATTTCCATCATATATCAGATCACCAAGGCATAAAGAAGGTAGTCTTAGCTCCACTGAGACATTCATTTCCATTGGAAACAAATCCATGTATGGGAAGGAAAGTCTAGTAACAATCCTCCTGTTTTCCTGCAGTGACACAAATGGGATTTGGGGGACTACTAAAACATATGTCTATTCCAAAATTGTCAGTTTTATAGTAATGCAATTCTACAATTCCCAAGACACAAATAATGCAACCCCACTGCCACCTGTACATAGACTCTTTAAAAGGTACATGTGTTAAGAGAAAAGAACTTTCCTTTAAAGAGGTAATCTAAGATACTCCTAACAAGGCAAAACTTTTAAAACTAGAAATTGGATCATTTTTAAGAATCTTTAGAGAAAACATGTCATTGATTCATCATAGTCTTTTCCTTTTGTTGAGTTTTAATTTAGACTAGCGTGGGAAGCAGGTTGTTCTTGGATTTTGGTTTAGGGGATCATGCTTTGGCCTGGAAAATAAGCACTAGCCTGCATGCCCAGAACCTAAGTGAGATCATTCAGCATCCTAATATGAATCAGACCTAACAGAAATGTAAATTACTTCAAGTGCTGTAGGGTTTCATTTTCTTAACGATACTCTGAACTTTGGATGCTGCTTCCTAAAATGCATTTGATCCATGCGGTCATTTGTCTTCATTCAGCCTTGTGAGCTTGCAAGCAATGAAATGAAAGAAAAGCAGGAGACGAGAAGGAAAATTTGAACAAGGCCAGTGCAATGTTTTACTGAGATAATGCATCATTAGGGAGCTGGTAATCTTTGCCATGGTTCAATCATGTGCAGCTTTTCGATGGAAATTCCAGAAATCCATATTAGACAAATGGGAGTGCCCAGTATCTTGTATTGTTACTGTGAGACCATGTGCTGGAAAAGCAGGTACCCCTATGAAATTGGCCTGCGATTGGTTTAAAAGCTCCGTCAATTTCAGAACATTTCTATGAGATACTTGTCCATGGACCTTCACGTTTTCTCTTAGCTTATCCTAAAGTGATTCTGGCACCTAGTCTCATTTTACTTCTCTTTTCTCAGTACATCTGCTTCGGCCTCCCTTTCCTTCACATCCTACAGCTAAGGTTTCCTTACTTTGCCTTTACAGTTTCTCCTGGACCCAGCTTTTCTCACCTCTCTGCATCATAGGCACCCGACTGTCTCCCTCAGGCCTTGCTCCATCCTCTCACACCCTGTGTGTCGTTCCTGGGCATTTGGACAGGGAACTCCACTGTCACCAAGGAGCCCACGTGAGACGTGCTGGTGTGACTGCCTCTTGTTAATGTCAGCATCACCTCATCACTTAGGCAAAGGGGAAAATCCATAAAAGTGATGGAAAATGCATTTCTTTTTCATTTTATTCTACTTTATTTTAAGGAAGTGGGAGGGCTTTGGGGAAGAGTTCTAATCCTTCTCAGTTTCTCCTACGTTTTATTTTAAAACTATCCAATGGGTGGCCATTCTTTTGATCAAGTTGTAAATCAGACGAGATCATCAGCTATGATGCATAAGACTAAATTTTTTTTATCTCAAATAAGTTTCTGTGCTGCTGGACAAACTGACTGAATTCAAACATTTTGAATCATAAGGCTTTTTTATTGTCTCTGCATTCTTACTACTACACTTAGTTCAAAGATATACCCTTAATCCGAGTCAGGATATTCATACTTTGTGGTTATTTTCAGATTAATAGTAACAGTTACACTTTTGAATGCATATACAGAAAGTATAAGTGTGTACTGAATAGTCAACTATGTGACCTGGTAAAAGGTTGGTTTTTCTGTTTAATTAACTATTAGGCCAATCTTTAGATTTCATCTTAAAGGCTTTTAAGCAATAATGAAGACACTGGGGAAAAGAGAAGGCACTTTAAAGACATGAAACCTTACACTACATGCTCTTGGATATTTCTAAATATAATAAGCTAATTGGATTCAGGTATTTTTCCCTTTACATTTTTAAAAATATGTATTTCTAATTTGCATATTTAATTTTGTCAAAGCTGGGAAACGCTAATGAGTTGAATTTGTACATGTCATTTGCAACTAAATGAAGTATTTATTTTTAAAAAGAAAGGGTGAAGAAACCAATATTGATTTGTACATAATGAAAGTGTGTGTGTGTGTGTTTTCCTCCTTGACACTACTTGATCACCATATCAAGTATATTTTTGTATATAATATATATTGGTCAGTAAAATATAGATTGTCTATTCAAAGAATTCTATCTCTGATAGATTATATTTATCCTAATCTGTTGATACCTCTGTTAATTTGTTTTAAGAGATAGAACTATATTTTTTGGAATTTGCAGAGAATTGTGTTCATGGCTTCCAATTGTAAATATGCTAAGGGTATTTTAATAAATCTTGGTTTCATGTCCATCTGGTGTACAATGCATATTTGTTTTCAAGAGGTGTTTAAAACAATATCACAAAAATACCCTGATACCTGGGAATATCAGTCCTTTCTCATTTGATTATCACTCAGGTGCAGTGTTACTGCTGAGCTACAAGAACTGGGTCTTGGTACCAACACCACTGATCATTTATATTTCCTTTTTTCTGCCCTGTTTGCCATAGCAACAATAGGCAATCTGACTAGACATTCAGGGCTAACAACAAATAGA
Source organism: Tupaia tana (assembly GCA_026018925.1). Taxonomy (NCBI): domain Eukaryota; kingdom Metazoa; phylum Chordata; class Mammalia; order Scandentia; family Tupaiidae; genus Tupaia; species Tupaia tana. The sequence goes on along the minus strand of JAKSZU010000023.1, from coordinate 38,030,177 downwards.
TAAATCCAACCAGGCACTGTATCAGCTAGGCTGACCCAAAAGCAATGTGGCCTAAACACTGCCCAAGGTAATGGCACACAAGGATTGGCAACCTCAAGTTAAAGACATTTTATCATTAGGAGATCTAACTCATAGAGTCATTAGGCTGCAGAATTTTTTGGACATTGGAGAAAACCTCAGTAAACTACTTAATTTCAAGGGACTTGCTGAAAAATAACACTCAGTGTTAGTGAACACATTGAGATTTGAACCCACATCTTGACACAAAGGCCAAAACCCTTCCAACTGCTTGATTCATTCATCAAACAGCTTTCTTCTTCAAAATAGTGTTATGGAAAAGTGTTCTAGAACTGTTGTTATCTAGGAAAGGTATGAATGCTTCTGAAGTTTTGTAAGTGATATTACTGAGTACCTAGCACAGGGCAAAGAGGCCTTTGTATCATGAGGAACTGGGGTGGGGGTGGGGGAGGCAGGAATACCAGTCTACCTTAGGAAGAAGCTCTTCTCTGTTTACAAATATTTTATTTATTTCTTCTATTAGTGAGAGAGAGAGAGACAGCAACCCCATAAGATATTGATGCCATGATACACCTCCAGCTTCAGTGAGCAGCACCATGCATCATGGGATCCATGTATTTGGCATACTCAGGGAAGTCTCTGGATGCAAAATGGGAAAGTTCCCATATAAGTTAGTCCTGAAAAGCATTATACTTTATCACTGACCCACTGTCTAACCCTCTTCCTCTCTAGTTAAACCAAGATTCACTCTTCTTAAATGAATTTATAAGTAGACATTTTACCCTATTCTTTAATAGTCTGTAGCTTCTGGTTCAACTAATAGTCTTAGTAACTTTTGAGCTGTTACAACAATATCCGAGACTCCACAGTTCTGAAGACTGAAGTTCAATATGAAGGTATCTGGCAAGGGCCTTCTTGCTAAATCATCACTTGGTAGGAGGCAGAAGAGCAAAAAGGCAAAAGGGGATGGAATTTGGCCCTTTCATAACAGAATTAACCCTACCTATGAGGGTAGCACCTTTGTGACTGATAACCTCTTAAATGTTCAACCCCTTAATACTATTAGGATGGCAATTAAACTTTAATATGAGTTTTGGAGGGAACAAACATTCAAACCAAAACACAGGCCATAAATTCCTGGGACTAAATATTTCACCTCTAGCTGCTCACTTTCACTTTGCTGTGACTGTATTCATGGAAATAAGACTTTCTGGCTGATTTGTACTGGCCCTACCAAAATTACTTTGATGTCTCTGAGTCTAAATCTTCTCAAGGTAGCATTTACTTCATGCCCATCATTATGTGATGATGAATGGTAAGAGTGGGTAACTATTAGCTATTAAAAAACTACCCAAAATTTAGTGGACCGAAGTAGCCATAGTTCTTATTTCTCATAGTTTTTATTGGTGAAGAATCTGGAAAGGGCTCAGCGAGGCAGCTCTTGGAGTTTCTCCTAAGGTTAGCAATATGTCAATCGAGTCCGTTGTCACCTGAAAACTGGAGGCCCTGAATAGGACTGTAAAATACATCTCCATGGTGGCTGTCTGAGTTGGCAAATTGGTGCTGGCTCTAGGCTTGAGGCCTCAGTTCCTCTCCACATGGGCCTCTTGAGTGCCCCAAGGTGAAACATGTAATGCTTTTTATTAACCAAGGTTCAGAAGTCACTTTCATCATATTCTATTGCTTAAGACACTTACAAAAGTCTTCCAGGTTGAAGGAGGGGAAACTAGATCCTTTTCTTGATGAAGGAATGTCAGCACCACATTGTAAAAGTATGCAGGATGGGATATGTATAGGTGTGACTATCTTTGAAAAATACAGCCTGTCACAGTAGCTTGCCTTATTCTATCTAATCTTCCTCCTTCCTGTGTTACCTGTTTTCCTAAAATTAAGGTTCTGTTTTTTTCAAAAGTTTTCCTACTTATTTTCCCCAAATCTTCTGCCTCTATTATCAGAACAAAGATATGTTTGTCTTGTTTCTCTGAATAGAGGTATTTTTTACCTTGAAGAAAGTGAGAAGTATCTTAACTAGTGGAGGATATGACTGACTTCACAGTTTGTAACCAACTTGGTGAACACTGGTGGAAAAAAGAGCTCAAAGGTGAACCTGTGATTTTACTCCCAAAATCATCAGCCTGCATTTCTCATCATGTGACATGAGTAGGAGAGATGCTAATCCCTACTGAAGGTCAGTCTTGGCCAGTAAATTCATAAAAATCACACCTTTACAGTGGCTTAGAATAGAGCTTTCTTTGACTATATATATAGTATATATATATATATATGTATATATATACATATATATATATACTATATATATATATACACATATATATATACTATATATATATATATACACATACACACACATATATATACACATATATTACTCTAATAGTATATTACTGAGCCTTTAAAAGGAAGGAAATTCTGACACATTCTACAATGTAGATCAATTTTGAAGGCACGATGCTATGTGAAATAAGCCAGTCACAAAAAGAAAAATACTATATGATTCCACTTATATGAAGTACCTAGAGTAGTCAAATTCATAGAGACAGAAAGTAGAATGGTCACTGTTGGACTGGGGAAGAGGGCATAAAAGTTATCCTTTAACAAGTACAGAAATTTAGTTTGGGAAGATGAGGTTTTGGAGATGGGTGGTGGTGATGATTAAACAATGTACTTAATGGTATAGAACTGTACAGTTAAAGATGGTTGAAATGGTAAGTTTTATGCATATTTTACCATAATAAAAAATTAGTGTGTGTGACTTTCTGTGTACCAGGTATTGTGTTAAGTATTTTCTATTTATTATTTTGTTTAACCCTCATAGTAATCCTATGAGGTAAAGATGAATATTATCCCCATTTTACAGATAAGAAAACTGAGGCAGAGTAGTTGATGACTTTCCCATCAATTGGTAAGTAGGGAAACTAAAATTCCAAATAAACCAAAACCCCTTCTGTCGGCGCCGTCTCTTCTCTGCCGAGACGGCACGACACCAGGTTCTTCCTCCCTAGTCTTTATTCACAGGTTTCAGCTTTCTTCATCAGCCAGCTTCTTCCTCCTCTTTACCAGCTAGCTTCTCTTCAGCCAGCCAGCTTCTCCCCTACTTCTTCTTTCTCCCCGTATATATAGGGTCCTCCCGGCGGCCCCACCCGCAAGTTCCTTCACCTGTGCGAGGCAAGTCCTGATTGGCTGTAGAAGGAGTTGTTTGTACACGCCTCCCTATGCAGCCAGCAGCGCCATCTTGGCTCGGTGGCCAACGGCGGCGGCCAACATTTCCCCCCTTTTGTTTTTGTCTAGTCCTTTAAATTTCTTTAGCTTTCTAAGTCTTAGCTTTCTTTAAAATTTCTTGTTAGCCTTTTCCGCCTCTTTGCCGAGATCTTCCTTACGGGACCCTCGCCTGGTACCAGCTAGCTGCCCTGCAGACTCGGAGGAAAATTTCTGAACCTTCTGCATCCGGTCCTTCCTCACGCAGTCTTTATCCGCAGGTTTCCACCTCTTTGCCGAGGTCTTCCTTCCGGGACCCGCCCGGTACCAGCTAGCTCCCCTGCAGACTGGGAGGTTCTGAACCCTCTGCAGTCTTATTCACAGGTTTCAGCTTCTTTTGTTTTTGTCCCCGTACGGGCCACCATTTGTCGGCACCATCTCTGCTGCCGAGACGGCACGACACCCGGTTCTTCCTCCCTAGTCTTTATTCACAGGTTTCAGCTTTCTTCATCAGCCAGCTTCTTCCTCCTCTTTACCAGCTAGCTTCTCTTCAGCCAGCCAGCTTCTCCCCTACTTCTTCTTTCTCCCCGTATATATAGGGTCCTCCCGGTGGCTCCACCCGCAAGTTCCTTCACCTGTGCGAGGCAAGTCCTGATTGGCTGTAGAAGGAGTTGTTTGTACACGCCTCCCTATGCAGCCAGCAGCGCCATCTTGGCTCGGCGGCCAAGGGCGGCGGCCAACACCCTTCTAGCCACTATCCTAGCTCCAAGGTCATATTTTTAAGAAATAATAAAATTTTGCTATTCACCAGATTCTTATTTTCACTGCTTTTAAAAACCTTAGTGTACTTTTGGGACCAGCAGTTAGTGTAATGGCTATGTCGCTGGACTCCCATGTAGTCAACCGTGGTTCGCGTCCTGGACCTGGTGTCTTAAAACTCACGCCGGGCGCGTGTGCGTGCGTGCCCAAGATCCTGAAAGGAGAACGGAGGAGAAGGGATTGCGGCATAGCCATCCCCCCTGGGGGGTGATTTCTCGCTTTCTATCTCTCTGTCTTTCTCTGTCTTTCTGGTGAGCACACGCGTCCTATAGCAAAAACCTCTCCAAAAAAAACCCCAAAAACCTTAGTGTACTTTTTATCAAATATCTGACCTGTGTGTGTGTGTGTGTGTATACACACATTGTTAATCATTATATATATATATGTACATATGTATTCTTTATATATGTAGTCATTAAATATATATATATATATTCTTAGTCATTAAAATATATACTTTAAATATAAAAATATATATGTACATATATATATATGCATACACACACTTAGTCATGATATATATTATTTAAACCTATAGTTATTAAATATATTGGGTCATCAGAAAAGTTTTTCTATATGAAAATGTGTCATGACTTTTTCAATGACTTAATATATGTATTCTGGTGCCAGCAGGTGGCATAGTGGTTAAGGCACTGGACTTGCACATGGCCGACCGTAGTTTAAATACTGGACCTAGCACTTTGAAACTCATGCTGGGTGCATGCACATTCATGCCCAAAATCCCAAGAGGAGAATGGAGGAGAAGGGATTGCTGCATGGCCATCCCTCCAGAGGATTATTTCTCACTTTCTCTGTCTCTCTCTGTCTCCCTCTGACTGTCTCTGACTTTCTGACAAGTACATGCACCTTATAACAAACATTCCTCTTAAAATATATATATAGTCTTAATCATTACAAATAGACAGATAGATATCTTCAAGAAACAACTAATGTACATCTTTTTAGAACTTTCTTCTTCCTTCCGTAGGTGAGTCAAAGCAGGGTATAGTGCAATGCGAAAAGGGAACGAGTATTGGTGAGGATGACAAGAGCAATACAGTGAGACCAAGAGGAGCAGCCATTCAATCTACCTTTTAATTGTTATCTTGAAATAAACTCAGAATAGATCAATCTGAAAATACATTTGATATGGTAGAGCAATGTTCTATCCATAAAAAAGAATGTTTAAACAAAACTGGATCATACGGTACTCAGAATTTCCCAGAATCATTTACTACTATTGTGGCTATGTCCATTGCAATATCTGAAGCTGAATAAGACCCAGTTGGACCTCATTCAGAACTTTTCTGAAGATGTTTCCCTCTTATATTAAATCCTCTGTTGAGAAAATATTTTGTTGTTAGTCAAAGAACCGTAATAGATCATTGTACTCAGTTTTCTTATATTAACAAGAAGTAAAAGGAAAGAAAATCCTTTAAGAAAAGAAGTATCTTCCCTCATACTTCAAAATTTAGAAGACATAAGTTACCAAATTACCTAATCAGTTTGGCTGATCTTCCAAGACTTCAGTCCAGTTTGGAAAACCAGAATGATTTGGCTACTTCTAAGAAACCATTGCATTTAGTGGGATTTTTTAATTTTTCCCACAGAAGAATTTTTGCCTAAGTAGGGGGAGCGAGTGCTGATCTAGAAAGTCAAAACTTCCTCTGCTCTTCAGCTTCTACTTCTGGTTTTGTGTGACAGGTAAGAGAACATAGCCCATCAAGGCCTTTGCCAGTGACTATTACAGCCTTTCCAAAGAGATCAGTTCTGGTATTAGAGCCTTCTCTTCTCACTGGATCTTCATTTATGATTCAGTGATAACTTAGAGACAAATGGTCTCCTAAAATACATTTTTGTTTAATTATTTATTTCCTCAGATGGGAAATCATGATCCTAAAAAACTGTAGGGGCAGCAAAGTCTAAGAAAACATGTTCTTTGTGGTTGAGCTCAGTCTTATACCCCAGTTCTGCCATTTAACTAACCTGGTGACCTAAAGTAAGTTGAAAACTCAGACTCCTCATATGAAAAATAAGAATTTGTCCCAGCTGTAGTGGTGCAGTAGGGCACCACTCTGCAATGCTGGAGCCACATGAAAGACAACAGCTTAGATCCTGGGTCAACCTGAAATATGTCAAGTGCACGCATGTTCACCTGTGGTTCCGGCTGGCTGGAAGACTAGTGGAGAGGGGACTGTAGTGTGACAAGACCCTGTCACAGTTTCCTGTCTGTCTGTTCTCTCTCTCCCTCTCAAGAAGTGAAATATTTTTTTTTAAATAGAGATTTAAAATATCTCGGATTGTGCAAGGTTGTTAAGGGTAAGTAAAAATAATGTAGTGCTCATTTGGGCAGCACTTGTACTAAAAATTTGAATGATACAGAGAAGATTAGCATGACACCTGTGCAAAGATGACATGCAAATTCATAACTCATTCCACATTTGTGTTTCTTTTTCTATGTGGTCAAGGTTAAGTTGCTATCAGTTTGGAATAACCTACTTTAACTGTAAGATGTTTGTCATAAGCCTCATGGTAACCACAAAGTTAAAACCTATAATATATACACTAAAAAATGTAATAGAAAGCAAGGAATCAAAACGTACTACTAAAGAAAATCAATTGACTTCAAAGGAAGATAATGAAAGAAGAAGAAAAGAAGGAATGATCTATAAAACAACCAGGAAATTTAGTAACAAAATGGCAGTAGCAACTCCCTACATTTCAATGGTTACCTTGAAGGTAAATGCATTGAATTCTCCAGTTAAAAGACACAGTGTGGGGGTCTGCATATGGCATGGTGGCTAAGGTGCTGGACTCCCATGTGGCCGATTGTGGTTTGCATCCTGGACATGGTGGCTTACTTTCTCATGATTTCTCCCTCTCGCTCTCTCTCCTGAGTGTATGTGTCCTATAGCAAATTTACAAATAATAATAAATAAAATTAAATAAAAAATTCTTTAAAAAAATAAAGACACAGTGTGGATCAATGTGTACAAATTTTTAAATACCAGTTATATACTGTCTGCAGGAAACTCACCTCACCTATAAAGACAAATTTAGAATGATAATGAAGGGATGGAAAAAGGTATTCTATGAAAACAGAGAACCAGTTGGTAGCATAGTGGTTAAGGTGGCTGGATCCTATACAGCCAACTATGCGGTTCAAGACACCCAGAAGCTTGAGAAACATGCCAGGCACATGTGCATACCTGCCCCTAACCCAAGAAGAGAATGGAGAAAAAGGGATTGAGGCATGACCAGTCCACTTGGAGGTGGGGGTACCTTCTCACTTTCCCTCTCTCTCTCCCCCTGCCTTTCTAGCAAGTGCACGTGCCCTCTAGTTAAATTTTTTAAAAAGAAAGAAAAGAGAACCAGGCCGTTGTTCCTGCAGAGCTCCTCCCAGCTTCACCCCCTCCTCAATACCATCTTCTGGCTGACCCAAACCTTACTGTGCCTGCAGATCACCTCCGGGAGCCAGTTAAAGAGGTCTATTCTGGGATGCCCTCCCACTCACAGCCCAATGAAACCCCTGGGTGTCTGCCACAGGACAAGCCTGTCCCTGAGATTCAGCACCAGGCTACATCCTGACTTTTGGAGACACAGGCCTCCTGGTCTCATGTACCACTTGGTCTTGAAGGAAACTTCTCCCTTGGGCTCCTGTGGATTCTTAGGGATGGCCTTGCAAAAAACTTGACCTTGGGTGACCCACTTAATTCTCACTGGTCTCCATTTCTTATCTTGTGAAATAACGATTCTAATAACATCTCTGAGGGTAGTTGTGAGGGCTTTGTACCTGAACTCATATTATAGACTGTAGTACAGTATTCGCTCTTACTCTTGGAAAAGTTCACAGCACTTGGACCCCACTGAAGGTTTCCCTTTTGTAAATGTAGTGAAAATAATACCATCTTAAGTTTCTTCTTTTCTTTCTTCTCTGAGAAAGAGACAAAAGAAATAGGCATCCCAATAGGGGCTTCACACAAAATCCACCCTCAGCCAGCCCAGACCACTGGCATTTGTGTGCCCAACACGTACAGGAAGGCCTCCGTAGGTGAGCCTGGACCCTACTATATGGGTCCAACCTTGCAGAGCATTGTGCTGCCTGCTGGCTCCAAGTCCAAATTTGTATCCAGACATTCTGAGTTATTTATGTGGTCTCTAATTCATGAGCTATTTCCTCTGTGAACTCTGTAAGATATTATTTTTATTTCTTTTCCACATAGAGAAACATATTGAAAGAAGATGATAAGTTGGCACAAAGTCACACAATAGTAAAAGTTAGAATAAAACCCAGGTCCGAGTAATCGAAAGTCTATGTGCTTTGCACATTACAAACATGTATTTTTCCATGATTTCCATCCTTCCGTCATTAAGTCAATTTACTTTCAGTGACAAGCCTTAGGATCTATGAAAGCTGTTTACATTATATGTTTTTATCATCAGCTTTTGCCACTATTTTATATAAACAATTATTTTTATTGCTTAGGAATGAACCTCCGAGGGTGTGAAGATAGAGACTGAAAGTAGGTACTGTCTCTGGATCTTCAAATTCCTGGGGTGTGGGAAGAACTTCTGATAGTGAAAGGAAAGGCATTAAGTTGCCTCCAAAGGCAGGAATCCATAGTGAAATGCAATAATCCACTGGCATGGGAAATCTTTTAAAGGCACTTTTAGCAACTCTGCTAGCAGGAGACCTCTGGGAACCAAGGGAAACTATTACCCAGCTCCAGGAACTTTGCTACCAATGGTTGAAGCCACATGTGAGCACCAACAAGCAGATTTTGAGTTTGCCAGAGCAGTTCTTATCCATCTTGCCCAAGAAATTCTAGGGCTGGATAAGGAAGAATTGTCATGGTCCAAAGAGTGGGCAAGAAGCAGTGACTTTTCTGGAAGATTTTGAGGAACCTCAATGGACTACAACACAAAGTAGGAAGAAAGATTCGCTAGGAGAAAATGTGTTTGTGGGTTATCCCTGTATCCCCTGTTTTGTGTTCCCTTGACTTTGGTAATAAAATAAGACATTTCTTCCTAAAAAGAGAGAGAGAGGAAAAAAAAAAAAAAAAAAGAGAGAACCAAAAGCAAGCAAAAGTAACAATACTTATATTAAACAAATTATATGTTCAGCAGGAGAATGTAACAATTATATATGCACCCAGCACCAGAGAACCCAGATATATAAGGCAAATATTATTAGATGTAAAGGAAGAGACAGACTCCAATACAATAATAGTTAGAAACTTCACCAACCCCTTCTCAGTACTAGACAGAAAACCAATAAAGAAATAGTAGATTTAAACTGCACCATGGATTAAATGGACCTAACAGATATTTATAGTATATTTCATCCAATAAATTCAGAATATACGTTTTCTCTTCAATGTATGGAACGTTCTCCAGAATAGACTATTTTAGGACATGAGCCAAGTCTCAAAAAAATTTTAAAAATAGAAATAATATCAAGTATTTTTTTCTGACCATTATGGGAGAAGATTCAAAATCAATAACAAGGAGCTTTGGACACTGTACAAATATAAGAAAATTAAGCAATGCTCTCCTTAATGACCAATGGTTAATAAGGAAATAAAGAAGTTAAAAAATGTCTGGAGGTAAATTAAAATGGAAACATATCAAAACCTATGGATACAGCAAAAAAATATTACTAAGAAGAAAGTTAATAGCAATAAACCCCTATATCAAAATAAATCTTTCAAATAAATAACCTAGTAATTCACTTCAAAGAACTAGAAAATAAAAAACAACTACACCCAAAATTAGTAGAAAGAAATAAATAATAAAGATCAGGGAAAAAGTAAACAAAATTGAGACTAAAGAGGTCAGGCAGTGATGCAATGATATTCTGTGAGGCTGATAAGGTTCCAGGTTTGTGTCGAGAGACCTCACTGAATATACTGGGCATGAATGTGACCATGATACTTGGACTGGCAGAGGCTAAGAGTGGATCACAGTGTCAAGACTCTATTTTGGGGGTGATGTCTTTCTATCTCTATTTCTATTGCCCATGGAAATAAACTTTTTGTTTAGATTTTGCTATGGGACATATGTGCTTGCCACAAAGAGGGGGAGAGACAGAGAGAGAGTGAGAGAGAGAGAGAGAGAGAGAGAGAGAGAAAGAGATAACTCCCTAGAGGGGGTAGTAACACTGCATGCACACACATATACCCAGAGTGTTTCTAACACTACTGGATCCAGGATTTGAACCACATAGTTGGCTGTTTGGGACCGGCCACCTTAACCACCATGTCATCAGTTAGCTCAAGTTAACTTTTCTTTTCTTAATGAAACTGAAAAAAAAAATACAAAAGATCAACAAAACAAAAGTCAACTTTTTAAAAAGATGTACAAAGTCGACAAGTCATTAGGGTAGACTAAGAAAAAGAGAGAAACATTAAAGAGGAGGCATTAAAGTTGATACCACAGAAATATGAAAGATCATTGGAGACTATTATGAACTACTATATGCAAACAAATTGGAAGACCTAGAAGAAATGGATAAGTTTCTAGATGCATAAAACCTACCAAGACTGAACCAAGAAGAAATAAAAGACCTAGATAGACCAACATGGGTAATGAGATTGAATCAGTTATAAAAAGTCTCTCAACAAAGAGAAGTACAGAGCCAAATGGCTTCACTGCCAAATTTTACAAAACTTTTAAAGAAGTAACACCAATTCTGAAGCTATTTCTGAAAACTGAGAAGGGAACTTCTCTAAATACATCCTATAAGACCAGTATTCTCCTAATACCAAAATCAAGCAAGGACACACACACACACACACACACACACACACACACACACAAGGCATACAATTATCCCTAATAAATATAGGTGCAAAAATCATCAATAAAAGCATATCAAACCAATCCACAGCACATCAGGAAGATTATGCACATAATCAAGTGGCATTTATCCCAGGAATGCAAGGATGGTTATGCAAATCAATAAACATGATTATTGCATCTGCAGGATCAAGGACAAAAACTATATGATCATCTCAATAGACAGAGAAGCATATAATAAAATTTAACAACTTTTTATGATAAAAACTCTCAGCAAATTAGGTATGTAAGGACCTACCACAGTTTGAGAGTTGTGACCAAACTTATGCTGGTCTTTGACACTGAGTACAGTGTTGAAAGGTTTATCCTAGTGGAAGGGGTGTAGAACATGAGGGCAGATCTCTCATGAATAAATTAAGATAATTTCATTTTTCCCTAATTAGTTCCCAAAAGAATGGTTTGTTATAAAAGCAAGTTGACCACATTTAAGTCTCTCTGCCCGCTTTTCTGTCTGCTTCTGTCAGCCATATTGTGATATATAGCAATAGTGGCCACCCAAATATCAGCTCCATGCTCTTTGACTTTATAATCACCAGATTTATGACATAAATTAGGCTCTTTATGAATCGCCTAGTCTTCATTATTCTGTCAAAGCAACAATAACGGAATAAGACAGTACCTCAATACCATGAAGGCTACATATGACAGACCCACAGCTAACATACCAAACAAAGAAAAGTTGAAAATTTTTCTTTTAAAAACGTAAGACAATGCTTTTATCACTTTTATTAGCATAGCACTGGAAGTCTTAGCCAGAACAATTAGAGAAAAAGAAAGACATTTAGATTAGAATAGAGAAAATAAAACTTTCTGTTTGCATAAGAGGTGATTTTATGTATAGAAAAACCTGAAGAGTCTACAAAAAAATTCTTAGAGCTAATAACTTCAGAAAAGTTGCAGGATAAAGCCATTTTGGGGGAAACGGAGGAATGAAGAGATCCCACTGATAATTCAGCCTCCAGTATAGACAACTCGCGTGGTAGGAAGACTCAGGCCTCCTCTCTCTGTATCTGTCTTTGTCTCTCTCTATCTCTGTCTCTGTCTCTGACTCCTCTCTCTCTCTTTTTTTTTAATTTTTGCTTTTTAGAATTTTGTTTAAAGTGAGGCATCTTTCTGGGCCTGTTAGCCCCGCCTAGCCCTTTATCTTGTTAATAATTCCCTCTCCCACTCCCCACCCAGGAGAGGCAGAGGGAACAGAACAGCCCTTCTTCAAGAACCAGCTCCATGGCTCCTGCGATCTAGCCATGTTGTGCGGCGCACGCGCCACGCGGTTTTCTAATTTTTGGGTTTTTTTGAAATTTTATTGAATATTAATTTTTCTTTTTTTTAGTTTTTTTTTAAAGTTTTTTCTCTTGGGGGAACCAGCAGTTAGTGTAATGGCTATGTCGCTGGACTCCCACGTAGTCGACCGCGGTTCACGTCCTGGACCCGGTGGCTTAAAACTCACGCTGGGCGCATGTGCGTGCGTGCCCAAGATCCCGAGAGGAGAATGGAGGAGAAGGGATTGCGGCGTGACCACCCCCCCTGGGGGGTGATTTCTAGCTTTCTGTCTCTATGTCTCTCTCTGTCTGTCTGGCGAGCGCACGCGCCCTATAGTGAAAACCTCTCCAAAAAAAGAAAAAAAAAGTTTTTCTCTTCATTTTTTTTCGCTTTTTCTTTGTTTGTAGTCCATTTTTTTGTTTTTTTTCTGTTGTTGCTTTTGTTTCCCTCTCTCTGTTTCCTTTTCTACACAGTCCTTGACCTTCAGATTGAACTTCCAAGTTTGGGACGAAATCGACCATCCACGAGATGACTAGAAATCGCTGCAGGACCACAAGAAATATGGGGAAACAGGAAAATACCTCTCCTCTAAGGGAAAAGGATAACTCCTCTTCATCTGCACACAGTTCAATGGAAGTCATGGAAATGTCTGATAAAGAATTCAGAACATTCATAATGGCAAAGCTTACAGAGATGGATGAGAAGAGAAACAAGGAACTACTGAAGAGGAAGGAGAAAGGAGTTGAAGAGTTCCAGGAGGTGAGGAAATTCATGCAAGATCTAAAAGAGGAATTTCACACATTACAAAAGAATCAGATGGAACTGTTAGAGATGAAGGCTATAATACAAGAAGTCAAAATCTCCCTTGAAAGTGTTAAAAGCAGACTAGATCATACAGAAAATAGAATCTCTAATGTAGAAGAGAAAATGGCTGGCCTAGAAAAATCCACCATGAAGACTGAGAAAATAGCCCAAAAATTTGAGAATAATATACGAGAAAGAGTAGATACAATTAGACATCCGAACATCCGGATAATAGGCATCCCAGAAGGCGAAGAAACTCATAAGGGCATTGATAATCTATTCCATGAAATCCTGCAAGAAAACTTTCCAAACCTGGAGAGGCACTCAAAGATGCATTCCCAAGAAGTACAGAGGACTCCAAATAGAATCAACCCAAGAAGATCTTCTCCAAGACACATTATAGCCAGATTGACCAAAACCATAGACAAAGACAAGACACTAAGACTGGCAAGAGAAAAACGACAAGTTACCTACAAAGGATATTCCATCAGACTAACGGCAGATCTCTCATCAGAAACAATGTGAGCGAGGAAAGAATGGGAGAATATATTCAAAGCATTAAGGTAAAAGCAATTTCAACCGAGAATTCTGTACCCAGCAAGATTATCGTTCATTTGGGAAGAAAAGACACGAACATTCCTAGATAAACAAGACCTGAAAGAATTTACCAGCACAAGACCAGATCTCCAAGAAGTTCTTAGGGGAGTGCTATGTCAGTAAAATTAAATGCAGACACACAGAAATAAGAGTTCAGAAACTAAGAAAATGGGCAACTTAATTGTAGGGACAAAGTCTGGAGTTGAGTATTATATCCCAGAGTTCAATCTGGAAGATCAAACCTCAACAGCAACAGAAGAAAATTAAGTACATGAGACTGAACTGATGAAACAGCATTCTATGACTTGACTAAAATATTGCTGCTTTTCTTCTAAGCTTTGTTGTCCGGTTTTAAGGATTTTTGTCCTGTCTTGAGCTGTCAATGGATTCATGTACCTACTATTTGAACAGAATACTAACCTGTTTCTAGGCCTTAAGTTTCAAGGAAATATCCTTACCAGTTCAAAACTGCTTTTTTTGAAACCATCAGCTGAACTTGCTATTGTAAGTAGTTAGATTACTTATGATATTGTGTGATCAATGAAATGTTGGGGGAAAAGGAATTGAAGATAACTGTAGACAGCAGAGATAGTATAATAAGAGAGTGGAATAGGGCAGAGGGTCAGACATGGGGTAAAAAAACATATATATGAAAGTAGTAATGGAATTTTATGGATGATAACATGCATGATTAAGCCACTATCCAGTTTATTCTAGATGGGAATGAATGTAAATTAATAAAATTAATAAATAAAATTAATTAATAAAATTAATAAAAAAATTTTTCAGAAGAAATAAAAGGCATTAAAAATACCTATCTGATGACTGCAGTAAGCTATATAGCCCTAGGTAGGTGCTTGCTACTTTATAGTATGTTCATTCTATTCACTGAGATTTATGTGTAAAATCAGACTTGTGTTCATGGATATGTATATTTTGGCTGTGCTTACTATTGAAAATATTTAGATTTATTAAGATATTTAGTCAAATAATAAAATGGGGGAGGCAGAGAAAGCAACAATAGATACCAGACACAATGTGGGAGGTGGGTGGGAGGTGGCAGAGGGTGAGATAGGGAATCAAGGATGGGAAAAAAGGCAAAATATACAGAAAACAAGAAATGAAAAATTATGTGTTGACAATAGCGCACATCTTGATGTGCTTGATTAAGCCAATATACAGTGCACTGTGAATGGAAAAATCTCATTTTGTATGCTATAATGATGTACAGTGAATGAATGTAAATAAATAAATTAAAATAAATTAAAAAAACAAAAATAAATAAAATAAAATAAAATGAAAAAAGTTGCAGGATACAAAATCAATGTACAAAAGTCAGAATTTTTATACACCAATAATGAACTACTTGAAAAAGAAATTATTAAAAATCTCATAATAACTACCAAAATAAATAAGCATTGTAAGAATAAGTTTAACCCAGGAGTTGAAATATCTCTACAATAAATATTATAAAACACTGGGTGAAAGAAATTGAAAATGACATTTAAAAATGGAAAAATTTACCATGATCATGGATTGAAAGAATTAATATTAAAATACCATACTAGTCACAGCATTTTACTTCCCCAACTGTCAACCTAAAATACAGATATTAAAACTATAATTTGCTATGTTCAGGGAGAATAAAGAAAAAGTGGGTAATTTTGGCAGATAACTGAAAACCATAAAGTATTACAGAGCAGATGTGAGAAAAATAAAATTTCTAGAACTAAAAGTTTTAGTAATGACAACTGAGAATGCAATGGTAGGTATTATGAAAATAAATAATATAAGAATTGATGAATTAGAAAGCAAACCAGAAGATATCCAAAATGAAATTCAGAGAGATGAGATACTGAAGAGAAGGTAAGAAGTGTAGAGGACACAGTGAGAACAGCATTAATAAAGCCAAATTATCAGGTTCAATGACAGAATGTTTCAAAACTTTAAAATATATCAGTGAATAGATTCAAGAAGCTGTTGGAACCACAAGCAGTATAAATGAAAAGAAACTCTTAGACACATCAAAGTAAACGTTAGAAAGTCAGAGACAAAAATAAAATTCTAGAAGCCTCCAAAGAGCTCTGTGGCCTAGTGGTTAAGGGAGCTAAATCCCACATGGCTCACTATATGATTTGAATTCTGGTCCAGACTACTTGAAAAATACTCCCAGGTGCATGTAGCCCAAGAATCCCAACATGGGGGAGAAATGAAGGGGAAGAGATTGTGACGTGTCCATGTCCCACAGATGGGTGCTTTCTCCTGCCCCAACCACCCATCTCTCTGTTTCCCTCCAGCAAGTGCACATACCCTCTAGCCATTAAAAAAAAAGTAAATGTATTGTATACCCCAATTAAAAGAAAATTAGACTGGATTTATTTATTTTTTTAAGAGAGATTTTTGCTATAGAGTCTGTGGGCTCACTGGAAAGACAGAGAGACAGAAAGCAGGAAATCACCCTTCAGAGGTATGGCCATGCCACAATCCCTTCTCCTCCATTCTCCTCCAGGATTTTGGGCACACATACACACACGCACTCAGAGTGAGTTTCAAGCCTTCGGTTCTGAGACCTGAACCACAGTTAGACATGTGGGAGTCTGGTGACGTAATCTTTACACCATCTGCTGACCCATCAGACTGGATTTTGTTTATTTTGACTATAGGATGTGGGAGGCTGCGCACCAGCGAATATCGCTGGTTTCTCAGAGAGCAAACAATTACACAATGCCAAAAGCCATGATTGGCTTCTCTTCAAAACCTCACCTTCAAAACCATACTCTGATTGGCCACTAGAATCCCTCAGATTTGCATATCTGACACCTCATGATTGGTCCACAAAGCAACCAATCATAACCCACCTTTTACAACCAATTACGGCCCACCAACATGTATATAACCACGATCCCTGGCCCACAATTGCCAGACGACCCAGACGACCCTGAAGACCCTGAAGGGTTGTAATACGGTATTGTCTCCAGAAGACCCTGAAGACCCTGAAGAGTTGTGACACCACGTCGTCTCCAGACGACCCTGAAGAGTTGTAACACTGTGTCATCTCCGTGCTGCCCACAATAAACAGACAACCCTGAAGAGTTGTAATACTGCATCGTCTCCATGTTGTAACACTGGGTCGTTTGTCCCATCTCTCACTCTTTCCCTCAGGAAACCTGTTCAACTGTCCCCCGGGTCGGGACAATAGGGCATGTGTGCTTACCAGGGACAGACAGAGAAAAAAGAGAGGAAAAATGAAAAGTACCACCCCAGGTGGGATGGCCGTGCTACATTCTCTTCTTCTCCATTCTCCTCTCAGGATTGTAGGCATGCACACATATCCGGTGTGTTTTTCAAGCCACTGGGTGTGAATCTTGAACCATAGCCACGTAGGTTCCAGCCACATCAACCATCACATTGCATGCTGACCCCAGACTAGATTTTTTTTTCTTTTTTTCTTTTTATTTTTTGGAGAGGTTTTTGCTATAGGGTGCGTGTGCTTGCCAGAAAGACAGAGACAGAGACAGAAAGCAAGAAATCACCCCCCAGGAGGGATGGCCATGCCACAATCCCTTCTACATTCTCCTCTTGGGATCTTGGGCACGCACACACATGCGCCCGGCATGAGTTCAAGCCACCGGGTCCGGGACTCGAACCTCAATCAACTACATGGGAGTCCAGCGACATAGCCATTACGTTAACTGCTGGTCCCCCCAGACTAGATTTTTAAAGAAAACCAAAATTCTGATAGATATTGAGGAGATACGTAAGGATTCAAAAAGGGTGAAAAGTATCAATAAAAAGTTGAAAAATGTATAAATATACCATTTAAAGTTATAAAAATTAGATTGTCTACTGATTTCTAAAATGAAATGAGACCCATAAAATATTGGCATGACTTTTTTAGTATTTAACCAAAATGCACACAAATAAACACTAAAGAGAAAATGTATCACTAGACATCCTGCCCTAAAATTGATATAGCTATAAGTATGTTAATATCAACTGAAGAATACTTTTTTTGAGAGAGAGAGATTTTGCTGTAGGGAATGTGAACTTGCACAAGAGAGAGAGAGGGACAGAGAGACAGAAAGTGAGAAATCCCGCTCCCCCAACCCCGGGGCACGGGGAGATGATCACACTACAATCCCTTCTCCTCCACTCTCCTCTCAAGATTTTTGGGCACACACACACACACCTGGCATTAGTTTCAAGCTGCCAGATCCAGGACTCAAACCATAGTTGACCATATGGGAGTCCAGTGACATAACCATTACACCCTCTACTGGTCCCAACTAAAGAATAAGACAAAACGCATTCTGTTATTTAAAAGGGACATCACATTGAAAAATGGCTTAACTTATCAAGATGATAAAGCAATTTAAAATTTTATTTCCTAATAGCTTCAGGATATTGGGAAAAAATAGATTTAAATGAAATAGAAAAATTCACAAACACTGTGGGGATAACTTATTGAACACACAGAGAAAAAATAGGATAAAGAAGATTTGAGCAACGTGATTAATAAATTGACCGAACTGGGTCAACCTCGTAGTGTCGTGGTTAAGAACTCTGCAGAAGAGTTTCGATCTCAGCCCTGGTGCCTTGAAAAACATGCTGGATGCCTCTGCCTGCATGCTCCAAACCCTGACACGGCAGAGGAAGAAGGATTTCGTCATGACCATGCTCCCATGGAGGGCGCTTTCTTTCTTTTCTCTCTGGAGAGCACACATGCCCTATAGCAATAAACAAAATCTAAAAAATAAATAAATTGACCCAATTTATGTATATATAACAGAGCACTCACCAACTCTTTAAACTAATACAGATCATTTACAAAAATTGGCCATGAATTGGGTCTTTTTTTTTAGAGGTTTTTTATTTTATTTTTTTACTATAGGGTGCGTGTGCTCTCCAGACAGACAGACAGAGACAGAGAGACAGAAAGCGAGAAATCACCCCCCGGGGGGATGGCCATTCCGCAATCCCTTCTCCTCCATTCTCCTCTTGGGATCTTGGGGATGCACACACAGGCGCCCGGCATGAGTTTTAAGCCACCGGGTCCGGGACGCGAACTGCGGTTGACTACGTGGGAGTTCAGCAACATAGCCATTACGCTAACTGCTGGTCCCATGAATTGGGTCTTAAGGCAACTATCAACAAATTTTAAAAAAAAACCTTAAAACATAGAATATGCTATGTGAAAACAATGCAATTAAATAAATGGAAATTAAAAAAAAATTTGTGGCAGGTGTGTGTGCTTTCTGGAAAGAGACAGAGTGCTAGAGGGCAGAGTGAGAAAGCACCCCTGTGAGGGATGGCCGCTCCACAATCCCCTCTCCTCTGTTACACCTTTTGGGATTTGGGGCATGCCTGTGTGTATGCCCAGCATGTTTCTCAAGCCACTGAGTCTGGTTCTTCAACCAGGCAGTCAGCCATGTGGGATCTGGTCATACTAACCACCATGTCACCAGCTGACCCAATAAGTGATTTTTTTTTTCAGTTTTTTGTTTGTTTGTTAGTTTTTTTTAGAGTAGGGTACAATCATTCACCAGATAGAGACAAAGAGGGAAAGTGAGAAATCACCCTTCTCCATTCACCCACACCTAGCATGATTTTTAAGCTGTTGGGTCCAAAACCAGAATTCAGCACCTTAACCACCATGCCACCTACTGACCCCAATAAATGATTTTTTTCTTTAATTGCCAGAGGGCACATGCATTCACCAGAGAAAAACACAGAAATGGGCAAGTTGGGGATGTAGAGAAAGAACTCCCTAGTGGGAAGTGGTCATGCCACAATCCCATCTCCTCCATTTCTTCTTTCAAAATTTTGAGCATGCACGCATCCAGGGTGTTTTTCAAGTCACCAGGGCTAAGATTTGAAGTGCAGTCAGCCATGTGAGATCTGGCTTCCTTAACCACCAGGTTATAGGACTGGCCCTAAATGATTTTTTTGAAACTATTGGGCTGTCGGGAAAGTCATGATGCATTTTTTGCATAGAAAAACAGAAAAATGTGTCATGACATTCCTGACAACCTAATAGAAAGCTTTCATATTTATATAAATTTGTATATTCTAAATAATCAGTAGGTAAAAGGAAATCACAATAGAAGTCAGAAAATACAATGAGCTGAATCATATTTTAAAAAGAAAAAAGAGCTGGAATGGAGAAATATCAGTGTTTAGAAGGAAAACCACTTTCTTCATGTTTTGTTTTAGGCTTGACCAAGAAATAGCAAGTGAATTTCTAAGATCTTTTGAAATCTCATATGCATTTGGACTTCAAGACTGAAAAGGTCATCTACACATAGAAATCTGCTACTAAAAGTGATCTCTCCTGCATGCAGAATCCAAAGTTTTACCTTACTTTGTCCACAACATTAAGACCATCCAGTTCCATTTGCCAGGTTGGACTCAGAGGAGGAGCCTGCGTGTTTGAACTAGTTTGAATTAAGAATTGATGCTCAGTTTTAGTAACTGAATCCAAAGAGAAGTTCTAGTCCTTTGGGATAAAGTCTCATATACCTATACAGTTCTTTTTCAAAATCCAACTTTGGAATTCATTCCATACATTGGAAGTCTTTATTCAGATAGGATAAATTGTTTTGGAAAAGAATGAAAGTATAGAGAAGAAGCAGGTATGTTGCAGGTCTAAAAGGACACCTTTGCTGTCACTTTAAGAGACCTTTATTTGGGGGCCGGCAGGTGATGGGGTGGTTAAGGCGCTGGACATCGCTAAATGTGGTTTGAGTCCCAGACCCAGAGGCTTGAAAATCTCACTGGGCATGTGTGTGTGCATGCTCAAAATCCCAAGAGGAGAAGGAAAAAGGGATTGTGGTGTGGCTATCCCCCCTGCGGGGAGGGGGGGGGGGTGATTTCTCACTTTCCCTCACTCTCTCTCTCTGTCTCTCTCTTCTTTGGTGAGCACACAGGCTCTAGGGCAAAAACAAAACAAACCTCTACTTAAAACCTGAGCAAAACTAACCACATCTACAATTCTATGACTGCTTTTTAGTTTATCTCCACGTGTACCTGTTCAGATGTATTCCTGTAGCTGCTGACTTCCAAGATTGTTTATTTAAATGTATTTATTTTTTTCATGAGAGAGAGAGACAGGTACCTGTGACAGGTCCTCCATGTCACGATCCTCCCCCGGGTTCCCAGCCAGTCAGGAACACAGGCACACCCAATTCGTTCAGGTCAAATGGGGTCTGAACTCAGACCTCCATGTGGGCCCTGCTATCACACCGTAGCCACTGTGGCTGGGCCTGGATCTCTTTTAAAAGGTCCCTTGCTAGCATTTGTCTGTAATGCTCTAGAGTATACAGATTGGGTCTTATATATTCTGCACATTGTTTCAGAACATTTAGTACAGCGCTTTGTGACCACTGAGAAAATAAACTAGGGGGACTCGATTATTCATTGTAGTGAGGGCCTGCTTTTCCTCCCAAACTCACATTCGCTCCTGACTACCCTTTAGGTTTCTGAAGAGCCTCTCTTGGGAGCCATCACCATCAGACTTAAAAACTTCAGCTGTGGTTGTAGTTCATATTTCAGAACCATAAAGTAGAAAGAAATGCTTTATGGCCTAATACCCGATATCCAAGGAATTGATTGAAAACTGACTGGAAAATCTGAGAGATGTGTTGACACAAAAGGGCAGCCTGAACTCTGCTCCCACATTGCAACGGTGAGCTGCACTGCAGAACCCAAGGGAAACTCACCACTGGCTGTTTTCTCATTCCTCACCTCACTCAGTGCTTTCATGGATTGCCTTTTTCCTGGGGGTTGGGGAGGAGGGAATTCTCAGAGAGAAGGAGCAGAATTGAGCTATGATAGTGACATCTGTTTGCAAAGCCTTTTTATAGACAAAACCTCTAGTTCTCGAAGTACCAGGTAGAGAAGCAGGTGAGAATTGCTGGAGAAGGGGTCAGGAAATCCAAGTCCCAGCAAGGAGTTTGTCTCAGATAATCATGAAACTTCAGTGAACTCCTGGACCCCGTTAGCTCAGTTTCCTCACGTTAAAATATGAAGGGGAGTACTGCCCTGACTACCTCACAGAGTAGTTAATGGGCTCAAATATCATCCTGAGGAGAGGCTTTTTAATTTGATAACATGTTAAGTCAATGTGAGTTTACCTAGTACTTCAAAGGAGAAAGCAAAGATGAGGAAAAGGTCATGTCTTACTCAAGGTCACAGCTCCGATGGAAGCATACTAAGACTCAAGCTCCCCTTTTTTACCCTCAATCTAGTGTTCTTCTCAGAATAGGCTGACCTCTTGGGGCAATTGTTTGTAGTTTGATCTGCATTAGGGCAGGAGATAAACCAAATATCTTTACCCATTTGTTTGTCAACATCGTTCACTTAATATTAATTGAAGGAGATTCCCAAATGTCATTTAACTTCTCTCACCAGGATGAGGTTGGGTTCAGATATTTACATCTTCACCATCAACAAAACTAAATGATATCAGACTCTTGGCCTCCGCCAAGTGCCTAGCACAGGCTGCATTGTATGCCATAAAGATGCTTCGACACTAAAATGTAAATTAAAAAATTAAATTTTTAAAAATTAAATTTAAAAAAAGACAGGAACAAACCTTTAATCGGGGTGAAGGCTATAGAGACCTGAGAGAAGGAAGACATTCTACTTTAGGGTCTTTCAGTTAAATTGGATTTTTCCGCTTTAGTTCTTGCTCAGAGCATTGTTCTGTGAGGAATTCTTTACTGATCTGGCTGGGTCCAGAAGTGGGAAATTTTATTTTAGAGTAAAACAACTGGAAAAGAAAAAGTTCCAGCTCCCAAGTTAGTCAGCTTTGTTTCCTCGGAGAAACGTGCATGAAGCTTTGCCCGGAACCTCTCAGAAGCTACTGGCATTTTTTTGGCCTCCATTGAACCACCCCAGTTGCCTATATTTAGCCCTGTCTTGTGTAAAGAATTTAAAAAGCATTAGAATGCAGAAATCAAAGAGACAATAAATTTTAAACCAATCTTATTGTCTGCAGCCTAAAGTGTTATTCAGATCAAAGGGGAGGGGACATCTGGCTTCTGGCTTGCTACAAAAGGCAGATCACATTACCTACCAGTTGCTGGATTCATCCACTCATTTTCTGGGTAGAGAGAACATGGCCTTTTCTGCTCCTAGTGAAGCACATTGGGTGAAAGAACCAAACTTTCTGAAACTTGCAAGCCCTGCAGGATTATAGAAAAATGTATGCATTTAACCCTGTGCCTCTCGAATCATCTGTAAAGCCTTCAGCAGTCTAAAGCCATGTCATGTTGTCATGTGGCCCAGACTGACCACTCCTTTCTAGCCCCATCCACCAAAGCAAGAATTTTCTGGTTTGCAAAGCTAATGTCACAGTTGAGGATACACATCCGTGTTAGATTATTTGAATCTGGTTTTGCCCAAATCACAGTTTGGGACTGAGTCATCAAATATTTAGTTAAAAACTTCTGTGTTGCTTTTCCTCCATTTTGGTAATAAAAAAATAAATTTGTCTTAACATATATTTTATAACAAAAGCTTTCGTGGGGGGGGGGGCGGGGGGGAGAGGCCAATTGTACTGTTTCCCTAGAAATTGACTCAGTGTCTGTACAAATTCAGTTCTATATAAGATGAATATAATCTTTTTTGTAACATTGATGGGAGAATTTCAGCATTTAAAGGCCTTTCTTAATATCCCTAAACTAGGAACACAGCTCATGACTCAAACTTCACTGGTTCTCATGAGCAAAGAGCACAAATGCAGGATATGATTTTTTTAAAGGTTCTTTCAGAGGGAATCAGTCAAAAGTAAGCCCCACAATTAACAAGTGTTCCTACTTACTCAGTGCCTCAGTTCAACCTTCCCCCTTCAAAAGTTCTTCAAACCCCAAAGTCTAGAGGAACGCAGGCAAAGGCAATGTGAGTTCTGAATTTGGAACATCACATAAAGCTCTGGGTAGCATTCTTCAGCTATTCACATGATTCACTCACTCTTCAGTATAGTGGTTAGGGTTTCTACTAGAAGAACAGATTGCTCTGTGTTGCTCAGATGTATTCTTCCATTACAGTTTCTGTCTACTGATTTTGCTCTTACCTGCATAATGGCCTTCTGAAAACTTAGGAAGAAAACCAAAATGTTTCTATCTTCACATATCGCTTCGCCCTTCTCTTTGTTTTTTCCTAACTCAGTCTTTCAGGTGAAAGGTTCTCTGCACACCAAAAGTTAAAAAAAAAAAAAAAAAAAAAAAAAAAAAAAATGACTAAGAGCTTTGGTGTGATCTAAGGCTGATAATTTTAGGGACAAGAAAGATGGTTTTCTTTCATAATCTTTACCCACTCTTTACTAAGCATGCCATTTGTTGCTAATGAAAGACTTCTATTGACAAATACAAAGACTCTTGGGTGAGAGGTAAGAATATGTGAGATGATTTTGCCTGATTGTAGATGAGTCTCAGAATAGACTATGTGAGAGTCTTCAGTTACTGGAGGGAGTTAGAACTAGTATTTTAATATACAGTACTTCATTAGTAGTAATAACTCTTTAATTCTGTTTTGAGAGTAATGTCTAGTTACCTTTGAATCATGAATGAGCATCAGAGATGATAATTTGGTATGGCCCTGGCCTCTGAGTGTTGTTAGTATGTCTGGGAAGGGAGTTGCTATAGATCGAATATGTTCCCTTCTTCCCCTCAATTAATGTGCTGAGCCATCGTAATAGGATTGAGTGGGTGAAAACTTGATCCAATTATGGTGTCAAAAGGTGACGTTTTGGGGAAAAGATTAGAATTAAGGTCATTGGGGCAGGGCCCCTATGATTGACTCCTGGTGGGTTTATAAGGAAAGAGACCCACATGGATCACAGACACACTTGCCTGTCCTCTTCATGTTGTGATAAGCATCCCACCAGAGGTGGCCCCTGACCTTGGACAAACCTCTAGTCTCTTAAGTTATCCAGATTCAAGACTTTTCTGTTATTAGCAATGGTATGGTCTACAAAAAAGATGACGAGTTAAAATATTTCACAAAACATAGACGGAAAGACCATTAGAATGACAAATTTTCAGTGTCGAGCATCAGAGCAAAAAACTCAAGTAATATACCTTCTTCAACATTCACTCTATTCTTTTCTTTTTAAAAAATTTATTTATTTGTTTTTACAAACTTAGCCTCTCTTAGGTTCAGTGTCACATCCCATACTTTTCTGGACGACTTTCTGCTTTCAAAAAAGCTGAAGGGATAAGGTTGTACATATCCTAACTACTAAAAGGAAACTTACTATTTGTCTTAATTAGGGCATTGATCACAAAAAATAAGTCTGTGATTCTGAAGACTCAGGCTTGCTCTCACACAGGCTCTGTTCATTATGATATGTCTGTATATTTATGGCAGATATACTGACAAAAATGCTTTGTCTTTCCTCACTAGAGAGTCTATATTTGATTTTGATAGACATAACATTCCTCTCAGATTTCTAAGTAGTGGACTTTTTTCAACCCCTGCTTTCTCCTACTTCTCCAGAAAGCATAATCAATAAGGCCAAACTTTGTCAGAAGGAAAAAAAAGTGAAGAGCCGAAATGAATGTCTGCTAACTGAAGGCATCATGGACTCCATTATGGTTTATGGCCTTGTTCTAGAAGTTAGATGAATACACTGTAAAGAATTTGGCACTAAATTTATTAACATGGTTATCATCTTTCAGACAAGACTTAAAGCTGAGAGGACCCAATTCTTCTATCATCTGCCATCACTATAGATCCCATGGCACCTTCTACAAGAAGAGTCAAGTTATCCTGGCCCAGATCCAGATTCAACTGTCTGATGACTTTTATTTCCTTTGTAGTGTGCCTGAGAGATGTTATGGGCTCTTCCTCTTTGAAACTGTCACTACTATAAGCTCCACCAAAGTGGGCTTCTGCAAAAAGATGTGGGAAAAAATTTCTCACATCTCAGCATATGGATCAAGTGAATAGAATGAGCAGTGTGGCCTGGAGTATAAATGAACTGTGTTATCAAAGTGTTCCTAGTTTATATTGCATTCTTGACCCTTCCCCCACAACTACTTGTTTATATCAAAAATCCCAGATTGTGACTGGACCAACTCCAGTGCCATGCAAATTTTAGTTTTCCTGAACTTCATGTACTGTATTCCCACCTCAAAACCTTTTTTTAAGCAAAAAAAAAAAAAAAAATTTCTGATTTTACTTGTCATCTTTAGACTTAATTCCAGGGGCCAACAGGTGGCATGGTGGTTAAGGCACTAGACACTCACATGGAGACCATGGATAGAGTCCCAGACCTGGTGGCTTGCTTTCTCATTTTCCCTCTCTCTCTGTGTGTTTCTCTCTGGTCAAATTAAAATAAATGAATGAATAAATAAAAATTAATAAAGAATTCTTAAAAATATTCTTTAAAAAAAGACTTAATTCCAAGTATTTTCCTAGAGAATTTAAGAGAAAGCAAACCACTCATGCAACATTGTACAAATAGTTTTATGTCTCTCATTTTAGCTTGTTCACTTCTAAAACAGAAATTATTTAAATATTTGGTCTATCTCTCAAAGTTAGTGAGAACTAAATAAAATGACATATGAGGTTACTTCAAAAAGTTGGTGAAAAAAATGGAATTAAAGTATAAGTTTATTTTAATGCAAAACAATTTTGATAGACCAGCAGGTGGTATAGTGGTTAAGGTGCTAGACTATCACATACTAGACCATGGTTTGAGTCCCAGACCCTACAGCTTGAAACTCATGCCAGGCACGTGCCCTATAGCAAAAACCTCTCAAAAAAAAAAAAAAAAAAAAAAGATAGCCACGATTTATCTGACACTTCTGTCACCAAGAGGTGGGTAATATTCCTTGCATAAATCTGGGCAGGTGTTTGAGTACTTCCCAATAGGATGTGGTGGAAATGACATTGTAGAGATTTTCAAGCCCAGCCTTAAGAAGTTGGCGGCTTTTTTTTTCTTTTTTTTTCTTGGAACACTTTTCTCTGAAACCAACCACAGTGTTCTCAGAGACCCAAGACACATGAATACACGCTTGAAGCTAAGCTTCCAGCTGTAACCAGCCCTGGGTCCCATCATGCACCAATGGCCAGACATGTGAGTGGGTCAGTTTAGATATCTACTTCATTTGAGCCTTCAGGTGATTACAATCAAAGCACTGACTGTAACAGTATAAGAAAACTTTTCTTCAAGTAAGAATTACTCAGCTGAGTTTTGCAACCTAGAGAAACATGAACAATAATAATAATAACAAAATTAAGTCTTTAAGACTTGAAGTGGTTTGCCATGTAACAATAGATAACTGGAACATTAGGTTACACCAGGCAAACATAACCTCATATGACCTAACAGGACAACATTTTTTTTTAATTTTATTTTTGAAGAAATTAAACCCAAAGAGCTTTGGATTCAGGAACAGCCATGACAGTTGAAGGCAGAGATAAGGTGTAGAGCTAAAAAGAGAAGGACTAAATGAATACCTTAATATTAAACAAAGAGCTCACCTAGCATTTTTATCCAACTCCCGTAGAATACAAGTAACTTCTCAAAAAGTATAGTGGACTCTTCTCTTGGGACACTCAATGTCTCCAGAGAAAGATCACCAAATACTGACATTTGGGCATTCCTCCCATGAAAGTATTGCCTCTCAAACAAATTACCCTGCAGTGAAGAGTACAAGATTAATGACCATTCCAAACACAGATCTTTCCATCACCTTACATGATGTGTTAGGCATTTTCCATAGCTAATTTAAAGACTTTATATTCTTAGGGAGCATCCAAATAAAATTCTTTTTTAAAAAAATTACTTATTTTGTTATTATTTTTTAATTTGACCAGATAAAGAGAGAACAGGAAAGTGAGAAAGCAAGCTACCAGGTCCAGGACTTGAGCGGCAGTCAGCCATGTGGAAGTTCAGTGCTTTCACCACACCACCTGCCAGTTCCCACCAAATAAGATTCTTGGCCACCTAAGATTTTGTGATTTACCTACTAACCCTTAGCCCTTTCTAATTAAACTAGTTAGAGTAGCTGTCATTTGCAAGCAAGAACTCTCACTGATGTATTTAATAAAAATGATAATTGGGCTAGGTTATGACCTCGTGGTTGAAGTGACTATATTCTACATGGCCAACTGCACAGTTGATGTCCCGGACTCAGCAGCTTGAGAAACATGCCAGGCATATGTGTGTTTGTACCCAAAATCCCAAGAGAAGGGAGAGATGGAGGAAAAGGGATTGCAGTATGAATATGCCCCGTGGGGGGTTGTGGAGAAAATGGAGTCAAGATGGTTTAGTCTGGCTTCCTCACTTCCTATCTTATCATGTTGGAAGGCCACAGGGTAAACAATATATAAACATATGTTATCAATTGTACTGCACCTGTGTGCTTATTATGTAATTATGTCTTTCCTGTTTTATGCCACTACATGTAATGCACATATGTGTGTATGTTACAGTTTGGTTTTGGCAATGAGCCACTATTGTTTTCAGCCCCTTTAAGAGAAAAGGAACACCTGGTCAGCTAGCTAGCCCTGCTCTGCTTGGACTTGGTTCTTCAGGCTAGCCCTGCTCAACTTGGCCTTGATTCAGCCTACTCAGTCCTGATGGCTTTGGCTTGGCTTGACATTTGCTTGGTTCAGCTCAGCTCTGACTGTGAGCTCTGAGAGAGAGGAAGCCACTCTACCAATGCTCTTTACTTGTGTAATAAGCTCCAAGAGAAAGGAAGAATTTTGTGAGTGCTACTAGAGCTCTGTGAGCTCGCCTTGAGCTCAGCAATAAACAATATGACATTAAGTGCCTCATGTCTTTTTCCAACTTCCTACATCTCTATTCAACCTACACTTCAGAGGAGAAAAGATTCTCACAAAACAGAGATGCTTTCTCTTTTCCTTCTCTCTCTGTCTCTCTCCAGTGAGCACACACATATTCTGGCAAAATTTAAAGCAATAACAATAGTAAAAATGTTTAAAATCTTGTATAATTGGTATTTAGTGATTTAATCAATAAATATTATTCAAGAAACAACTTATTTTCCATGATTTATTATTTCCTCTATTTAAAACATCTTTTGCTTTGGTCCTGGGATAAATTTTCAAAAATGTAAGATTTAGAATCTTCAGCTTTATTATTATCTTTCTGAGCCCTCAAATTCAAAGTTAAAAAGGGAAGTGCTGATTTGGCCCTTTATTTTTATGATTGCAAATTGATTCCAAAATTCTGATCTAGACAAAGGTTACTTAGGTTTTAGATTGGAAGAGGAAATGGAAAGGCTTGAGAATGGATAGAGAACCAGGTTACTTTGTGGTACTGATTATTTCTTCCTAAGTATAATGCAAGCTTCTGGGCTTGATGAAAGAGAAGTTATCTCTGCTATGTGCTAAGGTCCTGCTTCCTACAGTACCAGTTTAGGTGTCAATGATAATACATATGTAGGACAGTGAGTGTAGCATTGCTTTGTCTGCATTAGATCTTAAGAAATTGATTCACTAAATTAAAATCAATAACTAATCATTCTGAAACTTTCTTAATGACTGAGATATAGATACTTTTCAGGACTCTTGGGGTTGCAAGTGACAGAAACCCTATACAAGCCAAGCCAAAAGTGAAATTTATTGATTTTATGTAACTGAAAGTATGGTATTTTTAAAATATGGCTGTAGATTTTTTGTACTTCTCCTTTCTAGAGGGAAAGCCTAAAATATCCTTCTCTAGTATGTGAGGAAATTTAGTAACTTGCTTCTGACAACTAAGATAAAGCAGGAGACTAAGTCATGAAAGGCACTGTGGCTTCCCCCTTGTTCCTTCTTTGATTGCTTTCTCTAGAGAAAGTCAGTTACTATGTTGTGAAGAGAGGTACACGTGAGAAACTGAGGCCTCCATTCAACAGCCATGTAATTGAGCCATACTGGAAGTAAATTTTCCAGCCTTAGTCAAGCTCTTCAATGATTGTAGTCCTTGCTGACACCTTGCCTGAAACTCTTGAGAAATTTTGAGCCAAAACCTCTCATATTAGTCTTTTTCAGATCCCTATCTGAAAACATGTGAGATGATGTTTGTTATTTGAAGCTATTAAGTCTTGGCATAATTTGTTACAGATCAATACATAACTAATATAGGGTGATTTAGAGTTTGGCCTGACCAGAATAACTTAATCGAGGAAAAAAAATCTTTTATCAAAATACTCCCTCTGTCTTATGACCCTGCTTTACTGTGTGTGGACATTTTATTCCTTAGTTTCATTCACAAACCTGAGAAAGATGAATGCCAGCAGATTTTTGTCTACAGGCTTGTTACAATGTTTAATCCTAGAGGAAATTTTTTTTTCTTTGTCCCAGCCTTCATATTCAAATCTTGAGATTTTATGGACTCAGGATTTCAAGTCCATTTCTAAAACCAATTATTATCGCCAAGTGGAATCAGTATTCTGATTTGCCAATATGATCTCATGTCACCCATATGTCTAGAAAAGGAGGTGGCACAGTGGTAGTGCAACTGGACCCACAAGAAAGGTGCTGGACTCATATCCAGGGCTTTCCTGAGCAAACGGGGTGTGTGGATGCATGCCCATGATCCAAACTGGCTGAAGCTGGGGATGGATGATGGCCCTCAGATCGTCTTAGGGGTGCCTATCTCTTTCTCTCTTAAATAAAAGAGGGGAGAAAAAAGAAGGAAGGAAGACAAACAAAAAACTTAAAAACTAAAAAATGAATTCTGAGTGGCATCACGTGGAATAAGGACAATACAGTTCTTAAAAAAGTGGGGGATGGAGAGCCAGCAGGTGGCTTGGTAGTTAAGGCTCTAGACTCTCACATGGCCAACCATAGTTTGAGTCCCAGATGGGGTGGCTTGCTTCTCACTTTCTCTCTCTCTCTCTCTCTCTCTGGTGAGTGCACATTCTTATAGCAAATTAAATAATAATAATAATAATAATAAAATTAAATAATTTTTAATATGGTTTTAAGAATAAGAGATGCAAGGAGTCAAAAAGTGGATATCTGATTAAAATCTTTTCCACATGTAGTCTTTTCCTATCACTCTGGTACAATAACAAATTTCTACATTCAAGGGGTCAATATTGGCACTTGTGTAATGGATTGTCTGGAAGGCAGGGAAGCTCAGTTCCCACAGAGTCATACTATGCTGTTTGATGGTAAGTGAGAACAGGGTGGAGATAGTGATGTCAGTCATTACATAGAATATGACATACCCTTGGGTAAATAGCTGTATCTAAGCCTTATTTTTTTGTATTGTTCTGTTTTGTTCATTTTTTTTTAATTTAAAAAAAAATTTTTTTTTGAGAGATTTTCGCTATAGGGCGCGTGCGCTCGCCAGCCAGACAGAGAGAGACATTAGAGACAGAAAGCGAGAAATCACCCCCCAGGAGGGATGGTCACGCTGCAATCCCTTCTCCTCCATTCTCCTCTCGGGATCTTGGGCACGCACGCACACGCGCCCAGCGTGAGTTTTAAGCCACCAGGTCTGGGACACGAACCGTGGTCGACTACGTGGGAGTCCAGTGACATAGCCATTACGCTAACTGCTGGTTCCCCTGTTTTGTTCATTTTGTGAACAAAATGGTGTAAGTGTTTTTCTTAGGCAGAGTCTCATTATGTTATAATCCTACTGCTTCAACCTTCTTAGTAGCTAGGACCATTGGTGCACTATGACTTGTGACTTCTTATGACTTGTTTTTATAATGGGGAATCGTGATGATGAGGATAATTATTTAAAAGATGTTGAAATGTTCAATTATTTTTATTTTATTTTAGTAAAACACTTAAATTTTAAAGCATAAAATAAATATTTTAACTATTGTTGACTATAGTTACAATTTTTTTGAAAGGTTTTTGCATATGCACTCACCAGAAAGACAGAGACAGAGTGACAGAAAGCAAGAAATCACCCTCCGGGGGGATATGGCCACACCGCAATCCCCTTCTCCTCCATTCTCCTCTTGGGATCTTGGGCACACACACACATGCACCCAGCATGAGTTTAAGCCACTGGGTTTGGGACTCAAACTGTGTCAGCTACACAGGAGTCCAGTGACATAGCCATTACACCAACTGCTGCTGTTCCCTGTAGTTACAATATTATACAACACAGTCCTAGAGTTTATTTATCTTGCTTAACAAAAACACTTTGCCCATTGACTAAAAATTTCCATTCTCCTCTCCCCAAGTCCCTGGCAACCACCATTCTATTCTTTGACTCTATGAATGTGACAATTTCAGATAACTCATATAAATGGAATAATGCAACATTTGTCTTTTTATGGATGGTTTATTTCACTTAGCATAATATCCTCAAGGTTAACCTATGATGTCTCATATTGCAGAATTTTATTCTTTAAGGTTGAATGGTATCCTTTTATATATATGTAGATGTATAGGCAGATACATAGATAGATATCTGTTTATCTATCTGTCTATCTATGTATAATGTTTTCTTTATTTACAATCCATCTGTGTATGGGCATTTGTTTCTACCTCTTGACTATTGTGAAGGGTGCTGTATTAAATATGTGAGTACATATTAGCTTTGGTATCTTGATTTTTTTGTATAAATATCCAAAAGTGGGATTGCTGGATCATACATCAGTTCTATTTCTAGTTTTTTGAGGAATCTCCGTAGTGTTTCCCATAGCGGCTATACAATTTTGCATTCATTTTTTTTCTTTTTTTTTTATAATAGCCATTCTACTAGATATAAGGTGATAGCTTATTGCCATTTGGATTTGCATTTTCTTGATAACTAGTGACACATTTGTTTTCATTTACCTGTTGGTCATTTGTATATCTTCTTTGAAAAAAAGGTCTATTTAATTTATTAAATAGCATTTATTTATTTTTTATTTTATTTTATTTTAGGTATTGAGTTGTGGAAATTCTTTATATATTTTAGAGATTAACCCCTTATGATTAATAAATATTTTATTCTCTTCCATAGGTTGCCTTTTCATTCACTTGTCTCTTTACTGTGCAAAGTTCTTTAATTTGATGTAGTCTCACTAGCTTATTTTTGTTACCTGTGTTTTTGGTGTCATATCCATAAAATCATTGCCAAGAATGATATCAGAAAACTTTTTTCTATATTTTCTTCTTGGAGTTTTACAGTTTCTGGTCATACATTTAACTCTGCAATCCATTCTGGGTTTATTTTTGTGCATAATGTAAGATAAGGGCCCAGTTTTTTTCTTTTGCATATAAATATCCAGCTTTCACAATATCATTTGTAAAAGAACCTATCCCGACCCCATTGTATTTTTGGCATCCTAGCCAAATATAATTAACTGTATATGCATAGATTTGTTGTTGGGTTCTCTATTATGTTCCATTGATCTATAAGTATGTCTTTTTTTTTAATTTATATATATATATTTTTTGAGGGGGGAGAGGTTTTTGCTATAGGGCACGTGTGCTCACCAGAAAGACAGAGAGAGACAGGGAGACAGAAAGCAAGAAATCACAGGGGGAATGGCCACGCCGCAATCCCTTCTCCTCCTTTCTCCTCTTGGGATCTTGGGCATGAAAACACATGTGCCTGGAGTGAGTTTAAGTCACCGGGTCTAGGACTCGAACTGCGGTCGACTACATGGGGGTCCAGTGACATAGCCATTATGCTAACTGCTGGTCCCTATATGTATGTCTTTATGTCAGTAGCATAGTGATTTTTCTTTTTTTTTTTTTTCCTAAGTCTTAAGTTTTATTTAAATAATGTCCCATGAGAACACAGTGGGCCAATTACCCCCTCCTTTTAACATGAATCGATCGGGCCAGGGAGAATAAGTGTGCTTGCAGCCAGCCTGCCAGCTAGTCAGGTGATGGGTGGAGTGCCCCTCAACGGGGACGGCCACGACCTGTCCCTGGCTGGCTGGCGGGGGAGCATCCACAGTTGAGCGGGGGTTCTTGAGGGTCTCGTCTACCGACACAATAAGGCAGGCAGCCTCAGAGGCGGCTGTGAGGGTGTTGATTCACACCATCGCCGGCTCCCACAGGAAGGCCTCAAAGTTGTCGGCCATGTCCTCATTGTTGATGTCCACTCCATATCACGTGGCCCCCGGGCATGCTGAGCCCGCAGCTTGTTGAGGATGTTTGTGGCATCAAAGCCAGCATTGTCGCACAGCTGGCGTGGGATCATCTCAAGGCCTTGGCATACGCCCCAATCAGCAGCTGCTGTTTCCCTGGAATAGTCCTTGAGTAATCCCACAGGTACTTGGAGAGCTCCATCTCAATAGCTCCGCCACCAGCCACCACCAGATCGTTCTTGATGGCCCTCGTGACAATCATGATGGCATCATGCAGGGACCGTTCTGTCTCCTCCATAAACTGCTCAGCACCACCACGGAGGATGAAGGTGCATGTCTTCGCCTTGGGACAGCCAGTGAAGAAGTTCTGTCTTTCGCCTCCAATCTGGGTTTCTTCAAAGACCTGGCAGCTGCTCAGCACATCTGCTGACAGAGCATTCACGCTGGTCTGGATCGAGCCTCCACAGGTCATCATTGTCCTCTTCAGATCCTCCTCAGGCACTCGGCCAGTACTTTATCTTGCTTCTTCACAGTCACCGCGGTCTCTCTGATCTTGTTAACTGCCAACTGAGTGGCTGTGCGGAAAGCTCGAATGATGACCTGGGGGTGTAAACCTTGCTCCACATATGGTTTCACCTGCTTCAGGAACTCTGCAGCCAGCAGGGTCATGGAGGTGGTGCCATCACCATCCTCGGCATCTTGGGATTTGGCAATGTCCACTAAAGTCTTTGCTGCAGGATGGACAACATCAAGGAGTTTCAGAATTGTGGCCCCATCGTTAGAAATAGTTGCTTGGCCTCGGCCATCCACAATTAGCTTGTCCATGCCTTGGGGACCGAGGGTGGTTCCCACAGCCTCAGCAACCACCTGACAGGCACTGATATCACTCACAAGTTGGGGAATGCCTTGGGAGCTATCAGTTCCCTCCTTCAACAGGATAACTGGTGTGGGCATCATCTTGGAAGCTGTTCAGTGGCCCGCCACTCTTCTCTTCACCAGTAGCATAGTGTTTTGACTGCTTTAAGTTCGTAAAATATTTTCAAATCAGAAAGCATGATGTCTTCAGTTTTGTTCTTTTTCAAAATTGACTATTCATGATCTTTTGTAGTTCCATATGAGTTTTAGAATTTTTCTTTTATATTTCTGTTTTGTAAGATGTCATGATATTTTTAAATAGGTATTGCATTGAATCTGTAGATCACTTTGGGTAATATGGACATTTTAGGAATACTAAATCTTCCAATCCATGAACACATGATGTCCATTTTTTTATGTGTGTGTGCCTTTTTAAAAGTCTTGATAAACCTTTTAAACTTCTTAAACAAGCCTTTCAAACTTCTTAAACAAACCTTTCCTGTAAGGACAAAATTTCTTAGTTAAGTTCATTCTGCTGCAGACTTGGAGATACGAGTATTGAAAGACTTGTAGTCTAAATAAGTTTAGCAAAGAGGGAGCCTGAAGATTCAGGAGAACTCAAATGCAGGCTTCTATCAGGCTCTGTATTTGTTGCATGGAAAATCAGATTATAAACAATGTACTACTTTGAAGTAAACAGGTGACCTTTTCTCACCAAGCTTTACTGTACATATTTGCAATGGAAAATTCTGTAAATGTACAGTGGATGGGAAAGGACAAATATATAAACAACAGGTTTTCTCCACAATTAAAAACATCTTTAAAAAGGAAGTTAAAGCTTTAGTTGAAAAGCATAGCATGTAAGAGCTATTTTGTAGGACCCAGGACACATTAACCCAGTGGTACTTGGCTTATTTCTCTGGTAAACGGGTTCCAGGAGAATGCAGTCTTCTGTACTTGAGGACCTAGTATGCTGAGTCACTCAAGTTGTTTTTTTAGCAGATCTGGACCATTGCGCACAGAGTGCTCTCCAACATTATTCCAGAGTGATTTATTTTTTTAGTGATATTGTAAATGGTATTGTTTTCTTTTAAAAAAATTTATTTATTGGGACCAGCAGTTAGCATGGTGGCTATGTCGCTGGACTCCCACGTAGTCGACCACGATTCGAGTCCCGGACTTGGTGGCTTAAACTCATGCCAGGCACGTGTGCATGCTACCAAGGATCCTGAGAGAACAGAGGAGAAAGGATTGCAGTGTGGCCATCCCCCCGGGGGGTGATTTTCGCTTTCTGTCTCTCTGTCTCTCTTGTGGCGCGCCCCCGCCCATCGCCTCTTGAGCGAGCCCCTAAGATGGCGCCAGCGGAAGCCCGAAGTCTGCCCAGAGGGTGAACAACTTTGAGGAAGTGGACCGGCGGAGAGCGTGGGGAGCACGGGAACACGACATGCGACCAATCCTCATTCGAGGATTGGCTTCCGTACACGTGGACAATGCGCTGATTGGCTAAGGGCCCTTTAAAAGGCCCTGGGAGGAAGCAAGGAGGGGAGGAACTTCGGAAAGATAACCTGGGGAAATAAAGTGCTGAAGAGAAGACCGTCTCCAGGTCGTCTGTACCGCCGACACTCTCTCTGTCTGTCTGGTGAGCGCAGGCGCCCTATAGCAAAAACCTCTCCAAAAAAAAAAAAAAAAAAAAAAAAAAAAAAAAAAAAAAAAAAAAAAAAAAAAAAATATATATATATATATATATATATATATATTTATTTATTAAGGTTGATCTAGGGCACATGCACTCACCAGAGACAGAAAGGAAAAAAGTGAGAAAACAAGCCACCAGGTCCAGGACTCAAACCATGGTCAGCCATGTGGGAGTCCATCACCTTAATCACCACATCACCTGCAGGTTCCAACATTGTACTCTTTCATCTTTTCTTTTCCTTTCTTTCTTTGTTTTTCTTTTAGGGCTATTTTCCTTCTTTCCTTCCTTCTTTCCTTTCTTTCTTTCTTCTTTCTTTCTTCTTTTCATTTTTTACTTTCTTTTTCCCCTTGACCCCCTCCCTCCTCCATTTCCCACCTACTTCCAAACTGTTTCTGATATTGACAATTGCTGGCCATGGTTTTATGTCTTTCTATCTTTCAGCTTCTGCCATAGAGTGTAGACATTCCGTATATGCTAAACGGGGACATACAGTGACTTTCTTTCCTAATCTGGCTTACTTTGCTTAGCAGTAAATCTTCCATATTATTCATCTTTCTAACAAATGGTAGGGTCTCATTGTTTTGTATGGCAGAGTAGTATTTGTAGTGTATATGTACCATGGTTTTTCAGTCTATTAATGTCTCTTGGACATTTGGGTTGATACCATGAATTAGCAATTGTGAATAATGCTGAAATGAACATGGATATGCACGTGTTTTTCCGGTTGAGTGTATTCCTATTCTTTGGGTAGATACCCAGGAGTCAAATTGCTGGATCATATGGTAGTTCTATTTGTAGGTCTTTGAGGAATCTCCATTTGTTCTCCACAGTGTCTGTACTAATTTACATTCCCACCAGCAGTTTAGGAGCGTTCCCTTTTCTCCACAGTCACACCAGCACTTATCATTCTTTATTTTTTTAATCTTTGCCATTCTGATTAAAGTTAGGTGATATCTCATTGTGGTTTAGATTTTCATTTTCCTTATAATAAGGGATGTTGAGCATTTTTTCATATGCTTTTTGACTATTTGTATGTCTTTTTTGGAGAGTTGTCTGTTCAGCTCATTTGCCCATCTTTTAATTGGATAAATTTTTTTCCAGGTAAGATGCTTGAATTCCTTGTTTATTTTGGTTATCTGTCCCTTATTCAATGGAGAGTCCGCAAATATATTCTCAAATTCTGAGGGTTGTTGATTCATTCTAATTACTGTTTCTTTTGCCGTGCAGCTTTTTAACTTGATGTAATCCACTTGTCTATTTTTGGGATTATTGCTGTGTTTTGGGGATCTTATTTAAGAAGTCTTTGCCTATTCCAATGTATCCAAGAGTTTTCCCTGTGTTTTCCACAAGTAGTTTTATAGTTTGAGGTCATGTGTTTAGATCTTTGATTCATTTTGAGTTGATTTGTGTTAATGGTGAAAGGTGGGGGTCCAATTTCATTTTTGTGACTATTATAAAAGGGGTTCATCTATTCAATTCTACCTCAGTCTGCTCATATATATTTTACATGTTGATTTTATATCCTGCCACTTTACTTAATTCATTTATCACTTCCAGGAGTTTTTGGTAGATTCTTCTGTGTTTTCTATGTATATAATCATGTCATCTGCAAATAGAGATAATTTTACTTCTTTCCCTGTTTGGATGCCTTCTATTTTATTTCCTTGCCTTGCTAGGATTGCATTTGCTAGAATTTCCTGTTCTCTGTTGAATAGGAGGACATACTGTTGCAGCCTTGTCTTGTTCCAGTTCTGGAACAAATTCAGTATGTTGTTATCTGAGTTTTTTATATCACTTTTATTGTGTTTAGAATTGTCCCTTCTATGCTTATTTTGCTGAGAGTCTTAATCATAAAGGGATGTTGTATTTTATCAAATGCTTTTTCTGCATTGATTGGTAGGATCTTTTTTCTTTCCTTCTATTAATATGATATATAACATTTATAGTTTTGCATAAGTTGAACTATGCATACCTGAGATAAAGACTACCTGATCATGTTGTATAAGTTTGAAGTCTTATGTTTAGCTCTTTGATTCATTTTAAGTATCCTGTTGAGAATTTTTGCATTTATATTTATTAGAGATATTGGCCTGTAGTTTTCTTTTTTTATTGTGCCCTTGTCTGATTTAGGAATGAGGGTGATGGAAACTTCATACAATGAATTTAGAAGGGTTTCTTCCTTTTGGATCTTTAGAAATAGTGTGTGTAAAATTGGGGTTAGCTCTTCTTTGAAAGTTTTGTAGAATTCAGAGGTGAAGGCATTAGAACCTTGGCTTTTCTTTGTAGGGAGGCTATTTACACTGGTTTAATCTCATTGTTTGTTATTGGCCTATTCAGGCTTTCTATGTCTCTTATTCAGTTTTGGTAGATTATTTATGTACATAAATTTGTTCATATCATACAGGATTTTTTTTGTTTGTTGGCATGTGCTTGCTCATAGTATTCTCTGATGATCCTTTGTATTTCTGTTATGTCTGTTGTAATCTTGCCTGCTTCATTGCTGATTAGATTTATCTGATTCCTTTCTCTGTTCTTAATTAGTCTGGCTAATGGCGTGTTCATTTTTTAAAAATTCTCAGAGAATCAGCTTTTGGTTTCATTTATTTTCTGTATATTCTGTTTATTCTCTATTTCATTTACTTCTGTTTGACTCTTTATTGTTTCCTGGGATTTGGGGGCTTTTATTGTTTATCCAGTTTTCTGAGGTTTATTGTTGTCTATTTGCCACCTTTCAGATTTTTTCTTTTGAGCACTATTGCTGTGAATTTCTCCCTTATGACTGCTTTTGCTGTATCTCATATGTTATGAAAGCTTGTGTGCTCATTATCAATGGTTTTAATGAATTTCTTGATTTCCAATTTAATTTCTTTAGTGGCTGTACAATCATTTAGGAGGAGGTTGTTTTGTTTTCCTGTGTTTATGTAATTTTGAGATTTTGGTCTGCAGTTCATTTCCAGTTTAATTCCGCTGTGGTCAGAGAATATACTGGATATAGTTTCTATACCTTTGAATTTGTAAAGGCTTGTCTTGTGCCCTATTATATGATCAGTATTGAAAATGTTCTATATGGGGGTTAGAATTTGCGGTTATTGGGTGGAAATTTCTATATATGTCTGTCAAGTTCATTTAGCTTATGGTGTCATTTAGATCATGTATTGCTTTGATTCCTTTTTGTCTAGATGATCTGTCCAAAGGAGGCAATGGAACATTGAAATCCCCTATGATTATACTGTTGCAGTCTATCTCTCCCTTAAGATCTAGTAGTCTTTCTTTCACATATTTGGGTGCTCCAGGGTTGGGTACATAGAGTGGATG
This sequence comes from Tupaia tana, assembly GCA_026018925.1. Classification (NCBI taxonomy): domain Eukaryota; kingdom Metazoa; phylum Chordata; class Mammalia; order Scandentia; family Tupaiidae; genus Tupaia; species Tupaia tana. The sequence goes on along the minus strand of JAKSZU010000023.1, from coordinate 37,990,724 downwards.
GTACATTAGCCCATTTAATGCTATATAGTGTTTTTCTCTGCCTCTTCTTACAGATTTTGTCTTAAAGCCCAGTTTTTCAGGTATCAGTATTATGATTTCAGCCTTCTTTTGATTTCTATTGGCTTACAGTATTTTTTTTTTCTTTTTTTGGAGAGGTTTTTGCTATAGGGCGCGTGCGCTCGCCAGACAGACAGAGAGAGACAGAGAGATAGAAAGCAGGAAATCACCCCCCAGGGGGGATGGCCACGCCGCAATCCCTTCTCCTCCATTCTCCTCTCGGGATCTTGGGCACGCACGCACACGCGCCCGGCGTGAGTTTAAGCCGCCGGGTCCGGGACTCGAACCGTGGTCGACTACGTGGGAGTCCAGCGACATAGCCATTACGCTAACTGCTGGTCCCAGCTTACAGTATTTTTCTAGTCCTTCACTTTCAGTCTATGTATGTCTTCATCCATGAGATGCATTTTTTGAAGACAGTATATAGACGGTTCCTGTTTTTTTAATCCATTCAACTAGTCTGTGTCTTTTTTTTGTTTGTTTAATGTTTTTGTCTTAGGGCATATGGACTTGCCTGAGAAAGATAGCAACAGAGACAGTGAGAGGGAAAGTAAGAAATCAACTCCTGGGGGGATGGCCATACTGAAGCCCTTGTCCTCCATTCTTTGCCCAGGATCTTGGACATGCACACACACATGCTGGCATGAGTTTCAAGCCACCAAGTCTAGGACTAGAACTATGGTTGGTCATGTGGGAATCTAGGGATGTAACAACTATTTCATCTGTTTGTTGCACTTTAATTGTCCTGATATAGTACTACTTTCATTACTCCTTGGAGAAGTTTTCATTTGTCTGAGAGAGATATTATTTATTCTTTCCATTTGAAGGATAATATTTCTAGGTATTATATTTTTGTTTGAAATTGTTTTTATTTTAGTGTTTTGAATATCTTTTCCATATATTTTCCTACCTGCATTGTTTCGGTTGAGAGGTCGGATGTTAGCCTAATAGAATATCCTTTGTAAGTAACTTGACATTTCTTGCTTGCCATTTTTAGAGTCTTGTCTTTGTGATTTTCACCAATCTGGTCATGATGTGCTATGCAGAGGATCATCTTATGTTGATTAATTTGGGGTCCTTTGTATTTCTTTGGTCTGAATGTCTTAACTTTTCTCTAGATTTGGGAAGTTTTCTGCAAGTATTTCATGGAATAAATCTTCTATGCCCTTGTCCAATTCTTCACCTGCTGGTGTACCTATTACTTGGGTATTTGGGCATTTAATGGTGTCTAGTATTTCCCATATGTTGTCCTCCTTTATTTATTAATTCTTTTTGTTAGTTTTATCTAAGTCAGAAGTGTTGTCTTCCAGATCAGAGATTCTATCTTCTGTGTAGTCTAATCTGCTATTAATACTTTCAAGGGAGGTTTTGATTTCCTGGATTATAGTTTTCATCTTTAGAAGTTCTGTTGATTCTGGGACCAGCAGTTAGCGTAATGGCTATGTCGCTGGACTCCCATGTAGTCGACCGCAGTTCGAGTCCCGGGCCCGGTGGCTTAAAACTCACTCCGGGCGCATGTGCGTGCATGCCCAAGATCCCGAGAGGAGAATGGAGGAGAAGGGATTGAGGCGTGGCCATCCCCCTCTGGGGGGTGATTTCTCACTTTCTGTCTCTCTGTCTCTGTCTGTCTGGTGAGTGCACGTGCCCTATAGCAAAAACCTCTCCAAAAAAAAAAAAAAAAGAAGTTCTGTTGATTCTTTTCTATGTTGTTTATCTCCTCTTCAAGTTGTCAAAGAACTCCCTAATATTCCGGAGTTCATTGTCTCTTTTCTTTTGTAGCTCATTGAGTTTTGTCACCATGAATATTCTGAACTCTTTTCTGACATTTCAGTAATTTTCTCTGCCCTCCCCCCCCATAGTTGGAGATGAGTTACTGTGTTCTCTTGTTGGGGATGTATTTCCTGGTTTTCTTATACTTGAGGTTCTTCTGCAATTTTTAATCATTTGGTAATGTATTCATTTTTTTTTTTTTTGAGAGGTTTTTGCTATAGGGCGCATGCGCTCGCCAGACAGACAGAGAAAGACAAAGAGATAGAAAGCGAAAAATCACCCCCCCAGGGAGGATGGCCATGCCACCATCCCTTCTTCTCCATTCTCCTCTCGGGATCTTGGGCACACACGCATACACGCCCGGCGTGAGTTTAAGCCACCGGGTCTGGGACTCGAACTGTGGTCGACTATGTGGGAGTCCAGCAACATAGCCATTACGCTAACTGCTGGTCCCTCGTGTGCTTCTCTTTGTTGTATATTACTTACATGCCAATTTCTCTCTTCTACTGTGGTTTGCAATGTGGTATCCACAGAAGGAATTTTGAATTCAGATTTATGATGATGATTTTCTCCCTCTTTACTGGTGGTTTAGTAGGGGGAAGAGGATTGCTCCAGAGCCTCAAAGTGTTCAGCTGTTTGGCTGCTAAACACTTCGACCTATCTAGTGTCTGTGAGGGCAGAGGCTGAGAAGCAGGTGAGAATGTAAGGTGGAGGAAGGGGGAATGGAACACCAAAAAAACATGTGGTGTGGTGCATAAGCACAGTGAGGAAACTGGGCAGAGGAATTCAGATGAAAATGTCTGTTTAAGAACTCTGCAATTTCCTTGTCCTATGTTGGGGGAGGACAGCAAAAAATTTTCAAAAACAAAGGAATACTCTGCTTACCTTCTAGCTCTGAAACTGTAGGGTGAGGTTTGAAGGGCAGGGTCTGGTTTAGTCCTGCCTGCTTGTCCCTGACTGGCAAAAGGTTTCAGATGGAGATGTTTGCCTAAGAGGTCTGCTATTTTTCTGTCCTTCTAGCTCTGAAACTGCAAAGTGAGGTTTGGAGGGCTGAGGCTGGTTTAGCCCTGCCTTCTCGTTCCTGACTGGGCAGCCTGGTATTATTTTCTTAATGCCTTTTTTCCAGACAATTCATTATTAGTGTGTGGAAATGCTACTGATTTCTGTACACTGATTTTGTATCTATTAAGTTGTAATAATTTTTTGGTGATGTCTTTATGGATTTGTATCTATAAGATCATGTCATCTGCAAATAGGAAATATTTTACTTCTTCCTTTCCTGATTTGGATGTTTTGTATATTCACCTCATATCTTGCAACTTTGCTGAAATAATTTATTAGCTCCAATAGTTATTTTATAGATTCCTTAGGATTTCTATATGTAAGATCATGCCATCTGAAAATAGAAATAGTTTTACTTTCTTCTTTTCCACTCCTTTTATTGCCCAATTGTCCTATCTATAACTTTCAGTACAATATTAAATAGAAATGGTGAATGTAAATATCATGTCACTTCCTGATATTAGCATGAAAATTCCAGTCTTTTACTTTTAAGAATGAAGTTAACTCAAGTTTCTCAAAGATGCTTTTTTACTGAACTGAGGAAATTCTTTTCTCTTCATGTGTTAAGTAACTCTATCATGAACAGGTGTTATATTTTGCTAAATTATTGTGAATTATTAAAATTATTATGTGATTTCTGCCCTTTTATTCAATTTATATGGTATAATGCATTTGTTGGTGGTTAAACCAGCCTTGCATTCCTGGTGAAAATCTCATTTGGTCATGGCGTGTAATCCTTTTCATATTTTGCTGGACTCAGTTATCTAGTATTTTGTTGAGTATTTTTGCATCTAAATTTATAAGGGATATTAGTCTGTAGTTTTATTTTATAATATATTTGTCAGGATTTGGTATTCAGGTATTACTAGTCTGATAAGATAAAATGAAAAATGTTTCTTTCTCTCTCTTTTAAGACTTTGTGAAGAATTTGTGACAATTCTTTAAATGCTTGGTCAAATTAGTCAGTGAAGTCTTCCTATCCTGGGCTTCTTTTTGTGAGACATTTTTAATTACAAATTGAATATCTTTACCTGCAATAAGTCTATTTAGATGTTTTATTTTTAGTCCATTTCAGTAGTTAGTGTATTATATATGTGATGAGCACCTGAAAAATAGAATGAACATCCACCCCCACACACACACACACTGAAAATTTTGTTCAGATATCAAAACCGATGACACCACACAACCCCCAAGAAAATGTATTTACTATTTATATAATAATGGTTTTTTTTGTTTTGTTTTTTTGTTTTTTTGTTTTTTTGTTTTTTGTTTTTTTGTGGGGAGTAAGACATGCCTCTTAACTTGATCTGAAAATAACTTGAGAGAACAAGAAAAAGAGACTGGATTGGAGTTTTTCTTTTAATTTTTATTATTTTTTATATGTTTGATCAGTGTACATCATTTGGATTACAAAGAGAATTCACCCAACATGAAATACACCTCAGACTAGTCCAGTTGATGATACTATACATGTTATCATCAATAGGTAATAAACCAGTATTGTGTCCCTCAAGTGTCTTTACTCTCTATTTCCCCCCCTAATTTCCTTCCCTATACTCTTCCCTCTCCTATCCTTCTACACTGTCTCCAGTGTCCATAGCTATTTTCAATGCTTTTATGTCCTCCAATCTTTCAGTATCTACCATAGTGCAGAAGGTTAGTATATATTCAATGGAGACATGCAATATCTTTCTTTCATAGCCTGGCTTGCTTCACTAAGCAATAAATCTCCCATATTCAACCACTTTCTATCAAATGCCAAGGTTGTCTTGCTTTTTATGACTGAATAGCATTCCATAGAATATAGGTGCCATACTTTTTCAATCCATTCATCTGATTGTGGGCATTTGGGTTGTTTCCATGTCTTAGCAATCATGAATAATGCTACAATAAACATTGATGTGCAAGCTCTTTTCTGACTGAATATTCTCCTGTCCTTTGGGTAGATACCCAGGAGTGAAATTGCTGGATCATATGGTAGTTCTATTTAAAGGTCTTTGAGGAACCTCCATATTGTTTTCCACTGTGGCTTGACTGATTTACATTCCCACCAACGGTTTGGAGAGTTCCCTTTTATCACAACCCTGCCGACACTTATCAGTTTTTGTATTTTTAATCTTGACATTCTGACAGTGATTAGGTGGTATCTCATTGTGGTTTTAACCTGCATCTCCTTTATAATGAGAAATGTTGAGCATTTCTTCACATACTTTTTGATTGTTTGTTTGTGTTCTTTAGAGTTTTTTTTTCCCCCTCATCTTTTAAATGGGTTAACCTTTTTTCAAGTAAGCTGCTTTGAGTTCCCTGTGTATTCTGGTTATCAGTTCCTTATCTGAGGCATAGTTCATAAAAATATTCTCCCATTCTGAGGGTTGTGGATTCACAATAATTACTATGTTCTTGACTTTGCAGAAACTTCTTAATCTGATATAATCCCACTTGTCTATTTTTGGAGTTATTGCCTGTGCTTTGGGGGCCTTATGTAAGAAGTCTTTACCTACCCCAATATATCCTAGAGTTTCCCCAGTGTTTTCCACCAGTAGTTTTATAGTTTGAGGTTTGAAGTTTAGATATTTGATCCATTTTGTGTTGATTTTTGTTAATGTTGAAAGATGAGAATCCAGTTTCATCTTTCTGCAGGTGGATACCCAGGTTTTCCAGCACCATTTGCTAAAGAGGTTTCCATTTTCCTACAGAGTAACTGGTATCTTGTGTCAAAAATCAGTTTGCTGTCTGTTTTGGGATTTATTTTGGAGTTTCTATTCTATTCCCTTGGTCCACCTGTCTGTTTTTGTGCCAAAACCATGCTGTTTTTATTATCACAGCTTTAAAGTATATTTTGGGATCAGGGAGTGAGATGGCACCCACTCCACTCTTCTTGTGCAGGATTGCTTTGGCAATACAGGGGTCTTTTATGATTCCAGACAAATTGTATGATTGTCTTTTCTAGATCTGTGAAGAATGTCTCTGGTACTTTGATTGGAATTGTGTTAAATATGTAGATTAATTTGGGTAGAATTGCTATTTTGATTATATTAATTCTTTCAATTGAATCCTAGGATGCCCTTCCACTTTTTTATGTCATTTTCAATATGCTTTAAAAGATTTTCATAATTTTCCTTGTAAAGGTCTTTGACTTCCTTGGTAAGGTTTATTCCTAGGTTTCTTGTACATTTTGTTGCTATGGTAAAGGGATTACTTTTTTCAGTTCTACCTTCATCAGATTATTATTCATATATAGACATGCTATATATTTTTGGATGTTGATTTTGTATCCTGCCACTTTACTGTATTCATTTATTACTTTGAGAAGTTTTTTCATGGATACCTTTGGGTCTTCTAAGTATACCATTATATCATCTGAAGATAAAGCTATCTTCAACTCTTCTTTCCCTATTTTTATGCCCTTTATATTATTCTCTTGTTTTAATTTCCCTTAATCATGAAGGGATATTGTATTTTGTCAAATGCTTTTTCTGCATTGATCAAAATGATCATATGATTTTTATCTTTCTTTTTGTTAATATGGTGCACTATGTTTATGGTTTTACATATGTTGAACCACCTTTGCATTCCTGGAGTAAAGCCTACCTGGTTATGATGAATAGTCTCTTTTATATTTTGTTGGATACAATTTGAGAGAATCTTGATGAGAGTTTTTGCATCTCTATTTATTTATTATGGTCTGTAGTTTTCATTTTTGTTATGTCTTTATCTGTTTGGGGAATGAGGATGATGGAGGCTTCATAAAATGAATTTTGGAGGATTCCTTCCTTTTGGATCTTTAGAAATAGTTTGAGTAGAATGGGGGTTAACTCTTCTTTAAAAGTTTTGTAGAATTCAGAATTGAAGCCATCAAGACCTGGTTGTTACTTTGTTGATAGGTTATTTATTACTGATTCAATCTTGTGGCTTGTTATGGGTCTATTCAGGCTTCCTATGTCCTCCTGATTCAATCTTTGCAGATTATATGCATCCAGAAATTTGTCCAGCTCCTCCAAGTTGGCATATAGTTGTTCATAGTATCCTCTAATGATGTTTTATATTTCTATTGTGTCTGTTGTAATATTGTCTGATTTATTACATATTTAATTATCTTGTTTCTCTCTTCTTCTTAAGCAGTCTAACTAATGATGTATCAATCTTGTTAATCTTTTCAAAGAACCAGCTTCTTGCTTTTTCATTTATTTATTTTTCTTTTTTTGGAGAGGTTTTTGCTATAGGGCGCATGCACTCGCCAGACAGACAGAGACAGACAGAGAGACAGTAAGTGAGAAATCACCCCCCAGGGGGGGATGGCCACTCTGCAATCCCTTCTCCTCCATTCTCCCCTCAGGATCTTGGGCACACACACACACTTGCCCGGCGTAAGTTTAAGCCACCAGGTCCAGGACTCAAACTGCAGTCGACTACGTGGGAGTCCAGCGACAAAGCCATTATGCTAACTGCTGGTCCCACTTTTTCATTTATTTTATGTATAGGTAATTTATTTTCTATATTATTTATTTCTGCTCAAATCTTTATTTCTTTTCTCTTGGCATTTTGGGGTATTTTTTTGGTGGTTGCTTTTACAATTCCCTGAGGCATGATGTTAGGTTGTCTATTTGCTACCTTCCCATTTTTTTTTCTTATGTACACTAATTACTATGAATTTCCCTCTTATGACTGCTTTTGTGGTGTCCTATAGATTATGGAAACTTATGTACTCATTATCATTCGTTTCCATACAATTTTTGATTTTAGACTTAATATCTTTGATAGTTGAGAAATCATTTAGGAGTAGGTTGTTTAGTTTCCATGTGTTTGTGTATTTTCAAGGATTTTTCCTGAAGTTAATATCAAGTTTAGGACAGAAGAATTCTTAATTGGAAAAATGCTTGAACATTGATGTTTATTGCGGCATTATTCACAATTGCGTTAGCAATGGAACCAATCCAAATTCCCATGAACAGATGAATGGATTGAAAGACTGTGGCATGTATACTCTATGGAATACTACTCAGTCATTAAAAAAAAAGACCCTGGCTTTTGACATAAAGTGGATGAATATGGAAGATTTACTGCTGAGTGAAGCAAGCCAGGAGATGAAGGAGAGACAATGTATGTCTCTACTTAATATATACCAAATGTCTACACTCTATAGCCAAAACTGAATGACTTAAGGCTATACAAACTAAGTAAATGGTGTGAACACCAGATACAGTGTGGGAAGAGGGCAGGTGAAGGAGTAGAGAAAGATAACTTTCTAATACGTTGAACTGGACTGGTGAGAAATGTACATATGTTGAAATATTCACTTTGTAAGCTGGGTAGCTGATTGAATGCATAAAAGAAATAGAAATAGAAATAAAATTATCAAGTTTAATTCTATCATGGTCAAAGAAGATGCTGGATAACTTTCTATGCCTTGGAATCTGTAAAGACTTGATTTGTGCCCTATCATATGGTCAATCTTTGTAAAGGTTCCATGTGGGCAAGAGGAAAATGTATATTTTGTGGTCTTAGGGTGGAAAGTTCTATAGGTATCTGTCAAGCCCATTTGATTTATGGTATCATTTAGGTCCTACATCTCTCTGCTTATTTTTTGTCTAGAAGATCTGTCTAAAGAAGAAAATGGAGTGTTGAGATTCCCCAACAATTATAGTGTTGCAACCTATCTCTCTTTTTAGATCTAGCAGTCTTTCCTTAATGTGTTTATGTGCTCCTGAATTGGGGGCATAGGCATTTATAAGTCCTATGTCTTCTTGATGAATTAGCCCTTTTACTACTATATGATGCCCTTCTTTGTCTCTTCTTAAAGTTTTTCTCTTAAAGCCTATATTGTCTGAAATCACTATCGTGACTCCAGCCTTTTTAAAATTCCTTTTTCTGAGGAATACCTTTTTCCAGCCCTTCACTTTTAGCCTATGTATGTCCTTAAGGTGTGTTTCTTGTAGGCAACAGATAGAGGGTTTCTGTATTTTTATCCATTCAGCCAGTCTGTGTGTCTTGATCAGAGAATTTAATCCATTAACATTCAATGTTATTATCAATATATTTGGACATGTTTCTAGCATTAAGTGAGTCATTTTCTTGGTTGTTTTGTGTTCTCTTATATCTGTCTATCTTGGTATAGCACTCCCTTTGGAACCTCTTGAAGAGCAGGCCTGAAGTTGGTAAATTCTTTCAAGTTTTGTTTATCTGAGAATGTTTTTTATTGTTTTTTTCCCCATATGATGGATAATCTTGCTGGGTATAGTAATCTTGGTTGAAACTGTTTTTCATTTAACACTTTGAATATATTTCCCCATTTTTTCCTTGCCTGCATTGTTTCCAATGAGATATAAAATGTTAACCTGATGGGATAACCATTGTAAGTACTTCGAAGTTTCTCTCTTGTCAGTTTTAGTATCTTGTCTTTGTCTGTGGTTTTGGCCAATCTGGTTATTCTGTGTCTTGGAGAAGATCTTCATGGGTTGATTCTATTTGGGATCCTTTGTATTTCTTGGGTCTGGATCTTTGCATGCCTCTCTAGGTTTGGAAAATTTTCTTCCAGTATTTCATGGAATAGGTTATCATGCCCTTATTTTCTTCACCTTCTGGGATCCCAATTATCTGGATGTTTGGGCATTTAATGGTATCTAGTATTTCTCATATATTGTCCTCATTTTCCTTGGTTATTTTCTCAGTCATTTTGATTATGTTTTTCTAGATTGGAGGTTTCTGTCTTCTCCATTAAAGATTCGATCTTCTGCATGATCTAATCTGCTTTTAATACTTTCAAGGAAGGTTTTAATTTCCTATATTACAGTCTTCATCTCTAACAATTCCATTTGATTATTTTTTTTTATGGTGTCTATTTCTTCTTTCAAATAGTGAAAGGACTTCCTCATCTCCTGGAGCTCATTGTCTCTTTTCTCTTCCATGTCATTTAGTTCTGTCACTATATAAATATTCTGAATTGTTTATCTCACATCTCCACGAGTTCCACAATATTGTCTGTGGATGATGAGAAATTGATATTTTCCCTTGGGAGAGAAATATTTTCTTGGTTCCTTATACTTCTTGTGCTTCTGTGATGGTTTCTAGTCATCTGGAGGTTTATACATTTTTTCTTAAGTTCTTACAGTTAATTCTGAGCATTCAAAGTTGTGCAGGATTAGGTAATTGGCAATCTCTCTGCTACTCTACCTTCCTGATGCTCACCAGCAACCTACACTGTTATCATTGGATGTGGATGATTCAAAGTCCTTCTAATTTCTAGGGAACAGGTGAGCCTGGGGCTGAGCTGCTGAAATACAATTGAGGAAGATAGAAGGGATTGTGTAGCGCATGTGCACCACTAGCTTCAGAATATGCTGTAGTCTCAGAACTCAGAGGTGTGTGGCAGGTGATGAGCCACAGACTCCCTACACTTCAGTGTCCATGGTGCTCTAGAGAGTTTGAAAACAAGTTGAGGAGGGGATGAGCCACAGGTCTCTGCAGTACAGGCTTTCAGTCACAGAGGGCTCACAGTAGGGCAAGGTGCCTCATTGGAATGGGTATGGAGAAAGAACCTGGCTTGGAATTTTTATGGTAGTTAAAGAGTGAAACTTGGATAAGTTTTTACATGTATAAAGGACTTCATAATTTCCAATTTTCTACAATAATTTCAATAGCTTTTTTGATATTCATAATTTAGTAAGATATTCTCCTATATTTGTTTAGTTCCTTGGAAATGATTTCTCTTAGTTCTTGAGTCCATTTAAAATCTTTGTCTTGTAATGTTTAATGTGTGGGTTACCTTGGGGACAATTTTTTTTCTTTGTTTGGGCCATGCTTTCCCTTTTTTTGCATATATTGTAACTTTGTTGAAAACTGGGCATTTTGAGTAATATAATATTGCAACTCCTGAAATCAGTCTCTTCTTCTCTCCCTTCCCCAGGGTTTTTTGTTTTTGTTGTTGTTGTTGCTGTTTCTTTCTTTGTTGACTTTTCTGAACAAATTTTATAAAGCTTATTTTTCGTTTTGTATGTGGACATGAAAGTCTCTGCTTGGTTAGTTTAGTGGTCAGCTAATAGTTGTAGAGTGGTGTCCTGAAACATTTGGAATCAATAATTCTACTAGTCTTTGCTGAAGAGCTTTGTGTGAATGTTGAGGCACATTAGAATCTCATCTAGGCAATTGACAACTCTACCTTAGGCATCACTTCCTGTTTTTACAGAGCCTTAAGAGTTTCTGAGGTGAAAACTTAATGCCTTTTCAGATCTTTCCTGAGCAAGTCTATAACTCCCATACACATAGCCCTATCCATACATTGGGCCTTCTATGTATCCAGTAACATGTTAGCTTTTTAAAATCCCTAATATTCTTCCATACCTTCTCCTTTTAGCCTTTTTGTTAAGCCTATATACATTCCCCAACTGTTATTTATTGCCCTAAGCAGCCACAAAGGTAATAAATTTCCTGGGACCAGCAGTTAGCGTAATGGCTATGTCGCTGGACTCACATGTAGTCGACCGAGGTTCGAGCCCCGGACCCGGTGGCTTAAACTCATGCCGGGTGCGTGTGCGTGCATGCCCAAGATCCCGAGAGGAGAATGGAGGAGAAGGGATTGCGGTGTGACCATCCCCCCTGTGGGGTGATTTCCTGCTTTCTGTCTCTCTGTCTCTCTCTGTCTGTCTGGCGAGCGCACGCGCCCTATAGCAAAAACCTCTCAAAAAAAAAAAAAGGTAATAAATTTCCTGTAATTGTTTCAACAAGGTTTTTCACAATGTAAATCTTCCGATCAGGTTAAGTCATGATAGCTTTGCAAGCAGGTCTTCCAGGACCTGTCACACAACTTACATAGTAATTCTCTGGAAATGAAGTTTTAAAAGAACTCCCACCCCATTCTGCCCTCTCCAGTAGCTACCAGAATGCTGTTTTTTACTATAGTTACAGAGTGATTTTTCAAGGCTATTGTGGAACTGGATAGGAGACATGAAAACAGTACAAGTTACACTATCACAATGCCCACTGTTCTTAAAGAGATGCAATCTTTTTCTTGACTAAATATATCCCAGATTGCTGTAAGCCTTCAATTAATTCCCATAATTTCAAAAAGTTAAGTCGATTTTTGCCAGGGTCTCATAGTTTCCTTTTTTTAAATTATTTTATTTTCTATCAGGCACATGCACTCACTGGACAAAGACAGAGAGCAATCGAGCGAGCAAGAGAAAGCACCACCACAATCCCTTCCCAATTCCCCTCTTGGGGGTTTGGGCACGCACACACAACCTGTGTGTTTTTCAAACTGCTGGGTCTGGAACTCAAACCACACAGTTGGCCATGTGCAATCCAGCCATCTTAGCCACTTTACCACCAGCTGGCCCTCTCATAGGTTTTATAGAGAAGAGGATTTTCAGTGATCCTTAGTCAGCATTGTTTTGCTCAAATCCATGAGAAGACATCAGCAATGGTCTTCTGTGTCTAGTCCTACTAATTTTACATGTCTTATTAAAGATGCTATGTCCTGGATGCCACTTTCTTTTCTTTGTTTTCAAGATTAAATTGTGTTTATTTTGAGTTAGTGGATACAACAGTATATTAGATACCAGCACTCCAAGCTACACCTGTGAATTTGCTTCTAAATGTTCACACATTGTCAGTTGCTATTCTCTAATATCCCATCACTAGGCGTTCTATGTCTAGCAAAATATTAGTTTAGTTTCAAAATAAAAAGTAGTGGGACCAGCAGGTAGCATGGTGGTTAAGGTGCAGGACACACTCACAGGGCCAACCACAGTTTAAATCCCAGACCTAGTGACTTGTTTTCTCTCTCTCTCTCTCTCTCTCTCTCTCTCTCTCTCTCTCTCTCTCTATGTGTGTGTGTGTATGTGTGTGTGTGTCTGGTCAAATTAAAATAAATTAATGAATAAATAAAGTTAAATAAATAATAATTCTTTTTTTTTTTTTTTTTTTTTTTTTGCTATAGGGCACCAGAAAGACAGAGACAGATATAAAGCAAGAAATCACCCCCCAGGGGGGATGGCCATGACTCAATACCTTCTCCTCCATTCTTCTCTTGGGATCTTGGGCATGCATGCACACGCACACGGCATGAGTTTAAGCCACTGGTCCAGGACTACATGGGAATCCAGTGACATAGCCATTATGTCAACTGCTGGTTCCATAAATAAATAATTCTTTTTTAAAAATGGTGATAAAAGGAAGATTGATTACTATATTGTGCTTCCAGTGCCCCCAGAAGGATTTTAATAGTATCAAATAAATCCTTGTTTTTAGTAGAGAGAAGAAAAAACAACATGAGCACTACTAATGGCACTACTAGAAGAGAAAGAACAAAATGCAGATTAAAAAAAAGCATTTTCGGATGGATTAGTGTCCACTCAGTTAAAAATCCACATAATATCATGGATACGACTTCAAAGTTAAATTGCTTAATTCTTGAGCAACATACTTAAGTGTACTAGTTAGTAGATGCTTGCACTGAACAGAAGCAATACAAGTTTTATGTCCTACCATTCCATGTCCAGATTTTTCACTTATGAATATACCTGCCATCATAATGATTCTTGCATGCATTAGAATTTACTTTTGTAGTGCTAAGTTTATTTTGCCCCTTCCTCCCACTTTTGTAAACATTGTGATGCAAACTCTTTGCCCAATTTTATGAGAATGTTGCGAAGGACACTTCTGTGCCACCTCAAGGCAGGAATTTCCTGTCCTCTTCCTGGGCTACAGATGGATCAGTAGTATTGATCATATCTCATCTTACATGCAAATGGACACTGCTCCTTTAATTTCCTCATGCCAGAGGCATACAAAATGGTATTAAAAAGAAAGAGGAAGAAAAAAAAAAAAGAAAAGAAAAAGCTTCTTGTTAAAACCTATCATCCTAGAAGAAATCCATTGCTTTGAATTCATTGAAAGCCTGTTATAGGCAAAAGGTGTTTCTTCTGAGAACCTCATCTAACTCATGTCTGAAATTCTTCAGCCTTATCTCTATTCACAAGAGGCTTCTTCTCTAGGGCTTTCATCATCCAAGACACAAAAGGGGAGTTGACGACTGCTGTCCCATAGACCTTCTGGTACTTAGTTGAGGCCACATTGGATGCTTTCACTGTGAGGACAACAGCATTCGTCAGGTTTTTAGCTGCCTCGATAAGGCATGTGGTACTGTCCAACCCTGACACAATGAGCTCTCCTCCCAGATTCTGCACTTCAGCCTTCACCTTGCTGCAGATATTAAGCAGATGGCAATACAAGGCAATTTATTTAAGGTTGGCTAAGAAATACTGCTTACATGCTGAATCAGGATACTGTTCAGCCACAGCATGGGTTAGTTTATCCATTTGAGAACCTGCTTCAGCAATTTTCTTAGCAGAATTCATGACATTGGATGTATCATAATCTTCTTGCTGAAAGTCAGGGTTGTCCTTTAGTTCTTCTGGGATCCTGATCATCACCATAGCTTTTCTGATGTCCTGAACGCCATCATACACCAGGTAAGACAAATGGATGAACTCATTCTCCTCAAAGAGTTGAGGTACGTTCACACTCAAGGCTTCAATGGTAACTTCTACTTGTTCAACAAAGCATGGCATCGCTGTCTCAGAAAGCAATTCTGTAGCTTCCAGCACCTTCTCAGTATAAACCCCAGCTTCATAATTCTCCATCTCAGAATTGATGATGAGTATGACTCACGCTGCCCAACCTCTGATGGCCCCTGTAGTCCAGTACAAAGTCTCCACATGTCCCGCTCTTAGAGGGCTATCACACACTTGTTCACATCCTCCAAGATATGGTTTTCTGAGACAGACAGAAAGTCACCCACTGAGGTAATGTCATTCACCACCTCTGTCAACATATGGATCTGCTTTTGCCACTGGTCTTTGAAGACCTCCATGTTATCCTGAGCAACTCCTCTCTGTGGCTGGGCAGCCAGTGTGAGAGTGGTATTGATGACCAGGCTATCAACCTGGGTGGCCGCCATCCGGACTTATTCCACCCCTCCCTCATTGTTGGAGATGGGACAGACCAAACTGGCAACTGATGTCGGCAGTACTGTGTCCCCCCTGGAGGCTCTATGGTGGGTGAATCCATTCCCTTGCCTTCTCTAGCTACTAGGGGCTGCTCATGTTCCCAGGCTCATGGCTCCTTTATAGCTCCCAACCTGGATGTGGCTTTTCTAAGGACATTCTGTCTTTGGTACTTGCTTCAATTTTTCCCATCCAAGTTCAAGGAGGCCATAAAAAAAGAGAGGTGACAAAGAAAATTTGAACACTTTTCCAGGTTAGCCTCCGAATGATGCCCTGACTACTATCTCAGAGTAGCCTTCATCATGAGATGTGAATAATCAATATCAATAATCAATATCAATAATCAATGTGAATAATCAATAATCTATTTTTCAAGTGCCATCTTCCATCTTTAAAAGAACAAATTGATGAATATTGTTCCTAATTTTGCATAGGGTTTAAAGGCCCAGAAACTATAGTAAGACCATATGAGTTCACTAATTCTAGTAGTGATAATGGTACCTTCCTCAGTGAGTTACCCTAAGGATTGAGAAACACTACAAATACGATCCTTAACACAATGTCTGGCATAAGCACTTCATCCATAGTTGCTGTAATTTTTATTACTGTCAGGACACCCAGTAAAAAATCTCATTATCATATGTCTAAGTGGAAAGAGATCTCAGAAATACACTAATTCAATTGCATACCAAGGAAAATAACTCACGTTATGAAGTGATATCTAGCTTATATTTTAATGTTTCCAAGCATAAATTCATCATCTCAAAGGCTATTCATGACATTGCTGAATCACTTTAATTTTTTTTTTTTTTTGGAGAGGTTTTTGCTATAGGGCGCGTGTGCTCGCCAGACAGACAGAGAGAGACAGAGAGATAGAAAGCGAGAAATCACCCCCCAGGGGGGATGGCCACGCCGCAATCCCTTCTCCTCCATTCTCCTCTCGGGATCCTGGGCACGCATGCACATGCACCCGGAGTGAATTTAAGCCACCAGGTCTGGGACTCGAACTGCAGTCGACTACGTGGGAGTCCAGCCATTACGCTAACTGCCGGTCCCTGAATCACTTTAATTATTAAAAAGCTCTTCCTTTTACTGAACTCTAAATCTTTCTCCTGTTTTTCCCCTGGTACATCTGAAATAAAGTGATAAATTATTTCTGTGTGACAACCCTTCCACTATCTGAAGTCTCCATCATAATAGCTCTTCAACTCCTCTCTCTGGCTGTACTTTGGGGAAGTGGCTAGCACTTCCAATTACAGACCAGCTTTTCCCACTTTATAAGTGCCACTGTCTGAGGTTTCCTAATGAAACCAAGCCATCTGAAAGGTCTAGGTGGAAGGAATAAATTCTCTTTAAGATCATAAGTGATCTCTTTTCTACCTCCCTTCCCATGACAAGTAGAATCCCTGTTCCATCCTGCTCCAGGAATACTACCAGTTGAAACACAAACACACCCACACATACATGCACAAGGAGAAGAAAATTAATTTATTGGTTGTTCTTTGGCAAAGGCTATATAGAACATTATTGGGGTGAAAATTAAATTCTAATTATAAATTCACAGAACTTTAAGCCACATTAGCTTTGATGAGTCTATCAAATTCTCTCCCCTCCTCATACACATTAAGATGATCTCAACCATAGTCTATATAATCACTTGTTGTTTTTAAATGATTAAAGCAGACATAATACATAATGCAATTGATATCAAATATCTTGAAAAATCACAAATCAATAAAACTACTTTCATTCGTAAACATTAACAAGTCACTTATAAATGTTCTGTACATGCACTTTTCATTTTAGATTTTCTCCTTAAAAGGACTTTATTATTTGTGAACTATTTATCATTATCTGCTGTTTGTATACATACATCATAAGTTTTCCAAAATAACATTTAAAGTCTTTCTTAATATTTCTGCAGAAATGTTATCCTTAAAGAGATATTTAATTAAAAAAAAAAAAGTAGAAGCTCAGGTCTTGATTCTGTAACACATGTTAGATGGGTCCAGATTTTGTTTCCTTATGACCTGATAAAAGTCTCCAAAGACACATGCCAGCTTTTTCTTTGCCCAACTTAGAAGCCATATAAAGGAGAAAAAGAAAAGATGCTTGAAATTACAGTGACCAAAGGATTTGAATTAATAATTACATTAAATAACCATAACTTTTGCTTAACTATTCACATTCCACACAGTGGAAATTATCCTTTCCTCCAGATTTGTCACTTAATGCTTTTAACTTTGAAGAACTACAATAACAAAAATCAATTTACAGACTTACAAGATGCATGTTTTTTAATACTAGGCACAAAGTGTTCATTACAAAAATTCGTATTTGGTTTATGGCATTATTTTGATAGGTATGATCAAGATCACAAATATCTTGCATAAAAAACTTCTATAATAATGAAAAAGATCATTACATCACTGGTGACTTCAATAAAATAGGTAACAGATATGGCATTTTTAATAAATTTTGGAAGACACAGCATACTTGTGCTAGTTTTTAATATAGGCACAATAAAAAATAAAATTTAAAAAAAGCAGACATTGCCCTCTTTGGCTAGTGCTGTGCTTTTTAGGGTAGTTATCTGCTGATTACCCTGGGGAATTTAATTTTGAGGAAATTCTCTACTTGAGCCAAATCCAACTTACATACAAGACTGTGGGATAAGCTCTGAAAAGAAGGCTACTCTGCCAACTTAAGTCATCTCTTCTTAACAAAATTGCATGCTTGTGGTAGAGTTAAAAACAACAAGAGAAATTCAGGGTTTGCTGGTTCTGTGTGTCAGTTTTCCTCTCTGGTGTGGTTTTACATTTTCAGCTTCTTCCCCTTCCTTTTCCTCTCCTCCTCTTAAAATTCTGCCTTAGCATTTGTGAGCTTAATTAAATCCTTCTGTGATTTACTGTTGGAGGACATGGATGATACTGTACAAAGGGTCAGGGCAGGGGCGTACAGTGTATACAAAACACACAGATCACGTTTGCACAAATTCATCTAGTGTAGAATCATCAGTAGTGAGTTTACAAGTTTTAAAATTAGATCCAACATTTTGGATGTTCAGGGTAACCTCTGCCTTAATGTATGGTTTCTGTTCAGTTGTTAGATGGGAGAGCACTGGACCAAAACAAAACCAAAATAACAACAGCTTCTTTAGTTGCTGGTTCTTTAAATGCTGGAGCCTTGATGGGAAATTAAATCCTGTGTCTAGAGTGTTTTCCATATTACACATGACTTGGCTAGTGAGGTTAAGAACATACAAAGCAGAAAGAGTATGTGGTGGGTTTACAAACAAAACCTTAGGCTTGAAGAGAAAAGGTTAGCAAAATCTTAAGGGCACTGGTTCATTGGTTCACTCACCATGCACTTGGCCATTAGATAAATCCTAAATAGGCAATGCAAGCAGCCCAAGATGAATGGGAGGACAGAACCTACCAGTAGGTACTGAATAGTTAACAGTGGATCCTATTAGAAGTAGCTTGGCAGCTAACACACTTCAATGCTCTGCTCTCTCCACAGGGTTTCCCTTAGACCCTCAGGGGACAAATGGAGAAGGGAATGTCATATCCTATACATATCTAGTATTAAGAACTAACCACTCCTTAGCCAGAATAATTCCCTGTGTTTCCTTATTCTCCTCTTCTCTCTCACTCAACATCTTAACAAAAAGACCCCAAATAGATTTCTAACAACAGTGAAATGGGCCCTAAATTCATCTTAGGCTATTGGCAGATACACTCAGCAGAGGCAGAATCTTTATAATACAGGGTTGTGGCTCTGAAGAACATTATGCAGAAATAGAAAACTGGAAAAGAGATTATTATAATCAAGAAAGAAAGGAAGATACTAGGACTTTCGACCTAGTAGTTTTTTGTTTGTTTTTTAATCCTATTAAAGAGGATTCTGAACCACATCTATTATTCATACGAGGGATAGAGCAGAGGGACAGTTGGTGTCGGCTCACTTACTTGGTTCCAAAAATAGGAGTGGCCGATAGCTATGTTTTAAGTTTGGTTTGGGGTTACAGCTAGTTTCAGCAGGCCATGACAGCCCATTAATAATTTTTTTTTCAGTAATCTCATTTCTCCTCTGCTCACTTGGGTTTTGTGAAGCTTGTGTTTTGGGGCGACCTTTTCTATTTTTTAAAATAATTATTTATTTTTATTCTATTTTTTTTTTTTTTTTTTTTGAGAGAGAGATTTTCGCTATAGGGCGCGTGCGCTCGCCAGACAGACAGAGAGAGACATTAGAGACAGAAAGGGAGAACTCACCCCCCAGGGGGGATGGTCACGCCGCAATCCCTTCTCCTCCATTCTCCTCTCGGGATCTTGGGCACGCACGCACACGCGCCCAGTGTGAGTTTTAAGCCACCGGGTCCGGGACACGAACTGCGGTTGACTACGTGGGAGTCCAGCGACATAGCCATCACGCTAACTGCTGGTTCCCATTATTATTATTTTTAATTTGAGCAGAGAGAGACAGAGAGAGAGAGAAAAGAAAAGTGAGAAAGCACAAGCTCCCAGGTCCAAAACTCAAACCATAGTCAGCTATGTGGGAGTCCAGCAACTTAACCACCACGCCACCTGTCGACCTCCTGGGGTGACCTTTCCATGACTGGGCACATTTCCCACCTGAATTTTGCTGGGCCTAACTGGTCCTCACCCTCACCTCCCCTTTCTCAGCCCTCTATCCTGTGTGACCTTTGCCTGCACCAGCTTTCACCAGGGTATGGAGAGATTTTATAAAATGAAGAACATTTATATGCATGCTCAAGTGAATTAATTTAGAAACTTTGGTAGACGTAGGATTGAACTGAAAGTACTCATTGAGAACCTAAGGGATGGACTGGGGGTTGGGGGTATACGCACAGGCTGGACTAACTTTTCCAGGTCTAATGCAGCACTGAAACAGGTCTCTTGCCCTCTGAGTAGCCTCTTCCATTAACATTCATTCTGGTCCCAGTAGAGCACATGGATGCCCAAGGCAGAGCCATACCACAGCCCTGCTCCTTTGGATGTGAGTCAAGGTTGTGTGGGCTTTTCACACCATCCCCATTTAAAGCAGAAAGCTTACATGAGAGGAAGTGGTCTTGAGCAGAGAAGTGTTTATTCTGGTGTCTGAATACACCCACAGGCACCCATGCACACAAACTATGCATAAACAGGCTTCTGCCAGGAGCCAGCTGGTGGTTCTTCTGGCCTCTAGGTTTAAGCCAAGTACGAATCGGGTTGTTTTAGGTCTGGCTCTGGGGTTGCGTCCCTAGGACAGGCAGGTTTTGCGTGGGTGTGACTTAATCCAAATCTATAGAAATGCAACGACATTGCTTCACACGGGTGACCCTCTTCTTCTTGGTGGACGGCTGTAGTTCAGGGCAGTTGAGGGTGACCATCATGGTGGTGAATTTCTTGGGTTTGCAGAAGGAGCAGGACTGGAAGGAGCCTTCCTCCTTCCGGATGTGCCTGGGGATGTAGAAGGAGTTGCACTGGCCGTAGCAGAAGCGGTTGATGATGGTGCGGCTGTTGCAGCCCTCCTCATGGATGGTCTGCTTAAGCGGCTGAGTTTTGCACCAGTCTCGCTTCAGGTATTTGCGCTCGGTCACGTGGAGCGCCTCCTGGCTGGACTCCAGCACTTCCTCCCCAGGCATTGCGGTGCCCCGCCCGTGGCCCCGCCCCCGGTTCCTGGAGCCGGGCTGCTGCAGCGACTCAGTCTGCTCAGAGTCGTTGTTCTGGGCCTTGTCTGGCGGGGGGATCGCGCCCTGGGACCCTTTTTTTTTCCCTTCAGCAGTTGGCAGCAGGGTGCCCAGGAGGAGAAGCAGGGCTCCCACAGTGTAGGCGGTGCGGCTCATACTAAAGGAGGGAAGAACAGAGTGGGGGAGACACAAAAAATGGAAGCGCTGATTAATTAAAAGATGAATAATAGCACCTATCAGACACTTTCTGCAGCACTTGTTAAATACTTAACGCAAACCATTTCCTTCACTTCTCACAATACCGCTATGATTTAACTACTATGACTCCCACTTCCCGCCCAGACATCAGCGATGAAGTAACCTACCCAGGGTCAAGTAGAGAAGCCCAGGGTCAAGTGGAGAGGCCGAGACTGAAACCCAGCCAGGACCTGGCTGTCCATAGTCTACAGGTACTCCCACCATTTCTTTCTGGCGTTTGACAACAACTGCATGTGATTCTGCATTAGGATGATTTAACTGCATTCCTTCCTATTTGGCAGCTTTTAGTTAGCTCCTACTATGCCCATGCCCTAGTACCTTTGTGCCTCTTGGAGGAACTTATTTTATTTTGCCTTTTTTTAAAGAATTACTTTGTTTAACTTTATTTATGTATGTATGTATTTTAACTTGATCAGAAAGGGACAGAGTGAGAGAGACAGAGAAAGAAGGGGGAGTTGGGATGACAAAGCAAGCCACCAGGTCCGGGACTCGAACTGTGGTTGGCCGTGTGGGAGTCCAGTGCCCTTAACCACTACCACACCTGCTGGCCCCCTGGAACTTATTTTCAGTCTTGTTTTACAGCTAGATGAATTAGCCTCCCTGCCCAGGAGGCCTGATCCACCAGGGAAGGCTCCTAGTCTTCTTCCCTATTAGCCTGAGCCTTCAGCTGGCTGAATGCTTAGGAGACTACATAGTCTAGACACCAGGACCAGACCCTAGGACTGGGGAGAAGACTAGAAAGTATCTGACCCAGGGAGAACAGCTTAACAGGAAGGAAACTGCTTGAATAGCCAAGATAGTAATTTCTATATATTTTTTTCTCTTTAAATTTATTTTTTACATTAATTCACTATATATCATTACAGCATACAAATGAATTTTCCATCCAAAATATACTGTGTATTGGCTCAATCAAGCACATCAACATACATGTTTTCACCAAATAATTTTCCAATTCTTATGTCTTATATACTTTGGTTTTTGTTTTGCCATCCTTGATTCCTTATCCCTCACCCTCTGCCATATCCAATCTTACTTTATAATATGTTCATTCTACTCACTGGGGTTTATGCCTAAAGTCAGACTTGGATTCATGTATAGGTATATATCAGCTGTGCTAGCTGTTGGATATATTTAGATTAATTAAGTTCATTAGCAAATCAATTAAATGGAGGGGGGAAAGGCATAGAAAGCAACCAAGATAGTCATTTCTAATCACAGTCCTGGGTTACAAGTCACCATCTGACCTTGAGAAAGGTACTTTGCTTCTCAACAAATGACTACATTTAAGCAAAGATACAAATACCTCTCCCCACTTAGGCCACATAGACTGTCCAGATTAATTTGATATACAGTGAAAGCTATCTGAGCACTAACCAAATGGATGGCATTACAGATAGAATGAACGTACCAGATCCATGACTTGTAAGGTTCTTTGGCCTCTCGCTTATTCTCATCTTAAAACTGGGCAGAGATATTCACTGTATCATTCTTTATATCATGGATTACATTATTCTACCCTTTAAGTGGTCAGATTTGTCATTCACATATGTGTCTGTGTGTGTATATCTCTAACTTTTAAAAGGTATAAAGATGGGTGTGTGGCCAGCATGGGGGTACAGCTATAACACAATGCACTTCGATACTGAAGCCACATGGAAAAGTCCTGGGTTTGCACTCCAAGATCTCCCTCTGCACGTTGAGTGCCAGCACATGTGTCTGTGGTCCTGACTGGCTAAAGCTCAGGGTGGTCTGTGGCATAAAACCTTATGAAGAGTGCCTCTCATTCTCATTCCTCTCTCTCTCTGTGTCCCTCTCTCCCTCTCATGGGAGAAATATATCAATAAAACTTTTTAAAAGTAGGGACAATGTAGATTATGTGCACATTTTTACATTGATAAATGCCAAAGACATGCTGAATAAATTAATGTCAATGAATTAGTGTGGACAGGTTGAGAGGAAGTTATTACTCAGAAAGGGTGATGGCATATCAACAATGACAAAAATAAGATACTAAGGGGGTGAGGCAAGGGAGAACTGACAAAAAGACAGGAAAGCATAAATGAGAGAGGAAAAAAATAGAGTGAACAATGCAAATCAGGACAGGAAGACTCCTCTAGAAGCAGGGTGCTCAAGGAAGGTAAAATAGGTAGAAAAGAAGGAGGAGCTGGGGCAGGAGACAGTTTTTTTTTTTTTAGAGGTTTTTGCCTTAGAGTACGTGTGCTCGCCAGAGAGAGAGACAGTGAAAGTGAAAGTGAAAAATCGCCCCCCACAGGGGATGGCCGTGCTGCAATCTCT
This sequence comes from Tupaia tana, assembly GCA_026018925.1. Classification (NCBI taxonomy): domain Eukaryota; kingdom Metazoa; phylum Chordata; class Mammalia; order Scandentia; family Tupaiidae; genus Tupaia; species Tupaia tana. The sequence continues at coordinate 37,967,582 of JAKSZU010000023.1, read as the reverse complement.
TCTTCGTTCTCTTCCTGGGATCTTGGGCATGCACACACATGCATCAGGTGTAAGTTTGAAGTCATCAGGTCTGGGACTCAAACCATGGCTGACCATGTGGAATCTAGCGATGTAACCGCACACCATCTGCTGGTCCCAGGAGACATAATTTTTACAAGGAGAGTAAAAATTGAAGAAAGAAGACTTGTACTATGAAGATTTTCCTGGAACAGTGCTTTTCAGACCTGAAAATGCAGTCATCCGAAATATGGTTAAAATGCAGATTCTGATTCTGTAGGACTGCCTTTCTAAAAATCTTTGGGTAGCAAGGCTTATAGCACTTGCAGTCATGGGCCATAGAGGGAATTATTAAAATGAGGGAGGATTTTCTTTTCAATGAGTGCAGTTACAAATTCACAGCGTCTCTCCTCAGGCCACCACAACAATCTAAACAATCAGAGGCTTTTCCTCTTCCACCTCATGGTTTCTGAACTTAGGGACAGCTGTGAAGTACCCCTTTCCTTGCTCTCTTTTTTTAAAAAAAGATTTTATTTAACTTTATTTATTTAATTATTTAATTTGACCAGAGAGAGGAGAGAGAGAGAGAAAAATAGAAAGTGAGAAAGTAAGCCACCAGATCCAGAACTTGAACGACGGTCTACCATGTGGGAGTCCAGCGCCCTTAACCACCGTGCCACCTGCTGGCCCCTCCTTGCTCCCTTTTCTACATCAGTATTGCACATTATAACCACTAAATGCAATGTAATAGTAGCCATCTCATTTCCCTCCAAGAAACTGAACATGTTATATTAGCTAGAGTACTTATCTTTCAAAGACAAAGGCAGTGTAGAATCTATGTGCTCTTATTTGACAGATACTTATCTCTGGTAAGTAAAGATCATTCACTCCTAAGAATAATGCCAAATTAATAATTAAATATGGAAGTATATTTAAATGGTACCATCTTTCCAGCATTTACTCAGTACCTTTGGGCAAGTTCAAGTTTGGAGCTAACAATTTGACATTTAACTCCTGCTCTGACTGTAGCTTCCCTGGTTTTTGTCAGTTCATGTTACAACATCCTTGTTCTTTAAACAGAGCCTCTTATGCCCCAATAACAAAATAATTAATTTCTTTGTTTTGGCTTTTAAAAATCTGTCCAGCTGAAAAAAAAAGCTCACTTATAAAACAGTAATGATTTTCTCCAGAGATCAGGATAACTTGAGCTGTGACTGTTCAGTCTTCTGGGCAAATACATTGTGAATTTGAGAAGTTTTCACAAGTTTCTATCATTTAGTTTATTTGGGGCTATGATTTAACATAAAACTCAAGGCTCCCCATTTCAAAGGAAGAGTATATAAGATGGCCTTGGGCCTGCATCCACAATCTTCCTCACACTACTGAAGATAACCTCTAAGCCAATTCAGCTCTCCAGGACCACCTCAGAGCCCATCATCACAAAGACCAATCTGACACTGACCAGGAATGTCCATTGATAGCAGATGCTAGGTTCACTTTATAAGGCCATCCCCTTCCACAAACATCTGTCCAAAAAAATGGCGTTTTCTTTCCCTGGACCAACTTAGGACCCTCTGTGTTCAGCATTTCCTTTCTGGCATGTTCACATCTGTTACTGCATACGTATCTAGTGTGAAAGTTGATGAGGGCTTGTTCATCACCTTATCTTTGGTGCCTGGCACAGAGAAGTTACCCGCTAACATTCGTTGAGTGAATGGTGTACGATTTCCACTCTTTGCATTGTAAAATATCATCATGGATGCAAATAAGTGGAAGAACCAAATCTAGTTCTTTTGGTTTCTGATCATCAGTTCAGCAAACTCTTCTAGCCTAGATTTTCCTAGTACTTGTCTTTCTTTCTCCAAATGTCCCTAACTTTTTACCTGGCCCCTTGTTGAATGCTGTGGGTTTTATTTTCTAATTGAAACTATTGGATATACTATGGCAGAGCCCAACAAGAAAGTAAATTCAAATCAGTCAACTGTGGATTTCAGTTTTCATTTAGACAGACTCCCTACTCCAATAGGAGAATAGAGGTCAAGAGTGACAGGTTGTTTTTCTTTTTTAAGGGAAAGTAAGTTTTTCTCAAAATAAGCCTTGTTGGATGGTGGGAAATGTAAGAGTTTTTCATTTTTTCAAAAGCCTGTTCTATAAAGATTTTCAGTGCTTATTGTGAGGCTTTCAGGTTCTTAACTTTTATAATTATTTAGAGAGAAGTAAAAACAAACTTCAAGAATGTCCATCAACAGGGACCGCAGTTAGCGTAATGGCTATGTCACTGAACTCCCATGTAGCCGACTGTGGTTTGAGTCTTGGACCCAGCGGCTTAAACTCACACCAGGCACATGTGCGTGCGTGCCCAAGATCCCAAGAGGAGAATGAAAGAGAAGGGATTGTGGCGTGGCCATTCCCCCCGGGGGGTGATTTCTTGCTTTCTATCTCTCTCTGTCTTTCTGGTGAGCACACACGCCCTAGCAAAAACCTCTCCAAAAAAAAAAAAAAAGAATGTCCATCAACAGCTTCTTAGAGAACAAGATGCGCACTGTATATTCTACATGAGCTAACCAGGAGCGGGGTGAGAACTAGGAGCGGGACTGCAATCAGAGTTCTGTCAAGTAATTGTGGTCACTCATCTAAGCCCTTCCCAGACCCAAATTAATCTTGACTACTCAATGAAGGAAACAGGAATATTTTGCTCTTGAAGTCCCAATTGTCTGGCCACCGAATAATTTGCATTTAGGAAATATCATATTAATAGATGTAGAGGAAAACAAGAAATTCCCAAGAACATTTCCCCACATAGCACCTAGCACAGTGCCCCATAATAAAAATTCAGTCCAAATGCTGATCCAGATTTAAGTTTCTGTGAATTATCACCCATGTCCAACCATTAGTTGTAAATACTTTATGATAATTTCCGTTTATGAAATGACCTATTCACATATTAAATTAAATAATGCTCCATTTTATGGGTCCTAAGCACGTCATGACACCCAATAAACATCTCCCTGCATTCTCCTTCATAGTCAGAATTCTTTTCAAACCCATCTAAATATCCCCACAATGCATTCTCGTTTTCCAAGTCATGTGACCATATTTTCATGATGAGTTTTCTGTGCAACTGTTTTCCACCAGCAAGTCTTACCATCTCCACTTTTTCTTTCTTTCTTTTTTTTCTGTCCTCCCACCAATCCACTTGTCCCAGAGGACATACTCTCAATGGGGTCTTCCGTACCCCATACTTTTCTTCCAGTTTACCTTAATGATGAAAAGTAAAAATCTACAAGCAAGATAATCCACTTGAACCATCTCTAACTGTGAAGGCCATGGTGATTTGTTCCCATCTTCACAAAGGCTCTAAGAACACAATCGTCTAATTTCTGGAAAGTCAAAAATAAAAACGGTATGTGTGACCTGTTTCAAATGGTTCTGGTGTTTTCGGGAAAGTGTAAAGCCAGCTCCTCTTGATACTCTTCTTGGCATATTTCTTTTCTTTTTTTTTTTTTTTTTTTTTTTTTAGTTAAGTAACCTGCTCAGAATCAGTTATAGATTTTTGAATAGGAATTACAATAACAGCCAGATGTCTGTGCTCAGTTCCTCCTGATGAATCAAGTTTTAGAAAGACATTTAACAGACATAACAGCAAATTATTCTCTCATCAGGAGAAATAACAAAAGTGGCTGTAGATGCTCTAAGTGCAGGCCAGCTTTTAAAAACCTCTGTGTTTTTTCCTTAGACTAAATCTTTGGGAAGAGTAAAGATTATTTTTAATTTGATCTTTAATTTTAAAAAAGATACTAAACTTTTGCAAATTACATAGAAAATGTTTTATGAATTTAGTGGGTTGTGTTTTTTTGTTTGTTTGTTTGGTTTTTTTTTAGTGGTTTGTACTGAGGAGATAAGAAGAGTTCATGTTTGGGAGGGCCAGCAGGTGGCATGGTGGTTAAGGGCACTGGACTCCCATATGACTGACTGCAGTTCGCAGTTCAAGTCCCAGACCTGGAGGCTTGCTTTCTCACTCTCCCTCTCTCTCTCTCTCTCTCTCACTCTATCCCTTTCTGGTCAAATGAAAATAAATGGATAAATTTTAAGTTAAATAAAATATTTTTTTTAAAGATTTAATAGTTGGCACATTGGGTAGAGGATAATCTCATTCCCTACGTGCTGCAACTGTAACTACAAATGCTCTAATCTGAAGACCACTTAGGCTAAATCAGACTGAGGCCCAACATTGCGTAGGGCAGGCTCCTGTGTTAAATATCCCAGGAGCTCTGTGCTTATTGGAAGAATCTTTAGTGAGGTTAGTGATTATATCCAATTCCTGAGACCAACAGACAACTAGTTATAAAGAGCTAACTATGAAGTGTTCACTGAGCAGCACTACTGAGAAGTAGTCAAGTTATGAATTCTATATTATAGTGACAGATGTTTGTTAGTCACTGTGTAAATGGGATTCAGGATTTAATTTGAGAACCACCCGATGATATATCCTGGTCCTGTGTAATATTTCTACATCTTCCAACACTCATAATAAGAATCCCCTTTTATTTTGAGCTCTTACTATACCAGGCATTGTGCTAAATTTTGTCCAAACTTTATCACTTATTTTTCACAACCAAATAATGAGGTAGAAAATAATTATCTTCCTTTTACCAATCAGGGAATCCAGACTCAGAAAAGTTAGGAATCTGTCCCGGGTTACACAGATTCCAAAAGGTTGGGACTCTGTCCAGGGTTCATTTTAATGAGTGAGAGAGACAGGGTTTGAGACCACTTCTACCTGTCTCCAAGCAGATGTCCTTAGCTGTCCCTATTGACACTCAGCACAGTACTTAAAAAGGGACACATGTTTTGTAATGCAATAAAATTTGAACAGCATTGCAAATAAAATAATTATCTATTTTGTATCTTCATGCTCACATGTGAGGAAAAAGACTTCTCTTGGTCCAGGAATTCCTGTTGTATAATACTTTGCATTTCTAAAGGCATATGTTAAAACTAAAGAAAATCTCTTGCAGATGTAAGACATGAGCTGGTAGCACTTGCCTGATCAGTGCTTTTCAATTCCAGATTGCAGTCACCTCCTCTAAGGGTCACCCACACTTCTTTCACATGAAAGGTTCAGGTTTTCCTATCTGTCCTTTACTCTTCATTCTAGAAAATGCTCTCAGCTTTGCTGTTGACAAGCATTTCTTGGGAGAGGGGTCTGTGGAGTGAACATTCTCCAAATCTCATCACTTTTAATACTTGACCAGTAAGATTGAGGGCAATGGGGGCTTAGCTTAGAAGACTGGGCAGGGAGCGTTCATTCAGTTGTGGGTACATAATAGGTTTCTATGCTTCCCTATGTACCACTCACATAAAGACTGCATTAGCCAACCTGGATTTCCTACAGATCATGGGTTACCAAAACATTTCAATCAAAATGAACTTTTAAGAAAATAGGAAACCTGTGAAATTATAAAGTTTACAAGAGACTTTAATTCCTACAACGACCTGGGAGTTAAATGCACACAAGCACACACACACACACACACACACACACAGCCACTATAGTTATAAAAATAACCCTTGAATAATTAGTTAATACTAGCAATTCAACAGCATAGTTTATCCAGTGATAGTAGTCAAATCGCAGACAATCGTAGACTTGGTTGTTGGGGTGCAGGGGAGATGAGGATCTATAGTTTTCTTAAGATCGCTTCCTCCCTCATTGCTTTGAAAAGTACATGCCTCAAGTCCCCTATGCCCCCTGCCCCTTCTGAAAAAGAAAAAAAGGGGAGGAGGGAGGCCCTAGGGATGAAAGAAGACTCCTAACCCTGGGATGGGGTTATCTTAACCTCTCTACACTATTTATTTAACTTGTGTGTACAGACAGAAGAAAGCCACTACTCTGGGGTTCCTGGGACGGCTTAAAACCCTGGTGACCCACTTAACACAATAGATTGTTTAAATCAGTCCATGTCCTGCACCATCTCCGACGGAAACATAAACAGCCGCACGCACCGCTCAGATTTGCGCTTTACAGCAGGAGATCCAATTTCCTACCAAGGGTTTCTTCACTGCCCTCGGACCATTTGAGGAAACTTTAACCCCTAACTTTGAGGCTGTATTTCTGTCCGAAGGAGCCGGGATTGGGAATCGGTCACGGAGGGGAAAGCAGCCGCAGGGTTTCACCGGGGAGCACATTCTGGACAACTCAGGGTCTGCGGCAAGAGATTTACAGCAAGGATGGTCACCTCGCTTCTTCGGCCTCCCGCCTCGCCCAGGGACAGTCGCCGGCGCCTGGAGCGGGAAAACGCCAAGTTGGGGCGCCCCAAGGCAGACTGGGTATGGGAAGGCAACGCCAAGACAGCGGTGGCGTGTCTGTTCTTCCCAAGCCTGCAGGCTACAGATAAGTCCAGCCAGAGAGAGGTGACAGCCCGACGGCCCCCTCCCTCTGGCCTTGCTCCGCGAGCTGCGGAGAAGCCTGTGGAGCGAGCCAGGCGGCTGGCGACAGCTAGGACGGTAGGCAGGCTGGAGCTGCGGACTGGCCTCTCGCCGCCAGTCCCTCCTTGTCAGTAGCTACGGACGCGCAGCGAGGCGAGGCCTGGGCCCTAGGACACAGATTATGGGGTACCCGCGGAAGTGATAACCAGGTAGTTGTCGCTGCCCGGCGCCTGAACGTCTGCTGTCCAGCCAGGGGCGCTTGGGGCGGGAGCGGCTTGGAGGAGCGAACCTAGAGCCCGCCGGTGCGCAGCCAGCTCGCGAGTGTGCGTGGAGTGTGCCGTGCAAGCACTGCGGGGTCCACGGACCCCACGCCCGGGGCCGCGCGCCGCGCTCTGGGTGTCTGGTTACCTGCCGTTCGGTTTCCGCCCAGGTCTAACCCGGGCGCTCCACTCCGCCAGTCCCCACCTCACCTCGGGGGTCGGCAAAGCATCCGCTGACTCTCTGGATCCGCCAGCCTGTGGCAGGGTCCCTCATGAGACTCCGGCCAGTGCCCCAAGATGCCCCAGCCCTGGCGCAGCCTCGCCACCTTGGAGCGTTTCGGCGCAGCTAGCTGCACGGCGCGGCAGAGCCGCAGGTCCGGCCGCCGCTCCCCAGCCCTGCTCGGCGCTCAGGCCGCCCCAGGTCCGCGCCCCAGCGTTGCGGCGCGTCCGGCAGACGCTTCTACTACAAATACCGGGAGCAATAGGATTCGGGGTCATCCCGCCCGCTCTGGTCACCCTCTTTCTCCTGTGTTTTCCTGCAGACCCAACGCGCTAGGTCGCCGCCTCCACGGCATTGGCAGGGACTCCGCAAGGATTCTTCAAGGACCTTCCAGGACACCTTCAGACCTCGGCTTGAGCGCACCGAGAGCTGCCACGCGCCAGAACTGCGCGGGACTTTGAGGGTCCTTTGCGGGCCTCACCCCGACGCACGCGCGCACGCACCCACACAGACACACCCACACAGAGCACAGACGTACACAGACACACACGCACGCAGGCTCTGCCGGGCGCCTCCGCGCTCACCTGTCAGTGAAGTGAGTCTTCCGAGCCTGCGCTCTCGCCGCGTGGCGCTGCGTACTCGGCGGCCCGGGCCGCCGGGGCTTGTCGCCGGGTCAGAGGGACCGAGAGTGACGCTGCCGCTCTGCACTGGGTCGCCCGGTCCGCGGAGGGCGCACCGAGTGCCTGGCATTGCGCTGTCTCCAGTTTAAATGCCGGCGGCCGAGCGCTGCGCCCGGGGCCGCGCCTCTCCATTGGCCAGTCGCCGCAGCCACCGCCGCCGGACCCGCTATCCGCCCCCTTTCCCGGTACTGCCCCCGCCCCCCGCACCCCTCCTGCTTCCCCGCAGGGTCCCCTCTCCGCCCGCCTAGCCTCTTTGTCTGCTCCCCCCCGCCTAGGCTGGCTGGGAGAGGTCACCCCAGGGAACTGGGCCTGGAATGCACAGCAAATCACATTTTCCGCTCCTGTTGGAGAGGGAAGCGCGGGAGGAAATCCCCCCCGGCTCCCGGCCTCTCTTTCCTTCTCCTCCCCAGGTCTAGCCTTTTCCTCCGGCCCGCCCGGCTTCTCCGCGTCTGCCGGGTGCTCAGGAGAGGAGACTGCTCCGGGAAGAGCGCGATCCCCTGGGGCTTCGGCAGATTGGGCGATTCTTCCCCCCGGAGGTAGCGGGACTGCGGGACGCTCTGGTCTACGGGTCGTCTGGGCTCTGGCGCGGTTCCTCCCGAGGCCCCCAACTTCGAGGGCGCTGACCTCGGCGCCCAGTTAACCCCGGCGGGCTCGCCAGCCGCCAGCAGGAGCCTGTCGCCAACCTGACACCCCCCTGTCCTCTCGCCACGGCTTTTTCAGCTCAGATGCCAGGGGCCTCATAAGAACGTAGAGGAATAACGGGGGAGCGGGCGGGTCAAACTTAAAAGGACCCTCAAAAGTTAAAGTTTCCATTCCTAAACGATGTGAAAAAGGGAGAGAATGATCGCTAGGCGAGAGAGGTTTTTCTGCAGCATAGTAAAGATGAGTAAATAGTAAAATGTTAGACAAAGAAATAACTTTCCAAAACTCAAAACGTCCGTACGCGAAACACCTCTGTCGTATTCTGTATTCATTACTAAGTACCCGCGGGATGGTGGACGTTCCAGGTATACCAATCCTTTTCTGAGATGTGAGCTAACACTTCCATTTTTTACCTTAGCTTGAAAATTGGTTCCTTCAGAGGCCATAAGTTTTTTGCGTGGAAGTTAAAGCCCCTGCAGAAATCAAGCCATCTACAAGGTCTGCAGATCGGCTTTAGCCACGCAGGTCAAACGAAGCCTTCGAAAAAGATTTTATACAGAAGGAAATTTGGAGGTGTCTGTACTGCCCAAAGCAAAATAAACAAAACGATGAAATCCGTCAAAAATACTCATGAATGAAACATTCAAGATTTAAGTGGTTGCTGGGAGGGGAGGGGAAGCAAAACCTGACAACAGTGGAATTATTTTTTTCTTTATTATTATTATTATTGCTATTATTATTAATTATTTTATACAGTTAATCGCTATACACCATTTAGCTTGTAGAGAGAATTTTACCCAACATGAAATAGACCTCAGGTCAGTCCAGTTGAGAATATTATACACATTATCATCAATAGGTAATAAACCACTTCTGTGTCCCAAAAATGTCTAATTTCTCTATTTTCTCCCTACTTCCCTTCCCTACACTCTTTCCCTCTCCCACCCTCCTCCCACACTGTCTCCAGTGTTCATAACTGTTTCCAATGCTTTTATATCCTCCAATCTTTCAGTCTCTACCATAATGTGCAGACAGTCTGTATATGTTAACTTATTTAACTTTATTTTTTTATTTTAATTTGACAAGAGAGAGGAAAGAGAGAATGTGAGAAAGCAAGCCACCAGGTCTGGATTTGAACCACAGTCAGCCATGTGGGAGTCTAAGGTTCTTAACCACCATGCCACCTGTCAGCCCCTCCACCAGTTGTTTTATAGTTTGAAGTCTTTGATTTAGATCTTTGATCCATTTTGAGTTGATTATTGTTAATGGTGAAAGATGGGGATCTAGTTTCATCTTTCTGCAGTGGATATCCAGTTTTTCCAGCACCATTTGCTAAAGAGTTTTTCCTTTTCCCACTGGATTGACTGGTATCCTTTGTCAAGAATCAGTTGGCTGTGTGTTTTTAAGTTTATTTCTGGGGTCTGTATTCTGTTCCATTGGCCCACCTGTCTGTTTTGTGCCAATACCATGCTGCTTTGATTATCTCAGCTTTATAGTAAATTTTGGGGCAAGAGAGTGAGATGCAACCCACTCCACTCTTCTTGCACAAGATTGTTTTGGCAATACAGGTCTTTTTTTTTTTTTTTTTTTTTTTAGAGGTTTTTGCTATAGGAAGAGTGCACTCGCCAGACGGGCAGAGAGAGACAGAGAGACAGAAAGCGAGAAATCACCCCCCCAGGGGGGATGGCCACGCTACAATCCCTTCTCCTCCATTCTCCTCTCAGGATCTTGGGCACACACACACACTCACCCGGTGTGAGTTTTAAGCCACTGGGTCCAGGGCGCAAACCGCGGTCGGCTACATGGGAGTCCAGCAACATAGCCATTACGCTAACTGCTGGTCCCGGCAATACAGGTCTTTTATGATTCCAGACAAATTGTATGATCATCTTTTCTAGATCTTTGAATAATGTCTCTGGTACTTTGATTGGAATTGCATTAAATATGTAGATTAATTTGGGTAGAATTGCCATTTCGATTATATTAATTCTTCCAATCCAGGACCATAGGATGTCTTTCTACTTTGTGTGTGTGTGTGTCATGTTCAATATCTTTTTAAAGATTTTCATGGTTTTCCTGTAAAAGTCTTTGACTTCCTTGGTTAGATTTATCCCTAGGTATCTTATACATTTTGTGGCTATAGTAAAAGGGAGGATATAAGAGCATTAAAAATTGTTATGGATACTACAGACAAAGTGGAAGGAGTGAGTGCGAGGGGAAGAGTGTAGGAAAGGAAATCTGAGAAAAAAAGAATAGAAAGGTAAGACATTTGTGGGACACAGATATGGTTTATTATCTGTTGATGAGAATGCATATAGTATTCTCAACTGGGCTGGACTGAGGTGTATATTATGCTGTGTAAAGTCTCTTTACAATCTAAATGATGTATAGAGGTTGAATGTATAAATAATAATATAATAATATTAAAGAAATAAAAGGGATTCCTTTCTTCAGTTTTACCTCAGGCAGCTTGTTGTTCATATACAGAAATGCTATAGACTTGTATATGTTGATTTTTGTATCTGCCACTTTACTATATTCATTTATTTCTTTGAGAAGTTTTTTCAGGGATGCCATGGGTTTTCTAAATATACCATCATGTCATCTGCAAATAAAGATATTTTCAACTCTTTGTTACCTATTTTTATGCCTTTTATATTATTCTCTTTTCTGATTGCATTGGCTAAGTCTTCCAGCACCATACTGAAAAAGAGTGGAGAAACTGGGCAGCCTTGTTTAGCACCAATTTTTGCTGGGAAAGCTTTTAGCTTTTCCCTGTTGAGTATGATGTTAGCTATAGGTTTTTCATAGATGGCTCTTATTGTGTTGAGAAATGACCCTTTTATGCCAATTTTGCTAAAAGTATTAATAATGAATGGATGTTATATTTTATTGAATGCTTTTTCTGCATTGATTGAAATGATTATATGGTTTTTATCATTCTTTCTATTAATATGGTATACTACACTTACAGTTTTGCATATGTTGAAACACCCTTGCATCTCTGGAATAAAGCTTATCTGGTCATGATGAATAATCTTTTTTATATGTTGTTGGATACAGTTTGAAAGTATCTTGTTGAGAATTTTTATATCTATATTCATCAGAGACATTGGTCTGTAGTTTTCCTTTTTTGTCATGTCTTTATCTGTCTTGGGGATGAGGATAATGGAGGCTTCAAAAATGAGTTTGGGAGGATTTCTTCCTTTTGGATATTTAAAATAGTTTGAATAGAATAGGAGTTAACTCTTCTTTAAAGGTTTTGTAGAATTCAGAAGTGAAGCCATCAGGACCAGGGGTTTTCTTTGTTGGGAGATTGTTTATTACTGATTCAATCTCATTGCTTGTTATGGGCCTATTCAGGCTTTCTATATCCTCCTAATTCAATCTTGGTTGATTATATATGCCCAGGAATTTGTCCATCTCATCCAGGTTTTCTTGTTTGTTGGCATATAGTCATTTCTAGTATCCTCTAATAATGTTTTGTATTTCTATTGTGTCTGTTGTAATATTGCCTGTTTCATTGCGATTTGATTAATCTGGTTCCTTTCTCTTTTCTTCTAAATCAGTCTAGCTAATGGTGTGTCAATCTTGTTAACCTTTTCAAAGAACCAGCTTTTGCTTTCATTTACTTTCTGTATAGTTCATTTATTTTCTATTTTATTTATTTCTGCTTGAATCTTTATTATTTCTTTTCGACTGGTATTTTTGGGTTTCTTTTTGTTGTTGATTTTCCAGTTCCCTGAGGTATGATGTTAGGTTGTCTATTTGCCACCTTTTCATCTTTTTCTTATGCACAGTAATTGCCACAAATTTCCCTCTCATTACTATTTTTACAGTATCTCATAGATTATAGAGACTCATGTACTCATTATCATTTGTTTCCATAAATTGTTTGATTTCAGTCTTCTTTGGTAGTTGAGAAGTCACTCAAAAGTAGTTCGTTTAGTTTCCATGTGTTTCTGTATTTTCAAGGATTTTTTTCCTGAAGTTAATATCAAATTTAATTCCATCATGGTCAGAGAAGATGCTGGATAACTTTCTATGCCTTGGAATCTGTAAAGGCTTGCTTTGTACCCTATTATATGATTGCTCTTTGGAAAGGTTCCATGCGGGAGTGAGAAAAATGTGTATTTTGTGGTTTTAAGTTGGAAAGTTCTATAAATGTCTGTCAAGTCCATTTGATTTATGGTATCATTTAGATACTGTATCACTTTGCTTATTTGTCTAGAAGATCTATCTAAAGGAGATAATTGGGTGTTGAGAATCCCAACAACTATAATGTTTCAACCTCTCTCTCTTAGATCTAGCAGTCTTTTCTTCACATATTTGGGTGCTCCTGAGTTGGGTACATAGATATTTATATGTGTTATGTCTTCTTGATACATTAATCCTTTTACTACTATATAATGCCCTTATTTTCTCTTCTTACAGCTTTTGTCTTAAAGCCTGTATTATCTGAAATCAGTATCGAGACTCCAGTCCTTTTTTGATTTCCATTTGCATGGAATACCTTTTTCTAGCCCTTCAGTTCAAGTCTATGTATGTCTTTATCCAAGATATACATTTCTGGTAGGCCACAGATAGAGAGATGTCTGATTTTTTTAATCCATTCAGCCAGCTTGTGTCTCTTGATAAGAGAATTTAATTAATTAACATTCAACATTATGCCTATTTCCAGACTTGTTCCTATCATTAAGTTAGCCATTTTCTTGTTTGTTTTTGTTCTCTTATTTCTGTCTGACTTTAGTTTTCCTGGTGCAGCACTCCCTTCAGAAATTCTTGAGAAGTTGGCCTGGATCTGGTAAATTCTTTCAGGCTTTGTTTATCTGAAAATATTTTTATCTTTTCTTCCCATATGAAGGATAATCGTGCCGGGTATAGTAATCTTGGTTGAAATTGTTTTTCATTTAACACTTTGAATGTATTTCCCCATTCTTTCTTTTGGTTTCTGAGGAGACGTCTGATGTTAACTTGATGGGATAAACTTCATCAATAATTTGACATTTCTCTCTTGCCAATTTTAGTATCTTGTCTTCGTCTGTGGTTTGGGTCAGTCTGGCTATGATGTACCTTGGAGAAGGTCTTCTTGGGCTGATTGTATTTAGGGTCCTTTGTATTTCTTGGGTCTGGATCTTTGCATGCCTCTCTCTAGGTTTGGAAAGCTTTCTTCAAGGATTTCATGGAATAGATTATTAATGCCCTTATTATTTTCTCCAGCTTTTGGATACTGATTATCTAGATATTTGTGTGCTTCATGGTATCTAGTGCTTCTCGTATATTGTCTTTCTTCTTTTTATTTTTTCTCAGACCTTTTGATAGTTTTTTTCCTAGATCAGAGATTTTGTCTTCCCCATTCAATATTCAATCTTCTGCCTGATCTAATCTGCTTTTAATACATTCGAGGCAGGTTTTGATTCCCTGTATTAGTCTTCATCTCTAACAATTCTGTTTGATTCTTTTTGATGGTGTCTATTACTTCTTTCCAATCGTGAAAGAACTTCCTCATGTCGTGGAGTCCATTGTCTCTTTTCTCTTGCATCTCATTTATTTTTGTCACTATAAGTTTGAATTGTTTATCTCACATTTCCACGAGTTCCATAGTATTGTCTGTGGATGATGAAGAATTGATGTTTTCCCTTGGGGGAGCAAAATTTTCTTGGTTTCTTACACTTCTTGTGCCTCTGTGATGGTTTCTAGTCATCCGGTGAATTATATGTTTCTTCCTAAATTCTTCAAGTTAATTCGAGTGTTCCAGGGTGAGTAGGAGGCGATCAGCAATCTCTTTGCTGCTCTACATCCTTGATGACCACCCAGCAACTTGCACTGTTGTCTTTGGACTTAGATAATTCCAAGTCCTCCCAGTTTCTAGAGAAGAAGTACACCTGGAGCTAAGCTACTGAGCTTTAATTGAGGAAGAGAGAAGGGGTTGCTTCAGGAAATGCTGAAGTCTAAGAATTCAGAGGCGTGTGGCAGGGAATGAGCCACAGTCCCTCTACAGCTCAGTGTAGGCAGGCCCATTGCTGGGGCTGATGTCACAATGGCTCAGGGAAGCCAGAAAGAGGGGCTGCTCTGAGTTCCAATGAACATACCTGAGAGTTCAAAGGTGTGTGAGGAAGGGGATGAGCCAAGTTCTGCAGCACCCCTCTCAGCCACAAAAGGCTCACCATGCAGCTAAACCATTGGGGATGGGTGTGCCCCTCACACCCCCCCCCCCCCCCCCCATAGATAGCTCGAGGGAACACAGAAGGATGGACTGCTCTGAGTCCCAATTAACACACCTGAAAGTTCAAAGGCATGTAGGGGAGGGTATGAGCCAGGCCCTGCAGCACTCCTCCCAGCTGCAAATGGCTCACTGCAGCAGTGTAATTTGTTTCTCTTTAGTTGTGTTAGGAGTAGGAGCAAGAAACATGTGGAACATCTACTAGATACTATTAGGAATTTTAAACAAATTTTTTAAAAAATAAATGAAGCAAGAAAGAAGTCTGCATTGAGTTAATATCTAAAGAAACCATATTCATCTGAATATCTGTTGATTCCAGCCACAGTTTCTACACATGAACTCAGGACTACATCTTCATGCTTCTCAAAGATTTTTGGATAACTCATCCCACGAACCATAGTGTTTAGATGTCTGCAGGACCAGAATATTCAATGAGCTTAAAGACCTACCCTGTTGGAGTGGACTCCTGGGGAGGCAGATAGTCAGAAATATTGTACGTCAAATACTCAGGCTATGAACATGTCAATCAAAGCCCCCTACAGAGGGATGCCAAGCCAGCTCTCAGTGTGCAAACTGCTCCCCCAGGGGAAAAGGAGCATCTTTGACACATTTATTCACTCCTTCTAATCTAAAAGCAATGCTTCATCACTTTCCATCCCCAGAACTCAAGTAAACTGCTGCCAAATAAAAATACAAAGAGGGAGCATTTGCCTCATAAAAGGGATGTCATTGTTCTCGGAACCCTAACACCGAGACCTTCCCTCTCTCACTATCTTGCAAATGTTCTCAGTGTGACAACACCTCTGGACACTTCTTAGACCACATTCTCTGCGATAGAAACAGCCCCTTACACACACACATGCACCTCTCCATCCCATTTCACTGCATCATTTTCCTTCATTGTCATTTATTTCTCTCTGGCATAATAGTATTTCCTGCTACTAGAACATAAGGTTCATGAGGGTGGAACATTGTCTTGCAACTTTTGATGACATGAAGCTCATACAATATAGAGTGTCTAACACAGAACTGGGATTTAAGAAATAGTTGTGCACTAAGAACCTTCAACACATTCCCACTAGCTAGGATTAGCAAAGGAGCCAAATACAGCGAACATAATCATCATGACTATGATAAACATAGGCCTTCACCTCACAGAGTTTATAGTCTAGTAAGTTTGTAGAAACAAAAAGCAGAATCTTTTCTTGGGAAGAAATGGAGATGCCAGGACACTGCCTAAGTGATATTAACCATTAGCCTTGGGCCTCATTAACCCAGGGCTTTCCTGAGCAGTCATCTCTTTGTCAGATTCACTTTTTGGGGACTACATTAGTTCCAATACAGTCATGCATGCATTTTTTTCTTTTTAGAAATATGAAGGTACTTCAAAAAGATCACGAAAAAAGAAAACATATTTAAAGTACACATTAATTTTGGTGCAAAACTTTTTGAAATCCATAAATAGTTTTTTCATAATATGCATTTTCCATGAACTCTTTGAAGTATTCTCAAATTTATAGATATACACAAGGTTTTTTTTAAATAATTATTTTATTTAACTTTATTTATTTATTTTTAATTTTAATTTGACTAGAAAGGGAGAGAGAGAGAGAGAGGGAAAGCGAGAAAGCAAGCCGCCAGATCCTGGACTCAAACTGTGCGCTTGGTCATGTGGGAGTCCAGCGTCCTTAACCACTACTCCACCTGCCGACCTCAGATACACAAGTTTTTTTGCCTCATAGTTCTGTTTCCTCACAGCTAGCCATTACAATCATTATCTAGTCAGAATGAAGATGTAAGAACAAACCATCGTAAGACCTCTTTTACTTTAGAGATTTTTTTTTTTTTTGAGAGGTTTTTGCTATAGGGCGCATGCGCTCGCCAGACAGACAGAGACATAGAGACAGAAAGCGAGAAATCACCCCCCAGGGGAGTGGTCACGCCGCAATCCCTTCTTCTCCATTCTCCTCTCGGGATCTTGGGCACGCATGCACACGCGCCCGGCGTGAGTTTTAAGCCACCGGGTCCGGGACGCGAACCGCGGTCAACTACGTGGGAGTCCAGCGACATAGCCATTACGCTAACTGCTGGTTCCCACTTTAGAGATTTTTAAACAATGATCACTAAATGGTAAATTTCACTTAGTGAAGCTGCTTTCAAACTATGAGACCATTGTGGGAAAAGTAGATCCTACTCAGCAGCTGGTTTGTAAAAGTAAAGTCCTTTTCTCTTGTTTTGCCCACTTAACTGTCTCTCTCTAACCCTAAGATATTGAAAGGGAGCTACTGTCTAGGTTTTGGGAAGAACTTTGAAGGCTTCTGTAGGGAAGGTTTTGCTTATATCTGCAAAGAGTTGTTCACAGCTGTTCTTCTAATTGCAGTGAATACATATGCCATCTTGCACTGGATTAAAGGAGAATGAAGCCCTTTGCACATTTGAAACTAGTATGCTCTTTCTAAAGTGATAAATAATGACTTTGTCAATAGTTAAAAAATGTTTGCTCTAGTCAGATAACATCCATTTCTAAGAGGACTCCATCCTAGATATGGATTCCAAGAGAAAGGGATTCCAAGAGGAATCCATATCTAGAATGGATTGCTCCTCTCAGAAATTAATCCATATCTAGAATGGATTCCTCTTAGAGATTAATCAGAAAAACTCTCACACATAACACAAGAGGGAAAAAATATTGCCAAAACTCATGAACAGGCAGTTCACAAAAAGGAGAAGTTTAAACAGCAAATTAAACATGAAAAGATGCTCGATTACACCAGTAAATTGGGGAAATGCAAACAGAAATGAATACAAACAGAAATAAGCTGGCACTCAATCAGATTAACAAAGATGTGTAATCCGACAGTACTCAGTATTGAAAAGGGGATGGAGAAATAGGTAATCAAAAACATTGCTAGTGACAGTGTAAATTGCTATGACCTTCTGGAGTAACTTGTCAATATCAGATAAAATTAAACATGCACTTTGTAAGCACCCAGCCATTACACTTCTAAGTAAATATTTTAGAAAAATATGAACACATGTATGAAAACTAGAAAATTGTGAGAGCAGGGACCAGCAGTTAGAGAAATGGCTATGTCGCTGGACTCCCACGTAGTCGACCACAGTTCGAGTCCCGGACCCGGTGGCTTAAAACTCAGCTGGGCGCGTGTGCGTATGTGTCCAAGATGCCGAGAGGAGAATGGAGAAGGGATTGCGGCATGGCCATACCCCCAGGGGGATGATTTCTCGCTTTCTGTCTCTCTGTCTCTGTCTGTCTGCGAGCGCACGCGCCCTATAGCAAAAACCTCTCCAAAAAAAAAAAAAAGAAAATTGTGAGAGCATGTCCATTGTAGTATTATTTGCAATAATCTCTCTACCCTTCATCGGGAATAAAAGAAGCATGAGAAATTATTTTATTCATATGAAAAAATGCTATATATAGCTACTAGAAGGATTAGACTAGATTCTTACATTTTAACCTAGAGTTCAAAAATATAATGATGCTTTTTTTGAAAAAAAGCAAGCCGTAGGTTGACACAAGCAGCATGGCACCTTTATGTATATTTTAAAATAAATATATAAAACAATTGTATAAATTGTTTACAAAAACATATGTGTTTGAGTAAATGTATAAATAGTGGATAGGAATCCAGACCTTTGATGGAACTCACCAGAATGGGGATGGGAGGAGGTGTATTGCGGATGGAAGACAGAAGAGAGTTCAACTTTATGATTTTTTAAAAACTTTTAAAAATATTGAAACAAATGCAGGAAAATGTTGACAATTTTCATTTCTAGGAGAGACATGGATATTTGTTAGGCTATATTCTCTGCATTTTGATAATTAAAAAACTTCTCCAATAAAAAATCTGATGCTTTCATGATTTCAAATGTGATTTTGACCATCTTTTGAGGATGATCAAAACTGGGGGTTTTTGCTGCTTTT
This sequence comes from Tupaia tana, assembly GCA_026018925.1. Lineage (NCBI taxonomy): Eukaryota > Metazoa > Chordata > Mammalia > Scandentia > Tupaiidae > Tupaia > Tupaia tana. The sequence continues at coordinate 37,949,188 of JAKSZU010000023.1, read as the reverse complement.
TTGCCTTCTGTAACCAGGTACAGTCGAAGTGGGCACGTTTTCAGAACACAGACGAGCCATTACTGATGTTTCCCTCCCTGCTGATCTGTCTGAGGATTGATTCCTGGTTATCTGCCTCACTTCTACACATAAGTAGTAAAATATTTACCAGTTTCCTGATATAATCCATGACAATTGAATGTGCATGTGAAAATTCTGACCAATGTTGCCAATTAAAACTGTCTGAAAGAATGATTCATTCAAACTATTTGAATACAACTCTACCTGATTCCATACAAATTCTATTAGGTACACTACATGTACGGTGCAGTCTGCAAAAGGCGAAAGCATAATCATGTGGACACAGTTCTTCACAGTTGATATGCAGGCACAGTGGGAAAAGAAGCATTCCACTTGAAGTCAGAAAATATCACATTAAATTTCTGACTCCTCCTCATAGGAACTGAGTGCCTCTGTGTTAGATACTTAAACCCTCTAAGCCTAAATTCAACCATCTGTGTTACAGGAATGATAATAATAGCTACCTCTGAGTGGATGATGGAATTAAGTAAACTAAGCTCTGTGAAAGTACCAGACATCTAATAAACATCTGTGTCTCCATGGACACTAGAGTACAGTTAAGAGTAAAACAAACACAATAAAAGTGTAATATCAGCATAGGTTGTGTCTTATGCATCTTTATGTTCACAATGCATAATGCAGTGGATGCACATAGTAGGTGCTTGGCAAAGCTGCTAAATGAGTGTTGGAATAGGGAGGTAAAACGATGGAAGGGAGGAATAGAAAGAGAGCAAGGAAAGTGGAGAAGGGTAGAAAAGGAAGGAAGAAAGGAAAGAAAAAGAAAGGGAAGGAGAGGGAGAAGAAGGAAGGAAAGAAAACGAGTGACACCAACCAATAAATGACAAAGCAACTTCTATATTTGTGAAAACAGGAAATGGTCTAATTGCCCAACAAGGGGCGGAACAGCAAACCCTTCTGGCCCTCTTTTGCCTACACCATAACACTGCAACCCAAAGTTGTGGTTTCAGGATATCTCTACTGCAGTGACGGAAGCTATGAAGAAGAGACCAGAAGGGGCTTGAATGAGTAGTAGGAGAAACTGAAACTCATTGGGGAGACTGAGGAGTAAAGTAAGACAGAAGGCAGAGACGGATGTGTATTTCTCAGCAAAAATCCACACGGCCAAAGTCCAAATATAACAAGACCTGCTTGAAATGAGGCTCCCATCTTTGCTGACTGGCTGACTCTTATTAAGTCTGAACAGTTACTATTTATTTACTTATTTATTTATATTTATTTATTTTAAAGTTTTTTTTTTTTTTTTTGTTTTGCTATAAGGCACATGTACTCACCAGAGGGACAGACAGAGAGACAGAAAGTGAGAAATCACTGCCCCCCCCGGGGGAAGGGGTGACCACATCAAAATCCCTTCTCCTTCATTCTCTTCTCAGGATTTTGGGCATGCATGCACATGCACCCAGCATGAGTTTTAAGTCACCTAATCTGGGACTCAAACTGCAGTCAACTTCATGGGAGTCCAGCGACATAACCATTACATCATCTGCTGGTCCCTATATATGGATTTCTTTCCAGTTATATAAAGTATATGAGTGTGTGTGTGTATATGTGTGTGTGAGAGAGAGGATGCTATACATACTAAAATGCTTTAACTTTTTTTACTTAACCTTAATACTGTAAGTATTTTTTCAGGGCATTGTTAAAATTCTTCAGAAATATCACTTTTACAGGTATATAATATTCTCTCCCATCAATGATGTACTATAACATTTTTAACTAGTTCCTTTTGTAGGATTGTCTGTATACATACATGTATATGTACACATACACATTTGTGTGTATACATATATGTGTATGTACACATACAAGGGTACTTCAAATAGCTCATGGAAAATGGAATTAATATATGGCCTTACTTTGGTGCAAAAAATTTTGAAACCCATGAATAGCTTTTTCATCATATGCATTTTCGTGAACTTTTTGAAGACCTTCTCATATGTGTATATACATACATATATATACACACACATATATATATTTCTCAAAGTTAGTTTTTATTAATGCTTAATACGTACCAAATACCATTCTTTAGTATGTTATCTAATTTAATTCTGACAACAATTAGTGTTTTTTATAGATGAGAAAGCTGATATTCAGAGAGGTTGTGTAACTGTGTCAAGGGCACACAGCTATTTGAGGCATGGGAAGAATTCACGGCTGCTGACATCCATACCCCTACGCTTAGCATCTACACTGCATGCTAGGAATTAGAGTTTGTATCATATACTGCTTTAACACTGGCTTTCAAAAACCATTTCTCCATAAAAGAAGCATACCTAAGGCCAAGAAATTTAAATAATTCAACAGCTGGTACTGTCAAGACATCTGGTTGAGTGAAAGATGAACATATGCACGAGAAATACTAGTTTGAGCACTACTTGACTTTACAAATAATTCTGAACACTCAGTCATTGAAAACTCAGATATGACCTGTCTTCTTGAGGTTTTGTATAAAAATGCAAACCTGCCTTGCTGCCATTGTAACTGTTATTATAAGTGGTTGTATTATTCTATTGTTTAAAGTAGGAGCTTATAAGTAAATTCAGTGTTTCAGGGGTCTGCTCAAGGCAAAGAAGAGTGGAGCCAAAAGTGGGAAATGCATTCAAGACCTGCTTTCTCTTCTAAAGAGTGATAAGAACTTGGGAACCAGCAGTTAGCATAATGGCTATGTTGCTGGACTCCCACGTAGTCGACTGCGGTTCGCGTCCCGGACCCGGTGACTTAAAACTCATGCTGGGCGCGTGTGCGTGCTTGCCCAAATTTCCCGAGAGGAGAATGGAGGAGAAGGGATTGTGGCGTGACCATCCCCCCTGGGGGGTGATTTCTCACTTTCTGTCTCTATGTCTCTCTCTGTCTGTCTGTATGGCGAGCTCATGCGCCCTATAGTGAAAACCTCTCCAAAAAAATAAATAAATAAAATAAAAAATAAATAAAATTTTAAAAAAAGAGTGATAAGAACTTGTATACCATTTGCAGTTGGCTCACAAAGGGTCCAAATGTAAATCTCTTTTAAGTCTTAGTTCTTCCTTCACGTCTTCCCTTCCTAGCTTAAAAGGTTGGATCATCTGGAATATGATTTCTCATCCCTTTTTAAAAGAAAGAAGAAAAATGTAAACTGTGGCTCCTCACTGCTTATGTCAGAACGATACATGTGTGCTTTATATAAACTAACCATTTGTCTATTAACGTTTGTGAAGAACTTCATAGACAGGAGGCATTTGGGACACCCTCTCTAGAGAAATGCGGTGCCTTTGGAGAGAGGATCAGAGAAGGAAGAAACCAATAGAAAGAGAAATTCCTTTGTACTCACATCCAGAATGTGAAAGGAAATCTCCAGGATGAGCACGGAGCTGCATTTTCCCTTTTGTTGGAAGATAGCCAGTAGGAGGGGAGCATTTCCAAGGAGACTAGGTAACTTGCCTGTAATGTGTGTTTCGTTCTGTGTTACTCGTCTGTGTGACAAGCGAGAGAAAAATAATGCAGGGATCCTTTGGACTGGACAATGTAGCAGTGTGTCCCTGGATACCAGCTTCCAGATGCTCTCCCTGGGTCTCCCAGAAGCAGCAGGGGCTTTTCTGGTGCCTCTGGTCACCACATCAGCTTGAGCAGTGAGAGGATCTCAAGCTCTCCCAGGGTTGTATGTCTGATCATTCTCACCTGGGTGGTGGGAGATGTCTCTTCATTGCTCTCTGCTCTTCCACCTGTCCTGACACTCAGCCACTGGAGTGGACATCACGCACTAGACCATGTCCTTCCCATGTCCAACAGCCTTTCTTTCTAGATGCTAACAGTTTTTATTTATCCAGTTTATGAATTTGCTTAGTTTCCGTCATCTCCTCCACATGTCTGTAAGGTCTGTAGGAGCAAGAACCATCTCTGTGATTCTCTGTCTCCTTATTTAGTGCATGGAATACAGCAGATGTTTACCAACATTTGCCAAATGAGTAGATACAAAGCCTAGTCATTCTTATTCTTCTTCAGGTTAACACCTAACCCCGATCTCCCTTTCTCCTATTTCTGGTTTCTGCATTTTAATTTTTTAAAGCCATTTGCTGGTCCCTGTTTTCCACATTTTAACTGGAACTCACAGAACTGAGAATTGAGTGTCTCTGGATCCCACCCCTCAAGTGGATGCTCAGTCCTTAGCTTTGTTGTGTTCTGTGTGCAACTCACCATGGAGGATCAGCCACAGCAGCAATGGCACAGGCTCACTCTGTATACTTCAGCTGCACTCCAGTAAGTTCTTGTGAAACCAAATAGGAGAAAACATTCCTGTTATGGTCTGAATAGCTATATCTTGTACCCCTAAGATTCATGTTTTGGAATTTGGTCCCCAGTGTGATGGACTGGTGAGGCCTTCTGGGTGGTGATTGGATCATGGAGGCATTGACTTCATGAATGGATTAATGATGTCTCATGAGACCCAGTGAGTTCTAGCTCTCATGTGAAAGGGCTAGTTTTCAGAAGAGTGGGTTGTTATAAAAGGAAGATGGCTGTCTTTAGGTTGTTTTCTTTCTGCAAGCGTCTATCGTCTTCTAGATGCTTCTGTTAGCAGTGTTGTGATGTAGGTTGGCTGGAAGCCTGCCCTGTGCCTTTAGACTGTCTAACCACCCAAATCATGAGTTAAATTAACTTCTATTTCTCTATGAATCAACTGGTCTCAGGTATCTCTGGTAGTAATGCAATAACAGACTAAGACAATCCACAGTACATTTCATGGTCTATCAGATGGGATAGCACTGATTCTTGGGCCAGGGCCCAAGAATCTGTATTTTACAAAGCTCTCCAGATGATTCTAATAAACATCCAGGTTTGAGGATCCTCGATGTCATGTAAAGAATTCTACTTCCACTCTACTAACAATATCATGGTAACGTTTCATAAGAAATTAAAACTGTACTATTGCCGGGACCATAAGTTGGTATAATAATGTACTATTTCCTTGTGCTTCTGGGAGACCTTAAATATTGTTGTAGGAAGATATTGGGTCATTGGAAAAGTCATGACATATTTTTTCCACATTTTCCTGTGAAAAAAAAATGTGCCATGACTTTTCTGGTAACCCAATATTTTAGTTTTCTTACCCTAGCAAAATAGGGAGCAAGGGAAAAAATGATATTGAGAAGAGAAAGCATATTTGGGTATGTGGCCAGGAATGCATAAATGATTTTATTTATTTTTTAACTTTATTTTGAAACAAAGTCATGTACCTACCCCAATATATTTGAAGGGCATCCATAATTTTAAATGCTTCTTTTTAAAAAAAAAATGATGCAAGAACGAGTATCTTATTGTAATTTATCTTTAGGAACAGGGCATGGCAATAGAATTTTATCATGGCTATGTGGTTTCTAAAAGCATAATCCCAAGCCTGGGAAGTGGTTTGGAAAAGCCATTTGGAAAGAGATAGGCTGATTAGGAAGGTCTGGGGTCTTAGACATAAATTTTGGTGAAGCCAAAGCATGTTTTTCAAACCTGTAGCATTTTGTGAGACTAATTGTGGCCAAGTGTAGTTTAGCAATCTTCTCATAAAGGAGTGGAGTGCCTGCATTTCATCTCCTTCCCTTCAGGACTCTTATCTCCACCTGCTTTCTTGACATTCTGGTTACAGCCATGTTTCCTCAAATTTTGTATCACAGTTACTGGAGGAACTTTTTGAAAAAATCAATTCCTGTAGTTTACTCTAGACTACTGAATCAGAATTTCCTGGGCCAGGGCCCAAGAATCTGTATTTTACAAAGCTCTCTAGATGATTCTAATAATAACATCCAAGTTTGAGAATCATCAATGTCATGTAAAGAACTCTATTTCGGCAGTGGCAGGTGGTGTGGTGATTAAGGCACTGGACTCCCACATGGCCAATTATGGTTCAAATTCTGGACCTGGTAGCTTGCTTTCTCACTTTCCCTTTCTCTCCCTCTCTTTCTCTCTCTGGTCAAGATTAAAAAATAATAATAACAACAAATAAAATTAAATAAATAATTCTTTTTTTTTTTTAAAAAAGGAATTCTGTTTGCACCTAAGCTCTACCAGCAACTACCCAAGCAGCACTAGACAAATCAACTCTTGGATTGTCAAGAAAACAAGAGAAATAACACCTACATCACAGAGCTGTTGAAGAATTAGACGAAGTTACGGATGTGATCTATTTTGATGTGAATTTGACAGGCTGAGTTAATTAATACTTTGCTGGTGACATAGAAGCTACCTAGAGATTTTTCCTGAAAAAGTGTTCAGCTTCCTCCTCTGTGTTTAATTCCTTATAAAACTTGGTTTCTCCCTTCATCAGTCACCATGGATAAGGCCATATGTAGATGAATCATAAGACCATTATGCCATGTGGTCTAAGAGCCTTCCAAGTTCATTGCTGCAAGAAACACTCAACATTTAATGCATATTGTTTTTCGATATCTCATTCCAAATTGCCAGTACAATTTCCATTTCTGGGAAATTACATAGACATGTCTGGATCCAGCTCTTTTATCTTTGTATTTCCAACTGCTCTGTTTTCCTTCTCTCTTCTCATCAAATTCTCATATTTTGACAGTTTTAAGACCACTTCTTCCTTGATCTTTTTTCTTCCTATAGTACATTGGATTGAAATGAGCCCATTCTCCTTGGTGAGCCTTCTCTCCAAACACAAAGTACTCTGCAGTTCAGATTCTCTTTCTATGAGTGGGTTAACATCACAAAAAGTTTGTGGTTTCATCCATCATAAACAAGAGTGTTTTAAATGAAATCTGCTTTTTTTTTTTTCTCTCAAGAATCAGAAAAGGTTGGGACAAAGTGAAATAAATTTTTCAAAAGAAAAGTTACTCATTAAAAATAGTAATGATAAAAATAGGTAAATTGATTCAGTAGGAAGAACTTGTAGATTGTTTTAACTTAAAAGGAAATTATCTTGTCGGCATCTGCAATGAGTCAAAAGGAAAACACTTTAGCCACTTGAAAAAACTTTTTACACTGTTTAGTGTTCACAAAATCTACCCCCCAAAACCCTTTTTCTTATGACGTGAAGGAAGAAAGCAAACTGTGTGTTAAAGAATCTGATCATACTTCACTTGGGAATGTCACAGTTTTTGGTTGTGTGCCCAGTTGGTCTATTTGTATTAACAAACAGTATTAGCTGCTGACAGCATTTTGCATTGAACACATCCATTTGCAAAAGTAAAAGAAATACTATATTCACATGTTCAATCCTCCCCTTGACATTAAAAAAATGCTGCAATGTGGTTTGAGTTGTGAATCTATTAAAGACATCTTTGAAGAATCAACAGTCAAGATGTATGTAAAAAGTGGTTTAAGTTTTTTTTTTTTTTTTTTTAATTTTCTTTTTGGAGAGGTTTTTGCTATAGGGAGCATGCGCTTGCCAGAAAGACAGAGAGAGACAGAGAGCAAAAAAATCACTCCCCCGGGGGGGGGGGGGGGTGGTGGTTGGCCATGCTGCGATCCCTTCTCCTCTTTTCTCCTCTCAGGATCGTGGGCAAGCAAGCACACACACCCAGTGTGAGTTTAAGCCACTGGGTCTGGGACTTGAACTGTGGTTGACTGACATGGGAGTCCAGCAACTTAGCCATTACGCCAAGTGCTGGTCCCAAAGTGATTTAAGACGTTTTTTTGTGTGTTGGGGAGGTAGCATGTTGGGATTTCTCTTCATTCTCTTTCATTTAATTTAAGTGACTCTTCCATTGGTCTTGTCACTCCCTAAGTTCATCTGCTGTGACAACAAAAATAACTGTCCCTTTCCTAGGCCGACCTCTCTCAGAGTATGACTGATTAATTGGGAAGTAATTTGACCTTCTCGGAAAATTGTTGCCATCTATATATGACACACTATTCCCCTACCAGATACTCTAAAGTAGCAGCATCCAAGATGAAAGCTTTCAAAAGCTGTGGAAAATGAATAAATTACAGCCCAATCTGAAAATCAACAACAACAGCAATAAAAAGTCAAAATGTAGTGAAAAATGATGAAGATAAACCTCCATCTTTACTTTATTAGTTCATACCATTAAACATCTAGGGCAGGATGGGAGGAATGTTTCCTATCTAAATACTACTAATGACGAGGCTAGAGTTTGGTTCACATCTTTACCATAACTTATTTTCTTTAAAAATAAGTTTACATCTTTACTGTAATTACTTAATTTTCTTACTTTCTTATTTTATTAAACAAGAAAGCCAGAAAAAAATAGTCTCTGAAATCCTGCAATGGCACCTCTTTCCTTTGGCACATTTGTCAGAATGAATTGATAGTTAGACTGAGATCAATACAACTAAGCAATCAAGTTTTCATTTACTAGACCATTGAACTAACCTGTCCTTTGACTACCCCTATATGGAAAATACAGATGATACTTGAATGTCCAGCAGTTAGTATTCTGGAAGCAAGCTAGAATACCAAATAGTTGCACTCCGAAAGGATTTTTGAAGTGGGGAGAGAAAGAAAAAAGTATTTTTTCCGCTGCTATTTCTGCTCTGAGAGGAGGTAGCTGCAGGCACCTGCAGGCACCCTCAGCATTCCTGTGCAAAGACAGTGGCTTGGGGGTGTCATGCATCAGCTGTAGTGCTGTGGTGGTGGCAATGACACCACCTACCACTTCCTGACTTATGGACTCCAACTATGCTGGTGACCTTGAACTGGTTAAACCCAACCATGGATCCCTATCTCATGCTTCTCCACATCTTCAAATAATTTTGTAAACATCTTTTAAATTACGTCCATCTGGAAATACCCAGAGTAAAAAATTTGTTTATTGCTCCAGCCCCATGATTAAAAGAGCTGGATCCCACATGGTTGACTGCCATTTAAATCACAGCAGCTTGATAAACACATCGAACATGTGTGTGTGTGCATTCTCTAAATCCCAGCAGAAGAGAGAAATGAAGAAGGGATCGCAGTGTGACCGTTCCCCCTTTGGGGTACTTCCTCCCTCTGTCTCTCCATTTCTCTCTAGGAAGCACAAGCACCTTTTGGCAATTAAAAAAATAAAAAGAATTTGTTTCTTGCACTGAAATCTGATGAATTCTAGACTTAGTCACAAATTGAGCTTTAATATAGGTATTGTATTGCACAGCACTTATATTCACATAATTTTAATTAGGTAGCTGTTGCCTTTACCATTTGTGAAATAAAAGCACCAAAGTTCAGAGAAATGAAATTATTTGCTCAAGGCTGCACAACTTATAGGTTGCAGAATCCAGAGTCAAATGCAAATCTAATTACAAAGTTTTTGTACCTAACTTCCCCATTAAACTGGGATGCTACAGGATCAAGTATATACTAATAGTGTATAAATAGTTGAAGATTTATTTCTACCAACCATGCTATATTTTATATGTCTGTATTTTTTATACTGCCTGTATTTTATACATCTTTTATAAGACTCCCCAGTCCAAAAGCATAGCTCAGCATTTGGCACCTAGAATAGACCCTGGATAATTAGCTGAATAAATGAATGGTTTGTGATGAGTTACCAAGGGAAGTGACACCGAAAGATGAAAGTCACATGATGGCCAACTTATGGAGAAATCACTGCAGTTACCAAATGGACTTTACTAAGATGAGTCTTACTCCTCGGGTAGGATACGTGCTTTATAGTTCGTGTGTATTTATTTTTAGTTTCTGTTGAGAGGAATGGTTTATTGACGAGTTCCACTGCCACATCAGATTCATTTAACAACTGAACATTGTTTACTGGGATAGGCTAGTAGGTCTGCCCATCTTACCCCATTCTGTAGCAGGTCTTTTTTTTTTTTTTAATGAATTATTTTATTTTAACTTTATTTATTATTATTATCATTATTATTTTCCAGTTTGATCAGAGAGAGACAGAGAGAGAGAGAGAGAGAGAGGAAGTGAGAAAGCAAGCCACCAGGTCCGAGACTTGAACCGTGGTCGGCCATGTGGGAGTCCAGCGCCTTTAACCATCATGCCACTTGCCGGCCCCATGTAGCAGGTCTTTTCTAGGAGGTTGTTCTTTTACAACTTTTAAGTTATATGCTTTTCTTATTTTTGCGATTTAACTTCCTAACTGTCCTGATTTTTTCTTTCTTTTTTCTTTTCTCACACCCAGCGTTTACCACCTACTCTCTACCAACCAGTTTCCCCACTGACTGTCCATGCCCATCCTCTCCACCATCACATCTTCAGATTTCTCAACCTCCACCATAAAGTGCAGGCACTCAATACAAATCAAATGGGGATATACAATATTTATCTTTCAAAGTCTGGCTCACTTCACTCACATTAAGTCATCTGTATACACTGATTTTGAGTGGAATGATAGGATCTCACTGTTTCTATCCCATAGTACGTGTGTGTGTGTGTGTGTGTGTGTGTTTGTATGTGTGTGTGTGTGTGTGTGTGTGTGTGTATGCCACAGTTATTCGATCTAGTCATCAGTTTGGGGACACTTAGGTTGGTTCCAGGTTTTAGCAATTATAAATAATGGTGCAATAAACATGGATGTGCAAATGTTTTTCTGATTGTTTTCTTATCCTTTGGGTATATGCCAAGAAGTGGGAGTGCTGGATCATGTGAAAGTTCTATTTTTGAGAAATATCCATATTGTTTTTTACAGAGGCTGGACTAATTTACATTCCCACCAACAGTATAAGAAAGTTTCTTTTTTACCCCAGCCTTGCCAACATTTGTCATTTTTTCTTTTAAATTTTATCCTAGTCATTCTAACTGGAATTACTTGCTATCTCGTTGTAGTTATAAGTTTCTAAACCTAAATGCAAGAATGTTTCTATAAAATCTATGCAAACACTCTACCCTTGCTTACAAACTTCACAAGTTGAGGTGTGACATTTGCAAATGTCTTATCACTTTCTCCATGGCTCTTCTATGCCCATTAGCAATCAAGTTTCCATTCCCTAGTTATGCTCATTTTCCATGGTCCTTACCTTCTCACAGGGCTTTCTGATCATCAAATCTGTTATATTCTACACATTGCCAAATCCATGAGTGTTGTAGAAGAAAATCGGATCCACACTTTTCTGATCCATTTACAATTAAGTCACCAAACTGTTTTGGGAGAGCAGCTTGACAGCCAGAAATTCTTGATAAAGTCTCTCTTTTCCTTTAGAAACAGAAAGTCAGGTATGTGAGGAGCAAGCACCCTGTAATCCTGCTGTAAGCAGGATGTTGGTAAAACCCAGGCCTCAGAGGTTTTAGGAGATGCTACTTTTTCAAGATGCACTTTTGGGTAAGCAGACTTGATTTTAATAGATTTGGTAAATGATGCTTTTGAGAGGCAATGGCCCACTTCCCTGATTCCTCCTTGGGACTTTCCTCCTGGCCTCCAAGCAAGCTCCGCAGAGACTGGCCACCACTTCCCAAGGTCTTTCTATTCTAACTCTCTATCAAGTTTGTTGCCATAGCACATGATGGTTGTTAAGGGCTAGCACACTTCCTGTGTGCTGCCCACGTGCTATCGGATATTCCCATGGTCAGAGAAGCACTAATTGGTGAAAACCACAGAATAACCTGATGCTGTGTCTGCACACAGATTTGTCTTGAACAGGACAATAATACTGGACTCATCCACTTCCGTAATAAATGAGTCATTAACGATCAAGTTTGATGTGAAGCAAATGGAAGTGTTTGACTAGAATTCTGCACCTTGACACTCTATGAGCTGCCACTATTTGAGCAGATTCAAAAGGAGGTAGTTTAATTGACTGATTTTAAAAAGAAGACCTGAGAATTATATACACAACTCAGAGGCACTTTATAAACTGCACCAAGTGAGAGTGGGTACCTACCCTTCCCTCTTCACATACACTCTGTGGCCTCTTTAAAACATTGCATGTTCACTCATTCAGCAGTTATTGCCTTTGTCAAGCCATAGTCAAAAATTTTAAAAGTGAGAATATCTCATGCCTTTAAGAAGCTTATAACCCAACGATAAGGCAGACACATACGTAATAAGCAAATAAGTATTGGGCAGCAGTGTGGTACAAGAACAGTACCAGCAGTGGAGTTCAAAGAGCCAAATTCAAGTTCCAGCTCTGCTACTTGCTGGTCATGGAGTCTTAGTTATGTCACATGGGCTCTCAATCTTAATCGCTTCATCTGTAAAATTTAGGAAGGGTGAACTGAATAAGTCACTTCATGTATACAAAGGGACTTCATAAAGTTCATGAAAAAATAGAATTAAAGTATGGGTTTATTTTGGTACAAAAATGTTTATATCCACGCTTAGTTTTTTCATAATATGTATTTTTCATGATCTCTTTGAAGACCTATCATAGATCCCACTCTGTACATAGTAACTCATTATTATGTCCTTTTACAAGGACTGAATGAAAGAAAGTAAATGTGACGTCTCACATCCCACACAAAGCATGGGGATGAGAGGAGGCTGGGCTCTCTGATTCGAAGAAGATAGCAACTTCTCATTGACTCTACTTCTAGGGGGAAGTTTCTAGAGGGGAGATTTACTCAATTTGTTTGAGTCCATATTGTCCTGGAGTTAACCTTAAAAACTCTGCAGTACTGAGATAGAGTACATAGACCCAGCATAGACTCAGCCAAGCCTTACAAATAGACCCCCTGCTTCTAGGCCTGGAATTGATGTGTCCTGAACTTCATTATTTCAAGTTTCCTTGGACTCTCTTTCTTTTTTTTTTAGAATTTTGTTGTTGTTGTTGTTTTGTTTTTGCTTTTGTTTTGTTTTGTTTTGTTTTTTTTTGCTATAGGACACATGTGCTCCCCAGAAAGACAGAGACAGACAGAAAGTGAGAAATCACCCCCAGGGGGGATGGCCATGCCACAATCCCTTCTCCTCCATTTTCCTCTTGGGATCTTGGGCACGCACGCACACATGCCCAGCATGAGTTTAAGCCACCAAGTCTGGGACTCAAACTGCAGTCGACTACATGGGAGTCCAGCGACATAGCCATTACACCAACTGCTGGTCCCCTCACTTTATTCTATCTTATCTAGAAAATAAATTTGAACAGCCTTTGGCTTGGTCTGTACTCTGTCATCAGTGATCCTTGTAAAATATAAATGTGATAATGCCCCTCTGCTTATGAAATCCTCAAAGGACCTCCATCTCCTTCAGGATAAAAGCTACACTTCGGGTACCAGCAGATGGCATAATGGTTACATCGTTTTCTATTGCGGCTTGAGTCCTGGACTCAGCAACTTAAAACTCACGCCAGGTGTGTATGCATGTGTGCCCAGAATCCTGAGAGGAGAATGGAGGAGAAGGGATTTTGGCATGTCCATCCTCTCTAGGGGATGATTTCTTGCTTTCTGTCTCTCTGGCAAACACGTGCGCTCTATAGCAAAAATATCTGTTTAAAAAAAGAGAGAAAAAGAAAAGCTACACTCAGGCATGGCCAGTAAAATTCTTCATGACATGGCCTCTGACTCCCTCATCAGGCTCATCTCTTCTCTCTCCTCTCTATGTTATCCCTTAACTATATCCAGACTGGACACCCTACCCACATATACCATTTTCTCTCTCTCTGTCTGTCTCTCTCTCTCTCTATATATATATATATATATATATACACACACACACACACACACACACACACACACACATATATATAGTTTTGTACATATGTGCTATTTAATTAAGTGTTTCCATTTTCCTGGCTCCCCATCTCTCTTGCGAAGATGGTGGCATCTTCATGATTACCATCTGTTCTGTGACTGAATACCCGGAGACTTCGGTTTCCAGACCCTACACCTGTGGCTGTGGCTGTGGCTGATATCTGTGACATCCCTCAGTTAAAACCAGGATCTCTGAAAAGTTTTAAAGGAAGGCAGAGGGGAAAGGATGTTTCCGCTGCCCTTTGTGCCTGAACAGATAAGAAAGGTCCTTGCTGCAGGCTTGGGAGGAAAAGAATTCCATTCCAAAGGCTTGGGAGGCTTGGAATGGTCATGCAGTTTTTTGTTGTGTGGCAATGAGGGTGGGACTGTGGATCAAGTGGAGGTCTCCAGCTTTCTAAGATCTTATCTCCCCCAGGAAGCTGCTCAACCCAGACCCAACTCCCACTCCCTGGCAAAAACATGGCAAGCTCAGGATCCATCCTTTCAGGAATCCCAGATGTGTGGAACAGTCTACATTGCTGAAGGCAAATCTTTTTTTTTTTTTTTTTTTTTTTTTAATTAGAGAGTTTTTTGCTATAGGGCATGTGTGCTCACCAGAGACACACACAGAAAGAGAAAGTGAGAAATCACTCCCCAAGGGTGATGGCCACACTGAAATCCATTCTCCTCTATTGTCCTCTTGGGATTCTGGACACACATGCACACGTGCCTGGCATGAGTATTAAGCCTCCAGGTCTCCAGTAGACCATGTAGGAGTCCAGCACCTTAACTACTATGCCAACTGCTGGTCCCAGCAAATCCATTTTGGAGAGCCATTCCTAGAAAACTCAGCCTGATAACCTGTCACATGGCTCACTTTGTAGGCAGTGGGAGAGGAGAAGAGCTGTTGATACTCGCTGTAGAAACACTCAACAATCCACTTTTTTCTTTCTCCCTCTCCCAGGAGCAAGAAAAGAGTAAGTTCTCTCCTAGAATGGCCCATCATGAAATCCTCCTGGGCTAGTGCTATGCATATCCTCTTGCTGTGTGGCTGCTGTTGGGGGTGAGGGGACATGGGTTCAAGTTGGCCATACCGCAGTGGGATTTCCATCGGGGTTAATGGTGGTGGTGCCAACACCACATGCCTTATATACTACCTACTGTACCCAGCATGCTTGTCTTTGTTCTCCACATGACCCTAGGGTATCTACAGCCACCATTCTGGTTTCAAAGGTCATTGGCTAGTGCACTGTATGAAGAAAGGAATTGACGATCCTTCCCAGTCCCCAGAAAACTCAGTGTTCCTGCTTTGATGTGGTCCAGACTCCAGACTTCGTTCAGAAAGACGTGGCTTATTTAAGTCTGTCAGTCTGGTGGAAGTCCTTTTCTATAACTCCTATTAAGTTTCATTCTTCTTTCCATAAAAATATCTTCTCTTCCCAGTCACTCTGATCCCTCACCATCTAGTTCATCACCTCACCTAACCCAGTTTTCCCTTTTGCAGACCCCTCTGCCTCTTCCATTGAAAACCCTCTCAGAAAATTTTCTTCATTCATTTTCCATTTTGCTTCATTAATTTTCCACAGCTTTATCCAATAGTTTTATAATGCATCCTACATTGCTATCTCCAGACCAATGTTTGCCATAATCTACTTTTTTTTTTTTTTTTTTGGAGAGGTTTTTGCTATAGGGCGCGTGCGCTCGCCAGACAGAGAGAGAGAGACAGAGAGATAGAAAGCAGGAAATCACCCCCCAGGGGGGATGGCCACGCCGCAATCCCCTCTCCTCCATTCTCCTCTCGGGATCTTGGGCACGCACGCACACGTGCCCGGCGTGAGTTTAAGCCTCCGGGTCCGGGACTCGAACCGCGGTCGACTACGTGGGAGTCCAGCGACATAGCCATTACACTAACTGCTGGTCCCGCCATAATCTACTTTTACTTTTGAACCTTTAATTGTAATTCTATTATGGAAAATTTTAAATATACAATGAACTCTATGCACTCATGACCCAAATTCAATAGCTATCATTTTATGGTCAGTCTTGATTTATTTATACCCCAATCCCTTCCTACTTTTCTGCCCCCATCATTACCACGGATTATTTTAAAGAAATCCAAGATATTGGGGCCAGCAGGTGGTATGATAATCGAGGCACTGGACTCCCACATGGCCAACTGTGGTTTGAGTCCTGGACCTGGAAGCTTGCTTTCTCCCTTTCTCTCTCTCTCTCTCTGGTCAAATTAAAAACATAATAATTAATAAATTTTAAGTAAAATAATTATTTTTAAAAAAGAAATCCAAAAATGAAATCATTTCATTTTTAAATAATTCAGTATTTACCTCCAAGAAACGAGAGCTATTTTTAAAAAATATAGACTTACCATGTCACACTTAAACAGCACCAAATACTCAATCACTACTCAAACCTCCTCAGTTATCTGATCAATATTTTTAAACTTTGATTTGCTTGAGTCAGGACAAAAATGAGACCCACACATACTGCATTTGGTTCATTTATCTTACGTCTCTTAAAATCTATTAATTCTTAATTTTCACTGCTGCCATTTATTTGTTGGAAAAAGCGAGGTTACTTGTCCTTTAGAGTCTCCTCAATTTTGGATTTTGCTGATTGTTCCCAATGGTATATTGAACGTCTCAGTTCTACCATCTGTAAAAGGGGAATAATACTGCTCATTTGTTAATACTTTTGCTTTAACACATTTAATAGTACTTCACACTTTTTTTTTTTTTTCTTTTTTTGGAGAGGTTTTTGCTATAGGGCGCGTGCGCTCGCCAGACAGACAGAGAGAGACAGAGAGATAGAAAGCAGGAAATCACCCCCCGGGGGGATGGCCACGCCGCAATCCCTTCTCCTCCATTCTCCTCTTGGGATCTCGGGCACGCACGCACACGCGCCCGGCGTGAGTTTAAGCCGCCGGGTCCGGGACTCGAACCACTACGTGGGAGTCCAGCGACATAGCCATTACGCTAACTGCTGGTCCCAGTACTTCACACTTTGATCGCTAGGTTCAGATAAGATCATGTATAGACCGGGTTCTATTAATAGTAAACAAAGAAATTATTCTTATAATGCTCTAAATAAAAGATTTCACACGCCAATGCTTGCATACACATTTATTAAGATGCAGCCAAGTGAAATGTGTCAACCCTTCCTCTTCAGTACAACCTTCTTTATTGGTGTGTAACAATGCCCAAGGACTAGGTGAACTACATAATCAAATTCAAATGCCAGCTTTTTACAGACATGGCCCAAAAGGATAGCTCCAAATGCCATTTTAAACTGCAAGAAATCTGAGCATTTCATAGTGTCATTTTTTTATTGTTGTTGACATGTACATTTTAATTTTAATGCTCATTGCAGATACACATTGAAAAGAACCCCCAAATAAATAAGGTTTTATTCTAATTTAGCAGAAAGCAGAGCCATCAGTGTGAAGGACAATGTGATATCAAAATACAGCTGCTTTTTATCCATAATTAGCTACATAAGAAACATGCTACCATTCACAGGGGCTCTAAGAACACGTGCACGTAAGCATTACTGAGGCCTAACAGGCAGCTTAGGTTTCCACTCAAAATCTCCTCTTTACTCTGGATCCTTATCTTCTTCTGAAAAATGGGGGACAGACTTCTTTGCGACAACATTATCCAGTCTCTGTCCTTGAAGATACGGATTGACACTCTGAAAAACATATATATATGGTTTGGTATTACATGTGATCATGAGATACAGACATCTCACCAAACGTGGGCTCGAGACTTGTTTCTTTCTTTTTTTTTTTTTTTTTTTGAGAGGTTTTTGCTATAGGGCACATGCGCTCGCCAGACAGACAGAGAGATAGAGAGACAGAAAGAGAGAAATCACCCCCCGGGGGGGATGGTCACGCCGCAATCCCTTCTCCTCCATTCTCCTCTCGGGATCTTGGGCACACATGCACACGCGCCCAGCGTGAGTTTTAAGCCACCGGGTCCGGGACACGAACCCCGGTCGACTACGTGGGAGTCCAGTGACATAGCTATTACGCTAACTGCTGGTCCCGACTTGTTTCTTTTCTATTGGGCTAACAGGGGACAGTGATACCTACCCTCATCAAATGATTATTTCAATGCACTAATCAATGCCTCAGTAACCTATGAAACATTATCTGACCGGTAGATGTTTTTTGCACAACTATGGAGTTTTTTAATCAGATGCAATGTGGTGTTTCAAGATTATTTTTGGTACAAAGATTTGAGGTAAACCAGCTGATACATTCTTGCTACTAACTTAGATACCAAGCCCCACATGAAAGAGAATTATTCTATGGCACTATGTAGGTGGGAGAGGAAATCTGAAATGCATTAAATGATTTACAAGAAGAATAATCTAAAGGAGATGATAGAGTAGAACTAAGTGGAATTAGCATCTGAAGACTGCTCACAGACATCCTGTTGCTATGATTGATTCCTCCATGCTCAGATTCTACTGAAGAGAATACAACAGGGGCTCTAGCAACGTGTCCAACTTTCCTCAGTCAGAATCAGAAGCTGAAGAAAATAAAGAAGTTATCCTGAAGGCTCCTTTATTTTTGACTCAAGATTCTATACTCTGAAATCCCTTTCATCTGTTGGCAATCTGAATGACTCAAGGTTTTTCCATTATTTCTCTAATGCATATCTGTTTTTGTGGTTTGGATTTGAACTAGTAATTGCAGCTTTACAAGATAGTCTTTAGCAAGCAGGAAAAAAAAATCAAAAATTTTGGGAGATATTTGTTTATTGATATTGCTTTCCAAAGAATGGAACAAAAATATAAGAAACTGTAGTTAGAATGGGCAGCAATCCTGTTGCATGCTGAATCTCTGGGCTAAAGGAGGCAGCTCTCAAGTGGGTTTTCCCTTGATCATGGGACACGGCCAACCATTTCTCTTTGAAAGAGGAGCAGACATTCTCCAAAAGAGAAGGAATGAAACATGAGTTTGGTATTGGTAAATACCCTTCTGCATTCTGATAGGTTAAAAACACAGGTCATGGAAAGTCCAATACACTCTGCAAAATACATCACAAACAAGGTGAAGATTACTAAGTGAGCGATGTCCTCATATATCTGAAAAGTGGCATGCCATGAAAAGATACCACCTTGATGGGAAGTCATCTTTGAAATATTTAAAATAATGAAAATTCCTTTACTCTCAGAGAGTGTCTAGAGTGGTCTGGCCTATCCCATGGAGATCATATCAGAATCTTTGGGTGGCTGGAACAAGTGTGGACTGAACCGTATATCTGACATCATAAATATTCTGTTTTTTAATAATACTATTTATTACTAAATTATTACTGAAAATTGTAATACATTAAAAGAAGAAAGGAGAAGTTTATCAAATATGGGATTAAAAGATTAATAAACTGTATAAATGAGATAAATAGATAAAGGCTGATAAACTGTTTAAATGAGATAAATAGTTTAAATGAGATAAATATCAAATATTAGCAAGATACAGCTTGAGAGTTAAAAAGTTTCCAAAGTCATTTGAAGGCAAATAGACCTTTCATTTGTGAAGCAATAGGAGTACAACTGGATTTAAGCAAATATAGAAAGTCACATAAAAACCACCTGGGACTTGTTGCAACTTTGGAGAGAATCTCCCTTAATAAGGGACATTCATGGGAGGAAGTCTTTTTTTTCTCAGACCCAGAAAATGCCAAAGCTTGGAAAGGAGGGGAAGAAAATTAATAAGGAAGAAATAGGAGAAAGCACTACAACTTTCCTAATAGTGTTTAACTACTGAATTCTATACTTAGAAGTAATAATAATGATGAGTTTGGTTTTAATTATAGTAGGAAGAACTAACGGCACTGTGTATTATCTCATTACTTGGGTGAGATATGGTCTAGGTTATACAGAGAACATTATTCCTGTTTCACAACTGGAAGAACCTTGTTTTCGAAACCCATAACAGATGCTGAGTTTCATTGGAGGGAGCCTTAATTTTTCAGAAAAGCAAGCCCATAATTTATTTATATTGATTCATGTACTGGGGGCGTGGACTGATTCTCAGTCAAGATGGGAACACCATCTGAGACCTAATGATGGGGGAGGCAATTCAATTTCCCCATCAGCGCAAAGAAGCCTATGGTTTATGGCATGAGAATGGGTCTTTGCAAATAACTGAGAATAGAAAAACTTGATACCTCTGGGTCAAAGTGACCCTTATTTTCATAAATTCTAAGCCTTTCCTATGTGGAGGAAGTGGGGGCTAAAGTAAAATCCTTTATAATATATGTCTTAGCCAGAATTTTGAGTTTCGGTAATCACTGGTCTCGTGGAAAATGACCTAAATTGTGATCCACAATCATTCACTGAGTCAGGGCAGAAGGAATGGTGGGCCAGGAAGTAGAGACAATTAAAGCTTCATGCCAAGTTATTTATTTTGGGGCAGTCACTGGGCTTATTTGGAAGTGTCCTTGCTGTGCTGTGGAAAGATATTCAATCCATCTTACTGGTAAATTATGTGTATTCTGAACTCCTAGAATAGAATTTTTGATGTTCTCTCAAGACCACATTATATGCTTTGGACTCTTCCTGTCACCATCTGCCATTGGAAGCTGTAATCACCAAGACAAACCCCTAATAACCCTGTTTACTCGCCCAAAGATATTATCAGACATAAACACTTTCTGCTTCATGCATAGAAACTTGGCCATGGGTCTTCTATGTTTTGTTAGGCAGCACACGGGTTTGGAACTCTCTGTTGTGGGGGCCCAAGGACTAATGCTGAGGCCAGAAATCCACACTTCTTACAGCACTCTCTGACTGGATTTGGCAAAATTACTCAGAATGTCTACAATTGCTACTGTCTAGATTCCCAGTTTTGCTAGGATCCAGGCACTTGCTATGCTGGAAAAATAGAGGCCTTGGTTAGGTTTGTATATTTTAACGAAAATGGTTACTAATTCATAGCACTTTACTGGGTAATAATAGGACTTCCTCCCCCACCCACTCTCTCTGATTTGAAAAAGAGGAGGTAGTAGCCCCTCTTTTTGGCAAGGTACCAGTGAATTGGTGGAGTGGACATTGATCGTATGTTAAGTTTGGAGGCCATAAAATGTACAGGAAACCCAAAACAAATTTGACTTTCAGCTTTACATGAAGCAAGGCCTTCTCTGTAGTAGCTCAATGCAGAGCACCAAGACCACAGTCCCACCTTGGGCAGCTCTAAGATGGTTGATAACTAAACCTACAGTGAATCCAACAGTAAGCCCCCAAATACAATCATTCTGCTGGATTTTACACCAAGCTAGCAAGGCCAAGAAGAAAGATACGCTGGAGACATGAAGCTTGTTCATCTCATTTTCGTTTCCGCAGTTCCTCAAAATGATTGCCTGGAGCATGGTGGTCAGCACTTCCTTGTTCCTGTCTTGGGTTTTGATATAATTGGTGTAGATGTGCGAGCAGTTTCCCCCACTGGTCTATAGCCTTTTTAAAGAAAACCATGCTTTTGGGTACTCCCTTATTTCCCACACAGGTGGGAGGGATGCAGTACATGTTTCCTGAATGAATGGAAGAGGAGGAATCATCACAAAAATGGACATTGAACTAAAAGTCACGAGCTAAACCTTGGGGAAGCCATTGCAGAAACTGAGGGTGGAATTTCTGGGCATGGCCCTTGTCTCACAGAACCATCATCCTGCCCTCTTAGGACTACATTAAAAAGGAGTTTTGCAGGAACCAGCAGTTAGCGTAATGGCTATGTCGCTGGACTCCCACGTAGTCGACCGTGGTTCGCATCGCGGACCCGGTGGCTTTAAACTCACGCCGGGAGCGTGTGCGTGCGTGCCCAAGATTCCAGGAGGAGAATGGAGAAGGGATTGCGGCGTGACCATCCCCCCCTGGGGGGTGATTTCTCGCTTTCTGTCTCTATGTCTCTCTCTGTCTGGCGAGTGCACGCACCCTATAGCAAAAAAAAAAAAAAAAAAAAAAAAAAAAAGGAGTTTTGCTACTTTCCAACCAAGGGGTCTAGCTTGTCAACTGCCCCACTTAGCACCAAATATCCCATCAACCACCCGGCCCACTGCATATTACCCTCCGCTTTCGTCTCTGTCCTCCCTTCATCTTCTCATAAAGGAGTTTCTTGTTCTAGAGTAGGGAGAAAAGAAAACACAAAAGTATGGATCAAATTTGGTGAATGTCTATTTTAAAAGCAATAGTTGGTGTGTCCCCTGGATATTTGCATACACATATTTTGGAAACAAAACTAGATGAAAGGAATGTCGTGTCAGAAAGATAGACCACAAAAGAAAAGCTGGTGGTTACGAAGCGTTTAATAAAGTCCTCTGCAATGCCGCGAGGCACACCAGTGTCATCAACAATCACATAAACAGGAAAATACGACATTCTAGAATGCAAGGGGCACTGGAAACACATCTCTTCACTTTGAACAGCCTTTGTTTAAAATAAATAATTTTGTCTCATTTTATTTTTGTACCTAACTCCCTTTTTATGAACTGCACACATAAACTGCTCTCAAGAGTAGTGTCTGACTACTAACAACAATTTTCTATGTAAATAAACGAGACAGTCTGGCTTCTGTAGCCATTTCTTCTGTGGCTTAAGTCAGTGCCCCCAGTCAAGACAATCGGAAAACCATTTGGTCTATAACATTTTTAATAGAGTGAACCTTTTAAAAACTGCCAAAAACTTCTTGGCAGAAAGGAAAGTTATGTTGAGGGGAAAGAAAAGGGCTCTGTTACCACAGTTTGTATAAGTGTTTCCACATATTGCTGTATTTCAAACACACAGTGGACATAAATGAGCTCTAGAATATCAGACACATGCTCAACAGATTTCCCTTCTATTGAGATTATAAAAGACAGAGCACTGAACCTGAAGGCAGACAGGAGAATGGGATTTGGGGGGCTTTCCTTGTGTTGTTTTATTTATTTTATTTTTTAATCAGAAGTAAAATAATATATAAAAGAGGTGATTTATCTCACTTTAAATAAAATAAGCTGATGTTGATTTTTTTTTAAAAAAAGGAGATGACAGAGTTCTGATAAGGAACAAATTTATACAATACTTGCATCCTTTGAGCTATCGGTTTATAAAGGTTTTTGTTTTTGTTTTTGTTTTATGGTGGATTTGGAAATGAAAACGGAAAGTGCCAAGAATGCGCTTCACCATTTTCATGTTCATTAAAAATCTACCCACTTGTAGGGCCAGCAAGTAGCACAGCGATTAAGGTGCTGGACTCCCACAAGGTTGATTGCAGTTTGAGTCTTGGACCCAGCGGCTTGATAATAATGCTGGGCACATATGCATGTATGCCCAAAATTCCAGGAAGAGATGGGATTGTGGCATGGCCATTCCCCCTGGAGGTTGATTTCTCACTTGCCCTCTCTCTCCGTCTCTCTCTGTCTTTCCAGCATGTGCACATGCCCTATGGCAAAACCCTAAAAATAAAAAAAAATCTATGCACCTGCAATTTACAATGTGCATCTTTTGCCCAACCTCAACTATGCAGGAAGACCATGCCAGAAATGGAAGAGCTTCCACTGCCAAAAATGTCATTATAAGCTGCAGCCTCCATCTCCTGCTCACTTGGGGAATAGATCAACTTAATATCAGAAGGGATAAAAGGCAGATGTGCAGATCGCTCCCTCGAGGAATGAGGATATTGCTCTGAGGCTCACTCCCTTCGGTCTGTGGTTGCCTTTTTGTGAAAGTTACAACTCCAGCTGCACAGAGAATGTCCTGGAGTCTGTGCCAGCAAAGGGAAAGGAAGCTGAGGGAAAGGAGGTGAAGACAGTGGCTTCTCCATGGGCACCATCACATTCAGCTGCCTGAGCTGGAGTGAGAAAGGTGGGGACTGAGAGCTGAAACCTTGGGGTGGGACAGTCAGTCAGTCCTGGCAGAGTTCCACTGTACGACCATTAGGGTAAAGGTAGCATAATTTTAACTTCCTTTTGAAAATCTTGGGACAGAATACACTCAGAAGAGTCTTCATTCAAAAATAAATGCAAAAGGGTTGGCAAGTCTTCCTCTCAAAGATGGTCTCTGCATTTTCCTACAAATTAGTGTTAGGATTAGCAGGATAATGATTCCCTGCCCTGCATGGAAGTGCCCGGGATGCTCTCCATTTACCCTGTTAACTGGATTTAAAGGCAGGGGTTGACAAGTATAGTATTAGCAAAATGTATGAGAAGAAGCCAGCCACCTCTTCTGATACCCATTCTTTTTTTTTTTTTTTTTTTTTTCTTAATTTCATGGGGAATAGTGAGGCTGTTTTCCATGTGAGTAGCAGGTTTGAGTTTGTTAAAAGAGCTTTCCATTGTGTCATCAAGATTTTGGACAACTGCCCATATCCTGGTTTCAAATTCCATTCCTAAATAGAACCAGGGGGTATTCTTAGAGAAATGTCTGCTTCCAGGTCTAGGGCAGGAAAACTACAAGGATGAATAAAGTCAGAATATCTAATTATGTCATAAGGAAGAGAAGTGCTTAAAAAATGATGGGGTCATGTCAAAAGGAAAGAAAAGCCAGCTCAAAAAGACTCCCACCAGCCAAATCTAGGACAGTTTAAACACCAAAATAAATAATTAGCAGGAAGCCATGAACCCATACTAGCACTAAATATATTTACAAATAGATAACAAGGGAAACTCTCAGAGTAGAATGGCACTAGTAAACACAGAAAGAGTATAGTATAGTTTTAAAAAAAATTTTTTTTGAAACTATCATTAGATTAGGTCGTCAGGAAAGTCATGATGGATTTTTCTATTCATGACTTTCCCAATGATCCAATAATACTATAATTGATTCCAGTAAGCATCATCAGCGTTGATTAAAAATTTAATGATGGCCCAGACATGGTGGCACAGGACATAGGGCACTGCTGTGCGATACCGAAGCCATATGGGAGACCAGTTCTGCATCCCAGGTCAACCTGAACATGCTGAGCATGCTCACAGGCATGCTTATGATTCTCGCTGGCTGAAAAGCTGGGAAGAGGAGTATCTTTCTCAAGAAAGAACTAAATAAACGTACAAGCTTTGTGAAGACCAAAATATTTATATAGTCTCCAAGTATCTTCCCGCAGATGAACTACTAATTTCAAAGGGAAATGGTAATTTTGCACTAGAGAAACCTAGTTTAAGAAAGTGAACAAGGTTAACACTATCATTTGGGGCAAACTGATATCTGTGTTTCCTGACACAATGTCCTGAGAAGGATAGACTTAAAATGGCGTACCTCAGGCCAGCTGGTGTGTGGAGGTTAAATCAGTTGGATACCACTTGGCCAACTCTGTAGTGCAGAGTCCTGAACCCAGTGGCTTGAAAATCGTGTGGGGCACATATGCATGCATGCCCAAAAACTCAAGAGAAGAAGAGAAGAAGGGATTGCCACGTAGCTATCCACCCAGGGGGTTGATTTCTCAATTTCTCTTTCTCTCTGTCTCTGTCTCTCTCTGTCACTGGTGAGCACTTGAGTCCTATAGCAAAACAACAACAATAAAGGCATAACTCAGATCTAATCACATGAAAACCTGAGACAAACGCAAACTGAAAAGCATGCAATTCTTCAGACATGTCGAGCTCATGAAGGACAAAGAAAGTCAGAGAGGGTCCTTGTCTTCTGTTTCTCTCATGCTCAGGCTACGGCTATGATCTGCTGCTGACAAAAAGGTGAGAAATGCATTTATAAAGGAGAAACATTTGCTTTTGGAGACTTTTTCCTAAATGAATATCACCTAGTAGTTAATATACTAGGGGTGGGCTGGTGACTGGCATCTACAGTAGCCAGACTTTGGTTACAGCCCCTCAGTGTTGTCATTACACATATTGTCTGAAAGGCAACCACCCCTAGACAGGATTTGGTAGGAGTGCTGCATGAGGCATATTTTGAACAATGAATTATGAAAGGATAGAGAATTCATTCCATTTTTGAACAGCTCTGGAGTCAGACTACTGACTTCAAATCCTAGCTCTGCCAGTCATCAGCTCTGTACTGGATGAACAGTCAGTCTGCTCAGCTCCTAAAGTCTGCATCTTCTCATCTATAAAATGAGAGTGAGAAGCAGGGCAGACTGAATGAGATCATGGGGTTTTCCCAAACATCACGGAAATGCAAATTATGAAAATGATATGCATGGAGTTTTAAGTTTGCACCAAAATAAATATGTACTTTAATTTCATTTTTCCATGAAGTTTTGAAGTCTCCTCATATTAACATAGTCTCTAGCACATAATGTGCTCAGTAAATATTACTATTTACTACTATATTATATAACATAATTACAGACAATTCCTCGGCATCTGTGGATTCTATATCCACTGATTCAAACAACGATGGATCAAAAATATTTGAAAAAATAATAATACAATAAAAAATACAAATTTGCAAAATACAGTATAGTGATATAATGACTTTTTGTCTAACATTTACATTGTGGTAGGTATTATAAATAATCTAGAGATGACAAAGTATACAAGAGAATGTGGGTGGGTTAAAGACAAATATTACAGCAGAAAGCAAATACTACACCATTTTATATAAGGAACTTGAGTATCTGTGAATTTTGTGTCTATGGGGGAGTCCTGGAACCAATACCCAACAGATACCAAGATACAACATTACTATTATTATTTATCTTTGTGTTCTCATTATCTAACACAAGACATGGAAGGCATATAATGTGCATTTAATAAATGTGTCTTGTTGCATTAATGAAGAGAGAAATACAGGAAACAAGACAGACACTGACATTTATAATATGTGAATCATTGTTAAAGATGCAGCTTAGCTCCAGTTAATGTCAAAAATAGGGAAGTAATATTGGCAAGTAAGAAAGCTGTGTCTGTGTATAGTTCCATTGTGCAAGATGATTACTTTAACTTGAAAGATGGTTGGGCGGAAGACAAGCTCAAGACTATCATTCTGCATAAACAAGGAGAAGGTTTGTGATTCCCAGCTGGGAAAAGCAAGACATATTCAGTTCACACTTCCAAGTGAAGATCAAGCAACTTGTGTTTTACCTCTAGGTGGTAATGAGAAAATAAACAAGGAAACTTAAGATTAAACAAACACATAATTACAGATGATAAAATGTGTGTAAACATTGTTCCTGGACATTGTTCTGTGATAGTTCTTTCCTTTTACATATAGTCCTAAATTCTGTTCTCTGGCTCTTATATAGATAAGGAAAGGGAATAACTGAGCGAAACACAAGTCAGGATTTAGAGAAAGAATGAAAGACAGCGGTGGGCCTCATGCTGGAGAGCTGAGAGTCAAGAACTTGGCAAGAGAAATCTGCAACGTCTGTCAAAAAGAGGTGAGAAAAGTTGGAGAGAGAAGTTTCCATCGCTTGCACTCCATCACACCACTACTTGGGGCTTTCTGCCCTCACTCAGACCTTTTCTCATTCTCTCTTCTTCCTTTCTCTCATATTTAGCCTACCAGTTAAGCTGGATACCTTCCCACCTGAGGTCTTGGTGCTGCTCTCGTTTGTCTTTGACTTTCTCAGTGGTTACTGTAACAGTCAGCCAGGCCGGTCCTCAGACCTGGATCTTCTTCTACCCTTGTCTTCCATCTTTTTCAGTAATTGCGCCTGGTCTTCATAGTATGGCTAGGCTATATAGATAAGTTAAGTTTATTTTATTTTCATGCTGTTCTTCCCAATCACAAGATTATAATGACTTTGAAGACCAGCATCATGTCTTGATGACAATCGTGTACACCTACAGCAGTGCCTGCAACAAACAGGCTCAGAATCTCTATATGTTGTTTGTTGAACCTGGTCCTTTCTTCTGTTAGGCGATACTTTGTTCATCCCTTGTGGGTTCATTCTTAAGGCTCCCCTGTAATCTGTTCTTTCCCTCCCACTCTGCTCTCTTCTTTCCCTCTCTCCTCCCTCCTTTTCTCTATTCTTTCTCTTTAAAATGATCTCTGAGGAACAATTCATAACAACTATTTCATGTAAGTTTGACATGTCTTTCCTTTTCATTCTGTATTAATGCTAGATACCAATTTCAGTTAGTTTTTATATCCCTTTAAATTGTCTTGGATGCTCATCCTTCTTCACTATGTCCACAGCCATCACAACTGGAATTCCCACATTTTCGTGCTAAGTCTCTTCTCCCTCTATTTCATCCTTTAATATGCCAACGAAATAACTACTTTAGAGAAAGTTTTCATGATTTCACATACCTAGAAATGTTTTTCTATCTAGCTCATGTTTAAACCCTATTAGTAGACTTGAAAATAGCCTCACAAACCAATTTTCCCTAACAGTAGTACTTATGAAAAAGAATAAAAATAGAATGCAACTAGAAAAAGCAAAATTAACTTAGGAGTGTTGTGGCTTTTTGTTGTTGTTGTTTGTTTGTTAGGTTTTACCATAGGGCATGTGCACACACCAGAGAGAGACAGAGAGACAGAAAGTGAGAAATCACCACCCAGGGGGATTAGCCATGCCACAATCCCTTCTCCTCCATTCTCCTTTTGGGATTTTGGATATGTACACTCATGCACTCAGCATGGGTCTCAAGCCACTGGGTCTGAGACTTGAACCATGGTCAGCCACATGGGAGTCCAGCACCTAAACTACCATGCCACTCACTGGCCCCAGTGGCTTTGTTGTTTTAAGATGGTAAAGGAACCAATTCAATGTGCTGTTAAAACAAGATGCTGGGAAAAAACCAAAAGTGGTCATGAATGAGGAGGAACATCTTTTTCTACAACAGCATAGAAGGGAAAAGAGAATTTAGTTCTCTCGCTCAGTGAGGTAGGAAGCAGGGTCATCCGCTAGTAATGAGCTACAAAGGGACAGAGGACTTTAGAAAGGCACAGACAATTTTGAATATTTGCTCATTCACTCATTCATTAACTCATTCTACAGATATATTGATCACCTAGGATTATATCTGAATTAACCCTCCTAATTATTCTTCCCATTTTTTTTTCAATGTGACTTCAGCATTTGGTTACATTGTTCTAGTCTATTGGGATTTCCTTGAATCTCAACTCTGTCATTGAGTGCTATCCTTTCCAATTTTGTGTCACTCTCTGAGAATCTGGTAAGTACATGTTCTGTATTTTTATTATAAACATTACTAAAATGCAGTGTAAAGTAGTACTAAGGTATGCAGGATACCAAGTAAATTCTTTCTCCCTATTGATGTGGACTCTGAATGAGCTCTTTTTTGGTGACATTCTATTGCCTAGGCCGTATCTCTCCATCTCTCCCAATAGTAGATCACGAAATATTTTGTCAACTCTTTTGCTGAAGTCCAAATGCACCACTTCATGCCCACTTCCTCTCCTTCATCAAGCTGCCAAGTAAATGAACAGTGCTGGCAAACAGAAGAATACAATCAGATTGGCAAGACTCACCAGTACATGGATGCCAAACAGTCATGATTCCTCTTACCAAGTGCTTACAAACAGCTCCCTTACTGACAGCTATCCATACTTGCCTGACATCAAGCTCATTGCTACACATTTTGGAAATTTTTTCTCTTTCTGTAAAGCAGAATTATTTACGAGTCTGTTTCTAAGTGCTGGAGTTTTGTCTGTTTGTTTTGTGGAAATAATCTTATTTAGTCCAGAGATCAGATTTATAATTTTTCTGGTATTTTAAAAAAATCATATACTTTTTATAAAACCCTATAAAAGGCACATGAAACACTTGTAAGACTGTAAGATGGTTGACACAAACTGGAGTAGACCAAAGGAGAAACCTCTGGAAGCTGTAGCTAATGAGATCAGTTTAGGCTGCTGTCTCTCTGGATGAATTTAGTATATTGTCACCTTGACAAGAGTGTGGTTTGGAATGGTAATCACGTGCAGTGCCACTCAACCAGTGATTTCAGAAAAATCAGCTAAGCAAGCTTTCTTCTCTCACTCCCCATAACCCATACTGCTCAGGTTTGCCGTCAATACCTTTGCACAAGAGTACAGAACTTACTAGAAGTGGAGATTGCACTTACCCATTTGCCCAAGCCTGGGTAGTCATGTTCCGGGTCAAAAAGGTGCTGGTGCAACTGGAATTCTCTACTGAACTCTGCTGTGTCAGGGGTGTTTTCTAGACATCCATCATCTACTGTAAACAGCCAAAAGTTTTTGAGGAATAGCCAAGGCATTTATCATTACTCTAGAGTTAATTTATGAAAAACAACTAGACATCTAAAGGTCAGAATCTATTCACATCAGTTACTCTAAGTCACTTCCCTCTGGGATCCTGCTTCCCTGTTGGATGGGGCTGCTCATCCCACACTCCTACTCCTATGGCAGGGACTTGGCTGTGCACCAAACCCACCTCCCTTTACTCCTTGACACCCAGCTGGATTAATTTACCAGCCTTGCTCTGCAATCAGGTGGAGTTACATGCCTGAGTTGGGCCGATAGAATGTAGGCAGATATGATGTCTTCCACTTCCAGGTCTGGCCCATACAAACGGCCCAGAAGATCCCTTACTCCTTCTCCTATCCTCCCATCCCCTTTGGCAAGTCTGCTTTCTCATGTCGCTGACCAGGCCCAGGGCAACTGTGGATGTAGAGGATAAAGATGACAGTGTGTGTTACTGAGCCATCCTCCCACACTACATCCTCACTCAACTCTGGCAAGATTTCACGAGTGAGAAATAAACTTCTATTGTGTTGAGCCATTAATTTTTTTTAATCTGTTACAAGAACAAGTAGTTCCTTAATTGATGTACTTCATTCCACATGACTCACTCTGTTTTCTCTTGGGTGAGCTCTGTAGAAATCACCTCGGCTTCATGGAGACAGTTCATTATATAATAATAAGCACAATGGCCAGATAGTGCTGGATGTGTGCGATAGTGGGAATCAGACCAGAGGTCAAGGAGCAATTCCCAGCTCATAAGCCATAGATAGCAACTTGGGAATGTGAACTTAGCTTCTCTAAGTCTGTTTATTCATTCATGAAATGGAAATAATCAAATACTGACCTTACAGGGTTGCTGTGAAGAGCAGAGAACATCATCTATTGAGTCCATGGTACATAATGGGTTTGTGATACATTTTAGTTCCCTTCCAACTATCTCCCTTTAAATAAGTTTATACCATGACCACTCTTTGAAGAAAGCATGTCTTCCATTCAAACCAAAGAAAGAAGGTTATAGCTCAAGGTTGCTGCTTTTACCTAAGCCCAATCATGCACTAAAAATAAGTTATTTATGTCCCCATCTCTTATGTACTTTAAATGACAGCTGTGAAAAGGGGGACAGGGTAGAGATTGTGAATTTTGTGCAGGACTGAGGGAGAGGAGTGAGTCCCTTTTCAAAGGGATAATGAAGCATTGAAGTCAATGCTAAAAGGAGGTTTATTTATAATGAGCTAGCTCGTGTAGCTCTTGAGAATGTGCTGAATTCTTTCCACAGCTTCAAGCATGCAGTCTCCAAGTTCTTAGCAGCAAGAAACTACCATGGATGTCACTAGTTCTGAACTCTTAATGTGGCTCCCCACTTTCCCTTGAACTATTTATCTCACTTCTATCTCTAGAGCAATGAACATGTAGGAAAGGAATACCAAATCAGGAGGGTTCAGGCCATCTGTATGTGGCAGCTTTACACCCATTTTATAATTGTTCCTCAAGTACTTCTGAGTGGGTTCAGAGTGGGTACTAAAGACATATCAGGGCCTGAAAACGTGTCCTAGAATTTATATCCTATCCCCAAGACTTGGGAATGGACTCTCAGAACTCTGCTACTCCCTGCTATCCAGGGTAGATGGGGCATAACTCAGAGGAGAGTGTGGCATGGTGGTGGTGGTGGTGGTGGTGGTGGATTCAGGTTTTATTCTCAGATTGCTCAATTGTGCTGTGCTATGTCATGATCCTCTGTGTGGCAGGTCTCAAGCAGTATCTCATGAATAATGGCTAAATTTAGCATGGAATGTCCTTTTTTAGAATACAAATTGTGGTAGAGTGAAGAATGAGAAATATACTAGCCTAGTGCAAAGATAGTAAGAAAAATGGCAGATAATCTCTGACAAGAAAGTGTCAGTTTGGTTTTTTTCCCAACACTCTCAGCCCACCTTGATTGGTTTCTTCTCAGAGCTCCTAAATGCACAAAACTAATGTTTGATTACATAGGTCTGCATTTTTCTTTTTTCTTTTTTTTCTTTACTTTTTTTTTTTTTTTTGAGATAACTTAGAACTATACTGTATGTTTGTTTAAGGCATTTATTGTGTTTGCCTCTTACAGTTGAAGAGACTTGGGCCCGAGGAAGCAAAGTGACATAGTATAGTTAAGACTAAAACTCAGATCTCTTGGCTCAAACACTAGGTCTCTTCCCATTCTCCTATAACAGTGATTTTCAAATGTTAGGATGCACCAGAATCACACGAAGGACTGGTTACCACACAGACTGCTGGGCTCCCGTCAGAATGGTTATGATCTGGGGTAGGGCCTGTGAATTTGCACTCCTAAATTTCCAGGTAATGTTGATGCTGCTAGTCCTGGGACCACATTTTAAGAAATACTGCATTATATTATACTTAACCCATTTAATCGGACCTGTGCTCTCCAAACGCTTGGCTGGTCTTTCTTCCTACTTATCCAAAACTCAATAGGTAAGGAAAAGCTGACTAAAGAAATTGGAGCCATATTCTACTACTTTGGTTGTTATATTTCAAGATGGAAGCTCTGTCCCCAATAGAAAACAGAGGCCCCACCTATTGCAAGGAGGAGTATCTTTTTTTAGAAAGCCTCTTCCAAACTTCCAGAGAGAGCCTGTATTGTGTTTAAGAAACGCCGAAGGGCCAAAAACTGTCACAATTTTCAAAGCATGGCAATATGTCACAGTGGTTGAGCATAGTCCTGAATCAGACCTGAGCTTGGGTCTTGCCTCAGTACCTGCCTCTAGGATAACCTTGAGAAAATTGCTTCCTAAGCTTTAGTTTCCTTAATGTAAATTAGAAATAATAAATATCAACTATTATTAGGCTTGGGGGAGAAGGCTGCCCTGGTGAAAGAAGTTAACATGATCCCAAGGAAAGAGATGCATTATTTACTAGTGGCAAGCTCATTATGTAATTAGAATGCCATTTAATGGGTAGTTAGTCTGTGCTAGGTGCTGTGCTACGTGCTTTTATGGGGATAATTTCATTTAATTCCCACACTGACTTCTAGTTTGCAAATGAGAAAAGTGAGGTGCAGTCATTAAATGACTTATTCAAGATCACAGGTTGAACTTGAGTTTGAACTCGGGTAGTCTTAAGTCTAGAGCCTCTTCTCAACCACCAAGTAAGCTGTACACAGCTCAAGATAAGCATATCCCACTGGGAATTAGGATGTCTGGTATTAGAATGTCTAATTTTCTCCCCAAACTTCTACTTTCCATAGAAATCCAAAAGCCCATCCATTACCTGTTTTTCCAATGGGACAAGGATTTGGAGGGTCTGGGTAGCCCTGATCCTCACTGAAGTCCTTAGGAATGTTATCTCCAGTCAACTCTGCCACGATGTTGGGGATGTTGCCGAAGGGACCCAAGTGCTGCAGACCTTCATGAGCGCCACCTGCCAGGGAATCAAAAGCAGTTCATTGTAGTGAGATTAAATTTACTCCAACAAATATTTATTCCAGCATACCATACAGGAAAAGCCCTGTGTCTATGTCTGTGGGGAGAGAGTAATAAACGGAACTGTTTCATCTCTCTGAGGATCTAGAAATGAGTTGTAGAAACAGACACATATGTACATATATCATTTCCATGCAATGCAAATTATATGTGCTATGATAGAAACGTTGATACAACATTATGGAATCATGGAAAAGAGAGAGAGAGTTTCACGTGGCTGTGTGATGGGAGGGCTTCTTGGAGGAGGTGGAACTTGCACGGTATTGATGCAGACGGGTAGGGCTTGCAAAGCTGGCCATGGCGCCTGGCGTGAAGTTAAGGGCAAGAAAGAGAAAACTTTCTTGGTGTAACATGCTGAAAGCACATTACAAAAGGAAAAAAAAAAAAAAGGTTAAAAAAAAAATGTCACTATTGGGGCAGCAGGTGGTGTGGTGGTTAAGGGCGCTGGACTCCGACATGGCCGACCATGGTTTGAACCTGGACCTAGTGACTTGCTTTCTCTCTCTCTCTCTCTCCTCTCTCTCTCTCTCTCTATCTCACTCTGTCCCTCTCTGATCAAATTAAAACAAAGAAATAAATAAAGTTAAATACAATATTTTTTTTTAAAAAGTCACTATCATTCTCTTATTTCAACCACTTAAAATTTGGTGTTTATTACAATCTCTTCTCCTCTGCATATCTTTTCACATATAAATGCTGACCCATTTGTCATTTCATATTAAAGCATCTTTCTATTTAGCTGCATGGCCCCATAATTATAAATGGCTTTGTAGGTTTTCTTATGCAATGTCTGTTTCATGACATATTAACCATCCTCCTATTGGGAGACATTTATTATTTTCTGATTTATTTTAAGCATTTTTTCCCTATATTTTGGATTAATTTTTCTCACAGATTCCCAGAAGTCAAATGACCAGGTGAAAAGCTGTAAACATTTTTTTTAAGTTTTTGCCACAGTGTGTATGCAATCACTGGAGACAGAAAGAAATAGAGACAGGGAAAGAGAAAAGTCATTCCCCAGGAGGGATGGCCATGTCGCAGTCCCTTTTCCTTTATTCTCCTCTCAGGATTTTGGGTATAAATGCATACATGGCCAGCATCATTTTCAAGCCACCAGATCTGAGACTTGAACTGCAGTCAGCCATACGAGAATCCAATGCCTTAAAAGCCATGCCTCTTGCTGGCTCCCAACTATAAATATTTTTGTGACTTTTGATATTGTATTGACAAACGTTTCCAAAAAGGAATTACCAATGTACAAACTATCACCAACACAATATAAGAAGAGCATTTTATTTTATATTATTTTAAATTTCTTATATGTACATCTTTACGGTGTACAATATGTTTTTTCAAAGCATGCATGTGGTGAATGATAATCAAATTAAGAATGTTACCATATACGTCATTTTCAACAAGAACCTTACATTCTTGTATCTGTTAAATGCTTTTGTCCTGAGTCCCTCCCATCAAGTCTCTGGTATCTATACGTGTCCTCCCTTCTATTATATCTTCAAATCTTTCCATTTCTGCTGTAGAGTACAGACATTATATTGAGTGAGGATATATAATGACTGTCTTTCATAGTCATGCTTATTTCACTTAGCATTAAAGCTCCTATATTCATCTGCTTTGAATCAAATGACAGTTTCATCATTCTCTTTTTTTTTTTTTTTTTTTTTTTTTGAGAGGTTTTTGCTATAGGGCGCGTGCGCTTGCCAGACAGACAGAGAGAGACAGAGAAACAGAAAGCAGGAAATCACCTCCCAGGGGGGATGGCCATGCCGCAATCCCTTCTCCTCCATTCTCCTCTCAGGACCTTGTGCACGCACGCACACGCGCCCGGTGTGAGTTTAAGCCACCGGGTCTGGGACTTGAACCGCGGTCGACTACATGGGAGTCCAGTGACATAACCATTACGCCAACCGCTGGTCCCAGTTTCATCATTCTTTATGGCTGAATAGTATTCCATAGTGTGTATGTGCCACACTTTTTTAATCCAGTCATCAGTTTTTGGGCCCTGAATTTGATTCCAAGTGTTAGCAATTGTGAATAATACCAGAGAGAGAGAGAGAGACAGAAAGAGGAAAAGTGATAAGTTACCACCCCCCTCCCCCAGGGGAGATGGCTATGCTGCAATCCTTTCTCCTCCAATCTCCTCTCAGGAGTTTTGAGCACATATGCACACATATCCAGCCTGGCTCATTGTGGTTTTGATTTACATTTCTCTTATTATAAGAAATATTGGATTTTTTTTCTGATGAGCTATTTGCTTTTCCTGTATAGTCTGGTTATCAATCCCTTATCTGAAGCACAGTTTGCTAATATTTTGTTCCATTCTGTGTGTTGTCTTGTCACTTTGTTTAATTGTTTCCTTTGCTGGGCATTTACTTTTTAGCTTGATGTAATCCCATTTGCCTATTTTTAAAATTTTTTCCTGTGCATTAGGGGTTTTACTTAAGAAACCTTCACCTATTCTGATGTTTTCAAGTGTTTCTGCTGTGTTTTTACATGCCATTTTATAGTTGAGACTTTACACTTAGATATTTACTCCATTTTGAGTCATTTTTTTTTTAATGGTAAGAATTAGGTATTCGTTTTCATTTTTCTGCAAGTGGATATGCAGTTCTCTCTGCACCATTTGCTGAAAAGGCTTTATTTTTTTTCTACTGGATTGTCTTGTGCCCTTTGTAAAAAAAGTCAGGTGGTTGTATGTTTTTGGATTTATTTCTGTTTTTTTTTTATTCTGCTCTATTGGTTACTGTGTCTGTTTTTGTGCCAGTGCCATGCTGTTTTGATTATCATAGCTTTGTAATGTATTTTGAGATTAGGTAATGAGATGCCTTTTACTCTATTCTGTTTGCACAGTATTGTTTTGGTGATGCAAGGTCTTTTACAGTTCCAGACAAATTTTATGATTGTCTTTTCTGTTTCTGTGAAGAATGGCACTGGTAATTTGATCAGAATTGTATTGTTTGTATATTAACATGGGCAGAATTGACATTTTAATTATATTGATCCTTTCAATCCAAGAACAGTGGTCTTTTTCCATTTTTTGGTTTCATATTTAATTTATTTTTTCATTTTTGTGTAGTTTACCTTGTAGAGGTCTTTCAACTCTTTGGTTAGATTTATTCCTAAGTATTTTGTGTGTGTTTATGGGATTACTTTTTTTTTCCGGTTTTGCCTTAGCCTGTTTATAATATAAATAAAAATGCTATAGGATTTTGTATATTGCCACTTTATTGAATTCATTTATCATTTCTAGGAGGCTTTTTTTCTTCATTGATTCTTTTGGGTTTTCTGGGTATATAATAATGTCATTTGCAAATAGGGATAGTTTCACTTCTTCCTTTCCTATTTGAATACCTTTTACTTCATTCTCTTGTCTGATTGTGTTCACTAGGACTTAGAATACTATGTTGAAAAGGAGTAGACAAAGTGGTCAAACTTGTCTTGTTCCAATTTTTAGTGAGAAAGCTTTCAGCTTTTCCCCATTTACTATGATGTTAGCTATGGTTTTGACTTAGTTGGCTTTTATTGTGTTGAGAAATGTACTTTCCATACTTATTTTGTTGAGAGTCTTAATCCTAAAAGGATGTTGTATCTTATCAAGTGCTTTTTCTGCATCTATTGATATGATCATGGTTTTTCTCTTTCCTCCTGTTAAGGTGATGTATTGCATATTTGTTATGTGTATGTTGAACCACCCTTGCATCTCTGTAAGTCCTACTTAGTTATGGTATATAATCTTTTTAATATGCTATAGGATTCAAGTTGCTAGTATTTTGTTGAGAATTTTTGCATCTGTATTCACCATGGATGTTGGTTTGTAGTTTCCTTTTTTCCCTTAAAAGTTTTGTAGAATTCAGAAGTGAAGCCTTTGGTATCTCATTTTTTTCTTGTTCAGAAACTATTACTGGTTCAATCTCTTTACTTGTTATTGACCTATTTGGCAGGCTTTCTATTTCTTTCTGGTTCAATCTGGGTATGCTGTATGTGTCCAGATATTTGTCCATCTCTTCTAGGTTTCCTAATTTGTTGGCTCATGTTATTCTCTCATCGTCTTTTGTAATTCTATGATATCTGTTGTAATATTGCCCATTACATTATTGATTTTATTTTGTTCATTTGTTTGTTTGTTCATTAGTCTGATTGTCAAGTTTGTTTATCCTCTCATAAAATCAGCTAGGTTTTGTAGATTTTTTGGTATTGTTCTTTTATTCTCAATTTATATCTCCCCAAATTTTCATTTCTTTTCTTCTAGTATTTTTGAGGGTTTTGCTGCTGTTGTTGTTGTTGTTGCTTTTCCAGTTCCCTGAGATACATCAGCAGGGTATTTATTTGCTATCTCTCAGTTTTTTTCCTGTGGGCACTAATTACTATAAACTTCTGTCTTAGGACTGCTTTTGTTGTGTCCCAAAGATTATGGTGTTTTGTATGTTTGTTATTATTAATTTCAATGAGTCTCTTTTTTAAAGAATCATTTATTTAATTTTATTTATTCATTCATTTATTTTAATTTGACCAGAGAGAGACAGAAAGAGAGAGAGAAGGAAAGTAAAAAAGCAAGTCACCAGGTCTGGAATTCAAACTGTGGTTGGCCATGTGGGAGTATCTAGGGCCTTAATCACCACACCACATATTGGTCCCGGTTTTAATGAGTCTTAATTTCAGTCTTAATTTCTTCAGTAGTTTTGAAGTCATTCAGGAATAAATTGTTTAGTTTCCATGTTTTTGTGTATTTTCGAAGGTTCTTTCTGTTGTTGATTTCAATTTTAATTCCACTGTAGTAAGAAGAGACGCTATATTTAGTTTCTATACTTTTAAAGGATTGTTTTATACCCTATTAGGTGGCCAGTCTTCAAAAATGTTTCACGTGGGGCTGAGAAAAATGTGTATTTTGTAGTTGTTAGGTAGAAATGCTCTATAAATGGTTTGTTGGAGCCAGTTGATTTATTGTATTATTCAGTTCCTGTGTCTCTTTGTTTATTTTTAGTCTAGAGATGACCTGTCCAGTGGTGACAGTGGGGTGTTGAAGTCCCTAGCAATTAGTGTGTTGCAATCTATCTCTCTTTAGATCTAGCGGTCTTTCTTTTATGTATTTGAGTGCCCTGGTGTTTGGTGCCTAGATGTTTATAATTGTTATATTTCTTTAGTGAATTGGTTCCTTTAATAATATATAATGTCTTTCTTTGTCTCATTTTACAGTTTTTAACTTTAAGTCTATTTTGTCTGATATCCATATCATGACTCCAGCCTTTATTTGGTTCTGTTTTCATTAAACAACTTTTTCCAGCCCTTCACTTTCAATATGTTTGTCTTTATCCATGAAATGTGGGTTTTATAAGCAGCATATAGAAGGCTCCTTTTTTTTTAACCCATTCAGCTAATGTCTTTTAATTATTAAGTAATTTAATACATTAACTTTCAATGTTATTTTCAATATGTGCTGAGTCATCCCTGTCATTTTGTTAGTCATTTTCTCAGTTTTGTGTTCTTTTATTTCTATTTGTCTCCCTACCACTTTCCTGATGTAATAGTCCTTTAAGTGTTTCTTGAAGAGCTGGCAAAATGTTGTTAAATTCTTACAGTTTTGGTTTATTTGAGAATTATTTTTTCTGTTCATTTGAAGGATGATCTTACCAGGTATAGCATTCTTGGCTGAAATTTTCTTTCTTTCCTAATGTTAAATATGTTTTCCCATTATTCCCTTGCCTTCATTGTTTCTTTTCTTTTTTTTTTTCTTTTTGGAGAGGTTTTTTTCTATAGGGCGCATGTGCTCGCCAGGAAGACAGAGGGAGACAAAGAGACAGAAAGTGAAAATCACCCCCCAGGGTAGATGGACACGCCGCAATCCCCTCTCCTCCATTCTCCTCTCGGGATCTTGGGCACGCACACACACGCGCCCGGCATGAGTTTAAGCCACTGGGTCCGGGACTCAAACCATGGTTGACTACATGGGAGTCCAGCGACATAGCCATTACGCCAACTGCTGGTCCCAATGTCTATCTTTTTATAGAGTTTTTCCCTCATGTCATAGAATGACTTTCTCACCTGGAGTTGATTATTTTTTCTCTTGTATCTTATTGAGCTTTGTTATGATGAATAATCTGAAATCCTTTTCTGACATTTCTATGACTTCCTGTTTTATCCACTGTTGGTGAAGAGTTATTCTTTGAGGAGTAAATTCTATAATGCCAAGGGATGAACAATAGTCCTAGGTCCCAAGTGTGATTCTGGCAAAGTAGTTCAGGAGGTGCCAGAAACCAGCTCTGTCTTCCAGATCACAGCAGGGCTTGCATAGTCTATGTGTCAGTCCTGGAAATAGAACAGCTCCTTTTTTTTTTTTTTTCTTAATACTTTACTTAACCTTATTTATTATTATTATGTTTTTTAGTTTGATCCAGGCAGAGAGAGAAAGAAAGAGAGAAAGTGAGAGAGCAAGCTGCCAGGTCCAATACTTGAACTGCGCTCAGCCATGTGGTAATCCAATGCCCTTAACCACCACTCCACCTGCTGGTCCTGGAATTGGAACAGCTCTTAAGACCCACTTGGAGCCTGGCAAGGTAGTCTAGGAGGGCCCAGAGGCAAGTCTATCTATAAGATCTAACACGCAGGTCCCGAGTAGCCTGTGTTTAACACCCAAGAGCACTGTTTTTCTCCAGGTCTAAATATGGCCCTGAGAAGGCAATTGTGGGGAGGGGATACACTCAGGTTCTAAGTGTGGTTCTGGTAAGGTGTAGATCCAAACCAGATTTATGTATCCTGCCTCTAATTTCTGGCAGCACTCAACACTCTGGTCCTAAATGTAACCCTGCCAAAGTTGTCCAGAAGGGGCCAGAGGCAAGCCTCTATGAGACTCTAGAGACAGGCCCTGTATGGTTTGCATGGGATATCCAGAGGCAGAGTGACCCTCCATGCCTGGATGAGATTCTGGGAAGTTCATTGCCAAGGGGCAAGAGGCAAACTTATCTATGAGGACCCCATCAGAGACTAGAACCTATAAACTAGGGGTTCAGGGAGGCTGCTTGATTTTGAACAGATTCTCACTGGAAGTTGCTTGAATAGGTTGTGTACTTGAGGATCAGGAGGTGGTCTACTGAGGTGCCCTGTATCCTCCACTCTGACTTGGAGGGAAGATCTCTGGTACCTTCTTTTCTGTCAGATGTCCCTCCCCTTTCCTTTGCTCACACTTATAGCTCAGGGAGGTCCAGAAGAACTGTGCTCTCGGGACCAGCAGTTAGCGTAATGGCTATGTCGCTGGACTCCCACGTAGTTGGCCGCGATTCGCGTCCTGGGTGACTTAAAACTCACGCCGGGCACGTGTGCGTGCGTGCCCAAGATCCCGAGACGAGAATGGAGGAGAAGGGATTGCGGCGTGGCCATCCCCCCTGGGGGGTGATTTCTCGCTTTCTGTCTCTCTGTCTCTCTCTGTCTGGCGAGCGCACGTGCCCTATAGTAAAAACCTCTCCAAAAAAGAAAAAAAAAAAAAAAAAGAAAAGAACAGAACTGTGCTCTAGGTGGCATAAATTGGGGCAAGAAATCCTTCCCCTGGATTTGAGTCTGATGGCAGAAAGCACATGCCTGCTCTGCCTGCCTGACCAAATTCCTCAGACTCTGTTGGGTTGGGGGTGCTCTCTTTTGCATCCTCGGCTCCCTCCTGGCTGTGGAGTCTTCCTCATAAATGGAGCTCCACCTGCTGTCAGCTTACAGGATGCTCAGCTCTCTTGTGGACTTGGGGTGGGGGTGGGATAGGTCCGATGTTTTTTTTTTCCTGAAGTTCTGTGCTCTTGCACCTCCCTAAGATGTGTGTGGGCTCCATTCTAGTTTCGTTGTTTCTCTGTGGATGGGGAGTGCTGGAATCCATGGTGAGAGTCCAGGGTTTGGAGTTTCAAAGAAGAGTTTCTCTCATTTGCTCTTCCTGCAGGGAGGTGGGGGGGGGGAAGTCCTCTGAACCTCACTGGCTTCAGGCCGTTGACACCTTACACTTCCAAGCAGCAAGTATGTGAGCCAGAAGTTCCTGCTGACGTTTCCTTGCACTTTGTCGGTTTGGCCCAACTCCTCTCTTCATAGAGGGTCACATACAGGTTGTACTGTGGCCCAGGTACCGTGGGCTGCAGAGGCAGTGGCGGCCATCTCTCTTCTCAGGCAGCAGATGGGTTTCTTCTGACATCAACGTCTGTGGGCCCTCTGTGGCTGCAGAGCTGAGGTGGGGAGGGGAGTGTGAGGCAGCTGGGTGTGATGATGAAAGATGGCACAGCCGAAAACACCATTTTTACAACATGCCAGCGTTGGATTTTATAAAAATAAATTTTATATTTTCTTTGCTAATTTAAGCTTAGAAACAGTTCATAAAACAGTAATTTAGAAACATTTGAATGTCTTTGATTACCAGCTGAGGCTGGTATTTTCCCGTGTATTTATTTACTAGTTTTTAGTTCTTTTCTTTTCCTTTTTTTTCTTTTTTTTTTTTTTTCCATTCCTGAAGGCATGTGCACTCACTAGAGAGAGAGACAGAGAGAGAGGGGGGAAACATCCCCTCCTCAGTTGGGTGTGGTCATGCCACAACCCCTTCTCTATTTTTTCATTTGGAGCATGCACACATGCCAGTGTGTTTTTCAAGCTACTAGGGGAGTATCTGAGCCATGGTCAACCATCTGGGATCTGGATCCCTTAACTACTGGGCTACCTACTGTACCGCTCTGAATTGTCTGTTTATGCTCTTGAAATGTTAATGTTTCTGTTATCAACTTGTATAAGCATTTACATAATAAAAGGCCTTTGAATCCCACAGTTTTTGCAAATAGTTTCCTATGTTGTCTGACTTTGGATTTTGGTTATGATTATAATA
This sequence comes from Tupaia tana, assembly GCA_026018925.1. NCBI lineage: Eukaryota > Metazoa > Chordata > Mammalia > Scandentia > Tupaiidae > Tupaia > Tupaia tana. Next base: position 37,907,100 of record JAKSZU010000023.1, on the reverse strand, counting down.
TTTTACTAACATAAATTTTTAATACCTACATAGTCAAGATTTGTCATTTTTATTCACCTTTGTGGTTTATTCTCATTCTAAGCTTAAAAAATTGCTGCTTCTTTTTTTTTTTTTTTTTTTGAGAGGTTTTCATGTGCTTGCCAGACAGACAGAGAGAGACATAGAGACAAAAAGCGAGAAATCACCCCCCAGGGGGGATGGTCACGCCGCAATCCCTTCTCGTCTATTCTCCTCTCGGGATCTTGGGCACACATGCACAAGCGCCCAGCATGAGTTTTAAGCCACCGGGTCCGGGATGCGAACCGCGGTCGACTACATGGGAGTCCAGCGACACAGCCATTACGCTAACTGCTGGTTCCCGCTGCTTCTTCATAAGTACTAGGAACATTTGGATATTTCTTTTATTTTTTCTATTTTAAAAATTAACTCCTTAATCAATATGTCATTTATCTTAGTGCATATAAAATAGTTAACCAAATATTCCACCAACATTTGTTAAATAATTCTCCTTTCCCATTTATTTCATGTCTTCAACAAATAATTAAGTGCCTCAAGGATATTACTTGCTCTGAGCACCAAAACATAGCAGAGAATAAGAATAACTTATATTGCATAACTTGCTTTACTACGTATACAAATGCATGCCAATTTCTGAACTCTTTTCTTTTCTTTTAGACTTGACGTCCTCTAAGGTTCAGGATACGTCCTTTTCTAGCTCCAGAGCAGACCATTTCTTAGGACTTCATATTTACCAACTTTATTGGGGCACAGGTGCCCCTCACCTGCAGCTTCCTTGGTGCACAACTGCTCAGTATGTAGACCTACACAGCAGAGGCCAACTCAAATCAAAAGGTGTCTTGGTGTGCATGAAATTAGAGTCACATCAAAAGGTGCCTTAGTGTGCATGAAATTAGAGCCAAATTAGAGGCAAAAATAACTCCACAACTGCATCTCTGTAAGGAGGGTCTTGCCAACAGGCCAGATTATTTAATTCCAGCTAGACGAAGCTCCCTTCTCCTCAGATGATCATAGGAATTTACTGGTTTCTTTTGCTTAACCAGCTCCCTTTGGATTGGTATTTTTTAAAAAAATTTGTTTCCTCTTGATTCATGATAGAATGTACATGTGCACACATGACAGTGAGAGTGGGGGCGGGGACACATGCTCCACAGGGTCTGGTCTGGTCATGCTGCGATCACCTTTCTGTAGTCTTCTAGCCCACACAACTCTGGACACCCATGTGCATGCTGTGTGACTCACGGTGATTGAGCCAGGGATTCCAACCCCAGTCATCATGTGGAATCTAGCTTCTACTTGAGTCATACATTACCACTATACTACAGAGCCAGCCCTAGATTAATACTTTCTCTCCCTTTGGGAATATTAATATATTCAGTAGGATCATGGTTAGAGCTCAGTGTCCTGGGGATCATATTATCTTTGAAGTGAGTTTGTGTCTCTTTGTCTTAATTTATTATGTTTGATTAAAGTTTCACCTAAAATGGAAAATCTTACCTCTTTTAATTCCTCTAATCCCCAAATTCAAATACCACCAAGTAGTAGCTGGGTTGTTTATTTGGCTTACATTTGTGTCATATTTCCTTGCTTTGTGATAAGAGTGGGTAGCCCGCAAAATTTCCTTTGCAGAAAAAAAGAATGGCTGTCTTTGGAGACTTATCATTATTCTTGTAGAGTTTCCATGTGAATATTTAAAATAAGGTATTTTACATAAGTCATAAATGTCTAAATATAGTGAATTAGTCAACATTGCTAATTGTATTCTATTATATCCTTATTCATATTTTATCTGTTTAATCTAGCATAATCTGATGACTATCTGTGAAAACATATTACTACCAATAAATGCCTGTCAGTGTCTTCTCATATTTCTTACTGTTTTCCCTTAATCATTTTGCTGCTAGGCTTGTTGCATGCCCAAGGTATAAATTCTTCTTCCATTTTTTTTTAGATTTTTGCTCTAGGGTGTGTGTGCTTGGCAGAGAGACAGAGAGACAGAAAGCAAGAAATCAACCCCCGAGGGGGATGGCCATGCCGCAATCCTTTCTCCTCCATTCTCTTGGGCTCTTGGGCACGCACACACACGTGCCCAGCATGAGTGTTAAGCTGCCGGGTCTGGGACTAAAACCACGGTAGACTACGTAGGAGACCCGCAGTATAACCATTATGCAATCTGCTGGGCCCATAAATTATTCATTTTAATTGTGTTAATAATTAGCTGTTAAATAAAAATTAATTAATTGAGGTATCATGCTTTGGTTCACATTTCTTCTGTTCGATTGTTACTTGCATTCCTTTAATTTGTGTTTCATTGATAAATCTTTGATCATCATTTTATTTTGAATCTTTTTGGATCTTTCTGATGATTTGTCCAATTCTTTCTGTGATTGCTGATTTCATAGCTATTCTGGGGATAGATATTTATTATTTCACATTAACTCAAAAGCTGGGAAGGTTAAACGGACATTTCAGTATGTGGGGTATTAATATGTTTGAAGCTTTGTATGCTCTTGGCACGATAGCCACCACTGTGCTTGCTGTAGGGCATGCTCTCTGTTGTGTCAATACATGCCTCAACTTTTGAAAGCACCCTAGCATGAAGTGCCAGGAATTATCCAACTTGGCTCAAGGAGGAATGCATGTCTTAATGCTCCATTAGTAATTAATGCAGGAAGCAAACAGTTTCTCTCATGGAAGGCCAGCCAAGGCTCTGTTTACCTATGTGCACCAGTGCTATTAAAATCAATGCGGCACTTGTTAGGAAGCAACAGATGTTTAGCACTCAGCAGATACATTTGAACACAGGCTCTTTTAAAACTACATTCAATGGCATTGAATCAAGTAGCACTCACTGAGGAAGAAAGATAGGTAGGAGAAAAAAAATGCTGTTCTTCATGACCTAGGAGCTAGAATTTTAAAGATAACTAAACATGCATAAAAAGCAATTTGAAAATGACATAGTAACATATATTAATACAACCAAATCTAGTTATCTGGTTTGTTACAATGTTTAGATGATCTGGATCATTCATCCCAGGCTCCAATCACTGTTGTACCTTGGATTAACTGCATTAATAAACACATATTTTAAGAGTATTGATTATGCAATCCATTTAAAAATATTTATTGGACATAGATGATATATTAGGACCTGGAATAGGTACTCAGCAGCCAGTGATAAATCAGTGAAAAAGAGACCCTGCTGTCATGGAGTTTATAATCCACTGGAATACAAAAAGAAGCATTTAAAATGCAGTCAATTGTAATGCATTTACAGTGAATACTGAAGTTGGGCAAAGAAATATCTAGTACACATCTAGGTCATCAAGACTTTCCGAAAGTCTTGATGACAAACCACATACAGGTGATTGTTAGTGCTACAGAAGATATAAACGTGAAAGGCATGGTTCCTGTCCGAAGCTGATTCTTCACTCTAGTTGGTTATTCAAGACTAATACAGTAGGCTAGTGGTATGTATAAGATCTATTTCCTAATATAATTCACTGTAGTATAGACAATGGATGGTAGTATAGACAAGAGACCACTGTACAAAGGTAGGTCGAAGGGAAGTTAAGAAGGCCTGCTCTAAGACTGTGATTGAAACTCATGGGAATGAAATGATGGGATTAGGGTAGCTGCAACCTAAATAGAAATAAGATTTCTAGCAGTGCACAGGAGAAAGCTGAGTCAAAAATTCACAAGGTTTCAGGACCAGCAGTTAGCGTAATGGCTATATCGTTGGACTCCCACGTAGTCGACCGCGGTTCACGTCCTGGACCCGGTGGCTTAAAACTCACACCGGGCGTGTGTGCGTGTGTGCCCAAGATCCCGAGAGGAGAATGGAGGAGAAGAGATTGCGGCGTGGCCATCCCCCCTGGGGGGTGATTTTTCGCTTTCTGTCTCTCTGTCTCTCTCTATCTCTGTCTGGCGAGCACACGCGCCCTATAGCAAAAACCTCTCAGAAAAAAAAAAAAAAAAAAAGAAAGAAAGAAAGAAAGAAAAGAAAAAGAGAAAGAAAAAAAAAATTCACAAGGTTTCCAAAGTCTAAAGGTCTACTGATTTAAGAAAATAATGCCATCGGTAAAGACAAGATCTTTCATGTAGGGAACCAGCAGTTAGCCTAATGGCTGTGTCACTGGACTCCCACGTAGTCGACCGCGGTTTGCGTCCCGGACCCGGTGGCTTGAAACTCACGTCGGGTGCATGTGCGTGCGTGCCCAAGATCCCGAGAGGAGAATGGAGGAGAAGGGATTGCGGCGTGACCATCCCCCCTGGGGGGTGATTTCTCACTTTCTGTCTCTATGTCTCTCTCTCTCTGTCTGGCGAGCGCACGCGCCCTATAGCGAAAACCTCTCCAAAAAAAAAAAAAAGATCTTTCATGTACAGCTTTAAAATTATTTCAGGCAATTAATTAATTCTATCCTGCGATGATACTTTATTTCCACTATAGCCATAGCATGGTACAAATATCTTTGGAATAAATGGAAAATATTTCATTCTTGCCAAATGAATTTTAAGCCCAGATTTGCTTGTATGAACTGTGCTTCATATAATAAAATTGGTACCATGTAACTGTTTATTTCCGGGCTCTAGATAGCAAACCATTGCTGGATTTCCTTTGCATTGCCAGGGCAGTAAAGTTCCACTCAATGTAACACTCAGAGCCACAGGGGAAGGAGTTAGAAGAAAGAATGGACCTCAGTTGGTCTGATTTAGGTCAGTGGACCTTACATCTCCTTCCTGGCCTGTGCTGGGACCCTTCAGAGAAGCCTGCCAAGCTTTTAACCGAACCCTGGCTCTTATTCATTCTCATCCCATGCTTTGTGCCATGACTTGCTTTCCCCTGCAGATCCCCTGTAGGCTGGCAATTCACCTGGTTTCAGTCTACCCCTTACCCTGCACCCTCTGTCAACCTCAGCTCCACAATCTCAACAGCTCCCAGCAACGCTCCTGAAACCACCAGCTGGAATACAGCACCTCCATTGCTCACTTATTCAGACTAGGACACTAAGTTTTTTGGTTAATCAAAAACTCTTGGGTTTTCAAGTCCATTTTCCTGCCTTGTGATGTATAACATCAGTTGTCAGTACCTAATAAATGAAAATATAAAAAGTGAATACCTGCTGACCCCAAAAATGTCACCTAGCTTTGAATGATCACAGGCTTTTTGTTGTACTAGTTAAGTATTTTCTTTGTTTAGTTTTAATGTGAAACTTGGATATCACATCTTACCTTGATGTCTTTCAACTCACCTAAATATAGTGCATAAAAAGCAGGGACCAGCAGTTACTGTAATGGCTATGTCACTGGACTCCCACGTAGTCGACCGTGGTTTGAGTCCCAGACCTGGTGGCTTAAAACTCACGCCGGGCGCGTGTGCGTGCATGCCCAAGATCCCAAGAGGAGAATGGAGGAGAAGGGATTGCGGCGTGGCCATCCCCCCGGGGGGTGATTTCCTGCTTTCTGTCTCTGTCTGTCTGGTGAGCGCACAGGCCCTATAGCAAAAACCTCTCCAAAAAAGAAAAAAAAAAAAAAAAAAAGCAAATCTGAATTAAGGTATCCAATGATAGTAACATCTCACTTTTTACTGAGGAATATGGTTTTCCACATAATATCCAGAGGAATAAAACATTCCCTTTAAGATTAATATCCAGGGCCGGCAGGTGGTGTGGTGGCAAAGGGCTCTGGATTCCCATGTGGTCAACCAAGGTTGGAGTCCCGGATCTAGAGGCTTGCTTTCTCACTTTCTCTCTTTCTCTCTCTTTCTCTCTCTTTCTCTCTCTTTCTCTCTCTCTCTCCTTTTCTTGTCAAATTCAAATAAATAAATACATAAATGGATAAAGCTAAATGAAATAATTCTTTTAAAAAATTAATATCCATTTATTTAATCATTTTAAAGGAAAATTTTCACTATGAATTTTCAGTAAATTCTTTAAACAGCAGCTTAGAAATATGATTTTGCCTCTTATTTTCTTGATGGTTTAGGACTATTATTGGGAGTAGCAATGACTATAAAGTGTTGAATTCCACAAGGCTGACCGTAGTTCAAGTCCTGGCCCTGAAAAACACAATACATGTGTGTGCATGAGTGCCAGTCCTGACAGGATGAAAAAACGAAGAAGGAATTGTGGTGTGACCATGCCCTATTGGGGGATGCTTTCTCTTTTTCTCTCTGGAAAGCAAACTTGCCCTCTGGAAATTAAAAAAAAAAAAAAAAAAAAAAAAAAAAAAAAAAGGCTATTAATCCTAGCTATCTCAAATCCTTTTCCTAATAAAATACAGTATATAAATAAATAAATTGGGAGTACACAAAGGTCCTGAAAGTCACTTCTCATTTGCTTTACTACACACACGTGGAGATCTTGTCAAACTACAGCTTCTGGTTCAGTGAGTGCAGGGTGGGGCCTTGAACTCCTGCAGCTCTAACAAGCTCCCAGGTGATGCCAATGCTGCTGGTCTACCAATAGCCCTTTCCGTAGCAAGGGGCTAGAAAATGGGTGCCGGGTTTATTAGAGTTGTACATAAAACAAGAGTAAATTAGCTCCCAGAGAACTCCTGGAGTGTCCATCTCACTTTATGGAAGTTGCGACATCCAGTATGGCTGCTCAGAGCCTCTTTAAAAGTCATCTGAAGTTTCAGGTAAGTGGACTGTGGCTGCAGCTGAAGTCCTTTGGTTGAGGGTTTAACTAAAGAGGCTGCTGCACCAATTCTCACATCAATGAATCGTGAGAGATTTAGAGGTAAATATCTTTCTTACAGGTAAATTCTCAAGGCACACGTGATGACATCCTACCCTGATGCAGGAGTCCCTCCCGGCTGAAGTGCGAGGAGCAATTCAGATAGAAGTCAAGGTTGGTCAGAAATGAAGAAACTGCGTGAGGCCTGGATTTCCTATCCTCTCCACCTTTTTTTAATGTAATGGTTTTAATAGGTTTAAAGTTTTTACTCAGTCATTAAACACATTCTAGTGAGGCCAATAAGACAAGAATTATTACTCATAATTTTAAGTGAGAAAGCGAAGTCTGCAAGATCCTTACCTGCCTAAAGCCACTCAGCAAGTCAGTGCTATTTTGGAGGTTGAGATTTCAACACGTTTCTCCTCCACAGTGGCACCAGGAGAGCCCCCACAGGGCCTATGCAGCCTACATGGACCTTTCACTTTGGGTCTCCACCTTGCAAAGATTAGTTCCGGCTCTGGGGCACTGGGAGCACAACCTGTCAGAATGGTAGGGGTGTCTATTGTCTCCAGCTGCCTCAGAGGATCTGAAGTGTCAATGACCAGGACATGGGCTTCCCATAGTACAGGCAGACACCAGCCATCATTGTGAGAGGGGAGGCAGCTGCTGGCCTTGCACCCTGGTTCCTTCACGTCTGAGCGCCAGCCTCATGCCAGAAGGCACGGAGCACCCAGACAGAGCCCCTGCCCTGCAGACTTTGCCCCACAATTTGGTAACACCCTGACAAGCTCACAGCCAGCAGAGTCTCAGCAAACACTCCCTCACCCTGCCCGCAGCCCCATGGAACATGCAACTGGGCATCGTGCTGAGCAATAAAGGAGAACTGTGGCCGGGATGCCTGGTGCCAAGGAGCCAGTCACCCACCTCATAAAAAGGGAGTTCCGTGAGGAGAGCTGGCAGGGAGCGGGCACAGTCGGGCACAGTCTCCTGAATACCAGCCATTCAGCTGAAGGGACAGCATCCAGCAGTTTTCACTTATGCTACCACAAACAGCAGATGCTAAAAATACACTGTGGTCCGTCCTTCATTCCTCCCACCAGTCGCCATACATCATCTGGAAAGCGAGGACCAGTTTTCTTTTGTTAATGCTCTGGAAGACCAAAGCAGTCAGAGAGGTTATTCTAAGGTACTCCCACCCGCCCTGGGTTCTTCCCCTGGACTCCTGAGCAAGAGCTGAAGGTGAGGGCAGAGAGCATCTGAGATGCGGGAGAATGCAGGCAGCAGGCAGGGAAGGCCACAGGCCAGGGCCCAGAGGGAAAGCAGACAGGGCAGCTGCGCGCACGGGGCAGGTGGGGCGGAGACGGAGCAGGACATCACACCATGCGTGGGGCTCCGGGGCATGGACACTGGCCACCTGTGTGGAGCCCCGCATCCCAGGAAACCCCAACGCCATTCTAAAGAAGGTCTGGTTTGACCCCAAAGTTCCGTTTTGTTCTGTAACTTGAGGTAAACGCACACAGTTTCATAAAATGTGCAATCACCTCTCAGAGACTAGAGGGTTATCTGGTCAGCTTCTGAGCAACCAGTGCCTTGGGCCTCTACCTCAGCACAGCTTCTGGGCAGCTCTAACTCCACCCTACATTACTGACCCCTGTGGAGCAGAGAGGGCAGAGCCAAGGAGGGAGGGCTGCAGAAAGCCTAGCAAATCAGCCCTTGTTAGTGGGGAACAAAGCCTGATAAAAATGGCCGATGTAAGGGTGGGATTTAATAGCTTATATGTCGAATATCCATATTTCTGCTCTCTGCAACTTAGGTAATTCAAGTGCACTAAAAGGAATTAATGAAAAGAATTGAATAATTTTTGTACATGTCCATCCTTAAAAGTTAATTGTGTATTAAGACCTGCTTGGTCTTGGTTCCTGGTGAGAAATCAGTCCTAATATTTAAACATATACGACCACAGACAAGAACATGCCTTACATATTAATACAAAGAACCTTCTACAAATTGTCTCTAGGGTTCTGGGTTCAAGTCCACATTCTGTCACATACTATGCCACTCTGATCATCTCTCAATCTGTTGGATTTCAAGTTTTTCCTCCTTAACCAAGGATAACAGGCTTGTGGGAAGATCAAATCAGATGTCTGTAAAAAGCTTGACTCGGGGGACCAGCAGTTGGTGTAATAGCTATGTCACTGTACTCTCATGTAGTTGACCGCGGTTTGAGTCCTGGACCCAGTGGCTTAAACTCACGCTGGGCACGTGTGCGCACTTTCCTAAGATCCTGAGAAGAGAAGGGAGGAGAAGGGATTGTGGCACGGCCATCCCCCCTGGGGGGTGATTTCTCACTTTCTGGCTGGCTGTCTCTCTCTGTCTTTCTGGTTAGTGTACGTGCCCTATAGCACAAACCTCTAAAAACAAAACAAAACGAAACAAAACAAAGCAAAAAACAAACACTTGACTCCTTGACTAGGTGCCTGCTATGTAGTAAGTACTCAGTAATGGTAGTTGCTTTGATTATCCAATCATTGTTTCCTAACAGTCCAGATAACAGAGCCCAAATGAATGATCCTACATATTTTTCATTGCAGTGATCACCATGCTGTATTTGGGTTATTGAACAATATGGGCGCCAAGCAATTAAACTTTTTGCTAATATCAGTACCTGATTATCAATTTAAAGTTAAGTAATGAAATTCATATTTGTGCTTTTTTCACTCATTTTTTTTACCCCCTCCCAGGTGGCATAATCCCTTCTCTCAAGGGGCTTGCCCTCCAGTTGAAGAGGACAAAGCATGTCGACTTAAATACCTATCTAATACAAATGCCAGTTTGGTAGAAAAGACCATGAGCACCACAGGGGAAGAGAAATGTGTCTTGGAATGAGAACATGAACTCAGGATCAGTTGTACTTACAGATGGAATTATCCTCTCCTCTCCCTCCCTAGTAACAGAATTTAGTTTAAGCTATTTAGAATGATAAGGACCTATGTTGCAATGTCCACATTCTCTAAACTCATGACAAATGACCCCAAAGCCCACAGCTCTTGGTAATTGAGAAAAACAAAGGAATGATTCTATCTATGCTGAATTGGCTAATTCATTGATTTGCCTCAGGGCAGGGGGCTGGCCCAAGCTGCTTTCTAGAGTTATCTGTGCAAAGTGAGTTTGAGCCTGGTCCCTCACAGGGATTGCCCCCTGTAGTATGCAAGGACAAACACCCTAGCTGGCATCATCTTATCCATGCAGGGGAGATTTGAATTGGGTTGAGCTTGTTGGTGGATAAGCAAAATGAAACCCTTTGTTCATATATATATTTTTTTCATTTATTTATTTATTTTTACATTGTTTCTACATTTACTTTACATATCAAAAAAATTTTGCTTATACTTCATAGTTTCAAAATTTCAAAATACTGAATTTTAAAGATAATGTTCAAAATATTTCTTATAATTTTGTTTGTGACTCTATAACAACAGAGACAGTATGGGTTTAAATATTTTTGAGAAAATATTTACATATCAACTACTTAAATTGTTGAAAAGTAACACATTCAAGTCACACATAAACCTTCTCAATTCAGCCCTGCCTACCAAGTATTCTGTGATATACCATCTGCTAGCAAAGATCAGTCACTTTTTCTTCCTTCAAAGTCTTTCTCAAGATAATCCTCTGGTGTGGTTGCTCTTTTGCAATCTCTACTGATTACAATGCTGGGCTGGAAAAGTCTGGGTTATTTTATGTCATAAATTCTTTCATATAGCTTCTCTAACCCTCTCTGCCAGGCAGAACTATTTATGGTGCCAGGCCACCTTTCTAAGAGCTTCTGTTGACTTACTTGAGATCTACCTTAGTTCCATAGCTTTCTGATTAATCTTCAGATAGGACATTCCAGTCAAAGCCCTGTCCAATATTGAGTATTTCTAATTTCTGATTCAATGCAACAAGCATTATTGAACTTATGTAAATAACCCTTCTGCCACAAAATAAGAATACTCCCAAATATTTTCCAATTCCAGAGGGGTAGAAAAGGAAGAAATGCTTATGTTTCCATTTAAAGAAAAACAAACAAGAAAAATATTTTAACAAATTGTTGAACCTATCAACAACTCAAAAGAAAGTAAAATGCTTAAATTAGGAAAACAAAGCACAGTAAAAAGAAAATCAGTTAATGTTTTACTCAAAAGTCTTAAAATTCTATTTCACCAGGTTCAGTCTTAGGTTCAAAGTCTCTTCTATTGAATATGCAGTGTTACTGTGGTCCAATCTTTCTGTTTAAATCCTCGAAGTTAACATTCAACATTATCATTGATACTTCTTGATCCTAGCATTAAATTGGTCATTTTCTTGGCTGCATTTTGTTCTCTTATTTCTGTATGTGTCTTTAGTTTTCCTGGTAGAGCACTCCTTTCAGAACTTCTTGAAGAGTGAGTCTTCTGTTGGCAAATTCTTTCAGGTCTTGTTTATCTGAGAATGTTTTTATCTTTTCTTTCCATATGAAAGATAATCTAGCTGGTACAGTATTCTTGGTTGAAACTGTTTTTCACTTAACACTTTGAATATATGTTCCCATTCTTTCCTTGGTTGCATTGTTTCTGATGAGAGGTCTGAGATTGTTAGCCTGATTGGAAAACCTTTAAAAGTAACCTGATGTTTCTCTCTTGCCAATTTTAGTATCTTGTCTTGGTCTGTAGATTTGGCCAGTCTGGCTATGATGTGCCTTGGAGAAGATCTTCTTGGGTTGATTCTATTAGGGGTCCTTTGTATTTCTTGGTCCTGGATCTTTGCATGCCTCTCTAGATTTGGAAAGTTTTCTTCCAAAATTTCATGGAATAGATTATCAATGCTCTTATTAGTTTCCCCACCTTCTGGGACACTGATTATCCAGATGTTTGGGCACTTAATGATGTCTAGTATTTCTCGTATGGTATTCTCATTTTGGGGGGTTATTTTCTCATTTATTTTTTCTAGATCTGAGGTTTTGCCTTCCACATCTAAGATTCGATTTTCAGCATGGACTAATCTACTTATAATACTTTCAAGGGAGGTTTTGATTTCCAGAATGGCAGCCTTCATTTCTAATAGCTCCATTTGATTCTTTTTTATGGTGTGTATTTCCTCTTTCAGATCATGGAAGAATTTCAACAACTCCTGGAACTCGTTGTCTCTTTTCTCCTGCGTCTTCGGAGTTCACTATCTCTCAGCTCTTGTATCTTGTTTAGTTTTGTCACTGAAAATATTCTGAACTCTCTATCAAACATTTCCATGAGTTTTACTGTACTCTCTGTGGATGATGAGAGATTGTTCTTTTCCCTTAGGAGAGAGATATTTTCTTGGTTTCTCATGTTTCTTGTACCTCTGCAGTGGTTTCTGGTCATTCTATGACAAAATCTCTCCTCCACTTATCTGAATATTTTGGGAGTCTAGAAGATGGAGTTTAGAGCATAGCTTCTCTCCAGATATTTTGTCTTGAGAGACATTTGTTTTTATTCTTTTTCTTTCTTCTGCCTTTCCCTGTCATACTAGGATTTGCAAAACTCAGGCTCCTTTGGGACCAAAGGCAACATTATCAACATCTACTCGAAGGCACACAAATAATGAAGGCAAAAACGTGGAGTCTAAGTGTACTGCATTTGTAGCTTTCCTGTCTACATGTGGTCCCAATTTAGGATCACAAGCAAAGTTGTTTATTTTAGAAAAGCTTTTTAGTTCACTTTTAAGGTATTTTGCTAAAGCATTGCTTGCTTTTCAAAAGGAGAAAATGTGTATTTTTTTCCAAAGTGATGTTTGTTTTGGCTGTTTACTTATTTGCAAAAGTTCAAATCTTATTCTGTGAATTTAACTTATTTTTCTGCAGCCACTACAAGCCCAACAGCTCCCCAACATATACATGTAGAATGCAAAAATAAAACAATTTGAAAATGATGCAATTTTGGAACAGGTGTGAACTTTCTCAAGTTTGAAAAAGCCATTGTGAACAGGTAATTTGCAATAGCATTTTCAGCTCCTTCGTGTAACTTTTATTTGCTGCCTGTAAAGGACACGGCAATTTATATGGAGTCCATCCATGTCTTTATACTGAGACGAAGGCCCGCTTTTCGTCCTTAGAAAAGTATTTTATGATTCTTGCTGAAATTATATGACTTAGCTAGAGAGTTGGAGTGAAGTTTAAGTAAAGGCATCAGTTACTGTTAAGAAAATAAAGGGACATAAGCAAAATTGTGGTGGTCAAGATTATGTAAAGACATGGACAAAACTGTGGGAAAATAAAAATACAAATTTGGGTCCTCGATCATCTGGAGGGATCCCTGCAGCCTCCAATTACTTAAAGCCTCCAACTGCATCTTCCCTTCTGAAACTGCACATGCTGATGACAATCTTTGTCCAGAGCCTGCACTCTACCTCACTGTCCTCAATGACATGACAAATCCTATGTGTCCTTCCTTTGGGGAAGGTTTTCTGTTGACATGATAAAGAATAATAATTAACATGTGATATTCTGCTGTATAATATATTTGTACCCTAGAGGACTTCTGGGGGAATTATTGGGTCATTGGAAAAATCGTGATGTATTTTTCTAAGCAAAAATGTATCATGACTTTCCCGAAGACCTAATATTTTAAACTAAAGTCGTGATTTCCTGAATAGAAATGTAAGACCCCTGCTGTCTCAGCTAAAGAGACAAGCAGGGTACATCAGATTCTTAAGTAAAGAGAAAAAGCAGTGGTGGTGGCGATCTGAGTAGACAGACAGAAGTCAAGATAAGGCCATTGGGGGATTTGGCAGGTAGTGTGGTGGTTGAGGTGCTGGACTCCCGCATGGATGACTGAGGTTTAAGTCCTGGATATGGTGACTTGCTTTCTTACTTTCTTGCTCTCTCCGACTCTCCCTCTCACGTTAAGTTAAAAATAAATAAATAAAATAAATAATTCTTTATATATATATATATATATATATATATATGTATATATATATACACACACACATACATATACATATACATATACATATACATACAAAGTCATTAGAAGCCAGACCAGAATTGGCAAATGTATAAATGTTTATAATTAGTGGTCAAGCATCCAAGAAGATGGCTTCCAACAGAAGAAAAGAGTAAAGGAGATTCTCCAAAGCTTAAGAAAGAGGAAAGCAATAAATGGGTGAGCTGATAGATGATGTCTACACCATGACACCGTGATAGCGGAGGTGACCATCTACCCTGCTCTGAGCCTCTCTCTTGGAATTTCTGTTAAGGCTCAACTTTCCAACCTGCCTAAGCTTCACTCACTGAGAACCTATGACTGAAGAGAAGCTGTAAGAGGTAGCAGAGTCCATGAAGGACTCAATCTGGATAGAATGGAGGCAGGAGATGGCAAAGCCCCTTCTGTCAGCTGGCATGGTGCTGGGAACTCCCTTTTGGAGATTCTACACTGGCCAAGGAGCAGCACTCTAGCAAAGATTGGGAGTAGGTGCCTTGGAAGTGTAACTACTCCATTATGGAAGTCCCCTCCATGTGTCTGTAAACTAAGAAAAGAGGACTTGATTTGGGTTAGGCAATGACTTTTGTGCTTTGACAAAGAATGTTCTCATTAGCCTTAGAGATTGGTACCTCATTAATTATTGATTCTCTACTTCCCTTTCTCCATCCAATGCCACTATAAATCTGTAAATGTCCTTCATAAATTATTATTTAGAATAAAAATTTGCTTTGGACAAATAAAAATCTCCTTGTAGGACATTCTTTTCTGGCTCTGAGTGTCTTGCAGTTAACATTTCCTTTTTTTTTTTTTTTTTTAGAGGTTTTTGCTATAGGGCGTGTGCACTTACCAGAGAGACAGAGAGAGACAGAGAGACAGAAAGTGAGAAATCACCCCCTGGGGGGATGGCCACGCCGCAATCCCTTTTCCTCCATTCTCCTCTTTGGATCTTGGGCACGCATGCACATGCACCCGGCGTGAGTTTAAGCCACCAGGTCTGGGACTCAAACCGCGGTGAACCACATGGAAGTCCAGTGACATAGCCATTACACTAACTGCTGGTCCCCAACATTTCCCTTTTTTTTAAGTCCAGCCTCAGGAAAGGAGAGTGTGTGGTGTGTGTGTTGTGGGAAAGAGGTAGATACTCAGGCTAAATCCTCTACAATGTTGTTCTGGTCTGGAGTTCTCCCACCTTACACAAATATTCCCAACTTATACCTTTAGTATCCATGCAATCCCTACCTGAAAGTACTTATTAAGAATAAAATAACAACAAAAGCAACAAAAAATGCTTAGCTACTTAACTGAGTATCAACTCTGTGCCAGGCACCAGGCCTGGAGCTGGGACCCAATGGCCTGTTGGAGACAGACTCAAAGCTATGCAGAATGTGGTAAGTAATTAATACCACACAGTTCAGAAGAGGGCCATCTGCTTGTATGAGGAATGGAGGCGGGTGGGGGGACCCTTCAAAACCTCCATGGAAAATGTGCATTATGGAAAAACTATATAAGTATTTCAAAATTTTTTGAACCAAAATAAATTGGTGCCTTAATTCCATTTGCCACACACTATTTGAAGTCTACTTATATATATTCCCAGGAAAATTGCTCCACAGAGACACCAAGAACATAACATATAATTTTCTTGAGCTTTAAAAACAGTAATCTCTCTTATCCACTCATTGTATTAGAAGTGAAGAAAGCACAAGTGATTCAAATTCATAAATAACACACATCTACTATTTTTTATTATTATTATGCCAAGGACATAAGTGCATGCACAGAAAAGTCAGAGAGAGAGAGAGCCCCCAAACAGTGCTTGGTCACTCTAGATTTCTTTTTCCTCCAATTCTCCATTTCATCAGAAGCCAGGTACATGTGCACATGTCTGGCACACAAGACACCAGGGCCAGGACTTGAACCCCAGTTAGCCATGTGGGATCCAATTTCCTCTGCACAGGCTTAACTGCTGTGCTACAGGGCTAGCCCTCTAGATTTATACTAAAATATGATTTCAACTTCCTAACACATTGCTCAACACTTTTTTTTTTTTTAAAGAGGTTTTTGCTATGGGCACTTGCACTCACCAGAAAGACAGAGAGAGAGAGACAGAAAGTGAGAAATCACCCCCCAAGGGGGATGGCTATGCTGCACTCTGTTCTCCTCCATTCTCTTTTCTGGATCTTGGGCACACATGCACACACGCCTGGCGAGGGTTTAAGTCAACGGGTCTGGGACTCGAACCGCAGTCGACGACATGGGAGCTCAGTGACATAGCCATTACCCTAACTGTTGGTCCCTGCTCAACACTTTTTAAACTAGCATTATTGACAAGAAACAATGTTGAGATGAGTAAATATCAATATTTCTTTATATACTATTTTGGAATATAATTTAGTAGTGCTGTCTGATAGAAATATAAGGCAAACCACATATGTAATTTTCATATTTCTTAAAAAATAATTTATTTCTTCATGAGCAAGACAGAGAGAGAGAGAGAGAGGAGACAGCAACTCCAGCAAGGTGCCAATGGCTCACTCCACGCCCAGCCTCGGCTAGCCCCAGATCATGGGCATACACAAGCCTGGCCTACTGAGGGAGGTCTCTAGACACAAACCAGGAGTCTTCCCACCTAGAAATGCCTTGCAGAGCACCATATTTTACTGGCATGCTACGTCAGGTGCCCACAAATGTAATTTTAAGTTATCTAATAGACTTATTCCCAAAGTAAAAAGAAACAGGTGGAATTAAATTGAATAACTTATTTCATGTTTATTAATAGATCCAAATGATCATTTCAGTATGTAAATGATAAAATTCCTGATGAGATAATTTGCATTTTTTCTTTCATACTATCTTCAAAGTACCACGTGCTATTTTATACTTAGGGCACATCACAGTTCAAACCAGCCATATTTCAAATGTCTAGTAGCCAAATAGCCATGTTGGGCAGAACTAGTATACAGAGGAGGTCGGGCAGGGCAGTTCTCAATGCAGGCTCTGAGATCCCATTGCTGGAGTTTGCATCTTGACCTCATCACACTAGCTGTATGACTTTGTAAAATGAGTATGCTAATAACGACAACCTTAGGGGGTTGGAATGATAAAACAGTCCTTATAAAGTGTTTTACATAGAATTCTGGCAAATAGTGTTTAACAAATGTTAACTGTGGTTGTCACTGCCTAAGTGCAAACCCTGCTTAGAAACCATGAGATCCTGGGCAAGTAATCTCACCTCTTAGAACATTACTTCTCTGTAAAACCAGGGTGATAATAATACTTCACTGAGGAGATTAACTGATACAATCATAGCACTTAATAAATGTTCGTTTCTTTCCTCTTGAACTCAAGTGTCAATGAACAGAGAAATAGCCAAAGGGCCAGCTGAGTGGGAATAGAGGCAAATGGACCTGGATAACTGGCAAACTGGCTGGTCACGAGGTCACTGCTCCGTAGGCCAGCCCCGATGGCTCCGGCTTACCTCAGGCAGCTTGCCCGTACCCGCTACACGTGTCTCTTTCGTAGTCACTTTAACTAGAAGCTACAGAAGAGCAAGCAGGGTCACCGCTTCACAGGCTGATGGAGTATTTTTATCTTATATGCTCTGTCCCTGTGTGCCTAAGTTTGTTGGCAACCCTGTTTTGAATTTTGAAGTTACAGCCATGACTCACCTCCCTTGTGTTGATAAGGAAAACTTGAGAAAACGAAGACCTATTTGTTTGTTACAGGCTGCAAAAATCTCTAATGATAATGGCTTTTGTTACTCTCCTGCTCAGAAGTTTGTTTTTTCATATTTAATGACTCCTACAGGATTTTGAGAAGGAAAACTTGAAAATTTTAATTAAAACCATATCCTACATATCCTTCTGCTCCTCTGCATATTTGTTTATTTTTTTGTAGGATTGCTTTGTTAAGAGCTTTGGAATTACCGGGGAAGAGCTTTTGAGGATGTTTAATACCCATGATTGAAATCAGGGAGAGACACACAAGTGATGGGATCGGTTATGACATCAGAGGTACCTGGCCGCTCCTCTATCCACGGGCCCCGGGACCCGCCATCCCACACTTCAATGAGATGTTGTAAACCCGGTGAAGGTTTTAAAGCCCCTCTGTGCTTTGACGTTTCAGAAGGCTCATTTCCGAATGACAGTAAAACTGCCATGAAAAACAACATGAGTTTTGGATGACACCGAAGACTCAGTCATTCCTCCCACCAATGGGAAGGGAAATGTTGATTAGAGACTGAGTAGCACTTAGTTTTACCTACAGGGACTTAAACCCTCACAGCTCTGACTCCCCTCTTCTTCACAGGAATTCAATGAAAACAAAATAACCATTAAAAAGTGAAATGAAACAAACATTACCAAAGAGCACCTTCAACTAAACTAGTTCCTCTCATGACCCTAGATTTAGCTCTAAGTTATATCTTTCAGAAAGTAGCAGAAACCAGGCTTTCCAAAAACAAGAACAAAAAACAGTGCCTAATGCTAGTGTGATAAATAAAATTCAATTAAAAATCTTGCTTTATCAAAATGCAAATAAATTTCTTGAGCATATGCATAAGTTATTCAGGACGCCAATGTTATTCTAGTTGTTTCAGTGGCAGTAGGCTCATTTTAAAGAAAAATGGCCCTAATGCATAAATGCACTTTTAATTCATTTCAAGGCAGTGATTTGAGATTTAAAGGACTTTTTTGGGGGTGGGCACAACCATAAGAATGTCACAAAATCTTGGAAAGTTTTCCATCTGGAAACCCAAAGGGATTTTTTTTACTGAGGTTAGCATCTATTTCCCCATTGTATAGAAGGAAGAAGATTCTCTGAGACTAAAATTAGAGAAACAAAAATGTCTGAGCTCCCATAACCATGCAGTCAGACTACAGCTGGAAGGAAGACGGTCAGCGTCTACCTTTCCATATTTGTGTCACTTCTGAGTTGGCCTTGGAGCTTCCGTTTGGTATTCCTTACACATAACAGATGCTGGATGCATATTTGTTGATGGAATCGCTTCCATTCTGTGAGAGTGGAGGTGACTAAATGTTTCTCAGCAGGACATGTGTTATTCATGCAAATGAAAGAATCGAGCAGAAGCACATGAGGACTCTCGTTATAATTGTCCCTGGAGGGGGAGTTAAAGAGAAGTAAATGAGGGCCCCTAATTTGCATAGACCGCTTCCTAGACCCTGCACCTAATTCTGTATTTGTAAGTTTGGATTATTTTTATTAAAGAGGGTTTCCAAATTGGATGAGCTCAGGCCTCACAAAGCTTGGGTCTGTGCTGGGTTGTTCTTAGAAGCGGTCTATGAATGCCATCTTGGATTTTTCATCTACATTATTTTAACTCCTATTCATCCAAAGCAGATACAAATCAATTAGCTCTGTAAGCATGGACAAACAAAGCCTGAGTTTCCTCAATTCTGAAAAGGAAAGGTGATTGGATACCACTGCTGAGGTCCCCAAAGTCACTGATGTGGAAAGTAAGGCAAGAGTGAGGAAAGGAAAAGAGACAAAGGCTGTGACTAGCAGGCCTAGGGCTGGCTGCACCACTAACAGCTGGTCCACGACTTTCAGCAGAGAACTTCACCTCTGGGGGCTCAGTTTTCTCTACCACAAAAGGGGCAGATGGACAAGACGCTCTTTCAAGTTCTATCTGGTCCCATGATTCCAACACTCTAACGTGCAGTGTGTCACATATAACATGCCCTCTCACAGGACGCTCACAACAGCCCTGAGCATGAGTCACATATAACATGCCCTCTCACAGGATGCTCACAACAGCCCTGAGCATGAGTCACATATAACATGCCCTCTCACAGGATGCTCACAACAGCCCTGAGCATGAGTCACATATAACATGCCCTCTCACAGGATGCTCACAGAAGCCCTGAGCATGAGTCACATATAACATGCCCTCTCACAGGATGCTCACAACAGCCTTGAGCATGAGTCACATATAACATGCCCTCTCACAGGATGCTCACAGCAGCCCTGAGCATGTGTCACATATAACATGCCCTCTCACAGGATGCTCACAACAGCCCTGAGCATGAGTCACATATATCATGCCCTCTCACAGGATGCTCACAACAGCCCTGAGCATGAGTCACATATAACATGCCCTCTCACAGGATGCTCACAACAGCCCTGAGCATGAGTCACATATAACATGCCCTCTCACAGGATGCTCACAACAGCCCTGAGCATGAGTCACATATAACATGCCCTCTCACAGGATGCTCACAACAGCCCTGAGCATGAGTCACATATAACATGCCCTCTCACAGGATGCTCACAACAGCCTTGAGCATGTGTCACATATAACATGCCCTCTCACAGGATGCTCACAGCAGCCCTGAGCATGTGTCACATATAACATGCCCTCTCACAGGATGCTCACAACAGCCCTGAGCATGTGTCACATATAACATGCCCTCTCACAGGATGCTCACAACAGCCCTGAGCATGAGTCACATATAACATGCCCTCTCACAGGATGCTCACAACAGCCCTGAGCATGTGTCACATATAACATGCCCTCTCACAGGATGCTCACAGCAGCCCTGAGCATGAGTCACATATAACATGCCCTCTCACAGGATGCTCACAACAGCCCTGAGCATGAGTCACATATAACATGCCCTCTCACAGGATGCTCACAACAGCCCTGAGCATGAGTCACATATAACATGCCCTCTCACAGGATGCTCACAACAGCCCTGAGCATGAGTCACATATAACATGCCCTCTCACAGGATGCTCACAGCAGCCCTGAGCATGAGTCACATATAACATGCCCTCTCACAGGATGCTCACAACAGCCCTGAGCATGAGTCACATATAACATGCCCTCTCACAGGATGCTCACAACAGCCCTGAGCATGAGTCACATATAACATGCCCTCTCACAGGATGCTCACAGCAGCCCTGAGCATGAGTCACATATAACATGCCCTCTCACAGGATGCTCACAACAGCCTTGAGCATGAGTCACATATAACATGCCCTCTCACAGGATGCTCACAGCAGCCCTGAGCATGTGTCACATATAACATGCCCTCTCACAGGATGCTCACAACAGCCCTGAGCATGAGTCACATATATCATGCCCTCTCACAGGATGCTCACAACAGCCCTGAGCATGAGTCACATATAACATGCCCTCTCACAGGATGCTCACAACAGCCCTGAGCATGAGTCACATATAACATGCCCTCTCACAGGATGCTCACAACAGCCCTGAGCATGAGTCACATATAACATGCCCTCTCACAGGATGCTCACAACAGCCCTGAGCATGAGTCACATATAACATGCCCTCTCACAGGATGCTCACAACAGCCTTGAGCATGTGTCACATATAACATGCCCTCTCACAGGATGCTCACAGCAGCCCTGAGCATGTGTCACATATAACATGCCCTCTCACAGGATGCTCACAACAGCCCTGAGCATGAGTCACATATAACATGCCCTCTCACAGGATGCTCACAACAGCCCTGAGCATGAGTCACATATAACATGCCCTCTCACAGGATGCTCACAACAGCCCTGAGCATGAGTCACATATAACATGCCCTCTCACAGGATCCTCACAACAGCCCTGAGCATGAGTCACATATAACATGCCCTCTCACAGGATGCTCACAACAGCCCTGAGCATGTGTCACATATAACATGCCCTCTCACAGGATGCTCACAACAGCCTTGAGGATGTGTCACATATAACATGCCCTCTCACAGGATGCTCACAACAGCCCTGAGCATGAGTCACATATAACATGCCCTCTCACAGGATCCTCACAACAGCCCTGAGCATGAGTCACATATAACATGCCCTCTCACAGGATGCTCACAACAGCCCTGAGCATGTGTCACATATAACATGCCCTCTCACAGGATGCTCACAACAGCCTTGAGCATGAGTCACATATAACATGCCCTCTCACAGGATGCTCACAACAGCCCTGAGCATGAGTCACATATAACATGCCCTCTCACAGGATGCTCACAACAGCCCTGAGCATGAGTCACATATAACATGCCCTCTCACAGGATGCTCACAACAGCCCTGAGCATGAGTCACATATAACATGCCCTCTCACAGGATGCTCACAACAGCCCTGAGCATGAGTCACATATAACATGCCCTCTCACAGGATGCTCACAACAGCCCTGAGCATGTGTCACATATAACATGCCCTCTCACAGGATGCTCACAACAGCCCTGAGCATGAGTCACATATAACATGCCCTCTCACAGGATGCTCACAACAGCCCTGAGCATGAGTCACATATAACATGCCCTCTCACAGGATGCTCACAACAGCCCTGAGCATGAGTCACATATAACATGCCCTCTCACAGGATGCTCACAACAGCCCTGAGCATGAGTCAACCTGAATAGAAATTAGGGCTGACGTCATTGGTTTTGATGGTCTTCAAACATGACACCGATTAACTGATTAAATCATAGCATTTAATAAATGTTTGTTTCTTTCCCCTTGAAACTACCTAGAATGTTATCTTTGACACTCTGATATGAACAAGCATTGAAACCTGTGCATGTGGAGAGGCAATGGATTTGAAGCCGCAGCTGTAGACTGGCCGGCTGCAGGCAATGACCATTTTCTTTTCATGCCTCATTCAAAACCAGGTCTCCTTTTCTTCACCAATGGCTGGCAGTTTAGTAACCATTAATATCACCAGAGGCACCAAAAAAAAAAAAAAAAAAAAAAAAAAATCCTAAGAAGCTTGATTCCCAGAACTACCAAACTTGAATTCCTGTAGAGACTCTGCCCAAAAATTATTTTAAAGGAGTCCCAAGGGGCTGGACAGTGGTACAGCAGTAAGACAATGCTCTGCAGGGCTGATTCACATGGGAAGGTCCCAAGATTGTGTCTGGAGACCTCCCTGGGCACACTGGGGCTGGAAAAAACTGGGGGTGGATGTTGGCATGAAAGACCCTGTTGGGGGTAGCCCCCCTTTTCTCTTACTCTTAGAAGAAATAATGAAAGAAAGAAAGTAGCAAAGGAGGGATGGAATGAGGCAGAAAGAGAGAGAAAGGAAGAGAGAGAGAAGCTTGCAAGTGAGCAAGCTCCCAGGTGATTCTGATGAGCCACCAGGAAGGAAAATCACTGTTCCAGGGAGCTCCTTCTGCACTGACAGATGTGGAAGTACTATATTACTTGAAACAATCAGCCTTTTAGCTACCCTGACACTTTCTGCCACAAAGTCAGTCTGGCATAGTGTTGGCCAGAGAAAGTAAGAACAGTCAGAAAACAGCCCATCACAGTGGGTTAATTATTGCATGAATTATCCAGAATAGGCAAGTCCACAGACACAGAGAGTAGTGACTGAAAAACCATAAAATTGTATACTTGAAAGGGATAGATTATATAGTAAATTATATTTCAATAAAGTATACACGCACACACACACAGCCTAATTGCAACTCCCCCTTCACAAACACACACTCACCATGACAACTCGTGATCATTGGCAGGGCAATTACCACCACCTAACTAGAAATGTCTATGTGTATGAATGGCATTAATGCCGTATTACCTCACTCATCTTATGACCACTTATTAATACCCTCCTGTGGGACCAGCGGTTAGCGTAATGGCTACGTCGCTGACTCCCATGTAGTTGACCGCAGTTCGAGTCCTGGACCCGATGGTTTAAACTCACGCTGGGTGTGTGTGCGTAAATGCCCAAGATCCTGAGAAGAGAATGGAGAAGAGATTGTGGCGTGGCCATACTCCCTGGGGGGTGATTTCTCACTTTCTGTCTCTCTGTCTTTCTCTGTCGTTTTGGCAAGCGCACGCTCCCTATAGCAAAAACCTCTCCAAAAAAAAGAAAAAAAAAAAAAAAAAAAATAGCCTCCCGCAGCTCTCCACCACCACAGAAATCAAACCATCCTTGGCCAATGGCACCACCTGGTGGTTATCATGGGAAATCCCTAACCAGACCTCTGAACCACATCCTCTCTCACCATCCCCGGACTTCATAAACAAAACATTCCCTCTTCTTCCAACTTCAGGGCTCAGCTCATTCTAGTTTAGATAACTTCCAATTTATATAAAAAGCATTCCCTTCCATATCTTCTCCCTGAACCGGCCCCAAGTCTTCCTGTACTGCTGCTGAACAACTTGAAGAACTTCAGTGATAAGTCTGCAAATAAAAATGAAAAGCAGCAAATCCTAAGGTGGTTAGATACACTCAGTCCTAATAAATGCCCTATTCATCTTATTAACAAATACTTCAGAAAATAAGAAAAACAAATAGCCCTATAACAAATGAAAGATGTTCAGCTCTGTTGGTAATCAAATATAAATTTAAACAGATATAATTTTTAGCTGCTGAATTTAAATATTTTAAAAAGTAATATTCACAGTTAACAAATGAGGCAAGATGCCTATGAACGGAGTGAGAGACAGCAGCCATATAGGCCCAATATTTATAGAAAATAATCTGACAGAAAAAAAAGGAAAAGAATTTGACATATACAGGAAACAGCACCTAAAATACATGAACCAAGTTTGATCCCATTTTTTTCTAACAAATATTTATACTAAAGAATTGATCAGGGACCAGCAGTTAGCGTAATGGCTATGTCGCTGGACTCCCACGTAGTCGACCGCGGTTTGAGTCCCAGACCGGGCGGCTTAAACTCACGCCGGGCGCGTGTGCGTGCGTGCCCAAGATCCCGAGAGGAGAATGGAGGAGAAGGGATTGCGGCGTGGCCATCCCCCCTGGGGGGTGATTTCCTGCTTTCTATCTCTCTGTCTCTCTCTGTCTGTCTGGTGAGCGCACGCGCCCTATAGCAAAAACCTCTCCAAAAAAAAGAAAAAAAAAGAAAAAAAAAAAAAAAAAAAAAAGGATTGATCAGAAATCTATACAAAAGTTTATGAATGTTGAAACAATGTTTATGATGAGAATAAGTTGAAAAACTTTAAATGTCCAACATTTGGGAAATATTGAAGTATATACATAGTATACTTAAGTATAGTATACTAATACATAGTTTACTATGGCATTAACACATAATAGGATATAGCACTTACTAAAAATAATTGCATTAATTTGTCATGATATTGAAAAATGCTCTTCATATAATACTAAGTATAAAAATCCAGATAAAAATATTTACAGTATAATAAAATTATATAGACACTAGAAGTAAACACAACCAGGGGCCGGCAGGTGGTGTGGTGGTTAAGGTGCTGGACTTCCACACGGCTGACCACCGTTTGAATCTCAGACCTGGTAGCTTGCTTTCTCACTTTCCCTTTCTCTCTCTGTCTCTCTGTCTGGTCAAATTAATAATAATAATAATAATAATAATAACAACAAATGGAATTAAATAAATAATTCTTTAAAAAAAAAAAAAAAAAGAAGCACAACCAAATGTTGAAAGTGGGTATCTCAGGCTAGCCAGTGTCATGGTGGCTAAAGCAGCTGGGTCCCACCTGTCCAACTGTGATTACTGTCCCAAACTTGGCAGCTTGGAAAACACACTGGTTCATATGCACGTGTGCCCAAAATCCTGAGAGGACAATGGAGGAGAAAGGACTGCAGCATGGCCATCCCCACCAGGGGTGCTTTCTCGCTCTCTCTCATCCTGTAGAAAATTAAATAAATAAATAAATAAATAAATAAATAAGTGCCAGAAGTCTGACCATTGCCTATAATCCCTTGTCCCACTCTTGTTCCATCATTTTTATAAAAGATAAAGGCTGGAAACATTAATTGCCCTCTGAATCGCTGTTAGGTGATTTCTCATCAGTAAATAGAGAGACAGTTACAACCACCTTGGGCCAGAACCCTTCAGTCAGAGCCCTCCCTTACTGGCAGCTGACACCCATAGACAGGCAGAAAATAGAAAGTTACAACCACCTTGGGCCAGAACCCTCCAGCCACAGCCCTCCCTCACTGGCAGCCGACACCCACACACAAGCCCACAAAGTCACAATGGCAAGGAAGCTACTCACAGCACCAACCATTTTCATGCCCAACCCCTCTGCCCTCCCATATAAATACATCATGTCTCCTGGGTAGGAAGGGCTGAAACATCGCTGGCTTCAGGTCCCTAGGCACTCTTTTTCTCAATACACTTCCCTTTTGTCTCGGGGGGGCGGGGATAAAAGTGGGTATCACTAGGTCATAAACTTAAATGCCCTTCTGTATGTGCAGTGGGAGAAAAAGTGAAATTTCAGGAGCGGTGATTCTCAACAAGGGTGATATTGACTCACAGGGGACATTTGACATAACTGGAGACATTCTTGGTTGTCACAACTGAGAAAATCCTGCTGGCATCTAGTGGGAAGAGACCAGTGATGCAGTCTCCAGGATAGAATTATCTGGCCCAAATAGCAACAGCGCTGAGGGTATAAGCCCTGCTCTTGCATCAAATGCGCACGGTTTAAATCTGGATTTGATGCCTCTCAGCTGTTTAATTTCACCCATTCTAAATCTCAGCTTTCCCTTGTGAATGGAACTACTGACACAAGATTTCTGAAGACAACATAACATAGAAAGTATCTGATACACAGAAGATACCAAGTAAATCTGAATTCCCTTTCCCTAGAACACTATTACTCATTTTTGTATTTTTGTATTTGAGTATTATAAAAGAGCGCTTTTTACCCTTTGACAACCTATTTCAGACATAATTTTGGAGTCTGATAAGCACTGTGGTGTTCTCTCCAGGTTAAAATTTTAATATCAGGGGACCAGCAGTTAGTGTAATAGCTATGTTGCTGGACTCCCATGGAGTCGACCGCGGTTCGCGTCCTGGACCTGGTGACTTAAACTTACGCCAGGTGCGTGTGCGTGCATGCCCAAGATCTCAAGAGGAGAATAGAGAAGAGCTTGCAGCGTGGCCATCCCCCCAGGGGGTGATTTCTCACTTTCTGTCTCTCTGTCTCTCTGTCTTTCTGGCAAGCTCATGTGCCCTATGGCAAAAACCTCTTCCAAAAAAATAATAATTTTAATATCAGGTTGACAGGATTAAAAAAAAAATAAACTCTTGATTCTACAATATAGGTTCCCAAAACTCATGGTGTATGTTCTGAGTGCTGGGGATAATGAGATGAAAAGCTCATCTCCTGCCACGTGGGGTCTGCCTGGCAGCTAAGAGACGGGGTCTGCAGAACACCTGAGAGGGGCCCCGGGCACCCAAGGACACAAGCGTAGGTGCCATGTGTGCATCTCAGCAACCACAAGAAGGATCTGGGGCTCAGCCAGCCATGGGGTAACTTGCATTTTCCCCTCCACTGAATGAGCTCTATTTATAATCTGCCCATGGACTTAAACCTGGTTTAGAGGGAGAGAACTCGAAACGCAAGCTCCCTTATTCTTACTGCTTCCCCATCAGAACAGTGCTCGTACAACCTGACAGGGCAGCAGGACGTCGTGCCAGCTGCCTCTGAGCTCCATTGGCTGGGGAAAAGAGAGAGAGAGGGAGGGAGGGAGAGAGAGGATGGTCACTCGCTCTCTCTTCAATGCCCTAAAGAGGGTGGGAGAGGGAACAGACACTCAGAGGCAGGGTCAGGGGAAGTCCAGGGGGAGTAGATGGCTTGCAGAGGGAGCTGGGTAGATACTGATAATTCATCTTGTCACGGCCATGGATCTGGCAAGCTGGGAGCAGCTGACCACTGCCTGACTGCAGGCACGTCATGCCTGTCCACAGCCCAGACCCCTAGGCACCACAACTCTGCCTGTAAAAAAAGCCAGAGGCACTCACCAGGCTCCAGCGTGCTGTATACAGACCTAGTTAAATGAGACATGACTGCCAAAGGTCCTATTTGCTGACCACACATGCAAGAACAAAATCTACCTACTATTAGTATAATGCATTATTTACTGTCAGAGTAACTGCTCTTTTTCCCCTTCCTTCAGAAACCTTTTCAGACAACCGCACCTGCCTTGTTGCCATGTTTTTGCACACTTCAGTGACCAAGGACTATTCAGAATCTGGACAAACTCAGTAAATGGTCCCACTGATCATCTGCTGAAAAATAAGAAAAAAAGAATAATAAAGAAATAGAGGCAAGAGACAAGAGAAGAGACCCACCGGTTCAATGCAGGAGACAGCCGTCTTCAATAGTTTACAGCAGAATTCCTCCCAGCAGCCCATCCATTCCTGCAGCTCTGGAGGAAAACCTTAGTCATTCACATCTTGTCCAAACCATGCAGAGTTTGTTGACACAGGCTGGCTGAGCTGTCGTACCAGAAAGATGGCACCAGGAAGGTCCCTTGGGCCTCTGCAGGGTGGGCTAGCTGCCAAGACCGGCTGTCCCCTTAGCACAATCTCTGTCTCATGCAAAGAAAAACTTGGATAGGCTACTGGGGAAAATGACCACTCGCCTGTCCTGGATCCCTGCTGGGAGGGCCCATCACCACGGTCACTCCCAGCCCTGGGTAAGTATCACTCTGTCTCAATCAGGCCAAAAGCTAGCAGAAGACGTCGGCTGCTTGCTGTGCCACCACCCACTGGGCGCTGAAGACAGTCTAAAGTGCCTGATGTCTGACCCTCTGGGAGCTTATGATCAAATGTGTCCCATGAAAAACCACTTCAGAAAGGTGAAGCTTGTCGAGAAAAGATGCCTGTTACCAATTATTCGGCATAAACTGAGCACTGCAGCAGGCTGGTTTCCTTTATCATCTCTCTGACAGCCACTCATGCCAAGTGAGAAATGCTCACCTCCACCCCGAGATCTCAGTGGTGCTGGGGCTGTCTGCATGTATCTGAACAACACAAAGAGCAGTAGCTAACCACTATCCCACCCAGCACCTCTCCAACACTGCTGCTGCCATTGAGAGTGCCTCCAGACCTGGGGCAGCCTGTTACTCTCCAAGGAGAGAGAGAGCAGTTAAGGGACACACTGCAGATAAAGAGCAGGTAGGCTGTGGGAGGCAGGAGCTGCCTCGGGTGAGCTTATGAACCTGAGTAATACAGACCATGCCCAGAGTTCGTAAATAGAGAAACTTGGCGATGCCCTTAAATGTGTCCAGCAGCCCTGCTTCAAGCACCCGGGACACAACACTCACTTCTTCCTGCCTGAACCTAAATTATGGTCTACATTCCAGCCCTTTCCAAAGACGCCCAGTTCAGCTTCAGTTATCTGTGACATCTTCTTTGGGGAGAAAGCATCCCCTCAAGGGGCATGGTCACACCACAATCCTTTGTCCATTTCTACATCTTGTCAGGATTTTGGAAACACACACACACTTGCCTGCCATGTTTTCCTTTTTTTCTCCTTTCTTTCGTTTATTTATTTATATATTTTTTTCCCTTTAAATATTTATTGTAATTTGTTATTTACATATAATCATTACACATCTTTGTAGGGTACAGATGGTCTTTAAAAGCATGAATATAATGTATAATAAAAATCAAGGATATAAATATATTCATCACCTTCAGCATGTAACATTATATTATGTTGTGAACCTTCAAAACCTTCTCCAATGGTTATTCTGAATGGGTGAATTGTCTATGATGTTCTTTTTCTTCTTCTTTTTTTTGGGGGGGGTTATGGGGGAGAGGTTTTTGCTACAGGGTGTGTGTGCTTGTGAGAAAGACAGAGAGGGACAGAGAGACAGAAAGCGAGAAATCATCCCCCCAGGGGGGATGGCCATGCCACAATCCCTTCTCCTCCACTCTCCTCTTGGGATCTTGGGCACACATGCACACATGCCCAGTGTGAGTTTAAGGTGCCAGGTCCGGGACTAGAACCATGGTTGACTATATGGGAGTCCAGCGATGTAGCCATTACACCATCTGCTGGTCCCATCTATGATGTTCTTTACTGTGAGATACAGTTCTAAAGAAAAACATACTAATTAACAATCAGGCAACAAATGATCTCATAAATTAACAAAGACAATTTTAACATAGCCAATAAAAGAAGAATTTGTAATTTCCACATAGAGGACTGTGGGAGATAAGAGTTTATAATCTGAAAAAAATCTAATTATTTAATCTAATTAATCTAAAAAATTAATTAATAAAAGTCCAATTAAAGAGAGGTAAATTGTACATAACAATACCTCATTAGGAAGAGACAGAAAAGGACACTTTTAGTCATACACTATGAATTCTTGTAAGACCATAGTACTGTACTGTGCATAAAGAAAGAAGTCCTTGAAAAAGCAAAAATGAAATAAAATTGGAAAGAGATGTTTAAAAGTGAAGACATAGTGAAGGCAGTGTTTTGGTGATTTATAGGCTTTGCAAAGTTCTTGATTTTAGCCTTTTTAAAATTCATTCCAAAAACAGACTCATCCACTTGTAACATTCTAGACTTTTCCTCTATTATCTAGTTTCATACAATGAGTAATCGTAATATAATAAATATGTAAATTGAAATCTGTGGAGTCAACTATCTATCAAAGAATTGGTGAATTTGTATTTAAACCTGCTCCTGTGTAAAAGAGTTGAATCTGCACTTAGTCCCAGCATTACCAATGTGCAGGCTTAGCCTTTATTTTTCCTAGTTGTTTTGCGTTCACTTAGTTCTATTTGTCTCCCTTAAGCTTTCCTGGTAGAGCAGTCCCTTAAGTACTGAGTTGTTAGAACAGTCATAACGGATTTTTCTGTTTTTCCATGCAAAAGTGCATCATGACTTTTCTGAAAACCTAATATTTCCTGAAGAGTCTATTTTGTTTTGGTGAATTTTTTCAGCATTTGTTTATCTTAGAAGGATTTTATTTCTCCTTCCCATTTGAAGGATAATCTTGCTGGGCATAGCACTCTTGGTCAAAACCGCTTTTCTTTTGGAGTTTTAAATATGTCTTCCCATTCTTTTCTTGCCTGAATTGTTTTGGTTGAGAGATCTAATATTAGTCTAATAGAATATCTTTTGTAAGTAACTTAGAGGTTCTCTCTTGCCATTTTTAGAATATTGTCTTTGTCTTTGATTTTTACCAATTGGACTATGCCTTTACCTGTCTCTTCACCTTCTGGAATACCTATTATGTAGATATTCAGCCATTTAATGGTGTCTAGGATTTCCTGTATATTGCACTCATTTTTAATGGTCATTCTTCTATTCTTTTCAGTTGCTTGGACTAAATCAGTGGTTTTGTCTTCAAGGTCAGAGATCCTTTTTTCTGCATGATCTAATCTGCTGTTGATACTTTCAAGGAAGATATTGATTTCCCGCATCATATTCTTTATCTCCAGAAATTCTGTTTGATTCTTTTTTAGTGTGTCTATTTCTTTATGAAGTTCATCCTTCAAGCTATGGAAGGATTTTCTCATTTCCTGGAGTTGGTTGTCTGTTTTCTCTTGCATCTTGCTGATTTGTTTTTTTCTTTTGTTTTGTTGAGAGATTTTTGCTACAGGGTGTGTGCACTCATCAGAGACACAGAGAAAGGTAGAGAAACAGTGAGAAGTCAGCCCCTGGGGGTGTGGGGGTGGCCACACTACAAACCCTTTCTCCATTCTCCTCTTGGGATTTTGGGAACACAAAGGCATGTGCCTGATGTGAGCTTTAAGTTACCAGGTCCAGGACTCAAACCACTGTCATCCATGTGAGAGTCTAGTGCCTTAACCACTACACCACCTGCTAGCCTTCTTGAGTTTTGTTACCATGAATATTCTGAATTCTTTTCCTGACATTACTGTGATATCTTGTTTTTATCTATTATTGGTGAGGAGTGATGATCCTTTGGGGGGGAGATATTTCCTGATTTTCCCCTATGTCTCAGGGTTCTGTTATGATTTTTTTTTCTTTTTTTTTTTGGAGAGGTTTTTGCTATAGGGCGCGTGCGCTCGCCAGACAGACAGACAGAGACAGAGAGATAGAAAGCGAGAAATCACCCCCCCCCCCCCCCCAGAGGGGATGGCCACGCCGCAATCCCTTCTCCTCCATTCTCCTTTTGGGATCTTGGGCACACACGCACATGCACCCGGCGTGAGTTTAAGCCACTGGGTCCGGGACTCGAACCACGGTTGACTACGTGGGAGTCCAGGGACATAGCCATTACACTAACTGCTGGTCCCCCGTTATGATTTTTAGTCATCTGCTGATGTACTCACTTCTTCCTACTTCTTTGTAATATGTTTCTGTAATTACGTGCTCCTGCACTTCTTTATGATATGTATAAGTTCTGTGCCAGTTTCCCTTTTCTACTGCAGGTGGGAGTGTGGAATCCACAGTAGGAGTTTCAAGTTCAGGTTTTCAGAGGTAAGTTTCTCTCCTATTATTATTATTTGGTTTTTTGGAGAGGTTTTTGCTATAGGGCGCGTGCGCTCGCCAGACAGACAGAGAGAGACATAGAGACAGAAAGCGAGAAATCACTCCCCAGGGGGGATGGTCATGCCGCAATCCCTTCTCCTCCATTCTCCTCTCGGGATCTTGGGCACGCACGCACACGTGCCCGGCGTGAGTTTTAAGCCACCGGGTCCGGGACACAAACCGCGGTTGACTACGTGGGAGTCCAGCGACATAGCCATTATGCTAACTGCTGGTTCCCAGTTTCTCTCCTATTATTGCTAAGGGAGTTATGGGGAAGGAATTCCTCCAGAGTCTCCTATTTTCGGGTGTTTGGTTCTTGTATACCCAAACCTAACTGCTCCCAGTGTGGATGGAGACTGAGCTGACTGTTAGAATGTGAGGTAGACTATTTCTCATGGTGCGCTCATGCTGCACGGACAGAGAGCATGTCATCTGCTGCAGTAGACTGGACGGGTCCCTGCTGGTGATCTCAAGTCGAGTGGCTTGGCTAGGGTCTGTCTGTTGGTACTGGGGGGGTGAAGGGCAGAACACTGTCAGCACTTCGACCTTCTATCTCTGCAATTGCAGGGTCTCCCTGTTGCTCTTTCTGTTGTTGGGATTGCGGGAACGAGGTGTTGGTTCTTGAAGACTGGAGAGCTGCTCTCCCCCACAGCAGGCTTGGTGGGGGTCCTTGCGGATGAGCTCAAGCTGAGAGGCTTGGCTTGGGCCTGCCTGCTGATCCTTCTATCTTTGGGATTGCAGAGTCTCCCTGGTGCTCTTTCTATTTCTCGCCCAGCATGTTCTTTCATTCAAACTGAGGTCAGCCATGTGGGATCTGGATCCCTTAACCACTACACTGTTTTAGTGATGACTGATCCCATACTGACATCTCAGCTTCTATCAATTGTTGCAGATATGCATTTTAATTTTTAGTGTCACTTACCCTCACGTAGACTTCAAGTTCCTTCAATAAAGATTGTAACTCACAAGAGACTACGAACATGCCCTGATACTCCTCTTTGCAATTTCCTGGATATCAGTTTGTACTTCACCCACATAGCCAGTCCACCTCCTTGGAGGGAGGCATTGTGAGAAAACACACTTCATTATCTTCAATCTTTCTTGTAGTTTGTCATCTTACAACTCTGGATGCCTACAGACTGAATCACTGATGAAAAATTCTGCCAGGAAATGGAAAACTAAGAGAAAAAGCAATCTAATCCTACTCTATTTCTGATTTTCTATAAAACACTTCAGTTTCTCTGGTCAAAGTTTAACCTTTACTAAAAGGTTAAAAGAAGACAATAACTGACTCTTATGTATTTTATAAATATCTATGTAAATAAATTAGATGTGCCTTTATTGATTTTGAAACACGTCAAGGCCGAAGTTCCAACACATAGGCACTTGGAAATTACTTGTTGAGTATACAAAAGTGGAAACGTGTTCGATGGTATTTTAATAGGCTGTGTAGGAGCCTGTTAGGGAAATCTATGCATCATAGGCTGCCAGAAATGTCATTACATGGACAGCTTCCTCTCAAACCGAGGAGAGTAGGCTTTCAGTCCATCTGCACACGTTTCTACACAGGCATCTCATATGTCTGCACGGCAAGCTTCCCTCTTGGTGTGGCAACTGATGAGTCTTCCTGAATTTAAATCTTCTTCTATAACTAATTTCATGGCAGAACACAATATTTATACCATCAGAAGAGCATCAGGGCAAGTTTTGAGTATGGAAAAGTACTAGTTACCAGAGCTATCAGAAAGCATTAATCTTCTTTTTAGTCACTGCTAAAGTTAACACTAATAGAGAGCAAAACACTTAAAGCTAGGCAGATATCTTGATTCTTCCAAAGTTTAATTTGCAACTTCTAGGGCAGTTTTCCCAAGCTAAATTTAGGACGCAAAGAACAGAAAACATAAGATGAAAAGATATAAGCATTTTGACCACTTTTCAATCCCGAAGCCATTTACACCTGGAAATATGTGTGGTGACAGGAGGAGAGAAGTTAACCATCATGAGAAGGATGTTTCACATTTGTCTAATCTTTTATGTTTTCCAAAATGCTTTTGTCTACACTATTTATTTTGACTGCCTTATCAACCCTGTGAGATGGACCATCTACAGGGATACAGGACAGCTCGGAGAGATGCACTCCAACCTGACACAGCCGGCTTGTCAACTAACTCAGGCTGTGTGACTGTGGATTTCAGGAACTTCTTCAGCACCACCACTCAGCTAGTCTGAGCTAGGACTAGAATCCCTGCATTTCCTGCCTCAGTGCTCTTCCTGCTATAATATACAAGACCAGCCTCCTCCCAGCCCGTCTCCCACCCTCCACACCACATGCCCCTTCTTCTCAAAATCACATGGCACACATGGTCAAAAGTACATGCTCGATTTTAATTGCAGTGCCAAGCTGTGGTCGGCTGAACCCTTCCAGCCCTCTTTAATAGCTTTCGTTACAAATTGTGGTGCCCAAGGTATTTGCACCAATTTGTTCCATGAGGGCAGTTTGTCAGAAAATTGACTTCCCAAAGCTTCAAGTCCGTGAAACACCATCCACCCAAATCCGCATGTGGTTTACCACGACTCCCAGCATCATTACAGTTTCTCAGCTAAATATCACAGGATTATACAAGTCTACGAGAATAAAAGACAGCTGGTTGGAGAGATGCCTTCAAACCTGACACGCCGGCTCACCAATCAACTTGTAAAGCTCAAACTGTGTGATTGTGGGCAACTTTAAACTTTTTAACCTTTATAAAGGTTGTCTCAAATGAGACAAAATACAGAAAACTATTTTTGCAAACCATAGATATTACATAAAATGTA
Source organism: Tupaia tana (assembly GCA_026018925.1). Taxonomy (NCBI): domain Eukaryota; kingdom Metazoa; phylum Chordata; class Mammalia; order Scandentia; family Tupaiidae; genus Tupaia; species Tupaia tana. Next base: position 37,872,363 of record JAKSZU010000023.1, on the reverse strand, counting down.
GTAACCACTGCTCCATTTCCTCATGTGCATGATCCACTTTGTCAATTATCCATGGAAGATCGTTCCTTGTGGCTTCCCTGGTGACTCAGCATGCTTTTTGTTGTCTCGTTCTTTTTCCAGATCGCATGTCTCAGGTGACATGAAGTAGGGTCCCAGTTTAAACACTCTCAGTACTGGACAGATAACGTCTGGAAGGACAAGAAGCCTATCTACATGAGGAACTGAGAAACTTCCTGGAGAAAGCTTATATTAAAGGAGAGAGGTAGGGCCAGGAGGTGGCATGGTGATTAAGGTGGCTGGATTCCCACATGGCCAGCCATGGTTCAAGTCCTGGACTCAGTCGCTTGAAAATTACGCTGGGGATGTGTGCATGCTTGCCCCAAATACCAAGAGGAGAATGGAGAAGGGATTGTGGCATGGCCATCCGCCATCCACATTGGAGGGTGATTTCTCACTTTTCTTTGCTCTGTCTCTCTCCTCTCTGGTGAACACATATGCCCTATGGGGGAAAGAGAGAAAGAGAGAGAGAGAGGAGAGAGAGAGAGAGAGAGAGAGAGAGAGAGAGAGAGAGAGGAATCTGTCTGGCAACCTCAAGGCAAGGATAAAAAAATGCCTTGGTGGTCAATGAGAAGGAAGAAATTTTTAATCTCTGTGGTGCCCAATGCTTAGATTTGTCTCCCTGTTCAACCTCCCATGTGAACCCTATGGAAAGCTGGACTTAGGACATGAGGGGGAAAAGTAAAGCTCTCTTTTCCTAAAATCTCTAGGATTTAAGGCTGTCAAGTATGCCTTCATGGTACATTCAGGCTGCTGTGATAATACCTTTGACTGGGTAATTTATAAGCAACAGAAATGTATTTATCCCAGCTCTAGAGTCTAGGAAGTCCTAGGCCAAGGTGCTAGGAAGCCCTAGATCTCTGTGCCTGATGGCCTGTTTCTCAAAGATGACACCTTTTATGTGTCCTGAAGTGGTAAAGGGGAAAATAAGCTCCCTCAGACCTTTCCTACATGGGCATTAATCCTATTCATGAAGGTGGAGCCCTCCTGACCTAATCACCCCCAAAGTCTCCACCTCTTAATACCACTGTATTGGGGATTGGTATCAACATATGAATTTGGGGAGACACAGACATTCAGACCATACTACGCACTACCTGCTCTTCCAAGTCAGAAGTCGCTACAATAGAACACCCTGATACTGCGCAGCTCTGTGGCACCCCTAGCTGTAGTGTGAGAGAGTGATATCTGGTGTTACCTAGCTAAAAGGGACAAAAGAGTATAAGGGGAAAATGAGTAACTACCTCATAGTAGTGGGCCAATTCTTTATGCTCAGGACATCCATGGGGAATGCTCTATGATATCCAGAAATATGGAGGGCACTTTGTAGGGGCTGAGGTCTTAGGTGAGCAAGTGTGGGAAAAGTCACTGAATTTTGTGTTGTTACTGTTCAAATGCCCCATTTGTACGTACAGGTCATGAGGACTGGATAGTCTTGACTGGTAATTACACTAGTCTCACTTGCGGGCACCTCAAAGGCCAGTGTGGTTCCAAGGAAGGAAGTACAGTGAGGTCATTTGAACAAATATTTAGTGAGTGTCTGTTGTTTGCCTGGCCCTAGGCACTGCAGACACAAACAGCAGGGCATACATTGTGTCTGCTCTTGCGAATCTTACAGTCTAGTGAAGAAAGCAAATACTTCCTCATCATAAAGGCCAATCCAGAGTCTGTGAGCAGTGAACACAAAGAAGTATAAATAATAAACCCAGAAAACAAGGGTCATCCTTAAAAATAAACCCATTTCAGGGACATCAGGTGTCATAGTGGTTAAGGTGCTAGACTCTCACATGGGAGACCATAATTTGAGTCCCAGACTCGGCAGCCTGAAACTCATACTGTGTGTGTCTGCATGCATGCCCAAAATCGCAAGAGAAGAATGGAGAAGAAAGGATTGTGGCATGGCCATCCTCTCTGGAGGTGTGAGGGGGTGACTTCTTGCTTTCTGTCTCTCTGTACCTCTCTGTCTCTCTGATGAGTACACATGCCCTACAGGAAAAAAAAAAAAAAAAAAAAAAAAAAACTCTCTAAAAATATAAATAGCAAAAACCCCAAACCTATTTCACAATTTGGACTAAGTTCAATCCTACCTGCATCTATACCTATAATCCACTAGCCTAAGAAACAACATGATGTGCTAGACAGAAGGGAAGAGAACATTAAGGTCTCTCAGGCTCTGAACTCACCGACAAATGTTTGTGCTCCCTTCAAAATTTACATGTTGAAGGCTAACCCCCAACATAATGGTAATAAAAGAGGCCCCAGAGAGTTCTCTAACACCTTCTGCTTTGTGAGGATACAAAAAGAAGACAGTCATCTATGAATCAGATGCCACCTCTGCAGCATCTTGATCTGGACTTCTCTGCCTCCAGAACTGTGAGAAATAAACGGTTGTTGTTAAGCCACTCAATCTGTGGTATTTTTGTCATAGCACCCAGAGCAGACTGAAACAAACTATATCCTTAGATAAGTCACTTCTCTGTGCTTCTTTTTCCAATTTATAAAATGTGCCAAGGAACATTTGCCTTCCTGTCTCAAGGAAGTGATAACTGCATGCATAATCAGAAATAAGATCAGAGCAAGCTATTAAAAAAAGGTAAACAGGATGCTGTGCATGAAGACCATGTGAGCTCCAGAACCTAGAAAGAGGTCATCGAAAGCACAATGCTGTTCTTCTGTGGATTACAAGAATTTTCCTTAGACAATAGGAGCTGGATGGCCTATTTCTTTTTCATTTCTGATTAATACCCATACAATTACTCAGTGCAAAAAACTGAAAATCCTCCAGGGACTTTACAGAGTTCAGTTCAGGGTGGGCTCATGGTAACCCCAAAGAACATAGACCAAACTAGAGGCCCCACTCCACATGAAGATAGCCCACAAGTTCTCACTGGTTCCCCAAAATGGGGATAACATAGAAACAGATTTTATTTAGAACACTGAGTCAAGCCAGTCTGGCCCAGCTTGGTGACACCATTATTAGCAAACTGAATGGCAGAGCTGGAAGCCACGTGGCCAATCACAGGTTCGGATGATTGGGTTTCCAGGAAAACACTCCGGGTGTGTGTGTGTGTGCTTGTCCTCGATCCTGGAAAGGGGATCACTGCATGATGACACTCTGTCGAGGGTGGTTTTCTCTCTCTCGTGTGCACATGTGCCTCTATCATAAATAAAAATAAATAAATAAATAAATAAATAAATAAATAAATAAATAAATAAATAAAAATAAGAGTCAGCCCCACTCTACAAACTGTAGAGAGAGCAGAAACTCAGTGAGGGCCCCTTACTCGGTTACTTCTCTTCTTTCCAGCCTTCCAACAGGAAGCAACTGCTGCCACTCTGTGGCAAAGTGAAGCACTGCAGCTCCTTAGAGAGGTGAAAGTTGACCAAATAAAGGCTCCCCAGCATCTGCCTCTTCCGGTGGACTTCACAAAGAACTCTTTCTGTACATGAAATGTATTGAGGCTAGCAGGTGGTGTAGTGGTTAAGGTGCTGGACTCCCACATGGCTGACAGCAGTTCGCGTCCTGGACCTGGTGACTTGAAAGTCATGAGGGGAACATGCGTGTCCAAAATCCCAGGAAGAGGATGGAGTAGAAAGGATTGCAGGGTGGCCATCCCCCCAGGGGATAATTTCTCACATCCCCCTCTGTTTCTCTGGTGAGCATATGCGCTCTATGGCAAAGTTCTTAAAAAGAAAAAAGAGAAGACAAAAAATTTGGTTCTCTTTGCGATAAAGGAAGTCCAAAATTCAGTGTTATAAAAAGAATTTGGGTATTTTTATGTTTGGTAATCTAAGTTAAAATTATTCAGAATAGGGACCAGAAGGTGGCGTGGTGGTTAAGGTGCTGGACACTCCCACATGGCTGACCACGGTTCAAGTCCTGGACCTGGTGGCTTGCTTTCTCACTTCCTCTCTCTCTCTCTCTCTCTCTCTCTCTCCCCCCCCTCTCTGATCAAATTTAATAATTAATGAATGAATAAATAAATAAAATTAAATTAAAAAAATTATTCAGAATCATCAGATGCTAATATTTATAGATTTCTGTCTTAATGGTTCAATATCTCTTGTTATTACAACACTAGCTGTCTGATGGCCTAGACTCATTGGGCAAATGAACAGCTGGCACTGAGGAGTCCATCTTCTTTCCTGAGGCTGCAGACATTCCGAAAACCAAAGCACATTTTCTGGTTGGATTCATCCAAGGCCAAACATCACTGTCAGCTGGCAGGGCCTGACCTGACTCCCAAGAGTCCCTATCCCACAGCAAATGGTTTTCTGAATAAACCCCTTGGACTTTACTTGTTTCTAACATAACCACTTGATAATAAAGCAACAGGAACCATTGAGCTATGTCCTAGGGACATAGTGGGCAACTTTGAGCTGAAGAGGATGGACACTGCTGAAACACGACATGCACTGAAGCATATCCAAACGTAACCGCGTGCATAATCGAAAATAAGATTGGGGCAAACTATTAAAAACTGAAAACATGCCGTTGGTAATCCACAAAGTGAGGAGGCAGGCCCATGAGTCAGTGACTAACAGCACCTACAACTGTGTGGCGGTGGGCTGGAAGCCCCACTTCATGCATGAGAACAGTAAGTTTGGCTCAGAAAAGCCACCAAACTCACACACAGCAAGTAAAGAGAACGGCCAGAACCCAGGCCCCGTTCTGCTTGCCACCACAGGACACGCTCTCTTCTTCACATAACACCATGCAGGTCCCTGTTTGTCTTTGTGCTTTGGTTTTGCTTTCAGCTAAGAATTTAAAAGATTCTTCTCACCAAGACGTGCTTTTCTTGTTGTTTTGTTCTCTCTTACGTTTTTTTCAAGACAGGGTCTTTCCATCATGACCCTCTTGCCTCAGCTTTGCCGTTGGGACCACTGGAGCATGCCACAGTGACTGCCTAGCTCTTTTTCTTTCAAAGAGGGTCACATCATGTTGCCCAGCCCAACCTGCAACTCAGGATCCTCATGCCTCAGCCACCCCAAGTCCCTGGGATGACATGTGGAAACCAGAGACTCCAGGGAACCAGGGTCTCCCATGCAGTTCCAGTCTGCAGAGCAGTACACAGCATTCAGCCGGCTCATCACACGGCTTTAAAGGTGCCCATGGAGAAGTAAAACATTACCCCCAATCCTCTCTGAATGTTTTGGCAAATGCTTCCTCACCAGTGACCACTGAGAGCTATTAACAACCAGGAGCCTGGCTTCCAGATTTCAGGAATCTTCTACAATAACCTTCTAGCCTAGTGGGCCCTCTGGTGGCTAGTTCCGGAACTGCAAAGAGTCCCTCTTGCTCCCCCGCCCCCCCAAAGGTTTCAGCCATAAGGTGTGTATGCTGGCCAGAGAATAACAGGAGAGACAGTGAGAGGAAAAGTGAGAAATCATCCCCCAGGAAGGATGGCCACAACAAAATCCCTGCTCCTCCACTCTCTCCTTGAGATTTTGGGAATATGTGCACACACGCAAGGTATGATTTTCAAGTCACAGGGTATGGGACTTGAACCACAGTCTTCCATGTGGGAGTTCAGCGCCTTAATCACCACACCACCTGCTGGCTCCAATTTTCTTATTCTTAAAAACTTGTCAGATTAATTTCATATTTTACATAAAGTCCCATCATTATGTATACAATATATATGTATATTTTTCATCAGAGAACTTCACATTTTTCCATCCGTCAAATATTTCCTTGCCTTGCACCTCATGCCCACTCTCAACCACTCCATTTCCACCTCCCCCCCTTACAGCCTCTAGCATCCTTCCTGCTTCTGATACACGAGGTACAACTGGCATAGACCTTGACCACTTTAGCCACAGTCACAGTCAGTTCTAGGTCAACAGGCGTCTTTGCGGAGCACGTATCCCTGAGATCATGAAGACAACTTTTAGGATGTTTTTTAAAATATAGAATAGAAATGGAATATTTCTCTTGAACAGAAATGGAAAAAGCCTTGACATTATACACTCACTCCTCAAATGCTTCCTGAGTGCTTGTTACGGTCTAGGTATATACCATGAATAAAACAGATCCAGCCTCATGGAGCTCAAGTTCCAGTGGGACGAGAGACAGCAAGCAAGTAAATGAACATTAATAGTACCACAGAATGGACAGAGCTAAAAACCACCAAAGGGCACTGTGACAGAGAATGGGTCTACTTGGGCAGGACAGGTAGTCACCAGGTTTCTGAGGAGGTGACTTTGGAGCCCAGGCCTGAACAGGAGGATGGGGTACACTACGAGGGAAACAGCAGCCTGCCCAAGTGGGGGACCAGCGTGACGGACCACCATAGGGTGGAACAGAGCAAGGGGGAGGGTGCGGGAGACGTGGTTTCCAGTAGGGAAGGCAAGAAGGGCTATATCAGTGTGCAATGGGAAGACCCTGATTAGCTTCTTTTTCTTTTTTTTGAGAGGTTTTTGCTATAGGGCGCGTGTGCACTCGCCAGAAAGAGAGAGACAGAAAGCGAGAAATCACCCCCCGGGGGGATGGCCACACCACAATCCCTTTTACTCCATTCTCCTCTCAGGATCTTGGGTACACACACACACACACGTGCGTGCCCAGTGTGAGTAGAAGCTGCCGGGTCCAGGACTCCAACCGCGGTCAACTACGTGGGAGTCCAGCGACTTAGTCATTAGGCCGACTGCTGGTCCCCTGATTTAAATGTTTAACGCTTAACCCTGTCTTTCCTGTGAAGAACAACTGGGAAGGGTCCAAGGGTAGAAGCAGAAACTGAGTTAGGAGAAAACTTCAGAAATTCATATTATCTTCCAGTTCCTCAGGTCAAAAAGCCAAAACTTTCGGTTAGTCTTTTTTATCTTTTTAAGTTTATTTATTCATTTCTTCCTTAAGTGAGAGGGAGAAAGAGAGAGCACCTCCAACAGGATCTCAATGCTGTGATTCACCCCCAGCCCCAGCCATTTCCAGATCACGGGAACACAAGGTGCCTGAGCCCTCAGACAGGTCTCTGGATGCGAACACAGAACCTTCCCCTGTGGGTCAGCCTTACAGAGCATCACATTGACTGCTTTGCCATCACCTGACCCGCACTGACTCTTCTCATTTTTTACACTTCTACCTTTGATCCTCCAGTAAATTCTATCAACTTTAACTTTAAAATACATAAAAAATCTGATCACATCTCATCACGTCTATAGGTAACATGGTACTACAGCTTACCTGGATCATAGCCTTCTAACTAACCTCCCTGATTCCACTCTTCCTTCCTTTTTTTTTTTTTTTTTTTTTTGAGAGGTTTTTGCTATAGGGCGCGTGCACTTGCCAGACAGACAGAGAGAGACAGAGAGATAGAAAGCGAGAAATCACTCCCCAGGGGGAATGGCCACGCTGCAATCCCTTCTCCTCTGTTCTCCTCTCGGGATCTTGGGCACGCATGCACACGCGCCTGGAGTGAGTTTTAAGCCACTGGGTCCAGGACTCGAACCGCGGTCAACTACATGGGAGTCCAGTGACATAGCCATTATGCTAACTGCTGGTCCCCTTCCCTCAGATATATTTTTTACACGGCACTCAGTGCCCATTTTAAAAAGTAATCTGGTGGGGGACCAGTAGTTAGCGTAATGGCTGTGTTGTTGGAGTCCCATGTAGTCAACGGCAGTTCATGTCCCGGACCCAGTGGCTTAAAACTCACGCCAGGTGCGTGTGCGTGTGTGCCCAAGATCCCGGGAGGAGAATGGAGGAGAAGAGATTGCAGCATGGCCATCCCCCCTGGGAGGTGATTTCTCGCTTCCTGTCTCTCTGTCTTTCTCTGTCTGTCTCTGTCTGTCTGGTGAGCACATGCACCCTATAGTAAAAACCTCTCAAAAAAAAAAAATAATCTGGCAGGACCAGCAGTTGACATAATGCCCACGTCACTGGACTACCATGTAGTTGACCATGAGTTGGGCCCTGGAAAAAAAAATAGTCTTGCCATAGAACTCTACCCAAAGCCTCTGGTTGGTTTCAGATATATACTCAGAGAAAAGTCAAAGTCCTCGTAGGAGTAAAGACCCTATGCTCTGGGGACCAGCAGGTTGCGTGGTGATTAAGGCGCTGGACACTCCCATGTGGCCGACCACGGTTCAAGTCCTGGACCTGGTGGCTTGCTTTCTCACTTTCCCTCTCTCTCTTCCTCTCTCTGTCTGTGTCTGTCTCTGATCAAATTAAAAAATAAATAATGAATAAATAAAAAAAACAATTTAAAAAAAAAAAAAAGACCCTATGCTCTGGGCTGGTCCCACAGCCTGTGGTTAAAAAAAAGCCAGAATCTACATGGCTAACTGCACAGTTCACTTCCTGGATCCAGCATTTTGAAAAACACACTGGGCACGTGTCCATGTGTACCCAAAATCCCGGAAGGAGAAGGGATTGTGCCATGGTCATCTCCCCCAGGGGATGGTTTCCCATTCTCTCTCCCCGTGTGTGTGTGTGTGTGTGTGTGTGTGTGTGTGTGTTTCTGGTGAGTACATGCACCTTATAGCATATTTTTTAAGAAATGAAAAAGAAAAATATGCCAGGTGCATGTGTCCAAAATCCTGACAGGATACAGAATGGAGAAGAGATTGTGGTGCGGCTGTGCCTCCTCGGGGAATGCTTTCTCCTTCTTTCTCTCTCTGGCAAGTGCACACCCTCCGGCTTACAAACAGAAAATAAAAACCCCTACGCACTCGGTCCCACACACCAACCTCCTCCCTCCCCTTCCTGCCATGGCCTCTGTCCCATCTCCTTCTCTCCTCACATCTTTAGGCTCCAGCTACACCGAGCTTGCTCCCAGCTCCCAGCGTCTGTGCTGGCTGTCCTCTCTGCCTCAGCGGCCTCCCCCCCCCCCCCACATACCACACAGCTAACTCAGCTCTGGAAGATTTCTGCTTGCCCACCAAGCGAGAAGTCCCCAGCCATATTCTAACGTGTTTCTTCCTTCCCCTTCCTCTTCTCTATATACCACCTAGAGTGGGCACTAACTAGTCGGAGATGGAGGACTACCATGAGGCCTGTATAAACACGGGTTTTTGAAGCCCTGGGAGTGACTATTTCTCTCTAGCACAGCTGGTTCGGCCTCAGATATTAATGGAAACTCCGAGTGCCATCTCCATGACAACTGCTAGGTGACTAAACAAGCTCTTCCTGTGTTAAAAAGGCAGCTATTTACTGTTTCAAAGAGCTGGTCTGAAATAGATGTGCTTGAAGAGAAGGTGGCAGGTGCTGCAAAGGATTTAGATTTTCCCCAAAAGGGATAGTGGGAAGCCCTGATTTATCCCGATTCAAGCACTGTGCTAAGTTTGCAGGCTTAGTGATTCCTATCATTTGTATTGATCAACTCTTGAAATCAAATGTCACCTTAAATGGATGACAATCTCACGGTTTTACTCTGTGGCTTAAAACTATGGGTAATAAGACAGATATAATCATTTATCAACAGCACTCATGGCAGTCACGGAACTCTGGGGCAGCATTTTTAGGGAACCACAGACAAAGGCAAAATTATGCAAAAGCAGTCCATAGGGAATAGCATCTGGGGGTGTGTGTTTTGAGAGAATTCACATTTCTCCTGAGGACCCATTCCTGTGGGCAGACACTTGAACCATGCATTTAACCTCAGTTTAAGAAACACCCCCTTGCATTTAACCTCAGTTAACGACTTCCTGCCTTTAGGGCTCCATCTCCGTGGAGAAGGACGTCATTCAGAATCAGAGAGGATCAACACAAGAAGTAAGGTACTAATCAGGCCAGTTCCTTAGCCCAAGAGTTAAGGGAGCTAGATTCCACATGACTGACGATAGTTCAAATCCCAGCCCTGGTGGCTTGAAAAACATGTTGAGCATAAATGCCCAAAATCCTAACAGGAGGAAATGGAGAAGGGATTACAGTGTGACTACACCCCGTTGGGGTGCTTTCTCCTCCCTCTCCCTCTCTCTCTCTGTCTCTTTGTCTCTGGCAAGTACATATACCCTCAGGCAACTTACAAAAAGAATATAAGCAAAATACAAATTGATGCTGAATGACCAGTTTAGGGACTAGATTCAAATTCTCTTTATAAATCATTGTGTTATACAAAACCAAACTACCACTTTCTAATAAAAGTATTACCATATTGCTAGAAAGGTATAAAATTTCAAGGGAAAAATGGTCTTGCCATCCTAAAATAATTTAATTATCATTTGCTGTATTTGTAATTCTTTTTTTATTTTTTATTTTTTTTAAACAAAGGCTGCAGTGAGTGAGATACTCTGCGGCTTAAGAAACCCTGACCCAGAAGGCGGTCTTTTGCAAATGGCTTAGCACCGAGTTTTCCCATGAACGTGTGTTCCATGTTGGGCAAGGGAGCAGCCCCCTTTCCAGCTAGGTCCTGGTTCCCATGACGAAGGGCTGTCTGCACCAACACCAGTACCAAAGATATGCAACGCTTCATGAGTTCGCATGTCATCCTTGCACAGGGGCCATGCTGATCTTCTCTGAATCGTTCGTATTTTAGTATACGTGTATGCATTTAGTAAATGCCGAAGCAAGCACGGTATTTGTAAATATTTAACCTTTTTTTAAAATAAACTTCTAATGTTAGTATCTCTTTTGGCTCCTACTGGGTGTATTACATAAAAATCTAACCAGATTCTGTAGGTCCTGAATTTTGAGGTTTTTTACAAGTGTTGGCTGGCATTGATTCAAAGAGGCAGCTATCTGGGGACACATTTCTCCAATATCAGCAGTGAGAGAAAAGTGAGGTCTTGGTTCTAATCTTTCTTTAGGAATAGGGAGCCAGCCAGAGGCCTGGTGGTTAAGGCAGTTGGAGTGCACCCGACCAATTGCATGGTTCAAATCCTGGACCTGGTGACTTGAAAATCATGTCCGGCTTATGTGTGTGAGTGGCCAAAATCTCAAAAGCAGGCAGAAATGGAGAAGAAGGAATTGCACCATGACCATGGCTCATGGGAGTTGCTTTTGTCTCTCTCTGGCAAGTGCATGTGCCCTCCAGCAAATTTAAACGGAAAAATTTTTAAAAAGGGAATAACCTTAAAGACTTTTTCACACATTCAACAAATATTAATTAAGCACCTACTATGTACCAGACTTTCTGCTAAGCTAGGACTACAGCAGTTGTGAATTAGGTAATAAGATTCCTGCTCTCGCAGGACTTCTGTTCTTCTGTGGGTGTGTGCCTGGATGTGTGTGTGTGTGTGTGTGTGTGTGTGTATGTCACATACACACACACACACATATATATATACACACATGTCTGTATATATACACACACACACACACACATATATATAATATATATATATATATATACACACACATACAAACTGGTTATATATATATACATATATATAACCAGTTTGTAGAATAATATGAAAAGGAAAACAGAAAGAGGAAGTAGAGTCTCTTAAAAATGTATATATTATCCTAAATGCTAATGGAAATTTTAAACCATCAGAAACAGTAAATACCTTCAATGCTTTGTGGGCCAACAAGATTCATGGCTTGGTGAGCTGGATATTCTACCCGTGGCCTAGCAATACCCAGCTGCTCCATAACACCATGGAGCAGTCTCTGGATATCTGTTTCTGAGACCCGGTCAGGGGTCCGTGGACTATAACCAAATGCTGAAGTCCATCCAAGTGCCACCCAAAACAGTGGGCCAGACAGCATGGCAATGATCATCCCGGAGACCATTTTCAACCTGCAGAAAGGAAGACCAAGTTTACATTGATTGGCCATGAATGGCAATTATAATAACACAATTTTGATGATACAATCATGTAATCACTCAAGGTTGTGGTTCAGAACCATCCAAAAAGAGCCTGCAATGAATGATCCTTAGGGGTTTGCTTCTGTCTTAAGTGTTGATACTAGTAAGTGTTGATACTAGTAAGTGTTGATACTAGGTAAGTGTGTTGACACTAGGTAAGTGTTGATACTAGTAGACATAAGACTGTGGAAAGGTATTAAAGAAACAAAACCAATCTGAGGTATCCAATGCCCTCTGTACTGGCATTCCTGGGAAAGTTAGGCTGGAATGGTAATGTCTCTCTACATACTTAGCTGTAAGAGAGTGCATGCACTTGAGATAAAGAGAAAAGAAAAGGTGCATGTGGGGAGTAAGCACTCCCCATGGGGTGTGGTCATCTGCAATCCCTTCTCCTCCATTTCTCCCTCCTATTGGGATTTGGGGTACACATGCACATGTACCTGGTGCGTTTTTCAAGTCACTGCGGCCAGGATTTGAACCCTGTGGGATCTGATCTGACTCCCTTAACCACTAGGCTACAGAGTGACCTCTCTCATATTTCTTCTCTTTGTTGTTCCCTGAAAGTTCTGCATTACCCGTAATGCCTCCACTCTCTCCTTTTACTAAAATAAAAAAAAAATACCTACAGTTGAAGAGATAGTGACATTCTGAGATTTCTGCCTCAGGGAAGAAAAGGCTAACTGGAGAGAATTAGGAAGACACACATGCTAAAGGAACACCGAAAGGTTAGGAGTGCTGGCAGGGAACATTTTAGCTTAGCAAACATTTCATACGTTTGACATCTTGAGGGGAACAAAACATGCAGTGGCCCAGCCTAGTGGCACGATCACTAGCAAACTTAGCTACAGAGCTGGGAGTCACACGGCCAGCCAAAAGCTCAGACGCCTGGGTCAGCCTGCAAACATGCAGGACACGTGTGTGAGCGTGAGTGCCCAGAATCCTGAGGACCCAGAAGGCTGGGGAAGAGGGATCACAGCATGACAACACCCTGTCAAGGGTGTTTCTGTCTCTTCCTAATGCGTGCCCATGTGCTCCTTATCACAAAATTTAATAAAATAAATAAGATACACACAGCTCGGGCTCCTGCCTTGCGATCTGGCAGAGCAGGTAAGCATACGTGCTCGGGTCACTTACGTTAGGCAAGCACCTCAGCTTCCTCCCCTGAGAAAAGGGGGTAATAAAAGTGTCTATCTTAAAAGGTTGTTTGTTGTGCGGACAAGTGCAAAAACATATGAATAAGGTTTAGAACAGTGCCAGACACAGGGCGAGCCCCTTCTGTTGCCATTACGTTGGCAATTAAGATCTGTGGTTCTACAGGTTAGAATTTGGGAAGGCAGCGGGGATGAGAGGGAAGACAGAGCAGGTGAAGGAGAGGGAGAAGACTAGTCTGGGGAGTCAACCCGCCATAAGTGTTGGCTTCTACGAACGCACTTCCCAGAACAAGGAAAATTTGCCAGCTCTCCCTGTAACTGCTGAATCTGTTTAGAACGGATGCTTCAGGCAGCAGCCATGTTAACCCTTCTTTGGATGGTTCTTCCACATGAGGGTGGGGGTGGGGTGGGGAGCTGTTAGGCAAAAACCATGTATTTTCTTCTCTGCAACCAAAATATTCATATTCCTCGATTTCTTTTTATTAAAAACAAAGGCTTTTTCTATGCATTCTCCGTATAAAATCTTGCTCCCCAAAAGCTGAGGACAGCTTTCCGTTGCAACAGGAAAAAAAAAAAAACAAAAACAAAAAAAAAAAAAACAACAACAAAAAAAACCCGGCAATTCTGACGAAGAGCCTGGAGGGAGACACCAGGATACCATCCACCTCCATCTTTCCCTGTCGCTCGGCGCGAAGATGTCTGCATCCTTCCCACTGCAGCCAGCGCCGTTCTGATCTGAACCCCCAGTCTCTGCAATCTGTACTCCTTCCCCGTATTTAGGGCCAACTCCCCCTAGTCTCTCACCTAATCTTTGTCTGACCTCAGCCTCCTGCTCAAGGATTTCTGTGGGGCGCCCTCCCAGCTCGCGATCCCGGAGGACCCGCTCCTTTCCGGCGCGCAGCAGAAGGCCGAGCCCGCATCAGCGCACACTCACCTTAGGACGGCAGGAGAGCCGGCTGCGGTCTGCCGGGAGCCGAGCGGCTGGATCGCTCGTGTCACCTCCCTCCGCAGCAGCTCCGCCCCCGGCCCGCCTCCAGCAGGTGAAAGCGGCCTCGCAGGGACTCCCCATAGTGCAATCCAGAAGCTTGGGCCTTTAGAGAGCCACGCAGCGCTTCTACATGCGCATTCCACATGTGAACCTCCTAACTACCTAACCTCCCATCATCAACCGCTATGGAAATGACGCGACTCCATTCTCGTTCTCAAGCAATTAAATACAATGTGCCAGATGGACACTACAGCCACACCTTTAATTCTACCACTTGTCTCCAGAATAAAGCAGTTGTGTATGTTGGAAAGTGTTTTAGCTTGAAGAGTGAAAAGGTGGGAACCAGCAGTTAGCGTAGTGGCTATGTCGCTGGACTCCCACGTAGTCTACCGCGGTTCGCGTCCCGGACCCGGTGGCTTAAAACTCACGCCAGGTGCGTGTGCGTAAGTGCCCAAGATCCCAAGAGAATGGAGAAGGGATTGCGGCATGACCATCCCCCCGGGGGGGGGGGGTGATTTCTCGCTTTCTGTCTCTATGTCTCTGTCTGACAAGCGCACGCGCCCTATAGCGAAAACTCAAAAAAAAAAAAAAAAAAAATAGTGAAAAGACAATGGTGGGAGTGACAAAAGTTGAGATCCTAAGAACTTAGATTTCTGCTGTAGGGCAAAAGACAGAAAGCGAATCACACACACACACACACACATACACACACACACACACGGGATGGGTGGGGGGATGGCCACACCGCAATCCCTTCTCTATTTTCCTCTGAAGATAGTGGACCCGCATGCATCCTCCACCCAGTTTGAGTTTTAAGTCGCGGGGTCCAAGACTCCATGTGCTGGCCCCAGTCCTAAGCACTTTTAATGATAGCAACCATAAGGTTTATTACTCCTTTAATTGAAGCCCTTTCCCTGAGCAGAATTATTAGATGTTTAATACAAGATGTTAAAATCTATTAAAGTAATAAACCCAGGCCAGCAGGTGGCGGGGTAGGTAAGGTGCTAGATTCCCAGATGGCCAACCATGATTTGAGTCCCAGCAGCTTGAAAAATCACGTTGGGGGGACTAGCAGTTGGCGTTAACGGCTATGTCGCTGGACTGCCATGTATTCGACTGCGATTTGAGTCCCGGACCCGGTGGCTTAAACTCACGCCAGGCGCGTGTGCGTGCGTGCCCAGGATCCTGAGAGAATGGAAGAGAAGGGATTGTGGTGTGGCCATCCCCGCTGGGGGATAATTTCTCGCTTTTGGTCTCCATCTCTCTGGAGAGCACCCGCGCCCTATAGCAAAGCCCCCCCACACAAAAAAATAAATAAACAAACAAATCATGCCGAGTATGCATGTGCCCAAAATTCTGAGAGAATGGAGGACAAGGGATTGTGGCATGGCCATCTCCCCTGGGGGTTTGCATTCTCACTTTCCCTGTCTTTCTGGTAATCACACTGCCCTATAGCAAATTTCAAAAGAATAAAATTATTGGTACCAGCAGTTAGCGTAATGGCTATGTTGCTGGACTCCCATGTAGTCTACCGCGGTTCGCGTCCCGGACCCAGTGGCTTAAACCTCACGCCAGGCACGTGTGCCTGCGTGCCCAAGATCCCAAGAGGAGAACGGAGAAGGGATTGAGGAGTGGCCATCTGCCCTGGGGGGTGATTTCTCGCTTTCTGTCTCTCTGTCTGTCTCTGGCGAGCGCACGCGCCCTGTAGCAAAAACCTCCCCCCCCCCAAAAGAATAAAATTATTATTCTTTAAAAAAAATTCAAAAGTTAAAAAAAAGCTTTGAACCAGATAACATATATGGCAGAGTATGAATATTTTGTCTGTACTGTCAGAAATAACATAAACATGCTTATCTAGTCTACACTACATAAACCTGTTTGATATTAAACATGATGTTTATATCTACAGCTTTTTATAGTCTTTGTAAAAGCCAGGTACTTAATAATTTGATGAAAGATTGATTCCACATAATAAATGCAGAAATAGCTTTGAAATAAAGGAGACATACTGTCAACAAGTAGAACTGGTGAAGCAAACACCTGGTCACTTGGAATTCCTCACACATCCACACACTGTCCACTTGGAGCCACCACAGGAATGGAGTACAATGCTGCTCTATTCTGCTCCAGCAGCCCGTGTGGCAGTCTAACAACCGCCCTGCAGAACTGTCGTTACTGGTATCTCAGAAAATATGTTCTATCATTCATAATACTCTTTTCTAAAAGTTTTAAAATATAAATAGATGTGCTTGAAAGTTTGGTCCTAAGTAGAATTCTGAATTTCATTAGAGTCTCAGGCAATTCATTTTCCAGAAAGTTATCTTTAATGTCTACACTAAATAAATAACATTTACACACAAGACGAAATCATCATAGGTTTTTATCCAAGTAAAATGTACAGAGGTATATCAACTATTTCAAATTCTAAAATCAAGCATCTGCATATAATCAACTTGATTAATTTTTTTTTCAAATTTCATTATTCCTCCTTAAATAATTTCCATTTTTATATTGGACAAAACAGATATCAATGTATTTGTGCAAATTATCTTTAAAAACAATATGGCTTTAAAATACTCAACTATTTCTGCATAATAATAAATGAGCACATTTTAGTCATTATTCTGCCTTAGGTATTGTTCTTAGTTCAAGTAAACACACTGTATACATTGTCAGGGGATAAAAACCAAATTATTCTGTCCCAAATAGGAATCAAATATTAAGATGTTATTGACACAAATTAATTCTTAGGGATTTTTTGGAAAGACAATAAACATTAATATAATCCAAGACATAAGGGTTGTAGAGTTTATTTCTTCCCTTTACATGCTAGAAATTTGTTGTAGAAAACCTATCTGACTTGGAGGAATAACAGGAAATAGGCACAATTTGCTCCATTCTTCCTATCGCATAAAAATCACGCAATTTTCAAAACCTAATTTCTTATAAATCTAGTCAACAGTTGCTTTAGAAAGGTTTAGTGTAACCTCTGCTTTAAGAGGTCACAATAAAATTAAAAGGTCCTAATACTGCCATAATTAAAGAAAAATAGTTATTTGCATAAGCATAAAAATCCAAATTGTTTGAGTGATGAAATTAAAATGTTTGAGATAAAATGTATTGCTTAACAACCATCTCGAGCTACAAACTAACACGTAGATTATTCCGCAGGTCCTATCACCAACTGCTATTTACATGGCAAGTATAGCATTTATCAATTACAAGTCTACAGGTTTACTTGTTGGTAGTAGGTGGGCTTTTCCAATAGGATTTTTTGGAGAACCCTTGTACCAGATCCGTTCTCTTTCTGATGGTTTCCTAAGGACCCTTTTATTTATGCTGGGAGAAAACGCCACATTCTTACTTATGACATATTTCGATGTATCATGATTAGTCAAGTCATCCAAAGGAACTTTAATTTGGCCATCAGATATCACCTCCTGTATACAAACTCTAGTAGACCCAGAAGAAGCATTCTCTAGATCTGGGTGCATCTTCATCATGGAGAAAGATTTAGATGGTAATTCCACACTTGGTTTTGAAATCGCATCCATGGTTGCCTGTTGACATGATACAGAATTCTGTTCTTTAGGACCTGATTTCACATAGGAAACAGAGGAATTGTGTGATGTACTTTCAATACAAGAGGGAAGAGCACTGTCACAGCTTACTGATTTAACCAGAGGAGAAGCAGTATCACCAAGACTCGCCAATTTATGCCTTATTGGTTGTCTGCTGTACTCCAACAAAGAATTAATTCTTCGAACAGACTGACGGACAGGAGTACGCTGAAACTTAAGAGGTGACTTAACTTTTGTTCTGTTTGGTTCATTTAAAGAAAGCTTGTTGAACCACTGTATGTGATCTGAAACCCTTCCATGCTCTGTCATTTGTAAACTTGCAGAAACCGTTTTCTCACTTCGTTCCACCAGTGACTGCTGTTTAGCAATTCCCATAGGCCTAGGTTTTGAAAAGTTTGCTATATTACATGTACTCTGTTGGGAGGAGGAGGATATATTCTTGCCCTCCCTAGAAGCTGTGCATTTCGGTGAGTTCTCTTCAATCATATTCTCCTTCAATTCAGTGTTTCCTTTATATCTTGGGGACTGCTGTTTCTTTATTTGTTCATTGCTGGGGTATTCTTGCTCACTTAAATAGTCTTTTGGTATATTTGAAGAAATATCTTTTTCATGTTCTATTTTCATCTGAGTTGAATAACATTTTATAGCTGCTTCTCTATCAAATTTTTTAGTTTGATGTGGTAACAAGTCACTTTCCGAAAAATTATTTCCATCTTTACCAGTAAGGTGTTCACACTCTTCCTCTGATTGTTTCACAGCCATGTCATTGGTTTCAAATAGCATTTTCTCTGGGTTATACTCTATGCAAGGTGTTTCATTTAATTTTTCTTTCCCCACATTAGTTACTAAAGACTGACTGTGATTTATCAATGCATGAAGATTACTTCCAGATTCAGAAAATGCTTTCTGAATTTTCACCAGAGTCTCTGTGGTCAAGTTGTTTTCATCCCCACTGAGGAAGCTTCCTGTTAGGCTGCTATTATGTTTAATGTGTAAATTAGAAGGGGTTAGTTCACATGAAGTAGCAGGTGACTTTTCAACCATTCTACTGGGCTCTACAGAAGAGGTTTCCACTTCAAGATCTCCCAACATTGGATAAGCTTCATTTGTATCTGTTTCTTGGAAACTTGAACTACTAGGTCCCGTCCAAGACATCCGGTAACTTGTTCCATCTAGTCGCTCTGGAGTTAGTAAGTTTTCCTCAGACTTACTGATCTTTTTTGAACCTAAAATAAAGCAGTTCAGTGCTTTTAATCTTTTATATTTTACCTAGTTTTGAAATATTACCCAAACATATGGCAAGTAAGGGCACTAAACCTTTAATTCCAGTAAATTAAAAATTTGTGTTAAATACTTTTTAGTTTAAGAATGTCAAACACTTTCAATACTTACATATATAGACATCCCCCAATGGTTAACAGAAAACTATACTGCTAAATCAAATATTTTCACTATTTAAACATAAGCTTTTAATTTTTCCATTAAATATACCTTTCTTTGGTAATCTTTCATCAATATCTGGGCTAAAAAGCAGACCTGTTTTTACAGATTCAATTCTATTTTTTAAACTTTGTTGATTTGCAAGTCGCCGACCAACATTTTCATATCTATTGGCACCAGAACATCCATTCTGTACAGAGAAGAAAAAATGGAAGGTTTTGGTTAATTCAAAACATTAAGACAAAATAAACTTTCTTATAGTTATCAAAAGTTTACAGCTAATCAAAAAAAGAATATACAATTTGGAAATAATTTTATAACAAACACAAATGTTCCTGCCTGATAATGAAAATTCTAAGCATCTGATTTGGTTTGTTGATGTTTTATGAACTAAAAATAGCCTCACATATTCGTTAATTAAAAAAAAAATTGTGTGTGTTGACTCTGGGCCAGGATCTGTTCATAAGTAATCGGAAAAAAAAAAAAAAGGGGACCAGCAGTTAGCGTAATGGCTGTGTCGCTGGACTTCCACGTAGTCAACCATGGTTCGAGTCCCAGACCCGGTGGCTTAAACTCACGCCGGGCGCATGTGCATGCATGCCCAGGATCCCAAGAGGATAATGGAGGAGAAGGGACTGTGGCGTGGCCATCCTCCCTGGGGGTGATTTCTTGCTTTCTGTCTCTCTGTCTGTCTGGAGAGTGCATGCACCCTATAGCAAAAACCTCTCCAAAAAAAGATAATAACCTTATCCTTATGGAATTTACATTCTAGATGGAAAAGCTTAAACTATAACAAAATATACAATTATAATACCTAGATACACAAGGTGAAAAGTGCTGTAAAGGAAATAAGACAAGGTAAGAGAATATAAAGTAGTGAAAGGTAGAGGAACAGTTGTAAGTGGGGTGACCAGAAGATGATTTCTAAGTAAAGAAGACAGGAGAGCCATAAGATTTAAGGGTGAAGAACATTCTAGGAAGAGGAAGATAGCAGTGCAGCCTTAGGCCTGAGCAAAGTCTGACATATTCAACAGAGAACAAGGAGGTCAGAGCAAATGAAGTAGTGTGAGCGAGGGGGAAAACAGGGAGTGTCAAGAATAGAACTCAGAGATGCAGCTCAGGGACAGATCACACAGAGCATTATGGGTCAACATAAGAACTTTGGCTTTTTATTATTTTAGTTGACAATGACCTTTTAATGTTATTCAATACTGAGCCCATATTCACTTTTTCAGTTGTTCCCAAATGTCTTTTAGAACATTTTTTCCTAGAAATTAAGAGTTCTGGGAGGGCTCTAAGTAAACGAATGACATGACCTAACTGCTTAACAGGATAATTTTGACTATGATATCACAGCAAGTGTGAAAGCAGGGAGACCTTTAGTAGAACTTACTGCAGTAAACCAAATGAGAGATGACAGAACTTAGATAAAATGGGCAAAACAGTAGTGGAAAGAGCTGGTCAGTTTAGAGAAGTCAGATAGGGGCCTCTAATGAATTAGATTTGGTGTGAGTGTAAGTAAGGAACTGAAAATACTGCCATGAGGGCCAGGGGGGTTTATAGTCTATAGTCTAGCAGTTACGGAAGCTGGATCCCACATAGCCAACGGCGGTTCAACTCCTGGCCCCAGTGACTTAAAAAACATGCTAGGCATGTGTTTGCATACCCAAATTCCTGACAGGATGGAGAGAGGGAGGAGAAGAGATTGTGGTATGACACATCCCACTGTGGGGGTGCTTTCTCCCTCTTTTCCTATTTGTCTCTCTAGTGAGCACACACACTTTCTAGCAATTAAAAACAACAACAAAAAAGAATGCTGCCATAGTTTTTCACAGAAGCGACAGGAAGAATGAGTTGCCATAACTGAGATACGGAAGACTGAGTGGAAGAATGGTTTGGTGGTGGGGATAGCAGCAGCAAAAAAAAAAAAAAAAAAATACATGCCAGGAGCTCTGTTTAGAACAGGTGGCACCTGAGGAGTCCATTGGATTAGATATCCAAGTAGGGAAGTCAAGCAGGCACACTGCTCAGGAGAGCACTGTGGGCTGGGAAACTTACACTTGGAAGACTTAAGTAAATATATGATGTTTAAAACTGCTGATCACCCAGAGTAAAGAAAGAAAAGTGGAATCTAAGGACTAAGTTTTGTGCACTCCAGTGGAAAGGAATTCAAAAAGTAACCAGTGAAGAAGAAGCAAAAAAAAAAGGTATGCTAAAGAAGAGAAAGTGACCAGCTGTGCCACATGCTGCTGACAAGTCGAATAAAGTAAAGACCAGTATCTGAGCAGATATGAGCAAAGGCCCCAATAAGCAGTTTCAGTGGAGTGTTGGGATGAAAGTCAAACTAGAAATCGATTTAAGCAGAGGAGGAAAAAAAGGAATTGGAGATATCAGCTGAAGTTTAAGAATTTGGTATAGAGGAGTAGAGAATTAGAGTAGCTAGAGAGAAGGCAGGGTCGAGAGGATTCAGAAGGTGATTCAGTACCAAATTTATAGCTTGATGATTAAAAATAAACACATCAATGAAACAGTATGACACTTACTACATCTCTGCTATTTTTTCCCAGACTAAATTTCAAACGAAGAGATCTTCGAACCTTTTCTTTACGACTGATTTTAGGAGAGAAACAGCCAGCTTTTCCTGATTCCACCCTAAAAAGAGGCAAGTAAGCTATAGGTTTATATCATAAATGCCACAGGTATATTTGCAAAATAAAATGGAGAGGTCTATAGCAAATTATATTGCTAATAACTGAACAGAGCAATTTTTAAAAGCAGTTAAACTTAAAGATACCACATACAAATATACTGTATTGCATTTAAAAATGATCTCTTTATCTTTATCACAAAAGTTATTTAGTCATTAATAAGCCAGGATCATTAAGACAGAGTAGTTTTTTAAACCAGTAAGACATTTTTTAATTACATCACCAACATAAAATAGAACTTTAAGCAGAAAGTGGACTCAAATTAGGAATCTTTTCCTGATAAGTAAAATAAAGGGGGACTTGATCAGTAAGACCATAAAGGTAGAGAGGATTCTTTAAAAATCATTCAAATATACTCATTTGTAGATAGGCAAATAAACTTTTGTTATTTATATAGACAAACACATAGATGTACACCAAGTATCCAATGAAAACAAAATGTCCTATATAAATTACCTGCAAACTTTTTTGCCTGCAATCCTTTTACTTCGCCTGGGCATATCTGTGCTGATCAAATGGTTTCCACTGGTGGTTATAGGAGAAAGTGAACTCTGAGATGACCCTTCTGGGCTCGTGTCAAAGTGAGCTATAAAAATAACGACATGTAATATACCACGCATATTTATTTTCTTTGCAAATGGTAGAATAGTAATGGCAACAATTAGATTTAAAACCTTAATTTCCAACCCCAAGCAACAATTCAAAAATCACATAACTTCTGATTAGAAGCTTTAAATGTAAAATAACCCAACTCATCTCAAAAAAATTTTGATTTTCTACTTTTGGTTCAATTAAAGTTCAAACTAAGCATTATTTTTATATTAGAGTTTTGCTTTAAACTTGCTTTGGAGACAGACTGGGGTTTGCCCCACCACTTCCTAAACGGATTTAGGCTCTGAAAATGAACTTCTATAATAAATACAAATATTACTGTCATGTACATAAACGCCGAGTGTAGTATTTGGTACATAATATGAGTTAACACTAGTATTAAAAATAAACTATTGACAAACAAGCTGGGGTCTGAGTACCTGGGATATACCTACTGACTAGCTGCTATCCACTTCACTATGGAGTATAATTTGCCCAATATTTCTGGCAAACAAACATAAACTATTTATAACACATCAGTTGGTGATCACAACTAAAGTTCAGTTTAATTAGGGTATTTATTATTTAAGTTATTATTTATTTATTTGTATCATAAAATAACTATAGTAAAAATTATGAGAAAGCTGGGACCAGCAGTTAGCGTAATGGCTATGTCGCTGGACTCCCACGTAATCAACCGCGGTTCGCGTCCCGGACCAGGTGGCTTAAAACTCACGCCGGACGCGTGTGCGTGTGTGCCCAAGATCCCAAGAGGAGAATGGAGGAGAAGGGATTGCGGCGTGGCCATCCCCTCTGGGGGGTGATTTCTCGCTTTCTGTCTCTCTGTCTGTCTGTGTCTGTCTGGCGAGTGCACGCGCCCCATAGCAAAAACCTCTCCCAAAAAAAGAAAAAAAGAAAATTATGAGAAATCTGAAATAGCTATAAACAAGGGTTCCACATACATTTGACTTGCATTTGAATCCACTCAATATATACTCAAAAAACATGCATCTCTCAAGTCATCGTTATTAATAAAATTCACAAAGATCCCCAACAGAGACATTCATGCTTTTTTCAGTTGTGAAAACAGAAAACATACAACTATTATACAGAGACTTTTGGGTGCACTTAGCTAAAAAAAATTCTGGAGGCCAATATAACACATCTGACATGACTTAGGTATCTTTATTCCAGAGCCGCTGTCTAGTCATGTTGAAAACACATCATGGTCACAAGGAGGCACAGTCAATACATGGAATAATGCACTTTTACCACATATGTAAGAAAAAGTTATGGATAGTTCTTCTATGGACTATAGGTTACTGCTGTTGTCTTTATAAATTTTAAAAAAGGTCACATCTGTTACAATTCAAACTTAGAAATATGAAATAGCACTTTGACCAGAATAAATGCTCATGTAAATCTTTACAACCCAGGCCCAGCTTCAGATCCCAGGAAGACTTGCGTATACTAGGTGTGCCTGCAAGCCTGGCTGGCTGGAAGGCTTCAGGGAAAGGAGAAATCATGGAACGGTGAGGCCCTGTTCAGTGTACTGCTCTCTCTCGCTCGCTCGCTCTCTCTCTCTCTCTCTCTCTCTCTCTCTCACACACACAAACATACACACTAAATAAATAAATATTGTAAAACAACAACAAATGTTTACAACCCAGTTACATAAATGGTTTCTTCTACCTGATACTGGTGTAGAATTGCTACCGAAGAGATTACTTGGTAACACTTCAAAGTTAAAATTGTGCTTGACAGACTTCCTTTTTTTACTTGAGAAACCATGAGAAGAATCTACTGGTAGTTTACGCTTAGCATTTGGTGTAAGAATCACTGGTGACACAGATACCTGGGCTGAAACAAACAAACAAAAAACCAATTTGTTGTTTCTCTCATAAAGTGGATAAAATATAAAAGCTCCATATGATTTTTTTAAATCTATTACTTAAAGCTAATAAAAAAATAGGGAGGATATGTTTATATTATCAAATATATGTTATATATTTATGTGTGAATACTTTGCAAGTACTTAAAATAAAAAAATAGAAGTTGCAAAAATATAAGATTCTTGAGAAACTGCAGTAGCTTCTACCAAATATGCTTGACATATGATACACATTAAGGAATATTAATATAGGGGAAAAATTATATTCAAGAAGTTGAAACAAAATTGAAGCTAACAATTATTATTATTTTATCATAACTGTGTATTAACCAGTTTATTCTTCACTCTGGAAAACAAGACGAAAATCATGTCTGTTATTGACTGAATAATTTTAGTCATAAACAAACTAGGAAGAAAAATTGGAATATAAAACAATACATTTCTGGTTCAAAATCAGACTGATTAAAGTTATTCACATGTTCAACAACATTCAAATTACAAGTAATCCAAAAGCATGATTAAATACATTTAGCAAATACATACTGATGCGCTCCTGCTGAGGTGTAATAGAGGGTGTTCTGTTAGGTTTAAGTTTATTCAGTGCTCCAGTAACAAAATCTGAAATATAAGACATGTAATTATATAATCAATTATAATTTAACATTACCTATCTTTCATCAATAAGAATTATTGATATTGTTCTCTTTTCACATCTAACTTTATATCAGCTTCAATAGAGGGTGTTCTGTTAGGTTTAAGTTTATTCAGTGCTCCAGTAACAAAATCTGAAATATAAGACATGTAATTATATAATCAATTATAATTTAACATTACCTATCTTTCATCAATAAGAATTATTGATATGGTTCTCTTTTCACATCTAACTTTATATCAGCTTATAAATTTTAAAGTTACTTGAGGTTATTTAAAAGTAATTATTTTGATACAGGGAAACTACTGAAGGATATATTTTTATTCCCTTCATCATTTACACTCCTGTATCCCTCAAGAAAAAGGGGAGGGACATATGATACCGAATTATATGTAATACAAATAAGTATAATGTATTGAAAGGGTATGGAAGAGGAAATCGTAACTTGTTGAGACAAAAGGATGCAGGTCTAAACTAAGGCAGAACAGAACAATGGAGGCAAGAATAAAAGTATTTACAAGATCAAAGGGACAGGACTTGGTAACCAATGGAATGTGGAGATGGGGAAAGAACACACAGGACACCTAGGATTCTCATTGTGATGACTGAGTAGACGTGGTGCCATCAAATGAAAAAGGAAACTACGTACACAAGCATTAGCTATGCTGATGAGACAATGAGTGTGAATAAATATGACTATGAATGGCTAGAGGGGATATACATGGATATGAATCCATCTGTGGGAAGATCATGGCTGGAGAAATCACGGGAAGCTATCGACCCAGAAACGGTAATTACAAAAAATGGGAAAGAATGAGATCAGTTAAGAAGAGGGCAAAGTGCAGAAAGAAGGTCAGGTATGGAAGAATGGAAAATTTAATAGGTGATCATAAAAAGAAAATCCAGATGAGACAAATGGCCATAGAGATAGGGGAAAAAAAAAAGACAAACTATTCTCTCTATACTCTAAAACTGTCCTGACTACACCATGGGTCACACTGAAGGTGCAGACTACCTAAGAGACCTGTAACAGTCTCATAAACTTACTATATGTATTTCAGAAAGCACTATACTAATAAGGCTACCATATTAATCAACTCAGTGCTAAGACCTTTATTAGTGCAATGTCAATACAGAGGCGCGCATGCACACAAACGCACGCACACAGACACACACATACACTCACATATGCACTAGAAAGAATAGGAAATTTATAATAGACTTTAGTTGTAAGAATTTGACTAGGAAATCTATGGAGATTCTAGTATAATACAATTGTTGAAAATTTACATATCTAGCATAAAACTAAGCTAAGTAGCTCATACATAAAATTCTACATTAGGTAACACATGAATGTAATGAACATTTCTAAACTATATATTCAAAAATGGTTAAACTGATAAATTGTTATACATTTTACCACAATTAAAGGTAATTGAATCATATGGATGTTTGTGACATTTCAAAATGAGATGCAAAATAAAGTTAGCTATAACATAAATAAGCAGTGATGATCTTAGAGTTCCTGAACAATTTCAAATTGCTAATGAAATTGATGTATTTTAGTGATGCTTGACAAGCACTATTCTAATGTGTTCAAATAAAGTACATCTAAGTTAAAGCAAAATATTGATAACTAGACTTAATATAGTCATTCAATAGTGATGCCTATTCAGTAAAAAAAACACTGGGAGGATAAAGTGATACATAAAATATGGTTTTCACCTTAAAAGAACATTAAATATATTAGGTAAGGGAGCTGCACACAGGGATGGCAGGTGGCATGGTAGTTAAGGGCACTGGACTCCCACATGGCTGACCAAGGTTCGAGTCCTGGACCTGGTGGCTTGCCTTCTTACTTCTGCTCTATCTCCCTCTCTCTCTCTCTCTCTCGTTTTCTTCCTCTCTGTTCAAATTAAATAAATAAAGTTAAATAAAATAATTATTTATTTTTTTTAAAAAAGAGAGTTGCACACAAGAAATAACTATAAAACCAGATAAAAACACTCTCAAAGCCTACATGTTATAGAATGTCAAAGAAGAAAAAGATTATTCCCCTACTGGAAAAAACTGGAGGAGAGGAGCTTTCTTAGCCTGATTTTGGACAAAGAGTTACAATCTGAACAAGAAGAAGAGATGGAAATAAGTAAAAACATTTTATCAATAAACAGTGTAAGTAAAGTAACAAGTATCTGGAAAACAATAAATAAATAATATAAAGGTTATGTAAAGGAAAGACAAGAAATACCATGCAGGAATGCTAGATTTTTAACGCCAAGCTAAATATGAGTATTATCAATGGAAGTTTCTAAAGGGTATATGTGGGGAACATGTGATAAGAGTTATACAATAAGAATGTCAATCTTAACAGCATCAAAGTAGAGCAGATTAGGGAGGACCAATGAGTCTCTCACAGGTAAACACTGAAGAAATAGAATCTTGTAGAGCATGAAAACTGTGCATTTAATAAATTAAGAGTTAGTAACCCATGGTTTAAAGCCTACTGTCTGTGGAATGGTGGTGTCATTAATAGAACCTGGAATTCATGAAGATCACTTTTGAAAACACTGAGCTAGAAAGTACTAAGGAAAAGCAGAAGGGAAGATGTATGACTATCAGGCCACCAGTAATGTATAACTGACATTTTCTAGATTACAATGATAGCTACCTAGTGATCACCTATTTAAGTGTAATAACTAAAACTCTTAGATTAAATTAGACCACAAAGATAAAGAAGGCAATTAAGATGATCTGTGTTGGGGCCAGGTGGCATAGTTGTTAAAGCACTGGACTCCCACATGACAAACTGGTTCGAGTCCCAGACCTGGTGACTTGCTTTCTCACTCTCTCTGTCTCTCTCTCTCTGGTCAAACTGAAGAATAAAAATAAAAATTAAATAATTCTTAAAAAAAAAAGATAATCTGTGTTTGAGAAATATTACGGAAAGAAGTTTTATAGGTTAAACTGTGTCCTCCAAAAGACATGTTTAATTCCTAAACCCCAATGTTTGTGAAAGGAATCATACTTGGAATTAGTGTCTTTGAAGATGTATTCAAATTAAAATGGAGTAACTAAGGTAAGCCTAAATCTGATGTATCTCTGTAAGAGGACAACTTGACCAGAGAGCAATATCCTGGGAGAGCACTGCAGGATGAACGAATCAGAGACTGAGTGATGCAGCTGCAAGCGAGGAGTGCCAAGGACTGACGGCCACCACCAGAAGCTAGGAAGAAGAAAAGATTCTCTCCTACAGGTTTCAAGGCACAGCCAGCCAACACCTTGCTTTCAGAATTCCAGCCTCCAGAACTGTGAAACAAGTTTTTTAAGTCACCTAGCTGTGGTACTTTGTTATAGTAGCCCTAGAAAAATAATGCAAAAGTCATTAAGGGGAATCCACTAGGAAGGCAAAGAAGAAATACAAGAATGGAATAACACTTATGCCAAAAGATTAGGAAGGATTGGGAGGGACCAGTAGTTAGTGTAATGGCTATGTCACTGGATTCCCATGTAGTCAACCATGGTTCGAGTCCTGGACCTGGTGGCTTAAACTCATGCCAGCGCATGTGTGTGCATGCCCAAGATCCTGAGAGGAGAATGGAGGAGAAGGGATTGCGGCATGGCCATCCCCCCTGGAGGGTGATTTCTTACTTTCTGTCTCTCTGTCTGTCTTTCTGGTGAGAGCACATGCCCTATAGCAAAACAAAAGAAAAAAAGAAAAGAAAAAAAGGATTGAGACACTTAACAATAATTGGTTCTGATACTCAGAAGAAAAGAAATTTCCAAAGGCAATTGAATGAAGAATTGTCTCTGTCTTGACCAAGGAGATAAATGTTATGGCCAACTCCAATATTATGACACATTGGTGTTTCTGACTCTTCCTTGGCAATATTTCTTTTATTATTAGTTCGCTCCTAACTAAGTTATGCCACTAACTACTTCAATCAATGATCTCACATTAGATTACTGCCACACATCTCTGACCATTCTCCCTAACTCGAAGTCTTAGTTCTTCAAATCACGACATTTTCTAAAATATTTTAATCATGTCATACTTAAAGTCATGAACTTTCAACAAATCACCAATGTCCAGTTTAACATCCTAATTCTCTAGCCTAACATTGAACTCACTATAATACCATCCTAATTCTCTCCTAGAACCCTTCACTTGGGCCATGTTTGTCTATTTACACACTGCTGCATAAAATGGGTCTGCCACTTACCTCCTACACTTTGTCTTCGCTTTCTCTTACATTCAGCAGGAGTTTCATATTCGCCTTCCTCAAAGCCTTCCAGTGATGGAGTAGCACAGAGACCATCAATACCCAACATAGCTGGTATCTTTTCTAAGATAAATTCTGGTACACGCCCTAAATGAAAGTGTTTACAAGTGAGACAATTACTATACTTTTTTCACTTCCCCAACACGTTTAGGTAATAATATAGCAACTTCCTAATGGGTGTTTTTACAGTTCACTTGGAAGAATCCAGAATTTCCCTCATTTAAACAAATCTTGTTACTTAACAATGTAACTATATCCTACCAATATCTGACGCATAATCAATAAGAGTCTGTATGATCGCGGCCTGTAATCTCAGTTTTTTTTCTGTGTTAGCAGACATCTTTTCATGTCCTTCACTTGTCTGAAGAAGATTTGGTGCAAATATTACCGCGAGATTGCTGCTATCCATCTTATTCTCACTGGACCTTAAGTGAAAAAAAGTTTCATTAGATGGTACCAAAGATAAAACACAGAAAGTTAAAATATTGTACTGAGCACATTTTGAAGACCTTACTCCATCAGGAACGTGTGAATCAAAGCACAGCTACTCTTCATCTACGCACCTACACAACTGGCTTGAACATAAGAAAACCCAGAAACACAGAGCCTCTGTATATTTAAATCTACACCATAAAATCATGCTGATCAGAGAGCCCCCACTCAGCATTTCCATGCCAATTGAACATATTTAGGATTTTCAAATGCACACAAAGAAAGTTGGAAGTATTTGAGCCAGCCCTGTGGGCAAGTGGTGAAGGGAGCCTGATCCCAATGAGTGCTGTGGTTCAAGTCCCATCTTTGACAGTTTGAGAAATATGCCAGGCCCAGTCCCAAATCCCAGTGAGACAGAAAATGGAAAAGGGACTACATGATGACACCAAATAGAAGGCAGCTATCTTTCTCTCCCTGTCCCTTTCTCTCTGTCTCTGTCTCTTTGGTAAGCACAAGTGCCCCATGGCAAATAAATAAATGAGTAGGAAATATTAGAGTCCAGCAAGTATGTTTATAATAAGTAGGATCACTGACAGCAGGGAGAGGTGAAAAATTTGAAAAAGCAAACGGCAAATATTTCAGAAACAGTTTTTAGAGCCTTTCGGTGGATAGCAAAGCCTATAAACATTAATAAGTCATTAAGACTTGCATAAAGATGCTCTAATACAGCAAAGAAATATCTGGTATACTGTTCCTTAAATTATAAAGGGCAAGGGTGAGCTGTGGCCTGGAGGCTGCATGGCAAGATCCCTCATGGCCACCTATACTATTCAAGTCCTGGCCCTGGTGGCTTGAAAAACATGCCAGGTGGGTATATGTGCCCCAAACCCTGAGAGTAGGAAGGAATAAATGAGAAGCGGCACAACCATGCCCCATAGGGTGCTTTCTTGCCCTGTCCCTTATGCCAGTGTACAGTGCTCTCTAGCAAATTAACACACACACACACACACACGAAAAACACACATTCACACATACATATTTATTCTTTTTTTTCTTTTTATAAGAGGTTTTTGCTATAGGGTGTGTGTACTCACTGGAGAAACAGAGAGATAGAAAGCAAGAAATCACCCCTCCAGGGGCGATGGCCATAGTGCAATCCCTTCTCCTCCAGTCTCTTCGTGGGAGTTCAGGGACACATGCACACGTGCCCAGTGTTAAGTTTAAGCTGCCAGGTCTGGGACTTGAACTGTGGTCGACTACATGGGAGTCCAGCAACATAACCATTATGCCATCTGCTGGTCCCGAGAGTATATGTTTTTAAAAAATAATTATTTTATTTAACTTTATATTTCATTTTTCTTTATTTTAATTTGACCAGAGAGGAACAGAGTGAGAGAGTGAGAGAGAGAGAGAAAGTGAGGTGCCAGGTCCAGGACTCAAACCAAGGTCAGCTATGTGGGAGTCCAGTGTCCTTAACCAGCACGCCACCTGCTGGTCCCAAGAGTATACTTTTTATAGTAAGAAAATATGCAATTCTTTTTAGAAAACTTTCCATTATGCATAAATTCATTATATACAGAGGTAAATCTTTAGCTAGTTAAGAAATGAAATCATTTCCTAACATATTTAATTACTACTCACCTAAGAGAAACATTCCTGAGAAAGTTAAAAAAGTATCTTAATATATCAACTGTGTGGTCAGCCATAAGACAGGAGAGCAACAATGTAGCTCTAGTCTTCTCCTCTGTTCCTAACTGTTGAGCTTTGAAAAGTGCTTCATGCAAATCAGCAGGAAGAATGGGCTCTGGCAGTTCCCTAAAAAACTGCTTAAGAAGTCCTGCAATATCACAGGGAGGTGCAGAAGACAGACAACCTTCACCATGATCCAGTTTATTCTAAAATAAACAGAACAATCGTTAGAATTTTAGGAGCTTTAAGAGTTTATTGGAATGAAAGAGCTTTCATTAACATATTAAGTCTTGTTTTAATTTATATTGTTTCTTTCTAGAGTACTTCAAACAAGAACATTTAAAATGTTTATTTCATATGGTACTTCATAGGAATCAGAATCCTACACTTATAAAGTACTCTGTAAATTTAAACCACTGTAAAAATGATACGCAATTAAAAAAAAGATAAACAATTTCTCTTGGAAGAGATTCTTCTGCCATAAATTTGCAAATTAAATTTCTACGAACTATTTATGTAATCGCTTTAAATATTGCAAGCACAAAAAACAAATCAGAAAATGATACAAATGAAAAACTGTAGTTAAAAAATATGCTTACCTTTAACGCTTTCAGACGAATAACTGATCCTGATTTCCTAAAAAGCCCTTCTGTGTGCATATGCTGTTCTAAAGATGTGCAAGCATCAACAAGAAAGCTGAAAGAGAAATGTTTTTAGTGGCCAGATGCACATCTTACTAAGGTATCTGAGTAGGCCGCACACTATTCTACTTTCAGAAGCTCTAATGCCCCAAGCCTCTTGAATAGTTGTTATAAAAGTTTCCTTTTAGTTGTCGTGCTTCCTAAATTCTTCTCTAAGGCCCATCTTTTCACTCACACCGTTTCAACGCACCTACTCACTCAGACACCCTTCTCAGTCCTACTCCATTTCTATGCTTACTGCAAAGCCCAGGATACTTCTCTTTTACTGCCTCTATTTCTTCACATTTCAATTTCTACTCAAGCCTCACCCTTGCCAAATCCATACCAACTAACTCACCGTCTCCATCTTGCTTGACCCATCAGCCTTTGACACACCTAACCACTCCCTTGATCATCTCCAAGATACTTTTTCACAACTCTTTCTGGTTTTCCTGCTATCTCCTTGATTGATAGTTCTCAAATTATTTTCTGACCCTTCTTTTAATAGACTTCTCCATACTAGAAGAATCCAAGGCTCTCTCTAAGGCTGCCTCTTAGTACTTATTTTCTTTCCATTGGTCATCTTGTACATAGCTTTAAATATCTATCATCTATTACACCTGTCTACAAACAAGGCAATATTATTCCTCAGAAGGGTAGAATATAATCCCAGTCCTTATAATCTTTCTCATATTCAAAGATATAAACTCAATTCCTTTATTTTGACTAATAATCTCAATAAATATGTTCTAGATACTTAACCTTTCAGTGGCTGGTACCAACAATATGGATGCCAGCTACAAAGAACTGAGACAACTGTACTGATGGAGGCAAAATGGCTGGTCTTGCTTATGAAGGATAACTGACATAACAGGTGTCTTCTGTTTGTTTGTTTAAGTGGGCTAAAAAATTACAAAAATGACTTAGCTGCTATCCCTGGGGATAAAACTTTGCCATTCTATGAAAATGATAGGTTTTTATTACAGAAAAATCAAATCTTTTATAGGTTATTTAAAAACCAAGCAGTGGCCAGGAGGTGGTACAAAGGTTAAGGCGGCCTGATCCCACCTGGCCAACTGTGTGGTTCCAGTTCCAACGGTGCATCAGTTAAAACCTGGATTACTGTGCTAGAGTAGCCAAATAATGAATTTAGAGATAACGGTTTCTTTATATGCATTTTAAAACCATTTTCTTAAGACACAAACTTACCTATTAAATTCTGATGGATGCCATCAGTCCAAAAGGTTATTAAAAATAGTAAGTGGCATAGAAAAACTCAAGTGTTATATATTCACAAATACCCCAAGATCTTAGCTTAAATACTTTTATCCAAACTTTCTTTTCCTTTTTTTAATTGTATTCATTCATTCATTTATTTACTTATTTATTTTTATAATTTGACAAGAGAGAGAGAGAAAGAAAGCTGCCAGGTACAGGACTTGAACAGCAGTCAGCCAGGGAGTCTGGTGTCCCAGCCACACCACCTGCCAGCCCCCTCTTTTATCTAAAATTTCTTTTAAAAAACTGAAACTTATGGGACCAGAAGTTGGCATAATGGCTATGTTGCTGGACTCCCATGTAGTCAACTGTGGTTCGAGTCCTGGACCGGGTGGCTTAAACGCACACCAGGTGCACGTGCATGCATGCCCAAGATCCCGAGAGGAGAATGGAGGAAATGGGATTGCGGCATGGCCTCCCCCTGGGGGGCAGGGGGTGATTTCTGGCTTTCTGTCCCTGTCTCTCTGGTGAGTGCATGAGACCTATAGGAAAAAAAATAAAAAACACAACTCTCTCTCAAAAAATAAAAAAAGAAACTTATTACTGAATTAGTAATTCAGCACATTACATAATTTCAGTTACAGCAAAAAAACTGGCAGAAAACTGAAAATTGACTTAAGAAAACAAAAATTATCTGATTCCTAATATTTATTCATCACTGACTTTAAAATTTAATCCTGGAATAAGTACAAATTGCAAACTTAAAATATTTAGGGCCAGTCAGGTGGCGTGGTAGTTAAGGCAGCTAGATACCACATGGCTGACATGAAGGGTAGAATGCTTGAACTGGCGGTTTGAAAAACAGGCCAAGCATGTGTGTGAGTGCCCAAAATCCCGAGAAGAGAGTAGAGAAGGAACTGCAATGTGGTCTCCACCAGGGGGAGGGTAGAGAGGGGAGTACTGTCTCCCTTTCTCTCTCTCTCTCTCATTCTGTTTCTCCAGAGGGCACATGCATCCCTAAGAAAATTTAAATAATGTGTGTGATTTTTTTACATTACCTAACATTGAGAGAGGAATCATTTACTGATCTGAAACAAAACTGTGCAATCAACTTAAGAGCTCTAAAACCATCAAACTCTGCTTACCTTGGAATGTGTCCATATTCTGGTACAACAGAATGGGGTAATGCATTAAACGGTACTCCAAATATTTTACCCTAAAATGACAAATCCAGTTACTCTAATACAAATATTGGGTATAATATAAATTTTCCTAAACATTAGGTGAATTATAAATCTCAAGAAATAATAAAAATAAGATTACAGAAGTAAATTATAAACTATCAAAATAGTTACATCAAGTCTGTGTGGTAACAAATAACTATTACATTAGAAATTATGGTAGGTGCTGGGAGTACAAAGATGGCCAAGACAAAGTCAATGCCCTCAAATAACCCAGCAAATCCATCCAGTTTCCAAGCTGACCATGGAAAATCAACACTCTTAAAAAACAATCTGCCCCAAAATACTTAATATCCCCCCCAATGCTATTAATACAAGTCCCTCAAATGACCTTATAAATACTGACCTATACTGTTCTTTGTTCATCTTAAAAATGCTAATTTATACAAAAAGCTAAGCAGTTGATAAAATGAATAGCACTTATTAGAATACTTCCTAAAATTACATGAGAAGTGGTTATTTTTAGATCTGACATTTTTTCCACATTCTATAAAAGTGTTTTTTAATCTGTGTCCTGAGGTACGCAAGGCAGGGAGTCTACAAATAAGTCAAGGTTTATTTAACTACTTTAAAATCTATTTTTAAAAACTCACATTCAAAATTGAATACATTGAAAACTCTAAGAGTAAACTTACATGTTGGTTACTTGAGTATGATGCGCACAAGTAAATGCTTCCTTCCACCATATGGCTTCATTTAACCAATGAATAACCCAAACTCTAATATGTACCGTATAGTGCTTAAGAGAGCAGGAGCTTGGGGCAAAACTATCAGATTTTAAATTTTCGCTTTTCTACTTATTAGCTAAGTGATGTTGATCAACTTAGTCCGTGTGTATCCTCATATAGATTCTAAGTGATAGAGTTGTAGAAAGAATTAAAACATGTGAAAAATTTATACCAGTGCTGTTATGATTATTATGTCAAGGTGAGCTACTTTTTAAAAAAATGTTAGCATGGGCAACGCCTTTGTTCAGGTAAATCAGAATTTTCTTGATACTGTGCAACCAAACTGTCATACCTAAATAGAATTTTTTTAAGTCTCATAATTTTTAACAATTGGCTTCAGAAGCACCATAATAACTTTAGTAAAATAACATGCTTTGTAAATTTTCTGTATTATGATATCTCTTAAAATATTATTTTTTAAAAATTCCAAGTACTTTAGTGCAAAAGCTCAAAAACCAGTTAACAAACACCAAATAGCTAAAGAAATCTTTTCAAATTACCTATCCTGTTAGATCCCATTCATATAACACAACAATCTTCTGTTTTTCTTTGTTAGAATGTTTTTATTAATGTTTCTAGCTAAATTTATATGATTATTGATTAGAATATAGACCATTAATTAACACTACCAAAGGCTGACTAAATGGCATGTGACAGCCACTTTACTAGGCCCTTTTATAGATACTACTTTTTTAAAAATCCTCTCAACAAACCAAGGAGTGATACCATTACTTCCACTTTATAGATTGGGAAACTGAAGCTTAGGCAATTAAACACCCAGCCCAACAGTAGTGGCAAAAGAGGACCCAGGTCTGTCTGACTCTAAAGTCAGGTGTTTTTCTTGTTAAGGGGTGGAAAAAAAACAAAACAAAACAAAAAAACACAATAGAAATCCTTCCACATACTTAAAAACTAGCTATATTTGAGATCTTGGAAAGCCAGTTTTAAAATAAAAGGAAACCACTGAAATTTTTGAATATAAACAATCACGTTCCCGTTAATTCATAAACAAAAACAATTTCTCAGAATTTAAAAGCTGTTAAGAGATATACATATTATTTTGTCAGTTTTCTTCACATAATTTTTAAAATATAAACTAAGGCCTACACAAACTAATTATATTAGGTTTTGTCTCCAAGTACAAGAAACTATCATATAAATTAGCCAAATACATTTAAAGTAAAATGCTTTAAATTTATTACATCTCCCAAACATGAAATTCTTGTTAATGCAGTAGATACATTAAAATCTCATTCAAAAACCCTTCACTTCTTTTTTTTTTTTTAAGAATTATTCATTTTGCTTTTTATTTTTTCTTATTCTTCAATTTTATGGGAGAGAAAGAGAAAGCTGCCAAGGCATGTGGGAGTCCAGCATCTTACCCACCATGCCACCTGCTGGCCCCCAAGCCCCGTTGCTTCTACGGCCAAAACATCAATAGCTTTTCAATCATTCCACTCCAGCTCCTTAATTTACTCATTTTAAAAAACAGCTTTATGTCTAAAAAGTACAATAAGACAAGCAGTAAGCATGTTTTCTCAAACTGGTGAATACAGAGGTATCATCTGAAACCTACTTCTAATGCTGTCACATCTCATTTACTGATCCATTTAGAACATGTATTGGTCTCCCTTGTCCCTGTATAAAATTTACTGTACCAGAAGTGGAGGGGTAGTGTGTCTCCCTCCCCACATACTACTCGTTCAAGATACAATACATTTTTAATGTCTAGAAACATTTTTAATCGTCACAACTGAGACACTGCTGTCCTCTGATAGAAGCCTGTGATGCTGTTATACCTTGTACAATTCACAGGACAGCCCTCATCCCATCCCCCTAAGAATGATCCAAAATGTCAATAGTTCTAAGGTTGGAAAATTCTGCAACTTTTTCTCAATGACCAAAAATACCTGGAAAGAATAAAAGAAAGTCATTTTTTAAATATCAGCAGTTGACCATCTGGAATGAATTAGACACACGTAAGTACATTCTCTGTTTGATCTATACAAAGAATGAACACAGCGGGACCTGGCAATAAGTGACGATACCAGTATGTTTTTAAAAAATTAAAAATCCTAAATCTCCCTCCCACAAACTTACCCCTATTTCTGTGGCTGTTGTCTCATGTCTCCGGCGATCGCACTGCCCACGGCCACTCTTGACTTTAATACCATAGACGGCTCGAAGCTGCTGCAACAAGGCCAACCTCACCAGCCTCTGATCCCACATGCCGAAAACGTCACCCCCTCTTCGAGGCAGAATCTGGCTCCCGACCCTCGTCCGCCACCAAGTCTTCCAATTTCCAAACACTCTCAGCTTTGAGCTCCGCTCCGCTGCCTTTTGACCACGTCTGGCTCTCTTCCGGCACCAGACCCCAGCCACTTCCACTTTTCCTCGACCCTCTCTCCACGTACACAGACTTTCTTCTCTTGGCCCTTTGATCCAGGCACACCTCACTCTTCCTTCACTCACGCCGACTTTCTTCCGGGTCACCCGACGCTTTCAGCTCCTTACGCAGACTTTCCTTCTGGCTCCCCGGTTCTTTCGGTTCCTTGCACCAACGCCTCTTGCCAACTTCTCACCACTTCCGGTCGCTTCCAAGGATCCCCTTTCCTCCAAATCTCACTTTGCCCTCTCCGGTTCCCACCGTAACGACGACCCTCGCTGGCCCCTCCAGCTCCCGCAGGCTCAGCTTGGACGTCCGCGTCTCGGTCCTCACGTCCCCCGCTCCACTCGCCGCCGGACCAGCCGGCTGCTCAGGCGCCTCTTCCAGTCCCGGTCCCCGCCCGGGCTGGTGGCCGCCGTCACCCCGTTTCACAGGCTGCTTGTTCCCTCCCCCATCAGCCCGCCTGCGGCCCAGGCCTACGCATCTCGGGGTATTCAGTGATGCCACCCAGCTCTCCTCATGTCTCTGCGCCACCTCCTCTGCAGACACCGCGGCCGTCGCACCCGCAGTTCCAGCGGAGGCTCAAATGGCAGCGCCAAACAGTGCTCGGCATCTGATTGGCTCACTCCTCTTTTCAAAATCAGGACCTCGGAGGGTGGCCAGGAGCTGCCTGTCTAGAGAAGTCGGGGCGATGAGGAGGCCGCGAAGGGTGTGGCAGGCAGTCCAAAAACACAGGAGAAGAAAGACGAGTTGCATCTGCTCCTTCAGGGCCATCATTTTTGGAGGAAAATATTGTTTACGGAATGTCTGAATACACCTGAACTGCGTCTCGGACCGTATGTTCGGAAAATGTAAGAGACACCTCACTCTCATTTTTCCGAAAGCGGCGGAGGCAGAAGGTCCTCTTATGGGTCCTACGGAACCCGAGGTGAGACAAGCGGAGTCAGGATTCACAAACGCTGATTTTAGTACCCTAATCCACAGCCCCAGGTGGGAACCTCGGCTGCGGGAATTGGTTTTAGCGGGGGACTGATGGTGATGCACAAGTCTTGTTGCAGAGGTAGTTAAGCACAATCGAGAAGATCTGTCATGGAAGAGTAGAATGCTGGAGGAAGGCAACGTCTGCGGTAGGCAGCAGCCGCAGAAGTTGCTTTTCAGAGGGATTTGGAGTTGAAAGACCCGGAGAAGCCCGCTCCTCGCCCAGCCTTTGCTGAAACCTTGGTTATCTTGTTGACAGGCAGGACTGCTAACGCCCAGCTCCTGATCCCTTGCTGCGTCTACACTCTCAATCAGCAGCAGTCCATCGAGATGTTTTCTGTGACCTGGGATGCAGTTCTTTGAGGGCAGGGGACTAGGACTCAATTTAAACACAGTATAGAACACAGTCACTGTGCCCCACCTCGCTCCCACGTAAACTTGATACGAGCAGCGGCAGAACTTCCTCAGGCACTGCTGTGTCCCCATTGCACGGTAGTGAAAGAATGAAAACAGAAGTTAAACATTTCACTCTCTTTTAACACTTGTTAGTCGAGGGCCTACTATAGGTTATAGGTTGGTGAGTGAAAGCATATGTAACTTTGGCCCTTGAAGAGGAAAGGCAGACAGATATTAAAGAATTACATGAATGAGGCATTTATCAATTGAGAGAAGTGAAGGAAAAGAATATGATTCTATAATAGGGTAATGAAAGATCCTTGATTTGGGGAACTGAGGGACGAACAAATGATTAACTGAAAAATCAGTAGAAATTGGTTAAAACCTGAAGGTGGTGGGACCAGAAGTTGGTGTAATGGCTATGTCACTGGACTCCCATGTAGTCTACTCATGCCAGGCGCGTGTGCGTGCGTGCCCAAGATCCCGAGAGGAGAATGGAGAAGAGATTGTGGCACGGCCATCCTCCCTGGGGGTGACTTCTCACTCTGTGTCTTTCTGTCTCTCTCTGTCTTTCTGGCAAGCGCACGTGCCCTATAGCAAAAACCTCTCAAAAATTAAATTAAATTAAATTAAATTTAAAAAAAAAACCTGAAGGTGGGATGGCTGAGTGAGACCAGCATTAAGGAGGTAAAGGCCTACAGAAAAAGCCATCCGTGTTAATAAGCAACAGTACATCAAAGATGAAATGGAACATTTTCCTTCTCTTTTTTTCTTGCTTCAGACATAACTATTAAAAATTACAAATATGTTTATTCTCATCAAATTTTTAAAGAATTATTTAACTTTATTATTATTATTATTATTATTATTATTATTATTATTATTGAATTAGCTACAGAACACATGCACTCACCAGAGAGAGACAGACAGAGAAGGAGAGTGAAAAGCAAGCCTCCAGATCCAGGACTCGAACTGCAGTAAGCCATGTGGGAGTCCAGTGCCTTAACCACCATACCAGCTACTGCCTCCCACCTAGGTTTTAGATGTCTCAAAT
This sequence comes from Tupaia tana, assembly GCA_026018925.1. NCBI lineage: Eukaryota > Metazoa > Chordata > Mammalia > Scandentia > Tupaiidae > Tupaia > Tupaia tana. The sequence goes on along the minus strand of JAKSZU010000023.1, from coordinate 37,832,472 downwards.
ATTTTTTCTTAAAGATCCATGACTGCTCTTGAATATTAAATGTCTTTTTGTTTGTCCTAATACCTTTTTAAAACTAAGATTTTTATCTTGTTTTTTTTTGTCTTAAGATGAAAATATTGGTTCTTAATGACATTAACATAGTTGTTTATGTGCTTTATCTATTCATAACCATGTATATATGTAATAAAAAGAATAACAATAACAAAAAAGAATAAAAACAGTAACAATAACAATAATGATATTTCTACCATGACTGATGAATGAAGTTTAACTTCATATGTGCTGGCTTTTTTCTTTATACCCCATTAAAAATATATAGTAATTCTTCTCTTTGGTTATATATGGATGCACTGTAATTTATTCAACCAGGCTTGTACTGATACGTATGAAGGCTACTTCTAGTCTTTTGTGATTACTAAAAAATTCCTCGTGTATATGTAATATGCCTTTGCCAGTACATCTTTAGTATAGATTTCATAAATAGGATTGCTAGGTGACAAGGTAAAAGAACATGTCATTTTTGTTTAATATTGCCAAATTCCCCTTCATAGAGGTTGTGCAAATTTTGTATTTATACCAGCAATGTATGAAAGTTTTTGTGTCCCCATCGCCAACAGAATAGTCAACTTGATTTTTGGTAATTCGTTAAAAATGATAATGCTATCTCAGTATAGATTTGTATTTATCTTTTTAAAGTTTTATTTATTTATTCCATGATTGGGAGAGAGAGACAGAGAAAGAGATGCAGGTCTCCAACAGGGTCCTGATGCCATGATCCACACCAGCTTCAGCCAGCCTGGACTATGGGCACACTCAGGCCCAGTATATTCAGGGAAGTCTTGGATTTGAACTGGGAACCTCCCCATTTGAGTCTGCTTCACAGAGCATCTTATTTACTGCTGTGCTACTATCTGACCCCTGTGTTTGTCTTTTTATGAATGAGGTGGAGTGTCTGTTTAGATGATGCATACATACAATGAAGTATTATGAAACTGTTAAGGATGTAAAGTGAAGTGAAAAAAGCAAGCACAAAAGAATGTGTATAGTGTGCCAACAATGGTGTAAGGGGGGTTAGAAATACATCACTAATGGATATTTGCTTTTATTTTCAAAATAAACAGTAGAAAGCTAAGCCATGATCTAATAAAAATGGTAATAATAGGGGGAGAACAAGAACAGGTGAGTGAAAGAAATGGAAACTGGACCTCTCCGAATATATCTCATATAAAATATATCTCATGTTATAGTTTGAACCTGTAAATGTTTAATATTTAAAATACAAAATGAAAAACTTCCCCCAGAGGCCAGCAGATGATGCAGTGATTAAGGTGCTGAATTCCCCCATGGCTAAGCATGGTTCAAGTCCCAGAAACTGGCAGCTTGAAACTCATGCTGGGTGTATGTTTGTGTGTACCCAAAATCCCAGGAGGAGAATGGAGGAGAAGGGATTGTGGCGTGGCCATCTCTCCCTCTCACTGTCCCTCTCTGGTGAGCACATGCACACTATGGCAAAAACCTCAAAAAAAGAATTTTGTTTTCCATGAGGGAATACAAAATAAATCTTAAAAGCAACTCCTATAATGAGAAAACAAACTGAAATAAATGAGGCAACCTTTTTACCTTTTTAAGGGCTATTTTCATTTCTTGTATTTGAATTGCCCATCTTTTGCTTATTTTCTATCAAGCTGGCCTTTTGGGGAAAAAAATTTTAAACTTTTTATATATTAGCCCTTTGTGGTATAAGTTGCATGTTTTTTGGACTTTTTATTGTGCTTCTTTGTTTACATTGTGGTTAATCAGTCTCTTCCCTTGGTGCTTCTGGGTTCTGATAATAGATAGGCATGTTTCCCCACTTCCTAATGATAAAGAAATTGACTCATGTGAAGTCCCCTTTTTTTTTTTCTGGAGATGTTTTTGCTATAGGGTGTGTATGCTCGTCACAGAAACAGAGCGAGAAGTCACCCCCGGGGGGATGGCCACGCCACAATCTCTTCCATTCTCCTCTCGGGATCTTGGGCACACATGCACATACGCCCGGTGTGAGTATAAGCCACCAGGTCCAGGACTCAAACCACAGTTGGCTACATGGGAGTCCAGTGACATAGCCATTACGCCAACTGGTGGTCCCGACTCATGTGAATTCTAAGGTGATTTTTTAGTACCAGTTTTTCTCTAGTACTACTGGGGTTTTATTTTTTCATACCAGCTATCCTATCCACTTGGAATTTATCCAGTGTTGAAAGTGAAGAATGGCTCCAAGTTTGTCTTTTTCCATATGGTGATCCAGACCTCACTATTTTATTTTATCTTACTTCAATGAACACTCAGAACTACTTCTAAAAGTAGCAAAATGCTACTCCTGAAAAACCCATGGAGAGTCTTTTCTAGGGAAAGAGAAAACATCTTTACCCAAGCATTGACTTTGCTCCTGGTTAGTGCCACTAGATGGCACACATCATTGTCTTTTCTTTCCTTTTCTCTTTTCTTTTCTTTTCCTTTCTTTTCTTTTCTTTTCTTTTCTTTTCTTTTCTTTTCTTTTCTTTTCGTTTCGTTTCGTTTCCTTTCTTTTTTATTTGAATTGTTTTTTCATTTTAATTTTTTTATTTCTTGTTCTTTTATACATTGAATCAAGTTACTTAGCTTACAAAGTGAATATTCCAAAATGTGTACATTTCTCCCTAGTCCAGTTAATAATACTATAAAATTATCTTCAACAGATAATACCACATTTCTTTGCCCCATTAATGCTTTGCCTCTCTATTTTTCTTCTAAATGTCCTTCTTCAGACTCTACTCTTTCACACACACTATATCTAGTGTTCACAACCATTTACTGTGTTTCTATATCCTTTAGTCAATCGGTTTCAGTCATAGAGTGCGGACACTCGGTATATATTAAGTGGAGACATACAAAGATTCTCCTTCGTAGCCTGGCTTGCTTTACTCTGAAGTAAATCTTCCATATTCATTCACTTTTAGATGTTGTCTTGGCTACTTCCCTTTTCCATAAAAATCAATCAAGTATCTGCCTAAGTGCGTCCCTCAACCTTTTTCCTGCATTCCTGCTTGAAATAAGCTGTGTATAGCTTTCCAACATGTCCAGAGCTTTTTCTCTGTTAAGCCAAAAGATCAGGCTCTGAAACCACTGCCTTCAGGACCTGGCCCTTCCACAGAAGCATGAGTCTATGTGCTAGTGAAACAGAAACATCTGGGAACACCCATCAAAGTCTGTACCAAAATTTGACATGACTAAAAAATAATACCATGACTTCCTGAGATCACTGGGACAATCACCAGAGGGGTGGACACTGTGGTACTTCACCTAGATCCCTGGCAAGGCTGAGACACTTACTCTCCCCACTTGCAGGAGTGGTGGCTACTAATGGCTCACAGCCAAGTCCCCATCTGAGAACTGCTGTATGGGAAGGAGCTGCCCCATCCAGATGCTGCCTCCCCTCAGGAGGCAGTCTACATTCCATGACTGACCAACTATGTGGGGATACATAGGCTAGATCCCCTCACCTAAACTCAAGATGATGGACTTCCCAGCTCCACAAGTTCCTGTAGGAATAGCTGAGGCTGATGTGGCAACTATTGAGTTGTCAGAAAAGCCATGACCTATTTTTTCTGTGCAGAAATGTGTCATGACAACCTCTCAGTTGTGGAATCCTCTTTCATTCTTTGAAAATTCAAAGAGCTTGCCCCAGTTAGCCTCCTGCAAGCAAACCTCCATCTTAGTATCTGTTGTTCTGGCAATCCAACTTAAGATACAGGACCAATGATTTTTCCTAAACTGCTCTGTACTAGAACCTTGCTATTAAAATATGATCCATCAAAGGCAGCACTAGCATCATCTGGAAACTTGGTTAGAAAACAAGTAACTCAGACTTCATTCCAGCCCTACTGAATCAGAATCTGCATTTTTATAAGATTCAGAGGTGACTTTCCTATACCTTAAAATTTTAGACATCCTGGTCTAGGCTCAAAAGACCTAGGCTATAAATGGCCTCAAAATGTTTTTTACTCTGGACTATCAGGTGGGGAAACCAAACAATGTTATTGTGCTTTAGAATATGCAAATGAAAGAAACAAAAAGTGGAGAGCATCAGAGGAGAAATTTGATCATCTGACTAGACCATTGTAGGCATTTTGGTTCCTCAAGTCATGAATTTCTCTTGCTCTTGAGATTGCATCGAAGGATCTTTTGGAAGCCAAAAGAATGGACAAGAAATTGTGACAAATCTGAACCAATTGTTGTCTGACCAAAAAAAGGTCAAGCATAGAGCCCTCTGGGACTTGTAGGTGAAAGAGATCAATATTTTTCTCTAAGAAATTTCTTTTCTGGAGCAAGAAATTCAAGCTGCTTTGTTTGTTTGTTTTTGCAGGTGGGAAAAAAATCATGATAGATAAACCAAAATGATTAAATAAAATTACAGTACAGGGGCCAGCTGTGGTGTGGTGGTTGGGGCTTCTGGGCTCACATGGCCGACGACACAGTACAAGATCCAAACCTGGCCGCTAGAGAAGCACTTTGGGTCCCTGTGCATGTGCTTCTAGAATCCTGAGAGGAGATTGGAGGAGAAGAAATTGCAGTGCGGCTATCCCCTTGGGGGGTACTTTCTCACTTCCTCTTTCTCTCTCTTTAGCAAACACACATACCCTATACCTAATTGTTTTTTTAAAAATTGTACATAACGGCTTGAGAGTTTTTCCATCCTTTACAAAGCTAAGAAATGTACAGTTTAAGAATTTTTTGTAAAATTAATTTTAATGTTATTTAATTCAATATGTCTAAATGTTATCATTTCTACATGTAAATAATTTTTAAAAGATTAAGAGACATATTTTATTCTATTTTTCTTAATTGTTCAAGATCCATAAAAATGAAGACACATATCCCATAATCTCAATTTAGTGTGAAAATGCTTACAAATTGCTCATGTATTGAAAATTTCATAAATCAAATGAAGATTTTACATCTAATCTTTTTTACTTTTTAAAAATTATTTTAATTTATCGCATACAATCAATCACTGTACATCACTACAGCTTATAAAGTGAATTACCCAACATGAATACACTTCACACCAGTCCAGTTGAAGGTATCATACATGTTATCATCAACAGACAATCCTCCATTTCTGTGTCCCTTGAAAGTCTTGCCTCTATTTTTCTCCTTGATTCCATTCCTCTCACTCTCCCCCATCTCCTATCTTCTTCAGTTTAATAGTATTTTTAATAGCAGTAGAGGCTGGGTTAGCTAAATTATTGTGTACCAATTATATGGGTGATATTTATTTATTGACTTAGAAGTTCAAGATATAATTTAAGAAAAAGTCACAAACCTGTATGTGTAGTGTAACTGTTGTACTTTATATATGGATGTACAAAGAAAAATGGAGGTGTGTCAGTAGTGGTCATCTCTGAGCAGTAATATTGTTAGTGATTTTTATATTCCTCTTTATGTCTTTCTACTATTCTCATCTGAATTTTTATAGTGAGCATATTATTATTATTGGTTAAATTCTGCTCTCAAAAAGATATTTTGAAGTCCTAATGCCCAGTATCTCAAAATATGACTTTACGTGGAAATAAGACCTTTGTAGATGTAATTATTTAATTAATTAAAAGGAAGTCTTGCTAGAGAAGTGTGGGCCCTTGATCCAATCTGACCAGATCAAATCATACCACTTACTCTCTAAGTGGCTTTTATTGCTACTAAGAATTCCTTATTCTTTCAAAAATAATTCACTAAGAACTTTGTTCAAAGTTCTGGCCTACTCTGTGTGGGAAGTGGACATGAATCTGGCCCCTGTCTCTTAGGGGACACAGACCCAGGGAAGGAAGGGTAAGGTGTGCAACCTATGATTAAACAAGTGTCGGTACTCACAAGGGCTCCAGTATTGTGCTTTCTAACCACCAAAGGGGTCTTATAAGAAGAGACACACTGGGACCTGCAAGTGGTGTGGTGGTTAAGGCGCTGGACTCCCACACGGCCGACCATGGTTCGAATCTGGACCTGGAGGCTTGCTCTCCTACTTTCCCTTTCTCTCTATCTGTCTCTCTCTGGTCAAATTAAACAAATAATGATGATAATAAATGAAATAAAATAATTATTTTAAAAAAAAGGAAGAGACACAGCCACAGGAGGGGAGAATGTCACGTGATAATGGAGAAAGAAATGAAAGTGCTGTATCTAAAAGCCAAGAACACCAAGGATTGATTGAAAGATACCATCGGAAGCTAGGAAGAGGTTCCAAAACTTCTGGACAGGTTGACAGGGAGTTTCTCACCTAGGAAGAAAGTGAAGAGGATTTTCCCTACAGGTTTCAGGGAAAGCATGGCCTTACCAATACCTTGATTTCAGACTTCTAGTTTTCCTAACTATGAGAAAATACACTTTTGGGAACCAGCAGTTAGTGTAATGGCTATGTCGCTGGACTCCCACGTAGTCAACTGCGGTTCGTGTCCCAGACCCGGTGGCTTAAACTCACGCCGGGCGTGTGAGCGTGTGTGCCCAAGATCCTGAGAGGAGAATGAAGGAGAAGGGATTGCGGCGTGACCATCCTCCATGGGGGGTGATTTCTCGCTTTCTGTCTCTCTGTCTCTCTCTGTCTGTCTGGCGAGCGCACGCACCCTATAGCGAAAACCTCTCCAAAAAAAAAGAAAAGAAAAAAAAAAAAGAAAATACACTTTTAAGGCACTCAGTTATGATATTTTGTTATAGTAGCTTTAGGAAACTAATACATTTTGTGTTACTTTATAATCATTAAAAAGTAAATCCACTTCTATTTGGAAAATTAAATGGAACTAGAATCACCATGAAGGAAGATGATGCTTCTAGGCCAGCATAAACATGGCTTCTCCTCTTGCTGATTCCGAGGCTAGAGCCTTTGTGAGGAGCAACTCCTGTTTATTGATCTGTTGTGTATCTTCCCTTCCCTGTAATTGTTTCAAAGTGCTCTGGTGACTGGTTTTGGGAAACCAGTTTTGGTGCACTCTGTATTGCATTCATAAATACTCACCTAAAACACCCTACGGGGTGCTCTTCCTTTATTTAGAGGACTTTCTTATCTCTGCATTCTCAAAGCTTTAGCCTCACAGGTTTTTATGGTTCCTTAGATCGAAGGAGTTTGGACATAGTTGTAGATAATATATGTTTTTACATTAAGAGAAAGACAAGATAGAATGGGTATTAGGGAAATAATAGTTTGAAACTATCAAATATTTTCCGAAGACAGACATTCTACCCATCCAAAATGTCACTAGCAATTCTTGCTTGACCTTGGAGAAAACAGATAAGAACAGAGAGGTTTATACCACTCTCTAGGATAAGGCAGGCATAGCATGTTGTTTGGGTCCTCCAAGAAGCAGATGGCAAGAGTGATTAGATGTGCAAGAGATTCACCAGTTGAGAAGTTGTGAAGGATGAAATGAGGAAGCAGGAGAAGGCAGGGAAAATGTGATACGGGTCAGACACTTGTGAAAGAACAGGAAGGAAGAAGAATTTTGTAGGAGGAAGTAGCTCAAACTAACAGAGTTTCAAGAAATTTTGGGTAGGGTGATGGAGGAGTTCCTCACCCAAAGTCACATGCTAGAGGAGTCCTGCATCCCACAGGGCTTGACCAGTACTAGAAACCTGCACCTTTGTCTGGGAGAAGCTCAGAATGTAAATGCAGCGATAGATCCAGAGGGCCAGTTGCTGAAGCTGTTAGCCCTGCTGCTTGCTGCAGGACATCTGAGTGATGCATTCTTATGACTGCCGCAGGCATAAGGTCAGACGACCTGGGTTTGAATTTCAGGTCTACCACTTACTTACGGGAAAGTTATTTAACTTTTCGAGCACCAACTTCCTCATCTGTAAAGTGAAATTATCAAGGGATCCCCCTCAAAGAGTTGTTATGAGACTAACATGACTCACACAATATTCTTAACACTTTGCCTGGCACATCAAAGATCTCAACAAATGGTAACTATTATTACATATAGAAAGTCAGAAGCCTCAACCCTAAGGGAGTTTTGTCAATTGGATGAAAGTGCTGAAAGGTGAGACAAAGCTTTTCATACATGTGTGATCTACGGTGTCCCTAGAACTCTTCTCCAAGATCTTTCAAATGTGATCCTTTCTCGCCACTGCTCAGAAAGGCAAAGGTCTTCTCTGTCAAACTTCACCTCTAAGGGCTTAACATCAGGGAAAAAGACAGCAGCCCCCTTCGTGGCTAGACTGACATGGCTGATGAGGGGACCCCCCCCCCCCCATTGCAAGTTTCCCTGGCAGGGTGTACTGTGTTTATCTATTTAGTGTGTTGCACTGTGTGCTGCCTGTGGAGATCAATAATGTTGTAAACAGGAGAGAGCTCCAGGGTCAGTCAAGCAAATGACAGATTATTGAAAAGGTCATCATGGTAAAGGACATCACTATAATCCACAGAATATATGAGGCATTAAAATCCTAATGCCTTGACTTTCGGTCAGGATTTATAGGAGATGAGGAGAATGAACTACCTCAAGGCATTTTTATAACCGAAATTAAAACGGGTGGATTCACTTAGCCCATGCCAGCAGTCTTAACTTTATTGAACTGTTTTCTGTGTTCATGTAACTCTGTCTCTATGGAACGCCTTGTGATGAAGAACTGTCAATGCTTTAGAACCTCCTCTGATGTCTTAAGGAGATAAAAGATAGGTGATGATAGAACCAACTGGTGAGACATCTTCACATATTTGAGACAGACCTGATGGTTAAGGTGTGTTGATGATGGCATCTCAAGGATATTGGGCACCTGCCTGATGTGTCAGTGAGGTGAGGTGGGCCTGCTCAAATGCATTTCCTGCCTTCCCACTGACCATGCAGCAGAGAAAGCTCTGCACGGATTCTGTTCTTCTGCACCACACCAAGCAGAAGCGGTTATTAACTAAAGATAGTGAATAAATGTTCAAATATTTTTTTTTTCTAAAGGGTCACCATGACACCATGGGTCATCTGGAGAAGAGATAGAAGGGCTCACAGGAGATATGGTGAAAAAAAACAAGGGTAGAGTTAGAGGCACCAAAACCATGAATCTATTTCAAAATTACACCTGAGCTGACCTTAGTGATCCTTTTCTCTTTACAGGAAAAATAAGTTTTAGATTTTAGAATGTGCATACCTTTCTCATGGTACTGTTGCAAGAAACAAATAAGACATAAGTGAAAATGCTTTGAAATGTAAAGGGATTCATATAAATAAGACATGGCGAGGTACTATTTCAATTTGTATACAAATTCAGCTATTATGACCAAATACACTCTTCCCATTCCACCTGGCTCTATTCTCTTGACTATGTATCAAAGCAAGTGGGGTAAAACAAAACAAAAATACAGCTGAATGGGCTAGCTGGCAGAGTGCTGGTTAAGGCAGTTGGATCTGACATGGTCGACCATGAGGTTCACATCCCAGACCTGGTAGTTTAAAAGTTATGCTGAGTGCACGTGCCCATGAATCTCTAAAGGAGGGAGAGGTAGAGAAGGAGTTACATGTACCCATGTCCCATGGGGGTGCTTTCTCATTCTCTCCCCACTTCCCAAGCACATGTGCCCTCCAGCAAATTAAAAAAAAAAAAAAAAACCTAAACACAAGAAACAAATTATATAGGCCAATGGCCTATTCTAAAAAATAATATTTAAAAATTTCAGACTGAAAATGTTGAATGTATATATCATTATTTTCAACGTTATGCTCTTACAGTTTTAAAACTATGATTAACATTTCTATCAATTTGACTTAAAAACAATTAAGAGCGATATTAGCATTTACCAGCAGAGGGAAGTAAAAGAACACAAAATATCTTTAGTTTGGAATAATGTTTGTGTATAAACAGAGCAGCAAAGTCCTCAAATCTATGCTTTTGTATTAGGCAGTAGACCTATGTGCGTACATTAAATTGTATGAGCAGCACAGTTCATAATGGAACGCAAAAAGATATGTAGATCACAAAGGTATTAACCTTTGATCAGAAGTTATAGAAGATGAAAAGAATAAACTACCTTAGTATAATTTTATGGTCACATTTTCCAAGTTTGAAATTTTTTAAATTTCTTGAAACTATAGTGCAGTTTCACAATGCTAAGATCAATTTGTTTTCCTAGTTTTGTATGCCTAATTAAAAATATTCATTTAGCATAAAATTTCAGTGAAATGCATTTTTTTTTTAGTTTGTTTTATTGTTAAAGGGCACATGCACTCACTAGAGAGAAAAAAGAAAAAAAACCCTCAATGGGGTATGGTCACACCACAATCCTCCTTCCTCCATTTCTCTGTCCTATCAGGATTTGGGGCACTCCATACAGCTCCTGGTGTGTTTTCAAGCTGTTGGGTCCAGGATTCAAGCCATTGGCCATGTGGGATTTAGCTCCCTATGCACTGAGCTTAACAGCTGCACTACTGAGCTGGCCTTGAAAAGCATTTTTAAAGGTTGTTCTGTTATGGTGAATGAAAAATTTGACTTTAACAAACTTTCAGACATACACAGTCTTCATTTAGATGAAGAGGGAATGTAAAAACAATATCTAATGTCTGTTCAAAATGTACCAAAAGCACAAATACACACATATGCACTCCTCCCCCACATACTCACACATACACCTTTGGGAATCCAGTTATTTCCCTCTAGATAGGTGCCGGTTAATGTTCTAAAACCTCTTTAGGCCTCGGGGGAAGATGACTTTAGAATATATGAACCCTTACCTAGAGGGAAAAGATAGCAACAATCATCACAACAACCTGAAATATATATTGAGTAATTCTCAGGCTAGGAACTACAAATGCAAAGTATAGGTAGATTGGGTCTTAGCCTTAAGGGATTATAATTTAGTTGAGGAGACATATGAGAATTAATTTTGTTCTCCTGTAAGAAGGATGAAAGACAATCACCAGCAGGCAAGAATTTCAATATTTAATCAAGTTACTATTCACCAATTTTCCTCACCACATTTATTCAATCCATAGTTTTTATAGAGTAGTAACCAGAGCTTTGTGCTCTTATCAGAAAGTTCTACTCTTGTATGTCAGAGAAGAACAACTTTAGATTTCATTTCCATGAAATGTGCACTCATAAATTTTATTTTTGTTGGCTTTTCATATAGAATTTAAGAGTAATATCACCCTCTTTACTTCAGTTGATATGTTGTAAATATCATTACTTGCCTGGCTTAGCACCTTTGAAGGTCTTCTATTAATTTTTTTCCAACCCCAGAAAACTAAGTCTTGATAGGAGGACTTGATATATTGGATTTAATATCTGTTGACATATCATGGCTTCAGAATGTGTGGTCAGTTGCTAAGACAGTCTTGATTAGTGAGGCCTTTGGCTGGGAGCACACCATGTAATCAAGGAATTCTGGAGCAGTTGGGGAGGGCCTGGGGTGGGGGGAATGTAATGTTAGTTGAGCTGAGAAGATAAGGTAAGAATTAGGTTCATTAAAAAGGAGTAAAAAAGCATACCAGGTAGGAGCAGCTCCTTAGCAAGTAATGAAGAAAGTACCTACTGATGGATAAGAAATGATGAGTAATGTGAAGGTTAAAGTAAGAGATTCCTTAGTCATCTGGAGTTGAAGGATGCTCTACAAGAAAACATGGGGAAAAAGAGAGAAGAGACTACTCTGTATTTAACATATACACCAGAGAGCAACTCTAGTAGGTTTCTCTTTCCCTAAATTATTATTGGGTTGTTGGAAAAGTCATGATGTATCTTTTCCATGCTCTTCTATACAAAAATGCATCATGACTTTTCTGACAACCCAATAAATGAGGAAATATCAAATAGTTTGGGATAGTAATTATTTCATAAGTCTGAGAGATAAATGTACACAAGATTGCCAGACTTTCATGATATCTAACAATACTGGCAACCTTTCTATTCCTTCAGTCATCACAATCCATCTTAGAAATATTGCTCTACTAAAAAATGTTCATCAGTAAACATTAAATGTTATAAATCTTAGTGTTATACAAAGCACATTATCAAGAATTTTCATAATAAATATCAGCATAAATAATAAATATCATATTTTCCTATTACCTCTTGTCCTCTATGCTCAAGTAATCCCTTGAAACTCATAAATACTGTTCATACTTAAGTCCTGACCACAATTCTCTATGGCAAATCTTTTGGGTTTTTCTCTAGCAATAAAAACACAATGCAGTTGTCTAATGAGTGTGTTTCTAAATGAAATAATTCAACTCTTAAGAATTTCTAGAGTTGGGAACAGCAGTTAACGTAATGGTTATGTCGCTGGACTCCCACGTAGTCGACCGTGGTTCGCATCCCGCACCCAGTGGCTTAAAACTCACGCCGGGCGCGTGTGCGTGCGTGCCCAAGACCCGAAGAGGAGAATGGAGGAGAAGGGACTGTGGCGTGGCCATCCCCTATGGGGGGTGATTTCTCGCTTTCTCTCTTTCTCTCTCTGTCTGTCTGGCGAGCGCACGTGCCCTACAGTGAAAAAAACCTCTCCAAAAAAAAAAAAAAAAAAAAAAAAGAAAGAATTTCTAGGGTTGGGCTGGTTCTATAGTCTAGTGATTAAGGAAGCCAGATCCACTGCAGTTCGATTTCTGACCCTGGGGGCTCGAAAAACATGACGGGAGTGTATGTACACGCATGCCCCAAATCCTGACACAATGGAGAAAGGAAGGAGGCATGCCCATGCCCATCAGGGGTCCTTTCTCCCTCTCTCTGTCTCTCCGCTGCTCCCTGGTGAGTGTGTGCCCTCTGGCAATTAAAAATAATTCCTGAGTTTCTATTCTAGAATGGACACAGGTTCTATTTTTATTTCATGGGCTAGACGACTTATATTTCAGTGTTAAGGAAGCACATATCTTTTGTGTTTTATGGCAAATTTACCTTTTTATAAAGACCACCAAATATAGGGAGAGGGGAGAGGACAAAGTTAATTATGGGTCTACATCTGCACTTAAAGTAAGATGATCTCTTCCTATGTCAGCCATTTGGTTAGATAATGGTAAAAGTGACATTGGTGCCTAGCAACCCTATAATCAATGGAATTAGGATTTCTGTTTTGCTGGGAAATCCCACAGAGCAATGCCATGGACCTACCTTCTATTATTTTTGCATCATTCAAAGTAAAGTTCATTTTTACACAAAATTTAATTGGCATTCACATGGCGAGAGAAGTAGAAATATAAAGAGTAGGATTTGTATTTCTGTTGTTATTCTTATAGTGGAGAAATATGTTGACCCATTTTCCATCTTTGCCAAGAATTAACACTTGCTGTTATAAAGCAAGATGGAAGGCTTCCACTTGACACATAGTAGAGATGTGTGTCCTAGAATCTCCCTTCTTACCTGCTGCCTTTGAAAGAGAAAGAACTCTCTCCTTGCCCAATAATAAATGTCTTTGTTCGTGGTTTTGAGCCCATTTGATTTTAAACTTCAGAATGATATATATAAGCAGTTTCCCCTTCTCTTCTGTTTCCAGTCTTTCCATCTCCACTGATTCCCTCTCTCATATGCTGAGTATGTCTAACAACATACTCATCTTGGAAAAAAACAAAAAAAAAAACAAGTTAAAAAATGAAAACTTTTTTTTTCCTGTTCTCCAGCTACCCCTCCTCTTTTGCAAAACCTTGAAAGAATACTTGGGACCAGCAGATGGCATAATGGTTACATCACTGGACTCCCGCATTGCTGACTGTGGTTCCAGTCCTGACCTGGCGGCTTGAAACTCACACCAGACGTGTGTGTGTGTTGTGTGTGCCCAAAGGAGAATGGAGGAGAAGGGACTGCAATGTGACCATCCCCCTGGGGGGCTGACTTCTCACTTTCTGTCTCTCTGTCTCTCCAGTGAGCACACACGCCCTATAGCAACAATCTCTCTTAAAAAATGAATACTCTATATTTAAGTTTCAGTTCCTCACCTTTCTCAGGTCACAGAAGTGTGAGTCCTACAGCTCCCAATCCACTGAAAATGCTCTTGCCCAGGTGACAGTACCCATTTGCCAAGTTTGCGGGACAATTTTCAATTATTATCTCACCTCCCCAGCCTCCTAGAGAAGTCTTTTCTCCTTGCTGTCTTCTAATTTCTTCCTGTGCCCCTTGCCCTGTAAATGCTGAACTTCCTCAGGGTTTTGTCCTGTCTTCCCTCCTGCTCTGCATGGTCCACTGGAGTGATGTCATCTCTTCCCACAGCTAAACCAGTGGTAACTTCTAAATCGACATTGCCATGACTCAGAGATCATTCTGGGTTGCCAGTCTCATTTTTTTTCTCTAATTACTCCTCTAAATATCTCTCTATATATTTTATATGTATATCACAACTTAAGAAAAATTTGATATTGCTTTGTCTTATCTCCTGTCTAGCCCAACAAGCACCAGCAGCCTGCTAGTTCTTCAGTTAATGCCGTCATCAGTCACTCAGTTTCCCAAATCAGAAACCTGGGGGTCGGGGAACCAACAGTTAGCGTAATGGCTATGTCGCTGGACTCCCACATAGTTGACTGTGGTTCGCGTCCCAGACCCGGTGGCTTAAAACTCATGCTGGGCACGTGTGCGTGCGTGCCCAAGATCCCAAGAGGAGAATGGAGGAGAAGGGATTGCGGCATGGCCATCCCCCTTGGGGGGTGATTTCTCGCTTTCTGTCTCTATGTCTCTCTCTCTGTCTGTCTGGCGAGCGCACGCGCCCTATAGCGAAAACCTCTCCAAAAAAAAAAAAAAAAAAAAAGAAACCTGAGGGGTCATCGTGGGCTCCTCACCTTCTGTTAAGTGCCACATGCAGTGACTCATGAGAACCCGTATAGTCAACACCAAGTCTCCTTTTAATCTAGTCTTCCATTAGCACCCTGTTTAATTCAAGTCTTCTAAGAACAACTGAAATTTCTGAGTTGTCTTCCAAATCTTCAGTCTCAGTCCCTCCATCCCTCCTAGTCCCATTACATTTTCTATCCATGTCACTTGCCTGATAATGACATCCTCCTTGACAACACACCATACAAGGTCCTTCAGAGCTGGCTCTTCATTTTAGCATCATCTGTCTTTGTCACTTTCCACTGTACATTCTGTGCAACATAGATTTGGAAGTCATCACCGATACATAAATCAAGTCATGGGGGGGACTGACATCAGACCAGCCAAGTGGGAGGAGAAGACTGAGAACAAACCCTGAGGGATCCTATGTTCATAGGAAACAACTGGTGGTCTCCTAAGCTTGGATGCGCTTCTCTCCCTTTGTATCTTTGCACAAACAAGTCCCTTAGGCAGTTCCTTTCTCCTGTCTGTCACCCCATCACCTTTTTGGGGTTCTCCTTCCCAGGCTATGAAGCATCTCTTAATACTGCCCTGTTGCCTATTTTTTTTCTTGATATTTATCACATCCCTTGTGTGATATAAACGTAATGTGTTATATCAAGTGTAAACATATGATTATCATTTACAGATTTGTCCCTGATGAGATTGTCACCTCTCTGATGAAATGCAAGATTAAAACAAAAGTCTGCATATCTCCTTATCCCTAGCACAAAGTAGTTGATAAATGAAGCCTGAATGAGTTAATTATCAAATACAAAGATATTTCAATAGTGAAGTTTCAGAACACTGAAACATACCCTAACAGAAGTTGTGAAACCCCTCTTGAAAAATCCCACACTCACTAGGTTGGCTACTATCAGAAAAACAGAAAACAAGTGTTGGCAACGAAGTGGAGAAATTGGAACAATTGTACACTGTTCGTGGGATTGTGAAATGGTTCAACTGCCATAAAAGCACTATGGTGTTTCTCAAAAAAAATTAGAAATAGACTACTATATGATCCAGTAAACCCACTGCTAGGTATATATTCAAAAGAATTGAAAGCAGGGTCTACACACTCACATTAAAAACAGCATTATTCACAATAGCTAAAAGGTAGAAGCAACCCGAATGTCCACTGACAGATGAATAGATAAACAAAATGTGGTTTATATATACAATGACATATTATTCAACCTTCAAAAAGAAACAAGTTCTGTCACATTGCTATAACATAGATTAATCTTGCAGACACTATACTAAATGAAATAGCCAGCTATAAAAAGACAAATATTGTATAATTCCACTTACATGAAGTTTCTAAAGTAGTAAAATTAGGGCCAGCCAGTGGTGTGATGGTTAATGCAGCTGGATCCTGTGTGGCTGACAGAATGGTTCTTCTTGAATCAGATAGTTTGAAAAACACTCTGGGTGCATGTGTGTGTGTGTGTGCTCAAAATCCTAAGAGGAGAATTAGAGGAGAAAGAATTACAGAGTGGCCATTCTTCCTGGGGGGTGATTTCTCTCTCTCTCTCTCTCTCTCTTTCTCTGTAGAACATACATTCCCCATAGGAAAAACAGAACAAACCAAAAACTAAAGTGGTCAAATTAGTAGAGACATAGAGTGAAATGATGGTTGCCAGAACCTACAAGGTAGAAGGAAATGTAGAGTGCTGTGTAATGGGTGTAGAGTTTTAGCTTTGCAAGATGAAAAGATTCTAGAGACTGATTGCAAAACAGTTGTGAATATTCTTAACGTGACTGAACTGTACACTTAAAAGATGATTAAAATTGTAAATCTTATGTCTTTTTTTTTTTTTTTAACCGTATCTTTAAAAATCAATGAGAGCACAACAGGCAGTCCATTTGACATGGAATAGGTGCTGTCTGGGGGCCAAGGGCTGGATGGAAAAGTTAGATAGACATGACATATACCTCTGACTGTTTCATATAATCTACTAGGTCATCAGGAAAGTCATGATGCATTTTTCCATGTTTTTCTATGCAAAAATGCATCATGACTTTCCTGACAATCCTATATCTTGAAGGCATTCTTTTGTGAAAAGACTATATGAATAGCATGATATATAAGCAAAGTAACAAAATATGACAATAAAAATCACACTATAATGTGAATAATCATAAAATACCATTCTTTTCAGGAAGGGTGCTCTACCTTTCACCATCTCTATTATGATTGTGCCAGAGGTACCACATGGTAGGGTTCACTGCGAATAGACATCAGAGTAGAATAGTCCTCCTGAAGGACAGTCCAAAGAATATGACCACAATGCAGACAATTATCTAGAAAACTGTCGTACAGAGAGTTGTCCAAATGGTGAACATGAATGTGTACACACGCATGTGGGAGAACATAGCACACATGCTAAGGTTCATGAAGCCTTTAGGGGTCAGGTTTGGAAATAATTCAATAATGATAAGGAAATACAATAATTCCATAAAAGAGTTAGGTTCAAAAAATGTTTCTAAAGAAGCACTGGAATTTTAAAGTGGCTTTATCAGTCTGTATTGACTTCATTTTTTTTCTCTTTAAATTTATTTATTTTTTACATTAATTCACTATACATCATTACAGCATACAAATGAATTTTCTATCCAAAATACACTGTGTATTGGCTCAATCAAGCACATTAACATACATGTTTTCAGCAAATAATTTTCCAATTCTTATGTCTTGTATACTTTGTTTTTTGTTTTGCCATCCTTGATTCCTTATCCCTCACCCTCTGCCATGTCCCACCCTCTTCCCACATTGTCTCTGATATCCATGGTTGCTTTCTATGCCTCCCCCCCCCATTTAATTGATTTGCTAATGAACTTAATTAGTCTAAATATATCCAATAGCTAGCACAGCTGATATATACCTATAAGTGAACTCAAGTCTGACTTTAGGCATAAACCTCAGTGAGTAGAATGAAGATATTATAAAGTAGTACCCAGTTGGGGCTATATAGCCTATTGCAGTCATCAAATGTGCATTTTTTAAAATTTTCGATACGAATAGTTTTACCTTTTTTTTTCTCCTGCCACTTTTTTTTAAATTACTTAACATTCATTCCCTGAGCATCATCACAACATACTAAATGTGGTTTCCCATCTAGAATAAACTGCATAGTGGCTTAATCATGCATGTTATCATCAATAATATTCCATTTCTACTTTCATACATATGTATACGTGTATATATGTTTTTTACCCCATGTTTGACCCTCTGCCCTTTCCCACTCTCTTATTACACTATCTCTGCTATACACAGTTGTCTTCCATTCCTTTTTCCCCAACATTTTGTTGATCACACAATATCATAATTAATCTAACTACTTATTGACTTTAAAAAGTTGACATAGGGCCCAGCAGGTGGCACAGTGGTTAAGGCGCTGGATACTCCCACATGGCTGACTATGGTTCAAATCCTGGACCTGGTGGCTTGCTTTCTCACTTTCCTTCTCTCTCTGTTTGTGTCTCTCTCTAGTAAAATTTAAATAAATGAATGAATGAATGAATACAATTAAATTAAAATAATTCTTAAAAAAAATTTGACATAAAATCTCCAAATAGGGTAAACAGTAACACAAGTGGATCCAGATGGAAGAGGTCTTGGGCTCATATCCCATGACTTCTGTGAGCATGCTGGGTACACATGTGCCCATGATCTTGCCATGAAGAACCCTTTGGGTGTCTCTGTCTCTCTTTCTCCCTGCCCCTCATGGAATAAATAAATAAATAAACTTAAAGAAAATTCCGAATAACAGTCACCAGTCATCTAAAAACTGGAGCTCAATTTGAGCTGATTCTTTGGTCTTTAACAGTGCGTTAACAGCAGGAAGCCTCTTGAATTATCCCAGTGGGGTATCAGAAATTTCCTTTTTCTGAACCTACACACTTTTATCTCTCCCATAGAAAACATAAACACCAGGGGTGAGATGAAATTCAGAATTCTTAAATGATCCCCTACTCTAAAATGGCTCATTTTCTATCATTGAACATTTGGGGGTTACTTCAATATATAAAAGCCTCTTAGTCACTGAGATGGAGCAGTTGATTCAAAGTGGTAAAACTGACAAGGAAAGGAACTGTGCAAATCGCCATGTGCCTGGGGTGGAATAGAAAATCCCCCGTATGACACTACTTTTCTCTGTATCTGTGGCTTAGGGACTCCACGCTCACTAGGCCTTCCTCCTCCCAAATCCACAGGAAGTGCATCTCTGCTAGTCTGAGCCCTGCCATTTCTGAGTTGCCTTGGAGCTATAGAAAAACATCATTAACTCAATCTGTGTTGCCCTGAAATGTTGAAAATAAAAATAGCATCTGGGAAGCCACTTCCCTAGATTCCTGCTATTTCATATAAAGATTTTATTTTTCCTTGAGCTACTGTTGCTTTCTGACCATCTTCCTCATTAAAGCTGTTCTTTTAAAATGTCCTTCTGTTTCAGTTCTGTCAGCAAGTGTACTGGGGAGAAGGAAAAACATCCTCCGTTCTGTGCAGAGGCAAGAAATAGAGGGGAGCAGCCAATCACACTGTGAGGTCCCCCCTGGGCCCCTGCGTGTTTATGCAGATGGCGGCAAGTGAAAGTGAGTTCCTTAGAAAGGAGGTTCTTTTGTTCTTGTTTTTGTTTTTAATTGCCAGAGGGCTGTGTACTAGCTGGAGAGAGACAGAAAGTGAGAAATCACCCTCCTCCCCTAAGGGACAGCCAGGCCACAATTCCTTGTCCTCTGTTTCTTCTCTCTGGTTCGGGCACACATGCACACACACACACGCCTGGTGTGTTTTTCAAACCTCCAGGTCCGGACTCCATCTGCACATTCAGCCATGTGAGATCCAGCCTTCTTAGCCAGCATGCCACTGACTAGCCCAAAAAGTCTTTTTAAAAAATACATTATAGGGACCAGCAGTTGGCGTAATGGCTTTGTTGCTGGACTCCCATGTAGAAAACCATGGTTTGAGTCCCAGACCCGGTGGCTTAAACTCATGCTGGGCGCATGTGCGTGTGTGCCCAAGATCTCAAGGGGAGAATGGAGAAGAGACTGCAGTGTGGACATCCCCAGTGGGGTTGAGTTCTCGCTTTCTGTCTCTCTAATGAGTGCACACACCCTATAGCAAAAATCTTTCTTAAAAATATATATATTACATATATAATATACATTCTGTATATATACCTATAATATATAGTTATTTCATATATATATATACACGTGTGTGTGTGTATATATATATATGCATATATATGTATGTATATATATATAGTTATTTCTTCTGTAAGAGAAAGAGATAGCACCTCCAAACAGGAGCTTGATGCTGTGATCACCCCCAGCTTCAGCCAGCCCTATCCTGGGCACGTGCATGCCTCATATACTTGGAGGTCTCTAGATGGAAGCTCGAAACCTTCCCATGTAAGCCAGCCTCACAGAATGCTGGGTTTTACTGCTGTGCCACTTTCCAACCCTGAAAAAGCAGTCTCAATGGGAGAAATCATTAAAACTCAGAACTTTTGAAAACCACTTGAGAGAATGTGGAGGAAGAAGCCAGGCATGAGGCTATTCCATGCTTAGATTTGGGGATGGTGGAGGGTCTCTAAGCTACTTTTGTGTGTGTGTGTGTGTGTGTGTGTGTGTGTGTGTGTATGTGAGTAGTATACATGCCTATCATAATGTGCTCTTTTTTTTTTTTTTTTGAGAGACAGATTTTTGCTATAGGGCACATGCACTCACTGGAGAGACAGAGAGAAACAGAGAGAGGGAACTTGAGAAATCACCGCCTGGGGGGATGGCCACACCATAATCCCTTCATCTCCATTCTCCTCTAGGGATTTTGGGCACATACCCACATGTGCCCAGCATGAGTTTTAAGCCACTGGCATAGGACATGAGTCAGGTAGGCCATGTGGGAATCCAGTGCCTCAACCAACATGCCACCTGCTGGCCCAAATAATGTGCTGGCTTTTTATTTGCTTGCTTTCTTGCTTGTTTTGGTGTGAACTTATGGCATGGCTCCTTTTCTCCTTCATCATATCATCTTGGGTACCTTGGTTTTCTTTTTTTAAAATTAATTAATTAATTAATAGTCATTCATTGTACATCAATACAGTATATCAAATGAGATTTTCCATCCAGTGGACACTGTATATTGCTCAATCAAGGATATATCCATACATGTTATCATCAACAAATGATTTTCTATTTCTTGTTTCTCATATATTTTGCTTTTTTATTCCCCCCTTGATTCTCTACCACTCACCCTCTGCTAATTCCCCTCCTCCCACACTGTCTCTGGTATGTACAGTTGTTTTCCATACCTTTTCTTTCACATTTTATTGATTCACTAACGATCTTAATTAACTTAAATTTTTTCAATAGCAAGCACAGCTGATATGTACATATTTATGAATGCATGTCTGATTTTAGGCATAAACTTCAGTAAGTAAAGTGAACGTACTATAAGGTAGCACTTCGCAGGGGCTCTATAGCTTACTGCAGTCATTAAATAGGTATTAACAGGTATTTTTAATGCATTTTTATTTTCCAAAAAGTTTTAGTTTTAATAGATCAAAATAAAAAAAATGTTCAGAGAAATTTGCTTAAAACTTAAAGCCAGGAAAAAGGAACCTACCAACAGTTCAAGAGAAGACAAAAATCCTTAAATACGAAGAACAAAGCATCAAAGAAAATCAGTAATGTTCTAGTCTAAAGTAAAAAAATTCTATTTCACTAGTTCAGACTCACATAATTAATCTCTCTTCTAGTGAATTTACAGTGTTACCATGGTCCGATCTTTCCATTTAAACTCTGGAAGTTAACATTCAACACTGGACTTGTCCCCACCATTAGCTGGCTATTCTCTTGGTTGGCTCTTTCTTTCTTTCTTTCTTTCTTTCTTTCTTTCTTTCTTTCTTTCTTTCTTTCTTTCTTTCTTTCTTTCTTTCTTTCTTTCTTTCTTCTTTTTCTTTTTCTTTCTTTCTTTCTTTCTTTCTTTCTTTCTTTCTTTCTTTCTTCTTTCTTTCTTCTTTCTTTCTTTCTCCTTTCTTTCTTTCTTTCTTTCTTTCTTTCTTTCTTTCTTTCTTTCTTTCTTTCTTTCTTTTTTTTTCTTCAAGCTTTGTCTGCTTTATTTCACTACATTCAGTTAAGCAATAGGGCAAAACAGCAACCTGTCATTCATGAAGATCAAGGAGTGCCAATCATTCCCGAGAGGGACCAAAATGGATGTTTCTTCACAAATATATATCATGCTTAGCTCGGTATGTCTATAAGCACTTTGAACAGAAGACGACTTTGGTAGGTGAATCAAATCACAAACCCATAATAACTTAGCCTTGTTTCCAAAACTCTAGTTTTAAGTGCTAACAACATCTAATTCTCCTGTGGTGGTGAGCACTGACTAGTATTAAAAATCTTGCACTTGATCTAACATAAAGAAGACAGCAAATAAAAATTCCTAATTCACCAGCTACAGGTGTACACACAGAATACCAGCTTACATTAAAACCTATCTTGAGGGAACATTAAAACAATGGCTCTGTTATTCTGCAGGTTAATTTGGCTTCTGAAGAAAACAAAAGTTCTATGATCAAAGTGTTTTAGTGTCTCTGTGTTCCACAGGAGTGACAAGATCTATTACTTCAACATTATTACTTTTGGGAACAAATACCCACTACATGCTACAAATGCCAACACACAACTGTGTGTAGTGTGTGCAAATGTGTAAACGCAGGGAGCTATTCTCTACTTTGACGCCCGTTTCCTCCACTGGCAAATACAGAGCAGTGGTCTCACAGTGGGCTCACTCTAGAAAATGCTGAAATACAAATGCACATGACACTTTGTGGGGTCACAAAAAATTAAACTCTTTTTGTAGTCTGCAAATGCGTAATTACCCATCTTCCTACCCCAACTCCTAGGAGACTAATCCTTGTTTATTATTATCATAACATTAGAGATGAGTATTTTTTTTCTTACACTGCATTTATGTATTACTTTGTGGGAATATTGTTTCACAAAATTGGCTTGATCTTGAGAGTACAAGTTAGGGGCCAGCAGGTGGTGTAGTGGTTAAGGTGTTGGACTCATACATGACCAACTGTGATTTGAGTCCTGGACCCGCTGGCTTGAAAATCACACCAGGCATGAGTGTGTGTGTTTCCAAAATTCCAAAAAGGGAATGGAAGAGAAGGGACTGTGGTGTGGCCATCTTCCTTGGGAAGTGTCTTTTCTTTCTTTTCCTGTCTCTGTTAAGTGCAAGAGCCCTATGCCTCCCCCCTCCCCCCAAAAAGAGTACAATTTAGTGTCTTTCAAAAGGTTCCTAAATATTTTCACATTTCAAAAGGAACTGATAAGGACTATGTCCTGTCTAATAAAATATCTTTATTTTAAACTAAATATTTGAAATTAAAGACAAACACAAGGTAAACAGGATACTTCTCTTTTCTTCAAAAGTCTGTTGGCCACTTACAATACTTGATAGGTTAGAAAACATGAAGCAGCTGGTGGTCTATTTTAAGTTTCATTTTAGAAAACACGGATATTAAGATTAGCAACCTAGCTCCAGAATATCTGTAAAACAGAGTCTACTGGTCAACCAGGATTCTGGGCTACTTGCTAAACTATTCATGGTTTACAATGAAAATGATCTTGACACACCATATAACAAAAATCTTAAACTCAGCAAGGGGAGAAGTTCTTTCTTAATATCCAGATTGGGATTTAAGATTCCTCTTCAATTCAGTAGAAAGAACAGTTCAGATAATGTTAAAAATCCAACCTTTAAAATGTCTGAATTCCAGAAGTGAACTTGTCCAATCTGGCTTCTTGTGGGCTTTTCCCAGGTTCCAAACACAATTTACTGAGTTAGAGGCAGAGCACGAAAGAGAGTAAAATAGAAAGACTGCCCTCCTGTGGCCATATTTAAAATGAGTGAAATTTGCTACCCCTTGTTTCTCAAATTCTTAACAAGTTCCATATTCAACTGGAAGCACTTTGAAGAGCAACTGATAAATAAGTGTCCTGTATTCACTTAGAAGAACAGGACAAACTGAGAGTGCCTTAAGAATTTCATAGGTTTTCTCAATCACCACAGAACCAACTATAATGATTCTATTTTTCTGAAACGGAAATCTATGGGATTTCATGGGACCATTATGACAAATGAAGGACTATGTTTCAGATTTTATGTAATGGAATGCAGAAAGCAGTAGGTACACTGAGACCAATGCTGGATCCTTAACAGCAGGTCCACCTCTGGACTCTCATTTTAAGTTTCATCTGTGAGACTGTGATCTTCGGGGAGATCAGATTGAGAGACAATATGGTCAATGTCTTCATATTTCAAAAGGAACTAGTAAGGACTACGTCCTGTCTAATAAAATATCTTAATTTTAAACTAAAGGTGGTAAATCTAATGTCACTCCAAGGAACAGCCATCCCCTTTACTGGGATGGAACGATGCTGCTTTTTTTTTCAATGAGCAGGGCTTGGTGAGAGAGACACAGACTGACTGCTATCGACGGAGATGACAGTAAGAGGAGCAGCAGTTACCCTGTGCTCCTCATGCCTGGCCGATGCTCCCACTCTCCGAGGAAGAGAATTCAGTAGTGCCAGGTACGTAGTTACAAACAAGACCTAATGAAGCAACGGCTTCCACATTTTAACGTGATGACACTGTCCTTTTGGGTCTGCCCACTGGCGGAAACTTTTAAGGAAGAAGTGGGCCCAGGCTGAGTTCCACATGCTGGGTGAGCCAGATGACTTCTGTGCTCTGGTCACCTTCTTTGATGAGACAGATGGGAGCTGCCAGGTTTTTTAAATCATGCTTCACCTTGGAGGAACCAGCAGTTAGCGTAATGGCTATGTTGCTGGACTCCCACGTAGTCGACCGCGGTTCGCGTCCTGGACCCGGTGGCTTAAAACTCACGCCAGGCGCGTGTGCGTGCGTGCCCAAGATCCCGAGAGGAGAATGGAGGAGAAGGGATTGCGGCGTGACCATCCCCCCTGGGGAGTGATTTCTCGCTTTCTGTCTCTATGTCTCTCTCTGTCTGGCGAGCGCACACGCCCTATAGTGAAAAAACCTCTCCAAAAAAAAAAAAAAAATCATGCTTCACCTTGAAGCACACAGTCACTTCACCCTCCTCACGTTGTGGGGTAGCTTTGATGAAAATATCCACTTTGTTGGCCTTTCTGAAGGCTATAATATCAGGATTGTCCTGAAAGTCTTGAGGTTCTGCCAACTCTGCCTACTCTGCTGCTGCGTCCTTGCCAGCTAAAATGAGCTCTTTGGGAGGAACCACCCCCTAGAAGTGCTTCTGATATCATCAGGGTCCCCCTCCTCGTTCTCCAAAAGAGTCCCATGCGTGAGATTCTCCACTGGATTCCTAAGAGTCGGAAGGACCTGGCTCTCCTTCATGTAGTGAAGATTAGGAATGGACTTGATTCTCACTTCTGGAATATAATTGACAGCAACCAGTAGGATTTTAAATTTGTTAGATGTTGGATTAAATTCTGACTTGTTCAAATTATGTTCATATTTCCGGCAACAAAGGGATCATTTGATCAGAAGGTGTTTGCTGCGACAATACAGCTGCGAAGCACAGATTGGGTGGAAGTCGGGCTGTAAGAGGCGCTGCCGAAGGGTGGTCACCTCTGTTAAATTCACTAGTCTTGAATAATAGTCTCCAGGTAGAGGTTCCAGTTCATCTACAGCCGGAGCTGGCTCAATCTTTATCTTTTTCTGATCCTCTCCTTCTTTAAGGGAAAGAGTACTGATGGATGCTTCAGCTCCCGGTCCTTGAAGCCTGGTTCCAAGGCCATATCTGTAGGAAAAAGCCAGAGGCATGTAATTTCTTTGCTGTGCTAGTTTCTTGCGATCTCACTCAACCTTCTCTTTCTGAGTGAATCGCTGGTAATAATTCTATCAATTTGTTCATCTACTGTGTATGAGGATTTTCAGGTTCCTGCCAACCGCCACTAGCTGTGGGTTTGTCTGCCATGCCCACGTCTCTAGGGGTCCAGCGCAAAGCCCACAGGCCAGGTAATAGGCCTTCTTCACGGTGGTCTCGGCAGGGATACCTGGAAGCTGTGTGGAGATGCTTGTTGCTCCGGCGGAGAGGGTGTACATGCAGCCGGGGCAGTCAAAGCAGTTGGCACACCTATTCTTTTTTAGTCTGGCTTCAGCCGATGGCATATTCTCTAAGCAACTCGGAAGTACAAGCTGCAAGCAGGCCCAAACCTTCTTCTCTCCCCAGACTAGACAGAGAACACACTCCGACTGCAGCAAGGACGCCATCTTGGAGAGCTCTTAGTTGTTTCTTGTACTCTTATTTCTGTGTGTCCGACTTTAGTTTTCTGACTTTTAGTTTAGCTCATCAATTCTCTTATTAGTTTCACTTTCTAGGATGATCCGGATGTTTGGGCATTTAATGATATCTAGTATGACTTGCATGCTATTCTCATTTTTTTGGTTATTTTCTCCGTGTGTGTGTGTGTGTGTGTGTGTGTGTGTGTGTGAATTTTTCTAGGTCAGAGGTTCGGTCTTCTACATCTGAAATTTGATCTCCTGCATGATCTAATCTGCTTTTGATCATTTCAAGGGAATTTTTGATTTCCTGTATTACATCTTTCATCTCTAACAATCCCATTTGATTATTTTTTTTTATGATGTGCATCTCCTCTTTCAGATCATACAAGAACTTCCTCACTTCCTGGAACTTGGTGTCTCTTTTCTCCTGCATCTTCTGGAGTTCATTGTCTCTATTCTCTTGTATCTCTGTTAGCTTTGTCACTATGAATATTATAAATTCTTTACCTGACATTTCCATGAGTTCCTTTGTACTCTCTCTGGAGGAAGAGGAGTTACTCTTTTCCATTAGAGGAGAGACATTTTCTTGGGTTCTCACATTTCTTGGGCTCTGCAGTGGTTTCTGGTCATTGGATGAATTATATGTTTTTTTCCGATTTTTTGGAGTTAAATCTGAGCAATCAGAGGAATGCAGGAGGAGGTGACGTGCAATCTGTAAACAGTACCAGTTTTCTCCCTTTGCACAGCTGATTCAGTGGAAATTGAGGATTAATCTGACCCTAAAAGTATTCAGATATTTGAATACTTAGACTTGTCTAGAAAATCAGTCTATGGAGGCTGAGCAGAAAATTGAAAAAGGTAAAAAGGAAAGGAAAGGAATAGAAAGAAAAAAGAAGAAGAAGTGGGGAAGGACAAAAACACGAAGAGAAAGAGAAGAAAAAATTATTTGTCAAAAAATGAAAACAGTCATGGGAACGGGGCCTCTCGGCACTCAAATATACATGGCTGCTGATTGGCTTATCCTATGGGGGCAGGGGGAAAGGTAAGAATCAGAAAGACAAAAGAGCAGCAGAGGGCTAAGCTGAAAATTTTTTTTTAATTAAAAATAGAGAGAGAGATGGAAAGAGACAGAGAGAATAAGTAGAGTGCTCTAACCTGGCTCCTGGCTGGACCTGGGGAGCAGGAGGATGAAGTCTGGGCAGAGGGTCCTCGGTGACCAGAATCCCTGAGTGGGGCCGCTCAGAACTCAGATGTAGATGGCTGCTGATTGGCTTGTCCTGGCTCCTGGCTAGACCTGGGAAGCAGGAGGGTAAAGTCTGGGTAGAAGGTCTTCAGTGGTCAAAATTCTGGTAACCTTGGTTTTCTCTGTTCCCAGCTGAGATTTTTTGGTAGAGAGGTCCGTTATCCTAACTTACCTATAAAGATGGCTATATACTTACAGTGTAAAGCAGGACACATTTCAGAGTCAGAGTAGGTAATACAAGGAATTAATGGACATTAACTGATCTATAACTACTAAACACAGGGACATCATTTGGCAACAGTTATCCGGGATAGTAGGAGTCATCCAGTGACCACCAGCATCAGGCAGGATGTTATTTCCACCCAAATACCCTGGACACAGCATGAAACTATGGGCTCCTCGGGGCATTTCATTTGTTTCATGTTGGAGCTTCAAAAATAAACATTTTGACTCAGCCGTGATGGCGTGTTGGTAGCATACTGCTCTGTGAGGCTGGTGCCATGTGGAAGATAGGGGTTCAGTTCCCGGGTTGGCATGTATGCACGGGGCATGCAGGCATGATCTTGGCTGCCTGGGAAGGCCAGGGAGAAAATGGATTCAGAGAACCCTGCTAAGTGTGATTGTCTTCCCCTACTCCCCAACGTCTGGGTCTCTTGGAATAAATATTTTTTTTAAAGCCTCCTGTTCTGTTTGTTTGAATATCTGGCTTATTAACACTTGTCTATTACAGGCTCCTCTCAGTCTAGCCTCCATCTAATTACTGCATCTTCACTGTTTCCCATCTCACTCAACATCCCCCTTTAGCCCACCATCAGTTCGTTAGAAAATTTGGACATAATGAACACAAGACTGCATGTGAATGGAGACAAGGATACAGGGTGGTGCATCAGAGCAGAGGAACAAATATGAGCTATTTAATACACATTAACCACAGTAGTGCAGCTATTAACAAGTGGGTCCAATATAATGTAATGTTCAACATTGAAGAAGAATATGGGTATATCCTTGATTTGATTATTGTATGTTGTTTACCTGCCTTTGAAAAACATTCTGTAGCCCTTCATCCCCCCAAAGATGGAAGTCAGTGAAAAATTCAAACAAACACACACACTGGGAACATGTGCATGCATGCCCCAAATCTCAGAATAGAGAAATGGAGAATGGATTGTGGTGTGACCACACCCCATTAAGGGTTCCCTCACTCTCTTTCTCTCTTTCTCTCTCTCTTTCTGGTGAGCACATGTGCTCACTAGCATTTACAAAAGAAAAAAAAAGAAAGAAAAGGATTAAAAAGGAAAGTAAAAAGAAAAGAAAAGAAAGAAAAAAGGAAAATAAAGAATCCAGGCAATTGATGGGCTATATCTTATTCTCTACATTGCAAACTCTAGAATACCAGAAAGAAGAAAGGGTGGGGACCATGTTGTAAACCTATAATCCTTCACAGTATCACAGTTTGTTTACTGTATACTCAAACATGCCTTTATGATCAATAACCCTGATGGGTGTGGGATGTGACCTGTCTCAGGCTATGCTTTCCTGAGGCCTTTAATATTTAAATGGACCTTGGATCTCACATATGACTCAGGCTTGCTTTTCTTTCACAAACACATTTTCCATGAACTTTTAAAGACCATGTGCATGGACCATCAATGGGTGTTGCAACCTAACTTAGGAAGTCTCACTCCATCATTTTCAGCTCAGGCTGCTATAGCAGAACACCATAGACAGGGAGGCATAAATAGCAGACATTAATTTCTCACAGTTCTGGTGGCTAAAAAGTCCAAGATCAGGTGCTTGCAAACTTGGTTCTTGGTGAGAGCCCTTTTCCTGCCAGTATCCTCACATGATGAGGAGAGGAAGCTGTGGTGTCTCTTTATCTTTTTATAAGGGCACTAATTTCATCAAATAAGATCCATTCTTATACCTTCATCTAAACCTAATTACCTCCCAAAAGCTCCATCTTTACATACCATCACCTTGAGGATGAGGACTTCCATGCATGAGTTTAGAGGAAACATAACATTCAGTCCATTATAATCCTATTGGTTATACATCAGCCCTGTTCATGGGGGAGTGCATGAGATGCTATGCAACAGAGAACACTGAGTGCCGTCCTAGAGATGGCAACTAAAAGCCCTGATTAAATTGCTTTAAAGCTTCTTTAAAAGGTTATCTTGTTGTCTTCTCATATCTCTATCAGAATAATATAAACAACAATATGAAAGAGGGAGCTAGAGGGCTAGGCTCTGCAGCTCAGTTGGTAACATGCTAGTGTGCAGCCAACCACAGTTCGAGTGGAGGGCACATTCCGAGAATCCTGGCAGAGTGGAGGCCTGGAGGGAGGACCATGGTGCAGCCACGAGCATATATTCAATCATGAATTTTAATATATATTGAAATATATTTAAATATATTGAATATATGCTCATGCATATATTTGATCATAAATTTATATATATGTGTATATATATATATACACACATACATATGATGAATATATGCTCATGCATATATTCAATCATAAATTTATATATATGTGTGTATATACATATATACACACACATACATACATACATACATACATACCTATTTCAACATATTTTTTAAAAAGAGAGAGGGCAAAAGGCCTTTTGGAATGGATTTGTAAAAACTCCCACTTTTCCACCTGCATGATAAAACAAGTCAAAGTTATTCTCTGGGACTTACAGGCAGAGAATTAGACAAGTAGGATGTCCCTCTTAAAAATTTTAAAGTAGAAGAAATCTATGAGGCTACTCCATTGGTGCAGGAATTACTTGAAGCTGTTATCCCCTTAGCTGGGCATATAATATAGAACTCCACAAAAAGATGCTAAAATTTGAGTCTTTAATGTCATTCATCCCCTCTCTCCTAGTTCTGTCCGTTGAACTTTCCTGGAGCCCCCTGACCTATCTTATCTGGAATTTGGGTCTCTTCCTATTCTGAAAGATGCCCTTTAGTCTGTGTTGTAATTTTCTCTTTGGTCTCCAACTTATAGCCAACATTTTAGCTAAGGTCTACCTACCACACTCTCTGGCAATTTACAGAGCTAAATTAGGTAGGTCGGTAGATAAACAGAACTGGAGATGGAGTCATTTTTATACAATGTGGTTAGAATGGGTAGGAGATTTCTCTGAAGAGAAGGGAAACACCCACATAGTTCAAAATAGGTGAGCTGTCTTGTGTTAACTACCCATGGAAGATAAGCTGCTTCAGACCTATCATGTTAGAGGCCCGATGATTGTGCAAACTGCAGGTACCTGCATTTATCTGAGAAATGGGGGCATGGTACTGAGCCATTTCTCCAGTGAGAGCGGTGACATTATCAAAACAGCTGGGCTAAGACATTGTGCCCTGAAGGCTGGGATCCCATGAGAGTCCCATTTCATTACTGAAGGCCAGAGGCAGGGGCATGCACCTGTAGCCCCAGCTACTTGAGAGGCTGAAAGAAGAGGGTCACAACACAGCGAGACTCTGTCTCAAAAACTCTTAAAATGATTAGTCATGGTGGTACCAGCAGTAGGGCACCACTGTGTGATACGGGGGCTGTACAAGAGACCTAAATTTGGATCCTACATTGACCTGAACATGCTAAGCATGTTGTGTGCACCTATGTTTCTGGCCGACAGGAGAATCACAGTGTGGAGAAACTGTCTAGTTTCCCTATAGTAAAAGAACAAAAGGAAGAAAGAAAAAAGAAAGCTAGCTGAGCCAGATGTGGAAATGCAGTGAAATGTGTAAACTGGGAGATAAAATCACCTTGCAGTATAACAGTCATGGTTCTTGGATGTCAAATGCCAGCTGAAGTCAGGAAGTCTGTCTGTTTTCATCACAGCCCAGGATGAAAAAGACCCAAGCAAGCATCCCCGGCTGATGGGGCCTTGATGCGTGTCAGTGTATCAACACTCATTATCCTCCAGGGGTGGCAGCAGGAGAGCCCCTAGTGACATTTAATTCTCTCTGTGAGAGAAGGTATCAACATGGTTTCCTGTGACATAAAGAGTGGCTACAGGGATTAGACATATGAAAAGAACACATAGGGAAAATTATTATTTAGCTTTCATTGGGCTGCAGATAATTCAGTCTAGAGATAAAACCATGAAGTCATCTGAACTAGAGGAACTTTAAGAGGTTCTGTGGAGACCTTTTGGCCTAAGTGGCCAAATGTGATTGATTACTGGAGAGAGATGAATAACATAGTTTTTAATTCAGTTGTGCTTTTTTTTTTAAAAAAAAAAGAAAAAGATTTTTGCTATAGGGCACATGCTCTGGCTGGAAAGACAGAGAGGCAGAAAGTGAGAAATCACTTACAGGATGGCCACGCCGCAATCCCTTCTCCTCCAGTGTCCTCTCAGAATTTTGGCCATGCACGCACACTCACTGAAGCCTTGGCACAGAAAGATAAGTTCCAGACCTCTAGCTTAATAGTTGACCACTGCCCAAAGACAGAACTAGCTACTTATCTTCTCGAGTTGGATATATTATTCCCGGGAATGGGCACGCAGGCCATCTGCGACCCAGCCTCATGGCCCAGCTTTCCCTCTAGGCTATCGTGGGACCTCACTTCTGCTTCCCCAATGCACGGCTAAGTGCTAGCTGTTCTGCTTGAGTCCTAACTCTTCTGATCCTCCTAGAATGCGCCTCCTTTGAGATTCAGCTCCAGAGTTACTCTCTGAGTGAAGCTAATGCGATTGCGCGCGCGCGCACACACACACACACACACACACACACTTAAACACGCCACACAGTCACACCCTGACCACATATGCTTATACGCACCACATTCAGCAATCACACCCACCTACACCCATATCCATTTCGGCACACTCACAGCAGCACCACCACTACCAACATACATCACACAAACCACACATGTACACACTTAGAAACACAGCACATTAATACACCAATCACACACTCAAATATCCTCCCCAACACCACACCACACAGTTAAGGACCCTTTGCCAGCAATGCAAGTTGTTATGCCTCTACTGTTAACACATACAACACAATTCTAAATAATATTAAAATAATTTTATTTTAATTATATTAGGAAATTGCACCCAATAAAGCATTTCAAGTAATATGAATTCTGAAGTGCTTTGCAAACACTGGTTAACTCAACCCTAATTGCCACTCCTCCCACACAAACCCAAGAAATGCCATAGTCCTAGGACTACAAGCTAATGTCAGTTCAAAATCTAGGTAGGTAGAGGGAAGCCATAAATGACTGATGGCTTCTGATTTAATCAGAAAGATTTGTTCCCTTGGTTCAAGTAAAAAGAGTGATCTTGGCCACATATACACATGCCTCAATGGGAAATACTTGATTTTGCTTTCCTTTTTGAGAAGTGCTTGGCCTCGGACTTACTTCTCTTCACCATTGCTCTTTACCTGTAAAGTTTGTTATTTCCAACATGACATTAATTATCTCCTTAGCAACTGTCTCAAACAGGATGGATTTATCTCTTTACTAAATATTACTATTTTTCTTTACAAAGAAGTAAGTATTCCTTTTATAATTATATAACTAATGGAACATGAGTTTTTAATGAAACATGATTTTTTAAAAGCAAACATAATTAATAATGTAATTTTATAACAGGAGCCTCTCTAAGTGAGGTCTAATAATACCATATAAGGAATAAGTAGCCTATGGATGAAGTCAGCTATGAAATAGTCAGGAAACGACCAAAAGCAGACTATGAGCAGAGGTAGACAATGAAAAGAAAGTGGGCAAGAGGCCTCAGTAATTGGGCCTTGCATTATCTAAAAAGCCTGAGTTTTATCAGTAATGTGGAATTTCAGTGTTTTAGCTGTAAGGAAAAGTAATATTACATCCTCTTATTCCATTGAGGATTGCCCTGAATGCAAGCTCCTCCCAAGGGCCAATGTACCACACCTGAAGGAGCAGAAGAAGGTTTTACAGTTGTGAGGCTCAAGACGAGCTGATGTTCCCTCTTCCAATTCATTACCACACATTACCTATGGCTTCTGGGTAACTGAGCAAATAATGCCCTTGACAACCATTCCCCCTTTTAACTCCAAGGAAAGGTAATTAATTAAGGCCAGAAAAAGATTGTTAATGGTTGTTAATGAACCACGATGGAGGGAATTACTTAGGAGAGCACTCTTAGAGCCTGCAAACTGCATGAGCAAGGGTAGCTTGGGCATCTGAGGTTGCCTGTCCACACCCTCTTCACTGTTTAGTCACCAAAGGGCACGTTAGGTGTGAAACAACCTGGAAATTTCCACAATGCAGCTTTGCCTGATTATACTTGTATAACTTTGGATGGTTATTTATTTTCCAACCCCATGATAATTTTTAGAGAAACTTTGAAACTTTTCTAGGACACATGCTTAATGTGTAACACACAGCAAAATATCATGATCCAGGTAATTAAGTGATTAACCAGACTTCTTTTTTTTTTTAAATCACCAGAGGATACACGTGCTCACCAGAGAGAGACAGGAAGAAAGAGAGGGGGACAGCACCTCCCAATAGGGCATGGTCACACTGCAACCCTTTCTCCTCCACTTCTCTATCCTGTCAGGATTTTAAGAATTCTTACACATGTGCCCATGTGTTTCTTCTGGGGCCAAGATTCAAATTCCAGTGGCCATGTGGGATTAGCTTCCTTAACCACTAGGCTGCTGGGCCAGACTGTGACTAATAACAATTTATTCACTGCTGTGTTATGTAGTTTCAGTGTGGCACACACACACAAACAAATGATGTGGGGTATTCTATGTCCTAAAGAAGTTATAACCTTGAGGCCAGCAGGTGACATAGTGGTTAAGACACTAGACTCCCCCACGGCCAACTACAGTTAGAGTCCCAGACCTGGTGAATTAAAACTCTTCCCAGGTGCATTGTGTATGTGTGCCTAAAATCCCAGGAGTGAAATGGAGGAGAAGGGATTGTGGCATGACCATCTCCCTTGGGTCATGATTTCTCACTTTTTGTCTCTTTAGTGAGCACATGTGCCCTATAGCAAAAATCCCTCTCTCAAAAAAAAAAAAAAAAAAAAAAAAACAACAAACAAACAAAAAAAAAACTTATACTCTTGGGGACCAGCAGCTAGCATAATGGCTATGTTGCTGAACTACCATGTAGTCGACCGTGCTTTGAGTCCCGGACCCGGTGGCTTAAACTCAAGCCAGGCGCGTGTGCGTGTGTGCCCAAGATCCCAAGAGGAGAATGGAGGAGAAGGGATTGTGGCATGGCCATCCCCCCTGGGGGGTGATTTCTTTCTTTCTGTCTCTCTGTCTCTCTCTGCTTTTCTGGTGAGCGCATGAGCCCTATAGCAAAAACCTCTCAAAAAAAAAGTTATATACTTTAATGAGCACATGATGGGTGCAAAAAGTACATGGAGACCAATGCAGCCTGATGGTAAGTAACTGTGTACTAACCTGTGGTGCAGAGCACACGTGGTAAAGAAGTTTAGAGACGTGAGAGACTGTGTGGGCTTCCTGAGCTAAGCAGGTTTAAGAGAGGAGGATGGCTAATGGAGCTGGATCTCATATGGCTGACTATGGTTCACATTCCTGCCCTAGTGGCTTGAAAAACATGCTAGGCACATGTGAATGTGTGCCCCAAATCCCGACAAGATGGGCAAATGGAGGAGATGAGATTACGGCATGACTATACTCCTTTGGGGAGTGCTTTGTCCTTCTCCCTCTTTTTCCCACTCTGTGGCAAGCACAGCCCTCTGGCAATTAGGAAAAATAAAGAGAGAGAGAGGGTGTGGAATCTAAGCTGAGCCTGAGAGAAACAGAATATACAGAAAGGAGCAGGCAGCAGAAACAATAAAGGCACAAATGTGAGTCCTACTTCTCTAGAAAAGAATTTCATGCCAGAGATCTGCGAAATGGTCCTTCTTGGACAGTCTGTGCCCTGCTGGTTAAGGCGGCTGGATCCCACATGCTGGATGATCATGCCAGTGTCTTGGGCCAGATGGCCTGAGGAACATGCTAGGTGTATGTGCATATGTACCCAAAATCCTGCACGAAAGGAGAGGTGGAGGAAAAGGGATTGTGGTGTGACCATGCCCTGTGGGGCGTGCTTTCCGTCTCTCTCTGCTTCTCTCTGGCAAGCACACACACCCTAGGCAAAATTAAAAAAAATAAATAAATAAATCCTCCTTTCTTCGTCTTCTCCAAAAGGTCAAAGAGACAGATTCCTAAGTCCTAGTATGCACCCCTCAAAACACACACACACCAGGAAATAGGCTAAATGGTTCACATAGGTTTTTGGTGACAGAATACAGAACTAAACTCAGACAAATAAGATTGCATACATCTGAGTCTAATGTGCAGTGCCTTTATTATTAGGTCCCAAAGGAGTAGCTAGGTAGTGTGGGGACTGGTTATGATATATCTGACTATCAGATAAACACATTCAGGCAGATGATGCAAGAGACAAGGACCCTTTATAGGGAAAGTATGTTACTGAGGATATGGGGATAACTATTTCAGTAATTCCCAAGGTTATTAACAGGTTGCTGAGTATTTGGCTCCATTAAACACCTCACATAGGTATTTACATTCAAGGCTTACAATAGATCTCTAGGGTGGTGATAAAATTTACTTCCACTTAAAGAGGACAAGACAGGTTTAGAGAAATTGCTACCGTGCCTAAGGCAAATAAGAGTGGGTAAGTTCTAAACTGTGAGCTTTCTGTGCCAGTCAGGTGGCACAGAAGTTAAGGCAGCTGGATATCACAGGGTCAACCGCGGTTCAAATCCCAAATCTGGGCGGTGTGCCTGCGTGCCCAAAATCTTGAGAGCAGAATGGAGGAGAAGGGATTGCGGCATAGCCATACCCCTAGGGAATGCTTTCTCACTCTTTCTGGCAAGGGCATGCACCCTAGAGCAAACTAGAAACAGAACAATTTCCAGGAACTGAATTTCCAAGAACTCTATTGCTTCAGTCTAGCTCACCATCTTAATACCCTTTTGCTCGAATATCCCTAAAACAATGGTTCTCTCTAGAGAGTGCTTATGCACCCCACCCCCCAAACATTGGCTATATCTGGGGACACTTTTGGTTGTCACAACTGTGAGGAAAGTTCTGGCATCCGTGGGTAGAGGCCAGCGGGACTGCTAAGCACCCTACAATGTACAGGGCATTGTACACCCCCTACCTCAAAGAATGATCCAGTACCAAATGTCAACAGTAGCAAGCTGAGAAGTCCCAACCTAAAAAGACTTCCCCAAATTAAAGACTCCTTCCCAGGTTAATATGTAAATGTCTCACGTAAGTTTAAACCGTGGCAAAGGATGTAATTTCTGGTACAGCATTTTTACTGATATTTTAAAGTAAATAAATTTTAAAATAACAGTCATATCCTTTCAGATGTATTGATATATAACAATATTTAACTGCCAGAGCAATTGATATCCAACACCATTCTTTCAAAAAGATACATGATCAAAGAGTATTTCCATTCTGCTTTCTTCCTAGAACATTATTCCAATGTAATCAGTCTTATGCTCATAAATTTTATTAGTTACACACAATTTTCTCTGCACCAAAAGAAATATACAAACTGGGAACCAGCAGTTGGCATAATGGCTATGTCACTGGACTCCCATGTAGTCAACTGCAGTTTGAATCTTGGACCCAGTGGCTTAAACTTATGCTGAGCATGTGTGCGTGCGTGCCCAGATCCCAAGAGGAGAAGGGATTGTGCCGGGATCAGGCTGGCATGAACACGTTTCTCTGAGTGGGGAAGGCTGTGGATTAGAAATAGACGCAATAACAAACACACAAAGACACACAGGTATAGAAAAACAGGATTGGGTGGACACAGCTTCTCTGATGGAGAAGTTGCAAACAGAACCAGCCTCAGGTTTATTCTTTTAAAAGGCAGAAAATGGGGGAAAGGGAAAATGGGATGCGAAAGGAATGGGGAAGAAGGAAGTGGAATGCAAAGAGAATAAGAGAGGAGAAATCAGAATGCAAAGCCAGTTGTTTTTGGATGTAAATCATCTGAAGATGTGAAAATGACTGGCGCCATATAATTTCTCTGATCTTTTTTTGGGGACAATCTGATAAACACGTGTGTCTTTCTTTAGCTCGATACTGGGCAGTATTGGGGTATTGGGTATCAACAACAGGAAGACAACCATTGACAACAGGCAGATAGATTAAAACATGTGGCCTGTAGACACATGTTTTAATCATATGTTTTCAGATTAGCTGCTCTCCACAGGATTGCAGTGTGGCCATCCCCCCGGGGGGTGATTTTTCGCTTTCTGCCTCTCTGTCTCTCTCTGTCTTTCTGGCTAGTGCATGCGCCCTATAGCAAAAGCAAACAAGCCAGCAAACAAACAAACAAACAAAAAACTCTCCAAAAAGAAAAAAATATGTATATACAAACAGAATTTAGGTTATTATTTTTTCTATTGCCAGAGAAAGAGAGAGAGAAAGCACCCTCAGGTGAGCATGGTCACCCTGCAATCGCTTTTCTCCATTTTTCTTCCCCACTTTGGGCATGCATGCACACAAGTCCATTGTGTTTTCAAGCCATTATGGTCAGGATTCAAACCATGGTTAGCTATGTGGAACCCAATTCCCAACTCTTAACCACTGCTTTGGGGCTGGCCCCACAAACTGAAATTTTCAAAACCATTTTCTGTCACCCCAAGGTTCTAAGTCTTTGACTCTCAACCAAGTCATGTGGGAGTCCAGAACTTTAATCACCACAACACCTGTTGGCCCTAATAATATATTTTTGCAAAGCTGGCTCGTGTGATTAAAAAGCAAGTTCTGCATAAAAGTCAGCATGGGATAGAAAATGAGGTTGGCAGCACTGATCTGATACCCAGGTTTGAAAAGTTGGGCAATATGTAATAGACATACAAATCTCATTAGTAACTGTCTGTTGTTAAAAATAAAATACAAATATTTTTCCACTTACTTTTTTTTTTCCCACATGGTTACTATGTTGATAGGACACAACTACTTATTCATTGGTTTGGATGTAAGTACTTGTTAAATAAAATTTATAGGAGACCATTGTTTTGGACTGAGCTTCTACACTCAGATCCACCAAACCAAACTAAGATGAGCCACTCAAGCTAACGTTCTATTGACACAGACACCAAGCCAAACCAAGGCTGTTTATCTCAACTTCTGAGAAATAAGGAGAAAGAGAGATAATAGCCAAATCCCCAAACAGGCTAGTCTTAGAAAGCATGATAAGGAAATCTTCTGTGCTTTAATCTTTACAAGGTAAATAATTTGGAAAGGACCAATCCTCTTTTTATTTTCTGTTTCTCTCAGCCCTTTGTCTCTAAAACAAATCTCCTTTGCTCAGCTCATCAGAAAGTGTTGTCTGATTCTAGAATCACAAATAAGATCTTTACACCAAGTCTTTAAACTACACTGACTTTAGTTTTGCCTTTTGACACAATTAATGGAACTGATAGTTATTTCTTTTCATCTGTGCACTGTGGAAATATTCCTGAGGGCTGGTCCTGTAATAAAACAATTAAGCACTGTGCAGAGGAAGCTGGATTCCACATGGCTGACCAGGGGTCAAGTCCCAGCCCACAGACTTACAAAACATGTCAGGTGCATGTATGCATGTGCATATATCCAAAAATCATAATGAGATGGAGAATTGGAGGCAATACAATCGTGGCATGACCAGGCCCCATTGGGGGATTCTGTTTCTCTTTCTCTCTCTCCTGCATAGCACATACCTTTTGGCATTAAGAAAACATTACTAATTTGGTAAGTTAGTTCACTGAGTTTGATTCTGTGAAACAAAGTTTCAAAATCTTTGCTTTGTTCAAAAAAACAGTCTTCTGTTTGAAATATTATTGTAATGACTATTCATACACAATACATCAAAATAAAATTATATTAAATTTTGATGATTATTGTGAAATAAATGCAGTCCAGAGAAGTCTGTGGAATACAAGGTTAATTTAAATCTTGAAGGCCTGCGGACCAGTAGATGGTGTGGTGGTTGGGGCACTGGACACCCACGTGGCTGAGCGCGGTTTGGATCCTGGACATGGCAGCTTGCTTTCTCACTTTTTCTCTTTCTCTGTCTCTCTCTAGTCATCTTAAAAAATAAAATAATGATAATCAATAAAAATAATTCTTACCAAAAAAAACCTCTAAAAGGCCTCAGTAAAGCATAAGCCTGAGACTTCAGTTATACTTCATACCCATCAGGATTATTGCCCAAAAAGTCATGTTTGAGTTTACATTAAACAAGCTTTGATGCCTCAAAGAATTATAGATTTCACAATGAGACTTTTACCTTGTCTTCTTCCTAGTGTTCTCAAGTTCATGATATAAAGAACAAAGTATCAACGATCAGTCATCATTTTGATAGGCATGTTTCCAGGAAACTGGAAATTTGCTCATCCAAGCTATTGGTCAAAAACTTTAGTTACATAAACCACTTTTTATTTCACTTATTAAACCTCAGTCTTCTTTTTAGGATGACATTATTAAATGTAAAAAGTATGGAAATACATCTCTAGTGGATGGTCTCCCTTCACCCAACTGGTTGTATATCTGTGCACAAGTTTGACTATATTATATACCCACAAATAAATATCACAAATGAGTGTAATATAATATTCCTATTTCCCTATTTATAGATATAAGCAATGAATAATCTCGCTCGCAAAAATATCTGAAGAGTTTTATTATAGCAGTGTCACTCAATTCTTGAACTCCTCAATTATATGCCAAACATCCAGTAATACTGTAACAGAAAAAATTATTTCCAAGGAGCCATCAGTCTTATTACACACCACACCAATGTCGTTGAAAGCCAAAAACTGAGAACCATTTGATGTCCAAAAGAAGGTGTTACTAAGATATCAGGGTTATTTTTTCAGCTCCCAAATATCCAAAAGACCCTTTGTTTGACCCTTGGAGGTTTACAACATAGGCAATGGAACTTATCAATGTTTGAGCAGAGTGAAGGTAGGGTGTGTTTCTCTGCTATCAATTGGAAGAAAGGCTATCGTGGAAGAGGGTTAGAGAGAGAGGGTTAGTGAGA
The DNA here is from genome assembly GCA_026018925.1 of Tupaia tana. Classification (NCBI taxonomy): domain Eukaryota; kingdom Metazoa; phylum Chordata; class Mammalia; order Scandentia; family Tupaiidae; genus Tupaia; species Tupaia tana. The sequence goes on along the minus strand of JAKSZU010000023.1, from coordinate 37,792,101 downwards.
GAGGGTTAGAGAGAGAGGGTTAGTGCAGTCATCACTAGCTTTCAAGAAAATCTATGTATCTCAGGAAAAAGCACATGAAAATTAACCTCCTTAAAACTAACTTTTCCTTTGGAAAGCCTAGGCATGAACCCAGGTACTTTGTAAGCCCCAGTGTGAAGACTACTGCCTGATGCTGGGAAGGCGGACTTTTACTTCAGCACTCAGATGTCACGGAGTCCTGTCTCACCCAGACCCATTTGGGCTGTGGGGTCCATCCTTGTATCTTCCCCTCTTTCCTAGGTTGCACCTGGGTATGACCTCTGAAGTCACATGATAAGGTTTATATCTGTTCTCCCACTAAGCAGTTTCCTAAATTTGTACAAGTGACGTAGTTTTGTCTTTCAGTTCACCAATATGTAAAATGTGATGAGAACAGTGTATGTCTCATAGGGCATATGTGGAAGTTGAAAGATTCAGGCACATAAAGGTCTCAGAGTACCTGGCACAAGAAAAGTGTGCAATTGACGTGACTTCTTAAAGAGGTTCAACTGCCATTGGGCAGAGTCCTGCCTTTTATCCTGGAAGACCTAGAGGGACCAAGGTGGTGTCCAAGAGAAAGTGAGACTTTGTGGGCAAGTTTTAAAGAGAAGGTTCTATCTGGGATCTCTTTTCTATATTCAAGGTCCAAGGAATAGAGACATTAAGAGCGCCAACACAAAATAGCCCCAGAAGAAAGGAGTCAAAGAGCCAGCCACCTGGATTTCCTGTATTCTAGGCAAGAAGAACCATCTAGAATTTACAGGAGTTTAGGATCAGATTGTTAATCTACAAAAAAACAGTGGGCATTTACTTGGGTTGAATGTACTTGAAATAACATGGGAATTTGATATAGGGTTTATTTAACCTAAGATTGAAGCTAAAGCAACAGGTTAATGTTTCTTTCCCCCTATCATTCTGCTTTTCCTTATTAACTCAGTATAGCAGCCTGTTCTGCATGGTTTCTTTTTTCGTAGAACAGTTTGCTTTTGGCCTCTGCCTAGTTAATACTTAACAGGTATGTAAAATTTGCATTTGTCTGATCTGCTAAAGCTGGACTTTGGGAGTGCCCAAGAGATAACCTTGGTGCCAGAAGGTGAGTGAAGCTGGGAAATCTGTGGAATTATGTTACAAGATACCGAGAGTTTCGAAGGAGAAGGATTTCTGAAGACTTGTACCTCTAAATTGGGGGCAAAGATTGTATTGACAGGCTTACTCTTTTCTTCTCATTTGCTATTTGTGTTGCTGCTTTTCTTGGCAAATAGATGGTTAGGGTGGTGGGAAAAAATTCAAGCTGGAAGAGAGCTAGAAGAATTTTTGCAACCAGAGGACATTGTAAACTTTATGAAATTTAGTCAACATACTCCTTTTTGAGCAAGGAGGAAATATTCATGTTTTGCCTCCCGTAGCAGCTCAAACCAATAAAGTATGAGATTTGGAAGCTTAATTTGTTTTTGTCTTCCTTACACTATTTCTGGTCACCAAAGAAGCCATGGTAATCAATACTGGGTGAGAGTCCTTAGGCAAATCACAGTTTGGGGGATCAGTGAGAATGAAGTGACAACTATGGTGGATAGTACGACAATAGTCAAAGATTTGGAAATCTTGCCTCTGATTCCCTTTATCATGATTAAATGATAATTCTGCAAAGTCATCAACGTCTGCAAATACTGATGGAAGAGGAGTTTTAGAACCAGTCTGGCAGATGTGCATATGATGTCGTAGAATAATCATGAGAGAGAGGCCAGCTTATGGAAATGGTCTGCCAGATGAGACCAGGGAGCGTGAAGTTGATTGGTTTTAGGTCTACTGGATGGTGATACATGCTATGAAGCTACCTCTGAGTTTAAAGCAAAATGCAATGATGACCAAGAGGTTTTATGTTCATTCTCTAGATGAACTCTAGCCAAAGAGCATCAAGAACACACTGGTAGTTGGAAGAGCTAGGCTACTACTTACTGAAGCAAAGGATAATGCATATCATAGAAAACCTTAGGGCATCTCAGTAAGAAGGTGTTACAAGAACCTACTATTAGCTGTGGTCTTCAACTAGATGATTCAGGAAGGGTCACAGGGAGCAGAAGACTCACTTTAGACTGGATACTGTCTGTAGGAGCAATTCTATGATTGGCTACCTCAATAAAACTTATTGATAGAGACTAGAATGAGTATAAAGTTGTAATTAGTGAAGAAGTAGCAGTTACTCATTTTAGCTGAGAGAGAGGTTTTGGTATTTTGTCATTGGCATGGTGACCTTGTTTTTGTTTGTGCCCAAAGAGAATTATGAGATGGCCATGTTTATCATAATCTCAGAGTCACCCAAAGTTGTTGGCTGTGAGATTATTTGTAATCTGATAGAAGAATAAGATAGCTTTGTAGTGAGTACTAGAGCAGCTACTGAATGTTGGGGGCTCTTCTCTCCTCTCCAACCTCTTACTCAGGGATTTATGCCAGATCTAGCTTCTCTTCTAGAAGAAGTTATAAGTTCAGGGTGCTGAGACAGAGCCATTAAATTTTTTTTTTCCAGAGGGTATGTGTCCTCACCAGAGAGACAGAGAGAGAAAGAGGGGAGAAAGCACCCTTCGATGTGGCATGGTCACTCTGTAATCCCTTTTTCTTCATCTTTCCATCCTGACGGGATTTTGGGCATGCACACATACATAGGCCCAGTGTGTTTTTTCAAGCTGCCAGGGCTAGGATTTAAACTGCTGGTAGCCAAGTGAGATCTTCTTTCCATAAACACTGATTGGCCCAACAGGACTTATTTGAAGTCAGGTTAGATACTAAAGAGTACAGGGCTAGGCAAGTACCAGCCAAGTTACAGGCACAACTGAAAATAGGATAAATGCTTCTTTAACTTGCACAAAATTCCTACAAAATAGGTACCATTATGACACCCATTTGGAAGCTTAATGAGCTAGGTAGTTTGTTTAGTAAGTAGCAGAGCCAAAAGGTGACCATGCTACTGTAGTAAAACTCATTGAGTCAAATCCTGACCAGGATCTGAACTATGGTTAGCCATGTGGGATCTGACTCCCTTAACTACTAGCTATGGGACAAGCTCCAGTTAGGACATTTAAAAATTGCCAAGTCTTCCTTCCCATGCATTGCCTTGTCTTCCTTCATTGATAGAGGTACTATCATTTACCAAGGCTTTTGGGGCCTTTGGATTTTTTTTTTTAAATCTGTCTCCAAATCTTGGTTCTATCAGGAATATTCATTCTCCCGTCAATACTCTTTTAAGATGTGATGTTTTTCTCTTCATTACATGCCCATTACTCTTTTCCAGGCCCTTGCCTACTCACCCTCAAATTATGATACCACTCCCTAAGAGGTTACATCTAGAGTTCTGGTCTGGGCCCACACTGTAAATCAATTCCTTGACGAAACTCCTCTATCATTTTGAGATGCTACTCAGTCACAGACTCTTGCATCATGGCATCAGAAACCCCTCGGGCTGACATTCGAAGCTCCTCATGGACTAGCCCCGCCGCGCTCTCCACCTGCATCTCTCACTGCGCTATCAGGAGCCGCCTCGTTAGAGTAAAGTCAGTCTCTGGATTGCGTCTTGTCTATCACCTGTTTCCCTCTGCCTCAGTGCCTTTTCTCCTGAGGTTCTTCAATCATGAAATACTCTCCTTTCCTTCTCCTCAGAGGAATCTACAGCATGCATTTTTTCCTTCAAGGTCCAGCTTAAGTAAGTGTATCCAGTAAGCATTCTCTTCTTGCCCAGTGTTTTGCTTTCCTTCATTCTGCACATCCTTGGGACTCAGCCATGCAGTACTACCACGCAAGGACATAACGAGTGTTGTATGTACTGTCTAGTGTGCTGGAGACACAGTGCACAGTTAACAGACACTTGCTGACTTGACTTTATGCCTTGTCTCCACCATTCAACTATAATTTAATTTCAGTGATGTTCATGTCTTGTGTTAGTTCTGATACCTCCATAGGCTGTAGTGTAGGGCTCTGTCAGCACTGGGAACCACATTAACATTTAAAATGAATGTACTAACAGTAAGGGGAAATAGCTGGATCCTGAAGTCCTGGAGTCTATCCCTGCCTGAGGTCTAACAGACTCATCTGCCTCACATTTTTAACTCCCCTCCTGATGGCGAAGCTGGAGGACAGACTGAGACTGGTGAGAATCAAACGTTGCTCACTTGTCTGAAATGAGTTGACTGTGGAGTGAGTATGGAGTTCTCAGCAGTGTTTCAGGGCAGTGCCAAGTGACTAGTCAGCTGTCCTTGGAGGTCTGTGCAGCTTTGTAGCTGAGGGTGATTAGGGAGCCCCAGAACTGACTCTGTCCTTAGTAAAGAAAATGCAAAGCCATAACAAATATTTCTGCCTGTTCCTGGAGGAGGCATAGATATATAAGGAAAACGTGCTGGTTAGTTTTGGGATGTCAAGTTGACTGAACTAAGGAATACCTAGAAACCTGATAAAACAACATTCTAAGTATGTCTGTTGGGATGTTTCCAAAGAGGATTGACCTGAGTCTGAGTAAACTGGGTAGGGACAATCTGTCCTTAGTACGAGAGAGTAACATTCAACCAACAAGGGGCCCAGAGAGAGCAAATATAGAAAATGGATGGATCTCTTTGGAAAGAGCAGGATAAACTTCTTCCCTTGCCTAAGACCTCAGAACTGAAGACTCAACTGCCTTTGGACTCCAATAGTCCCCAGGTTCTCAGGCTTTTGGTCTTGGACTGAGAGTGAATTTCACCAGCTTCCTTGACTCTGGGACCTTCAGACTTGGACTAAGCTACACCACCAGCATCTTACACTCTCCAGTTCACAGATGGCCTGTTGGGGGACTTCTTAACTGCCATGATTGCATGAACTGATTATCCCAATAAATCTCCTTATATATCTATACATATCCTATGGATTCTTTCTCCCTAGAGAACACTGATTAACACAGCAAATGAGGCTTCCTTATCCTCAGCTATTTCCTGGCCCTTGAAGTATTCTCCATACCAATGCTACGAGCAGGTAAGTGGAGCGAACTGAATCTATGCAACCTCAAGGTGACCATTGATTTTAATTCTAGAAATAACCAAGTTCAGCGTCTTCTCTTTGCCAGTCCATCCACTACATTAGTCCAAGCTCTCCTCTCCGTACCTCTTACTTGTAATATAGCAACAAATTTTTCACTTGCCCTCCAGCTACTCAGATCTCTAAATGTCTACCCAGCTCTCTATGCATCTACCCACATCTGACCCACCTCTGTCCATTCCTGTTCATCGTCCACCTTGCCACCAAAGTTACCTTCCTGGAAACAAACAAAACATAGTAATTGTGTTTTGGTACAGAGATAGGCTGGCACTATCTCTACTGACTCTCACTGAATACAGCAGATATTTTGAATTAATGAGGCAGTCATGCAGGCCCTCAAAACATGGTTTCTTTCCTCTCCAACCTCCACTTGCACTTCCCTCCACACATCCTAGGATCTAACAAGTATATTTTCTCTATGATCCTAGATTAGCCCATTTGGAGTTTTTTTTTTTTTTTCGTTAGCTTGTGAATCTCTTTCTTATGTGGGGGTGAGTTTGGGTGCGAGGACAAGAGCATCCCCAGAAGTGAGAACATAGGTACACCATCTGATTTGGCCACTAAATGCCCTCGCCCAACACTTTGATAGATGCAGAGGATACTGAGACTCCATCCCACTGATGGCCGTGGCTGTAGCATTCAGTGCTCATGGGCAGTGGTGGGGTTTGTGTCCAGTGACACCAGAGTCTCAAAGCTGCTCTAGGAATGAGGCCTTAGCATTAGTTTTGGCCCTGTGCCTTCTTCTAATTCCCACCAGTTTTCTATCCTTCATTTCTAGACTTTTTGTTGACCTGAGCTACTAGCCATCCATCTCACGAATTCCTTTCTGGATTGAGTTCACTGTGTGCAGTATAAGCTGTTTGCAACCAAGGATTCTGAGCTGTTCACGTCTCATGATTGCGTGCATTTGTGCAAGCTTCCCTCCCCTATTACCCTACACGTGGGAAGGCCTTTCCCTCCCTGCCTTCTCAAGGAGGCAAGCCTCACTGATCCTCCACAGTGGCCTTTCCCTGTTCCTTGGGAGTTATCTCTCCCTCCAGCACTTTTTACACCTGTATTAACTGCTGTGACAGTGAATATGGCAGTGCAGTTTTTCACTTACATGTCTGTCTCCCACAGTAGACTTCCAGTCTCTTCGGGACCAGGGCTGTGCTTTATCCCTGGAATCAGCATAGTGCCTGACCCCTTGGAGAGGGGGTCTACAGCTTTTGTGAGCTGTCTACCAAGTCACTCCCTTTTCATATGTGGGAGAACTATCTACTTTGTAAGTCTTGGTGTAAGGGCCTGCCTCCCCCTCAAGAAGTGAAAACATCACAGTTTCACATCCCCAGCTGTGAAGGAGAGGCAAAGGGAGAAACATGGGCCTGCTCCAGGGCGCACTTGACACAAAGCTGCAGGGACAGTCCAGACCTGGGGGTGGGGAGGCTGGTTTCCAGGGCAGCAGCAGGCAGTGAGAGGTGCATCAGGAATGGTTTCTAGGGTTCAGTATTATTGTTCTTGTTCTTTTTTTTTTTTAATTGGTTTTATGATGTGACTTTGCCTATGGTCCTGGATGTACCATAACATTCCTTAATCTTTCTTATTTTAATTCTTATTCTCTAGGCTTCTGAGTGATGCTGTGAATCATTAAACATCCCTTCAGTTAATTCTTTATCCACTTAAATGTGCTTGATGTTTTGCATACAACAAAGAATTTTAATTTATACTTGGTACTCTGTAAGTATTTGTTAAAAGAGAATGTGGACAGGCAGGAATCATCTAAGCTAAAACTGTGATGAAAGACCTTGGGTCCTTATGGCATTCTGCTCCCATCTTTTGATATTTCCTACCCCCTATTCTGTCCTCATTCTTCTAGCCTCAAAGCAGCCCCTAGCTGTCTACTTCTGAAAAGATATAGTGGGGACCAGCAGATGGTGTAATGGTTACGTCACTGGACCCCCTTGTAGTCGACTGTGGTTCTAGTCCTGGACCCAGTGGCTTAAAACTCACACTGGGTGTGTGTGTGCATGTGTATCCAAAATCCCGAGAGGAGAATAAAGGAGAAGGGACTGTGGCATGGCCATCACCCCTGGAGATGATTTCTCGCTGTCTCTCTGTCTCTTCAGTGAGCGCACGTGCTCTATAGCAAAAGTCTCATTCTTAAAAAAAAAATAATAACAAAGAAATTTACACAAAGTTGCCAGTATTTGGAGGTAGCAAAATATCACCTTTCTAAGAAATATTTGATTTTGAAAAGGAAAACTTTATGGTTTAAGTGAATGACTTCGCAATGGTGAAATTTGAGGTATACATTCCTAGTTAGACAAAAGGTATTTTATAGGAGAAAAACCTTGTTGGCAATCCTGTGCTATAGAATATGGGTGACCACTGAGCTCTTTGTGGGGCTGACTCCACTTATGTGTAGAGCTTATTTGATTGGCGATGTGTTGGGAATGTTCTGTACATGTTTGAAGCATGAAATGGCGCTGTGCACACAGTGCCCCTGGGAGGGACGGGACAGGTGAAGATGGGGAGCTGTTGACAAATAAAACTGCATCAGAAAAAAATATTTTTTTCAATGCTGCCCCTTCCAGATATTCATGTTTCTTTAAATGAAATTTCTCCTGCTCCAAGGCACACATCCTTTAATAAGTGCTTATTGATGGGAGCTGAAAGCAGGAAAAAGACTGAGAGCAATTCTTCCCTGGGAGACAGACTCAGCTGTGCACTCCCCAGCTTCCAATCAGAGGAGTAGGACATGCTTCTGTTTGGGTTCAAAGGCAGGGAAAGAGGATAAAACAAAAGCCAATCTTTGTAGAATTTATGAAGTATCCTCACATATGTTATCTTATGTAATCCTTATAGCAATCCCGGGATGTGACACTAAGCCCCATTTTGCAGATGAGGAAGCCGAGGCCCTCAGAGGTTAAGTGATTTCTCAGATGAAGGAGAGGATCATTGTAAGGGGGGCCCTTTTCAGTGCACATGCTGATATTTGCTCTGTTTAAACTCCCAAACAGGTATAGAGGAAGGGGAGAAGACTTCAAATCAAACTTGATGGCACACCTAGAGTCCTCAAGCAAGTAGCACTGCCCACACCAGGGTGGCATTTTTACCTTGTCTGATGTTACACATTGCTTTGACGCCCTTGCTCCTTATTGACAAGGAGATTCACTGGGCAGTTGACCTAGCCTTCGTTAACTCACCTCATACAGTCTGACTTTATATTTTGCAGTGGGAGGACCAGAGCCTCATTGCCTACAGTTCAGACATGACCGTTAGCCTTAATCTATGGACTCATTCTGATGAAATGGCTTTGGAAGTCACTC